>OX387185.1:25712402-27148816 GCA_947561395.2 Buxus sempervirens | reverse complement strand
GAGTCAACCTAAGAGGGATTAGTTGATATCTAGGATTTTTTACCTTGCTTAGTAAGGCATGGAATACACGCAACTACGTATTCTGGGGAGTCCTGTCACAAGGACATGATAATCGCCTAAGGAAAGTGGAATTTAAGCGGTCCTGTGTGACCCTCCACTTACCTGGGGGACTCTCCCGGAACCTCGTCATGCGTGCCAATCCTGCACCTTACTAAACGAGATAGTAAAAATTCCTTTATCAACAAAATCCAGTCAAATCTCAGCCGATTAGACACAGCACTCAGCCCAACTACACACACAGGCACGCCACCACACCGTGGATGGATTTCATTTCCCGTCTTTATTGCAATAAACTGCGTGGGGTGACACGCATGAGGGGGACTGTGTGGATGATCCGACCCTGAATGAATGAGTGCGGGTATTGCATCTTCTTTTCCAAGGCTTAGACCTCTCTAGCAGCCTACATTTCTGACTCCTATAAACTGATCTTTGGGATGGTATTAGCACCTACGCTCCCGTGGCTTGCCGGGGAAAGCAGGGTAAACTCATCCCCCTGTAAGCACCTCATTTTTGCTCTCCCAAAAGAGCCAAAAATGCAGAACCCGGCTAAAAGGTCAAACCCTGAGTGGTGGAAATTTGACCTCTTAATCAGACAAGATTTGGCCACCGTGCTTTATCTCAATGGATGGAGAATCCCGACACCGATTCCAACGCAACTGGGTTTGCAGGAATCGGAGTCTGGATGAAGATTCTAAGGGCAGTCAAACTTGAGGATGAGCCGATAGTTGACTTTTCCTCGAATTCCGTGCCAAATACCTTGATCTATACCATTGGATAAAGAATCTCGACATGGTTCCAACGCAACTGGGTTTGCAGGAATCGGAGTCCGGATGAAGGTTCTAAGGGCAGTCAAACTTAAGGGAAGGTCAAAAGTTGACTTTTCCTCGAAATCCGTGCCAAGTTCTTAGCTCCATGTCATTAAATAGAGGGCTCCGATACGAGTTCAACGCAATTGAGTTTGCTCAAATCGGAGTTCGGATGAGTGAGATATGAGCTGTCAAAGTTCCCGAGCAGCAAAGCCAGAATCTGCACACATGGCAGCCAATGCAGCGAAATATCTCAGGGACTAAATCTTTGTAACGCCCCGGATCCGTGTTGTTCATTAAAGATATAACACGTCTCACGGAGGTTAGGCAAGGATCGTTAATCAATTTATGATCGCTGGATAATCATACATCTATAACCTGACAGAGTGCACATTTCCATTTGTGCAAAATTGTAACATTTAAACTAAACTGGAATCATATGGTTCATCCCCAATTTACTTTAATACATCTCAATTAATTCAAAGTTCTCAAATTTGGAACAGATAACCTACAAGTCTAAGGAAGGTAATAGTAGTCTTCCTCCCTATATGCCTCAGCAGGATCTACCCTAGTAATTACCTCACCACGAGTATCTGAAAAACAGAACAACAACAGAGTGAGATACGAATATCTCAGCGAGTAGCACATGCATGCAGAAATAGTTGAATCACATTTTAAAACTATGCATCGACAACACTACAATACGTTTAAACAACCAACATCAATTTCCCAAGTTCCAATCAAACAAGTCACATCTCAGTTAAGTACAATAACACATCGATTGGTCAATGTCATGACTATCGTTTAGTTGATAAATTAAACATGCCAAGTAGACACTCCACACCTCCATGTACACAGAAGCCCTTGCGATTTATGGTTCTTCACGAACAGAAGCCCTAGTCGCCACTCCAGCCGAAATCGCTATCTCTCCTGATGTCCAGACTTAACGAAAATGTTTCCCAAATTATGACAAGCGTATTCTCATAAACCCAACCATACTTTCCATTTTAGTACAATTATTTGATACATACGCGCTCGAATACTCTCCCATTTCCTTGATCCTATGCATGCTCGCCCACTGGAAATACTACATGTTCCGCATCCATTCGCGTTAATAATAACATAACTATACTTTAATAATACAAATGATAATACTACGATTTTTCGTAAAAATGGCTATATAACGCCTGTACATACGAGTATGGGCTAAGCCCTCAAACCACAAAATAACCTGATAAACACAGTTTATACATCAGAATAAATAACTAAATAAATAAATAAATAACTCACAAAAATCAGGGTCTTACAATCTTAAATATCCAAAGTTTGATAAAAATCCCAGGGACTAAACTAAAATTTGCAGGGACCAATCAGTAATTGTTAAAAAGTGTCGAATCAGTCGAATCGGTCAAGTCGAGGGGCAAATCTGTAATTTTTCAAGTTGTATCCGGTCACATATGCCGGATACACTGCCTCTCCTTCATATCCGGACTTGAAGACTGGATACATGAAGATATTCACGTGAGATTCGCGCCGATTGGCCGACAGATTCGCGGCGGCATTAAATTTTGAAATGATTAAGTCATGTATTTGGCCTGAGTTGCCGGATACAAAGAGAAGCTAGTGTATCCGGCCTTGAAGGCCGGATAAGGGGGAGACTTAGTGTATCCGGCCTGAGTTGCCGGATACATTAAGTTCTCTATAAATACAAATCAGCAGCCTCATTTCCGGGGTTGGCTTCATTTCTTCTGTTTTCCACCCCTCCTCCCTCAGACCACCTGCTCCGAAACCCTTCCTTTTAGCCACCTTTGGCTCCCCAAAGCCCCCCATGCCTTACTCCAAGGCCCTCCTACCCCCTCCTCTCTTCTTCTTCTCCATCTTCACCCCACCAAGAAGGAGGCTACCTGCTGTTTTGGTGTTCAAGAGGAGGAGCCCCAGCTGCTGCCACCACTCGAAGGAGGCTCAACACACCTCCCATAAGGGTCTAGACCCCAAGGTAAATCCTTCCCCTATATTATGTTCAACATATATTAAAAGGAGCATTTTCTGAGCATGATTTGATATTTTCTGTTTTAACATATTTCCATAGCCTTAAGAGTGCTATTTTGTCCATGTTATCTCATTTGCATGGGGGAGCATGTTTCCCCATTTGATTACTCATCCGATGTATCCCATTTTAAACCCCCCTCATTCCTTTCCCTAAATAGTTTGTTTGAATGATTTTGTATGTGTGTTGTGCATGAAGTGAGTAGTTTAATGTAAAGCCTAAGCTAGATTATGTAGGTTATGCTTTTTTATGTGTATTTCTTGAAAAGCATGCCCCCCCATGCCCCTTCCACTTACTGTTGTGCATATAAGCATGTCCCCCAGCCCTTTAGTACCTGTTAGCATGCCCCAAATCCTTTGCCATGGATTGCTGCCCAGCTAGTTAGCCCCCATCAAAGTCCTCATCTTTTCCCTCCAAATTCTCAAAAAGAAGAGCCAAGTGGCCCTCCCCTGAACCAACGTGGGCTCACACAGGAGCCCACATGATCACTGAAACATCCCAATACGCATAAGAGGCCAACCCCAGTGCCAAAAATCCGAAAAAAGACCATCTTGAGGTGATCCGGCCTGAGTTGCCGGATCACCTATAGTCCCAGTATATCCGGTCACTCAGGCCGGATCACTTGCAGACCAGGCGTATCCGGCCTGAGTTGCCGAATACAGACACTGAGGTGTTTTTTGTGTATTTTGCTGTACTTGGCCGAATTTCGTGATGTTTTGAACCAAACCATTTGGACCGATAGGGTTTCCGGGTCATCCAGAAACCGAACTTGGGACTTGGACCAACCGGTCCAACTTGGCTCACTAGTGGGCCTTCCAACGGGGCCCACCAAGCCCAATAAACACCAAAGCATGCAACTTAAGCAAGATTAAGTGAAATCAACCGATCTAATCGGATGGGCCAAACCCAATGCGGCCCACCCGTACCTTGATGTGTGAATCAGCATATGAATTGCATGGTTTGGCCGAGACCATGGGCTAGGGCCTGTCTGGCCCGTCAAAGCCCGCTAATCAAACCAAGTTAGGGTGCAAGCCCTAAACTTCGAAGCACTGGGCTTTCAAGCCCAAAGTCTGGATCACGTGCCCCAAGCCCAGTGACCAGCCTACGTTGGCAAAATTAAATAAGATAAACTAAGCTTACTTGGCCACCATGTGGGCCCACCTAAGGGGCCCACAAACCAATCCGGCCCTCCTTCTGCATGAAAGTGACTTAATAATCAAACTTGAACCCCAATGTAAAACCAACTCATTATCCAAAGCCCACAGGGCCTCCTAGGGCTAGACCGAGGCCCACCTAGAGCACACGGGCTGACTCAAGCCCACCAAGGACATCGTGGGCCTTCCAACGGGGCCCACCCAATCAGACTCAGATCACTTAAGTTAAGCAAAGATAAAATCAACTAAAGGGACCCACACCACTCAGGTGGTCCCGCCAAGACCTAACAAAAAGCATGCTGGATTAGGAACAGGGTGAGAACCAAGAGCTGACTTAAACCAGGGAACCCACGGGACCCGTCATCCGACGGGGTGGACTGGGGTGTCTACGGACTTCCCCAGACTGCAACCGAGAACCAAACTTAGAATCTCAAGCCATAGACCAAAAGCCCTAAATAGACAAGATTAGGCACCCAGGTGTCCGCCTGCACCCCATCAGGCGGTGGCGACTCCGAGTACCCCGTGCCGCGTTTCCTACGCGCGCACACCCCCAGTTTTCTGGAGTCCATTAGCACCACAGGTTTCTTGCCGTGGCACGCGAGGATTCAGTACTAATCCAGACCCTTGTAGGCTTATGTCTCGGGCTGGGTATCCTTCCCCACCTAATGTTTCTGAACAAACCACGCTTGGTATTGCGAGGGTGATGTGAATGATAAATACAAGAGGAGTAAAATCAACTTAAAATCTAAGAGTCCATCAGGGGCAGTAACCCCCGCTGTTTGCATCCAACTGAGTAAACCCTAGATCATGGGCTACCTCAACCCTAATTTAAGAAGCCAACCAAACTTTGATCAGGGGAACCACCCCAGGTCCATGCATTGAGTCCTGTGTGCTGTGGGCCTTGACCCATTGAGTCTGCTGGAAGCACCTTGAGCCCGGATCGACCTTTTGAGCAGATGAAAGCCGGCAAGATCAGAAAAAGCAGATGAAAGCAAGCCAGATCAGAGCAGGGGCAATGAAACCCTAGATCTAGGACTTTTTAGCCTACCCTTTCAAAATCAATTGTATCCTGTCCTAGGGTTCCCAACAACCCTGGGATCGAACGCTTTTCCAGCTTTTTAGGCTTTGAGTGATTTCGCCCATGCTGGCAAGTTGTAAGCAGTTCTTCAATTAGACAGCAGAGATCCTTCAGAGCTGATGAAAAAACTGATCTGGACTTGGATTTGCTTCCTTACACAAGTATGTCTAGGAGTCGTGCCTTCGTTGGCACCAACCCCTTTAGGGATGCACACACATTTCAATTCTGTTTGTGTATTTCCGCTTGATACATCATCTAAGGATGGTAAGCCTTGCAACGCTTGCCCTTACCATCCTGCGCATGCATAAAGCGTTTGCACATCGAGTTGCACCAGTTTCAAAATCAAAACCATGCCAACACTTTTGGTCAAAACTGCTTTGAAAAATCGCACAAAAAGAATTTTCAAAATTAAATCACCTCCGGGCGTACATCAAACCGCCTTCCGAGGTGCAAATTGTTTTTCAAAAAAAAAAAAAACATAGAAGCCTAAAAATCTCCCGTGACTCAAACCGCCTTTCATAACGTACATTTGTAAAGATCTCCCGTGACTCATGATAAACCATTTCCCATGGTTATATTGGGCCATCACCCTGGAGAAACATCGAACTGCCTTTTATGGCATACACTCTTTTCAGTTGGGGCAATGCCATCCATGGTGTGCCTTGTGGAGCCAATTCCAATGGTCCCCCATTTTTGCTTCTTCGTAACAATGATTTCAAAATATGCCGGTCTCGGCACGGTTTCGGATTTCACCGTCAAAACGGTAAAACCTCAGAAAAGGTTTCCAAAGAGTGTTTTAAGCCAATCTTTCAAAATACTAAAATTCCTAAAAAGAATCATTGTGCCATGAACGGCACATTCATAAAATTTTCAAAAAAAATCCATTTGTCGTCTACGGCACCGAACCAATAAAAGGTCTTCAAAAAATCACTTTGCCATCTGCGGCACCAAAACCAAAATTTCAAAAATCCCTGTTAAAAATTTCCAAGCACATTCTCAGCTACCCTTCTTGTACATGAGATAGCACAGCTCATGCTACCCTTCTCATATGCAAGATAGCACAGCACTTCTACCATTCAACTACCCTTCTTGTACATGAGATAGCACAGCTCAGGCTACCCTTCTCATATGCAAGATAGCACTGCACTCTTACCTTTCAGCTACCCTTCCTGTACGTGAGATAGCACAGCTCAGGCTACCCTTCTCATATGCAAGATAGCACAGCTTTCATACCCTTCAACTACCCTTCTTGTACATGAGATAGCACAGTTCAGGCTACCCTTCTCATATGCAAGATAGCACAGCACTCTCACCCTTGGGCTACCCTTCTCGCATTTGAGATAGCACAGCTTCGGCTACCCTTCTCATACCCGGGATAGCACAGCTTTCAAGACGACCACCCTTGGGCTACCCTTCTCGTGTTCGGGATAGCACAGCCTCGGCTACCCTTCCCCTACACGGGATAGCATAGCTTTCAAGAAGGCCCTAATAACGGCATCCACCCTTGGGCTACCCTTGCCAATCCCCGGCATAGCACAGCTTTCAAGAAGGCCCTAACAACGGCATCCACCCTTGGGCTACCCTTGCCAATCCCCGGCATAGCACAGCTTTCAAGAAGGCCCTAATCACGGCATTCACCCTTGGGCTACCCTTCCCACATACGAGATAGCACAGCTTTCAAGATGTTTCCTTTTCATGCATAGCCATATACGGCGTTTGTCACACACGGCTGCAGTGCTATCTACAGTGCGAAGATTCCTTGTCACCACTCACAGCACCAGCACAAAGCAGGGTTTACCTTTCTTAAAAAAGCACCACTTTTCTGCCACACACGGCACTCTAAACCACGGTTGGCCTCGCACAGGAGCAGACCATTTTCGGAAGAAACTAACATGTTGCTTGTTTTGTCCTTCCTTTTTATTTTTTTTTTTACCTCCAAGGTTGAAAGCGTTGCAACCATTGCCAATCGGAGCCCGTATCCGCTGAGATCCCGCGTAAGGATGAATCCAGAAGATCCACCTGTGCCTCAACCCCCAGTGTCACAACCTCCAGCACCGCAACAGCCTCCGCCTCAGCGCCAGATTGAGGATGAGCCTGTGATTATACACTTAACGCAGCAGATGGGGCAAATCACCCAGCTGCTCCAAAGTTTGGTCAGGCAGATGCCGCAACCAGTTATCCCGCAACCTCAAGGAGAGCCACAAGCATTGCCATAGGCATTGCCAGGGCCACCACATGCCCTGTCGGTACCTGTCCATCCTATGCCTCCACAGGCTTTCCCTCCACAAGTTCCACCTCCGGCGGTGCCACAAGGTCAACAGCTGCATCAGCCACCTCCTAAAGAAGCATTACATCTCCCGCACATCCCGGAGATAAACCAGGAAGAATAGGAGGAATGGCATAGACAGAGGGTCGAGGCAAGGGGCATCTCACCTGAACTTAGTGCCGCGATCAATGACCTCAGGGCAGAATGGCAAGAGATGAAAAGAGGGGCAGTGCCAGGGAGGATGACAGTTGACAATTTTTGTTTCTTCCCTGACATACGACTCCCGGAAAAGTTCAGGTGTCCCGACTTTGAGAAATTCGATGGGACTGGCTACCCAACTGCACATCTCAGGTCATACTGTGGGGCCACGATGGGGTACAATTGTGACGAATAGCTGATGATTCAATTGTTCCAAAGATCCTTGACTGGGCAAGCACATAGGTGGTTTTCCACTTTGAACCCCGCACAGATCCGGACTTGGCCAGACCTAGCACACCTCTTCACGGAACAATTTAGGTTTAACTCCGAGGTCGTATCAACAAGGATGGAACTGATGAGAATGAGCAAGAAGGCAGGCGAGATAATCCGGGATTATGCTCAGAGATGGCGCGAACATGCAATGATGGTGCACCCACCACTGACAGAGGAAGAAATGGCCAGCTTATTCATCTCAACCCTGGGGCAACCATACCACTCTCACATGATTGGCCAGCAAGCTACAAGCTTTAGTGCCTTGGTCCAGATCGCCGATAGGGTTGAGGGCGGCATCAAGGCAGGATTGATAGAGGCAGGCTCACCTGGGGCAATGTCAAGAAGGCCGGTAAACGGAGGAAAGAGGCCTGAAGGCCAAAAGGACGTGGCAAGTGTTGACGCTGCACAGGGGCAACAACCACTCCACTTGCAAAGAGGGACTCATCCGCAGGGGGCGAGGCCCACAGGATCGGCACCATTGCAGGGCGTGCAAAGGGAAGATCAGAGGCAGAGAGTATTCACGCCGCTTCCCTACGCAATGGCAGAGCTCCTTCCCACATTGCTGAAGGGAGGCTACATAAGGTTGATAACTCCCAATCCCAATGCAGCCTTAGGGAGGAACTATGACCCCAAGGCAATCTGTGAATATCACATGGGATCACCGGGGCATGCCACTAATCAGTGTTGGGCCCTCCGGCATGCAATCCAAGATCTGATTGACGCCAAAAGAATCACAGTGGACCCTCCTGCTCCTGCCAAAACACCACCAGCTGCCGTATATGTGAAACCTCGCCCGGATCACAGCAAGGGGGCATCCTCCAGTGGCACAGCTGTGAAGTGAGTTGCAAGGCATAACCTACTCCCAAGAATCCAAAATCTGCACCGGACACGGTCCCACACCGAGTCCACCATTCCCAGGCTAAGTTTGAATTTACTTTTTGCATCAACCGTTCCTGGTGATGGGTCATTCTGTAAATATTTTTACATGCTTTTACTTTCGTGCAAACTTTTGTAAAAAAAACCTTTTGAAAAAAATACAGAAAAAAAACTTTTTGAAAAAAATGGCAAGTGCTCGGGTCAGTGATGACATCATTTTGAGACCGCACTTTTTGGCACGACCATGATCATGGAAAAACGTTGAGTTGATTGAAGGTGTCTTCAGCCAGGTGCAATATATTGCTCCCATGGGAACCTTGACTGAGCCAAAGGCAATCTTTCCTGATCTATGCCTTGATTTTCCTCCCAAACCTATCTTTACACCGGGGCAAAATGATCCGTGAGAGAAAGGGAAGGAAAAAAGAAAGAGAAGTGAAAGTGCTAGAACCAGCTAAGGGCCAAGGCCGACTTTAACATCATGTCTTTAAGAAATGATGAGAGGCCATCCTTCATGAATCCTGAATCTTAAGAATCGCTAGTCAAAACACTTTGGGCTTGATCGTGCTATTCAAATACCCGTGTTGTGTCTAGCCACCCACACCGGGGCAAAGCTAAGAAAGAAAATAAAAAGGATGAATAGATTTCTGAATAAATTTGCATGAATATTTCAACCAAGTTGTCACAACTTCTGCAAAAGGAATGAAAGGCCATCTTTGCTTTATTTTCCTAGTTTCAAAGTCATATCTCTAGTCAAACCATTTTGAGCCTAACTTTCTTTCTTCTAACCCACTGAGTCATGAGCCCTAAATATGGTGCTTGATAAAGAAGAAAAGAGACATGGATGAGCAAGAGCAAAGAAAAAGAAAGGAAAGCAAAAAATAAACCGGGGCATGCTAATCAAAGTAAAAAAGCTAAGATGACCCCAAAGCAAAGGAAAGGAAAAGCAAAAAAGCTAGAGGAAAAGTGAAGGTCACAAAAGGCCTCAAGAAAGAAAAAATGAAAAAGAACAGGTATTGGCAAAGCCCAAGCAGTTAAGAAAAGGGTAGGACATGACTCGACCCATTTACAAAAGACTTTGAGCCATATTCCCTTCCTTTCATAAGCCAAAAAACCTCAGCCTACATTTTGTCCCATCAGAAAGTCCTTTCTGATTGCAGAGGATGTGACAATTGAATTCATGCAAATCTATAATGAAGGAATCTAAAAAGAAGAATGAGCTTCGGCAAGACACAAAGTAAAACTTGAAAATGAGAAGATAAGAACTTGAGCCTTATATCCCTTCATTTCTCAGACTTAAAACTAAGCCGATGTTTCGTCCCAATGTGAAGACCTCTCTGATCTATGGGACATGATGCACAAAATTCGGCCAAAGTCCCTAAAGCTGGGGCAGGCACTAACCCCAAAAAGGAAAAGACAAAGGGAAAACCCTCAATTGCAAGATCCTGAGACCACCCCAAATGATTGGGACAATGTGAGAGAAACCAAAGCTGGGGAAGGGAAAACATTCCTAGGGACATTCCTCATCTTCTGAACTTTTACAGAACCTCTGAGAGCCAATGACGGCATAAGTCAAGAATTTCATGGGAATACGTGTCAAACACGACGGCCCAAAACACCTTAAGCTAACAGGGCAAATCACCATGGTCATTGGTCCTGCCATTTCTTTTGAAGCACTTGTACTAAATTTCTGAAAAATCTTTTGAAAAAAATATTTCATTTTAGTCATGTGCACTCACACACAATAAAACCAAGTAAGCCACAAGTGCTTACAGTGTGAACTTCAGATACCTCACTACTTTGTGAGAATTTTGCAGGCCCTAGAAAGGTAGAAAAATCGGAGGATATCAAGAAGCATCCTCAATTCGAAAAAAAAGAGAAGAAAGAAAAAAGAAAAGAAAAGCAAGGCGGGGGAAAACCGAGCGGTAATCCAACGCACACCAAGAGGGGGGCTTGAAGAAAGCTCACCTATCCCCTGCGGGTTCTTTCCCAAATAAAGAATCCCCACATCCCCAGTGAAGAACCATCCAGAACAAAGCTCAAGTAAGCTCGAGATCAAGAAGAGAAGGCATGTTTTGAAGACAAAGGGGCAACTGGCCCCTATGTAATTTTTGTTTCCCCACTTTTGTAAATAGAGTAGGACAGGTGTGAGTTCCCTTGAGGCACTGGACAGCGCCAGGAGCACCTCCTCGCCAAGAGCACCTCCTCCTCCCTCTATCCTTTCGTTCCCTAGCCCACCTCCTGCCACCATTCCTTTAAAGAAAAAAAAAGAGAAAAAAAGAAAGAAAAAACCTAAAAAATGCTTGCACCCTCACTGAAATCTTAAATTGGTGTCCTCACTAAAACCTGAAAAGCTGAATCATCCAGAAAACCCAAAACCTCCCAAAACCGGAAAGGTGCTAATCACCACCTATTCCAAAGAACCAGAATCCGAAAAGGTGCTAATCACCACCTTTTCCCAGGAACCAGAATCTAGAAAAGGTGCTAATCACCACCTGTTTCTAAGAACCAAAAAGCGGGAAAAGTACCACACGTGTAACCAGCTCGCGTTAATGTGCTTTATCCCACAAACCAAAAATCAACTTCCAGGCTCTCTCAGAAAGATGTGAGGAATGCAAAATTTGGGTTTCTTTCAACCTTTGTCGTTCATCAACAAGTGACTCCGACAAAGGGGGGCAGCTGTAAGCACCCAAATTTTGATCAAACCAAAAAGAAAAGAAGAAGAAGAAGAAAACAAAAAAATGTGTGCTAAAAGACAGCAGAAAAGTCAAACCCTGAGGGGTCAAAAATTGAATTTTTGATCAAAAGAAAATTGGTCACCATGCCCTATCTCAATGGATAGAGAATCCCGACATGAGTCCAATGCAACCGAGTTTGCTGGAATCGGAGTCCGGATGAAGGTTCTGTGGGCCGGTCAAACTTGAGGGTGAGCCGAAAGTTGACTTTTTTCGAACCCCGATCTAGGTGCTTAGCTCTATATCATTGGATAGAGGGCTCCGATACGAGTCTAACGCAACTGAGTTTGCTCAAATTGAAGTTCGGATGAGGGAGATATGAGCTGTCGAAGTTTCCGCGCAGCAAAACCAGAAACTGCACACGTGGCGAAGAAACTGCGTGTGCGCACCCGATTTCGGTCGCACGACGAGGCGCACGCAAAACGACGCGTGCCTCGGGATTGGTTTGGAGTCGCCACTGCCTGATGGGGTGCAGGCAGACACCTGGGTGCCTAAGTTCTTCTACTAAGGCTTGGTCTGCGGCTTGAGATTCTAAGTAGGTTCTCGGTTGCGGTCTGGGGAAGTCCGTAGACACCCCAGTCCACCCCGTCAAGTGACGGGTCCCATAAGTTTCCCTGGTTTGAGTCAACTCAGTTGGTCTCTCACTCACCCGATGCCTAATCCAGCATTCAATTTTGGTTAAGTCTGGCGGGACCGCCAAAGTGGTGTGGGTCCCTTTACTTGATTTTATCTTCTTATTATTGAATGAAGTGAGTCTGATTGGGTGGGCCCCGTTGGAAGGCCCACGGATCCTTTGGTGGGCTTGGTTGAGCCCACGTGTCCCTTGGTGGGCCTCAGTCTAGCCTGAGAGGCCCTTTGGGCTTTGGTTCAAATGAATTGATTTTACTTTAAGGTTTAAGTTGGTTTATTTAAATGGATTTCATGCCAAAAGTGGGCCGGGACTGTTTGTGGGCCCTTGAGTGGGCCACACAGTCGGTTGCCAAGTGATTTTTGATTTATCTTTCTTATCTGTGCCAAAATGGGCCAAGCATTGGGCGCTTGGGGCCCTTTACCTGGGCTCGGGCTTGAAAGCCCAAGACTTTCTGAGATAGGGTTTGGAAACCCTGCACTTGTTTGGTTTAATGGGCTTAGTGGGCCCGATAGGCCCTACCCGTAGTCTCGGCCAAACCACGAATTTCATGCATCAATTTCACAAGTCCGGTTCGGGTGGATCGCCTTAAGTTTGGCCCGCCCGGTTTAATCGGTTAATTTCACTTATCTTGATTAAGTTGCATGCATACATGTTTATTGGGTCGGGTGGGCCCCGTTGGAAGGCCCACTGGGAATCAAGTTGGACCGAGGGTCCAAGTCCCATGTTGGGTTTCCGGGTGACCCGGAAACCCTATTGGTTCATTTGGCTCGATTCGGAAATGCCACCCATATCTAGCAAAAGTAGTTACAGAATATAGGCCACAGAAACATATCAAGATTAATACTTAGCAAGGGGAGACTAGATCATTATGCTGGGTCTAAGGGGAGGTACCCGGGGCCCCTGTGGGCGAAGCGAAGCGGAGCCCACGGGGCGGGGTACCTCCCTGTACCAAGGAACTAGTTAATGCGTAACGAACAAAGGGGGTGGGGGTGCGGGGGGCTTCGCCCCCCGTGGTACAGTAAAGGGCATTTTTGGAATTTTTCAAAAATATATCAATTCGGCATGTTCTAGGCGTAGGCGCCGACCTCAGGTAGTAGGCGCAAGGTCGGTGCGGGCTGGGCGGACCGAAAACGCGCGAAGCGTGAAAAAGCGCTCGCGCGAGGTTCGCGCGAGCTTCGCGGACACTCAATTCTCTCGGTTTTTTTCAAACTCCATTTTTTAGCTGATTCTTAAGCTCTGTAATCACTTTCTGGGGATCCTTGGAACCCCAGAAGACCTCTAAACACAAATGGAAATAAATCTAACCTAACATATCCTCACCACTCATCACTCAAATCTCTCTGGAAACTTACAAATCCGAAACAAAATATTAACAGAACATGAATAAACGTCCGAAATCAAAACCCTAACTAACAGAACATGATTATGAAGAAGGGAACAGGGGGTTTTATGGGGTTACAACAACAGGGATGGAGAACTCATGGGGGAACATGCTCCCCCTTCGAATCAAGCAAACCAGAACATAAAATAACCTGCTGAGATGGAAAGCATGCTCGATTTCTACATGTTAAAACAATAACAGAGAGTGATCTCACCTTGGTTCCGAACCTTTGTAGAACAGGTCGGATGGTTCCCTGGAGCTCACGAGCTGCTGCCGGAGCCTCCTTCTTCTCACACCAAGAGCACTACCTTCGGATTTGACAAGGAAGAAGAGGAAGGGAGGGGGCATGTGTGTTTGGTCTTTTTCTTCAAAATCCCGAACCCAGAAAATGCCCAACCCAAGAAAAAATCTCCAACCAAAATTTTTCCAACCCCCTGAAATGAAACCTTGCGCGGCTTTTATAGAAGAGGACAGAGGGTATCCGCCGAGTTTGGCACCCACCTCAAGGTGAGCGCATACCCCCTGCCACATTCGCGCGAGCGACCGAATGATTAAAAAACCATTAATGCGGCCGCTCGTTTGGTTGGAAAATCCGAATTTTCGGATTTAGTCCCTGGTTATTTTCAATTTAATCCGATATTCTTGGATTTTTACAGATTTAGTCCCTGGGATATTTTGAATGTTTGGATATTTATGGATTTGATCCCCGAGATATTTTCCTGTGCAACTCGCCACGTGTGCAGCTCTCTGCTACGTGCGCAGTTTGCCGGTTTTGCTGCTCGGGAATTTTGTCAGCTCATATTTTCTTCATCCGGGCTCTGATTTTGGCAAACTCAGTTGCGTTAGAATCGTATCGGAGCCCTCTATCCGATGACCTAGGGGTAGGCCTCCGGATCAGATTTTAGCAGAAAGTCAACTTTTGGCTCTGCTCAGGTTTGACCGCCCGCAGAACCTTCATCCGGACCCCGATTCCTGCAAACTCAGTTGCGTTGGAATCGTCTCGAGATTCTCTATCCAATGATATAGAGCAAGGTATCTGGAACGGATTTTAGCAGAAAGTCAACTTTTGGCTTCGCCCAAGTTTGACCGCCCGTAGAACCTTCATCCGGACTCCGATTCCTGCAAACTCAGTTGCGTTGGAATCGTGTCGAGATTCTCTATCCAATGATATAAAGCAAGGTGGCCAAATATCACTTAATCAAAAAGTCAACTTTTTGTCCCCTCGGGGTTTGACTTTCTGCCAGGGTTTTCATTTTTAGCAATTCCAGGGGTGCAAAAATAAGGTGCTTACACTGCACACGTGGCGATGAATGCAGCGAAATATCTCAGGGACTAAATCTCAAATATCCAAAAATCATCAAACATCTCAGGGACTAAACCAAAATTCGCAGGGGGCAATCCGTAGATATCCAAAAGTGTCGAATCAGTCGAATCGGTCAAGTCGAGGGGCAAATCCGTAATTTTTCGATTTGTATCCGACCAAATATGCCGGATACACTTGCTCCTCTTCATATCCAGACTCAAATGCCGGATACAAAGATTTGCTCGGCGAGATTCGCGCCGATTTGCCGACAAATTCACGGCGGCGTTTAATTTTCGAAATTATTATGTTTTGTATCCGATATAATATGCCGGATACAAAAGGAAGTGCAGTGTATCCGGCATATTATGCCGGATACAAAGGAAGTGTACTGTATCCAGCATTAAATGCCGGATACATTAAGTTTTCTATAAAATGGCAACAGCAGCCCCATTTCGGGGGTTGGCTTCTTTTGGGTTGATTCCACCCCTTCTCCCCCAGACCACCTGGTGTGGAAACCCCTCCTTGCCCCCCAAGCCCTCCAAGCACCACTCAAGACCATTATACCCTTCCACTCTCCTTTATCCCTTCATTCTCACTTGAAAACCACTTCAAGAAGTTGCTGTTGGAGCCAAGAGGAGGTGCTCCAGCCACGATTTTCATCTCAAGGGAGCTCAACCATGTCTCAAAAAGGGGTTTTAGCCCCAAGGTAAACCCTCCCTATGTATTTTGTTCATCATATATGAATATGAGCACATTCCAAGCATGTTGTGATATTCTCTCTATTAGCATGCAGTCTTTCTTTTTCTTAGCATGTCATCACCTCTTTAGCTTACTTTTTTCCTCTTTTATATGATATGAAAAGCCTCCCATGGTAGGGGGAGTGCACGTTTGGTTATTAGAAAAGGCAAGAATGCTTTTTTGGTGACTTCCAAAGGCCTCCAAGGGGTTACTTTGCTGTTGACCTTTCCCATTTTACATAGGGAGCATGTTCCCTTTCTTCAACCATCTATACCCCATTTTAAACCCCCTTATCCCCTTCTTTAAAGAGTTTTCTTAAATGCTTCTGGGTGTTGTTTGAGCATAGGATTATGTTGGGTTTGTTGGCATGTTTAGGGTAGATCATACATATGTTTTTTTTAGGTTCATATTCTTCGGTGTTTTCATGTTAATTCCTTTCAAGCTCCTAGTAGTAGTATGCATGCTTTCCTTTCCAACACATGCTTACTCACACACACAATCTTATTCCATGTGTAAGAATTTGTAAAAATGAATGTGCTGTCCATGGTTTAGGAGCATGCTTACTAGGTTTGGTTGAGGGACTGGTGCTCTTGTATGTCGATTGGTTATGTGAAATTAGAAGAACCAAACAGGGACACCTAGGTCCCTGCCCAGCCGCAGGGAGCATTCCAAGAATGGGAGGAGGCAGCACCTTAAGCCTCCTCCCCCTTGCTTGAACCATTAAAGTCCCAAAAGAAGGCCCAAATGGGGTCTTCTCCATCTCTTTGAACCTTTGTGGGCTCACACAGGAGCCCACACAACCCCTGGAACACCCTAGAGGACCCATAAACCAAGTCCCCTTGTGAAAAATCCGAAAATTAGCTTATGTAGGTTGACCCGACAACTCAGGTCGGATCAACAAAGATCTATGTGTAGCCGGCAACAGATGCCGGATACACGGAGACCCGTGTTTAACCGGCATCTCAGGCCGGCTACACTGCCAGATTGTTGTTTTGCTATTTTTAGGATATTGTGCCATTTTTTGGGTTTGTTTGATCAAGCCGGACGAACCAAAAGGGTTTCCGGGTCAACCGGAAACCCAATACGGGCCATGGACTGACCCGGTCCAATTTGATTTCCAGTGGACCTTCCAACGGGGCCACCAAGCCCAACAAACTCATATCGTCTTAAATAAACAAAATAAATTGAACCCAGTGGGCCGAACCATTTAAGGCCCACTAAAAGCCCAATTTGGGACATGCATGTGAAGTTTAAAATGTGGTTTGGCCGAGACCATGGGCAAGGGCCTATCGGGCCCGCCAAGCCCACAACCGTACAAGGATAGGGTTCAAAACCCTAACCCAGGAAACCTTGGGCTTTCTAGCCCAAGTCTGGACCATGGGCCTCAAGCCCATTATCCAGCTCCTTCCAGCAAACTTAACAAGAAAAACCAAAATACTTAACAACCACTGTGTGGCCCACGAAACCATCCAGACCCACTTTTTGCATAAAAAATACTTAAAATCCTAATTTAAACTTTAATAAAATCCATCAAAATCAACCAAAGCCCAAAAGGGGTTATCCAACGTAACCCCAAACGGGACTTGGGCTTCCACTAAGGCTCAAATTGGCATCCTGTGGGCCTTCCAACGGGGCCCACACACCAGATCCAGATCACTCAAGTTAAAAAAGATAAAATCAAGTAAAGGGACCTACACCACTTTGGCGGTCCCGCTAGACTTAATCAAATGTGCATGCAGGAATAGGAATCGGGTGAGTGAAAGACCAAAAGTTGACTCAAAACTAGGATAACTATAGGACCCGTCATTTGACGGGGCGGACTGGGGTGTCTACGGACTTCCCCGGACCGCAATAGAGAACTTACTTAGAATCTCAAGCCGCAGATCAAGCCTTAAAAGAAAATCTAGGCACCCAGGTGTCCGCTTGCACCCCATCAGGCGGTAGCGACTCCAAATTCCCATTTTTACCCAGTGCGACCCGGAAACAGGTGCGCACACCGCTGTCCCTGGAGATGATTGGAAATGCAACAGAGTTGCAACCACTATCTCCCGACTGGTCATCAAACGGCCTAACTGCTCTATTTGCCTTAGAATCAACAGAATATGTCACTGTCGCCTTTCCCCCACTTACTGAGCTGCTAATGTAAAATCCTGAATTTTTAATATTATTAAAATTTTGATTTTATTATGTATATATGCATATATTTAATTGTGAGGTGTACTTTTGTAGAAAAATTTAAAATAGCAAGTGACTTGGGGCATTTTCAAATTAAGTGAAATGGATGGAAGAAGTGTAAGCAAGGTAGATATTAATTGAGTAAGTAGTTTAATTGGTGTTTAAATAGTAAAGTCTCCATATATGAGATTAGTACTATTAAATTTTAAAATAATCATTATTTGACCATGAAGGAAATGATGGAGTGTCATGGTAGCAAAACTCATGGGAATTTGGAAGGGGAAAATGGGTGGCAAGTTGATGTCTATAAATATGGGTAGTTAGTTAATTAGTTTCTTTTGATGCAATTAGAGAATTCTGGAAATGAGAGGGAACCAGAACCTTCTGAAGTAAATTGGGAAGAGATCTGAGAAAGGAGATTTTGAGGTTTGGTCGATTGATCCCTAGAGAAGTTTAGATGAAGAAATTCAGTTATAGAAGCTGAATTCGCAGAGAATTTTGGGGGAAGTTGAAGGAAACTATTCAGATCTGGAGGAATTCAGGTAATGATGATCCTAGCTATTGATTTATAATGTATTATAAAGAATTTGAAGAGGTTTGTTCAGATCTAATCAGATCTGGAAATACCTCTTTAAGTTTCTGAATTTTGAGCTAATTGAATGTGTTTCGGTGATAGGGAGGAGAATCTGGAAATCCATAGGGATAGTTAGCTGTTATTGGAGTTCATTTGAGGTAAGTACCACCCTTCGAACTCTGTTTGGCGTTTTTGATTTCATGAAATTGATGCTTGATCATAATTTTGAAAGAAATACCCTGTTTCAGAAGTTTAATCAGAAATGAATTAAAATTTGATAAAGTTTCGTTTCAATTAAATCTACGTGTAAGGACCTCATTTTTGCGCCCCCAAAAGTGCCGGAAATGCAAACCCTAGCTGAAAAGTCAAACCATAAGGGGACAAAAGTTAACTTTTTGATCAAGTGATAATTGACCACCTTGCTTTATTTCAATGGATAGAGAATCCTGACACAGTTCCAACGCAACTGAGTTTTCAGGAATCGAAGCTCGGATGAAGGATCTGCAGACCGGTCAAACTTGAAGGGGAGCTAAACCCCGAATCAGCTGCTTAACCCTACCCCAATGAATAGAGGACTCCGATACGGTTCTAACGCAACTAAGTTGGCCCAAATCGGAGTCCGGATGAAGAAGATATGAGCAGTTGAAGTTTTCCGGCAGCAATGCTGGAAACTGCACACGTGGCAAAGGAACTGCACACATAGCAGGAAACGTAGGAAAATATCTTAGGGGGCAATCCGTAAATATCCAAAATCTGAAAAATATCTCAGGGATTAAACCAAAATTGCGCAAGGGGCAATCTACAGTTATCTCAATGTGCCAAATCGGTCAAATCCAGGGGGTAATCTGTAAATATCAAAAATATTGGCAGAATAACCGGAATTAAATTTCTGTTATACACAAATTGTGTATAACCGAAATTCAATTCCGGTTCATAAAGTGAAATCAAAAATCGCCCGACAGATTCTCTGACTCCGTACCTGACAAGAAATAATTGCTAATCAAGTGCAAAAGTAACCGAAATTGGATTTCGGTTACAAATAAAAGTGTTATAACCGAAATTGAATTTTGGTTATATTGAAAAAACAATGTAAACGAAATTCAATTTCGGTTACTTTTTTTCTGTCTATAAATAGAAACCCCAGCCATTGGGCTTGGGGTTGCTGCTTCCCGAATTTGGCCCCTCCCCTACCCTGCTCGAAACTCCCTTCTCTACCCTCTCAACCCTTCCTAATACCCTAAACCCCTTTCTGAACCACTCCAAACCCTCCCCCACCCCTTCTTCTTTTGGGAGCATTGGAGGAGGCTTGTGAAGACTTTGTGCTAGGAGGAGGTGTTGTCCAGGAGCTGTGGTGCCACAAGGAGACTCAAGCACATCTCCAAAGAGGATTCGGACCTTAAGGTATGTCTCCCCATTAACTCTTATTCAATATATGTAAATTTTAGAAGATTTGGAGCATGTTGATGTCATTTTATACTAACATGTTGTCTCCTTTTGTGTTGCCTTGGTTCATCCCTCCTCTTTCTCTTCCTCTCAAACTTTCTCCTCATAAAGTGGAGCTCCCACGGTAAGGGGATGAGTTTTTGGGTCGGTAAAAGAGAGCATGGATGGTAGTTTTTTGTGGGTTTCAAGGAGCCATGCAACCCCCATTCGGCCACTGTTTTGGCTTTTATCATGGATCTTTATTCTTCAAAGAGTGGAGCATGTTCCACTCGTGGGTGTTATCTAATGTATCCCTCCAAATAATCCCCTTCCTCTTCCTTTCTTTGCATGGTGCTTTCTAGAGGTCGGTGGTAAAGTAAGTTAGTGTGGTCATGATCAAGACTATGTTAGATATATGCTAGGATTGCTTTTACTTTGCTTATGTATGGTTAGGTTATTAATTTGTGTGTGCATGGATATATCTCCATATGAAGCATATAGGATGCTATTTTTGAACCATGCAAACATGTTGTTTTACTAGTTAGTTTGTGTGCCTTATCATGATTGTTTTACCTCCTTTGAGTTGCTGTTTTCGACCATTTGGGGTCATCTCCCACTTGGTTTGCACAGGGCCATGTTGTTGTTTAGTATATGCATAGGTTCTTCCACCACTCACCACCATTTAGAACATATGCATGTCCCTATTTTATAGCCACATGAGCATCTCCCATTTGCTGTTTTAACATGCCTAGCATGATATGCATCTCATGTTAGTCAAAGTGTAGCAAGTACACACATCCACTCTAATATGAAGTTTGTTTTTTTCAAGTTTTTTTGGCGATATATATCAATGCCAATGTGGTTGCTGTTCGGAGGATAAAGAGGAGGCTAAAACAAGGACACTCAGTCCCTGTTTACTTGCTGAGAAGAGTGAAGGGAACCCCCACCCATTCCCTTGGTGTGTGATTTTGAAAACCCCCAAAAGAGAGTCCAATAGCCTCATTCGGACCACTGTGGGCCCACACAGGGACCCTATACATCCCCACAGGTCCTAAGAACCAATTCTCTGCTAAAAAACTGAAAAAACAAGTTTTTGCAGGTTGCCCGAAAACTTAGGTCGGTTAAGGGTATTTCCTGGCTTAACCGAAATTCAATTTCAGTTAAACCAGAAATACAGTATAATCGAAATCTAATTTCGGTTATACTGTATTTCAGGTTTGACCGAAATAGAATTTCTGTTACCTTCAAATTTTAATAAAAAACCTGATTTTTGCATGTTTTCTGATTTGTTGTGTTCATTAAACCAAACCAGTTGAACCAACAGGGTTTTGGGTCAACCGGAAACCCAAAATGGTGCATGGGCTTCCAAGCCCATTTGGATCCTTTGGTGGGCCTTCCAACAGGGCCCACCCAGCCCCAGATCACTTTTTACAAGATAAGCAAGATAATTAAAACAAAGCAAATGGGCCAAACCCTACGAGGCCCACCAAAGCCCGATAAATATGAAGCATGCAGGCTTAGCATAGGAAGGGTTTGGCCGTGACCGCGAGTGCGGGCCTATCGGGCCCACTAAGCCCATCAACCTAATTGGGTAGGGTCCAACACCCTGACCCACATGGATCATGGACCACCCGGTCCAAGTCTAGACTAATGGGCCCCAAGCCCAAGGTCTGGCCCACTTTGAGAATTAAAATAAGACAAATCCACATAAGTCACTTGGCAATCATGTGTGGCCCACCCAATGGGCCCACAAACCAACCCGGCCCACCTTTGCATGGAAATCACTTAATTCTCAACTTAAATTTTAAAGTAAAATCAATTCATTGAACTAAAGCCCAAAGGGCCTCTCAAGCTAGATTGAGGCCCATCAGGGGGCATGTGGGCTTACCCAAGCCCACCAAGGACACCGTGGTCCTTCCAAGGGGGCCCACCCAATCAGACCAAGTTCACTTTGACTTAAGCAAGATAAAAGCAATTAAAGGGACCCATACCATTCAAGTGGTCTCGCCTGCTTAACCAGATTGCATGATGGATTAGGAATCGGGTGAGAAACCAATGAGTTGACTCAAAACTAGGATAAACCTAGGGACCCGTCAACCGACGGGGCAGACCGGGGTGTCTATGGACTTCCCCGGACCGTAACCGAGACCTTACCTAGAATCTCAAGCCGCAGACCAGCCAAATAGACAAACTTAGGCACCCAAGTGTCCGCCTGCACCCCATCAAGAGGTGGCAACTCCAACTTCCCATTTTTACCCTTCCGGAGGCATGCACGCAAATCCGCACGCCCTGCCGTGCTGCGATTTCACCACGCGCACACTACGTATGTGTAAAAGTGTTATTAAATTTCTATAGATGATATATAAAATGATTCGGAGAATTGAAGTTAGATCAGAGATCACAAAAATCAAGTTAAAGAAATAAAACTTTACGAGTTCATGTTTTACAAATAGGATTGCTCAACCTGGGCGCCTCGGCGCCTAGGCTAAGCGATCAGAATGGTGCAGAATTCATATGGGCACCTAGCACATCAAGCTTAAAAAACAATATAAGCCTAAAAATTATGAGACAAGATAGACTTTGACCAAACCTAAATAAATGATGGTGTTTAAGAGAAGAAGAGGAGGAGTTAGGGGTTTAGGTGTTTAATAGAGGAAGAGGAGAAGTTTGGGAGGTTTAAGAGAGGATGAGGAGGAGTTAGGGGTTTAAGAGAAGAAGAGGAGGAGTTAGGGGTTTAGGTGATTAAGAGAGGAAGAGGAGAGGTTAGGGAGATGAAAGGTTTAGGAGTTTAAGGGAGGAAGAGGAAAGGTTGGAGGTTAAGAAGTTGAAGGGGTGGGAATTCTCTTATAAAAGGGATAGAAGTTGGGAGCAAAGGAGGGGGGAAGTTCTCAAAACAAAAAGTGAGGGCAGCAAGAAAGGAGAGTCTCTAAAGAAAAGAGAGGAGAAGTGAAGGAGGGGAGAAGACTTCCACTAGCAAGGGGAGAGAAAGTAGGAGGAGTCTCTTAAGAGGGAAGGAAATCGTGCGAGAAAGAGGGAGGTTAGGAGAGATTTTTGAGAGGGAAGAAGAGATAATCTCCATTAAAGCACCTGAAAAGAAAAACAATTAGACCTATAGGGTCTGTTGTCCAAAGTATCACATCTTTGTAAGTATTGTCTTGGGAATCTATTGGTTTGCAGGGAGCATGGTGGGGATGATAGGAGCCAAGAAGATTGGTTGTGGACGCAATGGGACCTATTTATAGGCAAAACAAAATGTGACCGCACTTACTATGCGGTTGTGTGCTGACCGCACTTAGTATGCGGTTCGGCTTCAATTGCATACTAAGTGCGGTCGAGCCGCGCATGTGCATGAATCTCGTATGATCGGATAGCTGGCGACAGCTGCTCGAGTGGATAAGATCAAATCCGCACTTATAGTGTGGTCCAGATGAAACTGCACTTATAGTGCGGTTCGCACGTTTTTTAAATGTTGGATTTGAAATCTTTATCCATTTTGACGAGATTTCGGATTTTTATCCGCGACTTTCTTTTATTTTCGATTTATTTTAAATGAAAAATTAGATATTTTAATAAATATTATTATTTTATTCAAGATTTTTATTTGTTTTGTCCTTTTTTGCTTTTTCGCCACGTGGGCAGTTTTCCTGAAAACTTTGACTTGCCATAACTTTTTCATTTGATGTCCGATTTCAGCAAAGTCAATGGCGTTAGAATCAGGTCGAGATTCTATATCTATTGAGCTAAAGTTTGACATCAAATCCAAGTTTTTAGCAGAAGTGCAAAACTTCTCCCCGGAAATCAGTTTTGCTCATATCTTTCTCTCCGGGACTTCGATTCTGGCAAACTCAATTGCATCGGGATCGTGTCAAGATGCTTTATCCTCTAGGATCAAATTGGGCAACTGAATTGGGCTTGAGAAGAAAGGCAATTTCTTCTATCCGCAAGTTTGACCGGCTCATAACTTCTTCATCCGGACCCTGATTTAAGCAAATTTAGTTGTGTTGGAATCGTGTTGGAATTTCCTTTTCAATGGAAAGAAGTTTGGGGGGTCAATTTGCATCGGATCAAAAAGTCAACTTTTTGACCCCTCCAGGTTTGACCTTTTTAATTACGATTTTCATTTTTTGCATTTTTGGAGGTGCAAAAATCAGGTGCTAACATAAATAATTGATGAGGTGTGTATTCGTGTTTGCTAGATATGAGGTTAGATAATGTTTTGAATACTTTTGACTAAAAGCAATCACCATGGGATAACAATGTCCAAGCTTCATGATGTTCATCGATTGCAATTTAGCAATTGTTCTATTTATTTAGTTTCTTATTTTTATTCTTTAATGCCTGCAAAAATCATAAATGATGAGTTAGAAATCAAATGAAGAGATTGAACTTGGAAAATGAAAATATTACATCAGTAAGTTCGGCTGCACACGACCGAGCCATGTACAGTAGAATTGTTTAGTTGATATTTGATAGTGGCACCTCTTCAAGTTTTAAAATGTTGATCTAGAGGAAATTTTCAGCTGATAATATTTGGGTTTTGAATCTAAAGAAGAAGAGATTTTAGAGAGATGAGACCAGCAAAAAAAAAATTTTAATAAAGCATGAAGTCAGCTTTGGCAATGGCCAAAATCATTGTGTTCGGCCCAAGCATATCAACTAAATGCTTTTGTTTATGTAGGGTAGGATGCGCCACACATCATCATATCTTAAAAAATTAAATAAAAGGAAAGGGAGAGAAAAGCATGAGAAAAATGGGGGAAGAAAAAGACAAAATATGATGGTCACTTGGTTATTTTATCTCCATTCACGTATTAACCTCTTATTTATTTGGAATCTTTGACGATGTGTACAGCTTGTTTGGGTGTTTATTATTTTGTTCTCTTTCATGAAATGTAGCCTATAAATCCTCTATTCCCCATCAAACCCTTGTATATATGATTAAAACAAAAAAATTTAAAAAAGAAGATAAAAGAAAAGAAATAATAATAATAATAATAATAATAAAAGAGCCCATTAAAGATCCAACTAATTTAAGGGAACTCATTTCGATGGGGCAACCCAGGGTATTCAAGGACTTCCCTGGGTTGTAATCGGGTCACTTATCTGGAATCACTGGCGCAGACCAAAAATCAACAAGGTGTCTACATGCACCATTTCAGGTAGTGGCGACTCTATAACAGACTGTAACACGCTTTTTCTAATCCACACGCCCGAGGTGCGCATAGCTTGACGACTCCACTGGGGATTAAACCCAGAATCTTTGGTTTGATCGAACCTGGAATCGCTGGGGGCTGACCCAACCCGATTTGATTAGTTGGATTATAATGGGCTTATTCTTTGCCATGTGCACGCACTTGCACATGCACGCACACTCTCTTTGTACATAAGCACACACTTGCACAAATTGGTCAAGGAAGATTTGCCGCCTTACTTAGTAAGTGATGAATATACACAAAAACCTATTTTGGGGAGTTCTGTCATAAAGGATGAGATAATTGCCTAAGGAAATTGGATTTTAAGCGGGACTGCTGTGACTCCTCCAATTACTTGGGAACCCTCCCAGAACATCGTTTTGTGTACCAATTCGTCACTTTACTATATGAGGCAGTGAAAATTCCTTCCCATGCACACATGTGCACTCACACACACTGTGGCTTGTTTACATGCTTTGATATAAATTGCATGGGGTGACACGTGCGAGGGAGCCCGCGTGGGTGATCCGATTGAATGATACGTCATTTCTTCTTTACCAAAACCTAGATCTCTTTAGCAGCCACCCTTCTTTATCGTATAAACAAATTTTGGGATGGTATTAGCCTTACGCGCCAGTGGCTTGCCAGGGAAAGCAAGGTAAAACATCCCCCCAGGTTTCTGGATTCCTATAGCGCCATTGGTTTCTTGCCATGGTATGCGAAGGTCTAGTACTTGGCTTAAACCCTTGTAGGCATTTGTCTCAGGCTGGGTATCCTTTTCCCACCTAACATTCTGATACACCCTACTATGTGAATGTGAATGATGAATGAAGAGGAATTAAAATCAATCTAAACCCAAGAGTCCATCAGGGGAAGCAGCCCCCGCCTCCTTTTGCATCAAATTGAGTGGACCATAGACTTTGGGCTACCTCAACCCTAAATTAGGAAGCTTACCTAACTTTGATCAGGGGACCCACCCCAATTCCATGCATTGAGTCTTGAGAGTAGTGGGCCTCGACCCATTGAGTTCGCAGGAAGTATTTTGTGTCCAGATCAGTCTTCAAGTAGATGAAAGCAGGTCCGATTAGAACAAAGGAAGTTGAA
Organism: Buxus sempervirens; assembly: GCA_947561395.2. Taxonomy (NCBI): domain Eukaryota; kingdom Viridiplantae; phylum Streptophyta; class Magnoliopsida; order Buxales; family Buxaceae; genus Buxus; species Buxus sempervirens. The sequence goes on along the minus strand of OX387185.1, from coordinate 27,122,806 downwards.
CCTTTGAATTAGGCCTTTTCAACCTACCCTTTTGAATCAAATGTATCCTTTCTTAGAGTTCTTAACAACCCTAAGATTGCATTCTCTTTCAGCTTTTTGAACATCATGTAATTTTCGCCCTAGCTAGCAAGTTGTAAGTTTTGTTGAGAGCGTAAGAAATCACACCTATGAGTTGAATGGAGTTCTTTCTTTCTGTGAGATGGCCTTTCTGACCTTTGAGTCTTCCGACTTACGTGGTAGAGAGATGGGAGAAGATGAGAAAGTTTTAGGTTTTGCAGGAGACAAAGTATCGGGTTTTAGTTGTATATATACTTCGGGTTTTTCGAGCTGTACCTTGTGAGCCCGAGCCCAACCCAAACTCAACTTCGGGCTCAATCTTGAGCCCGGCCCAAACCCAAACCCAAACTTATTTCTTAAATCGGGCTGTTATTAGAGCTGGGTTGGGCGGATCGGGCCAAACTTACAGCTTTAGTAATGGTCCTTCCCAAGTAGGTGACCATTTACCATATGGAAAGTATTTTTTGCCAATTGGAAGAAACGTCTTACAAACTAAATCACCCTGAGCAAAAGACTTGTGTTTAACCCGTCGGTTGTACGATTTGGAAACCCTTTGTTTAAGTGTCAATTGTCTACTTAGAGTCATTTTCCTAACTTCCTCCAAGTCCTCTAGTTCTGCTAACATGGCTTCCGAATATTCTTTGGGTGTAAAATTATTTTGAATAGTCACTCTTAACGACTTCACTATGATTTCTAATGGAATAATTGCCTCATGACCAAAAGTTAAGGCAAATGGAGTTGTTCCAATAGAGGTCTTATAAGAGGTTCGGTATGCCCATAAGGCTTCTGATAAAAGCTTGTGTCAATTTCTTGGCTTGTCTTCTATCATCTTCCTCAAAATATTTTTCAATACCTTATTAGTTGCCTCGACTTGGCCATTCGCCTGAGCATGGTAAGGAGTTGATCGAATCATTCTTATGCCATATTGTTTAGCAAACTCATTCACTGCTTCACCAATGAAAACAGTGCCAAAATCTGTTGTAATAGTTTCTGGGATACCATACCTATGAATGATTTGTTCTCTGATGAATTCAATTACATCCGATTGTTCCACATTTTTTAAAGGTTTAGCCTAAACCCACTTGGTGAAATAATTGGTAGCAACTATGATAAAATTATGTAACCCGGAAGAAGGAGTATGTACCTTTCCTATCAAATCCATTGCCCATCCTCGAAAAGGCAATGGGTTGACTATTAGTTGTAAGTGTAAAACCCCGAATTTTCCCTAAATAATATAATAAATTAATAAATAATATCCTTGAGAGTTATAACTGATGGAAATATTTTTTTATGTAGGGGATGATATAAATAGTGGAGATCCAGAGTTGGACGCAGATCCGACCGTCTGATAGTGAGATATCGAGGTATGAGTGATATGCTAATTTAGATGTATTCTGATTGGGCGATGTATGTTTAGTTTTGTGCGTGGGTTGCGTGGGATCGGAGAGTATATATACAAGTTTAATAACCTAATTCTATACGCTTGGAATACCTATTGTATTCTCGTTGGTATTCGACAGCCGCAAGAGACAAAACTGTGAGACATGGAAATGTCACCTAAGATCACGCGGGGATCGATAAAAATAGAGAGTCGCCACCATCCAGGTTAAGGTGTGAATGGACACCAAAGGGGTCATAAATGCCAAATAGAGCCAAAGTAGCTCTAATGCAAGGAAAAATCCAGAGATCAGGTAAGGGGAATTATTTATGAGCGGGGGAAGGTGTTAGGTATCCCCACTCATCCGTCTAAGACGGTTGCCACAAGCTTGCTCATGCTAAGGATTGTTTGATAATAAAAAATAAACAAAGGATGCTTAAAATAAGCAAAATGTATGTGATTATTCCACATGAGTAATCCAATGAATTTGGAGTCTCCTCATGGATATACCACTTCTACAACTTCATGAGTGAATGAAAATCAAAGTGAAAATGAATAAAAATCAAGCTAAGGTAAATCTGGAAAAATCAGGTTATAAGAACTTGAAGACTTCGATCAACCATAAATCACTTGATTTAAATCCAAATCAAATGAAACCAAGGCCATTTGATAACTGGTATGAAGTAGAATATTCTATGAAAAAATCAGCTCATTACGATTTAAAACAAGAGAGAAATATTCTTTGAAAATCTGCTGTTGTAACTTAGAGAAAAGCGGCGAGTAAGCATTTTTTAAACTCTATTTGTGGACTTTGGCTCTATATAAATTCATAAAAACTTGCATGGATCAAGCATATAGTGCCATCTTTCAAACGAAATAAGCCTTGCACCAAACTCAATCCATTTGTGACTTGTGTGTCCTCTTGAACATGCTTAGAGGATCACAGATTAACCGAGAACTCTGTTACAGAGCCACTCTGAGTCAATCAAGTACACAAGCCACAAATCAGATCAAAATCTGTTGAAACCAATTGGAATGAAAAATAGACTCCTCAAAGAAAACACAGAGACTGAAATCACTCAAAACGGATTAAAATTGAGCAAATGGTGCACCATCAAAGCGGCAAGTTCAGCAATCTGGGCTGAACTAACTTACAGACTTTAAATAGATGGTGTAAAAAATTGGCTCCATAAAAATGAACGAAAATTTCTAGATACAAAGTAAGCCTTCCCATCTATCACATGTCTTTATAATCACTAAGAAATTCATCCGGAGGATGAAGTTATAAGCATTCCAAGACAGGCCACAGATGCTGCGCTGTTTTGAAGATTTTTGAATAAAAGGCCAAAACTAGTGCATGTGTGCAAGTGGATTCGACCAAAACCCTTGGAAACCATGAAAAAACAACCTCATGAAGTTCTAAAATTCATTCTAAAGCCAATGATCTCAGATTTCCCATATTAAACATGGAAATCCAAGATTTAGCTTATCTTTGCAAAAAATAGTGAAAAGTGTGTTTGGTGGTGGTGGAAATTAATTTTCTAGGAGAAGGCTGGAATCCATTGCTATTGAGAGCAAGGATTCACACATCTTCTCCAGAGACAAATGCACAATACATCAGAGAAATCAACCATAGGCTCAAAATAACCAAATATCATACTCTTCATCATTTGTAGGTTCTAAGCCTAGAGGATCCATTCCTACTTCTTTTTCCCAAGGTTCTCTCTTCACGTTTTACGGTTAGAGAGAATTCCCAGGTACTTTGGACGAGGTTTGGGGCTTCAAAAAGACACAAAGCGTCCTTATACTACAGAAAGGTAGAAGTTGGGAGTTAAAATGTAAAGAAGAAGCTAAAAACTGAACTAAAGCTTTACCATTGGTAGCTTGAATACTTGAGGCAGCAATCCAGCAGAGTTTTCCCTTTTCTTGCAGAGCTTCCAAGCTTCAAACTATCAGCCATTTCCAAGAGAATGACCCCTCCATTTATAGGCACAGCCAAGGGCAATAAAGTCCCAAGGGTATGCCCAAAAATCTCTCTAGATTGTTCCAATTCAAGTTAAAGCCTTGAATTGTTGTAAATCTAGTAGTTTCGGAGGGTGAAATAGGGAGTTCAAGTCCCTGAGAGAGAGGTAATATGCGTAAATAAGGCTCAGAGATCGAGCCTTTTCGCAAATCCCCGAAACAAGCAAAACCGCATACACAGTGCGGTTTCCACAAAACCATCACTCTATATGCGGTTTTCATGCAAACTCACCTTAACCGCACATACAGGGTGGTTCCAATTCAGTTATGCTCCTCATGATTGCTGTCGACGTGGCTCAACGGCAAAAGCTTCTAGAAGTCACATGGCAGCTCACGCAAGAAGCATGAACCTCAACTGTCCTGTGTACGGTCGTAACTGCATACACAGGGCGGTTGAGACCAAATTCTCAAAAATCGTATATTCGGTGCGGTTAACGCCCTTTTTGAGTATTTTTGAGTTTTTGACACATGCCAAAGCTCAAATAAAACATTTAAAATTTCTTTTGACTGTTCTCTCATATTGAAGTGCAATTTGGGGTGTCTACAACTGCCCCTCTTCGCTGGAATTGGAATCAATTAACAGCGAAGAGCAAAAAGACCCGCAAATTGTGCTTCCCAAGATTATGTCCATTCAATCAAGACTTGCAAGAACTCCAAAATATGATTTTTGGAAAAAGAATTTGTTTAGAAGATCTGATGAAAAGTCCCTAACTTTAAGGGGCAAATTGTAAGTGTGAAAACTCACACTCCTTATATGGCAAATGTTTGACAAATTATATCCTCTAATAATCTTCAAGATGTGCAGAATCAAAATATAAATTCTGTGAGTTTAGTAAAGACGAAAGTGAGGCTGCCACACAGCTACCACGCCGCTGGTAGCACAAGGAAATGTAAAGATTTCTAAACAAAGAACATTTCATAAAGGCACTTGCGAAGAACAACGCCGCTGCCACTCCGCTGGCAGCACATAAGTGAAATAGCACTGTGAAAGTAAAGCATGCGCACCTGCTTCGTAAGGCGACGCCGACACGCCGCTGGTAGCGCATAGCAAGATTGAAGAATCTACAAATTATCTGTGCACATGCCACGTCCCCTCCCGCTAGCAGCGGGCTGGTAGCGCGCCCCTAACTGAGTCTATTTGGATTTGAGCGGGATTGAGTTTGCTTCCAGCCATCTACCCTGATCGCAAGGCGACGCCACCAGCGCTCGATGCGATCTGAGTTTTCTCCTTTAAATAGACGAGCTGTATTTGTTTTGAAGTGACTTTTTCTTTTGATTAATTTGATTTGGATCTTGAGGTGTTCAAGATTCAATCAATTCATCTTTAGAGAGTCGGTGATCGAGTGAGGGGGAGATCTGAGAGAGATCACCTGGAATTGAAGTTGAGGATTCTTCTTCAGTTCGGAACTTCACACGATCGTATGATCTCCTGGATTGGAGATCGAGCTTGTTGGATGCATAGGTGGATTCCTATTGCATTGGATCATCTCAGTGGACTCTGAGGTGATTGTTATGATCTGGATTGATCGTGAATTGCAGCTTGTGGATTCAAGTTGTGTTGCAGTTCGTGGATTCGAGTTGTAGATCTGGATTGATCGTGAATTGTAGCTTGTGGATTCAAGCTGTGTTGCAGTTCGTGGATTCGAGCTGTGGATCTGGATAGATCGTGATTTGTGTTGCAGTTCGTGGATTCGAGCTGTGGATTTGGATTGATCGTGAATTGAAGCTTGTGGATTCAAGCTGTGTTGCAGTTCGTGGATTCAAGCTGTGGATCATGATAGATCGTGATTTGCAACTTGTGGATTCAAGTTGTGCTACAGTTTGTGGATTCGAGCTGTTGATTGCTGTTGAGTGAGTTCAATTGTAAAGGTTAAGTGTGTTTTCCTTTGTAATTGACTTTCATTTAATAGTGGAGATTCTAAGGGTTAGTCGCCTCATATAGACTCAAGGTTTTTCCTGGATCTGGATTCAGGTTTCCTCGTATAACTTCTGTGTGTTTGTTTCCGCATTGTTAAGATCATAATTGTTGTAGATCGAGGACCTGTAGAGTAGTCTCCTACTCTTTCACAAATCCTCTTCTCGCGTCTCACAGAGCACTCGTGGCTATGAAGTGAGATTTGAGCAAATTTTTAATACAAAAGTTGATAGGGTGGTGTTTATTGCAATTCACAACTATCTTGGACACAAATCTCTTGAAAGAGAATGAAAAAAGTTTTGAAAATCCATTTTTTGGTGCTAACCGTACTGAACATGCGGTTTTTGGCAATTTCAATATCAACCGCTCTATCTGTGCGGTTCTATAGGTCACATATAAACGCGACCACGACAGGCTTCATTTTGTTCGCAAAAACCCTGGCTCTTCAAAGCTTGCTGTTGCTCTGGCGACCGTGCCTTCTCTCCGGCTTTCACCTATTCTTCTCCGGCGACGATATTCTTACCCTCTGGCGACAGCGCTCATCCTACCCAGCATCCTCTACCCTTTTGGCAGCAATCGCATTGGATTATTCTTCCCGACAGCGCTTCAGTCAAACTCCCCTCACTGCCGCAACAGTGATCTCGTTTGCCACTTGAAACCTCATTCGAGCATCAGAGTGCCTCTGTAGGTGAACTAATTTCTTGCTTGGGAAGCCCTGGTGAGATAAAGCTTGGATTTTTCTTCGCAAAACCTCCTTTTGTCTAAGACAGGTAAGTGTCCGAACATTGATTTCTCTTGCTAGCAATCTATGTGCCCAAATATTAATTTCAACATTTTTGTACCCGGCCATGGCTTGTATTGCTCTGATTTTTGGCATGATTTTGGTTATTTGCTCTTGATCAAGAAAAAACCCCCCAAATTAAGTGCTTGTTTGTGATCTGATTTTCTGCTTTTCAGCCTCCTACGAATTCAAGCCATTTAGGAACCTTGAATCAATTTCATGATGCTCTCTTGATTTCAGTTGTTGCTATTCTCAACTCATGCTTAAAACTACCTTTTGTTTTGTTCTTGAATGCCCTGCTGAAAGCATCTTGATTCCATGAAAATTTCAGTTCTTGTTTGTTTCTGCACTTGGGCATCTGTGGTGTCATGATTGCCATTTCCACTTGGTTTATCTTGTAATATTGGCTTCTTGAACCTAGATAGTTTCCCATGTTTGCTTGAATTTTGAGTTTGAAGTGCTGCTTTCTTTTGGTAAACCTGAAAACAAGTTTAATCAGTTTAGGGAATTTAGGCAATTTTGTAGGCACATTTGGAGTTCTACAACTTTAGGAAATAAAATTAAGGATCCTAAAAAAACTCCTTTCAAAAATTTTTTTCTTTTCTTCTTTTTCTCTTCTCTTCTTTTTTTTTTTGTTTTTTTGTTTTTTGCATATAAGAAAGATATATGGGAATTTTGTTTCTTGTATATAATTCTTATAATAATAAAAATGAAAATTGATAAGGGCTAAAAGAAATTAGATCTTGGTTCGATCGAGAACTTTTGAAGTGCTTCCTCCAATTTCTTTTTTCCTGCAAACCCAATAGAATTGATTAGTCTAAAGAAAAGTCAAATTAATGGAAACATGAAAGCAAATATAAAGACTTCAAATGTAAAAACATGATGAATTTCTCCCTTCAATTGGTCTTGTAGATGGCTCGCACATGTCGCTCTTCTCAGGGTCCCGCAGATGAGCCTTCATCTTCGAGGGTTCGGAGGGACCCGGCCAATGTGGCATCTTCTTCTAGGGCCGAGCAGGACCCTGATCCTTCTTCTCCCAGCAGTCTGGAGGTTTTAGATTCAGATTCTGGAGCATCTGGGGGTTCGCAGGAGCCGACCCCTGAGGTATTCTCCTTTCTTTTCAAAAACCAAGCCTTTCCCTTATAACCTTTAACTTGACCTCACCCTGTTTACATTAATAGCCTGTTGTCGAGGTTTAAGGTTGCAGCGGGGCTCGCCGTAGAGGTAGGGCAGAGGCTCGGGCGACTCGTGTTGCTATTCTTGCTGGGATAGCGGACTAGATCCAGGATACTCCTCTTCTCCATGATCTGAGGACGCACCCTTCAGCGGGCGTCAGGGGTGACATTCCCCTTGTCTACCCGTCTTCTCATTATCGTGAGAGCTGGGCTCTATTTGCCGAGACAGTGGCTGTATGTTCGACTCCTTTGCATCGAGAGATGGGCCGTTTTGGGTTTGGCCCCTTCATCACCATCACCAGCGTTCGTCAAGATCGTCCTCTGATAGCGGCTATGATGGAGCGATTTTTTCCAGAGACACTGAGCTTCCATTTGCCTGATGTAAAGATTGGGATTCGTCCTTCTAACTTCGCTCTCATTACTGGGATCAGGATGACTGGAGATGTCATCACTGAGTTGGATAGGCCGGCCGATTTGGAGATTGCCGAGCTTTTAGGATATGAGGAGATACCAGTGGAGGCGTGGGACAGGAGTAGGATCACCCGCATTTCCTGGACTTGGTTGAGGGAGACCTTCCTGGATGAGGGATATAGTACCGTGGCAGCGGAGCATCCCAGCTTCCCAGTGGCCTTCCGCTTCCTCTTTCTCTTGATGATGGGGTTGTGCTTCTGCTTGGAGGATACCACCTCAGCCAGCCCTCATTTCCTGAGTCTTCTCAGGGATTTGCCTAGAGCGAGGGACTATGCCTGGGGCCAACTTGTCTACGGCACCCTTTTAGCGGGTCTGCGGCGAGTGGTCTCTGTCTTGTCCTCTCCCAGAGGTGCCAGGGTTGGCTGTAGGTTTTTCTGTCCCTTTCTGCAGGTATGAATTCATTTCTCTTTTCTTTTCTTCTTTCCTCTTTTTTCTTCTTTTTCTTTTTTTCTTATCTTCTTTTTTTCTTTCTTTTTCAGTTCTTTGCTCGGGTCTATGTGGCCCACTTTCGCTCGACCTCCACACTACTTAAGGGGACATTCCCTGTGGCACGTAGATGGAGTCAGATTCGGTGTGACTCTAAGAAGAGTCACCCTAGGTCGGCCAGGGCTCACTTGGACAGGACCTTTAGGAGAGAGGTAGGCTTTCATGGATTCCTCTTATTCTTATTTTCTCTTTTCTCCATTTTCAAGAATCTGATATTCATCTTTGTTTATTTTCAGCTGTCTGTCCCCCGCCTAGATGGCCTTCATGATGAGTTGGCTTTTTAGCCATTTGTGGATGAGGCGTTCGCTCTAGATCAGCGGTGTCAGAGGTACCCGTTCTTCATCGGGCAGCTGGGTAGCATATGGTACCTCGGCAAGCGCTTCTGCTTTCAGCACACTGGTGAGCTCCGGATCCCTGTGGCTCCTCCAGATACGGCACCTGTCACCCCTCCTGGTCCATTTGACCCTGCCCATTTTGGCGATTGGGAGGCTGGAGATACTCTTTTAGCCGAGGGTGACTGTGATGCCTGGTTCGGGTAGGTCTCAGTGGGTTGTCTTATACAGCCCATGCCCGTTCGAGGTGGAGTTACCGAGATTGGCGGGGTGGTGATCCGCCTATATGACACCACGGTATGAATCTCCTCCTGCTCCATTCTTTTTAGCTTCTTTCTTGTTTGAAATTGATGATATCCTTTTCTTCTCATTTCAGGAGGCACAGTTAGGGGAGATCCGAGCTCGCTATGCGGATCTGGAGCATCAGCTGGCTGAGAGAGACGCTACTATAGCTGAGAGTGACGTGATTATCATTGGGTAGGCCGCTCTTATTGCTGATTTGCGGGATCAGCTAGCCAGGGCTCAAGACCAGGCAGGGCCTTTAGGAGCTCAGGTCATCCCTTTATCCTTTTCAGTTTCTGCTCTTTATCTTTTATATTCTCTGCTTCTGATCAGGCTTTTTCTATTTTCAGGAGGATGTGGCAGCTTCGCCATCTAGCTCCCATACCCTATCTCTTTCTGTAGAGGCTGCAGAGATTCCGGAGAGAGATCCAGAGATAGTGGCAGAGGCTACTTCTGTTGCCATTCCAGAGCCAGCCGAGCTGCCGGAGGTTACCTCTATGCATGAAAGTGCTCCTAAGCCAGAGACTGCTGAGCCAAAGGAGGATCCTGTGATTGCCACTGAGCCAGAGGATGGTGGCCTTGAGGTTTCTGAGGTCCCTGAGGCAGCCGAGCCTGCGATGGAGGAGGACGTGCATGATGCGCCCGAGCCTGAGGTGGCAGAGGCCCGTGAGGCAGCAGAGCCCATAGACATTGATTCATCTCCCGCTGCTGAGGATTCTCAGATTCTGGATCTAGTCCCCTTGGTGACAGATATCTTCGTTTCTCGCTTCATGGATCTTACCCATGATGGTCCAAACGATCCGGTTCCAGTCCCTTCAGTTGAGCCGGCGCCTCTAGTTGAGCCGGTGCCTTCGGTCGATTTGCCTTTTACAGCTGGTCCCTCTACTCTTGCTGACCCATCTTCTCTTGCCAGCCCACGTTTCTCAGATCATTTTTTTATTCGACGGCGACAACGAGGCAGAGACGGTGGGGATTGACCTGTAGGAGATAGATTAGGATTCTTTTCCTTCCTACATCCGACACTTGAATATATAAAAACTGATGTATTCATTTGCATGTGTATATAAAAGAAAAAATTATTCATTTTCGCTTCTTTTCTTTTATTTTTTTGCTTTTTATTTGTTTTTATCATGCCATGATTGTTATACAGGTAACAGGTATCTTTGGAAACACAACTTATTAAAAGAAAGAGGAAAAAACTGTTTTTGTGCAAAAACCGCACATACAGGGCGGTTGTGCAAGAACCGCACTTGTCTCGCGGTTTTTAAACTCCGTAGAAATGCAACCGCACATTGGGCGCAGTTCAGGCACAACCGTTCTGCGTATGCGGTTTTTGCCCTTTTGCAATTTTAAAGCCGCAAATCGCAAGCAGAACGTCACTTTGACGTATTGCTTAGGTCAGAACCCCCCTTTTCAGTGATTTTCTCTCTCCTAGCTGCCTTTAATCCACTTTTGACCATCAATGGCCTCTGATTCAGCTTCTACGCCTTCTTCATCCTCTGTACCTGAAACATCCACCTCCAGACCAACCATTAGATCCAAACCTCCAAATTTGAGAAGGTATGCCATTGTAGATACTTGCTATGAGAGATGGGTTGACTCAATGACCTATCAAGACAAAATAGACTGGGACTTCACCAATCTAGGCCCAATCAATGCCAAATCATAGAGGCATTGATTGGGCATTGGGAACCGCAATTAAACCTTTTCAGGTTTGGGGAAAAGGAGATGACCCCTTGTAGACACCCCAAAATTGCACGATTTTTAAATCTTGAAGGAGAGAAATATTTTATTGGAATTTTCAATTCTTTGCATTGGGTTTGAGATACTTAACCCATTTGAATCCAAAACGGAAAAGGAAAAGGCCCGAATTCAATCTTTTGTGCAAAGTCAAGCTTTTTCAGGTTGAATTTTGTTGACTTTTGACCCTAGAAAATGAAATATTTTTTAAAGCCAGATTTCAAGATAATTTTTCTTGGTAATCAGGTTTTTAGCCATGTTATTGCATAAAAGAATTTTTTGAGATTTTAAATCTTGACGAATACCTTGGTTTTAACATATTGAACCTTTTTTTCCAGACCTGAAAAATTGGAATTTTGCCTAGAACTGGAAAGTTGACTTTTATTCACTTGGAATTTGGGTCTAGAACTATTTTTAATGGATTCAAATGGGGGGTGTTTGCTTATTTACATATAATATCTTAAGTAAATGGAGATTAAAAAATACGAGGACATTTACTTAAATGATATTACATGTAAATAAGTATTGCCTGTGTTAAAATTTGGAAAAAAGGCTTTTTTCCTTGTATCCGGCAACTCAGGCCGGATACAAGTACATTTCTTTGTATCCGGTGGAACATACCGGATACAAGAGAGCTTTAGTGTATCCGGTATGATATACCGGATACATTAGTTTTGCTCAAAAATTAGGGTTTTCCGAGAGAAATCACTTTTTACCATCATATCCCTCATTAAATGAGGGGAAATCTCGGAAACAGCCCTAGGGTTAAGGTTGGGGGGTTCTAAACATTAAGTTGTGTCTACCAACAACCCTAGCCTTTGCCTATAAATAGGAGGCTCCTCCTCAAGCAAATGACCAAGAAGTTGGAGATCCAAGAGCTCTGAGTGAAGAAGGGAACCGTTGCCGGATTGCTTCAAGAACCCCAGGTAAGCCTCAACCCTCCTTTATTTTTCTGTATTTACTTTTCTAGATCTAGATCTCTTCTTCTACCTTTCTGTAGAATAAAGCCTTTTTATGTGTGTGAAAATCCTTCCCCGGCTCAAAGTATCTCGAGACTCCCCCTAGCCGTAAAACATGGAGGCGGGATCTAGGAGAAACGAGACTGGGGATTGACCCTAGTACTAGAACCCTAATTTGCATAAGCCTTTTGATTGATTGTAAACCGTTTCATATTCAAAGTACCCTTGATTATCTTGAAGAACCGTGTTTAACGGGGAGAGAGAACAAAGGGAAACGATAATGGAACGGGACCCTAGGCTATTTTAGAACCTTATTTTGATGAATATGTATGCATGCTATTGATCTTGTGTAACGCCCCGGATCCGAGTCACATGAAAAACCCGTAACTCGTCTCCAGAGGTTATTATAAAACACAGGATCGCAATATCAGAGTGAAGGAAAAACATGAATACAAGAAAAACTATATGACAGAGTGCGCTAAAATAATCCCAAACGAAGATAAACTCACATGACCAAGTAACTACCCGCAAGTATCGTCCTCTCCAGGAGCAGCTGAAAACAAAACAAAACAATACGGAATGAGATACGAATATCCCAGTGAGCAGCACATGCATGCACAAATACATTTATTTCAGTTCTAAAACATGCCACGATTATAACCATGTACAATGAGGATAATACGCATATTCCGAAGAATCCGACTAAACTTCAATAATCCAATTCATATCAGTGCGGAAAACCATCAGGTAAATCAAGCAATAACAATCCGTTTCCAATCCCGAAGATATCGATAAAATAATGATTAATTGGCAACAACATAGCAAATAAGCATAATTTTGTATCTCAAGATATAATTCCAGATATACCAATGTCACATAACACCAAGTCTTCTCATAACCATGCCCACGCCTCCAAATGTATATCCGGCCTACTCAGGGTTTCGGATATTGAAATGACTGCGTCATCCAATGCAGGCCTACTCCCCGGGTTTCTGCATTGACAACCAGGCCCACTCAGGGTTTCTGGCTGCTCTACACCGGCGGGAAGAACAATACCCAATAATCGGTAAACAATATTCCATGAACCATAAATACCAACAACCAGCGAATAAAACATATCACGTCAAACCAAATCAAGTACCAACATTGGTCAATGTCATGACTATCGTTTAGTTGATAAATTAAACATGCCAAGTAGACACTCCACACCTCCATGTACACAGTTCCGGCCTACTCAGGGTTTCGGATACTCTGAAATGACGGCCTACTCAGGGTTTCGTCATCCAATGCAGGCCTACTCCCCGGGTTTCTGCATTGACAACCAGGCCTACTCAGGGTTTCTGGCTGCTCTACACCGGTCGTGGCAACACACAAGGCCATGCAATTTCAACAACCAACAATAACATCACATTACTAAGCTTAGACTCTGGATCCAGGACAAGCTAGACCAAAACAGTAAAACATCGTATAATCTCAACTCCAACATCAAAGTAAAACCATTCATTCCACATCATGTAAAACTCATCACAGTTCATCACCTGTCCCTCTGGACCAAGCAGTATCTCAAGTACTTTCAGTATTTTCTCATTTCGGTAACACATGCCATTTGGAAATAAAACTCAATTCATTCATACCAAGGAAATCCTTACAATACATTTAAAGTTTCCAAACAAGTGAAACCAGTAGTAAGTATAAAACTAGCAAATCAACCCAATGTATTTTCCATCATGTGAAACTGATATATATATAGATCAACATGTTCAAGTAAATCATTCCTGAAGTGCACCGTGCATTCAAAGGTGAACTAGCATAATGGTGTAGAGGTATTTCAGCAAAACAATATGGTTTCAAAACTGACTTTCAGAATAAAGCACATTATACAGAAGTGATTTCAGCATCCAAACTTCGATTAAACATAATCCAGCAAAACAGCTCCTAGATTCTAAATTTCGCTTTCATAATCCAAATCAATCAAATGAATGTCATAAAACCCTAGAAACACATTTTGGATGAGTGGAATAGTCTTAGGATCCCCTATAAGGTCACCATACCAAAAAGCAATCAATTCTGAGACAAAAAGTTTCGGACCTCAAAATATTCTAAGTCTGGTTAAAAACGTTGATTTTTGGTATATAATTTTTCTAGACAAATTCTACAAGGAGTTTCGGGCTCAAATTTTGGTTGTAGTCTATTGGTGGGTAAACACATCTCCTAGAATTTTCTGGGCTCCTGAATCACACATCTGGGTATTAAACCCAAACCGGGCATTTTGATTAAAACCGGGATTTAGGCATGAACTGGAAAGTTGACTTTTTATTGGCTGGGAATTAGACCTTTGAAGTATTTTTATTGGTTCCAAATGGGGGGTAAAACCTTATTTACATGTAAAGACTTAAGTAAATGGAGCAATAAATACACAGGACATTTACTTAAATGTCTTTCATGTAATTAAGGGGCTAAATTCAACAACTTCTGTAATTCGGCAAGTATATTGGACTATGCGCTCACCTCCTGAAGTGGGCGCGAGGTGAGCGCCGGTCGGCGGTAAGAAAACAGTTATAAATGGATCTGCCGCTCACCCGACGCTAGGTGAGCGTGAGGTGGGCGCGAGATGGGCGTGAGGTGGGCGCGAGATTCGCGCGAGATGGGCGCATCATTTTCTACCTCGCGCGAGATGAGCGCGAGATGGGCGCGAGCTCAGCGGTAGGTCATGTTTAACGGGGCGCCTACCTCTTAGGTGAGCGCCGGTGAGCGCGAGGTGGGCGGATACCCTTGTGATTTTTGTTTCTCTGTTATTCCAAGATCTACAAGTCTGGCCGGTTGGTTTAGGTCTGTAATTGCTCCAATACACTCCTAATACTCCCAGAAGACTTCCCAACCATATTTGGATTTAATCTAAACACTTTTATTCTTAAAGATAAAATTCAGTCCGGAGACTCTGTTCATGTCATTTCCCGAAAACCAGAAAACCAGAAATACTCAAACTATCAGTTGATATATAAACCATGCATCAGAATAATCTCGAGAGAAACATAAAACACAAAACCCCGGTTGTAAATCAGTGCTACTCACTTGTGCTTCTTCCCGAACGAGAAAACCTCCGGCCGATCACTTCTCGGCCACGCGCGCGAATGAAAAGACTATCGAACTACACTTCTCGAGCAGAGGGAAATAACCCAAGTAAAATCAGCTCCGAAATCCTTCTTCCAGCACTTGCGATAGAGGGTTCTTCACGAACGAAAACCCTAGTCGCCCTTTCAGCCGCAATCGCCAAATCGCCCAGTTACAAAATACGATGCGAGCATTCGAAAACCCAAAACCCTAATTTCCCCTTTAGTATATATATACCTTCCACACGTTCGCATATGTATTGCCGCATGACAACCTTTTAAAAGCCTTGATCCTGTGCATGCTCGCCCACTAAAAACCCTACATTTTCCCGCATCCACTTAAGCTTATTCTCTTTGACAACTAATGACCACAAATCTCCATCAATGAACAAATTTTGATTAAGCCTGTCCATAAATCCATGTGTGCATATACTTTTATTTTATCTACTGTTATTATTTGTTTATTTTTATTCTATTATTATTATTTCATTTTATTATTTTATTATTTATTATTTTTTTTCTACTCAAAACTGGGGTCTTACATCTTGTATGGCTTTTCACACTTGCACATACATATCACTATTTTGGCGGGATAGGCTCACATTTGGGGATTTATTACATTCATTGTGATAAATCTCAAATAAATGGCCTCAACCAATTCTGGAATGTCTTTGGATGATTTTTAAAGGTTTTGTGTTCATCTTGCACGAATTGCACACACTTTGTCACATTTTTTGCATTGTTTTTCTCCAAAAAGGGCTTAACTTGACAGCAACTGTACCCCGACTTCGGACACTCATAACTTCATCGTCCGGATGAATTTTGGAGTGATTCTAGAACCATGGGAAAGGTGACGCTGTCTAGTTTATGTCCATCAAATTTTATTAATATCTATCAAGCGGAGTTTTGACACCTCTCTGTCGAAGTTGATTGGACAGTTCAGGTTCAAATACAGAACTTGTCACTTCGACAAAGCGCCATGTGTTCGTTTTAAGTCCGATTCGAGTGATTTTTGTTTCTGGGCACTCCTGTATGAGTCTATTTTTAAATCCAATTGATTTCATAATTGTTTGATTTAAATTGTGTCGTGGAGAGCAGATTTACTCAGAACTGCTCAACAGCACTTTTCTGGGTCAATCTGTGATCCTCGGGGCCTGTTCGGGAAGTCACCCAAGGCACATCCGAATATGTTTTTGTATGAGGCTAGTTTCTTTTGAAATATGGCCATACAGACTTCATTGACACCAAATTTTACGGATGTCTATGCAGTAGATGTTTCTAGGTGAATTTCCAAAGTTGCCTACTTGCCACTTTTGATTTTCTCTGGCAGCAACTTTAAAAGAGCCATAACTCTTAGGATTTCAATCGGAATTAATTGAAATTTTGCATGAGACTATTGTTTACCCTAATATTTCAAATGGATTTGGTTTGATTTAATTTAAAATTGGATTTGATTAATTTCAAGAGAAATGGCCTTACTTTTTACAAAATTTCCCGGATTTGCCTCAACTTGGTTTTGTGCAACTTTTGCTGTGATTTCCATCTTTTTTGTGATATTCCAGAGGTGATATTAACATAAAAGAAGATCTGGAATTCATTTGGATTTTCATGTGAAGATATCATATATTTGTCCTTTTTCAAGGTTTTCATGATTTTTAGCAAGCTTTCTATTTTCTTTTAGCATGAATAACACTTAGCAACCACCTTGTATGGGTGAATGGGGGTGCCTAACACCTTCCCCCGTTCATAATCTAATCCCCTTACCCATCTCTGGATTTGATTTTCAAGTAGGGTTATTTTTACCCTAGAATTTGCTTTTTAACCCTTTTTGCTTATCTTTAATCTTTTGGTGTCTATTCACACCAAAAAATTCTGAATGGTGGCGACTCTCCCATTTTTGCGTTGAGCCCGTGTGCTGACGGAGGGATGATCATCTTCGGGTGATTTTTTCCCATGTTTCACAACTGGCGACTCTGCTGGGGACTTGTGGATTTAATCCATTTTGTGTATATTCATGCTTTTTCATTACTTTTGAATGCTTGATATTTTGTTTATTTTGCTTGTGTATGTTGAATCTCAAATCTAATTTGTATGATTAGACAGTTCACATGGATAAAGGCATGAGCATGTTGCTTGATTTTTGTTTAAAGGAAAAACCCATATTGTTATATGACTTTGCTATATTATGTGTTAGCATATGTTATTTTGGGGTTTCAATGCCATGACCTAAAAAAAAAATAATACAATATTTGAAATCTGGAAATTTTGTGTTTGTTTTGGGTATTCAAGCATGTTTCCCATGAATAAAGTTTTTTGGTGCTTAATGTTTGCCTTATGCCGTGCTTTGGATTTGGGGGTATATGATGACTTGACTTGAGCATGAAAACAATGAGCAAAAATCTGAAATTCAATAGCCATCATGAGGGCTTTCAAGCATGTTTTTATCATCAAAACTCTCCTTATACCATGTCAAGTAGTTGCTAAATTTTTAGGCATTAATTTGGGGTATAAGGGATGCACTTTTAAGCATGAAAATTCTGGAAATTTCAGTGTATCTTTTGGGGGTTTTCAAGCATGTTTTTATCATCAAAACTCTCCTTATACCATGTCAAGTAGTTGCTAAATTTTTAGGCATTAATTTGGGGTATAAGGGATGCACTTTTGAGCATGAAAATTCTGGAAATTTCAGTGTATCTTTTTGGGGTTTTCAAGCATGTTTAAATCATCAAAACCTTTCTTGTATCATGTCAAGTAGTGCTAAAATTTTAGGCTTCAATTTGGGTAGAAATGGTACACTTTGAGCATGAAAAAGAGCATGAAAATCTGGAATTTTAGGGAATACTTTTGGGTTTCAAGCATGCTTCCATGGTTTAATTGTTGTTTGCACAAACAACATGTTTGTATACTACTTTTTGGGCATGTAATATTTTTGTGCATATTTGGTTGCTTTGGTTCTCTTGCTTGCTTGTATTTAGCTTCATTATTTTGTCATATGTACCTTGGCTTGAAATTGAATGCATGGCTATGAAAAAGAGTGGCAAGGGGCTGCGATGTTGTGAATGTTACCTCAATTTCAAATGCACTTGAGCACAATAAACACTTTGCACAACCTACCCTTTTACCTATAGGAAGTTGAACCATGAATGTGGGTAGCTTGGCGCACCGAGGTCGTGACTTCAGAAAGCGAAAGTGAAAACATTCACCTTAGAATTTGAGTCAATGATGTGATGACAATGGGATCTGTGATTCGATTCCGGGCATCACTAGACTTGAGTTCTAAGTTGCCAATTAAGCCAAAACCCAAAAACCATACGCTTGAAGGTGGAGAAACACATTTTCAGCTAAAAACACACAATTGCGTTTGGGGAATTGGGTGTAAATGTGGGAAGGCCATTTGCATGTTTTACAGGCCAAGGTATAATGTGAATACCATATTGAATGAAGGTAATACAAGGTGGCAAGGTAAAGCCAGGTTATTTTCATGAATTTGGGGAATTTTGCAAGTATGATGTCCAAGCCCAATTTGGGGCAAGTTTTGAAGGTCAAGTTAAGGTGAACATCAAGTGGGAATGAAAAAAACCTAATTTGGTGAAAAAATGAGTCAAAAATGGCCATTTCGGCATTAACCGGCAACTCAGGCTGGTTAAGAATAATGCTCTTCATATCCGGTATACATTGCCGGATACAAAGGCTTATGCGTGTATTCGGTCATTATTGCCGGATACAATAAGACATATGCTTATTCGGCACTTAATGCCGGATACATGCAGAAAATGAATAAATTGGCTTTTTCAGCCCAAATTTTCAGAATAAAATGCCTAAACACTGTTGATAATCCTTAGGCACCCCAAAGAAAATATAAAAATGTCTAAAAAAAATAAAAAGAAAAAAATATATATTCCTTTAAGATTAAACATAAGGTTGAAACTCAAAGAACAAGCTAAGGTGTCATATTTTTTGATATCAATTCAATTCAATCAAGCTTTAGAACTTGAAAATTGAGAAAATTCAGCAAATTTCCAAAAAAAAAAAAAAAAGAATAAAACCTGGTTGGTTATTTTTATCAATCAAGTCAAAACAAAAAATTTGTGGGAACTTTGGAAGCCCTAGAATATTCCATAAAAACCCTTGGTTGGTCTTTTTCGTACCAATCAAGTCAAAAAAAAAGTGGGACCTTTGGAAGCCCTAAAACATTCCATAAAAACCCCTTGGTTGGTCTTCTTTTTACCAATCACATCAAAAAAAGTGGGACCTCTGGAAGCCCTAAAATATTCCATGAACCCTTGGTTGGTCTTCTTTTTACCAATCAAATCAAAAAATTGTGGGACCTTTGGAAGCCCTAAAATATTCTATAAAAACCTTTGGTTGGTCTTTTTCGTACCAATCAAATCAAAAATTTGTGGGACCTTTGGAAGCCCTAAAATATTCCATAAAAACCCTTGGTTGGTCTTTTTTGTACCAATCAAATCAAAACATTTGTGGGACACTTGGAAGCCCTAGAATATTCCAAGAAACCTTTGGTTGGTTATTTTTATCAATCAAATCAAAACATTTGAGGGACAGTTGGAAGTCCTAGAATATTCCAAGAAACCTTTGGTTGGTTATTTTTATCAATCAAATTAAAACATTTGTGGGACACTTGGAAGCCCTAGAATATTCCAAGAAACCTTTGGTTGGTTATTTTTATCAATCAAATCAAAACATTTGTGGGACACTTGGAAGCTCTAGAATATTCCAAGAAACCTTTGGTTGGTCTTTTTCTTACCAATCAAGTCAAAAAAAGTGGGACCTTTGGAAGCCCTAGAATATTCCATAAAACTTTTGGTTAGTCTTTTTCGTACTAATCAATTGAAATCTCTTTGGGCCATCTATAAGCCTCTGAATTATAGACACATATCCTTTGGGCCGTCTAAAAGCCTCTAAATTTTAGACACAACCTTTTTGGGCCATTTGAAGGCCTCTGAATTTCAAACATCAATCTCTTTGGGCCATCTTTAAGCCTCTGAATTATAGACACATATCTTTTGGGCCGTCTAAAAGTCTCTGAATTTTAGACAAACCTTTTTGGGCCATTTGAAAGCCTCTGAATTTCAAACATCAATCTCTTTGGGCCATCTATAAGCCTCTCAATTATAGACACATATCCTTTGGGCCATCTAAAAGCCTCTAAATTTTAGACACAACCTTTTTGGGCCATTTGAAAGCCTCTGAATTTCAAACATCAATCTCTTTGGGCCATCTATAAGCCTCTGAATTATAAACACATATCCTTTGGGCCGTCTAAAAGCCTCTAAATTTTAGACACAACATTTTTGGGCTGTTTGAAAGCCTTTGAATTTCAAACATCAACCTATTTTGGGCCGTCTATAAGCCTCTGAATTATAGACACAACCTTTTTGGGCCATCTAAAAGCCTCTGAATCTTAGACACAACCTTTTTGGGCCGTCTATAAGCCTCTGAATTATAGACATATATCATTTGGGCCATCTAAAAGCCTCTGAATTTTAAACACAACTTTTTTGAGCCGTCTATAAGCCTCTGAATTATAGACACGTATCCTTTGGGCCATCTAAAAGCCTCTGAATTTTAGACATTTCTCATTCTTTGGGACCTTTGGAAGCCCTAAAATATTCCAACAATCAAAAAAACAAAAAAATGGAAAAATATAAAAAAAAACAAACAAATAAATCCGGACTTGTGTTCACCCAACCCACTTATCTACATTTATAGGTGTATGACTCAAATTAAATGGGAGCTGACATGTTTCCTTGCTTTTCCTTACCCAAGTACATTTACTTGCAATCATTGCTCCCGTGACCAAATCCAAAGCCCGCATCATGAATACGGAAGACAACCAAGCTCAAGCCACTGTGCCCGCCCAAGACTTTGCTCAGCTGCAAGAGCAAGTGGCTAGTTTGGCCAAAATGCTGGGGGACTTACTGGCGGCTCAGGCCCAACAGGCCCAGGCCCATAACCAAGCTTCTACTTCCCATCAAGCACCACCACCTCAGGCCTACATTCCGCCTCCGGCTCAACCCATGCCTGAGCCCATTTCTGAACCGGTCCCTGAACCTATTCTGATCAGGGAAAATACAGTAGAATCTGAGAAAGAAATAGAGAAGGAAAAAGCCAGGGAGGAGATGGAAAGAAAACTCCTGCACAAGATTGAAAGAATTCAGGAGGAACTGAAAGAAGTGAAGGGAGGAAATAGTTACGGAGGCACCACCTTTGATGCTCTATGCATGTATCCAGACGTATGCCTACCGGCCAAGTTCAAGTGCCCGGACTTTGACAAATATGATGGCACTGGCTGCCCAATGAGCCACTTAAAACTGTACTGTGGGGCTTTGTGCCAATTTGGTCGGGATGACAGCATACTGATCCAACTCTTTCAGAGGAGTTTGACAGGGTCAGCCTTGAGGTGATTTGCCACGGTGGATCACGGAAGGATCAGGAGATGGAAGGACTTGGCTGATGCATTTCTGGACCAATATAAATTCAACTCTGAGATCGTGCCAGACCGGTACGACATGATGAGGATGAGCAAGGGGAAAGAGGAGTTTGTAAGGCAGTACGCCAAGAGGTGGAGAGAGGCCGCCTCCCAGGTCAGGCTGCCTATGCTGGAACCTGAAATGATCTCAACATTCATGGGTACGCTAGGGCAGCCCTTCTACAATCACCTGGTGGGTCAGATCACCACCAATTTTGCTGCCCTGGTGCAAGTGGCCGACCGGATTGAGGATGGGATCAAATCTGGCAAGATAATTGATTATTCCGCCATGATCAGTCAACAAGACTCTACTCATAGCAAGGAAAATGGTAATGGAAAGAAAAAATCTGAGGAAAGGAGAGAAGCAGAAGTAAATATGGTGCAGCTACCCAAGGGACCCGTTCAAATCAATGCCCATCCAGTTCCTTTGCTGCCTATCCAAATTAAGGTCCCTTCTGCACAGCCTGTGAATGAGGAAACAGAAGTAAGGAAGAGAAGGGAGTTTTCAAAACTGCCTATGAGACCATCTGAACTTTTGCCTACCCTACTTCAAAAGGTTTATGTGACTTTGAGGTTGCCAAATCCTCATGCAAGCAAGGGGAAAGGTTATGATCCATCTGCAATCTGTGAGTATCATATGAGCACTCCAGGGCATACCACTGATCGTTGCTTGGCCCTAAAACATGCAATCCAAGATTTGCTGGATAATAACTCTTTATCATTCAATTCAGTCACACCCACTCCTCCTCCCACCAACAACAATGGGGTAGGCAGCTCAAATGCAATAGGGGCAATTTTCTCTGGAAAAAGAAGATTTGATCCTTCTCAACTTATTGCTCCAGTTGGTACCACAGTCCGGGTTTATTTTGAAAAAGAAGATGAATGGGGCCATATGGAGAAAGAGACTCATACAGGGGCAGCTTTTAAGGAAAAGAAGGGGTAATGGAAGAAAAGAAAGAAGCAAAGGTTGAACCTCCCTTCATTGATTGGGCAGTCATCCAAGTTTCAGATCAAGTAACGTCACTTCTCCCAAGGGCTGAGCATGATGTCCTAAATATGAAGGCAATGGCTGATCAAAGAAAGGAATTCTTGCCTCAACCAGCAGAAGATGAAATTTTTTGCAAAAATGGAAATAAATCAACTTTTGCCTTTGAGAACAAGGGCAATTTTCGAATTCCCATGTTCTCTGAAAAGAAACCCCCATAAAAAGAATGCACATTTCCTGAGGACTCTAAGGAGCCTTGTTCTCAAGAGGTGATTTCAATAAAGGCTCTTTCAAAAAAAAAAAAAGAGTTTTTCTTTAACATTTAAAAAAAAAAAAAAAGTTTTCAACAAGATCCTGTTTTACTTACGAGTCATATCTCCTATTGAATTTCATTTGAATATGACTTCGACATTGGGTTCAATCTTAAGACCAAAATCGAAGAAAAAGACATTTTATATGAAAATTCAAATCCTTTTAAGTGTCATGAGAAGAATATTCTGTAAAATTATGGAGTGACCAATTTTATGGCCTTTGGAACCAAAGATGATCCACAGTCTTCAACAGAAAAGATAGAAGAAGATTTGAAGTTTCTTCATTAGAATACAGAAAGGATCGCATCACTTGCTGATTCGTTCAAAGGGAAGTTGATAATATTGTTTGAAGAAATTTTGGGGCTTTGCACTTGAAAATATGGGAGAAGATTTGACCTTTTCGTTGGAAATCGAATTGAGCATCATCTGATGGAAAGAATCCAAATTCATAAGATTGATCAAAAGGTGAAGAACTTGTTCATAACAGAGGTTCTATTTGAAGAGGATTTTATCTTGACAGAAGTTGATTAAAAAAAAAATGAAAAAAAAAAAGAAAAAAAAGAGGAAAGAAGGAAAAATCCTGAGCTAGTCATGTAGTGCAACTCTACTAAGTCTGAAAATTCAAACTTTTCTTAAAATGATTAGAGGCCTTTCTTTCTTATATCCCCAAAATTTTTGAAATCCCTAGTTAGACCCTTTGAGCTTGATAAATTTTTCAAAGTAACCTAAACTGAGAATTGTAACCCCACACTGGGGCAAATTTATTAAGGCATAAAAAAAAATGAAGGAACAATTTTTTTAAAACAAAAGAAGGGGGCATTATTGAAGTTCAAAAAGGGATTTTAAAGATGTTTTCAGAAAAAGAGGGCAAAGAAAAGAAAAGAAAAAAGAAGAAAGAAGGAAAAGAGATCATCAAATGTTATGGGATAAATAAAAATTGTGAAGGGAAGAATGAGGAAAAAAGTTCAATACTGGGGAATAAGTTTCAAATGAAGAAATCACCATGGAGGAAGAACTTCATTACTGGGGGGCAATTTTGTATTCATTCCAAGGGAAGAAATGCCTTAAAAATTACAATTTTAGTTAACCCATTTGATTATATGGTATTTGAGCCTTTTATTCCTTTTCTTTCTAAACAAACACCAAGCCTTCATTTCGTCCCATTCATAAGTCCTCTTTGATTAAGAAATTTTGAATTAAGGCAGTTTTGACTACATAGTTGCTGGTGATGAAGGATTAAAAAAAAAAAAGAAAAAAAGAAAAAATGGAGAGAATGTAGTGAAAACTCGAAAAGCGGCATGGCAAATAATTAGCTATCTACAAGAAGGAAATCGTCAGAGAGGAAAGTCCAGAATTGGCATGGATCCAGGTGAAGTCCTCATGTTGGTGGTTATTTTGAGATACAGTCACTTTTCGAGTGATTGAGGAAAATTCTCTTTTCAAGACTGAAGCAACATAATTAGAACTATGATATGAAGTATCTATGAACAAGTTGATGGCCATCAAAATTGCCATTAGGAAATTATTGCTGAAGTTGAAGTCCTAAATTCTCATATCATGGATACAATAGGGAAACAGTTGCTTTTCAATTTGATGAAGGAAAATGTCTTTCTAGACTGGGGCAAAATAGTCAGATTGAAAGAATCGTCATATCTGGAGCATCAATTGACAAGCTGATGGTCATAGGAATGATTCTAAAGGTTCTGAAGGCTTATTTTGGTCTTTCTTCATTTTCTGAAATAATCTTCTCATTATTCAACTTGATTTTAATTCTTTTGGACTATATGCTAATAAGTGGTTGGATCATTTTTCAAAAGAAAAAAAATTTATAAAAACACAAAAAAGCAAAAAAATATATATATTTTTGGCCTATGATGAGCATCTATGTCTTTTCATAAAAACATTGGTTTTGCAAGCATTAGAATTCTGAGGCCACTAGTATAAAACCTATTTTTGTATTTGCATTCCTTTATAAGGGTTTCTTTTCGCAAAGGTTAAAAAAAAAAAAAGAAGAAAGAGAAAAAAAAAAAAGAAAAGAAAAAAAAAGGAAAAAAAGAGGATCATCTCTGTTGAGGGGCAAATACTACCTCGAGCAATCAAAACCGGGGCATGCTCAGCACCTTTCCTTCTGGGTTTTCATTGAAATAAATTACAGCATCTGGAGGAAGCAATCAGGCCTTAGTCTTTGGATTTGAAAAAAAAGAAGCTTCGAAGCAGTTGCATGTTTTCTCCTTTGAACAAAGGTTTCCAATTCTGAAGAAGGATTTTACTGGAGCAATAAGAAGGCATGAATGAGAGGTCATGGGTTGTAAGGGCATGAGTTTAGATCAACAGATCATGATTGTCAAATCCATCAATCAAGAAGAGGCATTCACTTGGGCAGTTGAAAAGAATGAAGGCAGGCTATGGGCAGCAATGGCACATACATCCTTATTGAGAGAGCAAGAAGAGGAAGAAGCAAAAGCAAGTTGCAGAATATTCAAGCACAGGTTTGGGCATCAAATGGCACCCAGGTAAATCAAATAAGAAAATCAATCAGGAAAATTCAATAAAATATTTCCTTCCTTATTGTTGAAAAACATCAAAAGCAATTGAGTTTGCAGAGGTCAATTTTAAATCAACATCCTTTTCAAAATTTGCTTGTCTCAGATTTCTTTTCATAGCCACGAGAGCTCAAAGAAATATGAGATAAGGAAGAGACGCCACCTCGTCAGACTATACACAGCAGGGGTTTCATTGGCTATCTTCAAATCCATGTTTTTTATCGAGTATTTGTTTGACCAAAGCAAGTTCAATTAATGAGGTGTCTTTCAAACGTGCAATTTTGAGTTGTGTCTATTCTTTGCTGTTCATTGTACTACAACTCCAGCAAAGAGGGGCAGCTGTAGACACCCCAAAATTGCACGATTTTTAAATCTTGAAGGAGAGAAATATTTTATTGGAATTTTATATTCTTTGCATTGGGTTTGAGATACTTAACCCATTTGAATCCAAAACGGAAAAGGAAAAGGCCCGAATTCAATATTTTGTGCAAAGTCAAGCTTTTTTCGGTTGAATTTTGTTGACTTTTGACCCCAGAAAATGAAATATTTTTTAAAGCCAGATTTCAAGATAATTTTTCCCGGTAATCAGGTTTTTAGCCATGTTATTGCATAAAAGAATTTTTTGAGATTTTAAATCTTGACGAATACCTTGGTTTTAACATATTGAACCTTTTTTTCCATACCTGAAAAATCGGAATTTTGCCTAGAACTGGAAAGTTGACTTTCTATTCACTTGGATTTTGGGTCTGGAACTATTTTTAATGGATTCAAATGGGGGGAGGGGTGTGTTTGCTTATTTACATATAATATCTTAAGTAAATGGAGATTAAAAAATACGAGGACATTTACTTAAACGATATTACATGTAAATAAGTATTGCCTGTATTAAAATTTGGAAAAAAGGCTTTTTTCCTTGTATCCGGCAACTCAGGCCGGATACAAGTACATTTCTTTGTATCCGGTGGAACATACCGGATACAAGAGAGCTTTAGTGTATCCGGTATTATATACCGGATACCTTAAGGCCCTTGTGTATCCGGCCTGATATACCGGATACATTAGTTTTGCTCAAAAATTAGGGTTTTCCGAGAGAAATCACTTTTTACCATCATATCCCTCATTAAATGAGGGGAAATCTCGGAAACAGCCATAGGGTTAAGGTTGGGGGGGTTCTAGACATTAAGTTGTGTCTACCAACAACCCTAGCCTTTGCCTATAAATAGGAGGCTCCTCCTCAAGCAAATGGCCAAGAAGTTGGAGATCCAAGAGCTCCGAGTGAAGAAGGGAACCGCTGCCGGATTGCTTCAAGAACCCTAGGTAAGCCTCAACCCTCCTTTATTTTTCTGTATTTACTTTCCTAGATCTAGATCTCTTCTTCTACCTTTCTGTAGAATAAAGCCTTTTTATGTGTGTGAAAATCCTTCCCCGGCTCAAAGTATCTCGAGACTCCCCCTAGCCGTAAAACGTGGAGGCGGGATCTAGGAGAAACGAGACTGGGGATTGACCCTAGTACTAAAACCCTAATTTGCATAAGCCTTTTGATTGATTGTAAACCGTTTCATATTCAAAGTACCCTTGATTATCTTGAAGAACCGTGTTTAACGGGGAAAGAGAACAAAGGGAAACGATAATGGAACGGAACCCTAGGCTGTTTTAGAACCTTATTTTGATTAATATGCATGCAAGCTATTGATCTTCTATGGTTTTTCACACTTGCACATACATATCACTATTTTGGCGGGATAGGCTCACATTTGGGGATTTATTACATTCATTGTGATAAATCTCAAATAAATGGCCTCAATCAATTCTAGAATGTCTTTGGATGATTTTTAAAGGTTTTGTGTTCATCTTGCACGAATTTCACACACTTTGTCACATTTTTTGCATTGCTTTTCTCCAAAAAGGGCTTAACTTGACAGCAACTGTACCCCGACTTCGGACACTCATAACTTCATCGTCCGGATGAATTTTGGAGTGATTCTAGAACCATGGAAAAGGTGACGCTGTCTAGTTTATGTCCATCAAATTTCATTAATATCTATCAAGCGGAGTTTTGACACCTCTCTGTCGAAGTTGATTGGACAGTTCAGGTTCAAATACAGAACTTGTCATTTCGACGGAGCGCCATGTGTTTGTTTAAAGTCCGATTCGAGTGATTTTTGTTTCTGGGCATTCCTGTATGAGTCTATTTTTAAATCCAATTGATTTCATAATTGTTTGATTTAAATTGTGTTGTGGAGAGCAAATTTACTCAGAACTGCTCAACAGCACTTTTCTGGGTCAATCTGTGATCCTCGGGGCCTGTTCGGGAAGTCACCCAAGGCACATCCGAATGAGTTTTTGTATGAGGCTAGTTTCTTTTGAAAGATGGCCATACAGACTTCATTGACACCAAATTTTACGGATTTCTATGTAGTATATGTTTCTAGGTGATTTTCCAAAGTTGCGTACTTGCCACTTTTGATTTTCTCCGGCAGCAACTTTAAAAGAGCCATAACTCTTAGGATTTCAACTGGAATTAATTGAAATTTTGCATGAGACTATTGTTTACCCTAATATTTCAAATGGATTTGGTTTGATTTAATTTAAAATTGGATTTGATTAATTTCAAGAGAAATGGCCTTACTTTTTACCAAATTTCCCGGATTTGCCTGAACTTGGTTTTGTGCAACTTTTGCTGTGATTTCCATCTTTTTGTGATATTCCAGAAGTGATATTAACATAAAAGAAGATCTGGAATTCATTTGGATTTTCATGTGAAGATATCATATATTTGTCCTTTTTCAAGGTTTTCATGATTTTTAGCAAGCTTTCTATTTTCTTTTAGCATGAATAACACTTTGCAACCACCTTGTGTGGGTGAATGGGGATGCCTAACACCTTCCCCCATTCATAATCTAATCCCCTTACCCATCTTTGGATTTGATTTTCAAGTAGGGTTATTTTTACCCTAGAATTTTCTTTTTAACCCTTTTTGCTTATCTTTAATCTTTTGGTGTCCATTCACACCCAAAAATTCTGAATGGTGGCGACTCTCCCATTTTTGCGTTGAGCCCGTGTGCTGACGGAGGGATGATCATCTTCGGGTGATTTTTTCCCATGTCTCACACCCCTACAGTCGAGGAGGTTGAAACCATCCTCAACACCAGGTTATCCAAAAAGGTAGTCAACCCACCTCTTAAACCAAGCTTCAAAAAGGAAGCCTCCACATTTTTAGGAATTGGCAAGAAAGAGTTAGGGGATGCTAACACCTTATTGACCCTATCCAAGTCATTTTTGACTGAGAAGCTATTGAATAGCTCGAACCAGCCGGCTCGGTTCAATGCTTTGACCTTGATAGTGGTCAATCAACTCTTATTCCCCCGAGAAGATAGCAAGGTAGATTTATCCCTCATTTCAGTCATTTGCCAGGTTAGGGAGCACAAAAGGCTTGCCCCTATGATCTTGGCTGAAATATACCAGGCCCTGACTGACTGCTATCATTGAAAGAAGAAGAGTTTCCTCACCTGCACCCCTATCCTTCAGGTAAAATATGAACCTCTTTCTTGAATTAAAGTTTTCATTTTAAAATTGAAATTTTCTAAATAGATTGAAATGCTTCCCTTTTTTTTGCAGCTCTGGCTTCTGGATCATTTGACTTAGATTGAGGAGATAGCTAGGCACTTCTCCTGGAACATGGATGTTCTCACTTTGATGAACAATCGGGGCTGTCCTTCTATCCCTGGAGGCAAGAGGGGGTGGTTTGTCTTCTTAGGGACACCCCAGGATGACCAGGTGAGATGGCCTGGTATTTATCAGCCTTCTGCCAAGACGGTGATCAGCTTCCCAGATCGGAATTTTGCAGTGCTGATGGGCTTGAGGTCTGCCTTGCTTTATTTGCCTTTGAGAGTCATCTGGCAGTTCAGAGAGGAGGCTTAGGGGATCCTGGTACCTCAGGGCTACGAGGAGTTCATTGGCCCACT
The DNA here is from genome assembly GCA_947561395.2 of Buxus sempervirens. Taxonomy (NCBI): domain Eukaryota; kingdom Viridiplantae; phylum Streptophyta; class Magnoliopsida; order Buxales; family Buxaceae; genus Buxus; species Buxus sempervirens. Next base: position 27,093,804 of record OX387185.1, on the reverse strand, counting down.
CACACTGGCCACCATGGGGCTGTTCTATCGTCTGATGAAGGAATGGTCTCATGCCTGCTTCTTGAGTGGTCCTGTCTTCTCCAAATTGCATGAGAAGGACTACCTCTTCTAGATTAGGGAGTAGGCGCAGAGTTGTGCTTCTATACCAATGGATCCCCCTGTTGTCCCGTGTCCTACCTACGAGGCATCTCCAGCATATATGGGTAGAGGAGGCTCGAGCCATGAGACTGGAGAAGGAAGACTTGGAGAGACGGCTCACAGAGCAGATACGAGCCCATCGCTTCAAGGTTAGAGCCGCGTGGCGTAGGCATGATGGGACCATGGCCAAGCTCAGGGATATGAGGACCAGGCAGACCATCTCAGATGATGTCATCTCTTTCCTCAGCGACCCAGATGCAGAGGAGGCTGAGAGGCTTGTCGCGGTTCAGGCAGCTCGGATCAGAGAGCTCGAGGAGAGGCTAGGGGATAGAGATTAGCCCCTTTATTGTATTTTTTCCTTTTTTACACTTTTGTACAAAGAGAAACTCCATTAGTGGAAAGACAAGGAATACAAAAATAGATTTTTATACTATTGGCCTCAGAACTTTCATATGCTTGTAAAACTGATAGTTTAATGAAAAGTCACTGATTTCTCATCATCGGCCAAAAATATAGTTTTTGCCTTTTTTGTGTTTTTATTTTTTTTGAAAAATGATCCAATCACTTATTAGCATATAATCCAAAAGAATTAAAATCAAGTTGAGTAATGAGAAGATTATTTCAGAAAATGAAGAAAGACCAAAATAAGCCTTCGGAACCTTTAGAATCATTCCCATGACCATTTTCAACTTCAGCAACAATATCCTAATGGCAATTTTGATGGCCATCATGTTGTTCACAGATGCTTCATACCATGGTTCTAATTATGTTGCTTCAGTCTTGAAAAGAAAATTTTCTCAATCACTTGAAGAGTGGATGTATCTCAAAATAACCACCAACATGAAGACTTCACTTGGATCTATGCCAATTCTGGGCTTTCCTCTCTGACGATTTCCTTCTTGTAGATAGCTGATTATTTGCCATGTAGAGCCCTTCCGGATTTTCATTACATTTCCTTCAATTTTTCCTTTTTCTTTTTTTTCTTCTTTTTTATTTTTTATTTTTTTTATCCTTCATCACCAGCAACTATGTAGTCAAAGTTGCCTTAATTCAAAATTTCTTAATCAAAGAGGACTTATGAATGGGATGAAATGAAGGCTTGGTGTTTGTTTAGAAAGAAAAGGAATAAAAAGCTCAAATACCATATGATCAAATGGGTTAACCGAAATTGTAATTTTTAAGGCATTTCTTCCCTTGGAATGAATACAAAATTGCCCCCAGTAATGAAGTTCTTCCCCCACTTTCATTTCTTCATTTGAAACTTATTCTCCAGTATTGAACTTCTTTTTCCATTCTTCTCTTCACAATTTTGAAGACATTCTCTAAATATCCCATAGCATTTGATGATCTCTTTTTCTTCTTTCTTCCTTTTTCTTTTTCCTTTTTTTTTCTCATTTCTTTGCCCCCTTTTTCTGAAAACAACTTCAAAATCCCTTTTGAAATTCAATAATGTCCCTCCCTTTTCCTTCGAATTGTCACTTCTTTCTTCCTTTTTTATGCCTTAATAGATTTGCCCCAGTGTGGGGTTACAGTTCCCAGTTTAGGTTATTTGGAAAAATTTATCAAGCTCAAAGAGTATAACTAGGGATTTCAAAATTTTTGGGGATATAAGAGAGAAAGGCCTCTTATCATTTTAAGCAAAAATTGAATTTTCAAACTTAGTAGAGTTGCACTACATGACTGACTCTGGATTTTTCTCTTTTCTCTCTCTCTTCTTTTTTTTTTCTTGTTTTTTTTTGTAATCACCACCACCTGTCAAGATAAAATTTCAACCATAAAACACCCTTCTCACTGGATCAGCCTTTTGAATCAAGCCTCCTTTTCATTAGACTTTATAGCTAAATCGCCATTCATATCTCAACCAAGGAACCAAATCTTTCCATATTTTCCAATGCAGAATGCAAACTAGGAGTCATCTTCAGATGCAAAAATTTCTTCCTTTAGTTTCTTCTCCATTAGCTTCTCCTTGACGAGCAAATGATGCAATCCTCTCTGAATAAATTTCCACACTTGCTGGTTTCAAGTGAAACTACGGGTCATCTTTGATTCCAAAGTCCATAAGATTGGTCATTTCAAAATTTTGCAAAATATTCTTCTCATGACACTTAAAAAGATTTGAATTTTCATTTAGAGTGTTGTTTTCTTCGATTTTGGTCTCGAAATTGAGTCCAATGCCAAAGTTATATTCAACTTCATGAAATTTAATGGGAGGTATGACTCATAAGTAAGAAGGACCTTGTTGCAAACCTCTTTTTTTTTTCTTTTCCAGGAGCCTTTATTGAAATCACTTCCTGAGAACAAGGCTCCTTAGGATCCTCAGGAAATGTGCATTCTTTCTATGGGGGTTTCCTTTCAGAGAATGTGGGAATTCTAAAATTGCCCCTGTTCTCAAAGGCAAAAATTGATTTTTCTCTATTTTTGCAAAAATTTTCATCTTCTGTTGGTTGACGCAAGAATTCCTTTCTTTGTTCAGCGATTATCTTCATATTTAGGACATCATGCCCAGCCCTTAGAAGAAGTGACGTTACTTGATCAGGAACTTGAACGATTGCTCAATCAATGAGTGGCCAAATGAATTCAACTTTTGCCTCATTCTTTCTTTGAAAACACCCCCATTCTTTTTCTGCCATCCTTGTTTCTCAACCAACTCTGCTCTATTTTCTTCACCCATTTCATTTTCTGATACTCTTCTTCCTTTTCGGTACTTCCCATCACGTTCACATCCAGCAACATCAATTTTAGGAGATTCATTTTCTCTTTCAAAACAAAACTCAACTATTGATCCAACGAGAGCAATGAGTTGAGAAGGGTCAAACCTTCTCTTTTCCCCAAAAATAGCTCCTAGTGCATTTGATGTGCTTGCCGCATTATTGCCATTGGGGTGAGGAGTGGGTGTGACTGAATTAAAAGATAAAGAATTATTATCCAGCAAATCCTGAATTGCATGCTTTAAAGCCAAACAACGATCTGTAGTATGGCCTGGAGTTCCCATGTGAAAGTCACGTGTCACCTATGCATCATAGTTCTTGCATTTACTAGCATGAGGATTTGGCTGTTTCAACGTCACATACCCCTCCTAAAGTAAAGTAGGTAAGAGTTCAGATGGTTTCATGGGAAGTTTTGAAAACTCCCTTCTCTTCCTTACTTCTATTGCCTCATTGACAGGCTGTACTGAAGCTACATTTATTTGAATGGGAGGTAAGGGAGCTGGATGAATGGGTTTGGCAGGAATGGGGGACTTGACATTGATTTGAAAAGGTTTTCTAGGTGACTGTACCATATTAACTTCTGTTTCTCTCCTTTCCTCATTCTTCTTTCTTCCATTACCATTCTCCTTTTTATGTGCAGAAAAAGTGGTGGAAGCTTGCTGATTCACCACTGCAGAGTAATCAATTATTCTTCAAGACTTGATCCCATCTTCTATCCTGTCTGCCACTTGCACTAAAGCAGCAAAACTATTGGTGGTCTGGCCTACCAAATGATTGTAGTAAAGTTGCCCCAATGTAGTGATAAAATTGGAGATCATTTCTTGTTCCCCCATGGGTGGCCTCACTTGTGCAGCTGATTCTCTCCACCTTTTCGCATACTCTCGAATGGCTTCATCATTTCTCTTCACCATCCTCATCATATCATACTGGTTGGGAATAATCTCTGAATTAAACCGGTATTGTGCCAGGAATGCATCAGCTAAGTCTTTCCATTTCTTAATCCTTAAGTGGTCCCTAGTGGAGTCACCAGTTGTGAGACATGGAAATGTCACCTAAGATGACTTCTGAATATCATCACGCGGGGATTGAAAAAAATAGAGAGTCGTCACCATCCAGGTTAAGGTGTGAATGGACACCAAAGGGGTCATAAATGCCAAATAGAGCCAAAGTAGCTCTAATGCAAGGAAAAATCCAGAGATCAAGTAAGGGGAATTATTTATGAGCGGGGGAAGGTGTTAGGCACCCCCACTCATTCGTCTAAGACGGTTGCCACATGCTTGCTCATGCTAAGGATTGTTCGCTAATAAAAAATAAACAAAGGATGCTTAAAATGAACAAAATGTATGTGATTATTCCACATGAGTAATCCAATGAATTTGGACTCTCCTCATGGATATACCACTTCTACAACTTCATGAGTGAATGAAAATCAAAGTAAAAATGAAGAAAAATCAAGCTAAGGTATATCTGGAAAAATCAGGTTATAAGAACTTGAAGACTTCGATCAATCATAAATCACTTGATTTAAACCCAAATCAAATGAAACCAAGGCCATTTGATAACTGGAATGAAGTAGAATATTCTATGAAAAAATCAGCTCATTCCGATTTAAAACAAGAGAGAAATATTCTATGAAAATCTGTTGTTGTAACTCAGAGAAAAGTGGCGAGTAAGCACTTTTGAAACTCTATTTGTGGAGTTTGGCTCCATATAAATTCGTAAAAACTTGCATTGATCAAGTATATGATGCCATATTTCAAACTAAATAAGCCTTGCACCAAACTCAATCCATTTGTGACTTGTGTGTCCTCTTGAACATGCCTAGAGGATCACAGATTAACCCAGAACTCTGTTACAGAGCCACTCTGAGTCAATCAAGCACACAAGCCACAAATCAGATCAAAATCTATTGAAACCAATTGGAATGCAAAATAGACTCCTCAAAGAAAACACAAAGACTGAAATCACTCAAAACGGATTAAAATTGAGCAAATGGTGCACCATCAAAGCGGCAAGTTCAGCAATCTGGGCTAAACTGACTTATAGACTTTGAACAGATGGTGTCAAAAATTGGCTTCATAAAAATGAACGAAAGTTTTCAGATACAAAGTAGACCTTCCCATAAATCACATGTCTTTGGAATCACTCAGAAATTCATCCGGAGGATGAAGTTATAAGCATTCCAAGACAGGCCACAGATGCTGCCCTGTTTTGAAGATTTTTGAATAAAAGGCCAAAACTAGTGCATGTGTGCAAGTGGATTCGACCAAAACCCTTGGAAACCATGAAAAAACAGCCTCATGAAGTTCTAAAATTCATTCTAAAGCCAATGATCTCAGATTTCCCATATTAAACATGGAAATCCAAGATCTAGCTTATCCTTGCAAAAAATAGTGAAAAGTGTGTTTGGTGGTGGTGGAAGTCAATTATCTAGGAGAAGGCTGGAATCCATTGCTATTGAGAGCAAGGATTCACACATCTTCTCCAGAGACAAATGCACAATACATCAGAGAAATCAACCATAGGCTCAAAATAACCAAATATCATACTCTTCATCATTTGTAGGTTCTAAGCCTAGAGGATCCATTCCTACTTCTTTTTCCTAAGGCTCTCTCTTCACGTTTTACAGCTAGAGAGAATTCCCAGGTACTTTGGAGGAGGTTTGGGGCTTCAAAAAGACACAAAGTGGCCTTACACTACAAAAAGGTAAAAGTTTGGAGTTAAAATGTAAAGAAGAAGCTAAAAACTGAACTAGAGCTTTACCTTTGGTAGCTTGAATACTTGAGGCAGCAATCTAGCAGAGTTTTCCCTTTTCTTGCAGAGCTTCCAAGCTTCAAATTATCAGCCATTTGCAAGAGGAGGACCCCTCTATTTATAGGCACAGCCAAGGGCAATAAAGTCCCAAGGGTATGCCCAAAAATCTCTCTAGATTGTTCCAATTCAAGTTAAAGCCTTGAATTGTTGTAAATCTAGCAGTTTCGGAGGGTGAAATAGGGAGTTCAAGTCCCTGAAAGAGAGGTAATATGCGTAAATAAGGCTTAGTGATCGAGCCTTTTCGCAAATCCTTGAAACAAGCAAAACCGCATACATAGTGCAGTTTCCACAAAACCGTCACTCTATATGCGGTTTTCATGCAAACTCACCTTAACCGCACATATAGGGCGGTTCCAATTCAGTTACGCTCCTCATGATTGTTGTCGACGTGGCTCAATGGCCAAAGCTTCTAGAAGCCACGTGGCAGCTCACGCAAGAAGCATGAACCTCAACCGTCCTGTGTGTGCGGTTGCAACCACATACACAGGGCGGTTCAGACCAAATTCTCAAAAACCGTATATTCAGTGTGGTTAGCACCCTTTTTGAGTATTTTTGAGTTTTTGACACAAGCCAAAGCTCAATAAAACATTTAAAATTTCTTTTGACTGTTCTCTTATATTGAAGTGCAATTTGGGGTGTCTACAAAAACCGAGAGCGATTGTGTGACCGGAAGAGAAGAAGAAGAAGGAGGAGGAAGAGAGGACTCGTGTCTTGTGTTCTTCACCGTCCAGAGCATTGCTGGGTGATAGTGGTCGTAGTTTTTTAGAGAGGAGAAGGAGAAGCAACGTAAACAGAGGTTGGTGACACCGTTTGATCGACTGTTTTGTATTTACGTGTGTTTAATCTTTAAACCATGTTTTTATGATGTAGATATATGTATAAAGCATGATATAATCATTATAAGTATTGTGGGATTGCTTAGAATAGGAAAAATAACATTTTTGAACTGTTTCTGAACATTTTCGAGGGACCGCTAACCTTACTGTGCTCGGCGATCCTCAACGCTCTTAGGAGCTAGTGTAAAATTTGAGACCACCCAAGACCGGGAGACGACTTATTGTCGGCGACCTAAAATGAACTACCGCTTACCTTAGACCGCCGGGGTGATCCTAGGCGATCCTAGGCGCTCTGTGCAGAAAATGCAGAATTTTGTAATTTCAAACCCTGATTCAATTCCAAACTATTTTTAGTAAATTTTAATCATTAATTAAGATGTTTTAAGACCAAAATAATTTATCAAATTCCCTGTTTTACAGAAAAATAAATTAGGGAGATATTTAGGACACTAGTTGCCAAACTTTGTATGAAACTATGAAATCTAGTATTTGGAAGACTTGACCTATTATTTGATTACTAGAACATCTCTAAACTACACTATAAACCAGATAATTACATAATGAGAATTCAGATCATAAGTTCAACTCAGTTAACCCGAATATTGAAGGAAATGTCAGATTTACCCTTTTATATGCCGCTAGGCACCAACCCTTATAAAAATATTATACTTTAGGGAATTTTGGAGTCTAGTGGGCATAGCTGGTTATGGATCCATAGTTGTGGCTAGATAGCTAAGGGATATGTCATTTGGGTTGAGTTTCTCCCTTGTGCGAGTGCGTTTCCTTTGCAAGTTGGTTAGTTTGGGAAGGTCCTATGTCTGGAGGGACACCCCGGTGAGCCGCTAGTGATTTCCTGTACATGTGGATAAGCAACCATCTCCATGTATTGATTTTGGTGCTACATGCTGGTGGTACATGCCAACTCTGATGAGTACGTGTGCAATAAGTCAGTGACTACGACTCTTGTTTAAGCTGCGCTGCATGGGACTTGAGTATCATAGTAGCATTGCTCCTAAGCCGCATGGTGGTATAGCGATTGGTCGAGAGTCATCTCAAAAGGTTTATCTATCTTTGTGAGTCCTACAATGACACTAAAATCATAAACACATGTTGTTACTGTTGCATACATGCTAGAGGCCTGTAATTGGTATATTGGTTGGATGTGACTGTTTAGTGCATCCTAGTAACGTATGGATTATGCTATTGATTTATGATAATGGATTCCTATAATAGAACATGCTGAAATTCATAATTAGAATTGTTTATTATACTACTTTGTATTCATGATCGATGCGGATGGTTATACGAGCCTGATTAGTCAAGATTGCTTAATCGTGCATGAACTGTTATTTTATTTATATGAACTGTTTAAACATGCATGTGTTACCTACTGGGATATTCGTATCTCACCCTACCTTTATTTCATTTTTCAGCTGATACGCGAGAGGGGGATCATAGTATTGATTTCTAGGGAGAGATAGCTGATTATTCACTGGAGGATTACTATTACCAGGATTTTGTCTGAGGTTGTGGATTGTCATGGATTTAGTTATATTATCAGATTATTATATTCATTTTGGTTTGATGTATTAGAGAGATGAGAGATTAGAGACATTTTTATTTTACCAGACTTAAATATTGATTTTGATGGTTAACTATATTAGTTTCATGAGGATTTTAGACTATACTTCCGCACATACATGTTCCGCACTCTGATAGTTAATTAATTGAATGGATTATTTATTTCTTTAGTCTGGTATATTCTTGATGTTTATTTGATATGGGCCAGTAACATCTCAGATTTGTTTGTTGAACTGAATTTGGGTTGTTACAGTAGCGAACCGAGTTCGGGTCGGATGTTGGTTTTGCATTGACCCGGGTTCGGGGCATTACAGTAAGTTTATTGACGGCACCCTCTAAACTGGTCCATGCTTTTGACATTCTTGATAGCTGGCTGAAAATGCCTGGCAATCTTTTAAAATAGTTGTTCAATAGTACCCATGCTGGCGTAACATCCATCATATCTTGATACTAGCTTGATGTGCGCCACATATTCCTTCATGTATTTTAGCCATGACTAAAGTGACTTAAACATCAAAGAGGTATATCGTCAAAACCCTTTTTGCATTGTTTATCGCCAAAAATGAAGTAGTAGCTTTTCTTTTAACCGCCCTATTCACCTTGCTAGTAGGATCTCGGAGATAGTCCTACATCTCTTTCCTCCAATCTAACTATATGGTTTGATTAAAACATGCATGGGAATTTACCAAAAACTGTTTCTTTCCGACGGAAGGCAAAGATTGCACTATCATTGTTCGAGATGGGCTGTAAAGTCTGAGGCCTGAAGCAATTTAAGCAAGCTCATTAGCTTCACAATTTTCGTTCCTTGGCCTATATTCAAATTCCACTCGATTCAATTGTTCGGCCAAAAACCCTGCCCTTTTTAGTAAAGGTATTAACATCTTGCTATTACAACATGGCCCTCCATTTGTTTCAAAACTAGCTGAGAATCTCCCATGATGGTAACGGCATGAACACCCATTTCCCATAAGATTTCTAGGCTGATAATCAAAGCCTCAAACTATGATTGATTATTTGTTGATTGTTCTTCAAGTTGAAATGCATATTCATGTCTTTCTCCGGTTGGTGAAATTATAATGATGCCGATCCCGGAAGCCAATTCTATTTTTGATCCATCAAACTTCAAAGTCCATGGCTGAAACTCTGAGAAAAAGAAACCGGCGTGAAAAACCGGTATGTCTGGTTCATTTTCCTGGATACCGGATGGGTGATTAGCCAAGAAATCAACCAACGCTTATTCTTTAACAGCTTTCTGCAGTACATAATTAAAGTCAAATTCAATCAAAACTAATGTCCACTTACCGAGCTGGCCACTTACTTTTGGATGCGTAAGCATGTATTTGACCACATCTGTAGTTGCAGTGACATAAACTTCTCTTACCAAAAGAAGGTAAAGATGAAGTTTGGTGGTTGCATAGTACAATGTGAGGTAGAGCTTCTCTAAATCGGTATATCTTTCCTCCACCGGACTTAAGAAGCGGCTAAGATAGTATATAGCCTGCTCAAATCCTTGGTCATTGTCTTGTGCTAGTAGGACTCCGATTGAATCCTCTGTTGCTGCTATGTACAATTTTAATGGTCATTCTTTGGATGGAGGAACCAACACGGGCGGTTTGGCCAAGTATCGTTTAATTTCATCAAAAGTGGCCTGGTGTTCATCGTTCCAGATGAATTCTTCGGTATCCTTTAGTCTTAACAAAGGAGAAAGTACTTTGGTTTTTCCCGCCAAGTTTGAAATGAATCTCCTTAAAAAGTTTACTTGACCGAGCAATCGCTGCAGCTGTCTTTTATCGGCCGGAGGTTTTGCCTCTATAACCGTTCTTGCTTTATTTTTGTCAACTTCTATTCCCCTTTGATGAACGAGAAAGCCCAAAAAGTTCCCAGCTGTAACACCAAAGACGCATTTCAGCGGGTTCATCCTCAGATTGTACTTACGTAATCGCTCAAATACTTGTCTTAAATGTTGCAAATGACCAATCCTGTTATGAGATTTTATGATCACATCATTGATAAATACCTCCAGCATTTGGCCTATCATGTCATGAAAAATCAAATTCATTGCCCTTTGGTATGTTGCCCCGGCATTCTTTAATCCGAAAGGCATGACTACCCAACAATAAGTCCCTAAAGCCCCCGGACACCTGAATGTCATTTTTGATACATCTTCCTCTGCAATAAAGATCTAATTATAATTAGAATGTCCATCCATAAAAGACAAAAATTTATGCCGGGAGGCGTTGTCCACTAATAGATCAGCTATCGGCATAAGATATTCATCTTTGGGAGTTGCAGAGTTTATATTTTGGAAATCTATGCAAACCCGAATTTGGCCATTATTCTTAACAACTGGTACAATATTAGAAAGCCAATCGGTATACCAAATAGGCCTAATAAACCCAGCCGCTAAAAGCCGTTCAATTTCTATTTTAACATTACTAATTACATCAGACATCCCCCTAGGAGGTTGTTTGAATGGCTTGTATTCAGGTTTGATTGGGAGCCGGTGTTCCACAATTTTCCAATCTAGTCCTGGCATCTCATGATAATTCCAAGCAAAACAATCCGAGTACTCAGTTAGTAATTGTTTCATCTTCTTTTTGGCATTCGGCGGCAGCAGTTGACTTATGTATAACGACATCTGCTCCTTTTTTGTCCCTAAGTTGATCTCTTCTAATGGGTCTTGAGTCTCGACTTTCAGGTCTTCCAACTTGTCGGGCGCTGCCTGTAGATCGTCGAAAGTTATTTTGTCCTGATTCTTTACTGTCCCGTCATCTTGTTCGTTGACGAATTCAGCGTAACTTGCCGTTACCTCAACATTCTCCAGCGGGTGTAAATCTTGTTGTAGTTCCAATAACTTTAATTCCTGTATATAAGCTGCTATCTTTCCCATGATGGTTCTTGCCGTTTCAAACAACTCTTGATGGTCAACAATCATGGGGTAACTCTTTGAATTCAGTAACTTTGGCTGGTTCTTGTTCCACCGGCCGTTGTTGGGTAATGTCTTGCTCCGCCGAAATTGAAGTAATCGGTCATCCATTTTTATCATAACCCACAAAGGATGTGGGTCCTATTCCTTCCCCATAAAAAGAAGCATGTGCGGCATTAGAATTTATGGCAAAAGGCCGGCTATCGGCCTTAATTTCTTCTACATCATCATTTCTCCAAAAGAACAACGATTGATGAAGAGAAGATGGTACACATCCATTCGAATGGATCCAATCTCTTCCCAACAATGCATTGTATCCAGCAGACAATTCGATGACGAAGAAAGCCGTGAGAGATTTCTGCGTCTCGACTGTTAGTTCGATCGGGAGGATTCCTCTTGTTCATGTAATTCCACCTGCAAAGTTAGTAACAGTTACATCTGAATGAATTAAATCCTGGAAATTCTTTTTCAATTTTTTCATAATGCTGACCGGTATGAAATTAACCACTGCTCCATTGTCAATCAAAACCCTATTCACAAGAATCCCATTCATGTGAACCTTTATAAATAAAGGCTTCAAATGTCGAGTCATAGCTTTTTTTTGGTTTAGTAAAGCTTACCTTTTCAACCAGGCCGACTTGCTCACTAGCGACTGGTTCTTGGTTTTCTCCGATGGATTCTGTAGACACCCCAAATTGCACTACAAAATGAGAAAATAAGGAAAACATTAATTGGAAGTTAAAACAGGCCAAAAATGCATAAAAATGAATAAATTAAGCTTGGACAATATTGTATCTACGGGCTAAGCGCGCTCGAATTTTAAATACGGGCACGCAGCGCCCGTAATAAAAATATGGACATCGTGGGACCGTAAATCATTTACGGGCACATCAGACTCGTACGAGTTCTATTCTTCTCTCGATTTCTGAGCCTTATCTTTAGTTCAATATCCCTTTAAATGAGCGAATTATATATTTTATTCGTGTGAAATATCTTTGTGGATAAAGGATGGGCATGATCTTGTGTTTAACTCAAACTGAAACTCTATCTTGCCAAACCTTGGACAAACCTTACCCCTGGGTTTGCCTATAAAAAGAGGGCCTTTCCTCAAGCAAAAGGCCACGAAAATTTGAAGTCTAAGAAGCTCCAAGAGAAGAGAGGAATCCCTGCTGCTTTGCCTGCTCAATCCAGGTAAGTCTTTTTTCCCTTTTATTTTCTGTCCTCAATTCTAGATGTAATAGGATCTTCTCTATTGCTGTAGAATAAGGCCATATCTTTTATCTTGTATTCCTAAACTTGTCTCTAAGTACCTCAAGAGTCTCTCTAGCCGTAAAACGTGAAGAGAGAGCTAGGGGAAAAGAGAACAGGTGGATCCGTAGAGTAGACCCCCATGTGCTCTAATCTGTGAGATGTGGCTGCTTTGGATATCCTGATCATGTTTTAATTGTTTTTATGATATATCTGAATGAATACATGAATCCATGATGTTTATAGCATGAGATCCCCACTTTTTTATAAAATTTGGATTTTTCACATATTTGCACCTACAGCACTGTTTTCGTGATTTTTGGTGATTTTAGCCTATGATCTTGGATCTATCATGATCAATATGGTAGATCTGGATCCAGAAGCCTGAAAATAAATTCTAGGGTTTCATGATGTGGTTTTTGAATCGTTTTTCACTTTTGAGAGAAGACCCTACGGTCTAAGTTCTCCCCTTTTGATGTTCTTCATCAACGTGGGTATTTTTGGTTATGATTTTTTGATTTAATGTGAAATATGGGCTATATCTATGACCTGGACTATTCCAGTTCGATTTTGAAATATTTTATAAAAATCATATTTTTCTAGATTTCTAGAATTTGACTTGAAGCCAGATTTTGGATTTTTCACTTTAGATTGGTTTTATTTGATTTTATCTCAATTTTGTTTTGATCATGAAACCCTAGGCATGGTATGATCATATTTGAAAGTTCTGGATCAATCAGACTATCCATATGAAAAAACCATATATTTTTGTTTTTTTGTGATTTTTCATGATTTTTATAGCAAGCTTTTTTTCCTTTATTTTAACATGAACAATACCTGGCAACCACCTTGTGTGGATGAATAGGGGTGCCTAACACCTTCCCCTGTTCATAACCTAATCCCCTTACCCATCTCTGGTTGTTTTTTTTAGGAGGGTTATTTTTACCCTAAAATTGCCTTTTGTGCTTATTTAATATTTTGGTGTCCATTCACACCTAAATTGAATGGTGGCGACTCTTTGTTTAATTTAATCTCGTGTGATGATTGAGGAAGTCATTGGATTTTGATTTTCCATGTCTCATAACTGGCGACTCTGTTGGGGACTTGAGGATTTGAGCCTTTTGGTGTTTGTTCATGTTTTTATTTTTTGATTTGCTTGCTATTTTGTGTTTTTAAGCATGTTGGGTATGTTTTAAATTTGAATTATTGCTTAAGAATTCATAGGGGTAGAAACATGCTTAATTCTGATATATAGGATTGTTTCTAGAATCAGGCGTAGGGGAGGTTCATTTTGATGAACTATGCTTATTTGTTGCTGAATTTTTTATAATAGCATGTTTTAATTTTCAGCATGATCTCCATGATGATTTTTTGGTGTATAACATGATCATATGTTTGCATGATTAGATGATTTTTTATGAGCATGTTTTAGGTGCTATAGGGACTGTTTTGTGTATTTGTTTACTTTATATATTCTTTCCTATTCTGCCTTGGTTTTTGTATGCATGGCTGCGAAAAGAGTGGCAAGGGTTTGGGACGTTGTGAATGCACCCAATATTTTACAATGCACAGTGCACATTTTATTTTTTACACAGCCTACCCTTAACCTATAGGAAGTTGAACCCGAATGTGTGTAGCTTGGCGCAACGAGGTCGATACTTCGGAAAGCGAAAGTGAAAACATTCACCTTAGAACTTTGGGCTAATGATGTGATGATAACGTGGATCTGTGATTCTGGTCATCACTAGGCTTGAGTGCTAAGTTTCCATTAAGCCAAAACCCCTACGCTTGAAGGTGGAGTTACACGTTTTTGGCTAAAGTACATAATTACGTGGGAATATGGGCTTGTAATTGTGGGAAGGCCGTTTGCATGGCTTACAAACCAGGGCATAATGCGGATGCCATATTGAAGGTAAACAAGGTAACAAGGTAATCCTATTGTTTTGCATTATTTTCATGTCATAGGGGTGTCATGGTGCCCATTGGTTCGGGATAAAATTGGTCCCAAAATATGCATGTTTTCTAAAATTGGTGCAGCCCATAGGAAGAGTTTCTAACTCTGTTTAGAATCAATCCTACCCAATGTTGATACAAGAGGCAACAAAAGGGTACCAAATTCTAGAATATGGAGTCAATTCAGAGGGTACATGTGCCCTCCTAAGCATGTGTTTTAGCAAAAAGGCCAAGGTCCACTTTGGGACAGTTTAGAAGCCTTGCACTGGGTGAACCGTATGTTTGGATGAGCAATTAAAGTGATCAAACCATGTAAAAACTGGAAAAATATAACAGAGTTCCGTAAAACCGTATTTAGTACACGGGATGGGCTTGCCCGTATTGATTATACGGTCTGGGCTCGCTCGTGTTTTCCATACGGTCACGGCTTGCTCGTAATTTGAATACGAACAAGGCTGGACCGTACTGTGTATACGGTTTTCTCGGAAAATTAACTTTTAATCAGTTTTTCCCACTAAATCTTAGTCCTTTAACCTTTAAATAATGATAAAGGGAAATCAGTTTGAATAAAATGCTTCAAAAAAATGTGAGAGAAAATCCTTTGGGCCTCTGAAAGCCTTTGAATTTCAGACTTTTTCTCAAAAACTCTTTGGGCCTCTAAAAGCCTTTGAATTTCAGACTTTTTCTCAAAAACTCTTTGGGCCTATAAAAGCCTTTGAATTTCAGACTTTTTCTCAAAAACTCTTTGGGCCTCTGAAAGCCTTTGAATTTCAGACTTTTTCTCAAAAACTCTTTGGGCCTCTGAAAGCCTTTGAATTTCAGACTTTTTCTCAAAAATCCTTTGGGCCTCTGAAAGCCTTTGAATTTCAGACTTTTTTTTCCAAAAATATCCCTGGGCCTCCTGGAAGCCTTTGAATTTCAGACTTTTTCTCAAAAATCCCTGGGCCTCTGAAAGCCTTTGAATTTTAGACCTTTTTTCTTTTGGGCCTCTGAAAGCCTTTGAATTTCAGACCTTTTTCTTTTGGGCCTCTGAAAGCCTTTGAATTTCAGATCTTTTGGGCCTCTGAAAGCCTTTGAATTTCAGACCTTTTTTCTTTGGGCCGTCTAAAAGCCTCTGAATTTTAGACAAATCATTTCTTTGGGCCGTCAAAAAGCCTCTGAATTTTAGACAAATCATTTCTTTGGGCTGTCTATAAGCCTCTGAATTATAGACACATATCCTTTGGGCCATTTAAAAGCCTCTAAATTTTAGACCAACCTTTCTTTGGGCCATCTAAATGCCTCTGAATTTTAGACACAACCTTGTTGGACCGTCTAAAAGCCTCTGAATTTTAGACAAATCATTTCTTTGAGCCATCTAAAAGCCTCTGAATTTTAGACAATCATTTCTTTGGGCCATCTAAAAGCCTCTGAATTTTAGACAAATCATTTCCTTGGGCCATCTAAAAGCCTCTGAATTTTAGACACAACTCCTTTGGGCTGTCTATAAGCCTCTGAATTATAGACACATATCCTTTGGGCCTCTGAAAGCCTTTGAATTTCAGATCTTTTTCCTCAGGCCTCTGAAAGCCTTTGAATTTCAGACCTTTCTCAAAAATCTCTGGGCCTCTGAAAGCCTTTGAATTTCAGACCTTTCTCAAAAATCTCTGGGCCTCTGAAAGCCTTTGAATTTCAGACCTTTCTCAAAAATCTCTGGGCCTCTGAAAGCCTTTGAATTTCAGACCTTTCTCAAAAATCTCTGGGCCTCTGAAAGCCTTTGAATTTCAGACCTTTTTCAAAAATACCCCTAGGCGTCTGAAAGCCTTTGAATTTCAGATCTTTTGCAAGAAATATCCCTGGGCCTCTGAAAGCCTTTGAATTTCAGACCTTTTCCAAAAATATCCCTGGGCCTCTGAAAGCCTTTGAATTTCAGATCTTTTTCTCTTTTTGTGGGACCTGTTGGAAGCCCTAGAATATTCCAACAATTCAAAAAAAAAAAAAAAGAAGAAGCGAATAAAGAAAGAAACAAATCCAAACTCGTGTTCACGCAGCTTGCACATAGGCATGTGAATGAGATTAAATTGGCACTAATATTTTCTCTTTATTTTTCCAGGTATCAAGATAGTTGCAACCATAGCTCCTGTGACCAGATCAAGAGCTCGCACCATGAATCCCACTAAGAATGAAGCCGATGGTCCTAGTCAAAACATTGCCCTGCTGCAAGAGCAAGTGGCAAGACTTAACTGAATGCTAGAAAACATCCTGTCAGTGCAGGCCCAACAAGTGCAAGCCCAAAATCAAGCATCCACTTCCAACCTAGCACCTCCACCACAAATCAACATTCCACCTCTGGTTCAACCTATTCCTGAACCCATCTATGAACCCACCCCTGAACCTATACTGATCAGGGATGAGATAGTGGAGTCAGACAAAGCTAAGGAAAAAGAAAAGATGAGGGAAGAAGTTGAAAGGAAGTTCATGCACAGACTTGAGATGATCCAAGACGAACTAAGGGAAGTGAAGGGAGTTAAATCATTTGAAGGAACGAATTTTGAAGATCTGTGCCTATACCCCGATGTAGGTCTACCGGCCAAGTTCAAGTGCCCAGACCTGTAAAATATGATGGCACTGGCTGCCCCATTAGTCATCTGAAGTTGTACTGTGGGGCTTTATGCCAGTTTGGCTGGGATGACGGCATACTAATTCAGCTCTTCCAGAGGAGTTTGACTAGAACTGCTTTGAGGTGGTTTGCCACTTTGGATCATGGGAAAATAAGAAGGTGGAAGGATTTAGCAGATTCCTTTTTGACACAATACAGGTTCAACTTTGAGATTATACCAGATAGGTATGACATGATGAGGATGACGAAGAGAAATGATGAGACCATAAGACAATATGCTAAAAGGTGGAGGGAGTTGGCTGCACAAGTCAAGCCACTCGTGGGAGAACCAGAAATGATTTCAACTTTCATCATGACATTGGGGCAACCATTTTATAGTCACTTGGTGGGTCAATGAAAGAGTAGAGGACTACTCTTAAGGTCCACGATCTATAACGATTCAGAATTTAACAATTGCGGAAACAGTACACAAAGAATTATACGAGGAAACCTGGATCCAGATCCAGGAAAAACCTCGAGTCTATATGAGGCGACTAACCCTTCAAAATCCACTATTGAATGAGAAGACAATTACAAAGGAGAACATACTTAACCTTTACAATTTGACTCACTCAACAGCAATCCACAGTTCGAATCCACGAACTGCTACACAGCTTGAATCCACAAGCTGCAGAACACGATCAGTCCAGATCGCAAACAATCACTCTCCAGTGATCCACAGTTCGAATCCACGAACTGCAACACAGCTTGAATCCACAAGCTGCAGGACACGATCAATCCAGATCGCAGCAATCCTCTCAGAATCCACTGAGACGATCCAATGCAGTAGGAATCCACCTACGCATCAATCAAGGTCGATCACCAGTCCAGGCGATCACACGATCAGATGAAGTTCTGAATTGAAGAAGAATCCACTGTCTTCAATTCCAGGCGATCTATCTCAGATCTCCCCCTCACTCAATCGTCGACTCTCTAAAGAAGATTTGATCGAATCTCAAAAACCTCAAGATTCGAAAAGCAAATGATCCAAAGAAAAAAGTCATCTTAAAAATTACAACTCGTCTATTTAAAGAAAAAAAAAACACAGATCGCGTCGAGCGCTGGTAGCGTCGTGAAGCGATCGAAGTAGACGGCTGGTAGCGAACTCATGTCCCGCTCAGCGTGAGTTGAATCTGTTAAACGCGCGCTGCTAGCGAGCTGCTAGCGGGAGAGTACGCGGCAGGTGCACGTTCCTTGCTTTTGACACACGAATTTCCTTATGTGCTGCCAGCGGGGTGGCAGCGGCGTGGTAGCAGTGTGGTGGCACCAACTTCTTCTTCTTTACTGAATTTACTGAATTTTCATTGTTTAATCTGCACATCTTGAAGCTTCATTAGAAACCTAATTTGTCAATCATTTGCCATAACAGGAGTGTGAGTTTTCACACTTACAGTCAAACTACCACAAAATTTGCTGCCCTAGTGCAAGTGGCAGACAGAATTGAAGATGGGATCAAGTATGGAAAAATAGCTGATTACTCTGCAGTGTTGAACCAGGAAGCTTCCACCACTTTCTCTACACAGAAAAAGGAGAATGGTAATGAAAGAATAAAGAATGAAGAAGGGAGAGAAGCAGAAGTGAATATGGTGCAACTTCCCAGGGAACCCTTTCAAATCAATGCCCATCCACCTCCTATCAAGCCAACCCATCAATTTCCTTTGCTGCCTATTCAAATTAATGTCCCTTCTGCACAGCCTGTGAAGGAGGAAACAGAAGCAAGGAAGAGAAGGGAATTTTCCAAACTGCCTATGAGACAATCTGAACTTTTGCCTACCTTACTTCAGAAGGGTTATGTGGCTTTGAAGTTGCCAAATCCTCATGCAAGTAAGGGGAAGGGTTATGATTCATCTGCAATCTGTGATTATCATATGAGCACTCCAGGGCATACCACAGATCGTTGCTTGGCCCTAAAGCATGCAATTCAGGATTTACTAGATAATAACTCCTTATCATTCAATTCAGTTACACCCATCCCACCTACCGATAACAATGGGGCAGGTAGCTCAAATGCAATAGGGTCAATTTTTTTAGAAAAAAAAAAGATTTGACCCTTCTCAACTTATTGCTCCAATTGGTACCATAGTCCGGGTTTATTTTGAAAAAGAAGATGAATGGGGCCATGTGGAGAAAGAGACTCACACAGGGGCAAATTTTAATATTAAGGAAAGGAAGGAAGATGAAGAAGAAAAGCTAAAATTGAAAGGAAATAAAATGACAGGTGAAAGTGCAGAGGAAGTGCAAACAATTCCCTTTGAGCAGTTTGAGCAAACAAATGGCCTAGCATTGAATGTTGAACAGGAATTCAGTATGGACGATAATGATTGTCCGAAGGGTATGGAATCACTCTTCATACAAGAAGAAAATGAAGCAGAGCTAATTGAAAAAGTAAAATCCCAAGAAAAGAAAAAAAGAAGAATCAAATGAAAAGATTGAGGCCAGGTTTAAGCTTCCATTGATTGAATGGGCTGCAATCCAGATTCCATATCAAGGAATGTCACTTCTTTCAGAGACTAAGCATAATGCCCCAGAGAAGGAGATCATCCCAAATCATGAAGGTTTGCCTCACTTAGTAGGAGAAAGATATTTTCTAAAAAAGAAAGAAAAGTCAGCTTTTGCCTTTGAGAACAGGGGCAGTTTTCGAACTCTCATGTTCTCTGAAAAGAAACCTGCATAAAAAGAATGCACATTTCTTGAGAATCCTAAGGAGCCTTGTTCTTAGGAAGTGATTTCAATAAAGGCTCTTCCAAAAAAAAAAAAAAAAAGATTTTCCCCTTTAACATTTTTCTAGAAAAAAAAAAGTTTTCAGCAAGGTCCTTTTACTTATGAATCATATCTTTTATTGAATTTCATTGAGTTGAATATGACTTTGACATTGGGCTCAATTTTGAGACCAAAATCGAAGAAAAGACATTTATATGAAAATTCAAATCTTTTTAAGTGTCATCAGAAGAATATTTTGCAAAATTATGAAGTGACCAATTTTATGGCCTTTGGAACCAAAGATGACCCACAATCTTCAACAGAAAAGATAGAAGAAGATTTGAAGTTTCTTCATTAGAATACAGAAAGGATCGTACCACTTGCTGATGCGTTCAAAGGGAAGTTGATAATATTGGGGCTTTGCACTTGAAAATATGGGAGAATCTGACCTTTTCGTAGGAAATAGAATTGGGCAACATTTGATGGAAAGAATCCAAATTCAAAAGATTGATCAAAAGGTGAAGAACTTGTTCATAACAGAGGTTCTATTTGAAGATGCTTTTATCTTGATAGAAGGTGATTAAGAAAAGAAAAAGAAGAAAAAATCCTGAGCCAGTCATGTAGTGCAACTCTACCAAGTCTGAAAATTCAAACTTTTCTTAAAATGATAAGAGGCCTTGCTTTCTTATATCCCCAAAAAATTTTGAAATCCCTAGTTAGACCCTTTGAGCTTGATACATTTTTCCAAGTAACCTAAAATGAGAATTGTAACCCCACACTGGGGCAAATTTATTAAGGCAAAAAAAAAAAAATGAATGAAGGGACAATTATTGAAGTTCAAAAGGGATTTTGAATATGTTTTCAGAAAATGGGGCAAAGAAATTAAAAAAAAAAAAGAGAAGAAAAAGAAAGAAAAAAAAAGGAAGAAAAAAAAGATAATCAAATGCTATGAGATATTTGGAAAATGTCTTCAAAATTGTGATAAGAAGAATGGAAAAAGAAGTTCAATACTGGAGAATAATTTTAAAATGAAGAAATGAAAATGGGGGAAGAACTTCATTACTGGGGGCAATTTTGTATTCATTCGAAGGGAAGAAATGCCTTAAAAATTACAATCTCAGTTAACCCATTTGATCATAGGGTATTTGAGCCATTTATTCCTTTTCTTTCTAAACTAACACTAAGCCTTCGTTTCGTCCCATTCATAAGTCCTCTTTGATTAAGAAATTTTGAATTAAGGCAGCTTTGACTACATAGTTGCTGGTGATGAAGGATACAAAAAAAGAAAAAAAAAGAAAAAGGGAAAAATGAAGGAAATGTAGTGAAAACCCGGAAGGGCGCTACATGGCAAATAATCAGCTATCTACAAGAAGGAAATCGTCAGAGAGGAAAGTCCAGAATTGCCATAGATCCAGAAGAGGTCCTCATATTGGTGGTTACTTTTGAGATATAGTCACTCTTCAAGTGATTGAGGAAAGTCTTCTTTTCAAGACTGAAGCAACATAATCAAAACTATGATATGAATCATCTATGAACAAGTTGATGGCCATCAAAATTGCCATTAAGAAATTATTGCTGAAGTTGAAGTCATAAATTCTCATATCATGGATACAATGGAGAAACAATTGCTCTTCAATTGGATGAAGGAAAATGTCTTTCTAGATTGGGGCAAAATAGTCAGATTGAAAGAGTCGTCATATCTGGAGCATCAATTGACAAGCCGATGGTCATGGGAATGATTCTAAAGGTTCCGAAGGCTTATTTTGGTCATTCTTCATTTTCTGAAAAAATCTTCTCATTATTCAACTTGATTTTAATTCTTTTGGACTATATGCTAATAAGTGATTGGATCATTTTTTCAAAAAAATATAAAAACACAAAAAAGCAAAAAAATATATTTTTGGCCTATGATGAGAATCTATATCTTTTCATAAAACATTGGTTTTGCAAGCATTAGAGAATTCTGAGGCCACTAGTATAAAACATATTTTCTTATGTTTGCATTTGCATTATTCTATTAGGGTTTCTTTTTGGCAAAGGTTAAAAAAAAAAAAAAGAAAGAGAAGAAAAAAGAGAAAAAGAAAAAAGAAAAAAAAAAGAGAAAAAGGAAAAAATAGGATCATCTCTACTGAGGGGCAAATACTTCTTCAAACAATCAAAACCGGGGCATGCTCAGTGTCTTTCCTTCTGGGTTTTCATTGGAATGAATTATAACATCTGGAAGAAGCAGTCAAACTTTAGTCTTCGAATTTGAAAGAAAAAAAAAAGGCTTCGAAGCAATGGCATGTTAAACAAGGGTTCCCAATTCTTCAATCATGAAGAAAGATTTTACTGGGGCAACAAGAAGGCATGAAAGATAGATCATGGGTTGTAAAGGCATGAGGTTAGATCAACAGATCATGATCCATCAATCAAGATGAGGGCATTCACTTGGGCAATTAAAAAGCATAAAGACAGGTTATGGGTAGTAAGGGCACATACATCATTATTGAGAGAGCAAGAAGATAAAGAAGCAAAAGCAAGTTGCAAAATATTCAAGCACAGGTTCGGGCATCAAATGGCACCCAGGTATATCAAATAAGAAAATCAATCAGGAAAATTCAAAAAGTGAAAAACATCAAAATCAATTGAGTTTGCAGTGGTCAATTTTAAATCCACATTCTTTTCAAAATTTGCTTGTCTCAGATCTCTTTTCATAGCCACGAGAGCTCCAAGAAATCTGAGATAAGGAAGAGACGCCACCCCATCAGACTTCAAGCAGGGGTTTCATTGGCTATCTTCGAATCCATGTTTTTATCATTTCTTTGTTTGACCAAAGCAAGTTCAATTAATGAGATGTTTTTCAAATGTGTAATTTTGAGTTGTGTCTGTTCATTGTGCTACAACTGCAGACCATCCAGAAAATTTCATTTTTCATCATTTTCTTCACACTTTTCAGGAGATTAATGTCTATATTAGTTGTAAGTTGCAAGGATTGCCACCTTACCCACTTTTGTTTTAAATTTTCTTCTCAAATCTCACTTCATAGCCACGAGTGCTCAGTGAGATTAGAGAGGAGGATTTGGCCCTTAAGCTGAGGGACTTCTTAGCAAATCTTCCACAATCAAATTCTTTTTCCAAAATCATCCATTTAATCCTTGCAAAATGCAATTAGTTAGACAAAGATCTCAAAAAGTGCAATTGGTGGGTCTTTTTGCTCTCTGCTTGTAATTGGTTCCAATTACCAGCAAAGAGGGGGCAGCTGTAGACACCCCAAATTGCACTACAAAATGAGAAAATAATGAAAACATTAATTGGAAGTTAAAACAGGCAAAAAATGCATACAAATGAATAAATTAAGCTTGGACAGTATTGTATCTACGGGCTAAGCGCGCCCGAATTTTAAATACGGGCACGCAACGCCTGTAATAAATATACGGACATCGTGGGACCGTAAATCATTTACGGGCACATCAGACTCGTACGAGTTCTGTTCTTCTCTCAATTTCTGAGCCTTATCTTTAGTCTAATATCCCTTTAAATGAGCGAATTATATATTTTATTCGTGCGAAATATCTTTGTGGATAAAGGATGGGCATGATCTTGTGTTTAACTCAAACTGAAACTCTATCTTGCCAAACCTTGGACAAACCTTACCCCTGGGTTTGCCTATAAAAAGAGGGCCTTCCTCAAGCAAAAGGCCACGAAAATTTGAAGTCTAAGAAGCTCCAAGAGAAGAGAGGAATCCCTGCTGCTTTGCCTGCTCAATCCAGGTAAGTCTTTTTTCCCTTTTATTTTCTGTCTTCAATTCTAGATGTAATAGGATCTTCTCTATTGCTGTAGAATAAGGCCATATCTTTTATCTTGTATTCCTAAACTTGTCTCTAAGTACCTCAAGAGTCTCTCTAGCCGTAAAACGTGAAGAGAGAGCTAGGGGAAAAGAGAACAGGTGGATCCGTAGAGTAGACCCCCATGTGCTCTAATCTGTGAGATGTGGCTGCTTTGAATATCCTGATCATGTTTTAATTGTTTTTATGATATATCTGAATGAATACATGAATCCATGATGTTTATAGCATGAGATCCCCACTTTTTTATAAAATTTGGATTTTTCACATATTTGCACCTACAGCACTGTTTTCGTGATTTTTGGTGATTTTAGCCTATGATCTTGGATCTATCATGATCAATATGGTAGATCTGGATCCAGAAGCCTGAAAATAAATTCTAGGGTTTCATGATGTGGTTTTTGAATCGTTTTTCACTTTTGAGAGAAGACCCTACGGTCTAAGTTCTCCCCTTTTGATGTTCTTCATCAACGTGGGTATTTTTGGTTATGATTTTTGATTTAATGTGAAATATGGGCTATATCTATGACCTGGACTGTTCAAGTTCAATTTTGAAATATTTTATAAAAATCATATTTTTCTAGATTTCTAGAATTTGACTTGAAGCCAGATTTTGGATTTTTCACTTTAGATTGGTTTTATTTGATTTTATCTCAATTTTGTTTTGATCATGAAACCCTAGGCATGGTATGATCATATTTGAAAGTTCTGGATCAATCAGACTATCCATATGAAAAAATCATATATTTTTGTTTTTTTATGATTTTTCATGATTTTTATAGCAAGCCTTTTTTTCCTTTATTTTAACATGAAAAATACCTGGCAACCACCTTGTGTGGATGAATAGGGGTGCCTAACACCTTCCCATGTTCATAACCTAATCCCCTTACCCATCTCTGGTTGTTTTTTTTAGGAGGGTTATTTTTACCCTAAAATTGCCTTTTGTGCTTATTTAATATTTTGGTGTCCATTCACACCTAAATTGAATGGTGGCGACTCTTTGTTTAATTTAATCCCGTGTGATGATTGAGGAAGTCATTGGATTTTGTTTTTCCATGTCTCACAGATTCAAATTGTTCTGGATCAACCATGTATAGTGCTGTAGGGTCCCCATCCTCACTTATCTCTTCTAACCTTGGCAACTCCATGTTCACTTCAAATGTCATTGGTAAGGTCAAAACCATGTGACAATCTAGCGAAATTGGGGGCATTTGTCCAAAACAAATTTCCGGCAGTGAAGTGCCATCACTCGTTGGTGTTGGAGTTTTCGGTGAATCGTATCCCGTAGTTTCCAAGGGCTCAGACACCATTTCCTCCAGTATCTCCTCCGTTGATGGTGTTGGCGTTTTGTTGTATTTTGCCAACATCTGGTCTATTAGTAACTGCTCTTCATCCCCTCCTGCAAAATTATCGACCAAGTCTTCTTCAGAAAAAGACTTCTTGGTTGTCGGGGATGCTCTGTTAGGGACGGGATCTGGTATCATCTTCGGAATAGAAGGTGTCTTGTATGGTGGACTTTTCTTGACTTTCAGTAGTTCAGGAGTAGACTTCCTGGCTGTGAACCAAGAATATTTATAGGTCTGAGATGACCCCGAACTTTGCTCTTGAAGCCACTTGGCCTATTGTCACTGCCATCCCCTCTTTTGAGTTCTTGTCATGGCTGCGACTTCTTCCTATGAATAAGAAGGAAATTTGGGGTGTGTTAATTTTTTCCAATGGCCAGTCTTAATGAGAGGAGGTTTTACTATCCTGGGATTATTCCCTTTTACCATCATCTCTTGTTCATAAGTTAGAAAATCTCCCTTCCAACTTGTCTTATCTGTACTGTACGTAGATGGCGTTCTGGTCGGCGACCACCTAAAACTCTGGATCATTGGTAAAAAGTCGGGTTGCCTTCTTGCCCCCTAGTTTTATGCTTGCTAGCATGATGATAAGGATTTTCCTCTGCCAACCTGCAGGTGGTGTGAGACATGGAAAAATCACCGGGATGATTTCCCCTCCATCAACACACGGGATCAACGTAAAATGTGGGAGTCACCACCATCCAATTTTGAGGTGTGAATGGACACCAAAAGATTAAAAAATAATCAAAAAGAGCTAAAAGGCAAATACTAGAGTAAAAATAACTCTACTTGAAAATCAAATCCAGAGATGGGTAAGGGGATTAGATTATGAATGGGGGAAGGTGTTAGGTACCCCCATTCACCCACACAAGGTGGTTGCCAAGTGTTGTTCATGCTAAAAAAATGAGAAAGCTTGCTAAAATCATCAAAAACCTTGGAAAAGGGTTAAACAAATATGTGATATGTCCACATGGGAAATCCAAATGAATTTCATATCCTCTTTTATATCAATATCACTTCTGGAATATTACTAATAGATGGCAATCAAAGCAAAATTTGCACAAAACTAAGTTGAGTCAAATCCGGAAGATTCGGTAAAAGATAGTGCCATTTGTCTTGAAATCATTCAAATACAATTTAAATTAAATCAAACCAAATCCATTTGAAAGATTATGGTAAATAAGAGACTCATGCAAAATTCCAATTAAACCCTGTTGAAATCCTAGGAGTTATGCTTCTTTTAAAAGTGCTGTTGGAGATAGTAAAAAGTGGCAAGTGGGCAAGTTTGGAACATTATTTAAAACAATCGGCTCCATATAAATCAATGAAATTTGGTGTGAATGAAGTCTGTATGGCCATCTTTCAGATGAAACTAGCCTCATACAAAAATCCATTCAGATGTGCCTTGGGTGATCTCCCGAACAGGCCCCGAAGATCACAGATTTACCCAAAAACGTGCTGTTGAACAGCTCTGAGTAAATCTGTTACCAACAACACAAATGGAGTCAAAAAATTATGAAACCAATTGAATTTGAAACTAGACTTCCAAAGGAAAACACAGAAATAAGAATCATTCCAATCGGACTTAAAACAAACACATGGCGCTCAGTCGAAGTGACAGGTTCTGTATTCAGACCTAAACTAACCTATCAACTTCGACAGAGAGGTGTCAAAAATCCGCTTGATAGAATTAATGAAATTTTACAGGCATAAACTATACAGCCCCACCTTTCCCATGGCTCTAGAATCACTCCAAAATTCATCCAGAAGATGAAGGTACGAGTATCCGAAGTTGGGGTACAGTTGCTGTCAAGTTAAGCCTTTTTGAGTAAAATCAATTTAAAACAGTGATCAAATGTGTGGAATCCGTGCAAGACAAATCAAAAACATTTTGAAAAGATATGAAAGGACCTCTAGGAAGAAATGGGGCACACGTTTGGCTCACCATCCTCTCCGATTGGAAAGGATATGCCAACAACCCCAAAATTGAGCAAAAGTGCCCAAAACCGAGAGGTTAGACCTAGGGGTCTTCAATATTTGCTTGAAATCATGTTGAAAATCAATAAGAAACATCCCAAAGTTGTTTGGGGCTATTTATTCCAGATCTACGAAAATGACGGCAATAGATCCAAAATACAAGCCAAATCTGACAAAATAAGTGCTATGTGTGTATGTGTAAAAATCCATTCTTTAACAGCATAATAACATATAGCATGCATTTAGATCAATCCAATGGGGTTCTAAAACAACCTAGGGTTCCGTTTCATTATCGTTTCCCTTAGTTCTCTCTCCCCGTTAAACACGGTTCTTCAAGATAATCTTGGGGTACTTTGAATATGAAACGGTTTTCATAGAATCAAAAGACTTAATCCGACAAGGTTCTAATACTAGGATCAATCCCCAGTCTCGTTTCCCCTAGATCCCGCCTTCACGTTTTACGGCTAGGGGGAGTCTCGAGGTACTTTGAGTAGGGGAAGGGTTTTCATACACATATAGAAGAGGCCTTATTCTACAGAAAGGTAGAAGAAGAGATCAAGATCTAGAATGTAAAAACAGAAAAATAAAGAGAGGTTTGAGGCTTACCTGGGCTTCTAGAAGCAAGACTGCAGCGGTTCCCCTCTTCACTCGGAGCTCTTTAATCTCCAATTTCTTGGCAAAAGTTATTGGCAAGAATTAATGGCCATTTGCTTGAGGAGGAGCCTCCTATTTATAGGCAAAGGTTAGGGTTAGGGTTTGCATGATGGTAGACACAAAATGATGTCTAGAGTCCACCAACCTTAACCCTAAGGCTATTTCCGAGATTTCCACTCCTTTAATGAAGAATATGATGGTAAAAAGTGAAAACTCTCAGAAAACCCTAATTTTGAGCAAAAAGCTTGTATCCGATATGTTAGGTCGGATACAAGCAATTCTCTTTGTATCCGACATTATCTGTCGGATACAAAAAAAAGAAGCTTTTATCCGAATTTTAACACAAGCAATACTTATTTACATGTAATATCGTTTAAGTAAATGTAAATAAGCAAACACCCCCCCCCCCCCCCCATTTGAATCCATTAAAAATAGTTCCAGACCCAAATTCCAAGTGAATAAAAAGTCAACTTTCCAGTTCTAGACAAAATTCCGATTTTTCAGGTCCGGTAAAAAGATTCAACATGTTAAAACAAAGGTATTCGTCAAAATTTAAAATCTCAAAAAATTCTTTTATGCAATAACATGGCTAAAAACCTGATTACCGAGAAAAATTATCTTAAAATCTGGCTTTAAAAAATATTTCATTTTCTGGGGTCAAAAGTCAACAAAATTCAACCGGAAAAAGTTTGACTTTGAACAAAAGATTGAATTCGGGCCTTTTCCTTTACAGTTTTGGATTCAAATGGGTTAAGTATCTCAAACCCAATGCAAAGAATTGAAAATTCTAATAAAATATTTCTCTCCTTCAAGATTTATAAAAAATCGTGCAATTTTGGGGTGTCTACAACTGCCCCTCTTTGCTGGAGTTGTAGCACAATGAACAGCAAAGAATAGACACAACTCAAAATTGCACGTTTGAAAGACATCTCATTAATTGAACTTGCTTTGGTCAAACAAATGAGTGATAAAAAACATGGATTTGAAGATAGCCAATAAAACCGCTGCTGTTTATAGTCTGACGGGGTGGCGTCTCTTCCTTATCTCAGATTTCTTTGAGCTCTCGTGGCTATGAAAAGAAATCTGAGACAAGCAAATTTTGAAAAGAATGTGGATTTAAAATTGACCTCTGCAAACTCAATTGCTTTTGATGCTTTTCAACAATAAGGAAGGAAATATTTTATTGAATTTTCCTGATTGATTTTCTTATTTGATTTACCTGGGTGACATTTGATGCCCAAACCTGTGCTTGAATATTCTGCAACTTGCTTTTGCTTCTTCATCTTCTTGCTCTCTCAATAAGGATGTATGTGCCATTGCTGCCCATAGCCTGCCTTCATTATTTTCAACTGCCCAAATGAATGGCTCTTCTTGATTGATGGATCATGATATGCTAATCTAACCTCATACCCTTACTACCCGTGATCTCTTCTTCATGCCTTCTTACTGCCCCAGTAAAATCCTTCTTCAGAATTGGAAACCTTTGTTTAAATGAGAAAACATGCAACTGCTTCAAAGCTTCTTTTTTTTTTCAAATCCGAAGACTAAGGCTTGACTGCTTCTTCCAGATGCTGTAATTTATTTCAATGAAAACCCAGAGGGAAAGACGCTGAACATGCCCCGGTTTTGATTGCTTGAAGTAGTATTTGCCCCTCAGCAAAGATGATCCTCTTTTTTCCCTTTTTTTTCTTTTTCTTCTTTTTTTCTTTTTTCTTCTTTTTTTCCTTCTTTTTCTTTCTTCTTTTTTTTCTTCTTTTTCTTTTTTTTTTAACCTTTGCAAAAAGAAACCCTTATAAAGGAATGCAAATACAAAAATAGGTTTTATACTAGTGACCTCAGAATTCTCTAATGCTTGCAAAATCATTGTTTATATGAAAAGACATAGACGCTCATCATAGGCCAAAAATATTTTTTTTTTGCTTTTTTGTGTTTTTATATATATATATATATATATATATATATATATATTTTTGAAAAATGATCCAACCACTTATTAGCATATAGTCCAAAAGAATTAAAATCAAGTTGAATAATGAGAAGATTATTTCAGAAAATGAAGAAAGACCAAAATAAGCTTTCAGAACCTTTAGAATCATTCCCATGACCATTGGCTTGTCAATTGATGCTCCAAATATGACGACTCTTTCAATCTGACTATTTTGCCCCAGTCTAGAAAGACATTTTCCTTCATCCAATTGAAGAGCAATTCTTTCTCCATTGTATCCATGATATGAGAATTTATGACTCCAATTTCAGCAATAATTTCCTAATGGCAATTTTGATGGCCATCAACTTGTTCATAGATGATTCATATCATAGTTCTAGTTATGTTGCTTCAGTCTTGAAAAGAGAATTTTCCTTAATCACTCGAAAAGTGATTGTATCTCAAAATAACCACCAACATGAAGACTTCACCTGAATCTATGCCAATTCTGGACTTTCCTCTCTGACGATTTCCTTCTTGTAGATAGCTGATTATTTGCCGTGGAGTGCCCTTCCGGGTTTTCACTACATTTTCTCCCTTTTTTCTTTTTTCTTTTTTTTAATCCTTCATCACCAGCAACTATGTAGTCAAAACTGCCTTAATTCAAAATTTCTTAATCAAAGAGGACTTATGAATGGGACGAAATGAAGGCTTGGTGTTTGTTTAGAAAGAAAAGGAATAAAAGGCTCAAATACCATATAATCAAATGGGTTAACTGAAATTGTAATTTTTAAGGCATTTCTTCCCTTAGAATGAATACAAAATTGCCCCCCAGTAATGAAGTTCTTCCTCCATGGTGATTTCTTCATTTGAAACTTATTCCCCAGTATTGAACTTTTTTCCTCATTCTGCCATGGAGCGCCCTTCCGGGTTTTCACTACATTTTCTCCATTTTTTCTTTTTTCTTTTCTTTTCTTTGCCCCTTTTTCCTGAAAATATCTTTAAAATCCCATTTTTAACTTCAATAATGCCCCCTTCTTTTGTTTTAAAAAAATTGTTCCTTCATTCCTTTTTTTTTTTATGCCTTAAAAAATTTGCCCCAGTGTGGGGTTACAACTCTCAGTTTAGGTTACTTTGAAAAATTTATCAAGCTCAAAGGGTCTAACTAGGGATTTCAAAAAAAATTGGGGATATAAGAAAGAAAGGCATCTTATCATTTTAAGAAAAGTTTGAATTTTCAGACTTGGTAGAGTTGCACTACATGACTGGCTCAGGATTTTTCCTTCTTTCCTTTTTTTTTCTATTATTTTTTTTTAATCAACTTCTATCAAGATAAAAGCCTCTCCAAATAGAACCTCTGTTATGAACAAGTTCTTCACCTTTTAATCAATCTTATGAATTTGGATTCTTTCCATCAGATGATGCCCAATTCGATTTCCAACGAGAAGGTCAAATCTTCTCCCATATTTTCAAGTGCAAAGCCCCAAAATTTCTTCAAACAATATCATCAACTTCCCTTTGAACGAATCAACAAGTGGTGTGATTCTTTCTGTTTTCTAATGAAGAATGTTCAAATATTCTTCTATCTTTTCTGTTGAAAACTGTTGGTCATCTTTAGTTCCAAAGGCTATAAAATTGGTCACTTCATAATTTTGCAGAATATTCTTCTCATGACACTTAAAAGGATTTGAATTTCCGTATAAAATGTCTTTTTCTTCGATTTTGGTCTCAAGATAGAGCCCAATGTCGAAATCATATTCAACTTAATGAAATTCAATGGGAGATATAACTCATGAGTAAAACAGGACCTTTTTGAAAACTTTTTTTTGTTTTTTTAAAAAAAATGTTAAAGGGGAAAATCTTTTTTTTTTATTTATAAAAATCTTAAAGGAAAACTTTCTTCTTCTTTTTTTTGAAAGAGCCTTTATTGAAATCACTTCCTGAGAACAAGGCTCTTTAAAGTCCTCAAGAAATGTGCATTTTTTTTATGGGGGTTTGTTTTCAGAGAACATGGGAATTCAAGAATTGCCCTTGTTCTCAAAGACAAGAGTTGATTTTTTTCCATTTTTGCAAAAATGTTCATCTTCTGCTTGTTGAGGCAAGAATCCCTTTGTTTGATCAGCCATTACCTTCATATTTAGGACATCATGCTCAGCCCTTGGAAGAAGTGACGTTACTTGATCTGGAACTTGGATGACTGCCCAATCAATGTGTGGCAAAATGAATTCAACCTTTGCCTCTTTCTTTTCTTTGAAAACACCCCCATTCTTTCTCTGCCTTCCATCTTTCTCAATCAACTTTGCCCCATTTTGTGTACTGGCTTCTTGTAGAATATCCTGCCCTAGAACAATCTTTACACCATCTTGCCTCGATTGCTCATGCAATGTAGGCATGGTCATCTGCACCATTTCTTCCCCAACCATCATGTTTTCTTGCTCTTCTTCCCTTTTCAAAATAAACCCAGACAGTTGACCCTATAGGAGCAATAAGTTGAGAAGGGTCAAATCTTCTTTCTCCAGAGAAAATTGCCCCTATTGCATTTGAGCTGCTTGCCACATTGTTGCTGGTGGGAGGAGGAGTGGGTGTGACTGAATTGAATGATAAAGAGTTATTATCTAGTAAATCCTGAATTGCATGCTTTAGGGCCAAGCAACGATCTGTGGTATGCCCTGGACTACTCATATGATACTCACAAATTGCAGATGGATCATAACCCTTCCCCTTGCTTGCATGAGGATTTGGCAACCTCAAAGTCACGTAACCCTTTTGAAGTAAGGTAGGCAAAAGTTCAGATGGTCTCATAGGCAGTTTTGAAAACTCCCTTCTCTTCCTTACTTCTGTTTCTTCCTTCACAGGCTGTGTAGAAGGGACATTAATTTGGATAGGCAGCAAAGGAACTCAATGTGCATTGATTTGTCCCTTGGGAAGCTGCACCATATTCACTTCTGCCTCTCTCCTTTCGTCAGATTTTTTTTCCATTACCATTTCCCTTGTTATGAGTGGAGTTGTAACGCCCCGAACCCGGGTCTATGCAAAACAAGAACCAAACCCGAATCCGAAGTGATACTGGGACCAAAGCTACTAATTACCAGACATTTAAATTCAACAAATTCCATTAATTATCAGAGTGCGGAAAATTAAATCATTAATTTCATCAATATGCGTGGCTAACTATAACCATCAAACTAACTCATCAATATAAATTCATAAATCTGGTAAATGGGTTTTCTAACACACTTTCTCTCATATTCAATTAAATCATAAACTATCTATCAAGTTACATCTATATCAACCTCTAATAGAAAGATCTAAACTAAATAAGAAAGATCCTCAGCTCAGTAATCTGCAACTTCCCCTCGAGTCAACCCCAAGGACGCTCTCACGTGGAACAGCTGAAAAATAAGATAAGGAAGTAGGGTGAGATACAACTATCTCAGTAGGTAACACATGCATGCTAGAAACAGTTTATATATATAAAAGTAATCATTCATGCACGATAAAACAATCGGGTAATCACGGTCAATAATAAGAACGAGTAATCACCATACGAAACCAACATTTATTCAGTGCTTAAGATAAAGAGAGTTTATTATGTAACCTTCGTTTCAATTAGAAAGGCAACGTATTATAAATCTCATCTAAAGGATTTTCCAATTCACTGCAAGTATTGTTTTCCTACAATAATTCTATAATTAATTCATGGCTTATTTATATTCTACTTTAGAGTCAATCAAATCAAGTCACAGCTAAACCGTTTAATCAAACTCTTCTGATTCAAATTTAGATCATGTCATTCATAATTAATAGTAAATCTCAATCTGATAACAACATTCTCACATGTAGGATGCAATCACGTAGTAATCACATCTACCCTACATGAGGTCTCTCCCGCAAGAGTCATCACATCTCACCCGCAGGTGGTCACATCTCACCCGTAGGTGGTAATCACATATATCTCCCTTGTGGGATGCAATCACATCGTGATTACATCTCCCCCACAAGAGGTCACATCTCTCCCGCAGGAGGTCACATATCTCCCCTGTGGGATGCAATCCAATCAGGATCACATCTCCCCCAACAGGAGGTCTCATCTCACCCGCAGGTGGTCACATATCTCCCCTGTGGGATGCAATCCAATCAGGATCACATCTCCCCCAACAGGAGGTCTCATCTCACCCGCAGGTGGTCACATATACATCTCCCTTATGGGATGCAATCACATCATGAATACATCTCCCCCACAAGAGGTCTCTCCCGCAGGAGTTACACATCTCACCCGCAGGTGGTCTCATATCTCATCCGCAGATGGTACAATCTCTTATAGCCATCATGGCATTCAATCCACAGTCCAATTATATTTTGAGAATAAAATTACCTATATAGAATCCTTGTAATCATTTCAAGTGAATTTGATCCTCTTTAAACCCCAAATTGTACTAAATCATAGAACAAGGTGGTTAAATATCTAATATGAACTTTTTAGTGTAATTGGCCTTCAGAGACACCTTAAGAATAATCTTAGAGAAATGTTACAAGTGGTGGAAATCCAAATACCCTATTTTATAATGATTTTGGACTAAGAATGTCATAAAGTTCTCAAAATACATTTTGGATGAGTAGAATAGTCTTAGGATCCCTAATAAGGTCACCATACCAAAAATCTGTCTAGAGTCCACCAACCTTAACCCTAAGGCTATTTCCGAGATTTCCACTCCTTTAATGAAGGATATGATGGTAAAAAGTGAAAACTCTCGGAAAACCCTAATTTTGAGCAAAAAGCTTGTATCCGACATGTCAGGTCGGATACAAGCAATTCTCTTTGTATCCGACATTATCTGTCGGATACAATAAAGATCCTTTGTATCCGACATTATCTGTCGGATACAATAAAGATGTTTTGTATCCGACATTATCTGTCGGATACAAAAAAAAGAAGCTTTTATCCAAATTTTAACACAGAAAATACTTATTTACATGTAATATCGTTTAAGTAAATGTCCTCGTATTTTTTAATCTTCATTTACTTAAGATATTACATGTAAATAAGCAAACACCCCCCCCCCCCCCATTTGAATCCATTAAAAATAGTTCCAGACCCAAATTCCAAGTGAATCAAAAGTCAACTTTCCAGTTCTAGGCAAAATTCCGATTTTTCAGGTCCGGTAAAAAGATTCAACATGTTAAAACCAAGGTATTCGTCAAGATTTAAAATCTCAAAAAATTCTTTTATGCGATAACATGGCTAAAAACCTGATTACCGGGAAAAATTATCTTAAAATCTGGCTTTAAAAAATATTTCATTTTCTGGGGTCAAAAGTCAACAAAATTCAACCAGAAAAAGTTTGACTTTGCACAAAAGATTGAATTCGGACCTTTTCCTTTACAGTTTTGGATTCAAATGGATTAAGTATCTCAAACCCAATGCAAAGAATTGAAAATTCTAATAAAATATTTCTCTCCTTCAAGATTTATCAAAAATCGTGCAATTTTGGGGTGTCTATAGGTGGTGAGGACTAGATGATATCTTTCGCTTACATTCACTACAGAGGATTTCTGATGCCTTCCCTTCTTTTGGCAACAGTTTGGGTGTTAAACTTAACCCCAAAAGAGCATCCTCAGAGGATTCCAAGATTTCCTTTGATCTATTGGCATCTGTGACCCTTGTAGATGAAAAACGGGAGGATATTGAGGCCAAGCTTTCTAGTGGCCTCCGTTTTCCTTTGATATGTGCATCATCACCATGAAATGTTCTTGGCTTGTGCCACCATTCTCCCCAAATCATGTCACACCTTTCGTTGTGCCAAGCTCGGCCCTCAGTAACCGGGTATCGCCAATAATCTCTTGGTCACAGATTTGGTGGAAAACGTGGTGATGGCCGGTTCTTTATTTCTTTAGAAAGGGACACGTTTAGATCAATTTTCCTTGCAGGGGTTCTTTTCGGCAATCATATAGACACCATATTGACCGGCACGTTTTTTGGAAATGGTTGCATGTCCACCTTCATTTGCTCTTTTTCCGGCTCTGAAAACTTCAGAAGGCCCTTGTCAATGTTCCCCTGTATCACATTTCGTAGCACGGTGCATTCGTTAGTTTCATGAGTTTTTAATCCATGCCATTTACAATATTTGCCCTTAGCCACTATGTTGGCTGGGACAAATGGATGGTCTCTAGTCAATCGGAAAAATCCACTTTTCAAAAAATAATCAAATATCTCTACCCTTCAATTTATATCGAATGAATAATCTCGGTTGAAGGTGTTCACAACCTTTGACCCTCCGGCATCCTTAGAATTTCGAAGCAAAATTAGGCAAGTCATTGGTTGTTTTCTGATGACCTCTACAGTCCCTAACTCAAAGTTAGGGTCCTTGTAATATAAACCATAGGATGAAGTTTTCTTTTCCCATTCTCTTGTAAGAGCCATTAATATTTGGTGGCTCTAGCTGATAATTCGAACAAGTCCTCAAATTGTTTGCCTTCGAACTTCTTTCGAAGTTCAAAGTCTAATTCGTTCAAGGCTAAATTCGCAAATTCCAATTCGGGTAACAGAATTCGGCATTTGTTCTTTAGGCACTTGAATTGTGCAATATACTTATCGGCTGATTCCCCTGGTTGTTGTCTCATCTAAGCAAGACCAACCATAGTCACTTCGAGCTCTATTTGATAAAATTGGGAGAGGAATTTTTCCTCCATCATCGACCAATTCACAAAAGAATTAGCTGGCAACATGATGTACCAAGTAAAGGCTTGTCCGGTCAATGAATTCCCAAACAACCTTAATTTAAGGAAGTCATTGCCGGAAGCCTCCCCACACTGTACCGTGAATCGGCCAATGTGTTCTATAGTGGATTGGTGATCTTTACTTGAGAATAGGATGAATTCTGGAATTTTGAATCCCCTAGGAAACTCAAATTGATGGTCTATCCAAGCCGGGTATGGTTTTCGGTAGACCGTTCTGATCATCCGTCGATGATAGTGTGAGACAGGGGAAAGAATCACCGGAGTGATCGTCCCTCCGTCAACACACGGGCTCAACGCAAAAGTTGGGAGAGTCGCCACCATTCATGATTTTGGGGTGAGAATGGACACCAAAGAGTTCAAAAGTAGGCAAAAATAGCCAAAAGACAAATTCTAGGATAAAAATAACCCTACTTGAAAATCAAATCCAGAGATGGGTAAGGGGATTAGATTATGAACGGGGGAAGGTGTTAGGCACCCCCATTCATCCACACGAAGTGGTTGCCAAGTGTATGTTCATGCAAAAATAAAGTAAGAAAGCTTGCTAAAGATCATAGAAAACCTTGAAAAAGGATTAATGTATGATATTTTCACATGAAGATCTAAATGGATTTTAGATCCTCTCCTATGTCAATATCATTTCTGGAATATCTCAAAAGATAGAAATCAAAGCACAAGTTGCTCAAAACCAAGTTAAATCAAACTCGGAAAATTTGGTAAAAAGTATACCATTTGCTTTGAAATCATTCAAATCCAATTCTAAATTGACCCAAACCAAATCCATTTGAAATATTAGGGTAAATGAGGGTCTCATGCAAAATTTCACTTAATTCCGATGAAAAATCTAGGAGTTATGCTCCTTTGAAGTTGCTGTTGGGGAGTTTTAAAAGTGGTAAGTGGGCAACTTTGGAAAATTGTCTAGAAAAATCCACTACATAGAAATCCGTGAAATTTGGTGTGATTGAAGTCTGTATGGCCATCGTTCAACAGAAACTAGCCTCATACAAAAATCCCTTCGGGTGTGCCTTGGGTGGTCTCCCGAACAGGCCCCGAAGATCACAGGTTTACCCAGAAAAATGCAAATGAGCAGTTCTGAGTAAATCGGCTACCAATAATTCAAATGGAATCCAAAAATTATGAAACCAACTGGATTTGAAAATAGACTCATAAAGGAGTACTCAAAAATAAAAATCACTCGAATCGGACTTAAAACAAACACATGGCGGTCCGTCGAAGTGACAAGTTCTGTACTTGGACCTGAACTGTCCACTTAACTTCGACAGAGAAGTGTCAAAAATCGGCTAGATAGAAATTCATGAAATTTGGTGGACATAAACTAGACAGCCTCACATTTCCCATGGTTCTGGAATCGCCCCAAACTTCATCCGGAAGATGAAGTTATGGGCGTCCGAAGTAAGGGTACAGGTGCTGTCAAGTTAAGCCACCTTTGAAGAAAATCAAGTCCGAAAATTGACAAAAAGTG
Source organism: Buxus sempervirens (assembly GCA_947561395.2). NCBI lineage: Eukaryota > Viridiplantae > Streptophyta > Magnoliopsida > Buxales > Buxaceae > Buxus > Buxus sempervirens. Next base: position 27,056,319 of record OX387185.1, on the reverse strand, counting down.
TGTGATTCGCGTGAGATGAATCCAAAACCCTTGAAAAACATTTAAAAACGCTCCAGAATTTGATTGAGGCCATTTATTTGAGTTTTATCACAATAAATGCAATAAACCTCAAATATGAGCCTATCCAGCCAACATAGTGATATGTGTGCAAAAGTGAAAAAAACCAAGCAAGATCCATACACATGCATATAGATTCAACAAAATAGGTTCTAGCATAGCCTAGGGTTCCGTTCCATTATCGTTTCCCTCTGTTCTCTTTAAGATAATCAAGGGTACTTTGAATATGGATCGGTTTACAATCAATCAAAAAGCCTTACGCTACATGGGTTCTAGCACTAGGGTCAATCCCCAGTCTCGTTTCTCCTAGATCCGCCTTCACGTTTTACGGCTAGGGGAGTCTTGAGATACTTTGAGCCGGGGAAAGATTTCCACACATACAAACAAGGATTTACACTACAGAAAGGTAGAAGAAGAGATCTAGATCTAGGAATGTAAAGACAGAAAATAAAAAGAAAAGTTGAGGCTTACCTGAGTGCTGGAGGCGATTCCACAGCGGTTTCCTTCTTCACTTGGAGTTCTTCTTTGCGAGAATTCAAAACAAGAGTTGTGTGCCATTTGCTCAAGGAGGAGGCTCCTATTTATAGGCAAGGGCTAAGGTCATTGGTAGACACAAATTAATGTCTAGAACCCCTCCAACCTAAACCCTAAGGTTATTTCCGCGATTTCCCCTCATTTAATGAGGGACATGATGGTAAAAGTGAAAAGCTCTCGGAAAACCCTAATTTTGAGCAAACTTAAGGTATCCGGTATATCAGACCGGATAACAAAGGGCCTTAAGGTATCCGGTACATGGTACCGGATACGCTAAGGCTCACACGTATCCGGTATGAGTATCCGGATACGGGAAATGGTACTTGTATCCGGATTGAGTATCCGGATACAGGCAAAAATTTATTTTCTTCAAATTCTGTGCTGGTTTTCCAGGAGATAATGATTTTTGATGATTGTTTGTGCAATTTGGGGTGTCTACAACTGCCCTTCTTTGCGGGAGCTGCGAAGCAGTGAGCTGAAAAGAGTAGACAAACCCAAATTGCATTCCCTTGAGCATGATTTGCTCGGTTCAATTCAATTTCTGTAGAAAACCATTTTTGAGTGGAGATTTGCCAAAAAGCCCTCACTTTAAGGGGGCATCTCTCCAAGAGTTCTTAAATTCCACTGAGCCCTTTGTGGCTGTGAAGTGGATTTTAAGCCCAAAAATAGGATTTTTTGAAAAACTGATTTTTTATCAAACCAAGTTGAAAATTGAGTGGATATCATCCTTTTGACCAGGCACATTTCCCAAAGTTGTCCCAAATTCCACAGAGCTCTCGTGGCTGTGAGGTGGATTTTGAGACAAGAATAGGATTTTTGAGAAAATAGTAGAATTTATAGCACATTTCTTTTTGCTCCTTTTTAAACCCAATGCAAAGAATTCCAATAATATATTCCTTTCCTTCAAGATTTATCAAAAATCGTGCAATTTTTGGGGTGTCTACAACTTCCCCTCTTCGCTGGAGTTGTAACACAATGAACAGCACAGAATAGACACAACTCAAAATTGCACGTTTGAAATACATCTCATTAATTGAACTTGCTTTGGTCAAACAAATGAGTGATAAAAAACATGGATTTGAAGATAGCCAATGAAACCTCTGCTGTGTATAGTCTGACGGGGTGGCGTCTCTTCCTTATCTCAGATTTCTTTGAGCTCTCGTGGCTATGAAAAGAAATCTGAGACAAGCAAATTTTGAAAGAATGTGGATTTAAAATTGACCTCTGCAAACTCAATTGCTTTTGATGTTTTTCAACAATAAGGAAGGAAATATTTTATTGAATTTTCCTGATTGATTTTTTTATTTGATTTACCTGGGTGCATTTGATGCCCAAACCTGTGCTTGAATATTCTGCAACTTGCTTTTGCTTCTTCATCTTCTTGCTCTCTTAATAATGATGTATGTGCCATTGTTGCCCATAACCTGCAGGTAAAAATATATAATTTTTTTTTTGCTTTTTTTTTTTTTTTTTGCTTTCTTTTTTGCTTTTTTGCTTTCTTTTTGCTTCTTTTTCTTTTTTTTTCTTTTTTTTTGCTTTTTGCTTTTTTCTTTTTACAATGTGCTGATATATCTCTCTTTCTTTGCAGCTTTGGCTACTTGAACATTTGAGCCAGATTGAAGAGATCAACCGACACTTCTTCCCGAGTCTAAAAGTCCCTCTCTTGATGAGCAACAGGGGGTGCCCCGATATTCCAGGGGGCAAACAGGGCTGGTTCACTTTCTTGGGCTCGCTTCAGGATGACCAAGTGAGATGGCCTGGTACTTATCAGCCTAATGCGGAGACAGTGATTAGCTTCCGAGACCGTAACTTTCTGATTCTGGCTGGCCTGAGACATGCAGTGCTTTATCTTCCTCTGCGGGTCCTTCGTCAGTTCCGAGCGACCCAGGGGATTATCATCCCATGTGGATATGAGGATCGTCTTGGGCCCCTTTTTATGAAGCTGAATGCCTGGTTGATGAAGGAATGGTCTTATGTCCGCTTTATGCATGGTCCAGTCTTCTCAGAAGCCCATGTGAAGGATTATCTCTTCTGGATCAAGGAACAGATACAGACCCAGGCCCCAGTACCCGAAGATCCTCCTGTAGTCTTGGCTCCCACCTATGAGGACATTCTAGAGTCTGAGCGGGCTTCTCATAAGCGGCTTCAGCAGATATGGGTACGGGAGTCCCAGGAGCTCAGGATACAGGGCGCTTATCTGGAGAGGCAGCTTGAGGAGCAGATCTCACGCCGTATTGCCGTGGAAGAGAAGCTGGAGGAGCAGAGGCAGGCCCGTTGCTTCGAGGTCCGTATGATCCGGCAGAAGTACCAGGCTACTTTGGCCAGCCTTAGGAGTATGCGGATCAAGCAGGCCCTTTCAGATGAGGTCATTTCCTTCTTGAGTGATCCCGCTACAGAGGGGGCTTCAGGAGTCATTGCAGCTCAGGCAGCTCGGATTCGGGAGCTTGAGGAGCGGCTAGGAGACTAGCTTTATTTCCTGCACATTTTTCATACCTTTGTACAAAATTGAACTCCAATAGTGGAAATACAAAGGATTTAATTCAAAATAAAGTTTTTATATTATTGGCCTCAGAATGCTCAGATGCTTGTAAAAACAAAGGTTTTATGAAAAGTATTTGATTTCTCATCACTGGCCAAAGTATACTTTTTCATTTTTATATTTTTTTGTATATATATATATATATATATATTTTTTTTTTGAAATTTGGTCCATGCACTTAATCACCTATAATTAAAGGAATTAGAACCAGGTTAAATAATGAAAAGGGTGGTCCACAAAATACTGAGGGATCAGAACCGTCCATCTTAGGACCTTTAGAGTCATTCCCAACTGCCAAAACTGCCCCATTCTGCTCATGCTGATTTTGCTTCAATCTCAGATTTCCATGATCAACTCAACCTCTGATTTTTTTTTCTTTTTTTTCTTTTTGCCAATATTGCCCCTAGCGCCAGTTACGGTTTTCACTAGGGCCGGCTTCTGAATTCCGTCATCACCCATCTTACTCTGATATTTGAATGAACAAGCTAAGATCACCGAGGGCTTAAAAATAGGACGAAATAAAGGCTAGGCTCAGTTTATGAAAGAAAAGGTATTAAAGGCCCAAAAATTTTCAAGTATGGAAATAGGTCAACCGGACTTACAGTCATGATGAATTTAACCCTTTTCACTCAAATTGCATTTTTTGCATTTTTTTTCACACTTGGCTTTCATTTGCCATTTCTATTGCTTTTCCTCTCTTTTTCTTTTTCTTTCCTTACTTTGCCCCAATTTGTTTTGCCCCAATTTAAGACTGTAAATCCGATTTGGGTTTATCAACGAAACGAACCGGCTCGACTTGGCTATACTAGGGATTAAACATTTTGAAGGAAATAAAGAAAAATGGCCTCGGATCATTTCCTAGAAATATTCACTCAAGGAAAATACCTTTTTACCGCATCAGAGTTAATGGGCTCAGGAAAATCTGACCCATCCATTTCTGCTAAGATGAGTGCTCCCCCTGATAGGACTTTCTTGACGACATATGGGCCTTCCCAATTAGGCTTGAACTTACCACGAGGGTCTTCCAAAAATGGTAGAATTTTCTTTAGCACTAAGTTTCCTTCTTGGAAAGTTCTGGGCCTCACTTTCTTATTGTAAGCCCGGGCCATTCTCTTCTGGTACAACTATCCATGGCAAAGTGCTTTCAACCGCTTTTCTTCTATCAGGTTAAGTTGATCATGTCTCGACTGGATCCATTCGGCTTCTTCTAGTTCTGCTTCCATGAGAACTCGGAGTGAGGGGATCTCTACTTCCACGGGCAAGACTGCTTCCATCCCATAGACTAGGGAGTACGGGGTTGCCCCAGTTGAAGTCCGGATCGAGGTTCTGTAGGCATGTAGAGCAAGTGGCAGCATTTCATGCCAATCCTTGTAGCTCACTACCATCTTCTGAATGATTTTCTTTATGTTTTTGTTTGCTGCTTCCACTGCCCCATTCATCTTTGGCCTATACGGAGCTGACTTATGGTGGGTGATCTGAAACTGCTCACACATTTTCTTCATGTCCTTGTTCTTAATATTTGAAGCATTGTCTGATACTATGGCACCTGGCAGCCCATAGCGACAAATAATGTTGTGCTTCAAAAATTTGATCACATGGTTGCTTGTGATATTTGCATATGAAGCTGCTTCCACCCACTTAGTGAAATAGTCAATCGCCACCAGGATGAATCTATGTCCGTTCGATGCCTTAGGTGAAATCATGCCAATAACATCTATGCCCCACATAGAGAAGGGCCATGGGGATGTCATGTTGTGTAACTCACCCGGGGGTGCATGCTTGTTATCTGCATATATCTGACATTGGTGGCACCTCCTGACATGTACACAGCAATCATGCTCCATGGTCGTCCAGTAGTATCCCAGCCTCAGGATCTTCTTAGCCAGCATGTGTCCACTCATATGGGGCCCACAGACTCCTCCATGTACAGTCTCAATCAGCCTTTCCGATTCAGCCTTGGCTACGCATCTTAGCAGAATGTCATTATGTGACCTCTTGTACACATGTCCACCACTTAGCAGAAATTGACCAGCCAATCTCTGTATTGTCCTCTTTTCAGTAGCAGTGGCATTTTCTGGCAAACTCCGATTATTCAAGAAGTTCTTGATATCCTGAAACCATGGTGCTTCTTCTTCTGGTGCTCCCTCTAGAACGAGACAGTAGGCCGGTTCATCTCGGACCTCAATTTCCAGTGGTCTGATGTCTACTCCTTCTGATATGCTGACCATTGAAGCCAAGGTTGCTAGAGCATCTGCAAACTGATTCTTGGCCCTTGGCATATAGTTGAAGGAAATTCGAGTGAAATTTGTGCTTATTTCTTCCAAATACTAGTGATAGGGGATCAATTTGTGATCCTTGGTTTTCCACTCACCAGTTTTTTGGAAGATGATAAGACTCGAATCCCCGTATACGTCAAGTTCCTCTACTCCATGATCCATGGCTGCTTGCAATCCAATTATGCATGCCTCATATTCTGCTATGTTATTGGTGCACTGGAATCTCAGCTTTACTGCAATCGGGATGTGTGAACCATCTGGTTTAACCAAGACTGCCCCTATTCAATTCCAATTCATATTGGCGGCCCCATCGAAGAACATCTGCCAAGAACTCTCACTGTCTTCCTCTTCAGTGTACAGAATTGCCTCATCTGGGAAGTTGGTCTTCAAGGGTTGATATTCTGGCAAAGGATGTGCAGCCAGGTGATCAGCTATGGCTTGACCCTTGATCGCCTTCTGGGTGATGTATGTGAGGTCAAACTCGGACAGTAGCAGTTGCCACTTAGCCGTTCTGCCAGTCAGTGCCGGTTTCTCAAATAAATATTTCAGCGGGTCCATCCGGGATATCAATAGTGTGGAGTGACTAAGGAAATAATGCCTTAGCCTCTGAGTGGCCCACACTAGAGCACAGCAAGTCTTTTCCAATGATGAGTATTTGGCTTCATATTCTGTGAATTTTTTACTCAGATAGTAAATTGCCCTTTCTTTTCTACCAGTCTCATCATGTTGCCCCAAGACACATCCCATCGATGTTTCCAACACTGACAAGTACAGGATCAGTGGTCTTCCTGGAGTTGGTGGCACTAGCACAGGCGGGTTTAGCAAATACCTCTTTATTGTGTCAAATGCCTGTTGGCAGTCATCATTCCAGATTGTCGGGTTATCCTTCCTCAAAAGTTTGAAAATTGGTTCACAGATAGCAGTGAGCTGTGCTATGAACCGGCTTATGTACTGAATCCTTCCAAGAAAGCCCCTGACCTCCTTCTCGGTTCTGGGTGCTGGCATTTCAATTATGGCCTTGGCTTTAGCCGGGTCGATTTCAATTCCTCTTCGGCTCACTATAAACCCCAGTAATTTCCCTGATGTAGCCCCAAAGACGCATTTAGCCGGGTTAAGCCGTAGACTGTACTTCCTGAGCCGATCAAACACTTTCTTCAGATTGATCAAGTGGTCCTCCTCTTTGCATGATTTGGCAATCATATCGTCCACATAGACCTCCATCTCCTTATGGATCATGTCATGAAATAGTGCAGTCATGGCCCGCTGGTATGTCGCCCCAGCGTTTTTAAGCCCAAATGGCATGACTGTATAGTGAAATGTGCCCCAAGGTGTGATAAATACTGTTTTCTCTTGATCCTCCTTAGCCATCTTGATCTGATTATATCCTGAGAAACCATCCATGAAGGAGAACAGGCTATGTACCGCAGTATTATCGACCAGAATGTCGATGTGTGGAAGCGGAAACTCATCCTTTGGGCTTGCCCTGTTTAAGTCTCTATAATCCACGCACATTCGGACCTTCCCGTCCTTCTTTGGTACTGGCACTATGTTTGCGAGCCACTCTGGGTACGTAGAGACTGCCAAGAATCCGGCTTGAAATTGTTTGACCACTTCATCCTTGACCTTCAGAGTCCACTCAGGTTTCAATCTTCTCAGCTTCTGCTTAATCGGCTTAACCCCTGGCAAAATTGGCAACTTGTGCACCACCATGTCTGTGTCCAACCCCGGCATGTCCCGATACGACCAAGCGAACACATCTTTGTAGTCTGCCAAGAATTGTGACATTTCATTTTTCTGCACATCAGACAAGCATGACCCGATTTTCACAATTTTTGGGTCCTCTTTGGTCCCAAGATTTATGGATATGGTCTCCTAAATATTAGGTTGGACCCCCTTTTCATGACGTTCCAATTGGTATTCAATTTCTTTTGGAACGTCTTCTTCTTCGACCTCGGTCTCCTCTTCGACCCCCATGAGATCAAAGTCGAGCTCAAGGTCGAAGTTATATTCAACCTGGTCCAATTCGGCCTGATTATATGGCTCATAAGTGGTTTGGACCTTTTTGAAAAATTTAAATTTGCTAGAAAAAATAGAAAAATCTTTTTGGGTTTTTTGTGGGCCTTCTAAACATAATTCCCCTGAAGACGAAGGCCCATTAGAACCTTCAGGGAAATGGCATTCCACTATTGGAGTTTTTTTTTGGAAGCTGCGTCAGTTTGCCGAACTAACGCTGCTTCAAAGGTAAGGGGAGTTTCCTCCCAATTGTTCAGTACAAAATTTTGGGGAGCAGGGGAAATAGGGAAAGCCTGCTCCTCAAGCCCAGCATCCGATGCCATCATCACCGGGTGGAACTGCCCTTTTCTGCTACGGGGCTCAGTCCAGAAGTGACCTCCTCTAGAACCTTCACTGCGGCCCAGTCAATGAATGGTAGTTCCATGTCTACCCCTGTCTTTTCGCCCTCAGTCATGGCGAAGAATGCACCAACATCTTCAGAAAAGTCCACCTGCTGCTCGGGCTGTGGTCCAGGCCCGTCCACTGCTCCCAGTATTGGAGATGGGTTATAGGGTTGTAGGGCCGAAACAACGGGCTTTTGAAATGGGTTAATGTTTCGGTATGGAGGCTTGGACTGGTCCATGGGAGGAGAAATTTGGATTATATAGGAGGGTTTTGGAAAGTTCACCCTTAGATGCGGGAGTTTTCCTCTGCTTCTGCTCTCTCCTTCTTCATATTTCATTCTTCTCCAGCCTCTGGGCTTGAAGCCCAACCCTACCCTTGGGACTAGCTTCTTAGCCGTGATTGGCTCCACCATCCCCTGTAGATTGATCCCCAGGCCTTTCCCTGGGTGAAAGTGGTATTTCTCCATCACTTTCTTGACCATCCTTTCTGCAGTGGTCCCCTTTTCTTTCTTTTTCTCACACCCCCCAGGTATGTAATTTACCGCCTCAAATTGGAATGAATGGAATGCAATCTTGTCGACAGTCAAGTCCACATTGATTAATGGTACATCAGGTGACACGATGGGCGGCACCAAGTTTTCGGGTAGGACTGTTATCACCCTTTGCCCTCTTATATATTTCACCCTCTGGTGGAGCGTGGATGGTATTGCCCTAGCCGAATGTATCCACGGCCTCCCTAGGAGCAGATTGAATGCTGCGGGTATATCCATCAACTGAAATGTGATGTTAAAGATATTCGGCCCAATTGTGACCGGCAGTTCAATCTCCCCTAGGGAGTGGGTCTTGGAGCTATCAAAAGCCCTAACTATCCGCCCATTTTGTTTGATCCTTGACTGGTCCAGACCCAGCTTGGTAAAAGTGATTAACGGGCAAACGTTTAATGCCGACCCGTTGTCAATTAAAACCCGTGCAACCATGCAGCCCTTACAAAGCACAGTGATGTGCAAAGGGTCCACATGATAACACCCACCTGGGCTGATCTCACCCTCTGAGAAACTTATCATATTATGTAACAAGATTTGACCAACCATTTTACCAAGCTGGTCCGGATCAATAGTCTGGGATACGTGTGCACTCTGTAGCACCCTTAACAATGCATCCCTGTGCTTTTCGGAATTCAGCAAAAGGCCCAGTATTGAAATCTGGGCCGGGACCTTGTTTAGCTGATCCACAAGATTGAATTCACTCTTTTTTATTATCTTTATGAGGTCGGCTACCTCATTTTCTGCACCCTGGGGGGTGTCTTCTCCCACTTTATTTTTTCCTTTCTGTTTTCTTTTTTCTTCATTTTCTTTTTTTTCTTTCTCTATTTCTGTCTCTTTTTCTTTCTCTTCACCCCCTGCACATTTCCCCGACCTCGTCATGAGGTTCACCTCCTCCTGGTTCTGGTCCTTGACCATTGGAACCGTAGCCGTGATTCCCTCGCTGTAGTTCCATGGTACAGCGGCCTCTGAATAGGCTAATTTAGGGATGTCAACCACTAGTGGCTGGAGTTTGGACCGGGATGTATAGGCCGGTTTAGGGATAGTTTGGGCTGGCTGCACATTTACAACCAGGGGTTGAAGTTTGGAATTTGTGGGGACAGAAGAAGTGATGGAAGCCGTGGTGGGGTCAAGATTGATGACCAGTGGAGCCTTAGACGGCTTGGATGGTGAGCAAATGGATGGACTGCAATTGAAGACCAATGGAGGCCTTGCAGTATTTATCTGGGCCATCAGAGAAGAGACCCGGTTTAAGGAGGAGCTTATGTCCTCAGCAGCAAGATTATTTTTTTGGGAGACCATGTTGATCTCCTCTTCGTCCTCCTCGGGGAAGAATCGGACCTGGACTGTAGTCCCCACAAGTGCTATGAGTTGAGATGGGTCAAAGGCCCTTCTGGTGGTGGATATGGCAGTGATGGAGTTGGATGGGCCTGCCCCATTGTGGTACGGTAGAGGGTTCTGCCCAATATCATTTCCCGACGGGGCGGGTGCAGCAGTGTTAAAGACCAAAGCCTTCTGGTCTAACAGGTCCTGGACCGCATGCTTCAATACCCAGCAGGTATCTGTAGAATGCCCCGGTGCACCCATGTGGAAATCACAAGTGACCGATGTGTCAAAATTTCTCCCCTTCGGGGCATTTGGGTTAGGCTCCTTCAGAGTCAAGTATTCCCCTTTCAGCAGGGTTGGCAGTAGTTGGGACAGAGATATGGGAAGAGGGGTGAAAACCCGGTTCTTTCTTGCTGTGAACCAGGCATCCTGCTCCTCCTTAGAAAAAGTCCTCCTTGTGTTAGCTGGCACAGAGGGAGAGAAGTTGACATTCAGCGGGGTCTGGTACGACTGCTGGGCCTGCTGGGCCTGTTGGGGTGCCGAGATGTTGACGTGAAGTGGCTTCTTAGCTGGAGGAGCCTGGACCAGGTTCACCTCCCCTTCTTTTCGGTCCCCCGTCTTTTTAAACCCGGCCCCTTTCTTCTGGGCCATGGAGGCAGGGGAATCAGACTGCCCAGTCAGAGTAGAGTAGTCTATCAGCCTTCCTGACCTAACCCCTTCCTCGATCCGGTCCGCCACTTGTACCAAGGCAGCAAAGTTGGTGGTGATCTGACCCACCAGATGGTTGTAAAAGGGCTGCCCCAGTGTGCCCATAAATGTGGAGATCATCTCCGGCTCTTGCCTAGGTGGCCTGATCTGGGAGGCGGCCTCTCTCCATCTCTTGGCGTACTGCCGTACCGGTTCATCCTTCCCCTTGGTCATCCTCATCATGTCGTACCGGTCCGGCACGATCTCAGAGTTGAACTTGTACTGGTCCAGGAAAGCATCGGCCAAGTCCTTCCACCTTCTAATCCTTCCATGGTCCACTGTAGCGAACCACCGAAGGGCTGACCCGGTCAGACTCCTCTGGAAGAGCTGGATCAGTATTCCATCATCCCGGCCAAACTGGCACAGGGCCCCGCAGTATAGTTTCAGATGGCTTAATGGGCAGCCCGTGCCATCAAACTTGTCAAAATCCGGGCACCTGAACTTAGCTGGTAGACAGACGTCCGGGTACATGCACAGGTCCTCGAAGGTGGTGGCTGCATGGCTGCCTCCCCCCTTCACCTCTTTCAGCTCTGCCTGGATTCTTTCTATCCTTAGCAGCATCTTCTTTTCCATCTCATCTCGGGCCTTTTCTTTCTCCAGCTCTTTCTCCGACTCAGCTGTATTTTCCCTGATCAGAATGGGTTTAGGGACCGGTTCAGAAATGGGCTCAGGCATGGGCTGAGCCGGAGGCGGAATATAGGCCTGAGGTGGCGGTGCCGGATGAGAAGTCGACGCCTGATTTTGGGCTTGGGCCTGCTGGGCCTGAGCCGCCAGTAAGTCTCCCAGCATTTTGGCCAGACCAGCCACTTGCTCCTGCAGCTGAGTAAAGTCCTGACCGGGGACATTAGCTTGGGCTTGGTTCTCTTCAGTATTCATGGCTCTTGCTTTGGATCTGGTCACGGGAGCAATGACTGCAAATAAGCGCACCTGGGTCGAAAGTAAATGTACCTGAGGCAAAAATGAATAGAACATGTTAGCTTCCATTTAACTTGAGTCACACCCCTATATATGTAAACCAGTAGGTTAGGTGAACACCAATCCAGATTTATTTTTATTTTTTTGTTATTATTATTTTTTTTTTTTGAATTTTTTTTTTGTTTTGATTTTGTGTTGGAATATTCTAGGGCTTCCAAGTGTCCCACTTTTTTTTGATTTGATTGATAAAAATAACCAACCAAGGTTTTCATTTTTTTTTTATTTTGATTTGATTGATAAAAATAACCAACCAAAGGTGTCTTGGAATATTCTATCCAAGTATCCCACAAATGTTTTGATTTGAAAAATAACCAACCAAAGGTGTCTTGGAATATTCTAGGGCTTCCAAGTATCCCACAAATGTTTTGATTTGATTGATAAAAATAACCAACCAAAGGTGTCTTGGAATATTCTATCCAAGTATCCCACAAATGTTTTGATTTAATTGATAAAAATAACCAACCAAAGGTGTCTTGGAATATTCTAGGGCTTCCAAGTATCCCACAAATGTTTTGATTTGATTGATAAAAATAACCAACCAAAGGTGTCTTGGAATATTCTATCCAAGTATCCCACAAATGTTTTGATTTGATTGATAAAAATAACCAACCAAAGGTGTCTCGGAATATTCTAGGGCTTCCAAGTATCCCAATTTTTTGATTTTTTTTTTGATTTGATTTGATTGATAAAAATAACCAACCAAGGTTTTCATGGAATATTCTAGGGCTTCCAAGGGTCCCAATTTTTTGATTTTTTTTTTGATTTGATTTGATTGATAAAAATAACCAACCAAGGTTTTCATGGAATATTCTAGGGCTTCCAAGGGTCCCAATTTTTTGATTTTTTTTTTGATTTGATTGATAAAAATAACCAACCCAGGTTTTCATGGAATATTCTAGGGCTTCCAAGTGTCCCACTTTTTTTATTGATAAAAATAACCAACCCAGGTTTTCATGGAATATTCTAGGGCTTCCAAGTGTCCCACTTTTTTGATTTGATTTTGATTTGATTGATAAAAATAACCAACCCAGGTTTTCATGGAATATTCTAGGGCTTCCAAGTGTCCCACTTTTTTGATTTGATTGATAAAAATAACCAACCAAGGTTTTCATGCATTTTAGAAGATTTTCAAGTTCTAAAGCTGGATTGACATATGTTTGAGTTGAGTTGGTGTCAAAAAATATGACACCTTGGTTTCCTCTTTGATTTTCAAACTTAGGTTAAATCCTGAAAGAATATTTTATTTTATTCTTTTTTGTTTTTCTTTTTTTTTTCTTTTTTTGGAACATTTTTTATGTTCTTTTCGGGGTGCCTAAGGATGATCCACAGTGTTTTAGGCATTTTATTCTGAAAACTTGGGCTGAAAAGCCAATTTGTGCATTTTCGAACGTATCCGGTATAACATTCCGGATAATAATATGCCTTATTGTATCCGGTCACCATAACCGGATTCACGCACATGCCTTTGTATCCGGAAATGTATACCGGATATGAACAGAGTTGTTATTAACCGGCCTGAGTTACCAGTTTTTGCCGAAATGGCCATTTTGACTCATTTTTTCACCCGATTAGTTTTTTTTCATTCCCAATTGATGTTCACCTTAATTTGACCTTCAAAACTTGCCCAAAATTGGGCTTGGACATCATACTTGCAAAATTCCCCAAATTTAGGAAAAGAACATGGCTTTACCTTGCCATCTTGTATTACCTTCATTCAATATGGTATGCACATTATACCTTGGCCTGTAAAACATGCAAACGGCCTTCCCACATTTACACCCAATTCCCCAAACGCAATTGTGTGCTTTTAGCCGAAAACGTGTTTCTCCACCTTCAAGCGTATGGTTTTTGGGTTTTGGCTTAATTGGCAACTTAGAACTCAAGTCTAGTGATGCCCGGAATCGAATCACAGATCCCATTGTCATCACATCATTGACTCAAATTCTAAGGTAAATGTTTTCACTTTCGCTTTCCGAAGTCACGACCTCGGTGCGCCAAGCTACACACATTCATGGTTCAACTTCCTAATAGGTAAAGGGTAGGCTGTGCAAATTGTTTCAAGTGCTCAAGTGCAATTTTAAATTGTGGTAACATTCATAACGTCCCAGCCCCTTGCCACTCTTTTTCGTAGCCATGCATTCAATTTCAAGCCAAGGCATATATGAAAAAATAAAGAAGCTAAATACAAGCAAGCAAGCACCAAAACAACTAAATATGCACAAAAAATATTACATGCCAAAAAGTGTTATACAAAACATGTCATTTGTACAAACAACCATTAAATCATGGAAGCATGCTTGAAACCCAAAAGCATTCCCTAAAATTCCAGATTTTCATGCTTTTTTCATGCTCAAAGTGTACCATTTCTACCCAAATTGGAGCCTAAAATTTTAGCACTACTTGGCATGGTTCAAGAGTGTTTCAATGAGGTTAAACATGCTTAAAAACCCCCAAATATGCACTGAAATTTCCAGATTTTTTTTCTCAATTGGATGCTCAAGTGACATGGTTTTATGCCCAAATCCAAGCCTAAAACCCAGAAGCTAACAATATGACATAAAAAGCTTTTAGCTTGGGAAACATATGCTTGAAAATCCCCAAAATTCCCACGAAGCATACCAGATTTTTTTTTTTTCATTATTTTCATGCTCAACTTATGTCATTCCATACCCCCAAGTTCAAATCATGGCATAAAACAACCATTAAGCACAAAAAGCATTATTCATGGGAAACATGCTTGAATACTCAAAATTTACACCAAATTTCCAGATTTTGAAATTTTCTTTTTCATGGCATAACAACTTAAATCAAAGCATGTCATCACAAAACACATCCAAATCATGTTTCAAAATAGGCTTTGGATCCATACAAATTTCTAAGCATCCTAATCTGATTTGAAATATAACTGTGCGCACCTAAACCTGGCCTAGATCGCACACCGGGCGCACCTTTGGTGCGTGCCTCGGGACATTCGGAGTCGCCACTGCCTGAGAGTGCAGGCAGACACGGTTTTGCCCTAATCGGGTCTAAGTCTGGTCTGCGGCTTTTCAGAGTTCTAGCTAAGTCCTCGGTTACGGTTCGGGGAAGTCCTAAAGACACCCCGGTCCGCCCTGTCGGTTTGACAGGTCCCTCGGGTCTCCCTGGTTTCTGAGTCAATTTCACCCTTTTTCCTAGGCCAGCATGCTGCCTTGTTAGGTCTGGCGGGGCCCACTGGAGGTGTGGGTCCCTTTTTATTTGATTTTATCTTTTTTATTTAAGTGAAGTGGGTCGGACCCAGGTCCCGTTGGAAGACCCGTGGATTGCCATGGTTGGGCTTTGGGCCCAGTTGGGTTATTGGGTAACCCATTTGGTTATCTTATTTATTTACATATTTCATGGGCTTAATGGGCTTGGATTTGGCCCATTAGCCAAGAGTCAAGTGGCCTTGGGCCTGTTTATTGAAAACAGGCCTGGTATGGGCCAGTCAAAAGTGGGCCCCAAAAGTGGGCAAAAAGGGGTCTTGGTGGGCCCGTATGAGCCCAAAGTCAAAAATGGGCTTTAAGGTAGCCCAAATGATTTAAGGGGATGGTTCAAGCCGGCTTAGACCGGATCCGGTCCAACTGAACCAAGGAAGTACCACTTTTACACTATTTTTACACTTGCCCGTGTTTGCTCTACGGTCCAGCCTGACCGTGAATGGATTCCGGTCCCCCATGTCCGTGAATGGAACACGGTCCAGGTTGGACCGGCCTGAGTTTACGGGCACAACTCAATTTGCATGTTTGCTGCCGATTCTTCCTGAGATCATTCCGGCGGCTTCCTTTAGTGTTTCTGCAGCTTCAACTGGGCTTCCAGACTCTTTCGGATACTTCATTGGCTTCATTTGGCCTAAAAGGCCTTCATTCTTCTTTCTTCTTTTTCAATATGAGTGCTGACAGCCTTCTGGATTGTCCATGATCATCTTGTGAAGAAGGGAAATAGGAAATCATAGGGAACCCATTTGTCTTCAAGAAGGGTTCAGTCTTGTCACATTAGGAACTAAAAAAAAAGTTATTTACTTAAATTTATTGAAGTGTTCTTTAGACACTTCCTTTCTTTCTTCCTTGCAATGATCCATTTCATAATACCATATCCTCATGATACTCAAAAAGAACAATCAAGTTAGTAACATAAGAAGGTATTTGAAAGAAACTTAGAAGCAAAAAGAAATGAAGATTTTTATAAAATCCAACATACTTACAATGTGGTTTTGAGTTAATGATGAATTCTCCGGTGAATTGGGCAGCGCTTCCACGTCCTCCGAGGAATTCTAGATGGATTTCAGCAGAGGTTTAGTGGGTGGTTTATACTTACAAGATGAAAGAGGGAATTAGGACATGGTTCATGCAAGGTGAGGGTATTTTAGGAATAAAGCAAGTTTGGGCTAAGGATGGTGGTGGTTGGGCAGCATGGGGTCGTGGAGTACACCAGGAGGGAGAGGGGGTAGGCCAAAGGAGAGAGGGCTTGTCCAAATGAAGGGGGGTGGCCTCTCTATTTATAGGCAAAAATCCCGTGCCCGTATTTGAACTACGGGCATGCCTTGCCCGTATTTCAAGTACGGGCGTGCCTTGCCCGTAATTCAAATACGGGCGAAAAACGAATATTTGCAATTATCGCAGATTCGGCCGTACGGGACGCGTGTCCCGCCGTACAGCGACGCGTGTTCTCCTTCTAGAAGCGTGCCCGTACTTTAAATACGGGCATGCCCTGCCCGTAATGTAAATACGGTCCCGCACGTTTTAAAAATGTGTGGATTTCAAACCTTTATTCAATTTGGCTTATTGCAGGATTTTTATCCGATTTTTTGATTATTTTATTAGAAAAGCGAGATTCTCTTTATTAAAATATTATTAAACACATTTATCTTATTTATTTTATTGGTTTAGTCCATTTTTGCTGCCTTTTTGCCACATGGGCAGTTTTTCTGAAACTTCAACTGCTCATAACTTCTTTATCCGGTGTCCGATTTCAACAAACTTAGTGTCGTTGGAATCAGCTCGGAACCACCTATCCATTGGGATCAAGTTTGGCAGTTGAATTAGGGTCGAGCAAAAAGTCAACTTTTCACCCCCCAAAAGTTTGACCAGCTCATATCTTTCTCATCCGGTCCCCGATTCCAGCAAATTCAGCTGCGTTGGAATCGTGTCGAAATGCTCTTTCCAATGATATGAAGTGTGATGGCCAAATTCTCTTGAATCAAAAAGTCAATTTTTGACCCCCTCAGGGTTTGACTTTTCATTTTTCTTTATTTTGGGGTGCAAAAATCAGGTGTCTACAGCTGCCCCTCTTTGCTGGAGTCACCTTAGGGGATGAATGGCAAAGAAGAACAAGAACCTTATTTTTGCACCTTGCATTTTTGTCGACATGGTCGACGAGCTCATTCACTGAATTGTTTTTAATGAAAGGGAAGTGTCAGATGTCTGGTATCACTTCCTGGTTTTGGAATCCCTATACCCTTTGTCGGGTTTGAATAGGGCTGTTCCTTAGTTCTTTGTTTTTGAAAAAGAAAGATAGGATTAAATCTGAGCTCATCAGCCTGTTTCGGCGTTGATGCAAGGCACTTAACAATGTTCTTGTCTTTTTGTTTGTTCCATTAAAGCTTTTAGTGACTTCAGTTTTTTTTTTTTTTTTTTTTTTAAAGAAGAGAGGCCAGGGTATGGGTTTGGGAGTGCATGTGGGAGGACGGGAGGAAGCTTTCGCGCTGCTGTCCATCATCTTGGAGACCACACACCTACTCTATCCTATACTATTTACAAAAGTGGGAAATCAAGATTTACAAGAGGAGGCGAATTGGCCTCTTATTGCTCTTCCTTGTTGCTTCTCCTTGCCAGGTTCTTCCTCTTGTCGAGGCATTTAAAGCTTCTCTTTCCATTTATGAGCATCCACTGGGGATCTGGTGGGAGCATGATCTGTCTGGATGACTCTCTCTGGGGATTATTGTGATGTCCCTCTTTGAAGTTTTGTTGGAGGGTCTGAGGATCTTGACGATCTTCTTTCTTCTGAGCTCTGCTAGGGATGAAAAGGGAAGAAGCCTCTGCTGAGGAATGAAGGAACAAAGTATCCTCCTTATGTTCATCTTGCATCTTTCTCCCTTCTTTGAACCTGTACAAGGAACAAAATGTCAGTGTTTGTTTTATTGGGGCTATGCAAGGTTGGTTTATTCTAGGCCTTTAATTTATAAAAATCAGAATGGCTATTGATTAAGGCAATGAGCCCCTCTTCACAGGTTAGCAGCACAAATGGGGAAATTCCAAGAATAGTTAAGCAGAATAATTACGAAAAAACACAGATGTGGTAGTGTGTGTTTGTGCCTGCAATTATCACAAAAGTCAATCCTTAAGCCAGACATAGATTAGAGTGCTTGGTATTTTTAGCCTTGTCATCATAGGCCTTGGAGCGTTGACTCAAACATAGTCTGCCAATCTGGGCCGTTCAGGTCACTTGGCTGTCCCCACTTAGTGCACTGTCCATCCTGTTTCTGTTTTTGCCGCATTTCCCCTTCTAATCAAGGCATGACCAGCTCTCTCTCTCTCTCTTTTTTTTTTTTTTTTTTTTTTTTTACCACGACTGACCCTTTTTGCACATAGCGCCCTTTTTGGGTTTTCACCATGCCTGGTCCTTTTATGGAGAATCCAATTCCGTCATTACCGGAAAACGCAGATTTGACTGTTTTGCTCAAGATCATTCACTTTGAGATCCGAGAGGTCTTCAAAATAGGACGAAATGTAGGCTAGGCCGGGGTTTTGAAAGAAAGATAAGTGGCCCTAAGAAGGCTGTGATTTTATAGGTCTGTACAGTGCTCCTTTTATTGTTGGGGCTTACATCCTGGCTTATTTTATTTTTTTTTTTTGATGTGGAATTCATATTGATCTTGCTTTGTACTTGTTTTTCTTTTCTTCTTTTTCTTGATTTTCTTCGCAATTGCTCTTTTTTTTTTTTTTAGGCTTGAGTTAGGGCCAGGAATGCCCTTTTTGATGTGAAGGAACACCTGTATTAGGTTAGAAAAGAAATTTTTAGGCTCAAAAGTGTTTAACTAGGGGAATCTCTTAGGGTGTTTGAAAGGATTTACAGGTTTGGGGGAGAGCCAAAGATGGCCTCTCTTCATTTCCCAATTGGAATGATCTCAAGGATAATACAGTTTGACTGCATCTGCATTTATTGGCTCAGGAAAAATAGTTCCGTCCATCTCTTGTAGGATTAGTGCTCCTCTGGATAGAACTTTATGTACTATGAATGGTCCTTCATAATTTGGCTTGAATTTCCCTCTGTTGTCTTCTTGGTGGGGGAATATCTTTTTCATAACAATGTTTCCCACCTTGAAGTGTCGTGGTATCATTTTCTTGTTGTAAGCTCGTGCAATTCTTTGCTGATAGAGCTGTCCATGGCACAAAGCTTTGATTCTTTTTTCATCAAGCAGCTGCAACTGGTCAAACCTTGATTCTTCCCACTCAATGTCATCAATTTCTGCTTCCTTCAGGATTCTGAGCGAAGGGATTTGCACTTCCACGGGAAGGACTGCCTCCATTCCATATACTAGAGAGAAAGCAGTTGCTCCGGTTGAGACCCTGATTGAGGTTCGGTATGCATGCAAAGCATATGGCAACTTCTCATGCCAGTCATTGTAGGTGACTACCATCTTTTCCAATATCCTCTTCAGATTTTTGTTGGCAGCCTCTACTGCTCCATTCATCTTGGGCCGATATGCCGTAGAATTTAAATGCCTGATCTTCAAATCTTCGCACATCTTGTCCATGTCCTTGTTATTCAGATTCTTGGCATTGTCTGTGATCAGTGCTTCAGGCACACCGTAGCGACAGACAATATTATTTCTGATGAATTTCAGTACATGGGACCCTTTGACCTCTACAAAGGACACGGCCTCTACCCACTTGGTAAAATAGTCTATTGCAACCAAGATGAATCGATGCCCATTTGATGCCTTTGGATGGATTTCTCCAATCATATCAATTCCCCAGATGGCGAAGGGCCAAGGAGAAGTCATTGAGTACAAAGTGTTGGGCGGTGCATGAATGTTGTCAGCATAAACTTGGCATAACTGGCATTTCCTTACATGGATGTGGCAATCGTGTTCCATAGTCAACCAGTAATAGCCCATTCTTAAGATTTTTCTAGCTAGCATGTGCCCGCTCATATGTGCGCCACATTGTCCCCCGTGGACTTCATCAACCAGCTGTTGTGCCTCTTCTTCTGTTACACATAGCAGCAATGAATCATTGTAGGACTTCTTGTATAGCTTGTCTCCACTAAGGAAGAACTGTCCTGCCAGTTTCTGAATCGTGCGCCTTTCAGATGCTGTGGCATTTTCTGGTAAAGTCCCGTTTCTCAGGTACCTCATTATATCTGCATACCAGGGTTCCCCTCTTGGTTTGCTCCTTTCAACATTAAAACAGTATACAGGAGAATGCCGCACTTCTACCTCCAATGGTTGTACCCAAGTATCGCCAGTGATGGTTGCCATAGATGCCAGTGTTGCCAGGGCATCTGCAAACTGATTCCTGTCTCGTGGCATATAATCAAAGATCACCTTCTGGAACTGTCCTTCCAATTCCTTAATCAGTTCCTGATATGGCACCAACTTAGGATCCTTAGTCTGCCAGTCCCCCATTACTTGGTAGATGATTAGACAGGAATCACCATAAACTTTTAACTCTTGGATATTCATTTCAATTGCGGCTCGCAAGCCTAACACACATGCTTCGTATTCTGCCATGTTGTTAGTGCAATCGAACAAGAGTTTTGCTGCTATCGGATGACGGACTCCTTCTGGGGAAATGATTACTGCTCCAATCCCTTTCCCATTAATGTTGACGGCCCCATCGAAGAACATTTGCCACCCGGGTTCCTTTTCTTCTGGCTCGGCACACATTATTTCATCATTCGGCAATCCGGTGATAAGAGGCTGATAGTCAAGCACAGGGTGTTCTGCCAAGTGATCCGCTACTGCCTGTCCCTTTATTGCCTTTCTCGTAGTGTAGACAATGTCTTACTGGGATAAGATAACCTGCCACTTGGCTATCCTTCCAGTGGAGATTGGCTTTTCAAAAATGTACTTCAAGGGATCTGTATTTGAGATTAAAAAGACAGTATGACTGAGGAGATAGTGCCGGAGCTTCTGAGCTGCCCATACCAACGCGCCACAGGTCTTCTCAAGCAATGTGTATCTTACTTCATAATTGGTAAATTTCTTGCTCAGATAATAAATTGCTTGTTCCTTTTTTCCTGTATCATCATGCTGCCCTAAAACACATCCGGCCACTGTTTCTGTGACTGACAAGTACATGATTAGCGGTCGTCCTGGTACAGGGGGAACTAAAGTTGGCGGATTCATTAAATAAGCCTTGATTTTGTCAAATGCTTCTTGGCAATCTTCATTCCAGACCACTGGGTTATCCTTCTTTAGCAATTTAAAAATTGGTTCACATACAGGAGTCATCTGTGCTATGAACCGACTGATGTATTGTAACCTGCCAAGGAAACCTCTTACTTCTTTCTCTGTAGATGGGGGAGGCATCTCCAATATGGCCTTTACTTTGACAGGGTCAACCTCAATTCCTTGTTTTCCAACAATGAATCCGAGTAGCTTCCCTGAAGTAACGCCAAATACACACTTATTAGGGTTCAATCGGAGCTTGCATTCCCTGAGCCTGTCAAACACTCTTCCAAGGTTCCCCAAATGATTTTCCTCTTCTTTTGACTTTGCAATCATGTCATCCACGTATAATTCCATTTCTTTATGCATCAGATCGTGGAAGAGCAAAGTCATCGCTCTTTGGTATGTGGCGCCTGCATTTTTCAATCCGAATGGCATCACTTTGTAGCAGTACGTGCCCCAGTGTGTGATAAAGGATGTCTTTTCCATGTCTTCAGGTGCCATCCTTATCTGGTTGTATCCAGAGAATCCATCCATAAAGGAGAACATGGAATGAGTTGCAGTATTATCAACCAGTATATCAATGTGTGGCAGCGGGAAGTCATCTTTTGGGCATGCCTTGTTCAGATCCCTGTAGTCAACACACATCCTGACCCTTCCATCTTTCTTGGGGACTGGCACAATGTTTGCTAACCATTCTGGGTAATCTGTAACTTTCAATAACCCAGCTTTTAACTGCTTGGCAACTTCCTCCTTGATCTTCAGGGCCCATTCTGGTTTCATACGTCTGAGTTTTTGCTTCACTGGTGTGGCCTCAGATTTTATAGGTAACCGGTGCACAACTAAATCCGTGTCTAACCCAGGCATATCCTCGTATGACCATGCAAACACATCAATGTAGGATTTTAGAAAATCAGTTATCTGTGTTTTCTGTAATAATGTCAGCTTTTTACCAACTTGAAGAATCCTTGGATGTGCTATGTCACCTATGTTGATGGGTTCAGTTTCCTCAATATTAGCCTGGAGACCTTTTTCATGTCTGTCCAAGGCAAATTGGATTTCAGGTGGGGTCTCCCATGATTCATCATTATCCTCAAGTTCAAAAGGATCACTGGGGATAATTTCTGAATCATCGGGTTGTGATGAGTAAGTGTTGCTATCTGATTCATGCTCAACACTTTGGATTTCTTTTTGTTCTTTTTGACCTTTTTGTTTGATTTTGGCAGCCTGATTATCTATTTCGTGCTCCGAATTTTTCGGGTGTGCGTCGAGATTGATACTAAGGTTGCGATTTTGAGTTTGCTTACTTGCAGAATTATTCACAGAAGCAGAAAAATAATCAGAAGACTTCACGCATTTATTAAAAAGTGCAGTAATATCTACAGGGGTAATTTCAGAAGTGGAAGAAACTCCCTGTGGTAGTTCGGCTTTGCGAGTGGCAAGTGGCGTCGAACTCCAGTTCTGCAATGCGTGCTTGTTCTTGGTTACAGCGGTCACCGCATTCACCTTCCCGGTCTGTATCATGCTAATGCTGCTATCAGAGGAGATGCAAATGGAGTCATCAGCTGTGCCCTTCTTCGGTTGATTCTGACTTGAATCCTCTGATGATATACTGATCCATACCCCGCGGCGGATGACAGTCCCTGGTACCCGAATAGTGACTTCGCGGGGTGGTTCCATCTTAGGCAGTGCCTTGGTTACAGATTTTTCTGATGATTCTTCCCTCTTGCTGGAAGAATGTTCGTCAGGGGCCCAGTTACCATAAGTCTCGTGATCAGCCAGCTCAGTGGGCAGTCCCAGTACTTGAGGCATATTCTGGAACATCTGACCCAAACCATCCTTGGTACTTGGGTGTATAATGCAGATGGAAGGTGGGGGAGACCTTTGCCTTGGAGTGGGTTCTTCTGAACTATTCTGGCTTTCCATCATGTAGATGTAGTGAGCTGGTTCTTCTTCTTCAGCCTCAGTTGGTGGTGCCTCAATATTATCTAATGGGTAGGCAAATGCTTCTTCTGGGATAGCTGGTTTTTCAGTGTCAACTGACTGCCAAGAGAACAGAGCAGACAGTTCTTCCATCATCCCACTGAGAGCCTCTGAGTTCTCTTCTGTAACTGTCTCCTGGGGCAAGGGAGGTTCATCCCATAACCTTTGCAGATAGTCAGCTTCCGCTTGCTCAACTGGATCATTGAACTCATTACCCCATCCCTGGGGGACTATGTTCTGAATGGCTTGTGCAGCTTCCCTCTCCATATTGGCAAAGTGATGGTATAACTGGCCCTACACACAGATGGGCCAGTGTGGATCTCTTCCTTCTGCTCGTGCCCTCTTCCGTTCAGCTTTCCTGCCAAATAGCCTGGCATAGTCTTCAGGTTCAGGAACAAACCCCAGTCCAAAGCCCACAGATTTGTCACATGGCTGGATTGCAGACTTGATGCCTTGCTTGTATTTGCCTAAACCTTCTCCTACTCGGAGGCCCCAGTCGGCGCATTCAGCAGCACCGAACATGCTCTTCCTTTTCCTTCTGTGGGACAAGTCTGATTGCAGAGGAGTAGGAATGCTGTTTATCTGCACCATTTCAATGGCTTGGAAGTTCAGGGAAGTAGGCAGCTCATAATCAATCACAGGTACCCCACCTTGTTCAAATTCTCTGTGATTTTCTGCATGCACCGTGATCAATTGATTTCCTGAAATAAATCGGATCATTCGATGTAAGGTGGACGGGACTGCCCCTGCTTGATGTAACCAAGGTCTTCCAATCAGCAGATTAAAGGAGGCATTGATGTCCATCAACTCAAATGTAATAAAGAAGGCCCTTTCAGCAATTGTAATTTCCAGAGTAACTTCCCCCAGGGAATCCTTCTTGGCATTGTCAAACCCACGGACATTATTGGAGCTAAGTTTGATCAAATCAGCGTTCAGCTGCAAACTATGGAAGGTCCTGACTGGGCAGATATTCAGAGCTGACCCGTTATCGATCATGACCCGTCTCACCATCAAGTCGGAGCACCTTACAGTGATAAACAGAGGCTCTGTATGGTTATAACCTTCAGGGGGCAAGTCGACTGAGGAAAAGGAGATTGCTTCTGGCGTAGCAATTATAGACATTACTGTCTCCAGCTGCCCAGGGCTGATGTCGTCAGGCACATGAGTATCACCTAGTATTTTCATGAGCACGTCTTTATGCTTGTCTGAATCCAACAAGAGACGCATAATGGATATCTGGGCTGGTGTCTTATTCAACTGCTGCACTAGATCATACTCCGGAGTGAAGGCACTATAGTGGAGTTTTTCAATCTCTTCTTCTGGGGCCTTCCCTTTCTTCTTATGGGTCTGTGGCAATTCAGTGGCCACATCCTTCCCTTTTTCTTTCCTTGTTCTTTCTTCACTAGTCTCTTCCTCTGGTGCAGGTGGAGGGTTAGGGTTTATGTATCGACCAGAACGGGTGATCCGATCGACTTCTCTTTCAGTGGTAGTGATGGTAGAATCATGGTACATGGGTAGGAATTGGTAAGGTGGTGGCACAGCGGAGTAGGTTGGGTCAAGGTGAAGTTGGTGTAAGTTAAGGGTGGGTGGTTCTAGTAGGAAGTCCACGGGTTCATTGAATGGGTTCATCATGTCGAAGATGTTTAGTGGGGGTGAGTTTGGGACAGGTGGAGGATAGAAAGGCTCTGGTTCGGGAAAGTTGAAATGCACCAGAGGGAACCCCAAGAAGGTTTCTTCGTCATCCTCTCCATTAATGACGCATACTTGCTGTTTTACTATCTCTTCTTGGAGGTATATCCTGACAATTTGCCCCGGTCGCCCAATCAACATAGAAGGGTCAAACTGTACTTCATTGCTCTGGTCACTGATGACCTGATGTACTGTTCCGCTGCCAGAAGCCTTATTATGGTCTGGGAGGGGGTTAGTGGTTGTGCCAGTAGGGGGAGTAGGTGCTGCTGGTGCTGGGGGATCTACAGAGATCTTCTTGCTGTCTATCAGATCTTGTATGTCATGCCTCAAATCCCAGCATCGATTTGTGGAATGCCCGGGAGCTCCAGAATGGTACTCACATCTCTCTGCTGCATTATAGTTTCGTGAATTTACCATTCGAGGATTTGGAGGCTTGATCTGTAAGTACCCCTTCTTCAGCAGGGTGGCCAACAATTCTGCAGGTGCGTAAGGCAACGGGGTAAACACCCTCTTCATCCTTGCCTCCGCCTCTTCTCTAGTTCTTCTCATGGGTTGCCCCTGGCCTTCAGGCCTCTGAGAAATGTGGTAAGGCTGCGTTGGCTGTACATAATTAACAGCCTGAGTTTCCTGCCTCCTAGTCTCTTGCCCCTGATTTCTGTTACTCTGTCCTGCTGCAGCCCTTCTCTGTGTAGGGCCCTGGCCACTGCCATCTATCTTACCAGCCCTCACAGCATCCTCAATTCTATCTGCTGTCAGAATCAAGTCATTGAAGTTAGAAGTACTCTGCCCCAGTAGCAGGGAAAAGAATGGCTGTCCAAGTGATGCAATGAACAAGGAGGTCATCTCCTGTTCAAGTAGTGGGGGTTGGACTAGGGTTGCCAATTCTTTCCATCTCTTGGCATATTCTCTAACCGACTCCTGATTCTTCTTTGTCAGCCTCTGCAGCTCTGCCCTGGTTTGTATAATCTGGCTGTTCAAACGGTACTGCTGAATGAAGGCTGCGGCCAAATCATTCCAAGTCTTGATCTTGGTTTTGTCCAGACTCAAAAACCAAGTGTATGCTGCTCCTGTCAGCGACCTCTGAAAGAATTGTATCATAATTTTTTCATCTTTAGCATATTGACACATATCTCCGGAGTATGACCTGAGGTGGTTTAATGGGCACCCGGTGCCATCAAACTGATGCAAGTCAGGGCATTTGAATTTCGGTGGAAGTTGAACATCGGAGAAAAAGCAGAGGCTGTCTAAAGTAGCCTTCCTGGGGACCGCACTAGGTCGTAGGCTTTTCAACTCTTCACGCAAAGCATCTACCTCTGACTTAGTGGCTGCCATCTTTTCATCAAACTGGGCCTGCTGTGTTCTATACCAATCCTCCTCTTCTTGCCCCAGTTGGGCAGGTGCAATAATCTGTGGAAGAGGGACAGCTTGAGGAGGTGGAGGTGGTACCAACGGAACTGGGTACGCAGGGTATGGTGGTGGAGCATCCGCCTGTGGTGGAGCAATTGGTTGCTGCAGAGTCACTGGTGCAGTAGGGGGAGTCATCCTGAGTTCTCTTAATTCTGTCATTAGTTCCTGAATGATGGTACCCATGCTATCAATCCTCTGTTGCAAATCAGTCACTGTTTGTGCCTGGCTGGACTCTGCCTGGTCCTGTCCTGGCGAGGTCTGTTCCCTTGACTGCTCCATTTCAAGTCTTTTCCTGGATCTTAACAGGTACGGGCTTCGGGAAGCAATTTTGGTACCTGCTTGAAACAACCATTAATTAGTGCAATTTTTACATGGTTTGTGCAGTCAAATTATCAATTTTAATGATTACAGATCTATTTTAACTATCTTAAGATAGTTGGGAAAGAGAACCCAAATGAATTTAAGGATTGATTTATTTGAGTTATTTTGAGAATGATTGGGAATCTAGAACTTGATCTATTTTAACCAACTGGTTGGGAGAGAGAACCCGGTTTAGACTGGTCTATTTTAGCCAAACGGCTGGGAAAGGGAACCCTAAACTGATCTGTTTTAACCAACTGGTAGGGAGAGAGAACCCGGTTTAGACTGGTCTTTTTTAGCCAAACGGCTGGGGGAGAGAACCCTGTTTAAAAGGTTGGTTTGAGCTCAGTATCACGAGGTTGGACTATGTTAAGTCTCCGCAGGGGATGAGCTAAACAGCAGCATCCAGGTGTACCTCAACCAATTTTCAGTTTAATCTCTGATGGTTTTAGCACCTAACTTCGGCTAGTAGTTCCCGGGCGTGTCTTAGCTAGTCGTTGGTTTAATCACCATTGACTTTGACGCCTCACAACGGGGAAGGCTATGCCAGGACGATCTTCCACCAATTTTCTGGTTTAAACACCAGTGGCTTCAGTGCCTTAAGAGTTCGGCTAGGGATACCCGAGCGTACCTTAGTCGTTAGCTTAGTTGCTTGACCTTGGTGCCACACAACGGGGTATGCTATGCCAGGACGATCCTCTGCCAATTTTCTGGTTTAAACACCAGTGGCTTCAGTGCCCCATAGGCTGACCGTGTGATCTTTTAAATCAGACGGGTGTGATCTGAGCTCAAGGGATTGGGTGTTCTTTATTCAGAACCCTGGGGTTTTGAGACTTAAACTTGAAACTTGAAAGCTTGAGAGTTGATAAGGATGGGGTGTTCTTTACTCAGAACCCCTATGGGTTTAAAAATTCCTTTGGCAAGTTCTTTATTCAGATTGCCTGAAAATTTTAGAGTTGATGGTAAAATTGGGGTGTTCTTTATTTAGAACCCTTCAGTTTAAAGATTCAAACAATTTGGCGAGTTCTTTACTCAGATCGCCTGAAAATTTTGAATTGGGTGTTCTTTATTCAGAACTCTTAAAGATTTAAGACTCAAATTTGAAATTGATAGTTTCTGAATATGGGGAAGTTGGTAAGAATTGGGTGTTCTTTATTCAGTACCCTTGGGTTAAAGGATTTGGCGAGTTCTTTATTCAGATCGCCTGAAAGTTTTAAAGTTGAAGGATTGGGGCCAGATTGTTTGAACAACGAGTTTAAGGATGTCTTAATTGACTTTATTAAATTTAGCACCAAATTCTTCATGAAAAAAGAAATACAATGCCAAAATTCAGAACAAGCAATTACATGATTAAACAAAACAAACCCAGAGTCTAGCTAGGTTGGTCATCATCAAAATGAGAGGACACGTCTCGCCTTTTCAAGGCACGCAGAAGTTTATTCCGCAGACGTCGGTCCTCTTTTGCGCGTCTGCGCATGGTGTCAAGCTGCTGTTGAAGGGCCTCATTGGCCTGCTTGTTTTTACGCTCGGAATCCACGTATGCACGGTGGATCCGAGAATGAGATTCCCGCAGTTCGGCCACCCTATCCCTGTATGTGTCAGGGGGCGGAACTGGGATATCATCAGAGGTGACGATATGAAGAGGAGGTGGGCTGTCTAGGCCAGTTTCTCGAGCAATCCATTGTTCGTAATTACGAACATCGGATGCAGTGAAAATGTCCTCTTGGAGTATGTGCACGTGTTGCCATTCCTTCACCAATTTTTTCTTCAATTCCCATGTAAGTGGGCCAGTTAATCCTTCCGCCTCATCCTTGATCGGTATTCCCTGAGACTTCCCAAACTGTCTCAGAATTCGAACCGGATAGTATGGCATGGCATGGGTCAAGCCTATCAAGGCTAGGCAATGTCTTTTCCTGAAAGCTATGACGGGGGTATATGTCTGGTCAAATGTGCCTCCCCATCTTATATCCGTTTCTCCTTTCAACTGGAGAAAGTGGTCAAACCAATCCTCTCTGGAGGGTAAGTCTGGTCTAATCTCTCTTCGGGCCATCAATGTGACATTGTCACGGACGTACCCATAACGTGGGCTGATAGGTTCAGCAACCATCAGGTGATCTTGAAGCCAGATGTGTAGGAGAGGAGCGCATCCTTGAAACCTCCTAGTTCCGTTCTTGGTCATGGTCAAGGCATGATATAGCTGAGCAAGGATTAATGGTGCAATCTGGAATTTCACTTGGAGTTGGTCCACAATTTCCATGAGGGCCAAATTAATGGTGTCTCCCCCAGTAGGAAAGAATAGTTGTGACAGAACCACGAGGGTGAAGGTGTCCCACCAAACACGGGGTCTTTCCTGCTTTTTGTCCCTTATCTTTTCAGCAAGGAAGGTTTTAGAGACCTGCGTGAATGCTTGGTCACCTCCTAAGGTCTGGAATTCTCCTCTTGGTAGGCCAAAGAAAGTACAAGCTTCATTCTTGTAGCTATCTTTGAGACTTGGCCTAGCTGGTTCTCCATGGTCACGAAATCGGAGGAATAGTTCAAATTCCTCAATTGTGGGAGTCAACTCATTAGTCCCAAACCTAAAGAGTGAAAGTTGGGGATCCCAGAAAAGCAAGGCTGCTTGGATCATGTCCCAATTAATAGGCACATTTAACAGGGACAAAGTTTGTCCCATGTGGTATTTCTGTTCCCATTGAATTTGCTCATCTCCTTGCAATTGCCTTGTCCAAGAACGGATCCAAGGGGTATCAAAGGCACACTTCTCTATCCTAGGGAAGCGAATTCTCTCAGTCGAGGATGAAGATGCCATGCCGACTATCCGATTGAAATTCCAAGTCAATTTAGGGTTTTCCACCAAAAACTCTAAATTAGTCTAAGGCATGTAACAAGATATGCAAAAATTAAATCAATGCCTAAGCAGTTTATGCAATTATCAATCACAGAAATCAAATCCAAGCACTCAAATTATGGGTTATGTCCTTTAAATGTTCAGGTCTTAATCGGCCTTTTCTTTCATCTGTTCTTTCATCTGTTCTTTCATCTGCTCTTTCATCTGTCCCTAGTGTCGGACTGAATACAATATTTACAACTTGCCTTCAAGGGCGAAATTTACAAAAATAAATCTGGAAAGAGAATCACCTTTAGGGTTGTCGAGAACCCAAAAGGAGGGTACAAATTTGTCATTCGGTAGGTGGGCTGAAATCCTATCTCTAGGGTTTTTCTGCCTCTATTCTGACCCATTTCTGTCTGATCTGGCCGGCTTTCGACTGAACCAAGACCGACTCGGATGCGAGGATTAAATCGAGTTAATTAGGGTCAAGACCAACACAGGTGGGGGTTAATGTCCCAGATTAATTTTACCCCTATTTGTTCATTCATGTCCATGCTCACATCAGGGTTTATCAGAAGTAATAGGTGGGGAAGGATACCCAGCCCAAGGCGCCTGCCTTCAAGGGTCTGAGCCAAGTACTAGATCCTTCGCGTACCATGGCAAGAAACCAATGGCGCTTGAAGAATCTAGAAACCTGGGGAGATGGGTTTACCCTGCTTTCCCCGGCAAGCCACGGGAGCGTAGGGTTAATACCATCCCAAAAGTAAGTTTCTCGAGTGAAGAAGGGTGGCTGCTAGAGAGATCTAGGTTTTGGTTAAGAAGAGCATTCAGATATTCAGACAGTATTCAGTTCGGGTCATCCATGCAGACTCCCTCGTGCATATCACCCCATGCAGTTAAAAGACTCATTCACGGTGTAGTGAGGTGCTTGTATGTGTAGTGGAGCCAAGTGCTGTGTCTAATCGGGTGATTCTCAGATAATAGGCTGATTAAGGGTTCCTTAATGTCACATTTATAGTAAAAGTGCAGAACAGCATGTAATACAAGATCTGGGTGGATCCCCAGGTAAGTGGGCGGGTCACATTGGTCCCTGTTAAAAACCACTTGCCTTAGGCGATTATCATGTTCGTTTGACAGGATCCCCCAATATCATGTAATTACATGAGTTCCATACTTTACTAAAGTTGGACAAAAGTACTTCCTAAATCTGCTTATATCCACCTAGTTGACTCATTTGATAACCAGGGTCCGACTGGGTTGAGGGCTTCCCCAGTGGAGTCGCCAAGCTGTGCGCACCTAAACCTGGCCTAGATCGCACACCGGGCGCACCTTTGGTGCGTGCCTCGGGACATTCGGAGTCACCACTGCCTGAGAGTGCAGGCAGACACGGTTTTGCCCTAATCGGGTCTAAGTATGGTCTGCGGCTTTTCAGAGTTCTAGCTAAGTCCTCGGTTACGGTTCGGGGAAGTCCTAAAGACACCCCGGTCCGCCCTGTCGGTTTGACAGGTCCCTCGGGTCTCCCTGGTTTCTGAGTCAATTTCACCCTTTTTCCTAGGCCAGCATGCTGCCTTGTTAGGTCTGGCGGGGCCCACTGGAGGTGTGGGTCCCTTTTTATTTGATTTTATCTTTTTTATTTAAGTGAAGTGGGTCGGACCCAGGTCCCGTTGGAAGACCCGTGGATTGCCATGGTTGGGCTTTGGGCCCAGTTGGGTTATTGGGTAACCCATTTGGTTATCTTATTTATTTACATATTTCATGGGCTTAATGGGCTTGGATTTGGCCCATTAGCCAAGAGTCAAGTGGCCTTGGGCCTGTTTATTGAAAACAGGCCTGGTATGGGCCAGTCAAAAGTGGGCCCCAAAAGTGGGCCAAAGGGGTCTTGGTGGGCCCGTATGAGCCCAAAGTCAAAAATGGGCTTTAAGGTAGCCCAAATGATTTAAGGGGATGGTTCAAGCCGGCTTAGACCGGATCCGGTCCAACTGAACCAAGGAATTACCACTTTTACACTATTTTTACACTTGCCCGTGTTTGCTCTACGGTCCAGCCTGACCGTGAATGGATTCCGGTCCCCCATGTCCGTGAATGGAACACGGTCCAGGTTGGACCGGCCTGAGTTTACGGGCACAACTCAATTTGCATGTTTGCTGCCGATTCTTCCTGAGATCATTCCGGCGGCTTCCTTTAGTGTTTCTGCAGCTTCAACTGGGCTTCCAGACTCTTCCGGATACTTCATTGGCTTCATTTGGCCTAAAAGGCCTTCATTCTTCTTTCTTCTTTTTCAATATGAGTGCTGACAGCCTTCTGGATTGTCCATGATCATCTTGTGAAGAAGGGAAATAGGAAATCATAGGGAACCCATTTGTCTTCAAGAAGGGTTCAGTCTTGTCACATTAGGAACTAAAAAAAAAGTTATTTACTTAAATTTATTGAAGTGTTCTTTAGACACTTCCTTTCTTTCTTCCTTGCAATGATCCATTTCATAATACCATATCCTCATGATACTCAAAAAGAACAATCAAGTTAGTAACATAAGAAGGTATTTGAAAGAAACTTAGAAGCAAAAAGAAATGAAGATTTTTATAAAATCCAACATACTTACAATGTGGTTTTGAGTTAATGATGAATTCTCCGGTGAATTGGGCAGCGCTTCCGCGTCCTCCGAGGAATTCTAGATGGATTTCAGCAGAGGTTTAGTGGGTGGTTTATACTTACAAGATGAAAGAGGGAATTAGGACATGGTTCATGCAAGGTGAGGGTATTTTAGGAATAAAGCAAGTTTGGGCTAAGGATGGTGGTGGTTGGGCAGCATGGGGTCGTGGAGTACACCAGGAGGGAGAGGGGGTAGGCCAAAGGAGAGAGGGCTTGTCCAAATGAAGGGGGGTGGCCTCTCTATTTATAGGCAAAAATCCCGTGCCCGTATTTGAACTACGGGCATGCCTTGCCCGTATTTCAAGTACGGGCGTGCCTTGCCCGTAATTCAAATACGGGCGAAAAACGAATATTTGCAATTATCGCAGATTCGGCCGTACGGGACGCGTGTCCCGCCGTACAGCGACGCGTGTTCTCCTTCTAGAAGCGTGCCCGTACTTTAAATACGGGCATGCCCTGCCCGTAATGTAAATACGGTCCCGCACGTTTTAAAAATGTATGGATTTCAAACCTTTATTCAGTTTGGCTTATTGCAGGATTTTTATCCGATTTTTTGATTATTTTATTAGAAAAGCGAGATTCTCTTTATTAAAATATTATTAAACACATTTATCTTATTTATTTTATTGGTTTAGTCCATTTTTGCTGCCTTTTTGCCACATGGGCAGTTTTTCTGAAACTTCAACTGCTCATAACTTCTTTATCCGGTGTCCGATTTCAACAAACTTAGTGTCGTTGGAATCAGCTCGGAACCACCTATCCATTGGGATCAAGTTTGGCAGTTGAATTAGGGTCGAGCAAAAAGTCAACTTTTCACCCCCCAAAAGTTTGACCAGCTCATATCTTTCTCATCCGGTCCCCGATTCCAGCAAATTCAGCTGCGTTGGAATCGTGTCGAAATGCTCTTTCCAATGATATGAAGTGTGATGGCCAAATTCTCTTGAATCAAAAAGTCAATTTTTGACCCCCTCAGGGTTTGACTTTTCATTTTTCTTTATTTTGGGGTGCAAAAATCAGGTGTCTACAATAACAATATGCACAAATGAAGTAAACAAAATAGCAAGCATTCAAAAGTAGAGAAAAGCATGAACAAATACACAAAAATGGCTTAAATCCACAAGTCCCCAGCAGAGTCGCCAGTTGTGAGACATGGGAAAAAATCACCGGAGTGATCGTCCCTCCATCAACACACGGCCTCAACGCAAAAACGGGAGAGTCGCCACCATTCATGATTTTGGGGTGAGAATGGACACCAAAGAGTTCAAAAGTTGGCAAAAATAGCCAAAAGACAAATTCTAGGATTAAAATAACCCTACTTGAAAATCAAATCCAGAGATGGGTAAGGGGATTAGATTATGAACGGGGGAAGGTGTTAGGCACCCCCATTCATCCACACGAAGTGGTTGCCAAGTGTATGTTCATGCAAAAATAAAGTAAGAAAGCTTGCTAAAGATCATAGAAAACCTTGAAAAAGGATTAATGTATGATATTTTCACATGAAGATCTAAATGGATTTTAGATCCTCTCCTATGTCAATATCATTTCTGGAATATCTCAAAAGATGGAAATCAAAGCACAAGTTGCTCAAAACCAAGTTAAATCAAACTCGGAAAATTTGGTAAAAAGTATACCATTTGCCTTGAAATCATTCAAATCCAATTCTAAATTGACCCAAACCAAATCCATTTGAAAGATTAGGGTAAATGAGGGTCTCATGCAAAATTTCACTTAATTCCGATGAAAAATCTAGGAGTTATGCTCCTTTGAAGTTGCTGTTGGGGATTTTTAAAAGTAGTAAGTGGGCAACTTTGGAAACTTGTCTAGAAAAATCCACTACATAGAAATCCACGAAATTTGGTGTGATTGAAGTCTGTATGGCCATCTTTCCAGAGAAACTAGCCTCATACAAAAATTCCTTCGGACGTGCCTTGGGTGGTCTCCCGAACAGGCCCCGAAGATCACAGATTTACCCAGAAAAATGCAAATGAGCAGTTCTGAGTAAATCGGCTACCAATAATTCAAATGGAATCCAAAAATTATGAAACCAACTGGATTTGAAAATAGACTCAAAAAGGAGTACTCAGAAACAAAAATCACTCGAATCGGACTTAAAACGAACACATGGCGGTCCGTCGAAGTGACAAGTTCTGTACTTGGACCTGAACTGTCCACTTAACTTCGACAGAGAGGTGTCAAAAATCGGCTAGATAGAAATTCATGAAATTTGGTGGACATAAACTAGACAGCCTCACCTTTCCCATGGTTTTGGAATCACCCCAAAATTCATCCGGATGATGAAGTTATGGGCGTCCGAAGTAAGGGTACAGGTGCTGTCAAGCTAAGCCACTTTTGAAGAAAACCAAATCCGAAAATTGACAAAAAGTGTGTGATTCGTGTGAGATGAATCCAAAACCTTTGAAAAACATTCAAAAACACTCCAGAATTTGATTGAGGCCATTTATTAGAGATTTATCACAATGAATGTAATAAATCCCCAAATGTGAGCCTATTCACCAAAAAAGTGTAATATGTGTGCAAAAGTGAAAAACCAAGCAAGATCCATACACATGCATATAGATTCAACAAAATAGGTTCTAGCATAGCCTAGGGTTCCATTCCATTATCGTTTCCCTCTGTTCTCTTTAAGATAAATAAGGGTACTTTGAATATGGAACGGTTTACAATCAATCAAAAAGGCCTTATGCTACATAGGTTCTAGCACTAGGGTCAATCCCCAGTCTCGTTTCTCCTAGATCCGCCTTCACGTTTTACGGCTAGGGGAGTCTTGAGATACTTTGAGCCGGGGAAGGATTTCCACACATACAAACAAGGCTTTACACTACAGAAAGGTAGAAGAAGAGATCTAGATCTAGGAATGTAAAGACAGAAAAATAAAAAGAAAAGTTGAGGCTTACCTGAGTTCTGGAGGCGATTCCGCAGCGGTTTCCTTCTTCTCTTGGAGTTCTTCTTTGCGAGAATTCAAAACAAAAGTTGTGTGCCATTTGCTTAAGGAGGAGCCTCCTATTTATAGGCAAAGGCTAGGGTTAGGGTTGGTGAGAATGGTAGACACAACATAATGTCTATAGCCTACCAACCTTAACCCTAAGGCTATTTCCGCGATTTCCACTCATTTAATGAGGGATATGATGGTAAAAGTGAAAAGCTCTCGGAAAACCCTAATTTTGAGCAAAACTAGCGTATCCGGCATGTCAGGCCGGATACACAAGTACCTTAATGTATCCAGTCTATGATGCCGGATATA
Organism: Buxus sempervirens; assembly: GCA_947561395.2. Taxonomy (NCBI): domain Eukaryota; kingdom Viridiplantae; phylum Streptophyta; class Magnoliopsida; order Buxales; family Buxaceae; genus Buxus; species Buxus sempervirens. The sequence continues at coordinate 27,021,341 of OX387185.1, read as the reverse complement.
CTGAGGTCTACTTGTATCCGGCATTGTCCACCGGATACAAAGAAGGACACTTGTATCTGGCCTGAGTTGCCGGATACAAGGAAAAAAGCCTTTTTTAGAATTTTAACACAGGCAATATTTATTTACATGTAATATCGTTTAAGTAAATGTCCTCGTATTTTTTAATCTCCATTTACTTAAGATATTACATGTAAATAAGCAAACACCCCCCCCATTTGAATCCATTAAAAATAGTTCCAGACCCAAATTCCAAGTGAATAAAAAGTCAACTTTCCAGTTCTAGGCAAAATTCCGATTTTTCAGGTCTGGAAAAAAGGTTCAATATGTTAAAACCAAGGTATTCGTCAAGATTTAAAATCTCAAAAAATTCTTTTATGCAATAACATGGCTAAAAACCTGATTACCGGGAAAAATTATCTTGAAATCTGGCTTTAAAAAATATTTCATTTTCTGGGGTCAAAAGTCAACAAAATTCAACCGGAAAAAGCTTGACTTTGCACAAAAGATTGAATTCGGGCATTTTCCTTTTCCGTTTTGGATTCAAATGGGTTAAGTATCTCAAACCCAATGCAAAGAATTGGAAATTCCAATAAAATATTTCTCTCCTTCAAGATTTATCAAAAATCGTGCAATTTTGGGGTGTCTACAGATAGGGATCTTCGACTATTTCCTGAACTAAATTTTAGATATATTTTTGGTTCATGGCCATATTTCTCAGGCCCATCTCTTCCCTATGATTTTCATGCATTTCCCGTTGCCCCCTTACGTGTGCCTTAGGAGGAGGCGCATTAACAAAAGCTGGGATAGCAAGAGGGATTTCTATTCAACCGGCATTATTGCCGGCCATCCTATTTCGCCCGTTGCCCCCCAAGTTTTTTGGGTGGTGGTTGTTCTATAATAATTGGTATGCCCTGGGCATTTGGGCCAGAGGCGACTGATTCAGCCACCAAGGCAGGTCTGGCTATTGTTGAAAATCCCTCATGTAATGCAGCTAAAATTCTACTGTTATCAGTGGAAAGCTTATTAAGTCCTTGGCCAAACCCTGCCATTTGTTGTCTAAGACCCTGTATGGCCTGGATCAAACGTTCATTAGGTTCAGCTGTAGATTTGAAGGTCCTTCAGGCGGAATTTTAGGTACAAGGGTAGGATTTACCTGTGGTTCGGCATGTTCTTCTAGCATCATATTATCCATATGTCAAGTACTTTTTCTTGTCATTACTGGCCTTTCAAAGACGAGGGTTCCCACTGAGCGTGCCAAAAAAGGATGTTGCTCCCAAATTGGTCTGGGCTCGACACGTGGCATGCCAGTAGTTATCGATACAATGATTCGGGTCAGATCCTAACCCCGGGCACCTGTTCCGGATCTATACCGATGTCGGTCTAGCCGTACTGCAAGTCACCTGTAAGAAAACTGATCAGACGAGAGAATGAAGACAAGGGGTTCGGTCTTCGTTTGGGTTCTTATTCGTGTTTGAAAATGGTAGTAGGCGATAAGAAAGTACTTTATTTAGATATCGGTCGCCATAAATGCAACCGTTGATTACAACAAATCCTCAAGTAACTCAAAAGGAAACAAAACAAAAGAAAATCAACTGGGTTGACAGTATCAGCCTTCCCTGACCTTATAGCCATAATCAAAGTATAAGGAAAGGAAGTAGGGGGCATCTGTTAATAGAGTTAATTCGGGGGTTCACCCAGGAATACTACTTAACCAATGTTCTGACAATCACCTGGCTTAACCAAAGGTGGTTTTGGGATCGGCTACTCGTAATCCTATAGTTGTAATCGGAGTACGGGACTAGGATTCAGGGGTGGCCGCAACCTCCTTACCGGTGGCAGGGTCTTTACTTCAATCGGAGTAAATAGTAACCTGAAGTGTTACTGCGACAGGAAGCAGTGAGAGGAGTCCTAAATTATCCTTTCTTGCTACAATTTGGGTGTAGGAGATTAGATAGAGATCACGGATGATCGAGTTATAATCATAATAACCGGTTGCGGTTGAATGGAGGTCGTCCTTGAGCTCTTTGCAACTGTGTTTTTTATAGCTGAATTCTGATGGTTGCTACCGACCCATGTTTGCACGAACTCTATGTCTGTTCCGAGAGTTATCCATCTATTCCCTCTCGTCCGTGTAAGATAACCGCTTGTCACGATCTTTAACAAATAACTTCCTCGTCCATTGTTGCCTATCCACATGATCTCGGTGGTCAATCCTGTATTGACGGTGATGTCATCCCTTAAACGTAAGAGAACAGTTTTCCCATTATATGTGCTTACGTGGCTTCGGTCGTGTGTCTAGCCCATGTAGACATTGACGTGGCTTCTTTGGTGAAGTTAGTCCACGTGGGTGCCACGTGGCTTTCTTTCGTTTGCCGTGCTATGGCGGGTGTAAACAGGATTGTATAGTGTTGCACGTACAGTTTTGATGGGGGAAGCATATCTATATATATTAGCTATGCAAAAGGAATCAAATGATGCCTTGGGTGAGTGGGATGATTGAGAAAATGTAGTTGGGTTATGTGGCTTTAATCTGCTCAAAGTGTTTAAATATTTCAATTCTTACAAATTTGTTAGTGTCCAAACGGTGGATTTGGAATTCACGTGTGAATTTCAAGTAAATTCCATAAACTTAGCCAAACACCATAATTTTAATATCTCTGATTTCAGATTCATGTGTATTCGAATTCTCACGGATGTTTAAATTTATGCGATCTAAACGGACCATAAGTGTTAATTGACTTATTTGTCCCACTTATTTATGTTTTAAAAATAAAAAGCTTTACTTTTCCCTTAAGTACCAAAAAAGCCATTAGGGGCAAAATTGTCACTACGTGTTTTCCTTCTTCCCATCTCATCAACACTCTTAAAAATTTTAACTTTCAAACCTCTAGAAGGGGGTGATTGTTATACACAGTGATCCTCAAGGTGAAATGGGGATTGTGTGTAAACTGTAAATATCCATAATTTTTTTTAAGATTTACTATTGGTAAAAAATGATTCAGATCCTTTTAAACAACGGAATTATCCCAATAATCCTCTTTAATTCCCATATTTGAACTCTTTCCTCTATAAATGTTAATTTATTTCCTTTAGTACTAGTCAAGGATTAGAATGCTTTTAAAAGAGGTAACTAACCCCTTTTGTTAACACTTTAATTTCCATGATTATGAATCTACAATTCCTTTCCCCTAGAAAATTCTCTTTTCCTTCAATTCCAAAAAAAAATAATTTGAAACTTTAGTTTGAAGATTCACCAATATTTTAACTAACGAAACATGAAAATGGGTTGCATAAGAATATATGATGGTCAACTTAATTTGGTCTCCATAAGCAACAAGACTATCGAGAATATTTTATTTCAAAATATCGAGATTTTCTCTTCTCAAAGAAAGGAAAGAAAGCTTCGTACCTTTCATTCAAGAAAGCATTCACAGTAGTATCAAATAAGGTAATTATCTGTCACAATATCTCTTGCTATATAAAGAAAAGGGAAGTTAGAAATGAAGGGATAAAGAGAGGGAGAGAGAGCGTATAGTGCAAACGCAATGGATTTCTTGTCAGTACGTCTGCATATTCTTCTTATTCTTCTTTTATCTGCATTTGTTTTTGTGGGATTAACTCAGTCCTTGCCGAGTCAACTCGGAAGTGACATTTTGGCTGAGCAAGAAGCAGACAGGGTCAACAAAATTCCCGGTCAACCTCCGGTGAAGTTCAGGCAATATGCAGGCTACGTGACGGTTGATCAGAGTCGTGGGAAGGCATTGTTCTATTGGTTCTTTGAGTCAACAACAGAACCCAAAAGAAAACCTGTTCTTCTATGGCTAAACGGAGGTATTTAATCTCATCTTAACGGTTTTTCTCCACAATTATACACACACACACACATCTAGACATCTAGTGTTTATTCACTATGAAAATTTTCTCAATGTGTCTGAAATATTTTAATCTAAAAACATGTATTTTGGGTTTTTATTACAATTAATTTCTTTGCTTAGTATCCATAATAAGTGTAATTCACTTTGCTTTAGGTGTGAATCTATGTATGTGTCTCTCTGTGTTTGTGTGTGTGTGCATACCTGTGTGAAATCATTCACTAATGAGAATGATTTCAAACTTACAATGTAAAGTCAATTCATTGTTTGATTTCTTTGAAATAGTAGATGAAATTAGAATTAGAATTAAGAATTCTAATTCATTAAGATTTGAATTGGACAGAATTGAAATTCTTGTGACTGAATGACAAGATAATTGAAATTTGGAATTACGACTCCATAAGGAATTGATTTAAGTTCCAATTCTTGATTGGATGAACTTATGAAATTCAATTACACTTCTTTTATTAATTGTATTACTATGTTTATATCACCCCATATTAGTAACAATACAAGTTACTGATTATCATGACATGTCAATTCTATATCATAAAAACTGATAATAATATAAACTTTATCACTAAAATTAAAAGAAAATGAAGTTGTCCCCATTATCACGAATTCTCCTCTCTTGGTACAGAATTAGGTATTATTAAAAATAGCTTAAAAGCCAACTCTACGAAATTGAGCTATAATTCTATTTTCAATTTGAAAATGTCTAACAAATTAGAAGAATTGGAATTGAGAACCCAATTCCAATTCTTACCAAAAATTTCACCCTTAATTCCCTGAACCAATCAGAGCTATTTTTTTTCATTATTTCTCAATCAGCATTCTTACTTTGTCTTCTCTCTCTTTTTAAATTATCTTCTCTTGAATTCAAATGATATATTTTAGAGTTCAAGTTCCAAAAGTGGGCATTTAAGTTAATATTTGAGTCTTATCTATACTATTAATAAAGGGAAGAGGGGGAATATTCCCTTAGATTCAGGGCTCCTTTTTTGTTTTCTAAATATTGCCCTCCCCAACTAAATCAATCTGAAACTATAACCAGCCCAATACTCTTTCAACATTCGAATTTAAACGCCTATATGTGATAGTTAAAGGTGAGGACGTGCAGTATGTATGTGCCAACACTAGTAACATTTAATGTGAAGGCAAATATTCCTTTTTGGTTAATCTTAAGTATGGATATTTAAGTTCTCCCTGTCCTTTCTAAGCTATATATCAATATTTCTCATAAGTAGAGATTCCTCGGAGACTCTTACCTACAGGATTGGCAAGGCCAAACGGAAGTATATAAATTGACATGATGGTTAAATCTTGTGGGCCATTCATCAACTGGACGGTGCAGATTCATGCGTCATTGATACCATTTTAGTTGATTCAAATTGAAAACCATTACTTAGCATACAGATAGAACCCAAGTCCAAGGCTCAAAATTCAAAATAGGATCTAGTTAGTTTGCATGGTTGGTCTTGTGGACCGGCATTAAGTGCATGGGATCACACGTTACCACAAGTTGTCTTCACAACAATCAATGTAGAAAAGTCAACGGTCAAAAAAGCATCAGGATCTTTGGAGAATCTGGTCAACAAAAACCTTAATGATATAATCCTAGAAAGAAGAGACACGAGTGGAGAATGAGAATGAAAGCAAAAGACCATCTTAAGGTACACCGTACCCAAATGCAAATATCATGCACATGCATGTTCCATGTTGGCAGCTACTTTTAACGAGGATGGCAAAGGTTAATTAATTCTTTAATTCGTTTTGATCCATCCCTCGTAAGTAATAATTAGGGTTTGGTAATTTATAAATGAGATAATTACACTTATACCCCCTGAGATTTATCACTTATGTACATAAACCCCCTAACATTTGGAAAATAGCAACAAACTCTCTTGACATTTACACATGGTCACAAAACCCCCTTTTGTTAGTTCAAGAATATTAGAAAGACCAAACTAACCCTTGGGATTAAATTTATTAAAAATTCAATGTAATCCCAAAAATATCAAACTAAATTTAAAGAGTTAATACAACTAAATAAGTCTTTATAAAAACAGAATTCAAACTTTCACTGGTGAGCATTCTCCAAAAGTTTCTTTATAAATCCACAAATAGTAGTAATTTTGTCATTTAGCACATAAGGTAAGGTATTTTTTCAAACATCAAGGTTATTTTAGATATAAAATCTTTAAAAGGAGGCTTTGTGACCATTTGTGAAAATTTCAGGAGAGGTTATTGATATTTTTCAAATGTCAGGGGGTCTATGTGCATAAGTGACAAACCTCAGGGCATCTATGTGCGTAAGTGACAAACCTCAGGGGTCTAAGTGTACTTATCCCTTTATAAATCCAGTTATGGTTTTTGCACCCGATCTTATACCACATTTTAATCCATCCCTAATAATTATTGGCAAAAGTTGTGTGACACACAATCTATTTATTAAAGTGCATTGGTTCTTGCTATTGGAGTGGAATGTCTAAAATGCACTTTATTAGTTCTTGTTGTTGGAGCGAGATGCTGCTAGTACAATGGAGCATTCCCTTATATGTTTATTTTGCTTATCATAAATGTTTTTATGTAGAGCCTATTTAAAAAAATACTGACTGTGGGATGCTCCACTTGGCAGCATCTCACTCCAAGAGCAAGAACCAATGTACTTTAAAAGTGCAGAAGATTTTGTCCTCATATTATATGGGCAGCATAAAACATATATTTCTTTTGGAAGTTTATCCATGGGCCCATGGATAAACTGCCAAGATGAAATCGTCTGCTGCAACTACCTACAACAGATCAATGCCTCTTGAGTGAGAAGTTGCCGCATGCAATGTCTCGTGGTTAATGTTTTTCACATTAAAAATTTTGAAAAGACTTTTTAGTATGAAGAACAGTAGCAATGAGATGCGACATGTGGCATCATCTCACTCAAGCAGTAAAGTCTACTGCAAGAGTAAGCAGCAAAAAATTTCTACCCATTTTTTACTGCATTGATCTATGTTATGGGCATGAGATGCTACCATGTGGAGCATCTAATGATTGGTGGTTTTTTTACTTGTGAAATTTTCATAAGGGGCCCACTTGAAAAAACACCAACCATGAGATGTTTCACATGGCAACATCTGAAGCCCACATCATACACCCGTCTACTGAAAAAATTGCAGAAGATATATATCATCATCTTTTGATGGGTCCGAAAATTCTGAAAATCATGATGCAGTGGGTATTTTTACTTTCTCTTATTTTCACCCCTAAATGGATAGCTATATTGAATACTTAAGAAGGAAAAAGTAATACCTGTCTTGTAGGTCCAGGGTGTTCTTCAATTGGGTATGGAGAAGCAGAAGAATTAGGGCCTTTCTTAACACAGAAAGGCACCCCTGAACTCAAGCTCAACAAATTCTCATGGAATAAAGGTAATACTATCAACTCCTCTCTTCTCTAATTTCTTACAACAAGAATGAGAATTCTTTAATTCCTTCTATATAAAATAAAATCATTTTATTTTGTCCTTTAAAATTTATGCTATAAACACAATTACATTACGGGATTTCATTTGTTCTAAACTAATGACAATCACCATGAATCACAGCGGCGAATTTGTTATTTTTGGAATCCCCTATTGGCGTCGGCTTTTCTTATACGAATACTAGCTCTGATATTAAAGAAATTGGAGATAGCATTACAGGTAATTATAGCAATGACATTCATATGTTTACTACTTGATTAAGAATTTATTTTTTTTTTTTTTGAAATATTCTGAGAACTTTGTAATTAATGTTTATTTATGTCCTCAGCTAAGGACTCCTATACATTTCTTGTCAACTGGTTTCGAAGGTTCCCCCAATACAAGTCTCTTCATTTCTACATTGCTGGCGAAAGCTACGCAAGTATATAACATGGTATAGGCTTGATCAGTTTTTTTATTTTTGTTCTTGATTTTTTTGTTTTTTGGCACTTTTGGGCTTCTCTGAAAGGTTGGCAAAATGAAATAACGTTTAAGAGGTTCAGCTCACAAAATATACAATATATATATAATTTGAGCCAACACATGTTTTCTGCCCTACATTTTATACCAGAATACCCTCCAATTTTTCTCAGTTTACTCCAACACCAAGGTTTGTTATTGCCATGTGTATGCGTATTATAACTAACTGCTCACATAACATTCTATTCTCAAAAGGCCTTTCTTTGTTTCAAATTCTTTTACTATGTGCACAGTGTTTGCATTCCCTTAGTATTATATAAAGAAAACCTCAAAGATTCTGGCCTAACAATAGTTTTTTATTTTTTTTTTCTGAGGATACCCTTTCTAAAATTTTAATACCTACCACCCAATTAATGCTCCCCCTAATTATAAACCACAATTTTTTGCATCTCAGCTAACTCTAACCTTGAGCTGGTCTAGCTCAAATGGTTGACAATCTTATATAAAGGAGATGTCACATACTTAAAAGAGAGAAAAAAAAAATTGGCTTAAGAAAATCCCAAACTGTTTCTTTTCAATCTGATTTTTAACCTGCTTTTAACTCACACCGTTAAGCACCACCTAACCAAGGTTTGAACTGAACCCTTGAGAACCCAGTTATGGTTTTTTTTTGTGGGTCAAACCCAATTTTCCAAATAGTGTTTCCATAAAGATATATTGATTTGAGATATGCATCTCAATTCGGATATCTTTATCCTTGTGTGTGTGTTTTCAGGGCATTATGTTCCACCGCTTGCTGAAGAAATCTTGGATGCTAATAATAAAGCTGCTAAGGAGGATTATATCAATCTCAAGGGTTTCATTGTAAGTTTTCTCTCAAATTATTAAACCTTTGTCCTAAATATTTGTTAGGGAAACCAATTATTATCATGTATTCCCCTCACTTAACCGGCTAGCAACTCGGCTGAGTCACTAAGTTACCAGCTCGGTCTGAATTTCAAGGACTGATTAAGATACCCCATATTGAGATCTTGTCAAAATACAGATTGGAAATGCATTGTTGGACGATGAAACAGATCAGACTGGAATGATAGATTATGCATGGGATCATGCTATGATCTCTGATCGTGTACACCACGACGTTAAGAGCAAGTAGTGCAACTTTAGCATCAATGATGAATCTCTGGAGTGCAATAGAGCTCTTGATTCCTACTTTGATGTGTACAAAATCATTGACATGTATAGTTTGTATACTCCAAAGTGTATTCCTCAGAACTCCAGCACCATGCACCTTCATTGGATTGACGGCCGCGTTGCGCCAAAGTTATTCTCCAAACGTGTAAGTTTGTTGCTAAATATTACCATTTCTGTCATTTCGGGGCTAGACATGGTTTATGACATCGCCTGCATGTCAATGACTCCTTATGGGATCCTCCAATGGGATGACAAAATTGTGAGATCCTGGAATCTCACATTTTTTAGAGAGGAGAAAGTAAAATTCTATATATGTACGCTTGTGACCCCCTCCAACAACAAGGTCTTTAGGGTAAATCAAAGAACAAAATCATGAGGCTCAAGGGACAAAGCGGACAAAATCGTTACTAGTATAATCAGGACGACTAGCAAGTTAATGAGCTAGCCAGGCTATTATTGCACGGGGACGTGCAGCCCTGAAGGAGGAATTATTCATTCCTTCCCTTTTTGCTCTTCATGTTGCAATTTACTAGCAACAGGCAACAATGAATTTTCCTTCTTATGCCAGTAATATATCAGTGACATGCTGGCAATGTAATGCCAAGCACAAAAGATGGTATACCCATTGACAATGATATTGCAAACCTTGATGAAGAAGACAAGAATTATCTGGTTTTTGTTTTACCTGTTGTATAGGAGGGATGGCATCGAAACCGGTGGGTTATGACCCTTGTGTGTCAGATTATTCCGAGACTTACTTCAACCGGCCGGACGTTCAAGTAGCTCTGCATGCTAATGTCACAAAAATTTCCTATCCATGGACACACTGCAGGTACTGATTGAACTCGCTAACTCAGTACCGAGTCGACTCGGCTCTGGAATTCTGAGCTGAAAAATAAATCTGACAATGGCATAAGTCTATTCATAAAATTTAGGATTAAAACAAAGAAAAGGGTTTGATAACTTGAAACATTCAAGTGAAGATCGGTTTTTCAAAGTGGGGTTTGATAACTTGAAACATTCAAGTGAAGATCGGCTCTGGAATTCTCAGAAACTTTACTCAATTGAAAAACTAGATTTGAATTAATAGATAAATCTTAAGCTTGTGATTTTTGGTCAGTGCATTAATTTCGAAGTGGGGTGACTCACCGTCCTCCATCCTTCCTATTATCAAAAAGCTTGTAGCAGGAGGCGTCAGAATCTGGGTATATAGGTATGAATTTTCTTCCAAATTAAGGGTATGATTGATTTCACTTCTAATATAAAATTTAACTGCCATTTTATTGAATATATCTAATAGTGTATTTGTTTTTGTTATTTTAATTTCTGCAGTGGAGACACTGATGGGAGAATTCCAGTTACATCAACCAGGTATACACTTAAGAAACTTGGTTTGAATACAACAAAAGAATGGGCTCCTTGGTACACCCATCAACAGGTAAAATTTTTCTTTTAATTTATGCAACTTAAATTAAATAATTATGTTCATTTATACTGTAAGCATTACCAAAGAGAAAAAAAAAGGGAAAAACAAAGAAGTTTAGGGTTTTGTTAATGATGGAATTTTACAGGTTGCTGGGTGGACAATCTACTATGATGGGCTGACCTTTGTAACAGTCAGAGGTGCTGGTCATCAAGTTCCAACATTTGTGCCAAAGCAATCACTTCAGCTTATAAGGCATTTCTTGGCAAATAAAAAATTGCCACCTAATCCATTTTGAAATTAGAACATTTAAACCAGAAATTTCCATCTTCTTTTCTTTCCCTATCTTCTCTCTCCTTTTTTCCATTTTCCATTTTTTTTCCTTCTACGTTGGCTTGATTTGCCAAAAGCAATGCTATCGTTGTTAATAAGATAAGTTTCATGAAGTTTTGCTGTCATATATATATGTTAGACAAATATGCCCTCAAAAAACCCTTTTGTGAATAATTATTTGATAGTTATTGCATTTCTATTGTTTCTCCATATATATAGCATATATTTATTTACATGGGTATTTGATTGTAATATGTGATGTTACAAAGAAAAGAATAAATTTGAGTAACATCGTAGAAAAATCATGCCAATGATTAAGGAATCAGAGGCAGGGAGTTATGATTTTCCGTTCTTTGTATTGCTCATTGTTCTAGACCAAGGTACATATTTAATATGTGAAAAAGGTCTAGACTTGTTGTGTTGCTATAAGATAGGGTGATGAACTCCGTCACTGATGTGGTGACCTTAAGCAAACAAGTGGGTGCACTGTAAGAATACATGTACTGAATTGGATCATATATGAATACCTTTTGGAAGTGATCACTGATGTTGAAAAGGTTATTCAGCACAATTAGCTTAGACATCCTTAGACCTGAGAAATTTATGCAATTTATTTATTATGCACATGTGCTTTGACTGAATCAATTGATGATGGTCTTTGAAGATCAAATATTCAGATAATGTTGGGTCTTGTGCATGATTAATAAAGTTGTATATATGTTTAATAAGGAATCCACCAATCTCTAAGTGAGATAGTATATTCAAGATATTTGTATATAGTTGGACTTGAAAGAAAAAGAAAAACTGGCCATTGGGTTTTATGAAAGATTTATTTTTCAAAAATATATACATATAAGTATATATATATATTGATTTGTGAAAATACTTTAGAAAGGTTTTGGAGTCCAACTGAATTACAAATTAAGAATTAAGAATTATATGAGCTAGGGACTTTTTCAGTGATATTATTCCAATCCTATTGGTTCATGTGGAATATAGTATGGTGGAAGGATGAACAAGCAAATAATTGTAAGCAAAAGGGATTTCACAAAATTAATCTTCTATTCTCGGGGGTCAATTGCAATATGTTAATGGGCATGATTGCAATTAGTAGAAGCCCAAAATTCTGAATAAAAGAATATATGGGAAAGAATGAGAAATAGTTTTTCAGTTTTGATCCTACGGCCGAGAATTGAGATCCCTAAGGATCTCACGTCATATCATTGCCTGGGGTTTTAAAGAGGCTATATATATATATATATATAGCAATTTTGGAAATAGGGTTGACCATTAGAACTCTAAAGAGAAGAAGCCCCTAAGAAAAAAAGAAGAAGGCTTTGAGACGTGGATACCTTGGGAGGTAACACGTTTGGGTTGCTTGTGTGGTGAGATTTTCGCTTCGTAAACTAACAATATATATGTAAGAGATGGCAATAAAAGACCAAAGATTAAAATATGTTTCTTGAAAATATTTTAGTACTTTTATATTCTTTATTATTTTTAGGATTTTATTTTCTGCCAAAAAAAACAGGGCCTCGTCGGAGAGGAACTTACTGACAAATGCAAGGTATATTTTCATTTTATTTATTTATTTTTTTCGTGACAAATTCACAGTACGTTTTTTCTTCTTGAGCCACAAATGATTGGTTTAGAGAGCAAGATTTGAAAAAAAACAAAAACAAAAATATTTAGACAAAATAATAAAATAATAAAAGTTTCCAAATAAGTAAACCAAAATTACAAAGAAAAAATTCACTAAAGAATGGCATTTCAAGTGAAGTAACATGAAGGGTCTTCTATTTATTCACAACAGCTTTACGCTACATTTGACATTGTTTTTTTGCTTTTACTTCTTCGCTTGTTTAAGCAAAATCTTGCTTTTCTAGCAACAAGCATATTTGTTCAACGACTGCTTTTGCTTCTCATAATGAAGCAAAAAGCAATCTATTTGCTTTTTTGCAAAATTTCCTTCTTTTTTTTCTCAATTTTAGCTTCTTTTGTTTATTACTTCTAATACCAATCACCCACACACATTATTGCCACTGCCACTCACCACCATTACTATCATCACCCACCACCCATTACCCCACCATAACCATCCACCCTCAATTGCTCAATTATTGTGATAGCACTATTTTACCATTTTCTTGGGGTTGATGAACAATCTAGCCAACTGAAACCATCACTTTGACAGGAAACCCTCTGAGTCGGAAATATTTACGATATCTTGACATATATACAAATAATTAAGCAATAACAAAATGCCTTATATCCTCTCATAGTCCTAATAGTATCATGTATATAATAATTGTTCATTATATTTGACGTTTGTTGAAATCTTCTCATTTAAAAAATCCTTTGCATTTTTTTTTTTTTGGGCTTTAAAACTTTCAATGTAAGCTAAGATCGGTTTATAATACATGTGAAAAAATTAGGTTGTTCAAATAAACTTTCATGTGGATTTCACCCGGGGGAAATTGGTTTTATGTGATAATTTTTCAAAATAATTCAGATTCAGTTGCACGATTCTTGGTAATTGTGGATCAACGATACTTCTTTTAAATAACTGAGAATCAATGTTATTTTAGGTTCATTAAAATTTTCTTCCGAAGATGCTCTCAAAGGACATTGAAAACCTTTTCAGTGAGGTTTGCAATTCTTTTTGAGTGCATTTTCGAAATTAAATTTTCATGAAGAGAAAAAACACTGATTATCAATTATTTTAAAGCAGTGTTACTAATTCTTAATTACCAAGGATTGGGCCACTAAATCCCAATTATTTTAATAAGGTATCACTTAAAACCAGTTTTCCCCAATATAGATAATTATGTAGCACTCCTCTAGATTACCCCACCTCTTGAAATAAATACATAATTTCAGTAATATAGCATTATAAAGAGTGTGAGACTGAGAGAGAGATTATCATCAAGGATGAGACTGTTTTAACCGATCTAAGTTTACAGTCTGCAAGTACTCTGAGATGAGGAAATGATTGTGGAGACATAAAATTAATACATAAATAGAATGTTTCCTCTTAAATCATTATGTTCTCAATCTAAAATCATGGCTACAGTTCTCATTTTTACTAAAGGGTCATAGATCAAGTGGTTTGTGGTACATATTTTCAAAAAAAATAAAACCACAAGAAAAGTGGCAGGATTCGAACCTGTGGCCGGCCCACCCCTGCCCTCCAAACAGTATGGAAGCCTTTCAGCTCGTACTGGTCACATTCCTAGATCTTCACGGCATCTATTATTATAATACAGATTCATCTAACTCTTCTAATTCACATACTGTGTGGACAAAGTCGATATCAAACCTAATGTTACAACCACCTAGGAACTATCCCTCGTCTTAGATACTCCTCATCAATCGTTTCTTTGAGAATCAGAAGCCTCTGGATAACAAGAAGTTAAACCATCTGTCTGGCTTCTCTAATTTCGCTGTCTTCTTGATTAAGGTGATATGCCTCAAGCATGATCTTAATCCACTTGTGTAGCTCCTTGGGTGAACTGCTCCATAAAAAATTTTGCAATATAAAGATATTAATCTCATTTCAGCATTATCAAAATTCAAGACAAGACAGCACTGTATCAGATGCAAGTCAGACATTTAATTGATTGACTAGCTGAATCACAATGTTTATACTGGTTCGTTTCATTTTTTCACAAGTAGCAAACAGCACCCCATATGTTATAAAGCAGCAGAAAAGAGAAGTGATTGGGCTTTGAGGCCGAGATACATGGTTTTAAATAAACATCAACCACGAATTGCGAGGGCCTTGAAAACTTGGAAACAATTTAGAAACATGCCGACAACTGGAGAGGAGTCAACTAAGAATATGAAAGTCTTTTCTAGTGTTACTTCTTCAATATAAATGATCCATATTCTAATCAAACATTTTGATTCCAAAACTCACTTAAAGTTATTCTCCTACTCTATTTGACAACAGCTTTATCTTTTACATGCTATAACAAGGAATATTTAGTTGGAATAAGAAGACTAAATTTCCAATCAGAAATATCAGACATGAGAAATCTGGTGTAATTTTGGACCGGTACTTCAAGTACAAAAGTGAAAAAAAAGTCTTCAATATATTGTTTTCAGGTAAAATTCAATAACAACATTTCAAAAAAGGTTTTGACATTTTAAAATTAGCGTTAATTTCTTCCCTCACTGGTTCCCTAGATGTGGAAGTTGGCACTGTTTGATGAATGATACATGTTACTAATAACAACGAACCCACTTAAATTTCAACAGAAGATTTGTTTATTTGTGATTAACATTTTGTTATTTTCGAACTTAATATACTGTTGTACCTTATCTGTATATTTTCAAATAATTTATAAATATAGCAATCTCCACACGGTGAAGGGTGTAAGAGAACAATGTCTACCGACACAGAATCAACTTCAACTGAGAATCCAACTATCACTAAGATTTCAGCAAGCAATTCTACTCCACCAATTGGTAACATTCATCATTTTGTCTATTTGAAATTAGATAGAAAGGGGGTCTCAATTTCTTCCAATTCTCAGACTTCATGATCTTTTGGATATATTGACTAGAGAGACACCATGTCATCCAAAATTTTTTGTTGACAACAAAAGAGTTGTCTCCTCAAACCTAAACCCGGCGTATATTGGTTGGCAAAAGAAAGATCAACTATTACTCAGCTGCATTATCTCTTCCTTGAGTGATAGTGTCTTAGCTCATGTTGTTGGTCTCTCAAGTACTAAAGAAGTTTGGTTAATGTAACGCCCCGGATCCGAATCACGAAATAATACCGTAACTCATCCCCGGAGGTTAATTTAAAACACAGGGTCGCAATATCAGAGTGAAGGAAAACATGAATACAACGATAGCTATATAACAGAGTGCGCTAAAATATTCCCAAACTAAAATAAAACTCACATGCCCAAGTAACTACCCACAAGTATCGAGCTCTCCAAGAGTATCTGAAAACAAAACGAAAGCAACGGGGTGAGATACGAATATCCCAGTGAGCAGCACATGCATGCACAAATACATTTATTTCAGTTCTAAAACATTCCACGGTTATAAACCATATACAATGATGATAACACACATATTCCGAATAATCCGACTAAACTTCAATAATCCAATTCATATCAGTGCGGAAAACCATCAGGTAAATCAAGCAATAACAATCCATTTCCAATCCCGAAGATATCGATAAAATAATGATTAACTAACAACAACATAGCAATTAACCATAATTTCGTATCTCAAGATATAATTCCAGATATACCTGTTAGCACCTGATTTTTGCACCCCCAAAATAAAGAAAAATGAAAAGTCAAAAGTCAAACCCTTAGGGGGTCAAAAATTGACTTTTTGATTCAAGTAAATTTGGCCATCAAACTTCATCTCATTGAAAAGAGCATTTCGACACGATTCCAACGCAATTGAATTTGCTGGAATCGGAGTCCAGATGAGAAAGATATGAGCTGGTCAAACTTTTGGGGAGCAAAAAGTTGACTTTTTGCTCGACCCCAATTCAGCTGTCAAACTTGACCCTAGTGGACAGGTGGTTCCGAGCCGGTTCCAACGACACTAAGTTTGCTGAAATCGGACACTGGATGAAGAAGTTATGAGCAGTTGAAGTTTCAGAAAAACTGCCCATGTGGCAAAAAAGGCAGCAAAAATGGAATAAACCAATAAAATAAATAAGATAAATGTGTTTAATAATATTTTAATAAAGAGAATCTCGCTTTTTAATAAAATAATCGGAAAAATCGAATAAGAATCTTGCAAAAAACCAAATTGAATAAAGGCTTGAAATCCAAACATTTTTAAAACGTGCTGGACCGTATTTCAATTACGGGCAGGGCACGCCCGTATTTAAAGTATGGGCAAGCTTCTGGAAGAAGACACGCGTCGTTATACGGCGGGACACGCGTCCCATACGGCCAATTCGCAAGATTTGTAAATGTGCGTTTTTCACCCGTATTTGAATTACGAGCAAGGCACGCCCGTACTTGAAGTACGGGGAAGGCACGCCCGTACTTCAAATACGGGCACACCCCTTTTTGCCTATAAATAGAGAGTCCTCCCCCCTCATTTGAACAAGGCCTCTCCCCTGGTCACAACCCCTGCCCTCTTGAAGCTACCCATGGCCGAACCCTGCCATCATGCCACCACTCCACCACCCTAAACCTTTTTAATGCCCAAATTGCCCCTATGTCCCAAAACCATGCCCAAACACCCAAAACCTTGCCTAAATTTTGACCTTTCACCTTCTTGGATTGAAGAACCTAACCAAACCCTTTCCATATCATTTTAAGAATTCCCGGAGGACGCGGAAGCGCTGCTCAAATTTTCAGAGGACCAAAACACCAATCAAACAATTAATTACATTGTAAGTATGTTCTCTTTATAAATTAAAGTGAATTGTGATTTCATTCTTCTCTTACTCACTACTTCTTGTCATTATATGTTGTATCTAACATGTTTTTGAGTGATAAGGAATTGCATACAAAAGTAATCCTTCTCATGCAAAAAGGGGTGGTGATAACAAAGGGTTATCATAAATGTCTCAAAAAGGGAAAACTTGACCCCATTTCATCACCATTATGTGGAGAAGATTGAAGTCCCTTTTGAATTTGTAATATCCCTTGTAAATTACCCCTTTCCCATTCCTAAGAGTTGATGGTGGACAAACCATAAGGACTTTGCTTACTCAAAGAACAAAGGAAGGGAAAAGGTGACCATTTGGACCGAGAGAAGAAAATGCAATGCATTGAAGGAGCCAGAACCATCTCAGTTATTACAGAAAGCTCCCAAAAGGTCACGGAACAGATCCCAAGCACAATCGGCAGCAAACATGCAAAATAAGCCGCGCCCGTAAACTCAGAGCGGTCCGGTGAGGACCGTGTTTTCTTCACGGGCAGCCCAAACCGTATTCTATTCACGGGCAAAGACAACCCGTATAACAAATACGGGCCAGTGTAACTGTAACTTAAAAAACTTAATTTTTGGTCTGGTTGGATCTATTCCAACCTGAACCGGCCCCTTTAACAACTTGGGCTATCTTAAGCCCATTTTTGGACCATGGGCCCAAATGGGCCCACCAAGACCTCCTTTTGGCCCACATGAGTGATCCACCTTAGACTGGCCTATACCAGGCCTGTTTTCAATAAACAGGCCCAGGTCCTTTGACCCTTGGCTAATGGGCCAAATCCAAGCCCACTAAGCCCATTGCATCTGTAAATAGTTTAAATAAATAACCAAAATGGGTTACCCAATAACCCAACTGGGCCCAAGGCCCAACCATGGCAACCCACGGGTCTTCCAACGGGACCCGGGTCCGACCCACTCCACTTAAATCAAATAAAAAGGGACCCACACCTCCAGAGGCCCCGCCAAATCTAACAAGACAGCATGCTGGTCTAGGAAAAGGGTGAAATTGACTCAGAAACCAGGGAGACCCGAGGGACCCTTCAAACTGACGGGGCGGGCCGGGGTGTCTTAGGGCTTCGCCGGACGTAACCGAGGACTTAGCTAGATCTCTAATAAGCCGCAGACCAGACTTAGACCTGGTTAGGGCAAAACAGTGTCTGCCTGCACCTCTCAGGCAGTGGCAACTCCGAATGTCCCGTGGCACGCACGAAAAGTGCGCCCGGTGTGCGATCTAGGATCCAGGATTTTTAGGTGCGCACAGCTTGGCGACTCCACTGGGGATACCTCAACCCAGTCGGACCTTGGTTATCAAATGAGTCAATTAGGTGGATATAAGCAGATTTAGGAAGTACTTCTTGTCCAACCTTAGTGGTTTATGGAACTTATGCAATTACATGGTATTGGGGGGTCCTATCACAAGGACGAGATAATTGCCTAAGGAAAGTGGAATTTAAGCGGTTCCCTATGACCCTCCACTTACCTGGGGATCCACCAAAACATTGTATTGCATATTGCTCTATGTTCTCACTATAAAAGTGACATTAAGGAACCCTTAATCAACCCATTATCCGAGAATCACCTGATCAAACACAGCACTTGGCTCCACTGCACATACAAGCACCTCACTACACCGTGAATGAATTTTTTAACTGCATGGGGTAACATGCACGAGGGAGTCTGCATGAATGATCCGAACTGAATGCTGTCTGCACCATGTGAATGCTCTTCTTAACCAAAACCTAAATCTCTCTAGCAGCCACCCTTCTTCAATCGAGAAACTTACTTTTGGGATGGTATTAGCCCTACGCTCCCGTGGTTTGCCGGGGAAAGCAAGGTAAACCCATCTCCCCAGGTTTTTGGATTCTTCAAGCGCCATTGGTTTCTTGCCATGGTATGCGAAGGGTCTAGTACTTGGCTTAGACCCTTGAAGGCAGGCGCCTTGGGCTGGGTATCCTTCCCCACCTATTACTTCTGATAAAACCTGATGTGAGCATGAACACTAATGAACAAATAGGGGTAAAATCAATCTGGGGCATTAACCCCCGCCTTTCTTGGTCTTAACCCTAATTTAAGGAAATTAACTCGATTTAATCCGTGCATTCAAGTCGGTCTTGGTTCAGTCAAAAGCCGGCCAGATCATGCAGAAATGGGTCAGAACAGAGGTAGAAAAACCCTAGAGATAGGATTTCAGCCCACTTGCTGAATGGCAAATTTGTACCCTCCTTTTGGGTTCTCAACAACCTTAAAGGTGATTCTCTTTTCAGATTTATTTTTGTAAATTTCGCCCTCGATGGCAAGTTGTAAACTTTTTTGTTGTGGTCTGACACCCAAAAGCAGATGAAAGAGCAGATGAAAGAACAGATGAAAGAAAAGGCCGGCTAAGACCTGAATGCATTTTCCAAACATTTAAAGTACATAACCCTTAAAACCCATAACTTGAGTGCTTGGATTTGATTTCTGTGATTGATAATTGCATGAACTACTTAGGCATTGATTTAATTTTTGCATATCCTGTTGCATGCCTTAGACTAATTTAGAGTTTTTGGTGGAAAACCCTTAATTGACTTGGAATTTCAATCGGATAGTCGGCATGGCATCTTCATCTTCGACTGAGAGAGTTCGCTTCCCTAGGATAGAGAAGTGTGCCTTTGATACCCCTTGGATCCGTTCTTGGACGAGGCAATTGCAAGGAGATGAACAAATTAAATGGGAACAGAAATACCATATGGGACAAACTCTGTCCTTATTAAATGTGCCCATTAATTGGGACATGATTCAAGCGGCCCTACCTTTCTGGGATCCCCAACTTTCCATTTTTAGGTTCGGAACTAATGAGTTAACTCGCACAATTGAGGAATTCGAACTATTCCTCCGATTCCGTGACCATGGAGAACCAGCCAGGCCAAACCTCAAAGATAGTTACAAGAATGAAGCTTGTACCTTTTTTGGCCTACCCAGAGGAGAATTCCAGACTTTAGGAGGTGACCAAGCATTCACGCGGGTCTCTAAAACCTTCCTTGCTGAAAAGATAAGGGACAAAAAGCAGGAAAGACCCCGTGTTTGGTGGGACACCTTCACCCTCGTGGTTCTGTCACAACTCTTCTTTCCTATTGGGGGAGACACCATTAATTTGGCACTCATGGAAATTGTAGACCAACTCTAGGTGAAATTCCGAATTGCACCATTAATCCTTGCTCAGCTATATCATGCCTTGACCATGACCAAGAACGGAACTAGGAGGTTTCAGGGATGCGCTCCTCTCCTACACATTTGGCTTCAAGATCACCTGATGGTTGCTGAACCTGTCAGCCCACGTTATGGGTACGTCCGTGACAATGTCACATTGATGGCCCGAAGAGAGATTAGACCAGACTTACCCTCCAGAGAGGACTGGTTTGACCACTTTCTCCAACTGAAAGGAGAAACGGATATAAGATGGGGAGGCACATTTGACCAAACATATACTCCCGTCATAGCTTTCAGGAAAAGACATTGCCTAGCCTTGATAGGCTTGACCCATGCCATGCCATACTATCCGGTTCGAATTTTGAGACAGTTTGGGAAGTCTCAGGGAATACCAATCAAGGATGAGGCGGAAGGATTAACTGGCCCACTTACCTGGGAATTGAAGAAAAAATTGGTGAAGGAATGGCAACACGTGCACATACTCCAAGAGGACATTTTCACTGCATCCGACGTTCGTAATTACGAACAATGGATTGCTCGAGAAACTGGCCTAGACAGCCCACCTCCTCTCCATATTGTCACCTCTGACGATATCCCAGTTCCGCCCCCTGACACATACAGGGATAGGGTGGCCGAACTACGGAATCTCATTCTCGAATCCACCGTGCATACGTGGATTCCGAGCGCAAAAACAAGCAGGCCAATGAGGCCCTTCAACAGCAGCTTGACACCATGCGCAGACACTCAAAAGAGGACCGACGTCTGCGGAATAAACTTCTGCGTGCCTTGAAAAGGCGAGACGTGTCCTCTCATTATGATGATGACCAACCTAGCTAGACTCTGGGTTTGTTTGTTTTGTTTAATCTTGAAATTGCATTTTCTGAATTTTGGCATTGTACTTCTTTTTCCATGAAGAATTTTGTCCTAGATTTAATAAAGTCAATTAAGACATCCTCCGATTCCTTTTTCAAGCAATCTGGCCCCAATCCATCAACTTCAAAACTTTCAGGCGATCTGAATAAAGAACTCACCAAATCCTTAAACCCAAGGGTTCTGAATAAAGAACATCCAATTCTTACCAACTTCCCTATCTTCGGGAATTATCAGTCCTAAATCTTTAAGGGTTCTGAATAAAGAACACCCAATTCAAAACTTTCAGGCAATCTGAATAAAGAACTTGCCACAGGAATTTTTAAACCCAAGGGGTTCTGAGTAAAGAACACCCCATCCTTGTCAACTCTCAAACTTTCAAGTTTAAGTCTTAAAACCCCAGGGTTCTGAATAAAGAACACCCAATCCCTTGAGCTCGGATCACACCCGTCTGATTTATAAGATCACATGGTCAACCTGTGGGGCACTAATGCCACTGGTATTTAAGCCAGAAAATTGGCAAAGGATCGTCCTGGCATAGCATACCCCGTTGTGTGGCACCAAGGTCAAGCAACTAAGCTAACGACTAAGGTACGCTCGGGTATCCCTAGCCGAACTCTTGGGGCACTGATGCCACTGGTATTTAAGCCAGAAGATTGGCAAAGGATCGTCCTGGCATAGCATACCCCGTTGTGTGGCACCACTGTCAAGCAACTAAGCTAACGACTAAGGTACGCTCGGGTATCCCTAGCAGAACTCTTAGGGCATTGAAGCCACTGGTAATTAAACCAGAAAATTGGCGGAAGATCATCCTGGCATAGCCTTCCCCGTTGTGAGGCGTCAAAGTCAATGGTGATTAAACCAACGACTAGCTAAGACACGCCCGGGAACTACTAGCCAAAGTTAGGTGCTAAAACCATCAGAGATTAAACTGAAAATTGGTTGAGGAACACCTGGATGTTGCTGTTCAGCTCATCCCCTGCGGAGACTTTACATGGTCCAACCTCGTGATAATGAGCTCAAACCAACCTTTTAAATTTGGGTTCCCTTTCCCAGCCGTTTGGCTAAAATAGACCAGTCTAAACCGGGTTCTCTTCCCCAACCATTTGGTTAAAACAGATCAGTCTAGGGTTCCCTTTCCCAGCCGTTTGGCTAAAATAGACCAGTCTAAACCAGGTTCTCTTCCCCAACCATTTGGTTAAAACAGATCAGTCTAGGGTTCCCTTTCCCAGCCGTTTGGCTAAAATAGATTAGTCTAAACCGGGTTCTCTTTCCCAGCCAAAATAGACCAGTCTAAACCAGGGATCTCTTTCCCAGCCATTCGGCTAAAATATATCAAGCTTGAGAGTCCCTATCATTTTCGAAATAAACCAAATAAATTAATCTTTGATCATGCTTTTAATATAAGTTGCACTAATACCCACTGGTTGCCCTTCCCAGGTACCAAAATTGCTTCTCGAAGCCCTTACCTGTTAAGATCTAGGAGAAGACTTGAGATGGAACAGCCAAGGGAACAGACCTCGTCAGGATAGGATCAGGCAGAGTCCAGCCAGACACAAACAGTGGCTGATTTACAACAGAGGATTGATAGCATGGGGACTATTATTCAAGATTTAATGACAGAATTAAGAGAACTCAGGATGGCTCCCCCAGCTGCACCAGTGACCCTGCAGCAACCGATTGCTCCACCACAGATGGATGCTCCACCACCATACCCTGCGTACCCACCTCCGTTGGTACCACCTCCACCTCCTCAAGCCGTGCCTCTTCCACAGATTATTGCACCTGCCCAACTGGGGCAAGAAGAGGAAGATTGGTATAGAACACAGCAGGCCCAGTTTGATGAAACGATGGCAGCCACCAAGTCAGAGGTAGATGCTTTGCGTGAAGAACTGTAAAGTCTACGACCCAGTGCGGTCCCCATGGAGGCTACTTTAGACAGCCTCTGCTTCTTCTCCAATGTCCAACTTCCTCCCAAGTTCAAATGCCCAGATTTGCATCAGTTTGACGATACTGGATGCCCGTTAAACCATTTGAGGTCATACTCTGGGGATATGTGTCAATATGCCAAAGATGAAAAAATTATGATACAGTTCTTTCAGAGATCACTGACAGGGGCGGCATACAACTGGTTTTTGGGTTTGGATAAGACTAAGATCAAGAGTTGGAATGATTTAGCTGCCAAATTCATCCAGCAATACCGGTTGAACAGTCAGATAGTTCAGACCAGGGCAGAGTTACAAAGGCTTTCCAAGAAGAATCAAGAGTCAGTACGAGAATATGCCAAGAGATGGAAAGAATTGGCAACCCTAGTCCAACCCCCACTACTTGAACGGGAGATGACCTCCTTGTTCATTGCATCACTTGGATAGCCATTCTTTTCCCTGCTACAGGGGCAAAGTACTTCCAATTTCAATGACCTGATTCTGACAGCAGACAGTATTGAAGATGCTGTAAGGGCTGGTAAGATAGATGGTAGTGGCCAGGGCCCTACACAGAGAAGGGCAGCATCGGGACAGAGTATTAGAAGTCAGGGGCAAGAGCCTAGAAGGCAAGAGGCCCAGGTTGTTAATTATGTACAGCCAGTACAGCCCTATTACATTGCCCAGAGGAATGAAATTCAGGGGCAACCTCTGAGAAGAACCAGAGAAGAAACAGAGGCAAGAATGAAGAGGGTTTTTACCCCGCTACCTTATGCACCTGCAGAACTATTGGCTACACTGCTAAAGAAGGGGTACCTTCGAATCAAGCCTCCTAACCCCAGAATGATTAACTCACGAAGTTATAATACAGCAGAGAGATGCGAGTAACATTCTGGAGCTCCCGGGCATTCAACAAATCGATGCTAGGATTTGAGGCATGACATACAGGATCTGATAGACAGTAAGAAGATCTCTGTAGATCCCCCAGCACCAGCAGAACCTACTCCTCCTACTGGTACGACCACTAACCCTCTCCCAGACCATAATAAAGCTTCTGGCAGCGGAACAATACATCAGATCATCAGTGATCAAGGCAGTGAACTACAGGCTGACCCGTCCTTATTGATCGGACGACCGGGGCAAGTCGTCAGGATTCATCTCCAAGAAGGGGCAATCTATCAACAGATACATGTCATTAATGAAGAGGAGAATGAAGAAACCTTCATGGGGTTCCCACTTGTGCATTTCAACTTTCCCGAACCAGAGCCGTTCTATCCTCCACCTGTCCCAAACTCACCCCCACTGAACATCTTCGACATGATGAACCCATTCAATGAGCCTGTGTACTTCCTACTAGAACCACCCACCCTCAACTTACACCAACTTCACCTTGACCCAACCTACTCCACTGTACCTCCACCTTACCAATTCCTACCCATGTACCATGATTCTACCATCACTTCCACTGAAAGAGAAGTCGATCGGATCACCCGTTCTGGTCGATACATAAACCCTAACCCTCCACCTACACCAGAGGGAGAAACTAGTGAAGAAAGAACAAGGAAAGAAAAAGGGAAGGATGTGGCCACTGAATTGCCACAGACCCATAAGAAGAAGGGGAAGGCCCCAGAAGAAGAGATTGAAAAACTCTACCATAGCGCTTTCACTCCGGAGTATGATCTAGTGCAGCAGTTGAATAAGACACCAGCCCAGATATCCATTATGCGTCTCTTGTTGGATTCAGACAAACATAAAGACGTACTTATGAAAATACTGGGTGATACTCATGTGCCTGACGACATCAACCCTGAGCAGCTGGAGACAGTAATGTCTATAATTGCTACGCCAGAAGCAATCTCTTTTTCCTCAACAGACTTGCCACCTGAAGGTTATAATCACACGGAACCTCTGTTTATCACTGTAAGGTGCTCCGACTTAATATTGAGACGGGTCATGATCGATAACGGGTCAGCTCTGAATATCTACCTAGTCAGGACCTTCCACAGTCTGCAACTGAACGCTAATTTAATCAAGCCTAGCTCCAAGAGGTAGGTGACACCGTTTACCTTCGTTTTTGTATTTACATGTGATTAATCGACAAAAGCATGTTTTTATGATATATAATGATGTATATATGTTGATAATCATGTTATATATATGTTAGAATGAGTTTAGACAAGAAAAATCATGATTTGGAACTGATTCTGATCGTTTTCGAACGACCGCCGACCTCGACTGTTCTCGGCGATCTTAGGCGCTCGTTATAAATTTCAAACCGCCGTAGACCACTTGAAGACATATCGTCGGCATTCGATTTTGAACTACCGCTGACCATAGACCGCCGGGGCGATCCTAGGCGCTCGGTTCAGATTTTCATAATTTCACACCCTGATTCAATTCCAAACTATTTTTAGACAATTTTAATGATTAAATAAGATGTTTTAAGACCAAAATAAATTATCTAATTCCCTGTTTTACAGAAAAATAAATTAGGAAGGTATTTAGGACATTAGTTGCCAAACTTTGAAAGAAATGGAGAAACCTAGTTTTTGGAAAACCTAACTTGTATTTAATTACTAGAACATCTTCTAAATGACACTATAAACCAGAAAACTTTATATAGAGAATTCAGAACTCAGATGACCGAATATTGAAGTAATTGATAGATTTAACCTTTATATGCCGCTAGGCACCAACCCTTATAGAAATATTATATTTTAGGGAATTTTGGAGTCTAGTGGGCATAGTTGGTTATGGATCCATAGTTGTAGCTAGATAGCTGAGGGATATGTCATTCGGGTTGAGTTACTCCTATATGCGATGCGCTTCCTTTGCAAGTTAGTTTGTCTGGGAAGGTCCTATGTCTGGAGGGACACCCCAGTGAGCCGCTGGTGATTCCCTGTACATGTGGATAAGCGACCATCTCCATGTATTGATTCTGGTGCTGCATGCTGGTGGTACATGCCAACTCTGATGGGTACCTGTGCAATAAGTCAGTGACTACGGCTCTTGTCTAAGCTGCGCTGCATGGGACTTGAGTATCATTAGTAGCATTGCTCCTAAGTCGCACGGTGGTATAGCAATTGGTTGAGAATCATCTCAAAAGGTTTATCTATCTTTGTGAGTCCTACAATGCCACTGAAATCACAACACTTGATATTATTATTGAATACATGTTGGAGGCATGTGATTGGGATATTGATCGGATGTTACTGCTTAGTGCATCCTAGCAAAGTGTGAATCATGTTATTGATCTTGATATTGGATTCTTATATTAAAACTTGCTGAAATTCATTTCTAGAACTGTTTATCAAACTGTTTTGTATTCATGAATGATATGAATGATTATACGTGCCTAATTAGTCGATATTACTTAATCGTGCATGAACTGTTACTTTACTTATATGAACTGTTTAATCTTGCATATGTTACCTACTGGGATATTCGTATGTAACGCCCCGGATCCGAGTCACATAAAAAACCCATAACTCATCTCCAGAGGTTATTATAAAACACAGGATCGCAATATCAGAGTGAAGGAAAAACATGAATACAACAATAGCTATATAACAGAGTGCGCTAAAATATTCCCCAAACTAAAATAAAACTCACATGCCCAAGTAACTACCCGCAAGTATCGAGCTCTCCAAGAGTATCTGAAAACAAAACGAAAGCAACGGGGTGAGATACGAATATCCCAGTGAGCAGCACATGCATGCACAAATACATTTATTTCAGTTCTAAAACATGCCACGGTTATAAACCATATACAATGATGATAACACACATATTTCGAATAATCCGACTAAACTTCAATAATCCAATTCATATCAGTGTGGAAAACCATCAGGTAAATCAAGCAATAACAATCCGTTTCCAACCCCGAAGATATCGATAAAATAATGATTAACTGACAACAACATAGCAATTAACCATAATTTCGTATCTCAAGATATAATTCCAGATATACCAATGTCATATAACACAAAGCCTTCTCATAACCATGCCCACGCCTCCAAATGTATATCCGGCCTACTCAGGGTTTCAGATATTGAAATGACTGCGTCATCCAATGCAGGCCTACTCCCCGGGTTTCTGCATTGACAACCAGGCCTACTCAGGGTTTCTGGCTGCTCTACACCGGCAAGAGGTACAATACCCAATAATCGGTAAACAATATTCCATGAACCATAAATACCAACAAACCAGCGAATAAAACATATCACGTCAAACAAAATCAAATACCAACATTGGTCAATGTCATGACTATTGTTTAGTTGATAAATTAAACATGCCAACTAGACACTCCACACCTCCATGTACACAGTTCCGGCCTACTCAGGGTTTTGGAAACTCTGAAATGACGGCCTACTCAGGGTTTCGTCATCCAATGCAGGCCTACTCCCCGGGTTTCTGCATTGACAACCAGGCCTACTCAGGGTTTCTGGCTACATTACATTACTAAGCTTAGACTCTGGATCCAGGACAAGCTAAACCAAAACAGTAAATCATCGTATAATCTCAATTCCAACATCAATTAAAACCATTCATTCCACATCATGTATAACTCATCACAATTCATCACCTGTCCCTCTGGACCAAGCAGTACCTCAAGTACTTTCAGTATTTTCTCATTTCCGTAACACATGCCATTTGGAAATAAAACTCAATTATTCATACCAAGAAAATCTTTACAATACATTCAGAATTATCCAAACAAGTGAAACCACAATTTAATAATTTCTCAATCAAAACAGTGTATAAAACAGAGGGAAACTAACTAGGAACTCCTAGTGTTTTGGTATCCAGCACAACACTTACAAATAACCTAAACTCAACCTTGGAAGCTTTTAAGAATTTCACTAAATTTTCCTCTAATAATTGAATAGGCAAAGTAGGTTCCAAAGTCCCCAAACAAGTGAATAGTTAAGTGGTTTCACCCTCAAGTCATCAAAAACCCCTTGGTTTAGTCAAAATTCTAATTCGGTAAGTGTATTGGACTATGCGCTCACCTCCTAAAGTGAGCGCCGAGTGAGCGGATAGAATTTAGGTTAAAATTCGACTATGCGCTCACTTGATATCAAGTGAGCGCCAGGTGGGCGGGAAGTGGGCGCGAGGTAGGCGCCAGCTTCGCGCGAGATTCACGTATCCTTTTTAAGTGAGCGCGAGCTGAGCGCCAAGTGGGCTCCAGCTCGGCGGATGGTACATTTTTAAAGGGCGCCTACTTCATAGTGAGCGCCAAGTCAGCGGATACTCACTGCAATTTTCGACTCTCTGTTATTTCCAGATCTCCAACTCTGGCCGATCTTTTTCGATCTGTAATTGTTCTAATAGTCTCCTAATATCCCCAGAATACTTCCCAACCAGTTTTGAATTTAATCTAAACACATTTCTATTCAAGTTGTAATTCACTCTCATGCTCGGACTCATGCTATTCCAGAAAACTCAGAAGACAACCATGCATCAGAATACATTCACGAATAAACTTAAACCTCAGTTGTAAATCAATGCTACTCACCGGTATTGAAGATCTTCTTCAAGCTTCCAGTCATCTTGAGGGAGTTCTCTCGCGACCCAAGCTGCTCGGCCGCCGCCCTAATTTCAGAGCAGCAACCTTTCCCCAATCTCCGAAAAATTTTACATTAGTTACCTATTTATAGACATCACAAGGGTTTAACCTAATTCACCCTCGATGTTTAATTAACCCTCGGAATCCCCTTTCTACCCCTCATTCAACTTGGGCTTTCCCGGATTTACTTATTTGCTAATTCCTATTTACTACCATATTTTTAAGTTCGATAATTAATTACGTATTAATGTTCCACCTCATTCTCTTTGACAACTAATGACCACAAATCTCTAGCAATAAATAAATTTTGATTAAACCTGTCCATAAATCCTTGTTTTCATACTTTTGCATATATTTTATTTTATCTACTATTTTATATTGTTTATTTTTTTTTCTACTCAAAACCTAATTTCCCCTTTAGTATATATACCTTCCATACGTATTGCCGCTCGATAACCTTTGAAAATCATTGATTCCATGTACGCTCGTCCACCGAAATCCCTACGTATACCCGCATCTACTTAAGCTTATTCGCCCACATAAATAATAAATAAAAAAACTCCTTAGAAAATATCGGGGTTTTACAGTTAACCCTTGAGAACATGTTTTCCTCTCATTCAAGAGCTCATGTATGTTATGCAACTAAGGCTGTAGTTACAGACCTTGAAGAAGGGATCACTAAGCATTGCAGATTATCTTCAGAAGGCAAAAGGAATTGCTGATAGTCTTGTAGCTGCGCTCAACCTGTCTCCTTGAGTATTACAAAAAGTATGGCATTTAGGGGTGGACAATGCATGACCTTTAGCAGCGGTCTTTATTGACTGCCGCTAAAACAATCCTTTATTCTGCACCCAACTTGTTTTATACTCCGCTGACCTACTGTTTATACCCTGTACAGACCGACGAATAAGAGAAAGCCACGTGGTATCCACATGGCCTACTTCAATCAGAAAGGCCATGTCACAAACACACATAGGCCTTATTTATTCAGATAGGCCACATTGGCATACATGAAGGCCAAGATTTTAGTTAAAGCCACGCAAGCACATACGATGAACCATCTTCATGTTATTCAAAGGATCATACCACCAGTCGGTAGAGAATAAACACCTACTTTGAGATCATGGCTGGACGGTTATGAACAGAGGATTGAGGATGACCAGCCTCCATGAAGATCGTGCAAGAGTGGGACGTTGAGCAACCATCAAGGGTTGGCTATAAAAGGCACAAACTCGAAGAGCTCGAGGACAACCTCCACCAAAAAACCGCAACCGGTTATCATAATGTTAATTTGGTCATCCGTGATCTTTATCCCCTCTCCTACACCACAAACTGTAGCCAGAAGGATAAACTAGGACTTCTCTCACTGCTTCCAGTCGCAGTGACACCTTAGACCCCTGTTTACTCTGATTGACGCTAGAACTCTGCCACCGGCAAGTAAGTTGAGGCCGCCCCTGACTCGCAGTTCTGTACCCCAATTACGGCTACAGAATCCCGAGCAGCCGGTCCCGAGACTGACTTTGATCAAACCAAGTGACTTGCGTACTTTCGGTTAAATAGCAATCCTAGGTGAACCCTCGAATTGGCTTTGTTAGCAACCGCCCTCTTCCTCCTGTTCTTATACTCCGAATACGGCTATAAGACCAGGATAGGCCGGTCCTGCAAACCTTGTCAGTTTTCTTCTTGTTTTTATTTCCTTTTGAGGATTATCTGTTGTAACTTACGGCCATCGGCCGATTTTATAATAAAGTGACATGCCATCAACTGCTTTGACTTTCAAACACATATAAGAACCCAAACGAAGACCGAACCCCTAGTCTTCATTCTATTGCTTGACCGGTTTTATTACAGGTGACTTGCAGTACGGCTAAACCGACTCCGATTTAGATTCAGAACAAGTGCCCAGGGTCAGGACCCGACCCGAAATATTCGTATCAATCGATACTAGCATGCCCGCGCAGAGACACATCATCAACATCGCCATGTGTCCATACCGGCCCAATTTCAAAGGAACACCTACTCTCTCTAGTCTCTGCATCTTTCAATCTCTCTCCTGCATCTCACCTCTCCCTACCAAAGTTGCTATTTCATTTGTACCTACTCTCTCTAGTCTCTCCATCTATCAAGCTCTCTCCTACATCTAGCCTATCCTAGCCAAACATCCTATCTCACATGTCTCGCCTCTCTCATCGAAACATGCTCTCTCTGTTAGTTTGGTCATCACGAGCAATGGCAATTTACTCCACAATCAATGGCAATTTGCCTTAACGGTACTAGTTTTACTATATTATAAATCAAAATTGAATTTCTTCACTCATTCAAGAAGATCATTGAATTGATTAATTATCAAATGTTCTCGTTCTGATACATCGGAGATTGCTACTTGTAAATCTAACTTAGTTTTTTTTTGCTTCTGAAGATCTAGGATTTTGCTCCATGAATTCACAGTGATAATTTGATGTCACTACAAGGAAAAAAAATGGCAGTTAGATAGAGGTGTTAATTAGGAGATTTGTATCGGCAATTTGGAGATCTTAAGAAATGCTTGAGTTTGAAATAAATGTTTTGACTGATTCCTCTTTTTATTGTTTTCTTGATGAAGACAGTCATTTCAGCACATAATCAAGGATTAATATTGCATTGGTAATCTTTGCAATCCGATCATTTTGTTTTTAATATGTTCTACTCGAATGATTTCTTGCCTCTTTTTTTCTTATTATTATTATTATTATTTCAGCAAGACATTGGAACACTGTCAACAAATTAGATCTTTAGCTTTTTGTGGTATATTGGCAATTTTTGTCATCTCGTGATAGAGTGGAGTGGATTGGGACTCGGGGAAATTCACATCTGTATGCTCTTTTTAGTTTTTTTTTTTAAATCTATGCTTTTAATCCTCAGAGAACTTGGAACTGCATTGAAGGATTTCCAATGCTCTTCTATGAGGATTGGATCTAAAGATAGAGTTGCGTTAGCTCAAGCACTTGGAACTTTGCACTCATTTGAAGAAGCTCAATCTGTTGTACAACATGTTTGGTGTAGATCCTGGGGGTCACTCTGAGTAAATCTATTTTTGTATAAATGGGTCTCAATGACTGGAATCCGATCTTTGAACATGGAAGATGGTTATGGTTATGGTGAGCTAAAGGAAGTTGATATGAACACCAACTCTTTAAGTTACTATATTGATGGCAATTTCATTTCCTATTCAGAGGTCCTGTAGATTGCTCATTCTAATTTTTAAGCTATGTACTTTGCTCCAGAAGTAGGACAAGGACGACCGTACTTATCTCTCTTCTATATATATGCTCCCAACTTGCTCGTAGTCCAGGATAGAGAAGAAATTTCAAAAATAAAAAAAGTTGAAAACATTTTAGTTTTTACAAGCCAGAGAGGGATTTACCGAGAAACAGAGTCAACCAAAGGATCACAGCCGAACCCAGTTTCTCTTGGGTATGAGAAAACTAGGAGATTCATGTTTTCTTGGCTACTGTAGTTTGCTCCTTCTAATTTTAAGCTATTTACTTGCCTGCATTGTGAGTGAATTATTGCTTAGGAAAGTTATCTTTTGTCTACAGTGTATCTGGAATGTTGATCTCATGTTGTGGTAGACTAGAAAAGGTTGATATCAGTGCATCGTCCATCGATCTACTTGCAAAATTTTGAAATCTTACGTTATTGTTTCATCTGGATAAAATGGAAAAATACTCTTTACTTGGGTTGATTTACTTGCTTTTAGAAATATTAGTGTTGTCGTGCCCTGTTTAAGTGTTTATTGCAGTAAATGGAGCACAGCAAGGGAAACAGGCCAAGCGGTGACCAACTTGCTTCCTATGGATCCCGTATCTAGACACCCTTCGTGAACCCCGACTCGATGCGCGCTGCATGTCCACAAAAATGCATCCTAAACTAAAGACCGAAACGGAGAGGGACGGTGAGGGTGTTAACGGAAACGTTAACGAAGTAAAGATTTTCACCATTCTCTTATTTTCGATTTCGGCTTCCCTCCAAAACAAAAAAGATTTTGTCTTCCCTCCAAGAAACCCTACTTCGTCTTCCCCAAACCAAGTCTAAGGTACACCGTTCTCTCCCAACAAACCTTTCATTCTCTCTGTGGTAAATGCTTCTTCTTAGTCTCAAACACATGGCAAATCATTAATTTTTTATCACATTCCTTTTTTGATTGTCGTCTACACAAGGCAAGCCCACGCCAATGGAAGGTAGTCCAATCTTCGAGGGAAAACCAGCCACAGCAACGGGACTATTCCTGTAAATATGATTCTCTGGCTTCGTCTATCAAAATTTTCCTTTTCCTGCATTCTGAAGCTCTCAAGGTGAGCTGAGGCAACACGATCGAATGAGAAACCCAGAATTCCTGGTTACATGCATAGGCAGGATATTTTGAATACTGGTAAGTATCAAGGATCCTCTTGATGACTTGTGACTATTGTTTCCCTTTTTTTTTTAACACAAATGTTTCTATTTCTTTTGTTTAGTTATAATGCTATAAACGTAAATTTAAGAAACATTGGAGAGTTTAAATGAATTTGTTGATATATTATTGTGATTTTGAGTTTTCCCTAATTTGATTTAGGTTGTTTATTCGTTCATGTGATTTGAATTTTCTCTGTTCTCGAATGCTCTCTTGCTTCCGTTCAATTAATACCAGAGAAGTTCCTTTTTCAGTAATTTTTTTTCTTTGAGTCACTATTGGAAACCAATGAGGGTAACTTTGTTTTCATATGATATTATTTCCATCATATGCATTATTTGTATTTGAAGAAGAGTATTGGGATAGTTAGTGTTAGGTTGATTGCCCATTTGTTGCCAACCCAGATTCCTATTCTCAGCTTCTCCGTGTCGGTAGTGAGAGAGAGAGAGAGAGAGATTTGAGTAGGGTTCCGATTCCCACATGGAAGCACAAGTCATCTCCCACCCTAATTGTTTTTTTCACAGAAGAGTCTGAAATAAGAAAATTGCAAAGCTAAGCAAATTCAATTCATTCCTCCCACCAGAATGAGAAAATTGCAAATCTAATCATTTCAAATTCCTCTTTCCTTTTATATTTAAATAAATAGAACCACACTACCCAGTCCTAGTTGATTCCCTTGTCCTTTTTATCTAGAGTCGGTAGGATGGAATATAGGAGGAGATACAATAAAGATGTGTAGATTTTGGTTGCTTTCTAAATTTGAAATTCATTTGTTCTTCAGTTAATTGAAGGGGTTATTTGCCTTGTTCGATATGATATTCATGGAAATGCAGTCTTTGTCAATTCTAGGGAGGAAGCATATAAGAAGAGGAAGTTAACTTGGGTACTTAAGCACATTTGGAGAAGATATGGCTACTGAAAATAATACCAATGAGGTAGGTGGTGAGGTGAGAGTTGTTCCTAATGTTGACTCGGTGTTTATTCCTAAAGTGGGGATGGAATTTGATACATTAAATGAGGTATATGATTTTTACAATGCATACGGTAAGGTTGCTGGTTTTAGTGTACACAAAGGTAAAGAGAAGCATGATGCTGGCGGTGGGATAGTTGGGAAACTATTCTTTTGTTTGAAAGAAGGGATTAAGAAGAAGGTTTCTAATATTCAAAGTAGGCCGTCATCACAAACAAGGTGTGGATGCAAGGCTTTAATTAAAGTTCGATTGAATGATCATGGGAAGTACTTTATACATGATTTTAATGAGAGTCATAACCATGAGATGCTTCCCCCAAGTATAAGTCATCGGTTAAGGTCACAAAGAAGAATTACACCTTCTATAGCAGCTCATGTTGATATTGTTGAGCATGCCGGATTAACTCCGAGAGCTGGTATGGAACTGTTGAGCACACAAGCTGGGGGGATTGAAAATGTAGGATTCTTACATGAAGATTATGGTAACTACTTGCGTATGAGAAATAAAATACAAATGCAAAAAGGAGACAGTGGTGCTCTTGCATCTTATTTTCAGGATAAACTTTGCAGTGATCGGGCCTTTTTTCATGCCATTAATATGGATGAGGATGATATGATAACAAATATTGTTTGGGCAGATGGCCAAATGGTTACGATCTATCATTACTTTGGTGATGTTGTTAGTTTTGATACAACATTCAAGACTAACACAGAAAATCAGCCACTTGGGTTGTTTGTAGGATTAAATCATCATAGGCAAACTGTCATTTTTTGTGCTGCTCTTCTGTACGAAGAAAGGTGTGATGCTTTCTCTTGGTTATTCAAGACTTTTGTGAAATGCATGCATGGGAAAGAGCCGCGAACCATTATCATAGATCAGGATTAGGCAATGGCAAAAGCCATATGTGCAGTATTGCCTCGAACAGTGCACCAAAATTGCATATGGCATTTGTATCAAAATGCCGTAAAGCATTTGAGTAATCAGTTTCACACTCTTAAGGGTTTTAAAGAATCATTTAGGGATTGCATATACACGTACGAAACTGATTCCGAGTTTGAGTAGGCATGGCAAAACATGATTGACAGTTATGGTCTTTTTGATAATGAGTAGTTGGATAGAAAGTATAAGGAGAGGGAGAAGTGGTCCTTGGCGTATGGGCGAAATCATTTTTCTGCGGATATGCTTAGCACTCAGGTATCAGAGAGCATGAATGCATCTATGAAAAATGCTTTGAACAGGCAGAATAGTATGGTACGGCTTTTGACCCAAATTGATGTTGTTGTGGCAAGGCATAGATATAGCGAGTTAGCAAGTAACAGCAATATGATGTTAAGGAAGAAGGAACCCCGTCTAATCCACCCAATGTTGAGACAAGCAAGCAAGTTGTACACTCCTGCGGTTTATAACAAGCTAGAGACAGAAGCAACAGATATTTGGTCATACAAGCTTCAGACGTCTTCAAACACCAGGGATGTTGAGATATTTAAGATTGTTAATAGGAACCAAAGAATCAAGCAACTGCACACTGTTACATATAATGGTGGAAATGGGGATATGCAATGCAGTTGTAAGAAGTTCGAGTTTGCAGGAATTTTGTGTAGGCATATTTTCTTCATTTTCCATTACAAGGATATCGAAAAAATCCCAGAAAAATACATCCTTAAAAGGTGGAGAAGAGATGCGAAAGAAGGATTGCAAGGCACCACGTCCTTACATGCTTCAAGTGCAGGTAATGAGACTGGTAAAATCTCTAATTGATACTGTAAGCACCTCATTTTTGCACCCCTCTAAAAAGCCCGAAAGCAAAACCCTAAAAGACAGGTCTAAACCCTAAGGAGCAAAAGATGACCTTCTGCCTGAGCCCAAATTGATTGCTATACCCTATCCCAATTGGTAGAGAATCCCGACATGGTTCCAACGCAATTAAGTTTGCAAGAATTGAAGCCCGGATGGAAAGGATATGAGCAAATCAATCCAAAGGGCAAATTAGTCAAAACTTACAATGTCTTATTTATGTTAATCAAGATGAATAAAAAATAATAAAAATCGGAAGAGCTTGATTCGCACGAGTGGGCTGCTAAGTCACCTCAGCCGTCAACTCAGCCAAAAAGGGGGGAGAAAACCGTGACCGCATATAGTGTGCGGTTGATTTTTTCGGCCACCGTTCATGCGAGCCAATCAGGGCAAGCAGTGGAAGAAAAGTAACCACACTTACAGTGCGGTTCGCTTTTGTGTCAGTCTGTGCCTAACCAATTTGTCCCCCTATTTAATGCTGAAAAGACGCGACCGAACTGTACATGTTCTGTCGACCAAACCGCACTGCATGTGCGGTTTTGTCCCTGTATTCTATAAAAAGCAAATTTGAACATGGGACAAAGGATGGCTGGGTTTTGATTGTTCCTTCCCCTTCTTCTCTGCTCCCTGAAGCTCCGGATCCCCCCTTCAACCCCTCCTTGCTTCCTACATCCCAAAAAGCCCATTTCTAAGACTCTTTGACCCCTCCCCCCTTCTTTCTCCTCCCATCCTCACTTGAAAACCACTCCAAGAATCTGCTATTGGTGTTGAAAGGAGGTGCTCCAGCCACTGTTTGTGCTTCAAGGAGGTATCAACACATCACTCCAGGGTCTCTAAGCCCCCAGGTATTGTTCCTTATTGCTTTTTACATCACATATATATACATGAGCTTCTAGCATGATGTTTAGGATAAGTTTAGTCTCTCCTTCATCTTAAGCTATTCTCTCCCATCATCTTCATATGTTTTCTTCTCGTTGGCATCACATGGAGTTCTACAAGGTAAATGGAAGCACATCTACAACTCCTTGGGAGGGTGAGAGGTTTTGTCACTTCACTTTAGGCCACTAAAGCTACTGTTTTGTGATTTGTGGTTATTTGGAAAGGGAGCATGTTCCAACCTGTTTGATGATCCTTTGTACCCCTGTATAACCCCCTCTCATCCCTTCTTTCATTGGATCTCTTCCCCACTTTTATATGCTGTTTTTGGATCCCGGGTGCATCCTGAGAATGCATGGTAAGTGACAACTTCTGTTGTGACCTTCATGATGCATGCCTTACCCTGTAACCCTTTGTCAGGATGGGTTTGAGTTGCTGTTGGGTGAAAACAGCAGGTCTCCCCTCTCTTTCCTTGCTTCATGACCACTTGCTTTGATGTGTTCACATATTATGGCTTATGTTTAGGGTACTTTGCTTACTGTCTTGTGCTATTAGTACACCCAAGGTGCTATGGAAAGGACATATTGTAGGATAGATTGCTTCTTTTATTTTGGCATTGCATGCTCCCCCACCCCAGTTTAGCTACTCTTATGTCCTTATTATAGGTTGCTGTTTTGAGTTCTTAACAGGTTTTTCCCCCCAAACAGCCATTGTTTTGGCATGTGTGCACACCTAAAATCGATCGCACACGGGGTGCACGCGGAAGTTCGTGCGTACCTCGAGACATTCGGAGTCGCCACTGCCTGAGAGGTGCAGGCAGACACGGGTTGCCTATCCGGGTCTAAGTCTGGTCTGCAGTTTTTTAGAGATCTAGCTAAGTCCTCGGTTACGTCTGGAGAAGTCCGAAGACACCCCGGCCTACCCCGTCGGTCTGACCGGTCCCTCGGGTCTCCCTGGTTTTTGAGTCAGTTTCACCCTTCTTAAGCCAGCATGCTATTTTGTTTTGTTTGGCGGGGCCCTCTGGAGGTGTGGGTCCCTTTTATTTTATTTTATCTTTTTTATTTAGGTGAGGTGGGTCGGATACGGGTCCCATTGGAAGACCCGTAGGTTGCCAAGATTGGGCTTGGGCCCAATAGGGTTATTGGGTAACCCTTTTTGGTTTATTTATTTGATTAAAATATTCACACATGTTAAAGGGCTTGGATTTGACCCATTAACCAAGTTACAAATGGCCTTGGGCCCGTTTACTGAAAACGGGCCTGGTTTGGGCCGGTCAAAGGTGGGCCCCATAAGTGGGCCCAATGGGGTCTTAGTGGGCCCGTCTAGGCCCAAAGTCTATCAATGGGCCAAAAATAGCCCAATCAGCCAATCTGGGTCGGGTTAAACCGATTCGGGTCAGTTTCAATTCATCCGGGTCAAAAATCTCATTTTTTCATAGTTTTTATGAGTTGACTGCACTTACTCTGCGGTTTGGTCTGAACCGCAGATACACTACGGTTTAGACCAAACCGCATACTAAGTGCGGTTGTGACCCGACCGCTCTGTGTATGCGGTTTTTGCCCGAAACTGCATTTTTGCTCCAATTTTGCTTGGGATTATTTTGGTTAGCCTTCTAGGACCTTCGGTGTCCTCTATTGAGATTTTTAGCATGTTCGATCTGGTATAAATGCCTTCAATTGCCTTCAACTCCTCCTTTTTCGGTGCTTTGGAATGGAATAAGATTCCATCCTTCTTCATTGGGTTGTGCCACCTTTCAGTGGTGCAAAAAGAGAAAGGAAAGAGGGAGTGGGATAGGGCTACATCAGAGAATTTAAAGAGGACAAACCCCTCTTATGTTAGTAAATGCAATTAATCAAAATATGCTACTTCTCATGTTTTCTTCCTTTTGTTTATTTTATGGGTTCATTTTCTCTCTTTTCACAAAGAGACACTCGTTTGCATGGGAGGATTCCAACAAAAATCAAACAAACAGATTAGTAACAATGAATGAGAAGAATTCAAAGTCATTCAAATAAGAAAATTTACACATATGTAAAAAAACGTTGCTAGGAATGTTACCCCACTATTACTTCCTTGATCTGGTGATGATGTGATTCTCCGAGAATTTCGGAAGCGCTTCCGCGCTCTAGTGAATTTCCAAGAACGGGATGAAAAGGGATTCCTCACTCTTGGGTTGAAATGGATGAAAATGTAAAGGGGGATGGTGCAATAAAAGGGTATTTTGGGTTTTGGTTTTGAGTGGGACAGAGTTTGGGTAGGGGTTGGACGTAGAAAAGCTAAAAAAGGAAAGGGACAGAGCTGAAGGGGGACAGCCTCTCTTGAGTGAAAATCAAGGAGGAAGAGAGAAGGGAGGGGGTGAAGTGGGAGAGAGCAAAAAGAGGAGAAGAGAAGGGGATTTATTTGTTGGAATGGAATGGGGGGGGGGGGGGGGGGGGGTGGCCCCCCTTTTATAGTTGAAAATATGACCTAAAATTGAATTTTAATCGCTTTTTTTAACTGAATTTTAATTTCATGTTTAACATAAGTAAAACTTAAATATTTTTTATTCTTATCTTTCCAACTCATGTTATCTTACGAATGTGGTTGATGTTTTTTGTTCATTTTTTATTTATTTTAATTTTAAAATTCTTTTAAGTTTTATTATTATTTTATTCTTAAGATTTGTTTGTTAGAAGACATATGTGTTCTCTATTTCCTATTTTATTTTTGATTTAATTTAATTGTTAGATATTTACAAAATATTATTATTTTATTCTTAGTTTTTTAATTTTTTTGTCCTTTCTTCAATCTTGCCACATGTGCAGATTTTCTGAAATTTTTGACTGCTCATAACTTTCTCATTTGATATCCGATGTCAGCAAACTTAGTGGTGTTGGAATCAGATTGAAATCTTCTATCTACTGAGCTAGAGTTTGGCAGCAATTTCAGGCTTTTTAGTAGAAGTGCAAAGTCGCGTCCTGGAGCCAATTTTGCTCATATCTCCTTATCCGAGACTCCAATTCCAGTAAACTCAATTGCGTTGGAGTCGTGTTGATGCGCTCTTTATGCTGATGTCCAATTGAGCAGCTAATTTGGAGTTTTGCAGAAAGCCAATTTTTGATATTTCCAAACTTGACCAGCCCATAACTTCTTTATCTGGACTCCGATTTGAGCAAACTCAGTTGCGTTAGAACCGTATCGGAATCCTCTTTCCAATGGTATAAAGTTTGGTAGTCAATTTGTACCCGATCAAAAAGTCAAAATTTTGACCCCCTCAAGTTTGACTTTTAATTTTCTTCATTTTAGGAGTGCAAAAATCATGTGTCTACAGCTGTCCCTCTTTGCTGGAGTCACCTTGGGGGATGAACGGAAAAGAAGAAAAAAGAACCTTATTTTTGCACCTTGGATTTCTTTCGATGTGGTCGATGAGCTCAATTCTTGAATTGTTTGCAGTGAAAAGGAAGTGTCAGAAGTCTAGTATCACTTCCTAGTTTTGGAATCCCTATACCCTCTCTTGGGTTTGAATAGGGTAACCTTTTTGTTTTTGAAAAGATAGATAAAATTAGATCTAAGCTCATCAGCCTGTTTCGGTGTTGATGCAAGGCACTCAACAATGTTCTTTTCTCCTTGTTTGTTCTATTAAAGCTTTTAGTGACTTTAGTTTTGACTTTCTTTTTTTTTTTTAAACTTGGTTTTTTTTTGAAAGGATTGTTAGGCCAAGGTTGGAGACTGGGGGTGAAGGTGGGAGGACAGGAGGAGGCTCTTGAGCTGCTGCCCATCATCTCGGAGACCACACATACCTATTCTTACCTATGCTATTTACAAAAGTGGGAATCAAAATTTACAAATGAGGCAATTTTGCCTGTTATTGCTTTGCTTTTCTTGAAAAGCTTGCTGTTTCTTCTTGCCAGGTTCTTTCTTTGTCGTGGCACAGACTCTCAGTTTAAAGCAACTCCACTGGGGATTTGATGAGAGTCTTCAGGATTTTCCATCAAGCAACTCCGTGGGGATTGTTGGGGATCTTCAACTTTTCTAATCAAGCAACTCCGTGGGGATCTTTGAATAGCGGTGCTTGACTGGGGACTCAGGCATTCTCGAGTAACTTCCATGACATTTCTGATTAGGTCACTCCGTGGGGACACAATGAGTCATTTGTTTGAAGAAATGTCATTTTCTAGGGAAAACATGATTCGAGCCATTTGTTGTGCAAGCCGACTCCCTGGGGATTGTTTTGATGTCTCCTTCTGCTTTCGAAGTTCTGTAAGAGGATCTAAGGATCTTTAACAGTTTTCTTCCTTCTAAGCTCTGCTGGGGATGAAAGGGAAGAGGCCTCCGCTGGGGAAGAAGGGATACATGTTTCTATCATGTTCATCTTATGTCTTGTTACTTCCTTGTTTGAACCTGTACAAAGAACAAAACATTAGTGCTTGATCTGCTAGGGATATGCAGGGTTTGTTCCTTCTTTTATTTTAAGCCTTTTACTCATCACAACCAAAAATGGTTGTTGATCAAGGTAATGAACCTTTCTTCAAAGGTTAGCAGCACTACTAGGGAAATTTCAAAAGTAATTAAGCAGAAAAATTACAGAAAAAACACAGATGTGGTAGTGTGTGTTTGTGCCTGAAATTATCACAAAAGTCAATCCTTAAGTCAGACACAGATAAGTGTGCCTGTTATTTTCAGCCTCGTCATCATGGGCCTTGAAGCGTTTATTTAGACACAATCTGCCAGTCTGGGTCCTTCGGATCACTTTTCTGTTTCCACCTAGTACACCGCCCATTATGTTCTTACTGCATTCCCCTTTCTAATCAAGGTATGACCAGTTTTTTTTTTTTTTACCATGACTGACCCTTTTTGCACACAGCGCCCTTTTTGGGTTTTCACCATGTCTGGCCTTTTCAGGGAAGATCTAATTTCGTCATTACCAGAAAACGTAGATTTGACTGTTTTTCTCAAGATCATTCACTTCGGGATCTAAGAGGTCTTCAAGATAGGACGAAATGTAGGCTAGGCCAGGGTTTTGAAAGAAAGATAAGTAGCTCGAAAAGGCTGTAACTTTATAGGTTTGTACAGTGCTCCTTTTATTGTTGGGGCTTACATCCTGGCTTATTTCTTTGGTTTTGGGTTCACATTTTCCCCGTTTTATTTTGCTTTTGCTTTTCACAACTCTTTTCTTTTCTTTTTCTTCTTTATTTTCTTTGCAATTGCTTTTTTTTTCGGGGCCAGGAATGCCCAATTTAGTGTTCAGAGCACAAGCACTGGGTTGAAAAGAAGCATTTAGGCTCAAAAGTGTCTAACTAGAGGAAAATTTTTAGGGTATTTGGAATGATTTATAGCCTTGGGGGAGTCAAAGATGGCATCTCTTCATTTCCCAATTGGAATGATCTTAAGCGTAATACAGCTTGACTGCATCTGCATTTATAGGCTCAAAAAAAATAGTTCCGTCCATCTCTTGTAGGATCAAAGCTCCTCTGGACAGAACTTTGTGAACTATGAATGGTCCTTCATAGTTCGGCTTAAATTTCCCTCTATTGTCTTCTTGGTGGGGGAATATTTTCTTCAAAACAAGATTTCCCACCTTGAAGCGTCATGGTATTATTTTTTTATTGTAAGCTCTTGCTATCCTTTGATGATAGAGTTGGCCATGGCACAAAGCCTTAATTCTCTTTTCATCAAGCAATTGCAACTGGTCAAACCTTGATTCTTCCCATTTGACGTCATCAATCTCTGTTTCTTTCAGAATTCTGAGCGAGGGGATTTGTACTTCTACAGGAAGAACTGCCTCCATTCCATATACAAGGGAAAAAGGAGTTGCTCCAGTCGATGTTTTGATTGAGGTCCGGTATGCGTGCAAGGCATAGGGTAGCTTCTCGTGCCAATCTCTGTAGGTAACCACCATTTTCTCAAGAATCTTTTTCAAGCTCTTTTTAGCAACCTCTACTGCTCCATTCATCTTGGGCTGATATGCTGTGGAATTCAGATGTCTGATCTTCAAATCTTCGCACATCTTATCCATGTCCTTGTTATTTAAATTCTTGGCATTGTCTGTGATAAGTGCCTCAGGTACACCGTAGCGGCAGACAATGTTATTCCTGATAAACTTCAGCACATGTGACCCTTTAACATTTGCAAAAGACATGGCCTCTACCCACTTGGTAAAGTAATCGATTGCTACCAAAATGAATTGGTGCCCATTCAAAGCCTTGGGTTGAATTTCCCCAATCATATCAATTCCCCAAATGGCAAAAGGCCAGGGAGAAGTCATTGAATACAGAGTGTTGGGCGATGCATGGATATTATCAGCATAAACCTGGCACAATTGGCATTTCCTGACATGCATATGACAATCAGATTCCATAGTTAACCAGTAGTAGCCCATTCTCAAAATTTTCCTGGCAAGCATATGTCCACTCATATGTGCGCCACATTGTCCCCCATGGATTTCATCAATTAACTTTTGTGCTTCATCTTCTGTTATGCACAATAGTAAGGAGTCGTTGTAAGACCTCTTGTATAGCT
Source organism: Buxus sempervirens (assembly GCA_947561395.2). Classification (NCBI taxonomy): domain Eukaryota; kingdom Viridiplantae; phylum Streptophyta; class Magnoliopsida; order Buxales; family Buxaceae; genus Buxus; species Buxus sempervirens. Next base: position 26,978,044 of record OX387185.1, on the reverse strand, counting down.
TGCCCCTACTAAGGAAGAATTGACCTGCCAACCTCTGAATTGTGCGTCTCTCAGTTGCTGTAGCACTTTCTGGCAAAGTTCTGTCTTTCAGGTATCTTTCAATGTCTACATACCAAGGTTCCCATTTTTGTGTGCTCTTCATAACACGAAAACAATAAATAGGATAGTGCCGTACTTCTATCTCCAAACGTTGTACCCAGGTGTCATCAGTGATAGTTGCCATAGATGCCAATGTTGCTAAGGCATCTGTGAACTGATTCCTGTCTCGTGACATATAGTCAAACGTTATGCTTTCAAACTGCTCTTCTAATTCTTTGATCAGTTCCTGATATGGCACCAACTTTGTATCTCTAGTCCTCCAATCTCCCATTACTTGATAGATAATTAAGCTAGAATCACCAAATACTTTCAACTCTTGTACATTCATTTCGATTTCGGCTCGCAAGCCTAACACACACACTTCGTATTCCGCCATGTTGTTAGTGCAATCGAACAAGAGCCTTGCTGCTATGGGGTGATGGACTCCTTCTGGGGATATGATTACGGCTCCAATTCCTTTTCCATTGATGTTAACGGCCCCATCAAAGAACGTTTGCCATCCAGTTTCCTCTTCTGTTGATTCTGCACACATTACATCTTCATCTGGCAACCCGGTGAGAAGTGGCTAGTAGTCTAGTACATGGTGTTCTGCCAAGTGGTCTACTACTGCTTGTCCCTTTATTGCCGTCCTCGAGGTGTCGACAATGTCATACTGAGACAAGATGACCTGCCACTTGGCTACCCTTCCAGTAGATATTGGCTTTTCAAAGATGTATTTCAAAGGATCCGTACTTGAAATCAGGAAGATGGTGTGGCTGAGCAGATAATGCTGGAGCTTCTGAGCTACCCAAACCAATGCGCAACACGTTTTTTCAAGCAATGAATATCTCACTTCATAATTATTGAATTTCTTGTTTAGATAATAAATTGCTTGTTCTTTTCTTCCTGTATCGTCATGTTGCCCTAGGACGCATCCAGCCGCTGTCTCCATGACTGACAAGTACATGATCAAGGGTCGTCTTGGTACTGGTGGGACCAAAGTTGGCGGACTCATCAGATATGCCTTGATCTTGTCGAATGCCTCTTGACAATCCTCATTCCAGACCACTGGGTTATCCTTCTTTAGTAATTTGAATATCGGTTCGCATACAGGAGTCATCTGTGCTATGAACCGACTGATGTACTGTAATCTGCCAAGGAAACCTCTCACTTCTTTCTCTGTTGATGGGGGAGGCATTTCCAGAATTGCCTTTACTTTGACGGGGTCAACTTCAATCCCTCGTTCCCAACAATGAATCCGAGCAGCTTTCCTAAGGTAACTTCGAATACACATTTATTCGGATTAAGCCTGAGCTTGCATTCTCTGAGTCTATCAAATACCTTTCCGAGGTTCACCAAATGACTTTCCTCCTCCTTTGACTTTGCAATCATGTCATCCACATATACTTCCATCTCCTTATGTATCATATCATGGAATAGCAAAGTCATTGCCCTTTGGTATGTAGCGCCCGCATTCTTTAATCCGAATGGCATTACACAGTAGCAATACGTGCCCCAGTGTGTAATAAAAGACGTCTTCTCCATATCTTCAGGTGCCATTCTTATTTGGTTATATCCGGAAAATCCATCCATAAATGAGAACATGGAATGCGTCGCCGTATTATCAACTAATACATCAATGTTCGGCAATGGAAAGTCGTCTTTTGGGCTTGCCTTGTTCAGATCCCTGTAGTCAACGCACATCCTGACCCTTCCATATTTCTTGGGAACTGGTACAATGTTTGCCAACCATTCTGGGTAATCTGTAACTTTCAAGAATCCGGCATTTAACTGCTTGGTGACCTCTTCTTTGATCTTCAGGGCCCATTCTGGCTTCATGCGTCTGAGCTTTTGCTTCGCTGGTGTGGCCTCAGACTTTATTGGCAACCGGTTCACAACTAAGTCCGTGTCTAACTTAGGCATATCCTCGTATGACCATGCAAACACGTCAGTGTAAGTTTTTAGAAAATTAATCATCTGTGTTCTCTGTAATTGAGACAGTTTTTTACCAACTTGAAGAACCCTTGGTTGTGCTGTTTCACCTATGTTGATAGGTTCAGTTTCCTCAATATTAGCCTGAAGACCCTTTTCATGCCTGTCCAAAGCAAATTGGATTTCAGGCGGGGTTTCCCATGATTCATCATTATCCTCAAGTTCAAAAGACTCATTGGGGATAATTTCTGAATCTTCAGGTTGTGATGGGCAGGTGCCGCAGTTTGATTCTTGCACCGGCTCATACCTTTGTTTTATTCTTTCTTGAACTTCTTTTTGTTTGATTATGGCAGCCTGATTATCTATCTCGTGCCCCAGGTATGCGTCGAGATTGATACTAAGGTTGCGAGGTTGAGTTTGTTTGTTTGTACAATTATTAACAGAAGCAGGCAAATACTCAAAATACTTCATGCATTTATTGTAAAGTGCAGAGATATCTACAATGGAGATTTCAGAAGTAGAAGAAACCCCCTTTGGCAGATCAGCCTTGCTGGTGGCAAAAGTCGTCGAGCTCCAGTTCCGTAGTGGGCAGTTCTCCTGGTTGATGGCGGTCACTTCCTCTATCCTTCCAACTTGTACCATGCTGACATCACTATTTGATGAGATGTAACCGGGATCATGAGCCTTACCCTTTTCTAGCCTGTTGGAAGTGTGGTCCTCTGGTGCCCAATTGCCATATGTTTCATGATAAATCATCTCAAGAATTGGTCCTAGCACTTGTGGCATTCGACAGAACATTTGGTTCAGCCCATCTTGTGTTCCAGAGTGAAGATTGTAAAGAGAAGGTGGAGGAGATTTTTTCCTTGGGGTGGGCTCTCCTGAACCTCCTTGGCTCTCCATCATGCATATATACATAGCTGGATCTTCTTCCTTTTCTTCTGGTATGGTAACCAGTGGTGCTTCAAGTACAGCTAGCGGGCAGACAGGTGTCCCTTTAGGAATGATTGGTTCCTCAGCAGGTGCAACATGATTGGCTGATTCCAGGTTGACCAGCGCGGGCAAATCTTATAACAATTTTTCAGAGACCAGTCTGTCTACTTCCACTATATCACCAATTAGTTCCATAAATATAGGGGATTCTTCCCACATCATCTGAGCGAGTACTTTCAAATCATTTTCTTCTTCTTCTTGTTCTGCTGAATCGTTAAATTCATCACCCCACCCTTGGGGAATTATGTTCTGGATAGCTTGAGCAACTTCCCTCTCCATGTTGGTGAAGTGATGATAAAGCTGGCCGTGCACACAAATAGGCCAGTGTGGGTCTCTTCCTTCAGTCCGTGCGTTCTTCCTTTCAGCCTTCATTCCGTAAAGCGTGGCATAATCCTCAGGTTCAGGGTTAAATCCTAACCCAACTCCGACAGTTTCATCATAGGGCTGTACTGCTGTTTTGATGCCTTGTTTGTACTTACCCAGGCCATCACCTATTTGGAGGCCCCAATCAGCTCATTCAGTAACTCCGAACATACTCTTCCTTTTTCTCTTCACAGATTGCCGTACTTGCTCAGGTGCATGGATGCATTTTACTTGGACCATTTCTACTACCTGTAGACACCCCAAATTTCACTACAAAATGAGAAAATAATAAAAACATTAATTGGAATTTAAAACAGGCCAAAAATGCATGAAAATCAATAATTCGAGCCTTGACCATATTGTACCTATGGGCTAAGCGCGCCCGAATTTTATATACGGGCACGCCGCGCCCGTAATACATATACGGACACCATTGGACCGTAAATCATTTACGGGCACATCAGACTCGTGCAAGTTTTATTCTTCTCTCGATTTCTGAGCCTTATCTTTAGTCCAATATCCTTTTAAATGAGCGAATTAAATCTTTTATTTGTTCGAAATATCTTTGTGGATAAAGGATTGGCATGATCTTGTGTTTAACTCAAATTGAAAGTCTATCTTACCAAACCTTGGACCAACCATACCCCTGGGTTTGCCTCTAAATAGAGGGCCTCTCCACAAGCAAAAGGCCACGAAATTTGAAGTCCAAGAAGCTCCAAGAGAAAAGAGGAATCCCTGCTGCTCTGCCAGCTTAATCCAGGTAAGTCCCTTTTCCCTTTTATTTTCTGTCTTCAATTCTAGATGTAATAGGATCTTCTTTATTGTTGTAGAATACGGCCATCTTTTATTTTGTATTCCTAAACTTGTCTCTAAGTACCTCAAGAGTCTCTCTAGCCGTAAAACGTGAAGAGAGAGCTAGGGGAAAGGGGAACAGGTGGATCCCTAGAATAGAACCCCATATCTATTCTTCTCCTTTTTTCTATAATAAGGCCTTTGATTTTGTTTGTACCCAAACCTATCTCCAAGTACCTCAAGAATCCTCTCTAGCTGTAAAACGTGAAGAGAGAGCTAGGGGAAAAGAGAACAGGTGGATCCATAGGGTAGACCCCTTTGTGCTCTAATCTGTGAGATGTGGCTGCTTTTTGGATATCCTGATAATGTTTTAATGGTTTTTATATTGAATCTGAATCAATCATATGAATCCATGATGTTTATAACATGAGATCCCCACTTTTTTCTAGAATTTGGATTTTTCACATCTTTGCACCTACAGCACTGTTTTCGTGATTTTTGTGATATTAGGCTAAGATCCTGGATCTATCATGATCAATATGATAGATCTGGATTCAGAAGCCTGAAAGTAATTTCTAGGGTTTCATGATATGGTTTTTGAATCGTTTTTCACTTTTAAGAGAAGACCCTACGATCTAAGTTCTCCCATTTTGATGTTCTTCATCAATGTGGGTATTTTTGGTTTTGATTTTTTGATTTAATGTGAAATTTGAGCTATATCTATGTCCTGGACTGTTCAAGTTCAATTTAGCAATATTTTATAAAAATCATATTTTTCTAGATTTCTAGAATTTAACTTGAAACCAAATTTTTGAAGATTTCACTTTAGATTGGTTTTATTTGATTTTATCTCAATTTTATTTTGATCATGAAACCCTAGGAATGGTATGATCATATTTGAAAGTTCTGGATCAATCAAGCTATTCGTATGAAAAAACCATACACTTTTGTCTTTTTTGTGATTTTTCGTGATTTTTATAGCAAGCCTTTTTCATTTATTTTGACATGAACAATACCTGGCAACCACCTTGTGTGGATGAATAGGGGTGCCTAACACCTTCCCCTGTTCATAACCTAATCCCCTTACCATCTCTGGTTTTTTTTAGAGGGTTATTTTTACCCTAAATTTGCCTTTTTGAGCTTATTTGATATCTTGGTGTCCATTCACACCTAAACAGAATGGTGGCGACTCTTTGTTTTATTCAATCCCTTGTGATGATTGAGGAAGTCAATTGAATTGATTTTTTCCCATGTCTCACACTGCCTGGAAATTCAGAGACGTGGGCAACTCGTAATCAACATAAGGTACCGCGACCTTTTCAAATTCCCGATGATCTTCTGCATGTACAGTGATTAATTCGTTCCCAGAAATGAATCTGATCATCCTGTGTAAACTAGATGGAACTGCACCAACCTGATGCAACCACGGCCTTCCAATTAGCAAGTTGAACGAGGCATTTATGTCCATTAGTTCAAAGGTCGTGGAGAATGTTCTCTCTGCTATCACGATGTCCAGAATGACCTCTCCCAGAGAATCCCTCCTGGCATTATCAAATCCTCGAACATTATGAGAACTGGGCTTGATCATATTAGAACTCAACTATAGACTATGAAAAGTCCTGACTGGGCAAATATTCAAAGCCGAACCATTGTCAATCATCACACGCTTTACCACAAGGTCGAAGCACTTTACTGTTCAAGTTCGATGTGATCATAGCCTTCTGATGGCAAGTCCGCTGAGGAGAAAGAAATAGCCTTTGGTGCTACTATTACAGACATTACTGCCTCCAGCTGCTCGGGGTTAATATTGTCTGGCACATGAGCTTCTCCCAGGACTTTCATCAACATGTATTTATGCTTCTCTGAATCAAACAAAAGGCGCATGATAGAGATCTGGGCGGGCACCTTGTTCAACTGCTGAAGGAGATCATACTCCAGTGCATAAACACTGTTGTGGAGTTGTGCAATCTCTTCCTCAGAGGCCCTTCCTTTCTTCTTGTGGGTCTGTAGCACTTCAGTAGCCACTTCCTTCCCCTTTTCTCGTCTTCTTTTTTCCTCTTCCGTCTCTCCCTTTGGTGCGGGTGGAGGGTTAGTGTCCATATATCGACCGGATCGGGTGATTCGATCGATTTCTACTTCAGTGGTGGTGATGATAAAGGGGTAACAGCTCGTAGGGTGGAGGTGTGGCATTGTAGGATGGAGTTTTAAAATGGAGTTGTGAAAGGTTAAAGCTAGGTAGTTCGAATGAAAGAAGGGTGGGGTCAAGTGGTGGGCTATCCATCATGTCAAAAATGTTCATGGTGGATGGGTCAGGGATTGAAGGAGGGCAGAAAAGTTCGGGTTCTGTGGGGAGGTGAAAGTGCACCAGAGGGAGTCCCAAAAAGGTATCTTCGTCATCATCTCCTTCAATGACGTGTACCAGCTAGTGTACTACCCTTTCTTGGAGATATACCCTAACAATTTGCCCCGGTCGCTCGATCAGTAGAGATGGGTTGAATTGTGCTTCATGGTCCTGGTCAAAGATGACCTGATTCACAGGTCCACTGGCGGAAGCCTTAGAGTGGTTCGAGGGAGGGTTTGTGGTCGTGCCAGTAGGCGGGGTTGGTGCTGCTGGTGCTGGGGGATCAACAAAGATCTTCTTACTATCAATCAAATCTTGTATGTCATGCCTCAAATCCCAGCATCGATTGGTATGATGCCCAGGAGCGCTGGAATGGTATTCACATCTCTCTGCTGCATTGTAATTTCTTGAGTTTACCATTCAGGGATTTGGAGGCTTGATCTGCAGATATCCCTTCTTCAGCAGCATAGCCAATAATTCAGCTGAAGCGTAAGGTAGTGGGGTAAACACCTTTTTCATTCTTGCCTCGGCTTCTTCTCTGGTCCTTCTTACCAGTTGGTATGCAGGTTGCCCCTGGCCTTCAAGCCTCTGAGAAATGTGGTATGGCTGCATTGGCTGTACATAGTTAACTGCCTGGGCTTCCTACCTTCTGGGCTCTTGCCCCTGGTTTCTGTTGCCCTGTCCTGCTGTTGGCCTTCTTTGCGTAGGACCCTGGCCACTGCCATCTATCTTTCCAGCTCTAACTGCGTCTTCAATTCTGTCGGCTGTCAGAATCAGGTTGTTGAAGTTGGATGTGCTCTGCCCCAATAAAAGAGAAAAGAACGGCTATCCTAGTGATGCTATAAACAAAGAAGTCATCTCCTGTTCAAGCAATGGTGGTTGGACTAGTGTAGCCAATTCCTTCCATATTTTGGCATACTTCCGTACTGATTCCTGATTTTTTTTGTCAGCCTCTGCAACTCAGCCCTAGTTTGTACGATTTGACTATTCAATCGATACTGTTGAATGAACATTGTAGCTAAATCATTCCAAGTCTTAATCTTGGTTTTGTCCAAACTCAAAAACCAAGTGTAGCCTGCCCCAATCAACGACCTCTGAAAAAACTATATCATTATCTTCTCATCTTTGGCATATTGGCACATGTCTCCTGAGTAGGAGCGCAGATGATTTAGTGGGCACCCAGTACCATCAAACTGGTGCAGATCTGGGCACTTGAACTTGGGAGGGAGTTGGATATCTGAGAAGAAATAGAGGCTGTCTAGAGTAGCCTCACTGGGAACTGCCTTTGGTCGCAGTTGTTTCACCTCTTCTCGCAAGGCATCCACCTCTGCCTTGTTTGCTGCCATATTTTCTTCGAACTGGACCTGCTGAGTCCTGTACCAGTCTTCTTCTTCTTGTCCCAGTTGGACAGGTGCAATTGCCTGCGATAGAGGTACTTCCTGAGGAAGCGGTGGTGGTACCAGTGGAGCCGAGTGTACTGGGTATGGTGGTGGAACCTCTGCCTATAGTGGAGCAAGTGGTTGCGGCTGAGCCACTGGCGCAGCAGGTGGAGCAAGTCTTAGTTCTCTCAATTCTGTCATTAATTCTTGGATAATAGTACCCACGCTATCAATCCTTTGCTGTAGATCAGCTACTGTCTGTGCCTGCCTAGATTCTGCCTGGTCCTGTCCTGACGGTGTTTGTTCTCTTGACTGATCCATCTCAAGCCTTCTTCTAGATCTTAAGAGGTATGGGCTTCAAAAAGCTATTTTGGTACCTATTTGAAATAGTAATCAAACATTAGTGCAATTTTTACATAATTTATGCGACTTGAATTGGAGTTAAATTATCAGTTTTAGCTGTCTTCAGGATAAAGAACATGATTATTGATCCATTTTAACTATCTTGAGATAGTCGGGGAAGAGAACCCAAGGGAATCCTAAATTGATCTATTTTAGCCAAACGGCTGGGAAAAAGAACCCGAGGTTAAACAAGTCTATTTTAACCAAATGGCTGGGAAAGGGAACCCTAAATTGATCTATTTTAGCCAATCAGCTGGGAAAGGGAACCCCAGGTTAAACTGGTCTGTTTTAGCCAAACGGCTAGGAAAGGGAACCCATGACTGGTCTATTTGAGCCAAACTTTTGGGAGAGGGAACTCGAGGTAAAAAAGGTTGGTTTGAGCTCAGTATCACGATGTTGGACCATGTAAAGTCTCCGCAGGGGGTGAGCTGAAAAGCAGCACCCATGTAACGCCCCGGATCCGAGTCACATGAAAAACTCGTAACTCGTATCCAGAGGTTATTATAATTAACAGGATCGCACTACCAGAGTAAAGAAAACATGAAACTAAATAGTTCTATGCAATAGAGAGCGCTAAACAATCCCAAAGTAAAACTCACATGACTAAATTTCACTACCCGCAATTATCGGCTCTCCATACGTATCTGAAAAAACAAATAGAACTAAAAGAGTGAGATACGAATATCTCAGCGAGTAGCACATGCATGCAGAAATACACATCTTCAAATTTAAAAACTTCCATGATCGAAAAATCAGACGAGAAAAACAAGGAATAACCGGTAAAGTCTGTGTACCCTTTTCTTTTATATTGTTGACCCCAAAGTATAGGAAACCATTTAACTATAAGCAATTTACATCGGTAATACCTTGGTCAACAAAACCCAGATCAGTTTCAGAAAACATTATTATTATAGTCCATGCTTCAACAAGACAAATTCCACTAAGTATCCCATGGTATTCCAATTGATAAGTAAACAACAAATCCACATGGTCAATGTCATACAAATATTTGATTGGGTAATCAACATGCCAGAGCGACCTCCACACCTCCATGTACACAGTTCCGGCCTACTCAGGGTTTCGGATACTCTGAAATGACGGCCTACTCAGGGTTTCGTCATCCAATGCCGGCCTACTCAGGGTTTCGGCATTGACAACCAGGCCTACTCAGGGTTTCTGGCTGCTCTACACCAGTTGTGGCAACACTCCATGGCCATGCCATTACTCCAATAAAATAAAAGCATCACATTACTAAGCTTAAACATCTGGATCTAGGACAAGCTAGACCAAAACAGTAAAACATCGTATAATCTCAATACCAATATCAAAGTAAAACCATTCATTCCACATCATGTAAAACCCATCACAGTTCATCACCTGTCCCTCTGGACCAAGCAGTATCTCAAGTACTTTCAGCATTTTCTCATTTTCGTAACACATGCCATTCGGAAACAAAACTCAATTCATTCATACCAAGGAAATTGTCACAATACATTTACAGTTTCCAAACACGTGAAACCAAAATAGAATAACTCCTCAATCAAAACAGTGTATAATACAGAGTGAATGTAACTGGTAACTCTTAGTGGTTTGGCATCCGGCACAACACTCATAAGTAACCTAAATTCAACTTGGAAGCTTTTAAGAAGTTAACTAAATTTTCCTCTAATAATTTCATAGGCAAAGTAGATCCCAAAGTTCCCAAACAAGTGAATAGTGAAGTGGTTTAACCCTTAAGACACCCAATTACTCTTGGCTAACTCAGACTTCCATTTCAGTAAGTAAAATAGGGTAGGCGCTCACTTCCTGAGGTGGGCGCTAGGTGGACGTCGGTCGGCGGTAAGAAAATTAGGGTAAAAGTTGCTTCCGCTCACTCGACGCTAGGTGAGCGAGAGATAGGCGCGAGCTGAGCGCCAGGTTCGCGCGAGCCGAGCGGTCGGTTTTCGAGTGCACGCGAGCTGAGCGCCAGGTTCGCGCGAGCTCGGCGGTAAGTCGAATTTTAATGGGGCGTCTAGCTAAAAGGTGAGCGGCAGTGGGCGCCGGGTTCGCGGATACCCCCTACGATTTCCAGTTCTCTGTAAATTCGAGATCTATATCTCTGGCTGTTTTGTTTCGGTCTGTTATTGCTCCAATACCCTCCTAGTACTCCCAGAAGACTTCCCAACCATATTTGGATTTAATCTAAACACTTTTAATTTCAAGATAAAATTCCATCTCCGACTCTGTTTCATGTCATTCCAGAAAACCAGAAGAAAACCAGAAAACTCATACATCACTTAAAATACAAACCATGCATAAGAATAAGCCCACGAAAACATCAAACACAAAACCCAGTTGTAAATCAGTGCCACTTACCTTAGTATTGAAGACCTTCTTCAAACTTCCGGCCATCCTGGGGATTTGACTGCGAGACCTAACCCGCCGGACTGCCGCCCTAACTTTCTCCCGAGCAGCAATTTTTTTCCAAATCCCATAAAACTTATAGGAGCTTCCTATTTATAGACATCGCAAAGTTTTGACCTAATTTCCCTTTTATTCCTCGAATCCCTGTTCTACCCTCTATTAGTGTAGGGTTTTCCCGGATCTTAACTATTTACCCAATTTATTTCCGGGTCCGAATGTAACCTATTTATAGTTCCACTTAAATTTCTTTAACACTAATGAACCACAAATTTCCTCGCAATAAATTCTTTCTCTTTTTTTTTGAATGTTAATTTATTTTATTCTATTATTTTTATTATTATTATTTTTCTCAAAACTGGGGTTTTACAACCCAAGCGTACCTCAGCTGGTGGAGTTGGTGCCTAAGTTCGGCTAGTAGTTCCCAGGCGTACCTTAGCTAGTCATTGGTTTAATTACCATTGACTTTAGCGCCACTCAACGGGGAAGGCTATGCCAGGACGATCCTCCACCAACTTTCTGGCTTAATTACCAGTGGTTTCAGTGCCCTAAAGTTCAGCTAAGGATACTCAAGCGTACCTTAGTCGTTGTCTTAATTGCCATTGACTTTAGCGCCACACAACGGGGTATGCTATACCAGGACGATTCTCCACCAATGTTTTGGCTTAATTACCAGTGGTTTCAGTGCCCTAAAGTTCGGCTAGGAATACCCGAGCGTACCTTAGTCGTTGGCTTAGTTGCCATTGACTTTAGTACCACATAATGGGGTATGCTATCCTAGGACGATCCTCCACCAATTTTCTGGCTTAATTACAAGTGGCTTTAGTGCCCTAAAGTTCAGCTAGGGATACCCGAGTGTACCTTAGTCGTTCGCTTAATTGCCATTGACTTTAGCACCACACAACGGGGTATGCTATGCTAGGACAATCCTCCACCAATTTTCTAGCTTAATTACCAGTGGCTTCAGTGCCCTAAAGTTCGGCTAGGGATACCCGAGCGTACCTTAGTCGTTGGCTTAATTGCCATTGACTTTAGCGCCACACAACGGGGTATGCTATGCTAGGACAATCCTCCACCAATTTTCTGGCTTAATTACCAGTGGCTTCAGTGCCCTAAAAGGCTGACCGCATGATCTTGAAAAAGATACAAACGGGTGTGATCTGAGCTCAAAAGGTTGGGTGTTATTTATTTAGAACACTTGCTAGGTTTCAATATTTTTATGTAATCTGATTGATAAATATTTTGGGTTAAACTGTTTCATTTTGTCTTTGAAGATCAAATTCAACACAAGATAATAAATTCAAGAGGAATATTATAACATCAAAGTTCAAGTACATAAGCAAGTACATGATCATATTCAAAAATTATAACAAACCCAGGGTCTAGCTAGGCTGGTCATCATCATGATGAGAGGACATGTCTTGCCTTCTCAAGGCACGCAGAAGTTTATTCCGCAGACGTTGGTCCTCTGCTACTCGTTGGTGCATGGTGTGAAGTTCTTGTTGAAGGGCCTCATTGGCCTACCTGTTTTCACATTCAAAATTCACGTATGCAAGGTAAATTCGGGAGTGAGATTCTCACAGTCCAGCCACCCTATCCTTGTATGTGTCAGGGGGCGGAACTGGGATGTCACTAGAGGCGACGAGATGAAGAGGAGGGGGCCGTCAAGGCCATTTTGACGAGCAATCTATTGTTCGTAATTACGAACATCGGATCCAGTGAAGATATCTTCTTGGAATATGTGCATGTGCCACTATTCCTTTACCAATTGTTAACTGTAAGTGGGCCAGTTAATCCTTCCGCGTCATCCCTGAGACTTCCCAAATTGTCTCAGAACTTGAACCGGATAGTATGGCATGGCATGGGTTAAGCCTATCAAGGCTAGGTAGTGCTTCTTCCTAAAGGCTATGACGAGGGTGTAGGCAGAGTCAAATGTGCCCTCCATCTGATATCAGTTTCTCCATTAAGCTGGAGAAAGTGGTCAAACCAATCTTCTCTGGAGGGTAAGTCTAGTCTAACCTCTCTTCGGGCCATCAAGGTGATGTTGTCACGGACGTGCCCATAGTGTGGGTTGACAGATTCAGCAACCATCTGGTGGTCTTGCAACCAAATGTGTAGGAGAGGAGCGCACCCCTAAAATTTCCTAGTTCCATTCTTGGTCATAGTCAAGGCATGGTACAGTTGAGCAAGAATCAGTGGCATGATCCAGAATTTCACTTGGAGTTGGTCTACAGTTTCCATGAAGGCCAAATTAATGGTGTCTCACATAGTAGGAAAGAAGATTTGCGACAAAACCACGAGGGTGAAGGTGTTCCATCAAACACGGGGTCTTTCCTGCTTTTGATTTCTTATCTTTTCAGCAAGGAAGGTTCTAGAGACCCTTGTGAATGCTTGGTCACCTCCTAAGGCTTGGAATTCCCTTCTTGGTAGGCTAAAGAAATTATAAGCTTCATTCTTGTAGCTATCTTTGAGACTTGGCCTAGCAGGTTCTCCATGGTCGCGAAATCGGAGGAATAGGTCAAATTCCTCAATTGTAGGAGTCAACTCATTGATTCCAAATCTAAAGACAGAAAATTGGGAATCCCAGAAGAGCAGGGCTACTTGGATCATATCCCAATTAATTGGCACATTTAACAGGGACAGATTTTGTCCCATGTGGTATTTGTGCTCCCACTGAATTTGCTCATCTCCTTGCAATTGCCTTGTCCAAAAACAGATCCAAGGTGTATCAAAGGCACACTTCTCTATCCTGGGGAAGTGAATTCTCTCAGTCGAGGATGAAGATGCCATGCCGACTATCCGATTGAAATTCCAAGTCAATTTAGGGTTTTTCACCAAAAACTCTAAATTAGTTTAAAGCATGCAACAGGATATGCAAAAATTAAATCATTGTCTAAGCAGTTCATTATTTATGCAACAATTAATTGCGGAAATTAAATCCAAGCACTCAAGGTGTGTGGTCCTAAGGGTTGTGACCTCTAGACATTTTAGTGTTTGGGAAGCACATCTAGGTCTTAGTCGATTTGTTCTTTTCATCTGCCCTTGATGTCGGACCAAAGTAAAGATATTTACAACTTGCCTTCAAGGGTGAAATTTACAAGAATAAATCTACAAAGAGAATCACCTTTAGGGTTGTTGGGAACCCAAAAGGAGGGTACAAGTTTGCTACTTGGCAGGTGGGCTGAAATCCTAACTCTAGCGTTTTTCTGCCTCTGTTCTGACTCATTTCTGTCTGATCTGGCTGGCTTTCATCAGTACAAAGGCCGACTAAGACTAAAAATGCTTCCAGTGGACTAAATGGGTCAAAACCCACGGCTCACGAGACTCAGATGCATGGACTTGGGGTCATGCCCCTGATCAGAGTTGGGTTGGCTCCTTAAATTAGGGCTAAGGCAGCCCCTGGACTAGGTCTCACTCAATTTAACGCAAACAAAGGCGGGGTTAATGCCCCTGATGGACTCTTGGGTTTTACATTGATTTTACCTATATTTGCTTATTCGCATTCGCACGTTCTAGGTTCAGATTCATTCACATTCACAGCATCAGGGTTTATCAGAAGTAATAGGTGGGGAAGGATACCCAGCCCGAGGCATCTGCCTACAAGGGTCTGAGCCAAGTACTAGATCCCTCGCGTACCAAGGCAAGAAACCAGTGGCGCTTAAGGAATCTAGAAACCTGGGGAGATGGGTTTACCCTGCTTTCCCCGGCAAGCCACGGGAGCGTAGGGCTAATACCATCCCAAAAGTAAGTTTCTCGTTTGAAGAAGGGTGGCTGCTAAAGAGATCTAGGTTTTGGTTAAGAGAAGCATTTACAGTTTATGCAGAGGCATTCAGTTCGGATCATCCACGCAGACTCCCTCGTGCATGTCACCCCACACAATTAAAAGTTTATTCACGGTGTAGTGATGTGCTTGTATGTGCAGTGGGGTCAAGTGTGGTGTTTGTTCGGGTGATTCTCGGATAATGGGCTGATTAAGGGTTCCTTAATGTCACTTTTATAGTGAGAGTACAGAACAATATGCAATACAATATCTAGGTGGATCCCCAGGTAAGTGGAGGATCATAGGGAACCGCTTAAATTCCACTTTCCTTAGACAATTATCTCGTCCCTTTGACAAGATCCCCAATATCATGTAATTGCATAAGTTTCGTAAGCCACTAAGGTTGGACAAGAAGTACTTCCTAAATCTGCTTATATCAACCTAGGTTGACTCATTTGATAACCAGGGTCCAACTGGGTTGAGGAGTCCCCAGTGGAGTCGCCAAGCTGTGCGCACCTAAAATCGATCGCACACGGGGCGCACACGGAAGTTCGTGCGTACCTCGGGACATTCGGAGTAGCCACTGCCTGAGAGGTGCAGGCAGACACGGGTTGCCTATCCGGGTCTAAGTCTGGTCTGCAGTTTTTTAGAGATCTAGCTAAGTCATCGGTTACGTCCGGGGAAGTCCGAAAACACCCCAGCCTACCCCGTCGGTCTGACCGGTCCCTCGGGTCTCCCTGGTTCTTAAGTCAGTTTCACCCTTCCTAAGCCAGCATGCTATTTTGTTTGGTCTGGCGGGGCCCTCTGGAGGTGTGGGTCCCTTTTATTTTATTTTATCTTTTTTATTTAGGTGAGGTGGGTCGGATACGGGTCCCATTGGAAGACCCATGGGTTGCCAAGATTGGGCTTGGGCCCAATAGGGTTATTGGGTAACCCTTTTTGGTTTATTTATTTGATTAAAATATTCACACATGTTAAAGGGCTTGGATTTGACCCATTAACCAAGTTACTAATGGCCTTGGGCCCGTTTACTGAAAATGGGCCTGGTTTGGGCCGGTCAAAGGTGGGCCCCATAAGTGGGCCCGTCTAGGCCCAAAGTCTATCAATGGGCCAAAAATAGCCCAATCAGCCAATCTGGGTCGGGTTAAACCGATTCGGGTCAGTTTCAATTCATGTTTCATTCTCTACCTTTTTGATTGATTGTATTCTTGAATGATCGAAAGCCCCAAACGCCGGTTTGTTGATTACTGTGACCTGCTGACTTTTCTTGCAAATGATATACCTGGACTGATGCTTACAATTTTTCTTATCCCAACTTGATTTTTGTTTCGAATTTCTGCTTTAATCTTGTATTCTTTTTGTTGAAATTCTGACTCCCTTTTCCATTGGTCATCTGGGAGAAATTTGCCATTGTCATTGGCCCAACTTCACTTAGCATGTTGTTTGCACCTATTCATGCTTTCATGTTCATTTCAATGTTCTAATTGTAGCAAATGCAAATCATCTCAATTAATCCTTTAAGTACTTTTCCCAAGTGAATTTTTCAAATAAAAAAATATATAGATGATGGAAAAATCTCAACACTCTAAGAAAATCAGATTTTTGCTTAATACCAGATTCTAAATTCTTTAACTGGAAACTTAATATACTCCCAATTTAAACACCTTCTATTCATCCAAATCACTCCATATTACCCTTAATTAAATCCCCTAGAAGAAGTTCCCTAATTGCAATTTAATAACAATTATGAAATCTAAATAAGAGGGCTGGGTACGTTAGCACTCGAACCAGATTTCAGCAAATCTTGATTTTTAAAGTCTATTCAATAACCCAAGACTTGAGTCCCTTTTGAGCACCTTTTGTTTATCTCAGGGTAATACAACCTTATTTAATTTAACTCACAAGTTAAACTCTAAAATAGCTCCAAATTAACTCTAAACAGAAATATTAAAGAGAAAATGTATAGGGCGCCAACCCTTGAGAAGGTAGGCAGGCACTACTACCATTTCTTCTTTACTACAACATATCAATATATAACTCTTCTTTCCAATTTTAAACGCTTAATAGAATCATGTAATGTAACTTATATTTCTGGGTTAAATATATAAAATGTAATGTCAACAACAACAGTCGATCAAGACTGTAGAACTTGCATTTGGCGCTAACCCTTGGAGGAGTTGGTGCCAGCTGACCACCCCTGGCACCAGCAGATTTTTCCCAGAACAGTCATCCTGTTTTGATCCTTTTAGACTAGGGGACTGACCTACTGATTTCTATTACAACTAATATTAACAAAAACCTAACACTCTAAACGTGACTTTAGCACACGTTTGAATTTAATTGAGTCTCACCAGAATCCATAATTCCACTAGCCGCCAAGGTTAGCTTCTAACAAAATTTTGACAAACACGACCAGAAGTTCAATTCCTATATGATCAAAACCAAATTTCTTCACTATCTCATTTCCAGCAATTCACTGATCAACTATTAACATAATTCATACATTTGAATTTAGGTTAACTATGATTTCATGCTATTCATACCTATGTACAAATGCCAACACAGAAAACAGGGTTCAGCTGCACTCATGCTCATTTTATACTAATTCCAAATTTAAAACATCCAAATCGAATCAAATCTGTGCTACTTACCTGAAACACTAATTTCAAGTTGCTGGAGATTTGTTTATTCAAAGGAGAATTCTGCAGTAAATTCCTAATGAACTACTCGCCGCTATCTCTGCAGAAAGTGAAATTGTTCAAATCCTTCCAGATCTGAACTATTGTTCGAAATTGAATATAACTTCAACAAATTCTTTGTTTAATTAAAATTTCACTTACCTGTGATGATGATAATCACAATCCGAAACCTCAATTTGACCAACAGCACCTCAGCTACCATTCCTTCTCCGAAAATTAGCTTTGATGCCCTAAGTCATTACCGCAGGTTGAACAACCTCATCACCTCAACTAGTGACTGAATTCGTAACCTGGTTCAGAGTTGCAGAAATGAATGAACACTTCCAACCACTAGCACTTCACTCACTCTGAATAGCAAAAAGAATGCCCAGCCCTACTCCCTTGATCTCTATCTCACCAGATTTTTCTTCAGCAATTCTCGACTTAATCAGAAACTCAACGTCCACAACAGCAACCTTTGATCTCCAGAATTTCTTCCAAATCGAAACTAAGAACCCTAGCTCAGCTTCCTCTCCTTCCCGAGATTTCCCTAGACTTCAATCCGACCAAAGCAAAAACCAGCAAATTAGAATAACTTAGGCTTATATAGTTGCCGCCCATGCACCATTCATTTTATGCTCACATGAGTGCCACTCCACCACATTTCTCCTACATCAACAGCTTAATTAATTTTTAACACACTAAATATTCACATTATCAAACCAACTTAAATCCCCCAAATAAAAATTAAACAATATTTCCTCACCTCCATAAATGCAATTTCCCAATCGAGTTCACCCGGAGCTTAATTTAATCCCATTTGATCTCCTTTTCTATGAAAATTCACTAATTAACTTAATTTAATCACTAAGTTAATAATTTTATTTTAATAAAAGTTTTGGGATTTTACACCTTACCCATCTCTGGTTGTTTTTTTAATAGAGTTATTTTTACCCTAAATTTGCCTTTTGTGCTTATTTGATATTTTGGTGTCCATTCACACCTAAACAGAATGGTGGCGACTTTTTGTTTTTAACCAATCCCGTGTGATGATGAGGAAGTCATTGAATTGATTTTTTTCCATGTCTCACACATATATGCTCTTTTCTTCTTTTTTTCTTGCTTCCATTGCATGATACATGTTTAAGCAGGGACAGGTGAACCTTGGGAAAGCATTAAATTGAAATTCCCCATTTTTTTGCATTTTTTCAAAGAAACCGTATTTATATTACGAACTAGCTGTGCCCGTAATATTAATGCTGGCGCTCGCTGCCCGTAAATTTTTTACGGGCACGTAGTGTCCGTACTTTCTATACGGGCACGTCGCGCTTGTATTATAAATGCGGATTTTATTGCTTTTTCGAATTTTCTATATTAACTCATGGGGAACGTCATTGTGATGTTTTTAATAGTTTGAAAACTCCCTGAGCCTTCCATTTTTTTGCTTTCCTTGGCTTCTTTGGTGCTTCCATGGCTTCCCTCGCCCCGTTCTCTTCTGTCGATGAATCTCCTCCTGCAAGACAACCTGTTAGATCAAAACCTCCTAATCTCACCAGGTACAATGTTGTGGATTCCTTCCATGATAGGTGGATTAACTCTATGACCCTTGATGAGGAAATTTGCTGGGATTCCATCCACTTAGGCCGCATCCTACACATCCCTAAAATTCCCTTTAAGTGGGAAATCATTGAAGCTTTGATTGGACACTGGGTACCTGAATTAAATCTCTTCAGCTTTGATGACAAAGAGATGACTCCTACCATTGAAGAAATTGAAACCATCCTTGGTCTAAGGTTTTCTGAAAAAGTTGTGAACCCGCTCCTAAAGCCTAGCTACAAAAAGGAGGCATCCACCTTCTTGGGTATAGGGAAGAAAGACTTAGGAAATTCTGATACACTGTTGACTTTGTCCAAGACCTTTTTGACTGAAAAACTTCTAAGGGGTGAAGACAAGGATACCCGGTTTAATGCTTTGACTTTGATAGTGGTCAACCAGTTGCTCTTTCCACGGGGTGACGACCAGGTTGACTTGGCTCTCATCTCAGTTGTCTGCCAGGTTAGGGAACGTGAGAGATTGGCCCCTATGATCTTGGTAGAGATATACCAAGCCCTGACTGACTGCTATTTCAGAAAGAAGAAACGCTTCCTTGCATGTACCCCTATCCTACAGGTAAAAAGAAGTATTTTTTTCTTCTCTTTTTTTTCTTTTCTTTTGAAATAAATTAAAATATTCCCCTTTTCTGCAGCTTTGGTTGCTTGACCACCTGAGTCAGGTTGAAGAGATAACTCGCAGCTTCTTTCCAAGATTGAAAGTTCCTGTTTTGATGAGCAACAGGGGGTGCCCTAGTATCCAAGGTGGCAAGAAAGGTTGGTTCACTTTCTTGGGTACTTTCCAGGGGATCATGATCCCAACTGGATATGAGAACTTCCTTGGGCCACTTACACCAGCCACCATGGGGCTAAATGCTCGGTTAATGAATGAGTGGTCCTATGTTCGTTTTCTGAGTCCCCATGTGAAGGACTATCATTTCTGGATCAAAGAACAGGTGCAGAGTCATGCCCCAGTACCAGAGGATCCTCCTGTAGTTCTTCCCCCTACTTATGAAGACATCCTGGAGTCTGAAAGGGCAACCCACAAGCGGCTTCAACAAATATGGGTACGAGAAGCCCAAGAACTCAGGATAAAAGGTATTGATCTAGAGAGGCAACTTGAAGAGCAGAGGTCTTGCCGCATTGCTATGGAGAAGAAACTTGAGGAACAAAGACAGGCTCGTCGCTTTGAAGGCCGAGTGATGCAGAAGAAATATCAGGATTCCTTGGCTGACATTAAGGTATTGAAGATCAAGCAATCACTTTCAGATGAGATCATCTCCTTTTTGAGCGATCCGGATGCAGAGGGAGCTTCTGGAATCATTGCAACTCAGGCTACTGGGATTAGGGAGCTTGAGGAGTAGTTAGGGGATAGGGATTAGATTCTTTTTTTTTCTATTTTTTCTTTTTTTTCCATACTTTTATACAAAATCAAACTCCAATAGTGGAAAGACAAAAGATTTAAATTCAAAAATAGGTTTTATATTATTGGCCTCAAAATTCTCAGATGCTTGTAAAAACAAAAGTTTTATGAAAAGTATTTGATTTCTCATCACTGGCTAAAGTATAGTTTTTTTTTTTGAAAGTTAATCCAAAACACTTAATCACATATAATTAAAAAAATTAAAATTAGGTTGAATAATGAAAAGGGTAATCAAAGCAATAGGGAGAGACCAAATCTGTCTATCCTGTGACCTTTAGAATCATCCCCAAATGGCTTTTCCTCCATAACTGACCCTGTTAATCTGCTCAGTTTCTAGTGCTCATGCTGACTTCAAACTTGGACCATATGATCAACTCAACCTTTGATTCTTCTTTCTTTTTTTTCTTTTTTCTCTTTTTTTCTTTGTGCCAATATTGCTCGTAGCGCCAATTACAGTTTTCACTAGGACCGGCCTCTGCATTCCGTCATCACCAATCTTACTCTGAAAGTTGAATGAATATACTTAAATCACCGAGGGCTTAAGAATGGGACGAAACAAAAGGCTAAGTTTGGTTTATGAAAGAAAACGTATTAAAGGCTCAAAATTTTCTAAGTGTGAAAATAGGTCAACCGGACTTACAGTCATGATGAGTTTGATCCCATTCCCCCAAAGTGTATTCTTTTTGTACTTGGATTTCATTTGCCTTTATTCTTTTCTTTTTTTTATTTTCCTTTTTTTTTCTCCTTTTTTCTTTGTGCCCCAATTGGCTTTGCCCCTATTGGCTTTGCCCCAGTTTAAGACTGCAAGTCTAGTTTAGGTTGATCAAGAAGACGAACAGGCTCGAATTGGCTAGACTAGGGTTTAAAATTTTGGGAAATAAAGAAAAATGGCCTCGGATCATTTCCTAGTAATATTCAATCAAGGAAAGTACCTCTTTACTATATCAGAGTTAATTGGCTCAGGAAAATCTTTCCCATCCATTTCTGTTAAGATGAGAGCACCCCCTGACAGGACCTTCTTGACAACATAAGGCCCTTCCCAATTTGGTTTGAATTTTCCACGAGGGTCTGCCAAAAAGGGTAAAATTTTCTATAATACTAAATTTCCTTCTTGGAAAGTTCTGGGCTTCACCTTCTTATTGTAAGCCTTGGCCATTCTCTTCTGATACAATTGGCCATGATAAAGTGCTTTCAAACGCTTTTCCTATATCAAATTGAGTTGATCATGTCTTGACTGTATCCATTCAGCTTCTTCTAATTCAGCTTCCATTAGCACTCTTAATGAAGGGATTTCTACTTCCACTGGTAAAACTGCTTCCATCCCATAGACCAAGGAGTATGGGGTTGCCTCAGTAGAAGTCCGGATCGAGGTTCTGTAGGCATGTAGAGCAAGTGGTAGCATTTCATGCCAATCTTTGAAACTCACTAAGATCTTCTACATGATCTTCTTTATATTCTTATTTGCTGTTTTCTACATGATCTTCTTTATATTCTTATTTGCTGTTTTCACTGCCCCATTCATTTTTGGTCTGTACGGAGCTGACTTCTAATGGGTAATCTGAAATTGCTCACACATCCTCCTCATATCCTTGTTTTTAATGTTTGAAACATTGTCTAATACTATGGCACTTGGCAAACCATAGCGACAAATGATATTGTGCTTCAAAAACTTAAGAACATGGCTACTTGTGATATTTGCATAAGAGGCTGCTTCTACCCACTTAGTGAAGTAATCGATTGCTACAAGTATAAACCTGTGTCCATTTAATGCCTTTGGAGAAATCATTCCAATGACGTCTATGCCCCACATGGAGAAGGGCCATGGAGATGTCATGTGTTGCAATTCATTTGGAGGTGCATTCTTATTATCAGCATATACTTGGCAAAGATAACACCTTTTGACATGTGTATAGCAATCGTGCTCCATTGTCGACCAGTAGTATTCCAATCGCAGGATCTTCTTGGCAAGCATGTGCCCGTTCATATGGGGTCCACAAACTCTTCCATGTACAGTTTCAATTAACCTTTCTGACTCGGTCTTGGCACACATCTGAGTAGGATATCATTGTGTGATCTCTTGTACAATTGTCCACCACTTAGTAAAAACTGACCTACCAACCTCTGTATTGTTCTTTTCTCTGTAGAAGTGACATTTTCTGGCAAACTCCGATCATTTAGGAAGTTCTTAATGTCTTGAAACCATGGTACTTCTTCTTCTGGTGTTTCTTCTAGAACAAGGCAATAAGCAAATTCATCTCTGTCTTCAATTTCCAATGGTCTAATATCAACACCTTTTGGCATACTGACCATTGAAGCCAATGTTACTAGAGCATCTGCAAATTGGTTCTTGGCCCTTGGCATATAGTTGAAGGAAATTCGAGTAAATTTAGTGCTTATTTCTTCCAAATGCTAGTGATAGGGGATCAATTTGTGATCGTTGGTTTTCCATTCACCAGTTGTTTGGAAGATTATAAGACTCAAATCCCCATATACGTCAAGTTCCTCCACTTCATGGTCTAAGGCTGCTTGTAACCCAATTATGCATGCTTCATACTCTGCAATATTGTTTGTACATTGGAATCTTAACTTCACTGCGATTGGGATGTGTTACCCATCTGGCTTGATCAAAACTGCCCCTATTCCATTTCCATTCATGTTGGCGGCCCCATCAAAGAACATTTGCCAAGAGCTTTCATCTTCTTCTTCAGTAAACATGATTGCCTCATCAGGAAAGTTGGTCTTCAAGGGTTGATATTCTGGTAGAGGATGTGCAACTAAGTGATCGGCAATGGCTTGACCCTTAATGGCCTTCTGAGTGATGTATGTGAGATCAAATTCAGAGAGTAACAGCTGCCACTTTGCCGTTCTTCCAGTTAAAGCCGGTTTTTCAAATAGATACTTCAAAGGATCCATTCGGGATATCAGTAAGGTGGAATGACAAAGGAAATAATGCCTCAGTCTCTGAGTAGCCCACACTAAAGCACAAAAATTTTTCTCCAAGGGGGAATACTTTGCTTCATATTCCGTGAACTTTTTACTTAGATAGTTGTAAGTGTGAAAACTCACACTCCTGTTATTGCAAATGATTGACAAATTATGTCTTCTAATGAAGCTTCAAGATGTGCAGATTAAACAATGAAAATTCAGTGAATTTAGTAAAGAAGAAGAAGTTGATGCCACCACACTGCTACCACGCCGCTGCCACCCTGCTGGCAGCGCATAAGGGAATTCGTGTTTTAAAAGAAAGGTTCGTGCACCTGCCCGTACTCTCCCGCTAGCAGCGCGCTTTTAACTGATTCAACTTACTCTGAGCGGGACTTGAGTTCGCCACCAGCCGTCTACATTGATCGCTTCACGACGCCACCAGCGCTCGACGCGATCTGAGTTTTTATTCTTTAAATAGACGTGTTGTAATTTTTTATAGAGACTTTTTCTTTGGATCATTTTGGATTTCGAATCTTGAGGTGTTTGAGATTCGATCAAATCTTCTTTAGAGAGTCGGCGATCGAGTGAGGGGGAGATCTGAGATAAATCTCCTGGAATTGAAGACAGTGGATTCTTCTTCAATTCGGAACTTCATCTGATCGTGTGATCGCCTGGACTGGTGATCGGCCTTGTTTGATGCGTAGGTGGATTCCTACTGCATTGGATCGTCTCAGTGGATTCTGAGAGGATTGCTGTGATCTGGATTGATCGTGTCCTGCAGCTTGTGGATTCAAGCTGTGTTGCAGTTCGTGGATTCGAACTGTGGATCACTGGTGAGTGATTGTTTGCGATCTGGACTGATCGTGTTCTACAGCTTGTGGATTCAAGCTATGTAGCAGTTCGTGGATTCGAACTGTGGATTGCTGTTGAGTGAGTCAAATTGTAAAGGTTAAGTATGTACTCCTTTGTAATTGTCTTCTCATTCAATAGTGGATTTTGAAGGGTTAGTCGCCTCATATAGACTCGAGGTTTTTCCTGGATCTGGATCCAGGTTTCCTCGTATAATTCTTTGTGTACTGTTTCCGCATTGTTCAATTTTGAATTGTTATAGATCGTGGACCTTAAGAGTAGTCCTCTACTCTTTCAAGTGGTATCAGAGCCTATTCACTTTGAATTGATATACATAGTGTGATCTAGATCTATAGCATGGATTTTGGAAAAGAAGGAGGATCTGCCTCTAGACCTCCTTTATTTGAAGGTAACAATTATTCTTACTGGAAAGCAAGAATGAGAGCTTACCTGAAATCAATCGATGAGCGTGTCTGGCTCTCGGTTTGTAATGGTTATCATCCACCTGTGATCACAACAGAAGTAGGTGTTGTGATCCCTAAACCTCATGATCAGTGGACTAAAACTGAATCTGATCAATGTGGATGGAATAACAAGGCAATGAATGCCTTATTTTGTGCTGTTAGTGTTGAGGAATTCAGGAGAATTTCCTCATGTGAAGTTGCTAAGGAAGCTTGGGACATTCTTGAGGTCACTCATGAAGGAACCTCAGCTGTCAAGCTTTCCAGACTTCAGAGACTTACTACATCTTTCGAAACTTTATATATGAAAGATGATGAGTCTTTTGATAGTTTTATGCTAAACTCTCAGATATTGTTAATTCTAGTTTTAATCTTGGAGAAAAAATCTCTACATCAAAGGTTATTAGAAAAATATTAAGATCTTTGCCTGAAAGATTCAGACCTAAAGTAACTGCTATACAAGAGGCAAAAGATGTAGATAACATGAGAATTGAAGATCTGGTAGGATCTTTCCAGACTTATGAGCTAGATCTGAATATTCCAAAAAGAAATAAAGGAATAGCTCTAAAATCTGTAAAATCTATAAATACTGAAGAATCAGATAATTCTGATGTTGATATGGATGAACTTGTTCTCTTAGTCAAAAAGTTTAAGAAAATGTTTAAAAAGAGACAATCCAATTCTTCATCATCCATGGACAGATCAAACAGGAGATCTGATAAGAAAATGTCTAATCCAAGAAAGGAGAAGAAATTTTCTCAGAATGATGAAGTCCAATGTTACAAATGTAGAGGATTTGGACATGTTGCATCTGATTGTCCCTCAAAGGATAAAAAGAAAAAGACTAATTATCAGGTTACTTGGGATAATAGTAATACTGATAATTCTTCACAATCTGATGAGGATATCTCTGCTAATTTTACTGCTTTCAATTCATTTTACTCATCCTCTTCTGGTAGTTCAATCTCTGGAATTGCAGGAGATAATAAAGAGACTTTATCAGATGATGAAGAAGAACTACCAGAAGCCTACAATCAGCTCTATAAGGAATTCAATAGAGCTCAGAAGAAAGTCAAGAAACTGAGTAAAAAATTGAAGGAATCAGAAACAGAGAAAAATAAAGCTCTTGCAGAAATAGATTCAATAAACCAGAAGTTACTTGAAAGACATGCCAAAGAAGATTTTCTGGTAACTTCTTTAACTGAAAAAACTGAAAAACTGAAAGAAAAGGAAGCTCAGATCTCTGTACTTCAAGGTAAAGTGAGTGAACTTGAGAAAGTTTCAAATTTAAGTAAATCTGATGTTTCAAATGTTTCTGCAGGAAATCCTCAAATAAATGAGGAATCAATTTCAAAGGAAGTTCCTGAAAGCTCAAATTCTGCTTAAAAGAGAATGAGTGTAAGTAATCAAAACATGGAATCTTCACAGAAAATTTCTGCTGGAGAAGTAAGACCAACAGGTAAATCTTCAACTTCTGAGAAATCTAAATCTGTTCAGTTTAGAAAAACTGACAAGTCTAGAAATGCTGATTTGTCTGAACATAGGTTCATACCTGTATGCCATCATTGCAATAAAAAGGGTCATATAAGACCAAAGTGTTATGAACTGTATGGTTTCCCTGATGGATATTTTGATAATAAGAAAAAGGTAAACCAAAGTCAGTCCCTGGACTTATACAACAGATTTGACTCTCTGTTAAAAATGACTGAAACATTAAATCAGGAAGTCTCAAATCTGTCAAAAAGGCTTTCCTCAAAAACTCAAGTAGTTGATGAAAGTACTTTTCAGAAGACTCCTGAAAAACAGATTTGGGTAAGAAAAGATTCATTAGTTGCTAATGTGGTTCATGTAGCTTTAAAAGCTCATGATGTCAACATGTGGTACTTGGACAGTGGTTGTTCAAGACACATGTGTGGTCATAAGGATATGTTCAGTACCTTTGAAGAATATTTTGGTGGAAGTGTTACATTTGGTGATGGAAGCACTTCCCAAGTTAAAGGTAAAGGAACTGTTACAGGTCCAAATGGAGTTTGCTTAAAGAATGTTCTATTTGTATCTGGTTTGAAGGCAAATCTTATCAGTATTAGCCAATTATGTGATTCCAGATTATTTGTTAATTTTACCAGAAAAGAATGCAAAATATTGGATAAATCTGGTAGAACTGTTCTTGTAGGGGAAAGAACAAGTGATAATTGCTATGGGATTATTGGAAACAATGAGTGCTCTTTAAAATCCTCCATAGGCAATGAAATTGATTTGTGGCATAGAAGACTTGGCCACATTAACTATAGAGATTTGTCAAAAATCTCTAAGTCTGAGCTGGTTAGAGGAATTCCCAAGTTTGGGAAAAATAAAAAGAAAGGAATGTGTGGTCCTTGCAACCAAGGAAAGCAAATCAAAGCCACACACAAGAAAACCAACATTGTAGGAACATCAAGACCATTAGAACTGATTCATATGGATTTAATGGGACCTATAAAGACTGAGAATCTGGGAGGAAAGAAATATATATTTGTTGCTGTAGATGATTACAGCAGATATACTTGGGTAGACTTTCTAAGAGAAAAATCTGAATGTTTCAACTGTTTTAAACATCTGTGCTGTCAAATTCAAGTTGAAAAGAACTTGCAAATAGGAAAGATTGTAAGAATCAGATCTGACCATGGGACAGAATTTGAGAATCAAATGTTTTCCAATTTCTGTGAAGAACAAGGAATCAAACATGAATTTTCTGCTCCTAAGACTCCACAACAAAACGGAGTTGTGGAAAGGAAGAACAGAGTTTTACAAGAAATGGCTAGAACCATGATAATAGCCAAGAAAATTTCAACAAAATTCTGGGCTGAAGCTATAAACACTGCCTGTTACATTAGTAACAGAGTTTATATCAGATCTGGGTGGAAACAAACTCCCTATGAACTTTGGAAAGGAAAACAGCCAAACTTGAAATATTTCAGAGTATTTGGAAGTAAATGTTATATCTTAAGGGACAGAGAAAATCTAGGAAAATTTGATTCTAGAAGTGATGAAGGAATTTTTCTAGGATATTCTTCTTCTAGTAGAGCATACAGAGTTTTTAATTTGCAAAAATCTGTTGTAATGGAATCTATAAATGTGTTAATTGATGATGAAGGTATTGACAGTGAATTTTTGCAGGCTGTAGATGAAGAGGATGAAATCAGAGATGCTTCCTCAAGTATTGAAGTGTTTCCTCTGACTAGAACTCTCAAAGACCACCCAACTGAGCAAATTGTTGGAAATATTTCAAATGGTGTCAGAACAAGACATCAGGTACATAATGAGGTAAGATTTTCTTCTTATCTTTCTCAATTTGAGCCAAAATCTTATAAAGATGCATTGTTAGATGATTCTTGGTTGAATGCTTTGCATGAAGAACTGAATCAATTTACTAGAAATAATGTTTGGGAATTGGTTGAAAGACCCTCTGATCTGAATGTGATAGGAACCAAGTGGATTTTTAAGAACAAATCTGATGAGAATGGGATAGTAACCAGAAATAAGGCTAGGCTTGTTGCTCAGGGGTATACTCAAGTAGAAGGAATAGATTTTGATGAAACCTTTGCTCCTGTAGCTAGGTTAGAATCAATCAGATTACTGTTGTCTATTGCATGTTACTTGAAGTTTAAACTATTTCAAATGGATGTTAAGAGTGCATTCTTGAATGGATATCTGAATGAAGAGGTCTATGTAGAGCAACCTAAAGGATTTGAGGACACAAATCATCCTAAATATGTCTATAAACTGAACAAAGCCTTGTATGGTCTCAAACAAGCTCCTAGAGCTTGGTATGAGAGACTTACCTTCTTTTTACTTGAATCTGGTTTTATGAGAGGAAATGTAGATAAAACTCTCTTTATTCAAACAGAGTCCAAACATATTTTGATTGCTCAAATCTATGTTGATGACATAGTGTTTGGGTCCACTTCTGAAAATCATGCTCACTCCTTTGCTGATTTAATGAAAAGTGAATTTGAAATGAGTATGATGGGTGAACTGAACTTTTTCTTAGGTCTTCAGATTTATCAATCTCAACAAGGAATTTTTTTCTCTCAAGCAAAATATTCAAGAAATCTTGTTAAGAGATTCAGCTTAACTCATGCTAAACATGCTAGGACTCCTATGAGTACTAATTTAAAACTTGGAAAAGATGAATCTGGAAAGGTTGTAGACCCTACCCTGTACAGAGGCATGATTGGGAGTCTACTGTACTTAACAGCAAGTAGACCTGATATAAGCTTTAGTGTTGGAGTTTGTGCTAGATATCAGGCTAATCCTAAAGAATCCCATCTGAATGCTGTAAAAAGGATTATAAAATATGTTAATGGGACTATTGATCTGGGAATCTGGTTTTCCAAAGAGACAAACCCACATCTTACTGGATACACTGATGCTGATTGGGCTGGGTGTATGGATGACAGAAAAAGCACCTCTGGTGGTTGCTTTTACATGGGGAATAATCTCATTGCCTGGTTAAGCAAGAAACAAAACTGTGTTTCTCTGAGTACTGCTGAATCTGAGTATATTGCTGCAGGAAGCAGCTGTACTCAACTTATATGGATGAAACAAATGTTATCTGATTATGGGTTAGATCAAGATGAAATGATTCTCTTCTGTGATAATCAAAGTGCCATAAATATCTCTAAAAATCCTGTTCAACACTCAAGGACCAAACATATAGATATCAGGCATCACTTTATAAGAGAGTTGATTGAAGACAAAACTGTTATGATTGAATATATATCTACTGAAAAACAGTTGGCTGACATTTTTACCAAACCTTTAGATCAAAACAGATTTGAAACTCTTAGGAAATCCCTAGGAGTATGCTCTCAAAACTGAAAATCAGGTTCTGTTTTGAGTTAATTTTGATGTAAAATGTCTCACATATCTGATCAAAATGAATTTGTGTGTGTTCTTATTACTAAGATCTGTTTTCAGGAAGATTGAGTGTATGCATATTGACAGAAATGTCTTATTTCTAACCAGCAACTTTGTCTGAAACACCTGTACGTATTGAAGCTTATTGTGTGGTAAAGCTTGGGATCTATAGGCTATCACCTTTATGAAAAGAAAAGTTTTGGAAATGGCTGCCATAGAGATTAGAGTGAAAGCCACTGTAAATCTCAAAAAGAAAAAGATAAAGAAGGTATATTCTTGGAATGAACTGTAAACTCAGGTTTTTTAAGGGTCAATGCCTTCTTTAAAAAGAAAAAGAGATCAGAAAAGGCTACCTATCTCTGATGTGCGAAAGCCACCAAAATGAAGTTGGGATATGTCTATACTTTTCAAGATTGTTTACACTGAAATAGCCTTCTATATGTATGAAGTGTAAAAGTCAAAAATGTTGCTCATTTCTCACAAGCATTGACTCATTAGTATGCATATGTGCTTAATATCTTGAAGAAAATTTATAGTATGAGAAACCATAAAGGAAATTTTGCTCTTTGATATGAAATGTACCACATCTGAATTAACTTTGATAGGTACTTCAAGATCAGTTTTGTGATAAGTACTTCTTAGATTGAATAAGTTGATTATCTGGATGATTTTTGGTTCAGCTAAAATCTCAGCTTTGTGTTTGGAAGTATGAGGATGTCATGAAGAATTGTTCAAACCTCTTTTATAAATTTCTACATTGAATCTGTGTTTTTCTTTGTGTGTGCATGTGCACCTTCTACGCCGCCAGTTGCTCGCTGGCAGCGTACTTTGTTTGCCTATATATAGGTGAAAGTGCAATTTTTTTTTACCCCTGTTCTTTTTCACCCTCTTCGTTTTTCCCTCGCCTCTCGCGTCGTGTCCCGGTGCTGCTGTCGCTGTCACCTTCTTCCTTCCTGCCTACTGTTCAGGTAAAAATTTTTTTTACTATCTTCGTCCTGCTTCTCCATTTTCTGCTTCCTAGTTCTGTAGTTTTCTCTCATTATTCTAAGCTAGGGTTTAGTAGATTTTTCAGCCATTAGGGCTTTCTCGTTTTGTTGGTTGGTGCTGTCTGTTTTCTCTTTCTCTTCCATTTCTTTTTACCATGCCTCTCAAGAGAAAGTCGAGAACTGATTCTCCTTCAACATCGTCTCCTCCTGTGAGGTCTCCTCCTGTGAAGTCTCCTCCTGTGAGGTCTTCTCCTGTTATTTCTTCTCCTCCAGTGAGACCTCCTTCCCCTTCTCATTCTTCTGAACCGTTTGTGGGGAATGGTTTATCTGATTTCAATGCATTCTTCAAGCACAGGCCACTTCTTCTGGAAAGGGCCATCAAGCTTGAGTCTTTTTCTGAATCCCCTTTCTACTCATTGTTTTCGGACAATGGTTGGAAAAAATTTGCTTTACTTGGTGGTTTTGCTTATCCAGACCTGGTCCGTGAATTTTACTCTAATCTTCATCATCTCCATCTTGCCAATCAAGGCTCTGTAAAAGCCTATGTCAGGGGAATTTCTTTCGACTTCTCGAAAGAGCTTATTTCCTCTCTTCTTGAACTGCCTCTTGTTGACTCTCCCTCTTTTAACTTTCTTGAGTCACACACTGATCCTCCTATGGAGTCCATCATTCCCTCTCTAATCGTTCAGGGTGCTCCCACTTCTATTAAGAATAAGCCCAACTATTTGCCTCATGGCTCTCTTCAAGATCTTCTCCGGATCTTGAACCTGTTTGTATGTGCTTCTCTTGTTCCTTCTGATCATCACTCAGAGATCTCTCACCATCGGGCAAGACTTCTTCATGCCATCTGGAACAGAGAAAGTATCTGTATTCCTTCCATTATCTTCCATCAGATTCTTCAGTCTCGGAATTTAAAATCCAAGACTGCAGCTCTTCCTTTTGGAATATTCATCTCTTACATGTGTGTTCATCAGGGGGTACTCCCTGATCCGACTGAATTGATCATTCATCCCCGTCCTCCCATTGCTTCCTCCACTCTGACCCGAAGTAAACGAGCAAGTCCGTTTCGGGTGGTGTCTTTTGATCCCTCCTCTTCTCAGTCCTCTCTGTCCAGCTCTGATGCTGTGGCTATCATAGAGAAACTGAATTCCATGCAAGCTTCTCAGGAGGCTTTCAATTCAGAGGTTAGGTCTCACATGCTCATGATGAGCATGTTCAAATCAGAGACCCAAGAGAAGCTGGGGCAATTGATAAAGGATGTTGATTTTACGTGTGGAGAAGTACAAAGGGACGTTGCTGCTCAGCAACGTATGCAAAATGAAGCGGATCATTTTCTGGAATGCATTCGGAAGACTCAGCTGGAGATGGATCACAAGCTCAGTTGGCTGCACTCCAGATCCCAAGATGCATACAAGCACTACTCAAGGTCTTGGGAACCCAAACCACCTTCCAGAAAGGGGGAGAAATTTGGATGATGCTACTGGAGTTTCTGTTTCTGTTGATGGTTTGGCTGGGTTGATGCTGATGCTTGCTGTTTGCTGCTGCCTGTTATTCTTTTTGCTGTGGATATGATGTTTCTTTTGTTATGTTCTGTTCTGGGTGTTTTCTCCTGAATATGGGTGTATAAGGGGAGTGATAAGTAAGGGGGAGAAAATGTCTGTCTTTCTTTCTTGAACATTGTATATGATTCTGTTATCTGTATATCTTTTTGTAAATGAATGAAATTCTGGATTCGTCCAAATCATTGTGTCTCTCGTTAACAGTGTGGTTTTAAAATTCTTAAATGGAAATCATCATTAATTGAGGTTGATATTAAACACTGTGTAAGGTTGTTGTCAGGCATTTGCCAAGGGGGAGATTGTAAGTGTGAAAACTCACACTCCTGTTATGGCAAATGATTGACAAATTATGTCTTCTAATGAAGCTTCAAGATGTGCAGATTAAACAATGAAAATTCACTGAATTTAGTAAAGAAGAAGAAGTTGATGCCACCACACTGCTACCACGCCGCTGCCACCCCGCTGGCAGCGCATAAGGGAATTCGTGTTTTGAAAGAAAGGTTCTTGCACCTGCCGCGTACTCTCCCGCTAGCAGCTCGCTAGTAGCGCGCTTTTAACTGATTCAACTTACTCTGAGCGGGACTTGAGTTCGCCACCAGCCGTCTACATCGATCGCTTCACGACGCCACCAGCGCTCGACGCGATCTGAGTTTTTATTCTTTAAATAGACGTGTTGTAATTTTTTATAGAGACTTTTTCTTTGGATCATTTTGGATTTCGAATCTTGAGGTGTTTGAGATTCAATCAAATCTTCTTTAGAGAGTCGGCGATCGAGTGAGGGGGAGATCTGAGATAGATCGCCTGGAATTGAAGACAGTGGATTCTTCTTCAATTCGGAACTTCATCTGATCGTGTGATCGCCTGGACTGGTGATCGGCCTTGTTTGATGCGTAGGTGGATTCCTACTGCATTGGATCGTCTCAGTGGATTCTGAGAGGATTGCTGAGATCTGGATTGATCGTGTCCTGTAGCTTGTGGATTCAAGCTGTGTTGCAGTTCATGGATTCGAACTGTGGATCACTGGTGAGTGATTGTTTGCGATCTGGACTGATCGTGTTCTGCAGCTTGTGGATTCAAGCTGTGTAGCAGTTCGTAGATTCGAACTGTGGATTGCTGTTGAGTGAGTCAAATTGTAAAGGTTAAGTATGTACTCCTTTGTAATTGTCTTCTCATTCAATAGTGGATTTTGAAGGGTTAGTCGCCTCATATAGACTCGAGGTTTTTCCCGGATCTGGATCCAGGTTTCCTCGTATAATTCTTTGTGTACTGTTTCCGCATTGTTCAATTCTGAATTGTTATAGATCGTGGACCTTAAGAGTAGTCCTCTACTCTTTCAATAGTAGATCTCCCTTTCCTTTCTACCTGTCTCGTCATGCTGCCCCAAGACACACCCCATCGACATCTCCAAAACTGACAAGTATAGAATTAGTGGTCTTCCTGGAGTTGGTGGCTGTAAAACCCCGGATTTTCCTCAAATAAAGTAAATTAAATAAACCTAAATATTGAGAAGTTAAGATTCAATTTAGGTATTGAAAGAATAATATTATGATCCAAAGAGATATTAGTAACTAAATAAATAAAGAATAATTTTGAGTAATTAGGAAATTAAATATAAACGATTTGAGAAGATAGGTATTAATCCAAGTACATTATATGGTTAAAATTGATGTGAAGAATAAAGAGGAGAATTTTTGGAAAAAGATTCAAAGGTTAAGTATGGAGTTCCAAGGAAAGGGTATTTTAGTCATTTCCCAATTAGTCAAATTAAGACATTGAGTAGGTAAATAATTATTAGACTTGAAATATTTAACTAGACTTAATTTTGGTTAGGTTTGGATTTAAATAGCAAATTATTGCTTAAAAGTAGGAAAAAAGGGTATATTGGTGATTATAGTTGATAAGGAGCCTTAAGTTTGAGGATAAGAGGTAGCTTTAGGGTGTTTTAGTAATATTTTAAAATAAGAAATTTAATTAGCACGAAAATAAATTAAAATAAATCCTTCTCTTATATAAGATACTTACAAGAGGAATTAGAAGGAGGGCTAAGATGGGGAGGTTTCCAATTAAGAATAGGAATTATATTTAGAAGGTCTTTTAAACCTAGTAGGATTTCTAATTAAGAGAGCTTATAAAAGGGGGGATCTAGGAAAGGTTTAGGGTTTTTAGCAAGTTCAAAAATAAGGAGGAAAGAGAGGAAAATTCGTGTTTGGGCTTGGGAGAAAAATAAAGGTGTGAGACATGGGAAAAAATCAGAATCCAATGACTTCCTCAATCATCACACGGGATTAAATTAAACAAAGAGTCGCTACCATTCAATTTAGGTGTGAATGGTGGTGACTCTTTGTTTAATTTAATCCCGTGTGATGATTGAGGAAGTCATTGGATTCTGATTTTTTCCCATGTCTCACAACTGGCGACTCTGCTGGGGACTTGAGGATTTGAGCCTTTTGGTGTTTGTTCATGTTTTGATTTTTTGATTTGCTTGCTATTTTGTGTTCTTAAGTATGTTGGGTATGTTTAAATCTGAATTATTGCTTAAGAATTTATGGGGCTAGAAACATGCTTAATTTTGATCTATAGGATTGTTTCTACAAACATGCGTAGGGGAGGTTCGTTTTGCTGAACCATGTTTATTTCTTGCTATATTTTTATAATAACATGTTTTAATTTTCAGTATGATCTTCATGATGATTTTTTGGTGTATAACATGATCAGATGCGTGCATGATTGGATGATTTTTATGAGCATGTTCTAGGTGCTATAGGGACTCCTTTGTGTATTTGTTTACTTTATATATGTTTTCCTATTATGCCTTGGTTTGTGTATGCATGGTTACGAAAACAGTGGCAAGGGTTTGGGACGTTGTGAATGTACCTTATTTTTACAATGCACTGTGCACATTTTATTTTTTATACAGCCTACCCTTAACCTATAGCAAGTTGAACCCGAATGTGTGTAGCTTGGCGCAACGAGGTCGATACTTCGGAAAGCGAAAGTGAAAACATTCACCTTAGAACTTTGAGCTAATGATGTGATGAAAACGTGGATCTGTGATTCTGGTCATCACTAGGCTTGAGTGCTAAGTTGCCATTAAGCTAAAACCCAAAACCCCTACGCTTGAAGGTGGAGTTACACGTTTTTGGCTAAAGTACACAATTGCGTGGGGATATGGGTTTCTAATTGTGGGAAGGCTGTTTGCAGGGCTTACAAACCAGGGCATAATGCGGATGCCATATTGAAGGTAAACAAGGTGTAACGCCCCGGATCCGTGTTGTTCAATAAAGATATAATACGTCTCATGGAGGTTAGGCAAGGATCGTTAATCAATTTATGATCGCTGGATAATCATATAGCTATAACCTGACAGAGTGCACATTTCCATTTATGTAAAATTGTAACATTTAAACTGAACTAGAATCATATGGTTCAACCCCAATTAAACTTTAATACATCTCAATTAATTCAAAGTTCTCAAATTCAGAACAGATAACCTACTAGTCTAAGGAAGGTAATAGTAATCCTCCTCCCTATAAGCCTCAGCAGGATCTACCCCAGTAATCGCCTCACCACGAGTATCTGAAAAACAAACAAGACAAACAACGGAGTGAGATACGAATATCTCAGCGAGTAGCACATGCATGCAGAAATAGTTGATCACAATTTAAACTATGCATCGACAAACACTTAATACGGTTAAACAACCAACATCAATTCTCAAATTGAAATCAAGACTTGTTCTAATCAAACAAATCACATCTCAGTTAAGTACGGCAACACATCGATTGGTCAATGTCATGACTATCGTTTAGTTGATAAATTAAACATGCCAAGTAGACACTCCACACCTCCATGTACACAGTTCCGGCCTACTCAGGGTTTCGGATACTCTGAAATGACGGCCTACTCAGGGTTTCGTCATCCAATGCAGGCCTACTCCCCGGGTTTCTGCATTGACAACCAGGCCTACTCAGGATTTCTGGCTGCTCTACACCGGTCGTGGCAACACACAAGGCCATGCAATTCCAACAACCAACAATAACATCACATTACTAAGCTTAAACATCTGGATCCAGGACAGGCTAGACCAAAACAGTAAAACATCGTATAATCTCAATACCAATATCAAAGAAAAACCATTCATTCCACATCATGTAAAACCCATCACAGTTCATCACTTGTCCCTCTGGACCAAGCAGTATCTCAAGTACTTTCAGCATTTTCTCATTTTCGTAACACATGCCATTCGGAAACAAAACTCAATTCATTCATACCAAGGAAATCCTCACAACACATTTACAGTTTCCAAACACGTGAAACCAGAATAGAATAACTCCTCAGTCAAAACAGCGTATAAAACAAAGTGAATGTAACTGGTAACTCTTAGTGGTTTGGCGTCCGGCACAACACTCATAAATAACCTAAATTCAACTTGGAAGCTTTTAAGAAGTTAACTAAATTTTCCTCTAATAATTTCATAGGCAAAGTAGATCCCAAAGTTCCCAAACAAGTGAATAGTGAAGTGGTTTAACCCCTAAGACACCCAATTACTCTTGGCTAATTCAGATTTCCATTTCAGTAAGTAAAATAGGGTAGGCTCTCACTTCCTGAGGTGGGCGCCAGGTGGACGTCGGTCGGCAGTAAGAAAATTAGGGTAAAAGTTGCTTCCACTCCCTCGACGCTAGGTGAGCACGAGATAGGCGCGAGCTAAGCGCCAGGTTCGCGCGAGCCGAGCGGCTGGTTTTCGGGTGCACGCGAGCTGAGCGCCAGGTTCACGCGAGCTGAGCGCCAGGTTCGCGTGAGCTCGGCGGTAAGTCGAATTTTAACGGGCGTCTAGCTAAGAGGTGAGCGGCAGTGGGCGCCGGGTTCGCGGATACCCCCTGCGATTTCCAGTTCTCTGTAAATTCGAGATCTATATCTTTGGCTGGTTTATTTCGGTCTGTTATTGCTCCAATACCCTCTTAGTACTCCCAGAAGACTTCCCAAACATATTTGGATTTAATCTAACTACATTTAATTTCAAGATAAATTTCGGTCTCCGACTCTGTTTCAGGTCATTCCAGAAAACCAGAAGAAAACCAGAAAACTCATACATCACTTAAAATACAAACCATGCATAAGAATAAGCCCACGAAAGCATCAAACACAAAACCCAGTTGTAAATCAGTGCTACTCACCTGAATGCTGAATGCGCTTATTCTCGAATATATCAAAACCTCGGCCGATCACCACTCCGGCCCCGCACGCGAATACAGAACCTACCCAACAATTCGTCTCGAGCAGAGAGAAAGAACCCACTCAACTCCAACTCTGAAACCCTCCTCTTAGCCCTTGCGATACTTGTTCTTCACGAGCACAGAACCCTAGTCGCCACACTCTCCAGCCGATTCTCCTGAGCTCCTGAGTATTAGACTAACAACAATATTTCCGTAAGTACATACGCGTATTTCTTTAAACCCAAAACCCTACTTTCCCTATTTGTACATTTGCCTTGCGAGATACATACGCCGCTCGATCAACCCTTTTAACCCTTTGATCCTATGCATGCTCGCCCACCGGAAACACTACATGTTCTGCATCCACTTACGTTAATAAGCACACAACTATACTTTAATAATAATAATGATAATAATACAATTTTTCAGAAAAATGGCTATATAACGCCTGTACATACGAGTATGGGCTAAGCCCTTAAACCACAAAATCACCTGATAAACACAGTTATATATATAAGAATAAATAAATAAACAAACAATAAAACTTACCAAAAATCAGGGTCTTACACAAGGTAACAAGGTAATCCTATTTTCTGCATTATTTTCATGACATAGGGGTGTCATGGTGCTCATTGGTTCGGGATAAAATTGGTCCCAAAATATGCATGTTTGCTAAAATTGGTGCAGCCCATAGGAAGAGTTTCTAACTCTGTTTAGAATCAATCCTACCCAATGTTCATACAAAGGGCAACAAAAGGGTACCAAATTCTAGAATGAGGTATCAATTTGGAGGGTACATGTGCCCTCCTAAACATGTGTTTTAGCGAAAAGGTCAAAGTCCACTTTGGGACAGTTTAGAAGTCCTGCACTGGGTGAACTATATGTTTAGATGAGCAATTAAAGTGATCAAACCATGTAAAAACTGGAAATATATAACAGAGTTCCGTAAAACCGCATTTAATACACGGGCTGGGCTTGCCCATAGTGGTTATACAGGCTGGGCTCGCCCGTGTTTTCCATACGGTCACGGCTTGCTCGTAATTTGAATACGGGCAGGGCTGGACCGTACTGTGTATGCGGTTTTCGCGGAATATTCAATTTTAATCAATTTTTCCCCACTAAATCTTCCTTTAACCTTTAAATAATGATAAAGGGAAATGAGTTTGAATAAAATGCTTTAAAAAAAAATGAATAAAAAAAATGTGAGAGAAAATCCTTTGGGCCTCTGAAAGCCTTTGAATTTCAGACTTTTTCTCAAAAACTCCTTGGGCCTCTGAAAGCCTTTGAATTTCAGACTTTTTCTCAAAAACTCCTTGGGCCTCTGAAAGCCTTTGAATTTCAGACTTTTTTTCTCGAAAACTCTTTGGGCCTCTGAAAGCCTTTGAATTTCAGACTTTTTCTCAAAAATCCCCGGGCCTCTGAAAGCCTTTGAATTTCAGACCTTTTCTCAAAAATGTCCTTGGGCCTCTGAAAGCCTTTGAATTTCAGATCTTTTGGGCCTCTGAAAGCCTTTGAATTTCAGACCTTTTTCCTTTGGGCCTCTGAAATCCTTTGAATTTCAGATCTTTTGGGCCTCTGAAAGCCTTTGAATTTCAGATCTTTTTTCCTTTTTAGGCCTCTGAAAGCCTTTGAATTTCAGATCTTTTAGGCCCTTGAAAGCCTTTGAATTTCAGATCTTTGGGCCTCTGAAAGCCTTTGAATTTCAGACTTTTTCTCAAAAACTCCTTGGGCCTCTGAAAGCCTTTGAATTTCAGACTTTTCCTCAAAACTCCTTGGGCCTCTGAAAGCCTTTGAATTTTAGACTTTTTCTCAAAACTCCTTGGGCCTCTGAAAGCCTTTGAATTTCAGATCTTTTTCCTTTGGGCCTCTGAAAGCTTTTGAATTTCAGATCTTTTTCCTTTGGGCCTTTGAAAGCCTTTGAATTTCAGACTTTTTCTCAAAAAAAAAAAATCTTTGGGCCGTCTAAAAGCCTCTGAATTTTAGACAAATCATCTCCTTGGGCCGTCTAAAAGCCTCTGAATTTTAGACACAATCTTTTTGGGCCATC
Source organism: Buxus sempervirens (assembly GCA_947561395.2). NCBI lineage: Eukaryota > Viridiplantae > Streptophyta > Magnoliopsida > Buxales > Buxaceae > Buxus > Buxus sempervirens. The sequence continues at coordinate 26,938,978 of OX387185.1, read as the reverse complement.
TAAAAGCCTCTGAATTTTAGAAAACCTTTTCTTTGGGCCGTCTATAAGCCTCTGAATTATAAACACATATCCTTTGGGCCGTCTAAAAGCCTCTGAATTTTAGACAAATCATTTCTTTGGGCCGTCTAAAAGCCTCTGAATTTTAGACAAATCATTTCTTTGGGCCATCTAAAAGCCTCTAAATTTTAGACAAATCATTTCTTTGGGCCGTCTATAAGCCCCTGAATTATAGACACCTATCCTGTGGGCCGTCTAAAAGCCTCTGAATTTTAGACAAATCATTTCTTTGGGCCGTCTAAAAGCCTCTGAATTTTAGACAATCATTTCTTTGGGCCATCTAAAAGCCTCTGAATTTTAGACAATCATTTCTTTGGGCCATCTAAAAGCCTCTGAATTTTAGAAAAATCATTTCTTTGGGCTGTCTAAAAGCCTCTGAATTTTAGACACAACCTTTTTGGGCCGTCTATAAGCCTCTGAATTATAGACACATATTCTTTGGGCCGTCTATAAGCCTCTGAATTATAGACACATATCCTTTGGGCCGTCTAAAGGTCTCTGAATTTTAGACACAACCTTTTTGGGCCGTCTATAAGCCTCTGAATTATAGACACATATTCTTTGGGCCGTCTATAAGCCTCTAAATTATAGATACATATCCTTTGGGCCTCTGAAAGCCTTTGAATTTCAGACTTTTTCCAAAAATATCCCTGGGCCTTTGAAAGCCTTTGAATTTCAGACTTTTTCCAAAAATTTCTTTGGGCCTCTGAAAGCCTTTGAATTTCAGATCCTTTTCTTTTTTTTGTGGGACCTGTTGGAAGCCCTAGAATATTCCAACAATTCAATTCAAAAAAAAAAGCAAATAAAGAAAAAAATCCAAACTCGTGTTCACCCAGCTTGCACATAGGCATTCATAGGCATGTGAATGAGATTAAATTGGCACTGATATTTTCTCTTTATTTTTCCAAGTACCAAGTACACTTGCAATCATAGCACCTGTAACCAGATCAAGAGCTCGCGCCATGAATCCCATTGAGAATGAAGCTGATGCTCCTCACCCAGATATTGTCCTGCTTCAGGAGCAGGTGGCAGGACTAGCCCGAATGTTGGAGAACATACTATCGGTGCAGGCCCAACAAGTGCAAGCCCAGAGTCAAGCATCCACTTCCAACCCAGCACCTCCACCCCAAATCAATATCCCACCTCCGGTTCAACCTATTCCTGAACCCATTTATGAACCCACCCCTGAACCTATACTGATCAGGGATGAAACCGTTGAATCAGACAAAGAAAAGGAAAAAGAAAGGATGAGGGATGAGATAGAAAAGAAGTTCATGCATAGGCTGGAGATGATTCAGGATGAACTGAGGGAGGTAAAAGGGGTGAATAACTTTGGAGGCACCAATTTCGAAGATTTGTGTCTATACCCCAATGTATGCTTACCGGCCAAATTCAAGTGCCCAGACCTAGACAAATATGATGGCAATGGCTGCCCAATGAACCATTTGAAGTTATACTGTGGGGCTTTATGCCAGTTTGGCCAGGATGACGGCATACTAATTCAGCTCTTTTAGAGGAGTTTAACTGGAGCTGCTTTGAGGTGGTTTGCCACTTTGGATCATTGGAAAATAAGAAGGTGGAAGGATTTAGCAGATTCCTTTTTGGCACAATACAGGTTCAACTCTGATATTATACCAAATAGGTATGACATGATGAGGATGACAAAGATAAATGATGAGACCATAAGGCAATATGCTAAAAGGTGGAGGGAGTTGGCTGCACAAGTCAAGCCACCCGGGGGAGAACCAGAAATGATCTCCACTTTCATCAGCACACTGGGGCAACCGTTTTACAGTCACTTGGTGGGTCAAACTACCACCAACTTTGCTGCACTAGTGCAAGTGGCAAACAGAATTGAAGATGGGATCAAGTCTGGGAAAATAGCTGATTACTCTGCAATGTTGAACCAGGAAGCTTCCACCGCTTTCTATACACAGAAAAAGGAGAATGGTAATGAAGAAAGGAGAGAAGCAGAAGTGAATATGGTGCAACTTCCCAGGGAACCCTTTCAAATCAATGCCCATCCACCTCCTATCAAGCCAACCCATCAATTTCCTTTGCTGCCTATTCAAATTAATGTCCCTTCTACATAGCCTGTGAAGGAGGAAACAGAAGTAAGGAAGAGAAGGGAATTTTCTAAACTGCCTATGAGACTATCTGAACTTTTGCCTACCTTACTTCAGAAGGGTTATGTGACTTTGAGGTTGCCAAATCCTCATGCAAGCAAGGGGAAGAATTATGATTCATCTGCAATCTGTGATTATCATATGAGCACTCCAGGGCATACCACAGATCGTTGCGTGGCCCTAAAGCATGCAATCCAGGATTTGTTGGATAATAATGTAACGCCCCAGATCCGGGTTACGTGGACTAAACCGTAACTCGTCACCGAAGGGTTACTTATCCACCCAGGAACGTAAATCAGAGTATAGGAAACACAAAAAAAAACATTTAAATATATAATCAGAGTCAACTAAACCCATCTCAAATGAATATCATTTCTATATTCTGATACTCACATAATCTAAACGTTTACCCGCCGATATCATCTTTTCCAAGATCTGAAAACAAAACAAAACGGTCTGAGATACGAATATCCCAGTAAGTAGCACATGCATGCTCATAAACAATTTTCACAGTTTTAAAACATGCTCCAGATTAAAATATGCATCGGAAACAATAACGAGAATAACACGGAAAATCCTACTGTAATATATATATATATATATAGGTACAAGACAACTAGAATAAGTCTACATGCCAATCAAATCTGAGTATCAATCATAATCAACAAATCATAGCAGGACTCGCGGAAATTTGACTATTTTGATGCAGCACTTCCCTCATGGAAGGCCTCTCCATCATGGAGGAAACGCATTAAGGAGATTGCAACACTTCCCTCATGGAAGGCCTCTCCGTCATGGAGGAAACGCATTAAAGAGATTGTAACACTTCCCTCATGGAAGGCCTCTCCCTCACGGAGGAAACGCATTAAAGAGATTGCAGCCCTTCCCTCATGGAAGGCCTCTCCCTCATGGAGGAAACGCATTAAAACTAAAATCTCAACCTTTTTCATCTCACCCATTATTTTCCCAAAATTATGTTCATGCAATATGCTAGATTGCATCTCAAGTATTACTTTTCTCTTTACTATTATTAAATTAATCTTATCTCATTCTTAACTTAAATTACAAATCCTAAAATTCACTTTTAAACACATTTTCCTTAAATTTTGATTTTTCTTTTAAAATGTAACTAAAGTGTAATTACTTATTTGGGAGTTGCACTTATTTGTTGAATCTTACTAAAATCTAAACTAAAAAGTAATTATTTAAGTTCTGTGTACTAATTTATCAATACAGTATAAGTTTTGCACTAAAACATAATTTCTTTCTAAAATAAACATCAATTTTTAATTACTTTATCTTTTTTCATCAAAACGTAATTATTTTTCAAAAAGTCTTCTTCCTCCCCGCGAACCCAAACCAGTTCCGTCGGTTCCGTAAATTACATATTTTGACGATTTTTTTCTCTCAGTATAGCTTACCAAATCACTTAAAATCAACTACAAATCTTAAAGCATACTAACAATAATCAAATCTAATTATTTCATCATTTTAGAATCATAATTTCTATAGTTCAACACTAACTGAAAATACATGGAATCGGCCATAGAGAGAGAGGAAAAGGCTACTTACCTTCAGCACTCTTTCTCCTCCCTTCTTCTTCTTCTTCTTCTTCTCCCTTCTCCCTTCTTCTTCTTCTCTCTTCTCTCTTCTCCTTCCTCTGCGCCTGCGCCCTTTGCTTCTAATCGTTGACGAGAAAATGAGAACCCTCGGCTTTGCCTATTTGATATATGTAAAGGAGAGATATTTTTTTTTTTATAAAACCAAACCACTTAACCTGGTTTAAGTGAACCGGAATCAACCCAACCAATCAACTAAACCAACTAAACCCTCTTAAATAAACCACTTAAACCCACTTAAATAAACCACTTCAATTTATATAATAGTTTTAAATAAACCAAACCCCCATTAACCAACTAACCAACCCACTAAACCGAACCCAAGAAAATTTAATTGATTAACCCATTTAACCTCTAAACCAAACCTAACTAAACGTAAATAAACTAATTAAATTCAATTTTATACCTAAACCAACTAAATCAACTAAACCGGTCCACTTAATCTAATAAACCAAACCACTTATTTCATTTAAACCAACAAACCAACAAACCAGTTCACTGAGAATGAACCGATCCAATTGAACCAGCCCAAACTAAATAAAAGACAATTTGATTTAATTAACCTCATTAAATCTTTTAAATCTCCATTTAATTTTAATTAAACTTCTTAATAAAAATCCAGGATCTTACAAATAACTCCTTATCATTCAATTCAGTCACTCTCATCCCACCTACTGATAACAATGGAGCAGGTAGCTCAAATGCAGTAGGGGCAATTTTCTCTAGAGAAAGAAGATTTGACCCTTCTCAGCTTATCGCTCCTATTGGTCCAACAGTCAGGGTTTATCTTGAAAGAAATGCTCCTGGTTATGAGCAGGAAGGCTTGCCTTACTCAGCAGGAGAAAGAAATTATCAAAAAAAGGGAGAAAAATCAACTTTTGCCTTTGGAGAACTGGGGCAGTTCTCAAATTCCCTTGTTCTCTGAAAAGAAACCCGCATAAAAAGAATGCACATTTCCTGATGATCTTAAGGAGCCTTGTTCTCAGGAAGTGATTTCAATAAAGGTTCTTCAAAAAAAAAAAAAGATTTTTTTTTAACATTTTTCTAGAAAAAAAAAGTTTTCAGCAAGGTCCTTTTACTTATGAATCATATCTCTTATTGAATTTCATTGAGTTGAATATGACTTTGACATTGGGCTCAATTTTGAGACCAAAATCGAAGAAAAAGACATTTTATGTGAAAATTCAAATCTTTTAAGTTCTGCAAAATTATGAAGTGATCAATTTTATGGCCTTTGGAACCAAAGATGACCCACAGTCTTCAACAGTAAAGATAGAAGAAGATTTGAAGTTTCTTCATTAGAATACAGAAAGGATCGCATCACTTGCTGATTCGTGCAAAGGGAAGTTGATAATATTGTTTGAAGAAATTTTGGGGCTTTGCATTTGAAAATATGGGAGAATCTGACCTTTTCGTTGGAAATAGAATTGGGCATCATCCAAATTCATAAGATTGATCAAAAGGTGAAGAACTTGTTCATAACAGAAGTTCTATTTAAAGAGGCTTTCATGTTGCCAGAAGGTGATTAAAAAAAAAAAAATCCTGAGCCGGTCATGTAGTGCAACTCTTCCAAGTCTAAAATTCAAACTTTTCTTAAAATGATAAAAGGCCTTTCTTTCTTATATCCCCAAAAATTTTGAAATCCCTAGTTAAACCCTTTGAGCTTGATACATTTTTCCAAGTAACCTAAACTGAGAATTGTAACCCCACACTGGGGCAAATTTATTAAGGCATAAAAAAAGGGAATGAAGGGACAATTATTGAAGTTCAAAAGGGATTTTGAATATGTTTTTAGAAAATGGGGCAAAGAAATGAAAAAAAAGAAGAAAAAGAAAGAAAAAAAAAAGATAATCAAATGCTATTTGGAGAATGTCTTCAAAATTGTGAAGAAAAGAATGGAAAAAAGAAGTTCAATACTGAAGAATAAGTTTCAAATGAAGAAATCAAATTGAGGGAAGAACTTCATTACTGGGGGCAATTTTGTATTCATTCCAAGGTAAGAAATGCCTTAAAAATTACAATTTCAGTTAACCCATTTGATCATAGGGTATTTGAGCCTTTTATTCCTTTTCTTTCTAAACTAACACCAAGCCTTCGTTTCGTCCCATTCATAAGTCCTCTTTGATTAAGAAATTTTGAATTAAGGCAGTTTTGACTACATGGTTGCTAGTGATGAGGATAAAAAAAAAAGAAAAAAGAAAAAAAAGAAAAAAAAAGAAAAAAAAAAGAAAAAGGAAAAAATGGAGAAAATGTAGTGAAAACCCAGAAGGGCACTACATGGCAAATAATCAGCTATCTACAAGAAGGAAATCATCAGAGAGGAAAGTCCAGAATTGGTATAGATCTAGGTGAAGTCCTCATGTTGGTGGTTATTTTGAGATACAGTCACTCTTCAAGTGATTGAGGAAAATTCTCTTTTCAAGACTGAAGCAATATAATCATAACTATGATATGAATCATCTGTGAACAAGTTGATGGCCATCAAAATTGCCATTAGGAAATTATTGCTGAATTTAAAGTCATAAATTCTCATATCATGGATACAATGGAGAAACAATTGCTCTTCAATTGGATGAAGGAAAATGTCTTTCTAGACTGGGGCAAAATAGTCAGATTGAAAGAGTCGTTATATCTGGAGCATCAATTGACAAACCAATGGTCATGGGAATGATTCTAAAGGTTCCAAAGGCTTATTTTGGTCTTTCTTCATTTTCTGAAATAATCTTCTCATTATTCAACTTGATTTTAATTCTTTTGGACTATATGCTAATAAGTGATTGGATCATTTTTCCAAAAAACAAAAAAAAAAGAGCAAAAACTATATTTTTGGCTTATGATGAGAATCTATATCTTTTCATAAAACATTGGTTTTGCAAGCATTAGAGAATTCTGAGGCCACTAGTATAAAACCTATTCTCTTATTTTTGCATTTGTATTCTTTTATTAGGGTTTCTTTTTGGCAAAGGTTAAAAAAAAATAGAGATAGAAAAAAAGAGAAAAAGAAAAAAAAATAAAAAAAAAAGAAAAAGGAAAAAAGAGGATCATCTCTACTGAGGGGCAAATACTTCTTCAAACAATCAAAACCGGGGCATGCTCAGTGTCTTTCCTTCTGGGTTTTCATTGGAATGAATTCCAACATCTGGAAGATGTAATCAAACTTTAGTCCTCAAATTTGAAAGAAAAAAAAAGGCTTCGAAGCAATGGCATGTTTTCTTCGTTAAACAAGGGTTCCCAATTCTTCAATCATGAAGAAGGATTTTACTGGCGCAGCAAGAAGGCATAAAAGACAGATCATGGGTTGTAAAAGCATGAGGTTAGATCAACAGATCATGATCCATCAATCAAGATGAGGGTATTCACTTGGACAATTAAAAAGTATGAAGACAGGTTATGGGCAGTAAGAGCACATACATTGTTATTGAGAGAGCAAGAAGATAAAGAAGCAAAAGCAAGTTCCAAAATATTCAAGCACAGGTTCGGGCATCAAATGGCACCCAGGTATATCAAATAAGAAAATCAATCAGGAAAATTCAAAAAGTGAAAAACATCAAAATCAATTGAGTTTGCAGTGGTCAATTTTAAATCCACATTCTTTTCAAAATTTGCTTGTCTCAGATTTCTTTTCATAGCCACGAGAGCTCCAAGAAATCTGAGATAAGGAAGAGACGCCACCCCATCAGACTTCAAGCAGGGGTTTCATTGGCTATCTTCGAATCCATGTTTTTATCATTTCTTTGTTTGACCAAAGCAAGTTCAATTAATGAGATGTTTTTTAAATGTGTAATTTTGAGTTGTGTTTGTTCTTTACTGTTCATTGTGCTACAACTGCAGGACACCTAGAAAAATTGTCTTTTTCATCATTTTCTCTACATTTTTTTGGAGATTAATGTTTATATTAGTTGTAAGTTGCAAGGATTGCCACCTTACCCACTTTTGTTTAAAATTTTTTGTCTCAAATCTCACTTCATAGCCACGAGTGCTCAGTGAGAGGAGAGAGGAGGATTTGCCCCTTAAGGTTAGGGACTTTTCAGCAAATCTTCCACACATACTTTTTCCAAAATCATCCATTTAATCCTTGCAAAATGCAATTAGTTAGACAAAGATCTCAAAAAGTGAAATTAGTGGGTCTTTTTACTCTCTGCTAGTAATTGGTTCCAATCACCAGCAAAAAGAGGGCAGTTGTAGACACCCCAAATTGCACTAAAAATGAGAAAATAATTGAAAATATTAATTGGGATTTGAAACAGGTCACAAAAGTATAAAATCTGACCAAACTGGTCATGCCCGTATTTTGTTTACGGTCTGGTCATGCCCACAGTTGATATACGGGCATGGCGTGCCCGTATTAATAATAGGGGCAGGGCGCGCCCGTAATATATATACGGGCACGGGGGTTTTTGTGCGAATTTATCCTTTCTCGATTTCTGAGCCTTATCTGCATCCAAATATATCTCTGGGATATGCGAATCCTCTTATTTATCCATTCGAATCTCTTATTATCCTATTTGGCAAAGGATTGGCATTATCTTCTGTTTAACTCAATCTGAAACTCTATCTTGCCAAACCTTGGATCAACCATGCCCCTGGATTTGCCTATAAATAGAGGGCCTTTCCTCAAGCAAAAGGCCACGAAAATTTGAAGTCTAAGAAGCTCCAAGAGAAAAGAGAAACCCCTGCTACTCTGCTTGCTCAATCCAGGTAAGTTTCTTTTCCCTTTTATTTTCTGTCTTCAATTCTAGAAGTAATAGGATCTTCTCTATTGCTGTAGAATAAGGCCATCTTTTGTATCTAGTATTCCTAAACTTGTCTCTAAGTACCTCAGGAGTCTCTCTAGCCGTAAAACGTGAAGAGAAAGCTAGGGGAAAAGAGAACAGGTGGATCCCTAGAATAGGACCCCATATCTATTTTTCTCCTTTTTTCTAGAATAAAGTTGTAACGTCCCAGACCCATAACCAGCAAGATATTGTCCGCTCTGGGCCCACGGGCCCTCACGGATTTGTTCTTAAGGACAACACGAGAAAACTTCCCAGGGGTCACCCATCCTCGCAGTGCTCCCTCCCGAGCACGCTTAACTTTAGGGTTCCCAGGGGATTTAGTCCCGTGTTACTCCTTAAAAGGCCTCTTGCTAATTTGGGGGTCTTAAGACTACTTATAGCATCCCCGAGCGTTGTGGGATCCAAACCATATGCACATCCTCGCCTGGTAGCTCGCCACTGTGGTAGCTCGCCCAGGTCTCTCACCCCGCCCACATCACAGCCGCCCACTCAGACAGCCAGGATGTCATAAAAGCCTCTGATTGTGTTTGTGTAACCAAACCTATCTCCAAGTGCCTCAAGAATCCTCTCTAGCCGTAAAACGTGAAGAGAGAGCTAAGGGAAAAGAGAATAGGTGGATCCGTAGGGTAGACCCCCATATGCTCTAATCTGTGAGATGTGGCTGTTTTAAATATCTTGATCATGTTTTAATTGTTTTAATGATAAATCTGAATGAATACATGAATCTATGATGTTTATAGCATGAGATCCCCACTTTTTTATAAAATTTGAATTTTTCACATATTTGCACCTACAGCACTATTTTTGTGATTTTGGTGATTTTAGGCTATGATCCTGGATTTATCATGATCAATATGGTAGATCTGGATCCAGAAGCCTGAAAATAAATTCTAGGGTTTCATGATGTGGTTTTTAAATTGTTTTTCATTATTGAGAGAAGACCCTACGGTCTAAGTTCTCCCCTTTTGATGTTTTTCATCAACATGGGTATTTTTGGTTTTGACTTTTTGATTTAATGTGAAATATGGGCTATATCTATGTCCTGGAATGTTCAAGTTCAATTTTGAAATATTTTATAAAAATCATATTTTTCTAGATTTCTAGAATTTGACTTGAAGCCAGATTTTTGGATTTTTCACTTTAAATTGATTTTATCGGATTTATCTCAATTTTATTTTGATCATGAAACCCTAGGAATGGTATGATCATATTTGAAAGTTCTGGATCAATCAGACTATTCATATGAAAAAACCATACAATTTTTGTTTTTTTTTGTGATTTTTCCTGATTTTTATAGCAAGCTTTTTCCTTTATTTTAACATGAACAATACCTGGCAACCACCTTGTGTGGATGAATAGGGGTGCCTAACACCTTCCCCTGTTAATAACCTAATCCCCTTACCTATCTCTGGTTGTTTTTTTTAGGAGGGTTATTTTTACCCTAAAATTGCCTTTTGTGCTTATTTGATATTTTGGTATCCATTCACACCTAAATTGAATGGTGGCGACTCTTTGTTTTATTTAATCCCGTGTGATGAATGAGGAATTTGGCCAGATTTTATACTTTTGTGACCTGTTTCAAATCCCAATTAATATTTTCAATTATTTTCTCATTTTTAGTGCAATTTGGGGTGTCTACAAAAGGAAAGAAGAGTAGAGAGAAAAGAGAGAGAAGAAAGGAAAAAGGGAGGTGCTGCAGAGGTCTGACCAGCAGACTTTGAGCGACGATCCCTGGAGATCTAGTTGTTGGATCGTCATGAAATTTGGAGGTTATGCTCTATACATGAGATACTTTAATCTGAACTGTGGAGATTGGATTTGGATGAGTCTAAGACTCTAAGGTGGTGCGAATTAACCTAGAAGTTGGTGGAATATCAGATTTTGGAAGAAAAAGGAGTTGCAGAGATGGCTGACTAGCCAACTTCTAACGGCGAGATAGAAAGATCCAACCGTTGGAATGGGCTGACATTTTAGTTTTTTGTTCTACTCATGGAGGACTTCAAACTGAACGGTGGAGATCTAAATGTGAGAAGTTTAGAGGGGTGCGGTTGAGCTCCAAAAACGGGCACAGAAGAAGTTCTGAAAAGTCTGGGTTCATCAAAAAGGCAAGTAGCAAACACTTGAAACTGGAGGAATTGCATGTTTTCTTCTGTTTTTGATTGATTGATCGTATTGGTTTTTATGTTGGATTTCATTGAAAAAGTTAGATGAATATAAAGTTTTGATTTGGTGATTTGAATTTCTCTTTAGGAATCAAGAAAAGTGTTGTCCATGGTACTTTGATTTAGAAAGAAACCTTAGTTAAATTTTTATCACCAAGATGTGAGTAGCATCGTTTTAAAACTGGGTTTTGTATTGATTCATGAGTTTAATCTGGATGCATGTGTGTTTTCTGGAAGAAGATAGTCCGAATGTGAGTTTCTTTAGGATTGAATGAGATAAATAAAAATGTGTTTAGAATAATTTCAAAAGTGTTTTAAATGTCTTCTGGGAATAGTAGGAGACTAAGAAAATTGTTACAGAGAGAAAAAGTTCAGCCAGTTGTGTAGATCTTGAAATAACAGAGAGTCAAAGAAACAGGGTAGCATCCGCCGAGTGTGCATGGCCTAGCGCCAACTACATGTAGTCGGCGAACAGACTTTTCCCCTATCCGCCGAGCTCGCGCTCATCGCGCGCTTAGCTCGCGCCTAGTACCTTTTGACGTAAGCGCGACATGTAGTTATTAAGTAATGACTTACCGCCGACCTCGCGCCTAGCGCTGGAGGTCAGCGCAAGCCCCTATCCTTTGCCGAAATGTGATATTTGACAAAAATCAAGTTACAGTGGACACTTTGAGGGTTTAAGCACTTACCTATTGACTAGTTTAGGATGTTAGAAATACTATATTCATTAAAAACAATTTGGAGACTATTGAGTCACATTCTGAATATTACTACAAACTGTTCGAAAGGAGAGTTTAAGGAATTTAGGTAGGTTGTTGATATTCATGATCCTATAAGTAAATGCGCCAGTTTGGGTATATACTTTATCTGTTTCCTGTTTTTGAAATTGTATAAATCGGTTTTATTCAATATCCAATGACTGAAAAGTATTGAAAAGTTTTGTGTGAGTAAGAGAACTTTTATTGCATGAGAGTGTTGTGGTGAGGTTGGGAAACTTTTAAATTGTGTGAGTTGATGTTCTGGTTGGAACAACTTGTGATGAGTGTATTGGGATGCACAGGATTGAAATCAATGTGGGTTTACTGTTTTGCCTATGCGGAGTTTATGTGGTTATTAATCGGTTTTGGTTTAGCTTGTTCTGGATCCAAGTCTAAGCTTAGTAATGTGATGTATATGCTTTATTGGTATAATGGCATGGCCATGGAGTGTTGCCACGACCAGTGTCGAGCAGCCAGAAACCTTGAGTAGGCCTGGTTGTCGATGCTGATACCCGGAGTAGGCTGGCATTGGATGACGATACCCTGAGTAGGCCGTCATTTCAGAGTGTCCGATACCTTGAGTAGGCTGGAACTGTGTACATGGAGGTGTGGATGTCTCTCTGGCATGATTGATTAACCAATCTAAGCAACTACATGACATTGACCATTCGATGTTTTATCGGTATTGTTATTGAAATATGATTTGATAATATTAATGGGATTGGATTTAAACTTTGGAATTATTCTTGTTGATGTTGTCGTTGGTTTAATCGTACACCTCATGACTTATTTTATATAAACATGGACTGATTTCATGCATGCACCTTGCTACTTGTTGAGATTTATTCTCACTCCGGTTTCTCCCATTTTTTAGGTATTCTTGGAGAGGACAACAACATTGGGCTAGTATGTAAAGGGGTAGTCAGTTTAGTTGTAGATTAGTTTCTTGAGATTAAAAACATTGTAATTGCTTATAGTTTATTTGCTATTGGATATTATTTCAAGTTTCCGCTTTTACTCTGATTATAAAGTTAGAAAAAAATTTTAAATTATTCCATATTTTAGTTCCTTTTGTTGCTTATCATAACACCTCGGGTTTTGGGAATTGGACCCGGAACCGGGGCGTTACTGTAACGCCTCGGATCCGAGTCACGCAATAACACCGTAACTCATCCCCAGAGGTTAATTTAAAACACAGGATCGCAATATCAGAGTGAAGGAAAAACATGAATACAACAATAGCTATATAACAGAGTGCGCTAAAATATTCCCAAACTAAAATAAAACTCACATGTCCAAGTAACTACCCGCAAGCATCGAGCTCTCCAAGAGTATCTGAAAACAAAACGAAAGCAACGGGGTGAGATACGAATATCCCAGTGAGCAGCACATGCATGCACAAATACATCTAGTTCAGTTCTAAAACATGCCACGATTTCAAACCATATACAACGATGATAGCACATATAACCCAACAAAACTTCAACGATCCAATTTACGTCCGTGAGGAAAACCATCGTATAAACCAAGCAGTAAAGACGATATCAATCATGCATATAGCCGCAAAGTCACATATAACCAGGTAGCAACATATCGAAGAAAAAATAGTTCAACAAATCAGGTTTTTGAAATACTAGAGTGTTTATCATGGGCCACTCCGCACCAATAGAGTATTTTATCATGGGCTACTCCGTACCAATAGAGTATTTTATCATGGGCTACTCCGCACCAAATAGAGTATTTTATCATGGGCTACTCCGCACCAATAGACCAACGAATAATACATATCACGTCAAACAAAAACAAATCCCCACAGTGGTCAATGTCATGTAGTTGTTTACATTGGTTAATCAACATGCCAGAGCGACCTCCACACCTCCATGTACACAGTTCCGGCCTACTCAGGGTTTCGGATACTCTGAAATGACGGCCTACTCAGGGTTTCGTCATCCAATGCCGGCCTACTCAAGGTTTCGACATTGACAACCAGGCCTACTCAGGGTTTATGGCTGCTCTACACCGGTCGTGGCAACACTCCATGGCCATGCCATTACTCCAATAAAACAAAAGCATCACATTACTAAGCTTAGACTCTAGATCCAAGACAAGCTAAACCAAAACAGTAAATCATCGTATAATCTCAATTCCAACATCAATTAAAACTATTCATTCCACATCATGTATAACTCATCACAGTTCATCACCTGTTCCTCTGGACCAAGCAGTACCTCAAGTACTTTCAGTATTTCTCATTTTCCGTAACACATGCCATTTGGAAATAAAACTCAATTATTCATACCAAGAAAATCTTTACAATACATTCAGAATTATCCAAACAAGTGAAACCACAATTTAATAATTTCTCAATCAAAACAGTGTATAAAACAGAGGTAAACTAACTAGGAACTCCTAATGTTTTGGTATCCAGCACAACACATACAAATAACCTAAACTCAACCTTAGAAGTCTTTAAGAATTTGCCACTAGATTTTCCTCTAGTAATTGAATAGGTAATGCAGGTTCCAAGGTTCCCAAACAAGTGATTGGTTAAGTGGTATAAACCTCAAGTCATCAAAATCCCCTTTGTTCGGTCAAGAATCAAATTCGGCAAGTATAATTGGGTATGCGCTCACTTCCTGAAGTGAGCGCTAGGTGAGCGCCAGTCGGCGGATAGGAATCAGGTGAACTTTAGACTATGCGCTCACTCGATACTAAGTGAGCGCGAGATGGGCGGGGAATGGGCGCGAGATGGGCGCCGGCTTCGCGCGAGATTCACGCATACTTTTAAGTGAGCGCGAGCTGAGCGCCAAGTGGGCGCCAGCTCGGCGGATAATGTGATTTTAACGGGTGCCTACTTCCTAAGTGAGCGCAAGTGAGCGCCAAGTCGGCGGATACTCACTGCGATTTTTGGCTCTCTGTTATTTCGAGATCTCCATCTCTGGCTAATCTTTTTTGGTCTGTAATTGTTCCAATACACTTCTAATATTCCCAGAATACTTCCCAACCAGTTTAGGATTTAATCTAAACACATTTTATTTCAAGTTGTAATTCCCTCTCATGCTTGGACTCATGATATTCAGAAAACCCAGAAAACTCAGAATACAACCATGCAATCAGAATACTATCACGAATAAACTAAAACCTCAGTTGTAAATCAATGCTACTCACTCTTATACGCTTATCCCAGAATAACAGCCTTATTCCACAACCACGGCCGATCGCCGACTCCGACTGCGCGCGTGGATGCGAAGGTAGCCGAACTGATCCCCTGTTCGCGAGAGGAAAAATCCACTGAAATCTGGATCTCCGACTCCACTAATCCAGTCGTAGCTCTCGCGGTTCTCATCTCTTCCCAGTGAAACCCTAATTGCCACAGTAGCCGCCCTAATTTCAGAGCAGCAACCTTTCCCCCAATCCCGAAAATTTTATGTGAGTTACCTATTTATAGACATCGCAAAGGTTTAACCTAATTCACCCTTGATGTTTAATTAACCCTCGGAATCCCCTTTCTACCCCTCATTCAACTTGGGCTTTCCCGGATTTACTTATTGGCTAATTCCTATTTACTACCATATGTTTAAGTTTGAATATTAATTACGTATTAATATTCCACCTTATTCTCTTTGACAACTAATGCCCACAAATCTCTAGCAATAAATAAATTTTGATTAAACCTGCCCATAAATCCTTGTGGTCATACTTTTGCATATATTTTATTTTATCTACTATTTTATATTGTTTATTTTTTTTTCTACTCAAAACCTAATTTCCCCTTTAGTATATATACCTTCCATACGTATTGCCGCTCGACAACCTTTGAAAATCATTGATTCCGTGTATGCTCGTCCACCGAAATCCCTACGTATACCCGCATCTACTTAAGCTTATTCGCCCACATAAATAATAAATAAAAAAAACTCCTTAGAAAATATTGGGGTTTTACAGTTACAGTGGCACTAGCACTGGTGGATTCAATAAATATTCTTTTATTGTGTCAAAGGCTTCTTGGCAATCGTCATTCCAGACCGTCGGGTTATTCTTTCTCAGAAGCTTAAAAATTGGTTCACAGATAGCAGTGAGCTGTGTTATGAACCGGCTTATGTACTAAATCCTTCCAAGAAAACCACGAGCCTCCTTCTCCATTCTAGGTGATGGCATTTCAATGATTGCTTTAGCCTTAGCTGGGTCAATCTCAATTCCCCTTCTACTCATAATAAATCCCAACAATTTTCCTGATGTAGCCCCAAAGACACATTTTGCAGGGTTAAGCCTTAGACTGTATTTATTAAGTCGGTCAAATACCTTCTTCAAGTTGATTAAGTGGTCTTCTTCTTCACATGATTTGGCTATCATATAATCCACATAGACCTCCATCTCCTTATGTATCATATCATGGAATAAGGCTGTCATGGCCCATTGGTAGGTTGCCCCAGCGTTCTTAAGCCCAAATGGCATGACAATGTAGTGGAAGGTACCCCAAGGTGTAATGAAAGCCGTTTTCTCTTGATTTTCCTTAGCCATCTTAATTTGATTGTACCCAGAGAAACTGTCCATGAATGAGAACAGGCTATGTATAGCAGTGTTGTCCACAAAAATGTCGATGTGTGGAAGTGGAAAATCATCCTTTGGGCTCGCTTTATTCAAGTCTCTATAGTCTACGCACATTCTGACCTTTCCATCCTTCTTTGGTACTGGCATTATATTTGCAAGCCATTCAGGGTACGTGGAGACCGCCAAGAATCCCGCTTGGAATTATTTAACCACTTCATCTTTGACCTTCAATGTCCATTCAGGTTTCAACCTTCATAATTTTTGCTTAACTGGCTTAACCTCTGGTAGAATTGGTAGCCTGTGCACTACCATATTAGTGTCTAACCCTGGCATATCCCGATACGACCACGCAAATACATCTTCATAATCAGCCAAGAACCGTATCATTTCATCACGCTGTACTTCAGATAGACATACCCCAATCTTCACTACTTTTGGGTCATCTTCGGTTCCTAGGTTTATTGATATGGTTTCTTCAATATTGGGTTGGACCCCCTTTTCATGATGCTCCAATTGATATGTGATTTATTTTGGAGGGTCGTCTTCTTTGTCCTCGGTCTCTTCTTCAACCCCCATTAGGTCAAAGTCGAGCTCGAGGTCGAAGTCATACTCAACCTGGTCGAAGTCATACTCAACCTGATCCAATTCCGTTTGCTTATATGGTTCATAAGTGGTTTGGATCTTTTTGAAAAATTTAATTTTTCTAGAAAAAATTGAAAAATCTTTTGTTGTTTTTCGAGGGCCTTCAAAAAAATCTTTTCCTGAAGACGAAGGCTCATTAAAACCTTCAAGAAAAGGGCATTCCACTAATGGAGTTTTTTTTTTGGAAGCCATGTCTATTTGCCAAACAAACGCAGCTTCAAAAGTAAGAGGAGTTTCCTCCCAATTGTTCAAAAGAAAAAAATCTGGAGCAGGGGTAATGACACAAGCCTGCTCCCCAAGCTCAGGGTCCGCATCCGAAATCACCAGTACTGGGTGAGTTGCATCGCTTGCTTCTGCTGTAGGGCTTGTCCCAGATGGAACTTCTACTGCAGCCCAGTCAATGAAGGGTAACTCCTCTGTTCCTTCTTCTTGGTTGCCTTCTGTCATGGCAAAAAAGGCTCCAACGTCCTCAGAAAAATCCTGCTCCTGCTCTACCTGTGGCTCAGGCTCACCCAATGCTTGTGAAGGTGAAGGTAGAACAACTGGTTGCAAGGTTGGGGACTTGGGTTTTTGGAATCGGTTAATGTTATAATATGGAGGTTTGGACTGATCTTGGGGTGGAGATAGTTGAATCATATGAGAAAGCTTTAGAAAAGTTTCCCTGATGTGAGGGAATTTTATGTCTTCCCACTGCTTCTGCCTTCTCCAATTTCTTGGCTTGGACCCCAATCCTTCTCTAGGGACCAGCTTCTTAAACTTTACTGGTTCTATCCTTCCTTGTAGGTTAACCCCCAGGCCTTTCCCAGGGTGGAAATTGTACTTTCCCAGCACTTTCTTGACCATTGTCTTAGCACAAGTCATTTTCTCTTCTTTTTCCTGATACCCCCCAGGTATAAAATTAACAGTTTCAAACTGGAAAGAGTGAAATGCCATCTTGTCTGCAGTCATTTCCATGTCTATGTAGGGTACATAAAGGGACCACATGGGAGGAACCAAGTTTTCAACTAGGACCGTAATCACCTTTTGCCCTCTAATGTATTTAACTCTTTGATGGAGGGTAGATGGTATAGCCATAGCCGTATGAATCCACGGCCTTCCTAGGAGTAGGTTGAAGGCTGCAGGTATATCCATCACTTCAAATATGATGTTAAAAATATACAGTCCAATAGTGACCGGCAGTTCAACCTCCCCTAGGGAGTGTGTATTAGAGCTATCAAAGGCTCTTATGATTCTCCCATTTTGTTTGATTTTATTTTGCTCCAGACCGAGTTTTATAAAGGTAATTAATGGGCAGACATTCAGAGCCGACCCATTATCGATCAAAACCTACGCTATCATGCAACCCTTACTAAGCACAGCTATGTGCAAAGGATCAACATGATGGTACCCTACTGGGCCAATGTCAGTTTCAGAGAATGTTATGACATTATGGGATAAAATCTGCCCAACCATCCTTCCAAGTTTGTCTGGTTCAATATTTTTAGGCACATGTGCCCCCTGAAGTACCCTTAGTAGAGAGTCCCTATGTTTTTCAGAATTCAACAATAATCCCAGAATTGAGATCTGGGCAGGGACTTTATTCAACTGCTCGACAACATTGAACTCACTCTTTTTTATGATTTTAATGAGGTCAGCAGCCTCACTGTCAATTACCTAGGGGGCATCATCCCCTACCTTAGCCTTTCCCTTATTTTTCTCTTTCTCGGTTTCTTCCCTTCTTTCTCTGTCTCATTTTGTTTTTCTCCCACACCTACACATTTTCCTGACCTCATCATGAGGTTCACTTCTTTCTTGCTTTCTGCCTCAACTGCAGGAAATGTAGTGGTGAAGCCTTCGCTGTAATTCCATGGTACAACAGATTCAGAGTAGGAAGGCTTAGGAACATTTATCACCAATGGAGGAAGTTTGGACTTGGATGATGAAGTCTGAGTAGGAAGAACATCTACAACCAATGGTGGCAGTTGTTTTGGTTGAGGGGTTACAGAAGTAACAGAAGCATTAAGATGGTCATAGTTTATGACTAGTGGCGGTTTTGATGGAGTTGGTGAAGAATGGGTGGACGGATTGCAATTGATAGCCAGAGGTGGTTTTGTAATATTCAGTTGGGCCATGAGAGAGGAGACCCGGTCCAAAGCAGAGCTAATATTCTCAGCAGCACTATCATTCCTTTTTTGAATCATGTTTATTTCCTTACCCCTGTTTCCTCTATCAAAATAAACTTTGACTGTCGTCCCTACAGGAGCAATTAACTGGGATGGGTCAAAGGTTATTTCATCAGAAGAAATGACCCCTATAACATTAGATGGGCCTGCCCCATGATGCTGAGGCAAAGGGTTTTGACCAATGTCCGTTCTGGGAGGATTGAGAGCCCCTGTATTGAAAGACAGGGTATTCTGGTCAAGCAAGTCCTGAATGACGTATTTCAAAGGCCAACACTTGTCAGTAGGGTGCCCAGGTGCACCCATGTGGAAATCACAAGTGGTGGAGGGGTCAAAATTTCTCCCCTTTGGTGCATTTGGATTGGGTTCTTTTAAGGTAATATACCCTGATTGCAACAGGTGGGTAGCAATTGAGATGGGGACATTGGAATAGGGGTGAAAACCCTATTTCTCCTTGCTGCGAAATAGGCATCCCTTTCCTCCTTAGTAAAAGCCCTCTTTTGGTCTGAGGGTGCTGCTGGAACATTAACCTTCATGGGGGCCTGGGTAGATAGAGCAGAGGGAGTAGGAAAATGAGCGGGGTATATTGATTTGTATGGGCTTGTTGGGGCCAGATGGTGGCTGCACTTGTTTCCGTTCTTTTTCAACCCACTTCCTTTCTTCAGATTGGGGTCCTGCTAACTGACCATAGCAGAATGGTCAATTATTTTACCCAACCTTATCCCGTCTTCGATTCGGTCGGCCACTTGTACCAAGGCAGCAAAATTAGTGGTGGTCTGACCCACCAGGTGGCTGTAGAATGGTTGACCCAATTTACTGATGAAAGTGGAAATCATCTCTTGCTCTAGCATGGGTGGCCTGACCTGAGAGGCAGTCTCCCTCCATCTCTTGGCATACTACCTTACGGATTCATCCCTTCCTTTGCTTATCCTCATTACATCGTACCTGTCTGGCACGATCTCTTAATTGAACCTGTATTAAGCTAGGAAGGCATCTGCTAGGTCCTTCCATCTTTGGATCTTTCCATGGTCTAAGGTGGCAAACCACCTCAAAGCAGTTCCAGTCAAGCTCCTTTGGAAGAGCTGAATTAGAACGCTCTCATCCCGACCGAACTAGCATAGGGCACCGCAGTACAACTTCAAATGGCTCATGGGGTAGCCAGTGCCATCATATTTGTCTAGGTCTGGGCACTTGAACTTGGCCGGCAGGTTAACATTAGGGTATAGGCACAAGTCTTCAAAGTTGGTGCCCCCAAAGTTGTTCACCCCTTTTACTTCCCTCAGTTCGTCTTGGATCATTTCTAGTTGGTGCATGAACTTCCTTTCAACCTCCTCCCTCATTCTCTGCTTTTCTTTTTCTTTCTCAGACTCAACTGTCTCATCCCTGACCAGTATAGGTTCAAGGGTGGATTCATAAATGGGTTCAGGAATAGGTTGAACCGGAGGTGGAATGTTGGTTTGGGGTGGAGGTGCTTGGTTGGAAGTCGATGCTTGGTTCTGGGCTTGGACTTTTTGGGCCTGCACCACCAGTAAGTTTTCTAGCATTTGGGCTAGTCTTGCCACTTGTTCCTGTAGCAGGGCAACGTCTGGGTTAGGAACATCGGCTTCATTCTTGATGGGATTCATGGTGCGAGCTCTTGATTTGGTTACAGGAGCTATGGTTGCAAGTTTATTGGTACCTGAAAAAGATAAAGAAAAATATCAGTGCCAATTTAATCTCATTCTCATACATATAAATGCCTATATGCAGGTTAGGTGAACACGAGTTTGGATTTTTTTTCTTTACTTGCTTCTTTTTTTTTCTTTTTTATTTTTTTTGAATTGTTTGGAATATTCTAGGGCTTCCAAGAGGGCCCACAAAAAAGAGAAAAGGATCTAAAATTCAAAGGCTTTCAGAGGCCCAGAAAGATCTAAATTCAAAAGCTTTCAGGGGCCAGGGGTATTTTTAAAAAGGTTTGAAATTCAAAGCCTTTCAGAGGCCCAGAAAGATCTAAATTCAAAGGCTTTCAGGGGCCCAGGGGTATTTTTAAAAAGGTCTGAAATTCAAAGGCTTTCAGAGGCCCAAAGGAAAAGTCTGAAATTCAAAGGCTTTCAGAGGCTCGAGGAAAAAGATCTGAAATTCAAAGGCTTTCAGAGGCCAGAAAGATCTGAAATTCAAAGGCTTTTAGAAGCCTAAAAGATCTGAAATTCAAAGGCTTTCAGAGGCCCAAGGATTTTTGAGAAAAGTCTGAAATTCAAAGGCTTTCAGAGGCCAAAAGATCTGAAATTCAAAGGCTTTCAGAGGCCCAAGGGTAAAGTCTGAAATTCAAAGGCTTTCAGAGGCCCAAAGATTTTTGAGAAAAAGTCTAAAATTCAAAAGCTTTCAGAGGCCCAAAGATTTTTTTTTTTGTTTCACATTTTTATTAAATATTTTTTTGTTTGTTTTTTTAAACATTTTATTCAAACTCATTTCCTTTTATCATCATTTAAAGGTTAAAAGAACAGGATTTAGTGGGAAAAACTGTTTTAAATTGAATTTTCCGCGAAAACCGCATATACAGTACGGTCTAGCCTTGCCCGCATTTAAATTGCAAGCAAGCTGTGACCATATAGCCAACACGGGTGAGACCAGGTCGTATTTTAAATGTGGTTTACGGAGCTTTTTTCTGTTTTTTCAATTTTTACATGGTTTGATCACTTGGATTGCACATCCAAACATACGGTTCAACCTTGCAAGGCTTCTAAACTGTCCCAAAGCGGACTTTGACCTATTTGCAAAAATACATGCTTAGGAGGGCACATGTTCCCTCCAAATTAGCCACCATACTCAAGAATTTGGTACCCTTTGGTTGCCTCTTGTATGAACATTGGATAGGATTAATTCTGAACAGAGTTAAAAACTCTTCCTATGGGCTACACCAATTTTAGGATGCATGCCTATTTGGGACCAATTTTATCCAAACCGATGGACACCATGACACCCCTATGACATGAAAATAACGCAAAAATTAAGGTTACCCTGTTACCTTGTTTACCTTCAATATGGCATCCGCATTATACCTTGGCTCGTAAACCATGCAAACGGCCTTCCGTCAATTACAAACCCATATCCCCACGTAATTGTGTACTTTAGCCAAAAACGTGTATCTTCACCTTCAAGCGTAGGGGTTTTGGGTTTTGGCTTAATGGCAACTCAGAACTCAAGCCTAGTGATGAGCAAAATCGAATCACAGATCCACATTGTCATCACATCATTAGCCCAAAGTTCTAAGGTGAATGTTTTCACTTTCGTTTTCTGAAGTAACGACCTCGTTGCGCCAAGCTACACACATTTGGGTTCAACTTCCTATAGGTTATGGGTAGGCTTTGTAGAAAATAAAATGTGCACAGTGCATTTATAAAAAAGTAGGTACATACACAACGTCCCAACCCCTTGCCAATCTTTTCGCAGCCATGCATAAACAAACCAAGGCATAATATGAAAGCACATTCAAAGTAACCAAATACAAGGAAACAAAGTAACCCTATAGCACCTAAAACATGCTCACAAGAATCACCCAAACATGTAAACATATGATCATATTATACAACCAAAATACATCATGGAGAACATGCTAAAAATCAAAACAGGCTATTATTAAAATATAGCAAGAAATAAGCATGGTCCAGCAAAACGAACCCCTCTACGCATGCTTCTAGAAACAGTACTATAAATCAGAATTGAACATTTTTCTACCCCCATGAATTCTTAAGCAATAATTCAGATTTAAAACATTCCAAGCATGCTTAAGAACACAAAATAGAAAGCAAAACCAAAACATAAAAAACATGAACAAAAACACCAAAAGGCTGAAATCCTCAAGTCCCCAGCAAAGTTGCCAATTGTGAGACATGGAAAAATCAATTCAATGACTTCCTGATCATTACACGGGATTGGTTAAAAACACAGAGTCGTCACCATTCTGTTTAGGTGTGAATGGACACCAAAATCATCAAATAAGCACAAAAAGGCAAATTTAGGGTAAAAATAACCCTATTAAAAAAAACAAATAGAAATGGGTAAGGGGATTAGGTTATGAACAGGGGAAGGTGTTAGGCACCCCTATTCATCCACACAAGGTGGTTGCCAGGCATTGTTCATGTTGAAAATAAAGAAGGCTTGTTATAAAAATCATAAAAAATCACAAAAAAGACAAAGGTGTATGGTTTTTTTCATACGAATAGCCTAATTAATTCAAAACTTTCAAATATGATCATACAATTCCTAGGGTTTCATGATTAAAATAAAATTGAGATAAGATCAAATAAAACCAATCTAAAGTGAAAACTTCAAAAATCTGGCTTCAATTTAAATTCTAGAAATCTAGAAAATATGATTTTTATAAAATATTGCAGAATTGAACTTGAACAGTCTAAGACATAGATATAGCCCAAATTTCACATTAAATCAAGAAATCAAAACCAAAAATACCCACGTTGATGAAGAACATCAAAAGGGGAGAACTTAGACCGTAGGGTCTTCTCTCAAAAATGAAAAAGGACTCAAAAACCACATCATGAAACCCTAGAAGTTACTTTCAGGCTTCTGAATCCAGATCTATCATATAGATCATGGTAGATCCAGGATCTTAGCCTAATATCACAAAAAGCACGAAAACAGTGCTGTAGGTGCAAAAGTGGTGAAAAATCCAAATTTTAGAAAAAAAGTGAAGATCTCATGCTATTAACATCATGGATTCATATGATTCATTCAGATTCAAAATAAAACCATTAAAACATGATCAAGATATCCAAAGCAGCCATATCTCACAGATTAGAGCACATGGGGGTCTACCCTACAGATCCACCTGTTCTCTTTTCCCCTAGCTCTCTCTTCACGTTTTATGGCTAGAGAGGATTCTTGAGGTACTTGGAGATAGGTTTGGTGATACAAACACAATCCAAGGCCTTATTCTATAAAAAAAAAAAGAGAAAAAATATATGGGGTTCTATTCTAGGGATCCACTTGTTCCCCTTTCCCCTAGCTCTCTCTTCACCTTTTACGGCTAAAGAGGATTCTTGAGGTACTTTGAGGCAGGTTTGGGAATACAAGTATAAACCAGGCCTTATTCTACAGCAATGGAGAAGATCCTATTATTTCTAGAATTGAAGACAGAAAATAAAAGGGAAAATGGACTTACCTGGCTTGAGCAAGCAGAGCAGCAGGGATTCCTCTCTTCACTTATAGCTCCTTAGACTTCAAATTTCATGGTTTTTTGCTTAAGGATCTCACCTCTATTTATAGGCAAGCCCAGCGGTATGGCTGGTCCAGAAGGATATACCATGATCCACCATATTGAATTAAAAAATAGGGATAATGCCCATCCATGGCCAACAAGGATAATTCGAATGAATAAATAAATAAATTCGCTCACCTAGAGAGATATTTGGATGTAGATAAGGCTCAGAAATCGAGCAAGGATAAAATTCACACAAATCTCATGTGCCCGTATATACATTGCAGGCAAGTGGTGCGCGCATTCTCAATACGGGCACTACATGTCCGTATACAAAATTCGGGCGCGACCAGTCCGCATATACAATACGGGCACTGCTTAAATGATTAAATTTTGTGAATTTTTACCTGTTTCAAATCCCAATTACATGCTTTCCATTATTTTCTCATTTTGTAGTGCAATTTGGGGGTGTCTACACTTTCCCCTTTGAAACAACATTGAAAGGGCATGTTTTATTAACCAAAAGTGGAATTTCAAAACCACTGTGGGTTTGAAATGAGACCCTCAAACACGGGAAGGTCCCTAAGAAGAAGGGACTCCCAGTCCCCCTCCGGGAATTGCCTTTGGGGCTTCCTAGGCCGAACCGCACCTGTTCTACGATTGGGCCCAGTAAACCCCCATTTCCAATAAGTCTAAAAAATCTGAACCCACTAATTATCTTGTACATTTAATTAACCCCCAAATGGGGTTATCCAACATAACCCCAAATGGGAATTGGGCTTAGCCTAAGCCCTATTTGGCATCCCATGGGCCTTCCAACGGGGTCCACATCAGACCAACATCACCTGGATAAAAAGATAAAATCAACTAAAATAAAAAGGACCCACACCTTTGAAGGTCCCATTCAGACTTAAAAAGTGAGCATGCCGGTTAAGGACATAAGGGTGAGTTAAACAAAGATTGACTTGAACCAGGGAAACCCAAGGGACCCATCAACCGACGGGGTGAACCAGGGTGTCTACGGACTTCCCCGCACCGTGACCGAGATCTTAATTGGAATCTCAAGCCGCAGACCAAAATAGACATCCTTAAGGCATCCAGGTGTCTGCCTGCACCCCATTAGGCAGTGGCGACTCCTTATCCCCTTGTTCCCTCGCCTTCGCGTGCGCCCTTCCAGGACGACGTGCACACAGATACTCTTGTGTTTGTTCAACTTTGGTTCAACTTGCATCTAAATCAGCTGTATGCCAAAAAGCAACTGATTATGTTATGCAAGTAGCAGAAAAAACAATAAAGGAAGTGGAGAAGATTGTGAAAGAAACTGTTTTTCAAGAGCTTCCAAAGGACGTTGAAACCATTAATGATAGTGAGAATAACACTGAAACATTTGAAAATGAGGAGACTGTAAATGATGGAGGACGACCCCTCATTGATGAGTATACTGATGATGTGGCAAATATTGATGTGGTAAAGGAGGTTGGTAGTTGTGCAAATGAGCAAATGTTTGACTCTTAGGAGATTAGTGGGGTACAACAGTTTGATGCAATTAATACCAGTGAAGATGTGGCCATGTCTCAAAAACAATTAGAGAATACAAAAGGAGTCAAGGTTAAGGAAAGATCCAAGCGTGCGGGTATGAGTGTTCGCAAAAAAGTGGATGCCTTAACTCAAGCAATCTAGAAAAAAAGGCCGGAAAAAAATAATGAAAGTAGTGGTGATAAGGACACGGTACCCTTTAGTCAATCTCAATCACCTGTGATTCCTCCATCAGCACGCATGATTTCTTCGTCAAATGAACCATGTGCTGTAACGCCCCGGATCCGAGTCACCTGGAAAACCCGTAACTCGTATCCAGAGGTTAATAAAATTAACAGGATCAAACTACCAGAGTAGAGAAAACATGAAACTAAATATTTCTATGCAATAGAGTGCGCTAAACAAATCCCAACATAATAACTCACATGGCCCCGAACTAACCCGCAAGTACCCGCGCTCCAACGCATCTGAAAAAAAACAAACCATAACGAGGGGAATGAGATACGAATATCTCAGCGAGTGACACATGCATGCTCAATTTTCGTTTTAACAGTTAAATTATGAATTGGATAACCACGCGACAAGTAAAATGGGGCTTCGATGAAACCGATAAAAGAAAACCCTAATACTACCACAATCCCTCAAAAGGTGTATATAGATGTATATATCAAGCCGGATATCACAGAGCTCCTACCCGGTCGATGTTTTGCGATTGAGTGATTGGTTAATCCACATGCCAGGGCTGCCCCACTAAAACAAAGGCATCTCATTACTAAGCTTAGATTCTGGATTCAGGATAAACTAAAATCAAAACCGATAAATCGCCGATAAAACACCGCATTCAGTATGTGCAGCACAAGTTGTTCCAACCAGAACAGAAACTCACAAGTGTTCCAACCAAAACAGAAACTCACAAGTGTTCCAACCAGAACAGAAACTCACAAGTGTTCCAACCAGAACAGAAACTCACAAGTGTTCCAACCAGAACATCAACTCACAAGTGTTCCAACCAGAACATCAACTCACAAGTGTTCCAACCAGAACAGAAACTCACAAGTGTTCCAACCAGAACAGAAACTCACAAGTGTTCCAACCAGAACAGAAACTCACACAAGTGTTCCAACCAGAACAGAAATTCACACAAGTGTTCCAACCAGAACAGAAACTCACACAAGTAATCAAATAAACAATAATTACAACCTCATTCAAACTTTCCATCAAACAGGGTTCGATAAACCAAATAAGGTACCAAGCAATGCATGTTTCAAGAGGACTAGAATAAAGCACTAATATGTGAACATCCCGAACATCCTCGAAATATTTCTCCACACCTACCTCATAAGCTTGTACTAAAACTAGTACCTATCTGCATTGTTCTTCCCAGTAATATTTATTGCCTCTAATGTCGAATTCTATTTGTTGGTTGGATGGTTGAAGAACCCCTATTGTCCAGAGCACCCTTGGCTCTTCCGAAATTTAGGATTCTGTATGAAAAACCACTGGGCGCTCACTTCCCGAGGTGGGCGCCAGGTGGGCGCCAGGTGGGCGGTAGGTCCCCTTGATAAATCTTAGTTTGCGCTCACCCGTGGATGAGTAGGCGCTAGCTAAGCGCCAGACGGGCGGGAGAAAAGCGCGAGATAAGCGCGAGAATTGGAGGTAGGCGCCAGCTAGGCGCGAGGTGGGCGCTAGCTAGGCGCCAGGTCTGCTTTTCTTAGCGCTCACCTCCTAGGTGGGCGCTAGGTAGGCGGTAGCTAGGCGGTAACCCAGTTCGATTTCCAGG
Organism: Buxus sempervirens; assembly: GCA_947561395.2. NCBI lineage: Eukaryota > Viridiplantae > Streptophyta > Magnoliopsida > Buxales > Buxaceae > Buxus > Buxus sempervirens. Next base: position 26,911,619 of record OX387185.1, on the reverse strand, counting down.
TCTCTGTTAATGCCGGAAATCCAACTCTGGCTGTAATTTTTCAGTCTGTGACCACTTATATGGCCTCCTAATATTCCCAGGATACATCCAAACCAATTTTGAATTTAATCTAAATGACTTCCCAGTTATCCCCAATTTCACTGTGCAAAACCAAAACCCTCCGTAACTAAAACCCTTCGTAACTGTGTTTCCCAGAAAACCCAACATTCATGCAATTCAATACCATGATATCATTCAATGCATATACGAATAAATCTGAAAACCTCGGTGGTAAAACAATGCCACTCACCTGTTATTGAAGACCTTCTTCAAGCTTCCGGCCATCCCGGGTGGATTCTATTTTGAGACATAACCCGCTGGACTGGTGCCCTAACTTTCTCCAGAGCGGCCACATTTTCCCGAAGTCCCCGAAAATTTCATAGAAGTTTCCTATTTATAGACACCGCCAGGTTTAACCTAATTTCCCCCTTATCCCTCGAATCCCCCTTTTTACCCCTCATTAATGTATGGATTTTCCCGGATTTTAACTATTGACCGATTCTTATTTATGTACGGGTCCGAACATGACCTACCTATTTATGGTTACACTTCAGTTTCTTTAACACTAATGAACCACAAATTCCTAGCAATAACAAAAATTTTTTTTTTTTTTTTTTTTGTTTTTTTGTTTTTTTTCAAAACTGGGGTTTTACATTCTTTCCCCCTACAAAAATTTCGTCCTCGAAATTTAACACACTCTATGCTACTTTCAAAATCAACTTGCATTTCAACAATTCCCAAAGCCGAAAATTTCTCAACTTTAAACTGCCGTAGAAGAAATCTGCAACCTTCCATTCTAAATCTTTCCATATAAACGCGTCCGCCTTCATGCAAGTTTTAAGCAGAAAATTTGCAATCTCTACTAGCTTTAGCTTGAATATAATTAAAACAACATCAACCATATGTAATTATACACATTTCCTATCCATACTAATACATATCCCAATTGTATATGTTCCACACTCAGCGTAGTTCGGCATGGTACCCTGCTTCACTACCTTGGTACGTAGCCTACCCAGATGGCTCCACAAACATCGGATAGCATTCAGCAATATAAAATAAGATGAGATAAAATAATATATAAAGAAAACATCCAATATTATTCAACAATAATAAATATAAAAACATTTTACTAACGGTGGGTTAGGCCTAGAAAATTCTCTGTGTACTTTAACCTTTCTAAAAATTGTATATTACGTCTTCAGAGGATCAAAACCGGCGCTCACAAAATTTCCTTTCGAGGTCTCAGGTTTTAAGACTCAACCTTTCAAAACGCCCGACCGGTCCAACCAACCCATCGGTTCCCCATGAGAAAAGAACCCTAAGAAAACCCTTGACCCACGCCCTATCTTTTTCCCTCGCCCAAAATCCCTCTTTCCCCTTTCTGCCTTTCCCCCACGCGAACTTCACTCGCTTTTCTTCATCCTCTCAGTCCTGTTCACTCGGCGGCGACCTGCTTCCCTCGGCGCTAGCTCAAATCACGCCGATTTCGTCGAAACAAGGTATTCGCGCATCCGATTTGTTCTTCTGTTCTTACCTTTACAAAAGTTTTTTTTTTTTCTCCTTCGCGCGGTTAGGGCATGACACAGAATCCATTTCTCCCCTTTTTTTTTTTCTCCCCTTTTTTTTTTCCACTTTCCGATTGCGCCCATTGTCGATTCATTCACGGTTTTGGTCTTCGGATTCCTCCCGAAAGAGCTACGCAACCCATGAAACCCCAAACTTCCATTTGTGCAACGTAGGGTGTGCGCGGCTCTTGAGCGCTAGTAGTAAATTTATTTATTTATGGTTGTTGTGTGTTGATCTTACTTCCTAGACACTTCTAGGTTGTTTTAATGCCTTAACTTTTTGATGACCTCGCAATTTTTCACTCGGCATGCCACCCCAAGTTTTCTAACCATGGCCGACCATGCACTGAGTCACTGAACTGAGCGGCACTCGGTTCACATTAGGCGCCCAATGTCCTGTTTATACTAGTTATTATTTATTATAATTAATTTAATTAATAATTTTTTCTCAAATTGTTTATTTTTACCTGCTTCGACCTATTGCAATATAGAAGAAAATTTTCCTTTATTTGCATCAAATTTTTTTTTTGCTATTATTGCTTACTAATTGTGGGTTTCATTTATGCTTGTTTATTTTCTAATTCCAATCCATTTGGTTCTAAATCTTAGATGACTAGGACCTCTTCCGGGAATCCCTCTAAGAGGGCTAGGGCTGAGCCTAGAGATGTTAGGTTCCTTTCAGACCAGGAGAGGAAGGTATACGATAGGTATCTGCGGCATCGTGCCATCCTAGTAGAGAGAGAGGTTAGATTTGAGGATTTTGACTCTTCCATAGAGGATGTCTTCAGAGTCCGTGGCTGGTTACCTGTGTTCAGTGGATTCACTCCTACTTGCGAGGAGCTGGTTCGGGAGTTCTATAGTAATATCCATGATATCTCTCCTGACAGTACCTCCTTCCATGTTCATATCCGAGGTACCCGGTTTCAGATTTCTCCCGATTTCATAGCGGCCAGCCTTCGGGTTCTTAGGACGGATCACCCGGTATATCCCTATTCCAGTGGGACCATGCCCGACTACTCGGCGGTCGCCACATTTCTTATTGGCCAGCCGACAGAGTATACTGGGGTGGGTCCTCTCTATACTGCGGGATTCTCCGCCGACGTCGCTATCCTATCGAGGATTGTTTTTACAGATCTTTGGCCTGTTTCTCACTTTTCCTCTCTCCCTAGCTCCCGTGTTCTGCTACTTTACGCGATTCGGAGGGGAGATTCTGTTGACCTACCCTCGCTGATCATTTCCGTCATGCTTGGGGTTCATGAGGACCATAGGCGTCCTGTCGCATTACCCTACGGTTGTTTGATATCTAGACTCATTTCTGCTTCTCCAGCCGTGTATCCTAGTTTCACTATCTTACCTTTTGGTCGGCCCATTTGTAGAGCTACCGCTGGTGTCTCCCAGGGTAGGAGGGCTGCGATTTCTGCTGCCGTGCCTCGCCCCTCTATTCCTTCGACTTCTTCCTTGCCGGATCCTCCCTCTATTTCGGTCCTACCCACTCCTACTGACATTCCCTCTTCTTCTTCCCGTCCTTCATTTTCTGACTTTGCGTCTTCCTCCCCTTTTCTCTCTTCCACCGACCTCCCATCTTCTTCTGATGCTCCCCCGGCTCCTACTTCGGACCCTCCTCCTTCTACGATTGGGGGTCTCTCTACTCTGGTTGCTACTCTGACAGGTGAGGTGAGAGCACTGGGACACCACGTACTCCAGGTGTCGAGAGCTCAGACAGCGATACAGCAGACCCAGGTGGCGATGTTTGAGACCATGTCGACTCTGCAGGGGCAGGTGCAGTCTATGCAGGCCACGCATCGCCAGCTATTGCAGTATTTACTGGACGATGACATGTCCAGTCCTGAGGTCGCTACCGACGAGGATTCAGGTGATACCGAGCCTATGGGTGGTGACAGTAGTGGAGTTGGTGGGGATGATGCCGGTGCGGCAGAGACTGGTGAGGGTGATGCAGATATAGGAGGGGATGATGCTGATCCTCCTAGTTGACTCCATATTGTATTTCTTTTCCTATATACTTTTTTTTTTTTTTTAAAAACTGTGTTTATCAGGTAATTCTTTTGTGGTTTGAGGGCTTAGCCCATACTCTTATGTACAGGCGTTATATAGCAGTTTTCCTGAAAACTTTTAGAATGTTATTATCATTTCATCATCATTTTTTTTTTCAAACCTTGTAGGTCGGTGTTTATATTGTGTCTATTAGTAATATTTTGTTGGCTTCCTGTCCATATTAAATTTTTATCCTGTGGCCTAAAAGCCTAAAGGTGTAGGTTATTCTTATTATTATTAATATATTTATATATATAAATCATACCACACTAATAACCACATTTAGAACAGATGCAAAGTAAAATTTTCTCTCCTATTTTTTTTCTCCCACTCCTTGTATTTCTACCTAACAGCACAAAATTTTCCCAAAGTAACCCTAGATTCCTTTCTAATTCCTATGTCATGTTTTCTCTTTGCAACTCTGATAGCTCTCTGATACCATCTGTAACGCCCCGGATCCGAGTCACCTGGAAAACCCGTAACTCGTATCCAGAGGTTAATAAAATTAACAGGATCAAACTACCAGAGTAGAGAAAACATGAAACTAAATATTTCTATGCAATAGAGTGCGCTAAACAAATCCCAACATAATAACTCACATGGCCCCGAACTAACCCGCAAGTACCCGCGCTCCAACGCATCTGAAAAAAAACAAACCATAACGAGGGGAATGAGATACGAATATCTCAGCGAGTGACACATGCATGCTCAATTTTCGTTTTAACAGTTAAATTATGAATTGGATAACCACGCGACAAGTAAAATGGGGCTTCGATGAAACCGATAAAAGAAAACCCTAATACTACCACAATCCCTCAAAAGGTGTATATAGATGTATATATCAAGCCGGATATCACAGAGCTCCTACCCGGTCGATGTTTTGCGATTGAGTGATTGGTTAATCCACATGCCAGGGCTGCCCAACTAAAACAAAGGCATCTCATTACTAAGCTTAGATTCTGGATTCAGGATAAACTAAAATCAAAACCGATAAATCGCCGATAAAACACCGCATTCAGTATGCGCAGCACAAGTTGTTCCAACCAGAACAGAAACTCACAAGTGTTCCAACCAGAACAGAAACTCACAAGTGTTCCAACCAGAACAGAAACTCACAAGTGTTCCAACCAGAACATCAACTCACAAGTGTTCCAACCAGAACAGAAACTCACAAGTGTTCCAACCAGAACAGAAACTCACAAGTGTTCCAACCAGAACAGAAACTCACACAAGTGTTCCAACCAGAACAGAAATTCACACAAGTGTTCCAACCAGAACAGAAACTCACACAAGTAATCAAATAAACAATAATTACAACCTCATTCAAACTTTCCATCAAACAGGGTTCGATAAACCAAGTAAGGTACCAAGCAATGCATGTTTCAAGAGGACTAGAATAAAGCACTAATATGTGAACATCCCGAACATCCTCGAAATATTTCTCCACACCTACCTCATAAGCTTGTACTAAAACTAGTACCTATCTACATTGTTCTTCCCAGTAATATTTATTGCCTCTAATGTCGAATTCTATTTGTTGGTTGGATGGTTGAAGAACCCCTATTGTCCAGAGCACCCTTGGCTCTTCCGAAATTTAGGATTCTGTATGAAAAACCACTGGGCGCTCACTTCCCGAGGTGGGCGCCAGGTGGGCGCCAGGTGGGCGGTAGGTCCCCTTGATAAATCTTAGCTTGCGCTCACCCGTGGATGAGTAGGCGCTAGCTAAGCGCCAGACGGGCGGGAGAAAAGCGCGAGATAAGCGCGAGAATTGGAGGTAGGCGCCAGCTAGGCGCGAGGTGGGCGCTAGCTAGGTGCCAGGTCTGCTTTTCTTAGCGCTCACCTCCTAGGTGGGCGCTAGGTAGGCGGTAGCTAGGCGGTAACCCAGTTCGATTTCCAGGTCTCTGTTAATGCCGGAAATCCAACTCTGGCTGTAATTTTTCAGTCTGTGACCACTTATATGGCCTCCTAATATTCCCAGGATACATCCAAACCAATTTTGAATTTAATCTAAATGACTTCCCAGTTATCCCCAATTTCACTGTGCAAAACCAAAACCCTCCGTAACTAAAACCCTTCGTAACTGTGTTTCCCAGAAAACCCAACATTCATGCAATTCAATACCATGATATCATTCAATGCATATACGAATAAATCCGAAAACCTCGGTGGTAAAACAATGCCACTCACCTGTTATTGAAGACCTTCTTCAAGCTTCCGGCCATCCCGGGTGGATTCTATTTTGAGACATAACCCGCTGGACTGGTGCCCTAACTTTCTCCAGAGCGGCCACATTTTCCCGAAGTCCCCGAAAATTTCATAGAAGTTTCCTATTTATAGACACCGCCAGGTTTAACCTAATTTCCCCCTTATCCCTCGAATCCCCCTTTTTACCCCTCATTAATGTATGGATTTTCCCGGATTTTAACTATTGACCGATTCTTATTTATGTACGGGTCCGAACATGACCTACCTATTTATGGTTACACTTCAGTTTCTTTAACACTAATGAACCACAAATTCCTAGCAATAACAAAAAAAAATTTTTTTTTTTGTTTTTTTTTTTTTTTTTCAAAACTGGGGTTTTACATGTGCTACATTTCATGATCCTAATAGTCAAATGGTTTGTCTTCTAGTTAATATCTCACTTTCAGTAATTTATTGACCATCTCAAATCTATTTTAATGCTAATAGAATGTTTCGATTTTTTTCCTTCACAGGTTCGACAAAACATTGAAGGTGGTGGGGATAAGAACATCATGCCACCTTGTAACGCCCCGGTTCCGGGTCCAATTCCCGAAACCCGAGGTGTTATGGTAAGTAACAAAAGCAACTAAAATATGGAATAATTTAAAACTTTTTCTAACTTTATAATCAGAGTAAATGCGAAAACTTGAATACAAATTCTCTTTATTGATCACCAATTATGATATACAAGGATTTCAATTACATAAGCAATCCTACATCTATATAGACTACCCAGCTACAACTAGCCCACAACCTGACGTCCTCAGCAAGAGTACTTGAAAAATGGGAGAAACCGGAGTGAGAATAAATCTCAACAAGTAGCAAGGTGCATGCATGAAATTAGTCCATGTTTATATAAAATAAGTCATGAGGTGTACGATTAAACCAACGACAAAATCAACAAGAAAAATGATAATATAGAGAAATAACGGCACATAGCATACCACGTCTGTGACATCACAGGACTAATGGAATCGTAAACAGAGTCCTACAGACATGTGCCAATATGATACCTCACCGACTTACGGTGGACCAGCCGCCCTGCAGTCTAGCTATTCAACACCAAGGGAAGAACCCACCACCAACCCATAATTAATAACTAGCCGCCCCGTAGACTAGCTATTCCAGATGGGTTAGCATGTACGGCCCAACCAATCCAGGAGTGGGTAACGTAGTGACCGACCAATCCAAGAGCAGTACCATCCTCGAGATGATGGAATGCCTATGACACAGAATAAGAAACTCCAGAAAACAATTTCATTTACTAGCTACTCTAATGGATCCATGTAAGAGCTAAGCCTGCTAGACACAACTCAAAACCAAAAACTCATAATAACTTAATAACATATCAATTAATAATGTAATTTCGAAACCCACACGATGTGGAAAAACCAAACCAGGGAATGGACATACTTCTCAATAACACCCTCCAAATATAGAACCTTATCTGTATAACCAAATCCGCCCATGCGGAAACAATAAATTAGGCACCAGCCTTGTCACACCAGTGACCTAAAAACCAACAGAAGATGTACCAAGTCATATGTCCAAACTTCAGGTTTCAATGGCAAAATAATCCAAGTATATACATAAATCATTCGGAGCTCAAAGCATGCTCTGATAGTTCAAATGCAAGTGCAGGAACTCCAAAAATCAAGTTTTGTTTAAAAGGAACTAATTCAAGACATTAACAATGTTCCTAACTCTTGATTAAAACTTCTCTATTTCTATTATCTATTAATATCCAACCTTCCCTCATTTAGAACTCAAGGTGCAAAACTTATTAACTCTGTTATTTAGTACTTCCAGAAGGTATCTTAGGTCTATGTTGAAGTTTAAGAATAGGTTAGGTTATCCAAAACCAGATCTAAATAGGTTGTGACCTCTTTTTACTTAAAATATCTTCAAAAGTTTCATATTTACAGTCATCGTCCCAAATTACTATTTTTTAATTCAAATTTAATTCCGCCACTTCCTACACCTCAAATTAACCTAGTTATAGGTGTTACAACTTTAGAATTTACAGAAAAATCATTAAAAATTAAATTTGGGCACAAATCCAAAAATCTGGAATTTTTTACATTGGTCGCTCGAAGAGGTGCTCGAGCGACTGTTCTAGCGGCTATAATTACAGGTTCTATTTTAGATACACAGGCAGGTCGCCTGTGGTTGTGCTCGAACGGTGTATCAAGCGACTTGTTTTCATGTTCTGGTTTAAGGTATACAGATAGGGCGCTTGAGCGATTGTTCTAGCGCTCTGCCCAAAACTTAGTTTTTCTAGGTTTTTCATAATTTCCGAAACTTCTCAAATTCCTATGGTTTTAAATTGTTTCTAAAGATCTAAATTTCATTCCAAATTACTTCTAAGACAATCCTAATCAAATCTTGGTGATTAAAATTTATCTAAGATTACTTTCTAAATTAAACCACCCATGAGCAACACTTTTCTTGATTCTTAAAGAGAGATTTAAATCACCAAATCAAAACTTTATAATCATCTGACTTTTCTAATGAAATCCAACTTTAAACCAATACGATCAAACATCAAAATCACAAGAAAACATGCAGTTCCTCCAGTTTCAAGTGTTTGCTACTTGCCTTTTTGATAAACCCAGATTTTTTAGAACTTCTTCTGTGCCCGGTTTTGGAGCTCGACTGTACCCCTCTGAACTTCTCCAATTTAGATCTCCACCGTTCAGTTTGAAGTCCTCCATGAGTAGATCACAACCCTAAAATTTCAGCCCACTCCAACGGTTCGATCTTCCTTGTTCGAAGTTGGCTAGTTGGCCATCTCTACAACTCCTTTTTCTTTCTAAATCTGATTTTCCACCAACTTCTGGGTTAGTTTGCATCACCTTAGACTCATCCAAATCCAATATCTACTGTTCAGATTAAATTATCTCATGTATAGATCATAACCTCCAAATTTCATGACGATCCAACCACTGGATCTTTGGGGATCGTCGTTCAAAGTATGCTGGTCGAACCTTTGCAGCACCTCCCTTTTTCTTTTCTTCTCTCTCTTTTCTCTCCTCTCTTCTTCCTTTATTTTTCTCCCAAGCCCAAGCACGAATTTCTCTCTCTTTCCTCCTTATTTTTGACTTGCTAAAAACACTAAACCTTTCCTAGACCTCCCCTTTTATAAGCTCCCTTAATTAGAAATCCCACTAGGTTTAGGAGTCCTTCTAAATCGGATTCCCACTCTTAATTGGAAACCTTCCTATCTTAACCTTCCTTCTAATTCCTCTTTTAAGTATCTCATATAAAAGAAGGATTTATTTTAATTTATTTTCGTGCTAATTTAATTTCTTATTTTAAAATATTACTAAAACACACCAAAACTCCTCTTATCCTCAAATTTAAGGCTCCTTATCAACCATAATCACCAATATACCTTTTTTCCTACTTTTAAGCCATAATTTGCTATTTAAATTCAAACCTAACCCAAATTAAGTCTAGTTAAGTATTTCAAGTCTAATAATTATTTAATTACTCAATATATTAATTTGGCTAATTGGAAAATGACTAAAATACCCTTTCCTTGAAATTCCATATTTAACCTTTGGATCTTTTTCCAAAAATTCTCCTCTTTATTTCTTACATCAATCTTAACCATATAATGCACTTGGATTAATACCTATCTTCTCCAATCCTTTATATTTAAATCACTCTCTCAATTTATCTAAATCAACCTTGCTCTTTCCTATTTAAATGAAGCCACTATTTAAATTCCTAATTACTTAAAATTATTGTTTATTTGTTTAGTTACTAATATCTCTTTGGATCATAATATTATTCCTCCAATACCTAAATTAAATCTTAACTTCTCAATATTTAGTCTTATTTAATTTATTTTATTTTAGGAAATCCTAGATTTTACACACCTACTCAATTTTTAATGCCAGTCATTCATCCCCAAACTGAAGCCTATCACATGTTTCCTTATTATAACAGTCCACTGGTATGTCTAATAATTCATATATTTTTTTAGTACTTCATCCACCCTCCTCCAATGTGTCTAATACTGTCCTTCGGTTTTTTTGCATACATAGGTCCCTATACACCATTTGCATTCCTTTTTACTTGGTACCAATTAGCACAGAGGTTCACCTTGTATGGTGTAGATGCTTCAAGAAGCAGGGATTTCCAACCACTACTCCCCATCTTCTGCTAGGCCTAGTTCACAATGTCTCGAAGGTAAGAGCTATGAAGTTAGCATACTTGTGCGTTGGTGTTTTGGTTAGCATACTTGTGCCTTGATGTTGGTGTTCTCAACGAGCTTGTCAAGATTTATGAGTTTCAATAGTTACAATCTGTGCAGATTCTTCCCTTGGAAGGCCACATTGTAAAATCCCTAATTTTTAATGAAATTAAAAATTATTAGTTTAATAATAAAATAAGGTCAAATAGTAATTTTGCAGAAGAAAAGACAAAGGAGTTGGTCAAGAGACTTTTGATCGAATCAGATGGAAAATTTTTATTTAAATAAGGAAGGAATATTATAAATTTTTATTTCGTTAGTTTAGAGTGATTGGATGATGTGGCGTGCTGAAGGTAATAAATAAATAAGGGTGCGGGTGTAGGGGTTTTAGTGGAGTGTAACACTATTGGATTATGAAGAGGCTAAAAGGTTCTAGCGGCAACTATAGAAGGAAGAAAATTTCAATTGTTTGGTCATTTCGCTGGTTTCTCAACAGATTTGAAATTTTTGAGGAGAAGCTAGGGTTGCAAGAGAGGAAGGAGCGAAGCAGAAGAAGTTGAGAGAAGGAATTCGTGAATCAGGGGATCATATCATTGGAGGAGGTTTCCGGCAGCTGGTTTAACAATTGGAGAGCTTTCAACTTTCTGGAATCAGAAGAAGTTGAGAGAGTGATTTAAATATAAAGGATTGGAGAAGATAGGTATTAATCCAAGTGCATTATATGGTTAAGATTGATGTAAGAAATAAAGAGGAGAATTTCTGGAAAGATCTAATCCAATTCTTAATTATTTTCAGAGGAGGAGTGATCGTGAGTTCTGGAGTGGAGGTTTTAGAGTTTCATTGAGAATCTGAAGTTTAGCAACTGGAATTTAGTGTTTGAGGTGAGTATCACCATTAGATTTTTAATTGGATGATTTGTTTTGAAATGTTGGTATAGCATTGAACAAGGTTTTTGCCGCACCCTAATGTTGTTGGTCATTGGCACATAGATATGAAATGCATGAAATTAAGCTGTAAATAAATTAGATGCATGATACTGAATTTTTTACATGAATATTGATTTTCTGAGAAGGTAATGGTGTAGAAAAACTAGATTAGTTCATATCAGAAGTTTAAATTGTATTTGCTATTGTTGGAAATTATGTTGAAGAGAGGTTATGGGCGGCTAAAGTGGATTCTTTTGTTGTTGTGTTTCAATTAATTTCAAATGGATGCAATAACATCATTTAGAGGGTTAGGAAGGTTATGAAAATGGTTTGGAAGAATAAGTATAGGTCAATCTATGTTGAAATTGCTTAGCCGTACTTTATAGTAGAAATCTGGTATTGGCGCCAAGGATTGGTTGGCTGGCGCCAACCCTTCCAAGGGTTAGCGCCAGATGCATTTCTAACAGCTGTGTGTGGCTGTGTTAAAAAAGTTGTAATTGCTCTTCTTATCATGAAAATGATAGTTCGGATGATTTAAATAATTGTAGTGATGATATAATCAGTTGATCAGTTGAATGAGTTTGAAGTAAGATGGTTTAGTGAAGAAATAGTCTTGGCGATAAGTGCTGCCTATCTCCCCACAGGTTGGTGCCTAGCCTATATTTTAGCTTTTAAAGTTGCTGTTAAGTTATATTTTGGAGATACTTTAAGGATTACTTATAGGACATAATGAAGAGTAAATTGAAGTACTTTGGATGGGAATGAGATGCTGAAAACAAATGTATGAGTTAGGAGTTTTAGTCTAAAAAGCATAGTGAATAATTCAGATTTGGCATAGGTGGTCTAGGTGCATTGGAGTTACAAAAGAAAGATTATATGAATGTTTCCTTTAGGTTCGGGCCATACCTGAGTTTACTTGGGAATATAATAGAGACCAATTTCAAAGATTAAAACAACTAAAGGGTGGAAAGCTTTAGGATTGCATACAATAGAGTTAGAAATATTATTAGAAGTATTTAAGGGTTTGTTTTAAAGTAAGTGAACTAAAGATACTACTTGTAGTAAAATCTACAGTTTTAAGCTTTAAGTGACTAGACCATAACTCGATTCAATAATATTTTAATTCTGAGATTTTGCACTCGAAGTTGCCGGTTTAGCCAAGATTGACAGTTTTACTAAATTTTGAACTATTAATAGTACTCTTATGCAAATTATAGAAAATAGGCTTTTAATAAAATATTTTGGTTTAAGATGGTTATTCGGATTACAATCCTCATCTTGCAAATTTGGTCAAATCTTGATTACTGGAGTTCAACTCGGATTAGACGGGATTGCCATGCTTATGTAATTTTTATATTGAACTGGTTTTATGCGGATTCTACGGAAAGAGGATTTTAACTTGAATATGAATGATTGGTTTTCTGGTTTGGAATTGGTTTTAATAAATAAATAAGGGTGCTGGTGTAGGGGTTTTAGTGGAGTGTAGCACTATTGGATCATGAAGAGGTTAAAAGGTTCTAGCGGCAACTATAGAAGGAAGAAAATTTCAATTGTTTGGTTCTTTCACTGGTTTCTCAAGAGATCTGAAATTTTTGAGGAGAAGCTAGGGTTGCAAGAGAGGAAGGAGAGGAGCAGAAGAAGTTCAGAGAAGGAATTTGTGAATCAGGGGATCATATCATTGGAGGAGGTTTCCGGCAGCTGGTTTAACAATTGGAGAGCTTTCAACTTTCTGGAATCAGAGAGTAAATAGTTTCAATTCGTGTGGAGCTGCAATTCAATGAGCTCACGTCATGTCCAGGTAGGTTCAGTATAAATTGATATGGAATCATTTATTGTTGATGCCATGGTAAATTAGAAATCAGATCTGGAAAGATCTGATCCAATTCTTAATTATTTTCAGAGGAGGAGTGATCGTGAGTTCTGGAGTGGAGGTTTTAGAGTTTCTTTGAGAATCTGAAGTTCAGCAACTGGAATTTAGTGTTTGAGGTGAGTAGCACCATTAGATTTTTAATTGGATGATTTGTTCTGAAATGTTGGTATAGCATTGAACAAGGTTTCTGCCGCACCTTGATTTTGTTGGTCATTGGCACGTAGATATGAAATGCATGAAATTAAGCTGTAAATAAATTAGATGCATGATAGTGAATTGTTTACATGAATATTGATTTGCTGAGAAGGTAATGGTGTAGAAAAACTAGATTAGTTCATATCAGAAGTTTAAATTGTATTTACTATTGCTGGAAATTCTGTTGAAGAGAGGTTATGGGCGGCTAAGGTGGATTCTTTTGTTGTTGTATATCAATTAATTTCAAATGGATGCAATAACATCATTTAGAGGGTTAGGAAGGTTATGAAAATGGTTTGGAAGAATAAGTATAGGTTAGTCTATGTTGAAATTGCTTAGCCGTACTTTATAGTAGAAATCTGGTATTGGCGCCAAGGATTGGTTGGCTGGCGCCAACCCTTCCAAGGGTTAGTGCCAGATGCATTTCTAACAGCTGTGTGTGGCTGTGTTAAAAAAGTTGTAATTGCTCTTCTTATCATGAAAATGATAGTTCGGATGATTTACATAATTGTAGTGATGATATAATCAGTTGATCAGTTGAATGAGTTTGAAGTAATATGGTTTAGTGAAGAAATAGTCTTGGCGATAAGTGCTGCCTATCTCCCCACAGGTTGGTGCCTAGCCTATATTTTAGCTTTTAAAGTTGCTGTTAAGTTATATTTTGGAGATACTTTAAGGATTACTTATAGGACATAATGAAGAGTAAATTGAAGTACTTTGGATGGGAATGAGATGCTGAAAACAAATGTATGAGTTAGGAGTTTTAGTCTAAAAAGCATAGTGAATAATTCAGATTTGGCATAGGTGGTCTAGGTGCATTGGAGTTACAAAATAAAGATTATATGAATGTTTCCTTTAGGTTCGGGCCATACCTGAGTTTACTTGGGAATATAATAGAGACCAATTCAAAGATTAAAACAACTAAAGGGTGGAAAGCTTTAGGATTGCATACAATAGAGTTAGAAATATTATTAGAAGTATTTAAGGGTTTGTTTTAAAGTAAGTGAACTAAAGATACTACTTGTAGTAAAATCTACAGTTTTGAGCTTTAAGTGACTAGACCATAACTCGATTCAATAATATTTTAATTCTGAGATTTTGCACTCGAAGTTGCCGGTTTAGCCAAGATTGACAGTTTTACTAAATTTTGAACTATTAATAGTACTCTTATGCAAATTATAGAAAATAGGCTTTTAATAAAATATTTTGGTTTAAGATGGTTATTCGGATTACAATCCTCATCTTGCAAATTTGGTCAAATCTTGATTACTGGAGTTCAACTCGGATTAGACGGGATTGCCATGCTTATGTAATTTTTATATCGAACTGGTTTTATGCGGATTCTACGGAAAGAGGATTTTAACTTGAATATGAATATTTGGTTTTTTGGTTTGGAATTGGTTTTAATAAATAAATAAGGGTGCTGGTGTAGGGGTTTTAGTGGAGTGTAGCACTATTGGATCATGAAGAGGTTAAAAGGTTCTAGCGGCAACTATAGAAGGAAGAAAATTTCAATTGTTTGGTTATTTCGCTGGTTTCTCAAGAGATCTGAAATTTTTGAGGAGAAGCTAGGGTTGCAAGAGAGGAAGGAGAGGAGCAGAAGAAATTGAGAGAAGTGAAAAAATTGAGAGAAGGAATTCTTCCTCTGTGCACTAGGAGAGAGGGTTTGTATTGCCTATGTACTTGTGTAGTTGTGATACCTCCGTGTACTCGGGGATGCCCCATGTACTTGGGATGTTGATGCCTCTGTGTACTCAGAGATGCCCCGTGTACTCAGGATGATATGTTTGAAATTGAGATGAGTTGTGCTTGCTAGATTTTACGGTTGGTTTTGGTTTTAGAGTCTAGTAGGCATAGCTCGATATGGATCCATGTTAGGAGCTATATAGTGGGAAGGATTGTTCTTTTCTAGTTGTAACACTTTGTTCACGCACGCATTTCCATCGTGTATCTCGATGAGTCCTTCTCTGTATCTAGTTGGCTGTGGCTATGATAGGATAGTACATACCAACCCATTACTGTATCTGGATGGGTTCTTCCGCAATAAGTCGATGACCGTGTAGCTCGGCTTCACTCATAAGCCGGGAGGTGGCATAGTGAGCATTGTCTTACACTAGTTAAAGGCAGTGTTATTTCATGAGGCCTGCGATGACTTATCGACTGTTGTTTTGATGATACAGATATGTTTGTTATACTGGATTATTCTTGTTATATCACACTGATCGATGGTTTATTGTTGGATTATTCAGATTATTCGGAACTGATGTATTATCGCTACTGTTGCATGATTTACAATTGTATCATGTTTTAGAACTGATAAACTGTATTTTAGTATGTATGTGCTGCTTACTGGGATATTCGTATCTCATTACGTTCTGTTTTGTTTTGTTGTCAGTTTCTGGTAAGGACGACACCAGTGGGTATATGCTTAGTTCATGTGAGTTAGCATTGGTTATGGTATTTTATTGTTGAGCTTGGGTTATAGTGCAATCTGATTATTCAATTATTGATTTATTCATGTTTTCCTTGTAAGTGTGAAAACTCACACTCCGTTTATGGTGAATGTTTGACAAATTATGTCTTCTAATAATCTTCAAGATGTGCAGAATAAATAATGAAAATTCAGTGAATTTAGTAAAGAAGAAGAAGACGATGCTGCCACACAGCTACCACGCCGCTGGTAGCTCAAGGAAATGAAAGATTGTCTAAATAAAGCATCTCCTGTAAAGGCACTTGCGAGAAACAACGCCGCTGCCACTCCGCTGGCAGCGCATAAGTGAAACAATGCTTTGAAAGTAATGCACGTGCACTAGCGTCGTAAGGCGACGCCGACACGCCGCTGGTAGCGCAGAGCGAGATTGAAGATTCTAATGATCAGCTGTGCACATGCCGCGTTCCCTCCCGCTAGCAGCGCGCTGGCAGTGCGCCCTTAACTGAGTCAACTTGTTCTGAGCGGAACTTGAGTTCGCTTCCAGCCGTCTACCCCGATCGCATCACGACGCCACTAGCGCTCGACGCGATCTGAGTTTTCTTCTTTAAATAGACGTGCTGTAATTTTTAGTAAGTGACTTGTTTCTTTGGATCAATTTGATTTTGGATCTTGAGGTGTTCGAGATTCGATCAATTCTTCTTTAGAGAGTCGGTGATCAAGTGAGGGGGAGATCTGAGATAGATCACCTGGAATTGAAGTTTGAGGATTCTTCTTCAATTTTGAACTTCACCTGATCGTGTGATCGCCTGGATTGGTGATCGACTTTGTTGGATGCATAGGTGGATTCCTACTGCATTGGATCGTCTCAGTGGACTCTGAGGTGATTGTTGCGATCTGGATTGATCGTGTTCTGCAGCTTGTGGATTCAAGCTGTGTTGCAGTTCGTGGATTCGAACTGTGGATCACTGTTGAGTGATTGTTTGCGATCTGGATTGATCGTGCTTTGCAGCTTGTGGATTCAAGCTGTGTTGCAGTTCGTGGATTCGAGCTGTGGATTGCTGTTGAGTGAGTTCAATTGTAAAGGTTAAGTGTGTACTCCTTTGTAATTGTCTTTTCATTCAATAGTGGAAATTCGAAGGGTTAGTCGCCTCATATAGACTCGAGGTTTTTCTTGGATCTAGATTCAGGTTTCCTCGTATAATTCTCTGTGTGTATGTTTCCGCATTGTTAAATTCTTAATTGTTGTAGATCGTGGACCTATAGAGTAGTCCTCTACTCTTTCATCCTTCACTCTGATATTGCTATCCTGGGTTATATATTAACCTTCGGAGATAAGTTACGGTTTCTCTACGTAACTTGGATCCGGGGCGTTGCACACATCACTAGTACTCAGTGTGCACCCACTTGCTTGAGTAGTTTCAATAATCATGGTATTGATTTTGCCATCCAGACGGTACTTATTATGCTTAGTTTAGTAAATATTTTTTTTTTTGAAATAAATATCTCATTAATTTTCTTATTCTGTATTGCTGGCACAGTTGCCAGTTGCTGAAAGTGCCTAAAATATTTCTCCCCCTTTATTTTTTGGGTTTTCTCCTTGGTTCTGTATGGTTACTTTTGGTTCAAATGTGTAGTTTCTTCAGTCGTTACTAATTAACTTTTGTTCTGAAAAATGAGTAACTGGGCTACTAAGTTATGAGGGCGAGGAATGGAACTGTTTTGAACTTGTTTCCATTCCTTTATTTACATAGCTATCTAAATGCATGAACATGCTTTGAACTTGGTAGTTTGTTAACCTTGTTCTTTAGGTTGTAAAAAGGAACTGTAGTGAATTTGAATTCTGGGACCCAGTATATTTCTATTGATTTCCAGCTTCATATAAATTTTTTTTTTCAATTTTAGTTCTTTCCCTGGTAGGATTGTTTTTGGTGCTCTGTATACAGATTCTTGGATTGAAAATAAATCCTTGTACAAAACATGGAGTTTTTTCAATTAATAGCTTGGACTTAACATGTATTGGATTTTGACTGTCCTTACATATACCTGTCTTGCATTAGTGTGTAATGATGTACTAATATCCGCAGGGTTTCTTAAAAGGTTTTTATCATTTTTCTGAATTTATATAAATTGATACCTTACAATGTTTTGACTTTCGGTTTGTGTTCTTGTTTTGTGCTTTTCTTCAGCAGGCTCATGTTCTATAATACTTTTGTGCTTTATATCTAAACTGCACAATTATGATATCTTTTTTAATTTTTGTCTTATCTTTCATTAAACTTAACTTCTTCTCAGCAGCAGTTATTGTTTTCTCATTGTATAAAGCTTTTCTGCCTTATTATATTTTCTATATTATGTATTTTAAACATAGAATTTGTGGATTTTGTCAGAAGATCATTGTCATCTCACCTGTGGCTTTTCTTATTGTGCATTTTACAATGGTGGTTCTAAGCAACAATACTGGCTTTGCTAGGTTGCGTGATTCAGCTGGAATTTGTAGTTAGATGGGATGTTTTGCACCATTAAGTAGTTTGCTTTGTAGGACTCTCATTCATTGGTTGGATTATTATCAATAGCTTCAATATTTAAGCCTTTCTTGGTTGAAAGTAGTTATTACTATATGCAAAAATTTAGTGAAATTTTTATTGTAATAAAATTGTTCATTGAAAGGAGTCCAAAAAAGTGTTTTAGTGAAATTTTTATTGTAATAAAATTGTTCTTTGACAGGAGTCCCCAAAAAGTTTTTACGTTTCTAAATTTTCCCCCATTAACTGTGTTTCAGTCTTGGTAAACATGGTAAAAAGAGGAAGAATCCTACTTTTATGATATCAGAGTATCTTCAAATTCTGGTCAAAATTAATGTTTTGGGTCTTCATGTATTCTTGTGTTTGGTTTCATCATGCCTGCACTAGCTCTGTGTTTTCCTACACTAACTCTGTGTTTTGCTGCCCTCTAGTCATTATTTTGATAAACTAGAAAAGATATATTTCTGATCTTCAATGTTGTTATCAGCCTTGGAATTATACCAAATCAGCCTTTTTTTCTTTTGTTAGAATTTTGTACTGTATTCTAATGTCTAGCAATCATGTTGTTTAATCTTCTGATTTTCTAACAGCAATTTGTTAGTAACATCTGTCATGTTCCTTTGCTAACTCTCTTTACTTACACTCATCAGTGGTAGCAGCATTCTTTCACCATAAAAATTGTAGCTGGCTTATGCTCTGGATCAACACTTCCTGAAACATACGTCTCTTATAGAAAAAAATGTTTACTAGGATCTATGTGTTGCTGGAAGCATTTTATGCTATATTAACACCCTTTTGGTGTCAGAAGTTTTGGTCATATGGTGGGGGTTGGAACCCAAGACATATATGCGTGGTGAATTAAATGCATGTGTTGTGCTAGACTGCTAGTGGTTGTCTATGGAGGATTCTTTGCTCAATATTTAGAGGTTGAGCTTCTTGGATTTAAGTTCTAGAAAGAAAATAGCAATGGCAAATTATGACCCATGGGTTGAAATACTCTAAAATCATGGTGTGCACACGTCTAGTCTAACCATAATTTGGATAGCTCTAGCCATGGCTAGTTGCTATAAATCCAGTTAGATTTTACTATGGAAATTATTGACATAGGCACTTTTATGGTTTGCATTCATTTGATTTTGGTTGTTTGTTATTTATTTCATATGACTGTATACACGCCTATATGTAGCATTGATGTCATTCATGTCATTTATTAGAGCTCAATCCTTAATGTTACATAATTTATAATTCATACTGTCTAAGTGAATGATGTTTAAATAATGGAATTTTCCTTTTGGTAAACCGTGAGCTCATTTCTTTTGCTCTAATTCTTTTCATGTAAGAAGAAGATTGGTTAGTGTAAGACACCGAATTTTCCTAAATATAAAAGTAAAATAATAATTAATATTCTGGAGGATTATTATTGATGGTAATATTTTATTAATGTAGGTGATATCGAAATTAGTGGAGATCCAAAGTTGGGTGCAGATCCAACCGTCTAATCGAGAGATATCAAGGTAAGGGTGATATTATAATTAAGTTGTGTTTTGATTGGGCGATGCATGGAATTGAGGATATATATATATTAGAATACCCTAATGACATACGGTGGGAATACGTTGCTTGTATTCGTTTGATACTCAGCAGCTGCATGACCATAGGCGACCAAAGAAGAAGAAGAAGGAGGAAGGGAGGACTCTTGTTTTGTGCTCTTCATCGTCTAGAGCATTGCCTGGTATCAGTGAAGAAAAGTAAACACTACTGGTTAGAGGAGAATGCACGATCAAGGTAGGTAGCACTGTGTTTTATCGCTCGTTTTGTATTCATGAATGGTTTGATCCCTGTTGCATGTTTTTGTAGTCTATAATCATGTATTTAGTTTGATAACAACCTTACATGTATGCTAGAATCATTTTAAATGTGAAAAATCAAGTTTTGAAACACTGTCTGTTCGTTTTTGGGAGACCGCCGAGCTTACTGTGGTCAACGATCCTCGGCGATCGTTGAAAAAATTAGACCGCTCGAGACCGCTGAATGACTTATCGTCGGCGATCGAATTTGAACTACTGCCTACCCTAGACCTCCTGAGCGATCCTAGGCGATCCTGAGCACTCTGTGCAGAAAATGCAGATTTTCGTATTTTCAAACCCTGATTCAATTCTAAACTATTTTTAACAATTTTTAACCTTCAAATAAGATGTTTTAAGACCAAAATAAATTACCAATTCCATGTTTTACAAAAGAATAAAAATAGGAAGGTACTTAGGGTAATTAGTGGCCAAGCTTTGTAAATAGCAAGAAACCTAAGATTTGGAAGAACTGAACTTGTAACCTTGAGAGATTTGATTAAGTGACATATAAAATTATACTGTTAAATAGAATACGTTATACAGGATTTCCAGATCAGATTATTAACACAGTTAAACCAATGAGGAAAGAAATTACAGTTATAACCATTATATGCCGCTAGGCATTATTACTTACAGTAATATTAGTCCTTAGGGATTGTTGGTGTCTAATGGGCATAGCTGGTTATAGATCCATAGTTTTGGCTAGATAGCTAAGGGATATTTCATTTGAATTGAGTTACTCCCTGTTGCGAACGGGTTTCCTTTGCAAGTTGGTTTGCTATGGAGGATCCTATGTCTGGAGGGACACCCTGGTGCTCCGCTGGTGATCTTCACGGGTTTGAGTATCATTAGTAGTGTCGCCCATAAGCCGCACGATGGTATAGCATATGGTTGAGAGTCATCTCAAACGTGTATTTATCTTTGTGAGTCCTAAAATGATACTGAGATCACAAACACTTATTTCTGATGTTGTTCACATGCAGGATGTATGTATTGGATGCTATGGTTGGATGTGATTGTTTAGTACATCCCGGGATTATATTGGATTCTATTATTGATTTCTGAATCATGATCTTGATATACTTTATCTGTTCTCAATTACTAAACTGTTTTACATGCTTATTTGTATTCATGAACGAGATGAATGTTTATACGAGCCTGTTTACTCGAGGCTGCTTATACGTGCATGAAAATCTATTTTATTGATTATGAACTGTTTATAGCATGCATGTGTTGTCTACTGAGATATTCATATCTCACTCTACTTATGTTATTTTTCAGCTGATACACGAGATGTAACGCCTCAGATCCAGGTTTATTTAAACACATAAACCCAAATCTGGTTCGTTAGGGAAAATGGCCCAAAACACTATTCCAGACTTAAACAACTTCATTTATTATATCAGAGTGCGAAATTAAAATCGTCTTTCAGAAGTGCGGAATTAAACTACCAAAATAATCCTTTTATTTTTCATCTATGAAGTCTGGAAAGAGTTCAACTAAATAACATAAATAACATCCACCAATGTGTGGATTAAAGATACCAATCATCTTTTCAAAAGACATCAAACTCCTTAATATAAATACTGAAAATAATCCCTAAGAGCATAAATCTAAAGGTCTCTTTATGTCCTACACAGGAATGAAATAATCTTCTTCCTGGTAATCACAGTATTCTCCCGGTGTCTCTACCCCAGCAACGTCCTCTCCAGGAATATTTGAAAACAAAACTGATAAAACAATAATGTGAGAAACACTATCTCAGTAAGCAGTCATGCAAATAGTTGACCACAATAAAATATGCAATGCTTAATCCGAATAACCACAATAAGAAATCAAGACAACAATGAAATACAATTTGTCCACCTCATGGGACTCATGAAATAGTATACCAGATAAAGAGAGTAAACATGTGCCAATATGCCACCTAACCGAATTACGATGGACCAGCCGCCTTGCAGTTTGGATATTCAACACCAACAGAAGAACCCAACCATGGGTTAGCATGTACGGCCCAACCAATTCAGGAGTGGGTAACATAGCGATCGACCAATCCAGGAGCGGTACCATCCTAGAGATGATGGAATGCCTCAGACACAGAATTCAAACCCCTCTAATACACATTTCACTTACTAGCTATTCTATGGATCTATATAACTGCTAAGCCCACTCAACAGTGAGAAAACCAACCAGGGTAATGGACATACTTCTCAATAACACCCACCAAATACAGAACCATATCTGTATACCAATTCCGCCCATGCAGGAAATAATAAAATAGGCACCATGCCTTGTCACACTAGTGACCCAAAACCAAAACAGAATGCACCAAGTCATATGTCCAAAACACCAGGTTTCAACAGGCCAATATGTCCCAAATGTGTATCGACCCCATCGATGATCGATGCACACAATACCTTCATATCACCCAAATACAGATGTATGAACTCACAAAACCAACCTTGGTTAAAAGAAAAATCTTTTGGAACAATAAAATCAAGTAAAGGTGCTTCTTTAGAAACGTCTACCCAAAATCTTTATAAAATTTAATTTAAAACATCCACCAATGCAAACACTTCCCAAATACCCCAATCTTGATGGTACATAGGCTAAAATTGAATAGAACCATTTCCTTAGTGAAAACTAGGTTGAAAAGTCAAGTTTTCCAAAATCTGACAGACTGGTCGCTCAAGCGGCCAAGGGCACTCGATTGGCCTTACAAAATAAGTTAATTCAGGGTAGGTCACTCGATAGGTTGCTCGAGCGACTGTTCTAGTGGTAGTTCAATCTGGGTAAAATTGCTCTCGGGTTTTCAATTGTCTACATAGATCGCTCGAGCGACTGCTTAGGCGGTCCGATACATGAAAAATCTGTAATTTTGCGAAATTCAATAAAAATTCCACAACTCAATATTCAATGCATCAAAACCATTCTAAATCATTCTAAAATAGATTATACACATGCTAGAACAATTCCCAACATATAAAACATCTTAAATAACGAAATCAACGCATCAAACATCGAATAACCATGAATATCGTCTAAACACAAATTTAGATTTTATGTAAGTGTCAAGGGACTACTTACCTAGTTTTAGGAACTTAAATCTCCTCTAAGAGCAATGAAATATCACTCCTAAGTTTGCCAAATGATTCCGACAAGCCTCGATCACGTCTAGGTTCAAATCACACTTTTAAACCTCTAGCAACATATCAATCTCTCCAAAAACAAAACTATTATTTACTTGCTCTTACTTGGTTTCTGTAGGCACAAAAATACTCCTCCTCCTTCTCTAAGACGGCTCCCACAATTTTTTAGGGTTTTGGTTTGATCACAAGGCAACTAGGAGAAGGAAAAATAGGAAACAAGTAATACTAACGGCTGGTTTCTATTTTGGTACTTTTGTGCTCAACGTGAATCTCAACTCCATGCACAACTAGGTTTTATTATTTATTTAATGGCTTTTTGAAAGAGTAGGAGACTACTCTACAGGTCCTCGATCTACAACAATTTTGATCTTAACAATACGGAAACATACACACAGAATTTATACGAGGAAACCTGAATCCAGATCCAGGAAAAACCTCGAGTCTATATGAGGCGACTAACCCTTAGAATCTCCACTATTAAATGAAAAGCAATTACAAAGGAAAACACACTTAACCTTTACAATTGAACTCACTCAACAGCAATCCACAGCTCGAATCCACGAACTGTAACACAACTTGAATCCACAAGCTGCAATTCACGATCAATCCAGATCGTAACAATCACCTCAGAGCCCATTGAGATGATCCAATGCAATAGGAATCCACCTATGCATCCATCAAGCTCGATCACCAATCCAGGAGATCATACGATCATGTGAAGTTCCGAAATGAAGAAGAATTCTCAAACTTCAATTCCAGGAGATCTCTCTCAGATCTCCCCCTCACTCGATCACCGACTCTCTAAAGATGAATTGATTGAATCTCGAACACCTCAAGATCCAAATCAAATTGATCAAAAGAAAAAGTCCTTTCTAAAAAATACTGCTCGTCTATTTAAAGAAGAAAAACTCAGATCGCATCGAGCGCTTGTGGCGTTGCCTTGCGATCGGGGTAGACGACTGGAAGCGAACTCAAGTCCCGCTCAAATCCAAATTGACCCAGTTAAGGGCGCGCTGCTAGTGCGCTGCTAGCGGGAGGGAACGCGGCATGTGCACAACTGATTTTTAGATTCTTCAATCTTGCTCTGCGCTACCAGCGGGGTTTCGGCGTCGTCTTACGACGCAGGTGCGCGTTCTTTACTTTCAAAGCACTGCATGACTCATGCGCTGTCAGCGGCGTATCAGCGTCGTCTTACGACGCAGGTGCGCGCTCTTTATTTTCAATGCGCTATTTCACTTATGCGCTGCCAGCGGAGTGGTAGCAGCGTTGTTCCTCGCAAGTGCCTTTACGAAATATTCTTTATTTAGAAAACCTTACATTTCCTTGAGCTACCAGCGAAGTGGTAGCTGTGTGGCAGCATCACCTTCCTCTTTACTAAATTCACAGAACTTACATTTTGATTCTGCACATCTTGAAGATTATTAGAATATATAATTTGTCAAAAATTTGCCATATAAGGAGTGTGAGTTTTCACACTTACACTTTTACTAATTTGCCCCTCCTTCATTAAACCAACTTAAATCAAACCATCTTAAACCAACTTAACCCTTTGGATCAACCCACTATCCTTAGGTTCGACCAACCCCTTTGTATTCTCCTTGATTATAATACAATTAATTCTTACTAATAATATAATAGCACAATACTTAATATATTAAAATTATATTTGGGTCAATAATTAGGTGCTCACCTTATATAGGCTCTCCTTTCATATCCAATTCATCTTGAACTCCTCCGGGTTGAACCAAAATTTCATCTCTTGCATATTATTAACCAATTAGTCTAGTTAATAAAATCTGGGATTTTACATGATAGGGGGATCATATTGGTGATTACTAGAGTGATCTTGTGGGCTATACTCCTGAGGATTATTTCTACCCCGATTGATTTGCGGTTGAGGATAGATGATATTTTTATGGAGTATTTGTTAGTTGTTCCTTTTATATTTGGTTTTGATGTATCTGAGGGATTGAGAGTTTAGTACCTTTTTATACCAGACTTGAACCTGTTGACTTGGATTGGATTATTTATTTTATGATGATGTTAGGCTACACTTCCGCACAATAATGTTTTCCGCACTCTGATAGATTTTGAATAAAGGATTATTTAACTTTTCAATCTGGTTATTTATTGATTATTGTTTGATATGGGCCAGTAGCATCTCGAATTCGATAGTTGGGCTGAATTCGGGTTGTTACAGTGATGAACCGGATTTGGGTCATGGTCGGTTTTTCATTGACTCAGGTTTGGGGCGTTACAGTTAGACTATAGACTGCTTGGTGGTGAATCTACATTACTTCTCTGATGAATAAGTAGTTTCTATTAGTTATTTTTCACTCTTTAAGTTTTATTTATATATTATGAGTTTGAGTTGTAAGGAGTTTGAAACTTTATTTTTATTTAATGCATGATTGAAACATTCAATAAATTTGGATATTGCCTTTTGGACAATTATGATTTAGTTATTATTTAGAAAGGAAATTTTGTTTCATTAAGCTTTCAAGCAAATTCTATTGAAGCTACAACTTTGATTACTCCAAGTATGGTATAAACTCTTGCTCTTCATTGCCACAAATTTGCTTCCTTGATCCCAACAATATTATCACAAACTCTGATGCCAGTCCCTATTCCAATAAAACCAGAACACATATGCAAGCTCTATTCTATGATTAACAAAAACACTTCTCACTAAGTGCTCTTCTTGAATTTCTAAAAGGACATCCATCAAAATTGAGCTTTATAGAATCCTTTGCAAGGAAGTAGCAGAGCTGAAGAAGGACTCTCAAAAAGACCACTTCAACTATGCTCTCAACATTATGCAAACCAGAACATCCTTGAAATCATTTTGAATATATATTTATTGGCCCAAGATCGTGGCATACAAACACCTCCATGCTATAAGGCAAAATCCAACTAGGGCAATCAGGAGAACACAGTAACTCCACGGAGGTAACAATTTTCGAAGAAAGGATAAGAAAAAAAGAATTTCTGCTAAACAGCACCCTTTATCCTCTCAACATGAAATCCTGTATATGCCATATAATTATGAGCTTGTTGTGTTCTTATCAGGTAACATAGACTCCTAAATATCTGTTGCGAAAGAAACACAGAGGCTGATTACCTTTCAGCAGAAAGGTTGGTGTAAATGAGAAACGTTATCCACAAACAAACTGCAAGATACTAAAAATGAAAAAATCTCGTCATTTAAGGGGAATGTCGACCAATTGCAGTTTTGCAAAAAGGAATGAGATGGAAAACCTAATATGATCATTAACAAGTTAACAAACATATTAGTAATAGTTAATATTGCAACCAAAATCAGCCGGTATTAACAATAGTGATTAAATAGACATACAGGTTAAAACGACATAATTTTTGAAATAACAATAAGTACAATCACTACAATTGCTGCTCATAGAAATACGTTTAACTCATTGACCTGCTTCTGGAGAGCTTGAAGCTCGTGCACTTTCTCCTCAATATAGTTCAATCGCAAACTAATTTCCTGAATCCTCACTGCATAAATGTCTTCATTTGAACCACCATCAGTTGTGGTTGCAATGGGGTGACACCATTGAAAAAAGTCACACGCAGGTGATGAAGCTGAAGGTTGCAAATGAACGATTAATTGGTATGTTATTATATATAAATTAACAAAAATATAATTCAAACTACAAAGAAGGATACTAACCATGGCATTCCTCGCACATGTATAAAACAACTTATTTGGATAAGTTGGGGTCTCAGATATTCTTATAATGCACTTTTGTCCACATCGGCATAGTACATTGTTATATTTGATATCATTATCCCAATTTCCACTCGATGAAGACATACCTAGAGTCAAAAATATATATATATATATATATATATATATATATATATACAAGGAACTTAATAAGAAGTGGATGCACTTAATAGTGCCACCAAACATAATTCAGCACAATAAAATAATCCAGAGAAACAAAAGTGAAGATGAACATCGACCTGAATTCCCTTTTAAATTCTCCAACCACTTCAAGAACCCCAAATCATCAATCCCTGTTTCGGAACCTAGCAACCAATCAATAAATATTATCCTCAAATCATCACCAGTCACACAATATCAAGCTCACTGGTAGGTAATAGATTAAGCTATAAACAAGATTAAAAGAAAAATTTTGGATCATATGTATTGATATCCTAAATCTGGGCTGAAGTAATCTCATGAGACTCTGACCAGTACACCATGATTCTAGATAATGTTCTTTGACCACAGTAATTCATGCTTCTACACATGAATACCCAAAAACTAGGCATCATTTTTCCGATTGGGTCATATGTATAATTGCTCAAAAAAATTTGACATATTTTCAGTTCCAGAAAAATCTAGGTTCAATATTGTCTAAAAGACCCATTTGATCTTCATTCTACATTGGATTTCGAGAAATAGGTTGTCTCCATATTAAATTGAAAAATCAAGTTCTTTAGTTTCCAATATATCTTAAATGTTGAAAAATGCATGCAGCTTAAGCATCAATACATAAATGATTCACTATGTGTAATGTGACATAGTGCAGTGTTGGTTATCAGATTCAGTTGTATGATTTGTTGTCCAAAATTACCACTTGGGAATTTGGTTCCACTTTTGTGTTTAGTAGGGATCTGCTCAGTTCTCCTACACGTTTCTCATTGGAAGGCTGAAACTTTTTGTATTTTCAACAAATTATCTTCTCATTAACCATTAAAAAAAGTGTGCCACATCGTAAGACAATCCTAATATTGATACCCTACTACCATCATAACACCATAAAGCAAGCAACCAAGTCCTACTCAATGCCTCAGCAAACTTGGGGTATACTCAACTGCCATTGCTAATGATGGATTTGCTACCTATAGTGGACGGGATATTGACAGGTTGTGTGAGCTTCACTCAGAAAATAAACCTGTGATGGTTAGGCAAAATTACAAATAACATTCACACGAATTGTTTTGAACATTTCATCTATTTTCATTTTAATTCTGGTTCATAATAAACCAAACACAGGCATAAGCAATCAGTAATTGTTTGCTATTCCCCCAAGTGAACATCTTAGTTTTCATGCATTCTGTCCATTGAATCACTCATCAAGGCAAAACTACGTGCTAAAACACACCGGCATCATAGTAAAAACAATCTTTACTTCCAAATATCATCTGTGAATAAATTTAAAAGACCATAACAAAAACATATGTGCATAAAACAAAAAGCAAATCCCAACCATGAAAGTTTAGTAATCAACTAAAACAACAAGATCCTACGCAAGCACCTAAAGTGAAAAAAGAATACGAAAATATAAAGATTGTGAATCACCTTTCCATTCAGTTTGGGATGTGTTCAATCCATACATAAAATTTTTATCTTGCTTTGGTCTAGTGTACAGATTTCTGAAACAAAAGTGAAGATGAACACCAACCTAAATTCCCTTTTAAATTCTCCAACCACTTCGAGAACCCCAAATCATCAATCTCTGTTTCGGAACCTAGCAACCAATCAATAAATATTAAATAGATAAATAAAAAAATACAAGGTAGCCAAGGACATTCTTCCCCCAAAAACATTGAAAGAGAAAACATTAATATTCAATCCACCAAATAGCAAGAGAGCCGGACCTGAGATCAATGGATTTGCTTCGGATCCAGCAAATCCAGCCTTCAAAGTAGAAACTCTAGTAAGATTCGTTACAAAGAAGAAGTTCAAGCTTAGATTTGGGGAAGACGAAGCAAAAATACGAAGATTGAAGCTTCGTTTATAAAAAGGACAAAAATACCACTACACATTTGGGGAAGACGAAGTTGAAGCTCTCAAACGAATGGCTCAGATTTGGGTAACGAAGTTCTCTCCCTCTCCCTTAGCAAGTTGAAGCTCAGATTTGGGGAAGACGAAGTAGGGTTTCTATTTGCAGGGAAGAAGAAATCTCAAAGCTGTCGAAGTAACTTAGATTTGGAGGTTGACTCCATCCAGTGCAATAGAGTTACTTAGATTGGAATGAAATTGTCTACTTGGAGGCATGATGAAATATCGAAGCTGTCGAAGTAACTCTATTTTGGAGGGAAGCCAAAATTGAAAATAAGAGAATGGTGAAAACGACGAGGAGAGAGAGACGGGGTGTTAACGGAAACGTTAACACCCTCACCGTCCCTCTGTGTTTCGGTCTTTAGTTTGGGATGCATTTTTGTGGACACGCGGCGCGCATCGAGTCGGGGTTCACGAAGGGTGTCCAGATACGAGATCTATAGGAAGCGAGTTGAGCAGCGACAGGGGCAGGGGTAGATGGGGCAGAGAGGCGAGCAAGGGCAAGGGTTAGATTGGGCAGAGGTGCGGGCACGGTTAGGGGGTAGGTTGGGTAGAGGGGAGGGCACGGGCAGTGGCAGGTTGGATGGGGGTCTGAAAATGGGGTTGGGGTGTGGTTTTTTCTTTTTTATTGTTTTTTTATAAAAAAACAAACGGTTTCGCGGCAGTCATAAAACCGCCGCTAAAAGATAACAAGATTGCAGCTAAAAATATTTTGCGACGACACCTTTTGTGGTGAGCTTGTGGCGGAACTATCATTTTTTGTGACGGTCTTTGAGGTTTTACCGGCGGTTTCTGACCATTGGTAAAACCTGCTTTTTTGTTGTGGAGAACTTGGTGTTCTATATTCTTGCTGGACTAGGAACTGAGTATGAATCATTTGTCACTACTATTACTACTCATTCTGAACCTATTACTACTGATATTTTACATGATTTGTTGTGTAATCAAGATATCAGATTAGCTCAACAGCACTCATCCTTGACTGACCATGGAATGGTCACAGACAATGTGGCTATTAAAGGATTCAATTCCTCTCAAAACAGTGAACGAACCCAATTTCAACAATCAACCTTCAACAGGCATGGACGTGGGCAAGGTCATAATAGACCTAGATCATCTGGAAATGAACATCCACAGCATCAAAATAATCAACAATCCTTCACAAAGGTCCACGTATCATCTGTCAAATTTGCAATCATCCAGGCTATTCAACTATCAAATGTTACAGCCGCTATGATGTAATACCCCAAAAATTTTTAGAAATTTTAATTAAATAATAATCAGTATTTATTGTGGATTTTATTGATAGATTGTAATTAAATATATTGGTGATCACATTGATGAAGGAGATCAGGAATTTGATGCAAATCCAACCGTTGGATCATGAGATAATGAGGTAAGTGTTAAATTAGGGTAATCTTTTAATTTGATTGGTTAGTAGTATAGGATTTGATGGAGGGGAGATACGTGGAATCATGAGATTAAAAATAGGGTTTATACTTAAGTGAGTATACAACTAATCAATCGTATACCTTGTCATGTATTCTCTTGTGGCTGAAAGGAGAGAAGAACTGAGAGAGAGAGAGAAGAAGGAAGAAACCGGAGGAGCTTTGCTGGTTTTGAAGAGTTCTGCATCCAGGAAGAGTCTTGTGTTGCTAAAGAGGGAGAGAACAGAACCTACACTAAGAGGAAAGAGGAGTGTGCGCACCTCGGGCGCACTAAAAGAGCTTGTTACAATCTGTTATGGAGTCGCCACTACCTGAAATGGTGCAGGTAGACACCTTATTGATTTTTGGTCTGCACCAGTGATTCCGGATAAGTGACCCGATTACAACCCAGGGACGTCCTTGAACACCCTGGGTTGCCCCACCGAAATGGGTTCCCTTAAATTAGTTGGATATTTAATGGGCTCTCTAATTTATTATTTATTTATTTTTTCTTTTCTAATTTTGTAAAACCCCGGATTTTTCCTAAAATAAAGTAAATTAAATAAGCCTAAATATTGAGAAGTTAAGATTCAATTTATGTATTGGAAGAATAATATTATGATCCAAAGAGATATTATTAACTAAATAAATAAACAATAATTTTGAGTAATTAGGAAATTAAATAGTGGTTTCATTAAATAAGAAAGAGCAAGGTTGATTTGGATAAAAGGGGAGAGGAAATTAAATATAAACAATTTGAGAAGATAGGTATTAATCCAAGTACATTATATGGTTAAGATTGATGTGAAAGATAAAGAGGAGAATTTTTGGAAAAATATTCAAAAGTTAAGTATGGAATTCCAAGGAAAGGGTATTTTAGTCATTTCCTAATTATCCAAATTAAGATATTGAGTAGGTAAATAATTATTAGACTTGAAATATTTAACTAGACTTAATTTGGGTTTGGTTTGGATTTAAATAGCAAATTATTGCTTAAAAGTAGGAAAAAGGGTATATTGGTGATTATGGTTGATAAGGAGCCCTAAGTTTGAGGATAAGAGATAGCTTTAGGGTGTTTTAATAATATTTTAAAATAAGAAATTTAATTAGCACGAAAATAAATTAAAATAAATCCTTCTCTTATATAAGATACTTAAAAGAGGAATTAGAAGGAGGGTTAAGATGAGGAGGTTTCCAATTAAGAGTAAGAAGTCTATTTAGAAAGTCTTCTAAACCTAGTAGGACTTCTAATTAAGAGAGCTTATAAAGGGGAGGTCTAGGAAAGGTTTAGGGTTTTTAGCAAGTCCAAAAATAAGGAGGAAAGAGGGGAAAATTCGTGCTTGAGCTTGGGAGAAAAATAAAGGAAAGAAGGGAGGAGAGAAAAGAGAGGGAAGAAAGGAAAAATGGAGGTGCTACAGAGGTCCGACCAGCAGACTTTGAGCAACGATCCCCGGAGATCTAGTAGTTGGATCGTCATGAAATTTGGAGGTTATGCTCTATACATAAGATAATTTAATTTGAAAGGTGGAGATTGGATTTGGATGAGTCTAAGGTGGTGCGAATTAATCCAAAAGTTGGTAGAAAATAAGATTTTGGAAGAAAAAGGAGTTGCAGAGATGACCAACTAGCCAAATTCGAACGGTGAGATAGAAAGATCCAACCGTTGGAATGGGCTGAAAGTTTAGGGTTTTGTTCTACTCCTGGAGGACTTCAAACTGAACGGTGGAGATATAAATTTGAGAAGTTTAGAGGGGTCCGATCGAACTCCAAAAACGGGCACGAAAGAAGTTATGAAAAATCTGGGTTCATCAAAAAGGCAAGTAGCAAACACTTGAAACTGAAGGATATGCATATTTTCTTGTGTTTTGATGATTGATCGTATTGATTCTTAAATTGGATTTCATTGGAAAAGTTAGATGTTTATGAAGTTTCGATTTGGTGATTTGAATCTCTTTTTAAGAATCAAGAAAAATGTTGTTCATGGGTGGGTTGAATTAGAAAGAAACCCTTGTTAAATTTCTATTACCAATATGTGAGTAGCATTGTTTTAAAACTGAGGTTTTGTGTTTATTCGTGAGTTTATTCTGATGCATGAGTATTTTCTGAGTGATTTCTGGAATACCTTTATCCGAGCATGAGTTATTTAGAATGGAATGATCATGATTAAAAATGTGTTTAGATTAATTTCAAAACTGGTTTGAATGTGTTCTGGGAATATTAGGAGACTAAAGAAAGTGTTACAGACCTAAAAAGTTCGGCCAGAGATGTAGATCTCGAAATAACAGAGAGTCGAAAATTACAGTGACTATCCGCTCACTTGCGCCTACTTCGGGTAGTGGGCGCATGGTATATTCTTCCTATCCACCGAGCTGGCGCCCACTTCGCACTCAGCTCGCGTGCACTTAAAAATTATGCGCGCATTTCGCGCAAACCTCGCGCTAAGCTCACGCCCACTTCGCGCCTAGCTCGCGCTCACTTGATATTAAGTAGGCGCATACTCCAATTTTGACCGTCGACCTATCCGCCGAGCTCGCGCCTAGCGCAGGAGGTCAGTGCATGGTCTAATAAGCTTGCCGAATTGTATTTTTGACTAAATCAAACTGGTTTCGATGATTTGAGGGTTCAACCACTTAACCAATCACTTGTTTGGGACTTTAGAACTAATATTACCTATTCAATTACTGGGAGAAAATTTAGTGGAAATTCTAAGAGGCTTCCAAGGCAAAATTTTAGGTTATTTGTAGGTGATGAACTGGGTACCTAACACTAGGAGTTCCTAGTCAGTTTCCTCTTTGTTTTTATACACTGTACTTGGTTGAGAAATTATTAAATCTTGGTTTTACTTGTTGGAAAATTTTGAATGTATTGTAAATATTTTCCTGGTGTGCGTAACTGAGTTTTATTTCAAATTGGCATGTGTTACGAATTTGGGAAAATACTGAAAGTACTTGAGGTACCGTATGGTCCAGAGGGACATGTGGTGAACTGTGTTGAGTTATACATGATGTGGCATGTATGGTTTTTTTTTTTTGATGTTGGAATTGAGATTATACGATGATTTACTGTTTTGGTTTAGCTTGTCCTGGATCCATGTCTAAGCTTAGTAATGTGATGGTATTGTTTATTGATGTAATTGCATGGCCTGGTGTGTTGCCACGACCGGTGTAAAGCTGCCAGAAACCCTGAGTAGGCCTGGTTGTCAATGCCGAAACCCTGTGTAACGCCCCGGATCCGTGTTGTTCATTAAAGATATAACACGTCTCACAGAGGTTAGGCAAGGATTGTTAATCAATTTATGATCGCTGGATAATCATACATCTATAACCTAACAGAGTGCACATTTCCATTTATGCAAAATTGTAACATTTAAACTGAACTGAAATCATATGGTTCATCCCCAATTACTTTAATACATCTCAATTAATTCAAGTTCTCAAATTCGGAACAGATAACCTACAAGTCTAAGGAAGGTAATAGTAGTCTTCCTCCCTATATGCCTCAGCAGGATCTACCCCAGTAATCGCCTCACCACGAGTATCTGAAAAAAATAGAACAACAACATAGTGAGATACGAATATCTCAGCGAGTAGCACATGCATGCAGAAATAGTTGAATCACATTTTAAAACTATGCATCGACAACACTACAATACGCTTAAACAACCAACATCAATTTCCCAAGTTCGAATCAAACAAATCACATCTCAGTTAAGTACAATAACACATCGATTGGTCAATGTCATGACTATCGTTTAGTTGATAAATTAAACATGCCAAGTAGACACTCCACACCTCCATGTACACAATTCCGGCCTACTCAGGGTTTCGGATACTCTGAAATGACGGCCGACTCAGGGTTTCGTCATCCAATGCAGGCCTACTCCCCGGGTTTCTGCATTGACAACCAGGCCTACTCAGGGTTTCTGGCTGCTCTACACTGGTCGTGGCAACACACAAGGCCATGCAATTCCAACAACCAACAATAACATCACATTACTAAGCTTAAACATCTGGATCCAGGACAAGCTAGACCAAAACAGTAAACATCGTATAATCTCGATTTCAATATCAAAACAAAACCATTCATTCCACATCATGTAAGAACTCATCACAATTCATCACCTGTCCCTCTGGACCAAGCAGTACCTCAAGTACATTCAGTATGTTCTCATTTCCATAACACATGTCATATGAAAGTAAAACTCAATCCATTCATACCAAAGAAAACCTTTCAATACGTATAAAGTTTCCAACAAGTGAAACCAGAAATACAAGAACTTCTCAATCAAAACAGTGTATAGAACAAGGAAAAGTAACTGGTAACTCTTACTAGTTTGGTGTCCGGCACAATACTCATAAGTAACCTAAACTCAACTTAAAACTCATAAGATGTTCACAAATTTTTCCTCTATTAATTTCATAGGCAAAATGGTATCCCAGGTTCCTAACCAAGTGAATAGTGAAGTGGTTTAACCCCTAAGTAATGCAAATACCCTTGGTCAAATCAGAAATTCCATTTCGGTAAGCAAAATAGGTCTGCCGCTCACCTATTGAGGTGGGCGCGAGGTGAGCGGATACCCCCTGTGGTTTTCATTTCTCTGTTATTTTGAGATCTACATGACTGGCCGGTTTGTGAAGGTCTGTAACTACTCCAATACACTCCTAATACTCCCAGAAGACTTCCCAACCATATTTGGAATTAATCTAAACACTTTCATTTTCAATTATAAAACTCAATCCGAAGACTCTGTTCATGTAACTTCCCGAAACCCAGAAACCAGAAAAACTCATACTATCAGTTGATATGTAAATCATGCATCAGAATAATCTCGAGAGAAACAGAAAACACAAATCCCAGTTGTAAATCAGTGCTACTCACCTGAGTGTGCTTATTCCCGAATGGTAAACCTCGGCCGATCACTTCTCCGGCCACGCACGCGAATGAAAAGTCTACCGAAACTAATCTTCTCGAGCAGAGAGAAATAACCCAATGAACTTCAGCTCCGAACTCCTTCTTCCAGCACTTGCGATTTATGGTTCTTCACGAACAGAAGCCCTAGTCGCCTCTCCAGCCGAAATCGCGAGTTCGCCTGATCTCCAGACTTAACGAAAATGTTTCCGTAAGTATACGCGTATTTCGTTTAAAACTAAAAACCCTACTTTCCCTTATTTGCTCATTTAACACTTACCTTGCGAGATGTATACGCCGGTGGATCAACCCTTTTAACCCCTTGATCCTATGCATGCTCGCCCACCGAAGATACTACATGTTCAGCATCTATTCGCGTTAATAATCACATAACTACACCTTAATAATACCAATGATAATACTACGATTTTTCGGAAAAATGGCTATATAACGCCTGTACATATGAGTATGGGCTAAGCCCTCAAACCACAGAATAACCTGATAAACACAGTTTATACATCAGGATAATTAACTAAATAAATAAATAAATACTTACACCCTGAGTAGGCCGGCATTGGATGACGAAACCCTGAGTAGGCCGTCATTTCAGAGTGTCCGAAACCCTGAGTAGGCCGGAACTGTGTACATGGAGGTATGGAGTGTCTACTTGGCATGTCAATTAATCAATTCAAACAATACTCATGACATTGACCATTCGATGTTTTATCGGTATTGTTATTGAGATATGATTTGATAATATTGATGGGATTGGATTTAACTTTGGAATTATCCTTGTTGATGTTGTTGTTGGTTTAATCGTACACCTCATGACTTATTTTATATAAACATAGACTGATTTCATGCATGCACCTTGCTACTTGTTGAGATTTATTCTCACTCCGGTTTCTCCCATTTTTTTCAGGTACTCTGGAAGAGGACGACAACATTGGGCTAGTATGAAAAGGGGTAGTCAGTTTAGTTGTAGATTAGTTTCTTGAGATTAAAAACATTGTAATGGCTTATAGTTTATTTGCTATTGGATATTACTTCAAGTTTCCGCTTTTACTCTGATTATAAAGTTAGAAAACGTTTTAAATTATTCCATATTTTAGTTGCTTTTGTTGCTTACCATAACTCCTCGGGTTTTGGGAATTGGACCCGAAACCGGGGTGTAAGCACCTCATTTTTGCGCTTCCGGAAAAGTCGGAAATGCAAACCCTGGACAAAAGTCAAACCCTGAGGGGTCGAAATTTGACCTTTTGATCAAGTGATAATTGGCCACCTTGCTTTATCTCAATGGATAGAGAATCCCGACACGAGTCCAACGCAACTGAGTTTGCAGGAATCGGAGTTTGGATGAGGGTTCTGCGGGCGGTCAAACTTGAGGGAGAGCCGAAAGTTGTATTTTCCTCGAACCCCGTGCCAAGTGCTTAGCCATATGTCATTAAATAGAGGGCTCCGATACGAGTCTAACGCAATTGAGTTTGCTCAAATCAGAGTTCGGATGAAGGAGATATAAGTAGTCGAAGTTTCCGAGCAGCAAAATCGGAAACTGCACACGTGGCGCAGGAACTGCACACGTGGCAGCCAACGCAGCAAAATATCTCAGGGACTAAATCTTAAATATCCAAAAGTCACTAAAAATCTCAGGGACGAAACCAAAATTCGCAGGGACCAATCCGTAATTGCTCAAAAGTGTCAAATCGGTCAAGTCGAGGGGCAAATCCGTAATTTTTTGATTTGTATCTGACCAAATATGCCGGATACACTTGCCCCTCTTCATATCTGGACTCAAATGTCAGATACAAAGATTTGCTCGGCGAGATTCGCGCCGATTGCCCGACAAATTCGCGGCGGCATTAAATTTTTGAAATAATTTTGTTTGTATCTGATATTATATGCCGGATACAAAGGAGGTTCAGTGTATCCGGCATTAAATGCCGGATACAAAGGACATATAGTGTATCTGGCATTTAATGCCGGATACATTAAAATTGACTATAAAAGCACAGCAGCAACCTCTGGCCGAGGGTTGGCTCCTTTTGCTGGTTTTCAGCTTTCTTCCCCTGCTTCTTCCCACCCGAATCCTTCCCTTTTGAGCCCCCATTGCCTCCCCACTCTCTTCCATGGCCATCCAACCCTTGTCTTCTTCCTCCTCTTCACTTTCTTGCTGAAACAAAAGAAGGGTGAGTTGCTGTCGGGAGCTGGGAGAAGGACTTCCAGCCTTGTTCTTGCTGCAAGGTGGGGGCTACACATCTCTAGAAGGTCTTAAGACCCCCAGGTAAAGTTCCTTGCCATGTCCTACTACATATATATAAATATGGAGATCTTCTTCGGTGATTTGAAAGTCTTGGTTTCTACTTAGCATGATTTCACTTTAATGCCCATTTGCATGTGTTCTCTCCACTTCTGGTAGCATGGAGGTCTCCAAAGGTATGGGAGACCTCATGCATGGTCCCATGGGAGGAGGAGGGATGGTCTCAATGCCTCCTTGTGAATTTTCGGCTGCTGGTATGTGTGCGCACCTAAATCCGGCCTAGATCGCATACGAGGCGCACTTTTAGTGCGTGCCTCGAGACATTCGGAGTCGCCACTGCCTGAAAGGTGCAGGCAAACACGGTGTTTGCCCTATCCGGGTCTAAGTCTGGTCTGCGGCTTTTCAGAGTTCTAGCTAAGTCCTCGGTTACGTCCGGGGAAGCCCTAAGACACCCCGGCCCGCCCCGTCGGTTCGACGAGTCCCTCAGGTCTCCCTGGTTTTTGAGTCAAGTTCACCCTTCCTAGACTAGCATGCTGCTTTATTTGGTCTGGTGGGACCCTCTGAAGGTGTGGGTCCCTTTTATTTTGATTTTATCTTTTTTTTATTTATCTAGGTGAAATGGGTCAGACCCGGGTCCCGTTGGAAGACCCGTGGGTTGCCATGATTGGGCTTGGGGCCCAGTTGGGTTATTGGGTAACCCATATGGTTATTTATTAAATTAAACCATTTACACATGCAATGGGCTTAGTGGGCTTGGATTTGGCCAATTAGCCAAGGGTCAAGGGGCCTGGGCCTATTTATTGAAAATAGGCCTGGAATAGGCCAGTCAAAAGTGGGCCACTCAAGCGGGCCCAAGGTGATCTTGATGGGCCCTTCTAGACCCATAGTCCACAAATGGGCTAAAAATAGCCCAAATAACACACTGAGTCGGGTCAAGCTGGTTTGGGTCAGAACAGATCCAACCGGGCCGGAAAATTATGTTTTTTACATTATTTTTACATCTGTCCGTATTTGTTATACGGGCTGCCCTGGCCCGTGAATGAAATCCGGTTTGGTTCGCCCGTGAAGCAATCACGGTCCTGCCCGGACCGCTCTGAGTTTACGGGAGTAGCTTATTCTGCACTTTTGCTGCCGATTCTGATTGGGATCAGTTCTGTGGCCTCTTTGAGGTCTTCAGCAACTTCTGGGATGGTTCCAACTTCTTCAGTATACTACATTTCCTTCTTTTAGTTCAAATGACCATCTTTTCCTTCTTTTTGTTCTTTGAGCAAGCAAGATCCTTTCTTGGTTATTCATCATCAACTTTTAGGAATGGGAAAGGGGTGATTTACAGGGGACATCAGATGTTCAAAAATAACTTCAATCTTCTTCCCATAATGGTGATCAAATGGAGTCAAATTTCCATTTTTGAAACATTTTTTATAACCCTTTGTTATCACCTCTTTTTTGCATAGGAACAACTACTTTTAGATGCAATTCCTCATCATATGATGCAATTCCTCATCATATGCAACACTCAAAACAATGTTAGAAATAACATAAAAACGAAAAGAGGTAGTGAGGAAGAGAAAAATAAAACCAAAATTCACTTAATTTAAAATAAGAACATACTTACAATGTAATTAGTTGTTTGGTTGGTGTTACGGTTCTCCGACAATTTGAGCAGTGCTTCCGAGTCCTCCAAATTTTCTAGGTTGATTTTTGAGAGGGGTTTGGTAGGAGGTTGGGTTCAAAAAGAGGCATTTGGGGTTTTAGACAGGGTTTTGGGATGACAAGGGCATTTTGGGTATTAAATGGGTTTGGATGTGGTGGTGGTGGCAATTGGGCAGAGTTTGG
Organism: Buxus sempervirens; assembly: GCA_947561395.2. Lineage (NCBI taxonomy): Eukaryota > Viridiplantae > Streptophyta > Magnoliopsida > Buxales > Buxaceae > Buxus > Buxus sempervirens. The sequence goes on along the minus strand of OX387185.1, from coordinate 26,872,332 downwards.
CCGTGGTAACAGCAAGGGAGAGAGGGGGTGGAGGCCTTATGATCAGGCTTGTTGAAATGAGGGGGGTGGCCTCTCTATTTATAGGCAAAAAGGGTTGTGCCCGTATTTCAATTACGGGCGTGCCTTGCCCGTACTTCAAGTACGGGCGAAAAACGCACATTTGCAAATCTCGCAGAATCGGCCGTACGAGACGCATGTCCCGCCGTACAACGACGCGTGTCTTCTTCTAGAAGCGTGCCCGTATTTCAAATACGGGCATGCCCTGCCCGTAATTGAAATACGGTCCAACACGTTTTAAAAATGTTTGGATTTCAAACCTTTATTCAATTCGATTTTTTGCAAGATTTCATTTGATTTTTCCGATTATTTTATTAAAAAGCGAGATTCCCTTTATTAAAATATTAATAAACACATTTATTTTATTTATTCTATTGGTTTATTCATTTTTTGCTGCCTTTTTGCCACATGGGCAATTTTTCTGAAACTTCAACTGCTCATAACTTCTTCATCCGGTGTCCGATTTCAGCAAACTTAGTGTCGTTGGAACCGGCTCGGAACCACCTATCCATTAGGATCAAGTTTGGCAGTTGAATTGGGGTCAAGCAAAAAGTTTGACCGACTCATAACTTCCTTATCTGGACTCCGATTCCAGCAAACTCGGTTGCGTTGGGATCGTGTTGAAATGCTTTTTTCAATGAGATTAAGTTTAAAGGTCAAATTCACTTAAATCAAAAGGTCAATTTTTTGACCCCCTCAAGGTTTGACTTTTCATTTTTCTTTATTTCGGGGGTGCAAAAATCAGGTGTCTACAGTATGCATACCCAGTTGGTGTGCCTTGCTTTATCTTGAGAAGAAGCATGTCCCTCGCTAATAGCTCTTCTCATGTACCCCCCACGTAACCCCCTCTCTCTATCTTTCTCTAGGCACCTTTTTTTTAGGTTATGGGAAGAGGTTACATAGGTTTGGCCGTGTGGATCCTCTTGGTAATAAGTGCAAGGCTCCTTTAGCGGCACTTGTTTGTTTATGCATGCTAAATCATCCCTTTGCATGCATACATGCTAGGTTCCTTGTTTGACGCGCTGGTGGGGATTTCATTTGGGAACGCATGCTTGGGATTTTTGTTATCATTTTCGCATGATTTGTCACGATTTTTACCTCGCTATTGTTGCTGTGTTTTTTTTGGGTTTACTCGGTTAACTTGCTGATGCTGTGTGTGTACTAATGCATCCCTTTTGGCCTCGGCACATTCACTATTTTGTAATCCTAACATGCCCCCCTCCCCTTGCCCCTTTTGACTTGCTATTTTGTGGCTGAATAAGCATGCTCCCATCCCCTTAGCCCACCATCATGATCCATCGGAGCTGCTGCTGGAGGCCGCAGCAGCACCCCCCATCCCCAGTAGAAAGTTAAACCCCAATAAAATTCAGGTTAATGGTTGCTTGCGCACAGCAGGTCCTTGCTGGATTTTTTTATATATATAGGCATGCAACATGTCTCTTTCCTTTTACCGATTTTCTTGTGTGTCAAGTTAGTATGCATGAAGGGTTCCCATTTGCTTCTCTTGCACTGAATTAGCAAGCGTGAAGGGTGTTGTTGGGGTTACTGCTGGAAGCAGCTGGGGTTCTCCATTATTCCTGGTTCCTAGTCTTTTAAGTTGCATGATGTGCTTTAATTTGTGTACCATGAGCTAGGAGAACCCATGGCCATGCTTCCCCACCCCTAGACAACCCTTGCAAGCCTCAGTAGCGTGCCTAAACCCCTTCCTTTGATTGCTGCCCCGTACTTTACAGCGGGTAGGTTTTGTTATTATTTTACATAACATGAGAGCCTAACCCATTGACTTTGAGTGCCCATTGGTCAATGGCCTGGAAATACCCAGGTAGGGGTGTCAAGGCCCCTACCTTGTTGCTGCCATTACCAAAAAGAAAAAGGAAAGGAGCAGCACTCCCATGTACTCTTGCTCATCTCCTTGCTTTGATTAGGAAACCCCAAAAACAAAACCAAGTGAGGCTTCTCCCAAACCTGAACCAGTGTGGGCCCTCACCGGGGCCCACCAAACCTTAGAAAGCCTTCTAGGAACCCATGGAAGCCACCCCAATGGCCAAACCCCAAAAAAAGGCCATTTTAGGGTGATCCGGCAACTCAGGCCGGATCACTTATGGCCTGTGTGTATCCGGCAACTAAGGCCGGATACATAGCAAAAATTCCCTTTTGTTGTGTTTTCTGATCTTGGCCGAATTTTGGGGTGATTCTAACCAAATCAGGTGATCCGGTAGGGTTTCCGGGTCCAACTTGGGACATGAACCGCCGGTCCAACTCGGAATGCCCATGGGCTTCAAAGGACTGGGCTTTCAAGCCCAAAACCGGACCACGGGCCCCAAGCCCAATACCAAGTGCATTTTTGCAAAGATAAACAAAGATAAATTAAAACGTTTTTTGGCATCCATCATGGGGGCCCACCCCCGGGCCCGCCTACCAATGCAGACCAACCCCTTGCATGAAAATCACTAAGTCTCCAACTTGAATAAATTAAGTAAAATCAATTCATTACACCAAAGCCCAAAGGGCCTCCTAGGCTTAGACAGAGGCCCACCAGAGGCATAGGGGCTTAACCATGCCCGCCAAGGACACCGTGGGCCTTCCAACGAGGCCCACCCAATCAGACTTAGACAACTTAAGTAAAACAAGATAAAATTCATTAAAGGGGCCCAAACCACCCAGGTGGTCCCACCAGACTTAAAGAAATGGCATGCTGGATTAGGAATCGGGTGAGAAACCAAAGCAAGCTGACTCAAACTAGGGAACCCACGGGACCCGTCATTTGACGGGGTGGACTGGGGTGTCTACGAACTTCCCCAGACCACAACCGAGACCCCAACTTTGAATCTCAAAAGCCGCAGACCAAAAGCCCTAATAGACAAGATTAGGTACCCAAGTGTCCGCCTGCACCCCATCAGGCGGTGGCAACTCCGAACTTTTCTCGTACCGTGTTTCCGACTTGCGCACAGCCTTGTGACTCCACTGGGGATATCTCAACCCAGTAGGACCCTGGTTAGATTGAGTCAGCATAAGAGGCATTTTAGTCGATATTTAGGGTTTCTTACTACCTCGTTTAGTGAGACACAGTATACGCGTAAATATGCGTTCTGGGGAGTCCTGTCAAAGGGACGCGATAATTGCCTAAGGCAAGTTGGATTTAAGCGGTCCCTTGTGACCCCCCACTTACCTGGGGACTCTCCCAGTGTAACGCCCCGGATCCGAGTCACATGAAAAACCCGTAACTCGTCTCCAGAGGTTATTATAAAACTCAGGATCGCAATATCAGAGTGAAGGAAAAACATGAATACAACAAAAACTATATAACAGAGTGCGCTAAAATAATCCCAAACGAAAATAAACTCACATGACCAAGTAACTACCCGCAAGTATCGTCCTCTCCAGGAGCAGCTGAAAACAAAACAAAACAATACGGAATGAGATACGAATATCCCAGTGAGCAGCACATGCATGCACAAATACATTTATTTCAGTTCTAAAACATGCCACGATTATAACCATGTACAATGAGGATAATACGCATATTCCGAATAATCCGACTAAACTTCAATAATCCAATTTATATCAGTGCGGAAAACCATCAAGTAAATCAAGCAATAACAATCCGTTTCCAATCCCGAAGATATCGATAAATAATGATTAATTGGCAACAACATAGCAAATAAGCATAATTTTTTATCTCAAGATATAATTCCAGATATACCAATGTCACATAACACCAAGTCTTCTCATAACCATGCCCACGCCTCCAAATGTATATCCGGCCTACTCAGGGTTTCGGATATTGAAATGACTACGTCATCCAATGCAGGCCTACTCCCCGGGTTTCTGCATTGACAACCAGACCTACTCAGGGTTCCTGGCTGCTCTACACCGGCGGGAAGAACAATACCCAATAATCGGTAAACAATATTCCATGAACCATAAATACCAACAAACCAGCGAATAAACATATCACGTCAAACCAAATCAAGTACCAACATTGGTCAATGTCATGACTATCGTTTAGTTGATAAATTAAACATGCCAAGTAGACACTCCACACCTCCATGTACACAGTTCCGGCCTACTCAGGGTTTCGGATACTCTGAAATGACGGCCTACTCAGGGTTTCGTCATCCAATGCAGGCCTACTCCCCGGGTTTCTGCATTGACAACCAGGCCTACTCAGGGTTTCTGGCTGCTCTACACCGGTCGTGGCAACACACAAGGCCATGCAATTTCAACAACCAACAATAACATCACATTACTAAGCTTAAACATCTGGATCCAGGACACGCTAGACCAAAACAGTAAGCATCGTATAATCTCGATTTCAATATCAAAACAAACCATTCATTTCCACATCATGTAATTTCTCATCACAATTCATCACCTGTCCCTCTGGACCACGCAGTACCCCAAGTACATTCAGTACGTTCTCATTTCCATAACACAAGTCATATGAAAGTAAAACTCAATCCATTCATACCAAAGAAAACCATTCAATACGTATAAAGTTTCCAACAAGTGAAACCAGAAATACAAGAACTTCTCAATCAAAGCAGTGTATAGAATAAGGAAAGTGACTGATAACTCTTACTAGTTCGGTGTCCGGCACAATACTCATAAGTAACCTAAAACCCAACTTGAAACTCATAAGAAGTTCACAACATTTTCTTCTATTAATTTCATAGGCAAAATGGTTTCCCAGGTTCCTAACCAAGTGAATAGTGAAGTGGTTTAACCCCTAAGAAGTGCAATTACTCTTGGTCAAGTCAGAAATTCCATTTCATTAAGCAAAATAGGTCTACCGCTCACCTATCGAGGTGGGCGCGAGGTGGGCGCCGGTCGGCGGTGAAGAAAACGGTTAAAAACGACCTGCCGCTCACCCGACGCTAGGTGAGCGCGAGATGGGCGTGAGGTGGGCGTGAGATGGGCGCGGGATTCGCGCGAGATGAGCGCCTTGTTTTCCACTTCGCGCGAGATGAGCGCGAGGTGGGCGCGAGATCGGCGGTAAGTCATTTTTAACAGGGCGCCTACCTCCGAGGTGAACGCCGGTGGGCGCGAGGTAGGCGGATACCCCCTGTGATTTTTCATTCTCTGTTATTCCAAGATCTACAAGTCTGGCCGGTTGGTTTAGGTCTGTAATTGCTCCAATACACTCCTAATACCCCCAGAACACTTCCCAACCATATTTGAAATTAATCTAAACACTTTCATTTTCAATTAAAACTTAAATCCGGATACTCTGTTCATGCCACTTTCCGAAAACCCAGAAACCAGAAAACCTTATACTATCACTAAATATTCAAAACATGCATACGAATAAGCTCGAGAAAAACCCAAAACACAAACCCAGTGATAAAACAGTGCTACTCACCAGTATGCGCTTAATCCCCAAAACAAAAGCTTATTCGACAACCGGCCGAGCACGACTTCCGGCTGTGCGCGAGGATGAAACTGCAGTCGAACGGATCCTCTGCTCGCGAGAGAAATAACCCGCAGAACTCCGACTCCAATAGCCTCCTAGTAGTCCTTGCGATCCTTGTTCTTCACAGGTATAACCCTAATCGCCATTACCAGCCGCAATCGCCAAGTCGCCGTTCTCCAGATAACGAGACTAGCGAAAGTCTTTCCATAAGTATGATACGAGCATTCGTTTAAACCCAAACCCTACTTTCCCTTTTTGGTATATTTCCCTTGCGATACATACGCCGCCCGATCACTCTTTAACTCCTTGATCCTATGCGCGCTCGCCCACTGGAAACCCTACATGTTCCGGCCACTCAGGTTATTCTCTTTGACAACTAGTGACCACAATCTCCAGCAATAAATAAGTTTTGATTAAGCCTGTCAATAAATCCATGTGTTCATACTTTTGCATATATTTTATTTTATCTACTATTTTATATTGTTTATTATTATTATATTTTTTTTTCTACTCAAAACTGGGGTCTTACACCCAGAGCCTCGTATTACTTGCCAATTCTGCACCTTAATATACGAGACAGTAACAATCCCTTTATCAACAAAATCCAGACAAAATTCACCCGTGTAGACACAGCACGCAGCTCGACTGCACACACGAGCACGCCACCACACCGTGGATGGATTTTAGTTTCCGTTCTTGTGTGATAAACTGCGTGGGGTGACACGCACGAGGGAGGCTACGTTGTAAGACCCTGATTTTAGGTAAGTTTTATTGTTTGTTTATTTATTTATTCTTATATATATATCTGTGTTTATCAGGTGATTTTGTGGTTTGAGGGCTTAGCCCATACTCGTATGTACAGGCGTTATATAGCCATTTTTCTGAAAAATCGTATTATTATCATTATTATTATTAAAGTATAGTTGTGTGCTTATTAACGTAAGTGGATGAGGAACATGTAGTGTTTCCGGTGGGCGAGCATGCATAGGATCAAGGGGTTAAAAGGGTTGATCGAGTGGCGTATGCATCTCGCAAGGTAAATGTACAAATAGGGAAAGTAGGGTTTTGGGTTTAAACGAAATACGCGTATTACTTACGGAAACATTTTTCGCTAGTCTGAGTATCAGGAGATTTGAGCGATTTCGGCTGGAGTGGCGATTAGGGCTCTGCTCGTGAAGAACAAGCATCGCAAGGGCTAAGGGAAGGATTTTGGAGTTTAACTTCAGTGGGTTATCTCTCTCTGCTCGAGAAGTTTTGTTTTGAGAGATTTTTCATTCGCGTGCGTGGCCGGAGTGGTGATCGGCCGAGGTTTTGATATATTCGGGAATAAGCGCATTCAGCATTCAGGTGAGTAGCACTGATTTACAACTGGGTTTTGTGTTTGATGTTTTCGTGAGCTTATTCTGATGCATGTTTTGTATCTTAAATGATGTATGAGTTTTCTGGTTTTCTGGAAATGACATGAACAGAGTTCGGAGATTGAATTTTATCATTTATTTAAAAGTGTTTAGATTAAATCCAAATATGGTTGGGAAGTCTTCTGGGAGTATTAGGAGTGTAGTGGAACAATTACAAAGGTAAACAAACCGGCCAGTCGTGTAGATCTTGAAATAACAGAGAAATGAAAATCACAGGGGGTATCCGCTCACCTCGCGCTCACTGGCGCTCACCTAAGAGGTAGGCGCCCCGTTAAATACTACCCACCGCCGAGCTCGCGCGAACCTAGCGCTCAGCTCGCGCTGACTAGAAAACCCGGCGCTCATCTCGCGCGAATCTCGCGCCCACCTCACGCCCGTCTCACGCTCAGCTCGCGCTCACCTAGCGTCAAGTGAGCGCTACGTGTATTTTTACCTGTTTCCTTACCGCCGACCGGCGCTCACCTCGCGCCCACTTCAGGAAGTGAGCGCAGACCCTATTTTGCTTACTGAATTGGAAATTTGATTTAACTAAGAGTATTTGGGTTACTTGAGGGTTAAACCACTTCACTATTCACTTGTTTGGGAACCTTGGAACTATTTTGCCTAGGAAATTATTAGAGAAAAATTTAGTGAACTTCTTAAAAGCTTTCAAGTTGAGTTTAGGTTATTTATGAGTGTTGTGCCGGATACCAAACCACTAAGAGTTACTAGTTACATTTCCTCTGTTTTATACACTGTTTTGATTGAGGAGTTATTCTATTCTGGTTTCACTTGTTTGGAAACTTTAAATGTATTGTAAAGATTTCCTTGGTATGAATGAATTGAGTTTTACTTCCAAATGACATGTGTTACGGAAATGAGAAAATACTGAAAGTACTTGAGGTACTGCTTGGTCCAGAGGGACAGGTGATGAATTGTGATGAGTTTTACATGATGTGGAATGAATGGTTTTATTTTGATATTGGAATTGAGATTATACGATGTTTTACTGTTTTGGTCTAGCTTGTCCTGGATCCAGATGTTTAAGCTTAGTAATGTGATGTTATTGTTGGTTGTTGGAATTGCATGGCCTTGTGTGTTGCCACGACCGGTGTAGAGCAGCCAGAAACCCTGAGTAGGCCTGGTTGTCAATGCAGAAACCCGGGGAGTAGGCCTGCATTGGATGACGAAACCCTGAGTAGGCCGTCATTTCAGAGTATCCGAAACCCTGAGTAGGCCGGAACTGTGTACATGGAGGTGTGGAGTGTCTACTTGGCATGCTTAATTTATCAACTAAACGATAGTCATGACATTGACCAATCGATGTGTTGCCGTACTTAACTGAGATGTGATTTGTTTGATTAGAACAAGTCTTGATTTCGATTTGAGAATTGATGTTGGTTGTTTAACCGTATTAAGTGTTTGTCGATGCATAGTTTAAATTGTGATCAACTATTTCTGCATGCATGTGCTACTCGCTGAGATATTCGTATCTCACTCCGTTGTTTGTCTTGTTTGTTTTTCAGATACTCGTGGTGAGGCAATTACTGGGGTAGATCCTGCGAGGCTTATAGGGAGGAGGATTACTATTACCTTCCTTAGACTAGTAGGTTATCTGTTATGAATTTGAGAACTTTGAATTAATTGAGATGTATTAAAGTTTAATTGGGGTTGAACCATACGATTCTAGTTCAGTTTAAATGTTACAATTTTGCATAAATGAAAATGTGCACTCTGTCAGGTTATAGCTATATGATTATCCAGCGATCATAAATTGATTAACGATCCTTGCCTAACCTCCGTGAGACGTGTTATATCTTTATTGAACAACACGGATCCGGGGCGTTACATACGTGGATGACCCGACTTTGAATACATGAGTGAATCGGATATTGCAACTTCTTTACCAAAACCTAGACCTCTCTAGCAGCCTACCCTTCTGATTCCTATGAACTGATCTTTGGGATGGTATTAGCACCTACGCTCCCGTGGCTTGCCGGGGAAAGCAGGGTAAACCCATCCCCCCAGTTTTCTGGAGTCCATTAGCACCACTGGTTTCTTGCCGTGGCACGCGAGGATCCAGTACTGGTCCAGACCCTTGTAGGCTTATGTCTCGGGCTGGGTATCCTTCCCCACCTAACGTCTCTGAGTAAACTACGCGTTGAGCATGCGAGGGTGAGAATGTTGTGAATGATGAATATAAGAGGAGTAAAATCGGAATAAAATCCAGAGTCCATTAGGGGCAGCAACCCCCGCTTTTTGCATCAAATTGAGTAAACACTAGATCACGGGCGACCTCAGCCCTAATTTAGGAAGCTCACCTAATTTTGATCAGGGGAACCACCCCAGATCCATGCATGGAGTTCTGTATGCTATGGGTCTTGACCCATTAGAGTCCGCTGGGAGCACTTTAAGTCCAGATTGGTCTTTTAGAGCAGACGAAAGCTGGCCAGATCAGACAAACAGATGAAAGCATGCCAGATCAGAACATGGGTACTAAACCCTAGATCTAGGGATTTTTAGCCTACCTGCTTTAGAAGCAATTTGTATCCTTCCTTTTCACTCCCGACAGCTTTAAGGATGAATTCTTTGCAATTTTTGTAAATATCTTGTAAAAATTCGCCCTCGATGGCAAGTTGTAATTTTTGCCGTGGTCCGACACCGAAAGCAGATGAAAGACAGAAAGACTGATCAAGACTTGAATGTGCTCCTCTACACAAGTATGTCTAGGAGTCGCGCCTTCATTGGCGCCAACCCTTAGGACCACACATCATGTGTGCCTGAGTTAAGTTCCGCACTGTTTTGTTTTTTGCTTTGTTTCGTGAAGCACATCAAAACTGCTAGTGTTTAGTCTTTTGCTTGAAATTATGCATGTCTTAGGATTGATTAAGAGCTTGGTGTGGAACCTTAAACTGATTTGGAATTTTGATCGGATAGTTGACATGGCATCCTCATCCTCATCTGAGAGAACCCGTTTCCCTAGGATAGAGAAGTGCGCCTGGGATACCCCTGGATCCGTTCTTGGACAAGGCAGCTCCAAGGGAGTGAGCAGATTGAATGGGAACACAAATACCATATGGGACAGACTTTGTCCCTGTTAAATGTGCCGATTAATTGGGATATGATCCAAGCAGCATTGCTTTTCTGGGATCCCGAACTTTCAGTGTTCCGATTCGGGATCAACGAGTTGACTCCCACAATTGAGGAACTTGACCTGTTCCTCCGATTTCGCGACTTAGGAGAACCTGCTAGGCCAAGTCTCAAAGAAAGCTACAAGAATGAAGCTTGTGTTTTCTTTGGCCTTTCAAGGGGAGAATTCCAGACCTTAGGAGGTGACAAAGCATTCACTAGGGTCTCCAAAACATTCCTTGCTGAAAAGATAAGAAACAAAAAGCAGGAAAGACCCCGGGCTTGGTTTGACACCTTCACCATTGTGGTTCTGTCCCAAATCTTCTTTCCAACTGGGGGAGACACCATTAACTTGGCCCTCATGGAAACTGTGGATCAACTCAGGGTAGGATACTGAATCATGCCACTGATCCTAGCTCAGCTGTTCCATTCCCTGACTTTGTCAAAAAATGGAACACGGAGGTTTCAAGGGTGCGCTCCCCTTCTCCACATTTGGCTGCAAGACCACCTGATGGTGTCATCACCAGTCAGTGCATATTACAAGGTAGCCGGCGACAACATCCATTGGTTGGCTCAAAGAGAGATCAAACCAGACCTATCCGCTCGTAAGGATTGGTTTAACCACTTTCTCCACCTGAAGGGAGAAACAAACATTAGATGGTGGGGTACATACAACATCCCCTACACCCCCATCATAGCTTTCAAGAAAAGAGAGGGCCTTTCCCTGATAGGACTCACCCATGCCATGCCGTACTATCCGATTCGGGTTCTGAGATAGTTTGGGAAACCGCAGGGGATCCCGGTCAAGGATGACATGAGCAGTCTGATTGGTCCACTCACTAAAGGACTAAGGGCACAACTACAGACATAGTGGAAGACGGTGTGCGTATATCAGGAAGACGTCTTCACCGAATCACACTTTCAAGACTACGAGCAGTGGATAGCTCTGGAACTTGGCCACGACGGCCCCCCACCTCTTCAGCTTGTCGCTTCAAGCGACATTCCAGTTCCGCCCCCTAGCACATATAGGGACAGGGTGGCCGAACTGTAGGAGACCCACTCTCATATCCATTCAGCTTACGTGAATTCGGAACGGGAGAGTAGGCAGGCCAATACGGCCTTGCAACATGAAATGGAATTAGTACGCAAGCACGCTGAGGAGGACCGACGTCTGCAGAACAAGCTTCTGCGAGCCTTGAGGAGGCAAGACGTGTCCTCCCACTATGATGATGACCAACCTAGCTAGACTTTGGCTTTGTTGTATTTTAATAAGCATGATGATGTACTTTGTGCCACAACGGCGCCTTTTGATTGAAGCATGAATTTACTTTCACTCTGCCATATTGTTCAAACTTAACAAAACAAGGATTTGAAATAAAAGAATTAAATCCCTCCAGAAGGGCAACTCGGTCTCTGACAGACCACCTCTTCTCAGATAATTGCAGTACTCCTGGTCGCTGCGACGACCTAATTTCCTTTGATTGCATCTCTCTCTTTGAGATCGCAAAACCCAGCAAGTGTTGAAAACACCCAAGACCTTGAGCTCAGATCGCACCCGTCTGTATCTTTCCAAGATCATTCAGTCAAGCCTGTAGGGCACTGAAGCCGCCGGTGATTAAACCGGAGTTTGGTGGATGAACGTCCTGGCATAGCCTTCCCCTTTGTGAGGCGCCGAAGTCAATGGTGATTAAACCAACGACTAGCTAAGGCACACCCGGGAACTACTAGCCGAAATCTTGGAGCACCGAAGCCTCCGACGGATGAGTCGGATATTGGTGGAGGAGCGTCTTGGCATAGCCTTCCCCTTTGTGAGGCACCGAAGTCAATGGTGATTAAACCAATGACTAGCTAAGGCACGCCCGGGAACTACTAGTCGAAATCTTGGGGCACCGAAGCCTCCGACGGATGAGTCGGATATTGGTGGAGGAGCGTCCTGCCATAGCCTTCCCCTTTGTGAAGCGCCGAAGTCAATGGTGATTAAACCAATGACTAGCTAAGGCATGCCCGGGAACTACTAGCCGAAATCTTAGGGCACTGAAGCCGCCGGTGATTAAACCGGAGTTTGGTGGATGAACGTCCTGGCATAGCCTTCCCCTTAGTGAGGCGCTGAAGTCAATGGTGATAGAACCAACGACTAGCTAAGGCACGCCCGGGAACTACAAGCCGAAATCTTAGGGCACCGAAGCCACCGACGAATGAGTCGGATATTGGTGAAGGAGCGTCCTGGCATAGCCTTCCCCTTTGTGAGGCGCCGAAGTCAATGGTGATTAAACCAACGACTAGCTAAGGCATGCCCGGGAACTACTAGCCGAAGTTAGGCGCCGACGCCGCCAGTGCATGAACTAGAGATTGGCTGAGGTACGCCTGGGTGCTGCTTTTCAGTTCACCCCCTGCAGAGACCCTGATTGGTCCAACCCTGTGATTCTGAGCTCAAACCAAACCCCTTTAATTGAAGGTTCTCTTCCCTTGCCAAGTGGCTAAAATAGATCAGTGATTTAGGATTCTCTTCCCCAGTTGCTCAAAAGCAACTAAAATAGACCAGTTGAATCGGTTCTATTTCCCACTCGCTTCCAAGCGACTAAAATAGATCAACTTTCAGAAAAAACAGGGTTCTCTCTCCCAGCTACCTGCGGGTAGCTAAAATAGATTCGGTCACTAGGGTTCTCTTCCCCGGTCGTCTCAGGACAGCCAAAATAGATCAGTCTTCGAGAGTCATTAGGGTTCTCTCTCTCGGTTACCTACGGGTAGCCAAAATAGATCAGTTAATTCAAAATCAGGATCTCTTCCCTTGTTGCCCTAGGGTGGCTAAAATAGATCAGTTAGTCCAAATCCAATCAAAAAATCAGTCTTCCAAATTCGTTAGGGTTATCTCTCCCAGTTACCCGCAGGTAGCTAAAATAGATTCGGTCACCAGGTTCTCTTTCCCAATCACTTTCCAGCGACTAAAATAGATCAGCTTTCAAAAAAATCAGCCTTCAAAATTCAATTGGGTTCTCGTCCCCAGATGTCTTAGGACAGCCAAAATAGATTCGGTCATTAGGGTTCTCTCTCCCGGTTACCTACGGGTAGCCAAAATAGATCAGTTAATTCAAAATCAGGTTCTCTTCCCTTGTTGCCCTAGGGTGGCTAAAATAGATCAGTTAGTCCAAATCCAATCAAAAAATCAGTCTTCCAAATTCAATAGGGTTCTCTTCCCCGGTCGTCTTAGGACGGCCAAAACAGATCAGTCTTCCAAATTCATTAGGGTTCTTTTCCCCGGTCGCCTCAGGGCAGCCAAAATAGATCAGTCTTCAAAACTCACTAGGGTTCTCTTTCCAGGTGCCTGCGGGTATCTAAAATAGATCAGCTTTCAGAAATCAGGTTCTCTTCCCTTGCCAAGTGGCTAAAATAGATCAGTGATTTGGGGTTCTCTTCCCCAGTTGCTCAAGTGCGACTAAAATAGACCCGTTAGTCAAAGCGTATAAAAAAAAATCATCATCGTCATCTCTATGTATGCTAACACTTCATATCATGTATTCTGCATTCTAATGTTTATCTCTCCTCCCAGGAACCTTATCAACAATCAGCATGGATAGTACTTGTGCGGGCGTCGGAAACGCGGCACGGGGAGATTCGGAGTCGCCACCGCCTGATGGGGTGCAGGCGGACACCTGGGTGCCTAATCTTGTCTATTAGGGATTTTGGTCTGCGGCTTGAGATTCTAAGTCTGTTCACGGTTGCGGTCTAGGGAAGTCCGTAGACACCCCAGTCCACCCCATCAAGTGACGGGTCCCATAAGTTTCCCTGGTTTGAGTCAACTCTGGTCTCTCACTCACCCGATTCCTATTCCAGCATGCAATTTGATTAAGTCTGGCAGGACCGCCAAAGTGGTGTGGGTCCCTTTACTTGATTTTATCTTCTTAATTAAAGTGATATGGGTATGATTGGGCGGGCCCCGTTGGAAGGCCCGCGGATTCCTTGGTGGGCTTGGTTGAGCCCACTTGTCCCTTGTGGGCCTCAGTCTAGCCTGAGAGGCCCTTTGGGCTTTGGTTGATGCATTGATTTTACTTTAGGTTCAGATTTGAAGATTAAGTGTTTTTCATGCACAAGTGGGCCGGACTGGTTTGTGGGCCCCTTAGGTGGGCCCGCATGGTGGCCAAGTAATTTTTATTGGATTTATCTTTTTAATCTGCCAAAGTGAGTTGGACACTGGGCTTGGGGCCCGTAGTCCAAATCTGGGCTTGTAAGCCCAGGTTACCATAAGTTAGGGCTTGCGCCCTTCCTTGGTTCGGTTGGTGGGCTTTGGTGGGCCCGGTAGGCCCTTGCCCTTGGTCTCGGCCAAACCACGCATTTCATGCATCAATTTCACTAATTTGGTTCGGGTGGACCGCCTTAGGTTTGGCCCGCCCGGTTTAATCAGTTAATTTTACTTATCTTGATTAAGTTGCATGTACACCCTTCATTGTGTTTAATGGGCCGGGTGGGCCTCGTTGAAAGGCCCACTGGAAATCAAGTTGGATCGGGGGTCCAAGTCCCATATTGGGTTTCCGAATCACTCGGAAACCCTTTTTGGCTCATTTGGCTTGATTCAGGAATGCCACCTATATCTAGCAAAAGTTACAGAATATACATCACAGAAACAGATCAAAATTGATATTTATCAAGGAGAGGCTGGCTCATTATACTGGGTCCAAGGGGAGGGATTTATCAAGGTAAAGGGCATTTTCGGGATTTTTCAGGGTAAAGGGCATTTTCGGGATTTTTTAAGGTAAAGGGCATTTTCGGGATTTTATTTAAGGTAAAGGGCATTTTCGGGATTTTATTTAAGGTAAAGGGCATTTTCGGGATTTTTTAAGGTAAAGGGCATTTTCGGGATTTCATTTAAGGTAAAGGGCATTTTCGGGATTTTTCAGGGTAAAGGGAATTTTCGGGATTTTATTTAAGGTAAAGGGCATTTTCGGGATTTTTCAAGGTAAAGGGCATTTTCAGGATTTTTCAGGGTAAAGGGCATTTTCGGGATTTTATTTAAGGTAAAGGTGAAGTGGGCGCACCCAAAAATCGAGGTGAGCGCGAGGTGAGCGCATCCAATTTTAGGTGAGCACGAGGTGAGCGCGAGGTGAGCGCAAGGTGAGCGCATCCAATTTTAGGTGAGCATGAGGTGAGCGCGAGGTGAGCGCGAGATGAGCGCGAGGTGAGCGCATCCAATTTTAGGTAAGCACGAGGTGAGCGCGAGGTGAGCGCGTCCAATTTTAGGTGAGCAGGAGGTGAGCGCGAGGTGAGCGCATCCAATTTTAGGTGAGCACGAGGTGAGCGCGAGGTGAGCGCATCCAATTTTAGGTGAGCACGAGGTGAGCGCATCCAATTTTAGGTGAGCACGAGGTGAGTGCATCCAATTTTAGGTGAGCATGAGGTGAGCGCGAGGTGAGCGGACCCAAGCTAGGTGAGCGCGAGCTCAGCGCAGACCCTGACTCTCTGTTTTTTTCTCTCCAAACTCCATTTCCGACTGGTTTTAAGCTCTGTAACTGGTTTCTGGGGATCCTTAGAACCCCAGCAGACCTCTAACATACTTGGAAATTAATCTAACCTAAGTTGTGAGGATCAAACCTCTTTGCAAACCTACAAATCCGAACACCCAAACATTACAGAACATGCATAAAACTTTGAAAACAAAACACTAACTAACAAAACACGATTAAGGAAGAAGGGAAAGGGGGGTTTTATCGGGATACAAGAGAGGTGCGATCACAGGGAACATGCTCCCCTTCGAATTCGAATCAAACAAACAATGACAAACAAGATATCAGAGATGCATGGGAAGCCTGATTTATATATATATTGAACAAAAGAAAATGGAGAGCTCACCTTGGTTCCAGGTCTTTGTAGAGTAGGCCGGAGGGTTCCTTGGAGCCAACGAGCTGCAGCCGGAGCCTCATTCTCACACCAAGAGCAAGATTACCTTCGAGTTTGACGAGGAAGAAGGGGAAGAAAGGAATGGCCAAGAGTGTGGTTTCTTTGGGGAAGATGGTAGCCCAGACTACCTTCGAGTGCCGAGGGACAACAGAATGTCCAACCCCCAAGAAATGCCGAACCAAAAAAATGCAGAACCCCCGCAAATGAAGGCTGCTAGAGCTTTTATAGAAGGAAAAATGGGCATCCGCCCACTTTGGCGCCCAGCTCGCGCCGAGCTCCTGTCGCTCGGCACGAGCGACAAAATCATTAAAACATTAAATGCCGCCGCGGGTTTGTTTAAAAAATCCGAAAATTAAGATATGGTCCCTGGGATATTTTGGTTTAATATTATTTTATTCAGATATTTTCAAATATTTTCAGATTGGTCCCTGGGATATTTTGAATGTTTAGATATTTACGGATTTGATCCCCGAGATATTTTCCTGCGCAACTCGCCACGTGTGCAGCTTTTGGCCACGTGCGCAGTTTGCTGGTTTTGCTGCTCGGGAATTTTGTTAGCTCATATCTTCTTCATCCGGACTCCGATCTGGGCAAACTTAGTTTCATTAGAATCGTATCGGAGCCCTTCATCCCATGACCTAGGGGTAGGCCCCCGGATCGGATTTTAGCAGAAAGTCAACTTTTGGCTCTGCTCAAGTTTGACCGCCCGCAGAACCTTCATCCGGACTCCGATTCCTGCAAACTCAGTTGCGTTGGAATCGTGTCGAGATTCTCTATCCAATGATATAAAGCAAGGTGGCCAAATATCACTTAATCAAAAAGTCAACTTTTTGTCCCCTCGGGGTTTGACTTTCTGCCAGGGTTTTGAGCTGTTTTGCTATCTTTTAGCACATTTTTTTGTTTTCTTATTTTCTTTTCTTTTTTTTTCTTTTTTTTTTTTTGGTTTGATCAAAATTTGGGTGCTTACAGTACTTCAGGGATAATTCCTGTGGTGCACGAGATAGTGGACATTTTCTGTATTTTATGGCAAGCAATACAGGACAAAGAAGAAGCGTGGAATAAACGCTGGGAAGCATGGAGGGAAGAAAATTTTGAGCTGCAATCTCGAATAAGGGATTTGGAGAGAGAGATTGAAAGCTTGAAGATAGAAGTATTCCAGGGCAATCAGGAAGCGAGCCTCCCCTCTGCTAACAATGGTGCACTCTGCCGCAGGAGGCGCCTCACCAAGGAAGAAAGAAGGAACCGTGAGTTTACGCAGCTTCCATGCACCCAGGCAGAATTGTTGCCTTCTTTGTTGCAAGAAGGACACCTAAAGACTGTTCCACCAAATCCAAAGGCACTAGCAAGTCGAGGGTATGACCCGCCCAAGACATGCAGTTACCACAAAGGAGCTCCGGGGCATGATACTGAAGAATGTTGGGGCCTTCGCCATGCAATCCAAGACCTTCTTGACGCCGGGGAGCTCAGGATTGATCCTTCGTCGGGTTAAGAAAAATCTCTCGGAATATGCAACTGAACTCCAAGAACGCGGATCCACACCGGCCACCCTTTTGCACAATTGTTGTTCTATTTTGCATATGCTTTCTCTTCTTTTAAATTCTGAACTGGATAGCATGTTTCTTTTTCTGCAAGCTTATAAAAATATTTTGGGAAATCACTAAAGCGTTGGGCCACACCAAGGCATGACCATAATCTCGGGACAAACCTGAACAATCGAATTTGACAAGTGAAATGTGCCAAGCAGCACAAACTGCATGAGTCTCAATATAGCCAAGAGGTCCCCCCAGCATCCCGTCTGGAACCCACCTTGCCAAACACAGGGGTAAGCGGTGATATGAGAGAAGAAAAAAGAGAGAGAGCAAGGTGCCCATACCAGGCTCGGGCCACTGACATGATCCAGGATCGATGAACCCAATGAAATGATGAGAGGCCATTTTTGGCTGAGATACCTCAAATGAATTCCGCTAGTCAAATGTGTTGAGCTTGATCGTCTCATTTTTAACCCACGTTATGTCTAGCCACCCCGAGTTGGGGCAAAGTCAAAAAAAAAAAAAAAAAAAAGCAAGAAAACAAAATGAACAAAGAAGGAAATGGTTCTTGAGCCAGTTAATCTTGCAAAAATAATTAAGTGTTACATTCTCTGTGAAAGAACGAAAGGCCACCCTTGATATTTTCCAAAAATCATCTGACACAAGATGAAACCCTTGCAAAACACTTCGAGCCTAACAATTCCTTCATGAAACCTACCATGTCTTGTCTTCAAAACGGGGGCACGAAGCTTTGTATAATTGGAGACACAAAAAAAGATGAAGGTGAAGATAGGGTAAAGTGAAAAGCACCCTGAGAACAAAAGGGGCAGAAAGGAAGGATGAGGAGAACCCTAGAAAACAAGAAGTCGAAGAAAAAACTGGGGCAATCCCTTGAAGAAAAAAAAGGAGAAAAAGAGAAGAAAAAGCCGGGGCAAACTCGGAAGGCAAGGGCCAAAAGTTGGGGGCAAAGAACCCAAGAAAGAAGGAAGAGAAAGAAAAAACAAAGATGGAAGAAAGAGAAAGGAACTACAAATTAAAGTTGGACACAAAGTTGGGGGAGCCGAAGATGAGGCAAGCCCTAACAAGGAAAGTAGACAGGACATGGCCTTTAACCCATGCATTGATTTCGAGCCTTCATATCATTTCTTCTTGACCCTTGAGACCAGCCTACATTTCGTCCTTGCGTGAAGTCCTTTCTGATTATAGAGAATGTAACATCGAATCTTGGACAAGCTGGCAATGACAGAACCAAAAAAGACAGAGAAGTACTTTGGCTAGGCATAAAGGTCACCCATAGAATGAAGTTGTATAAGGTTTGAGCCTGTTTATCCTTCATTTCTAACCCTGGAACCAAGGCCTACATTTCGTCCTAAGGATAAGTCCTCTTTGATCATTGTGTCATGATCCATGGAAGTTGTCAGGGCCCTTAGACTGGGCAAGGCACTAAACCCGAATGAGAGAACCAATGATAGAAAAACCATTTCACAACCCTCAGACAAGGGTAGGGAAAGAAGTACAAAGGAGAGAACATCAAAGAAAAGCCAAGGCAGGGCAGTGCCAAAGGAACCCCCTGAACCAAAAACAATTCCCCTCATTTCAACCTGGGGCATGCCATTGAAGGCCAAAATGTTGAGACACTTACAGGGAGTGCCGGGAGGCCCATTTTCCTAAGTCTAACTGAGAATGTCAGGTAACCGACCCAAAGATTACTGGTCTTGCCATGGACCCACTTCAAAGGGAAAAATCCGAACATCTGGTGAATTCCCAAAAGATATCAGCCAAAGAGAGACTGCTTGAATTTGCACATAATTTTGAGTTGACTGAATTTCACTTGAACTTCTACAGATACTGGCAAAACCTGAAACAGACAGGAAAAGTCGTCACAGTGTATTCATACGTTGGTTGACAAGAGTTTGTGAAGCCAAAGCCGCCGGCCGATGAGTCGGGGATTGGTGAAAGAATGGCACCGCATAACCAAAGTTTGTGAAGCCAAGGCCACCGACGGATAAGTTGGAGATTGGTAGAGGAAGCCCCAAATAAAAGAAAAAGGAATTGACAAAAACAAAAGCTCAAAGTTTATGAGGCCAAAGCCACTGATGGATGAGTCGAAGATCGGCATAGGCAACCCGAAAAGAAAAAAGAGGAGAGGAGCAAGATGTCCCCCACAATTGAAGAATCCAGATTGGACCAGTTGCAACTGTTGGATGAAAAGAGGATTAAGGCTTTGTGCCATGGCCAGCTCTATCAACAGAGGGTGGCGTGAGCCTACAACAAGAAAGTGAAGCCACGGCAGTTCAAAGTGGGAGATTTGGTACTAAAGAGAATCTTCCCCCATCAAGAGGAGAACAGAGGAAAATTCAAGCCAAACTACGAAGGGCCATTCATAGTCCACAAGGTACTATCTCGAGGAGCACTTATCTTGCAAGAAACGGATGGGGCAATTTTTCCTGAGCCGATAAATGCGGACGCCGTCAAAATGTACTACGCCTAATATCATTCTGATTGGGAAATGAAGAGAGGCCATCTTTGGCTCTCCTTTAGACTGTAAATCCTTCCAAATACCTTAAATTCTCCCCTAGTTAGACAATTTTGAGCCTTAAAATTCTTTCAACCCATTGCAAGTGTTCTACACACCAAACAGGGCATTCCTGGCAAAGCAAAAGAAACAGGGCATCCTTGCCCAGAAAAAACCTCAAAAAGAAAAGAAAATACAATAGAAAAAGAAAGAAAAAAGAAGAAAAAGAAAAAAGGGAAATGTTTGCCCAATAAAAATAGAGATGCAAATAAGCCAGGATGTAAGTCCCACCAAAAATAAAAGTAGCACACTTTGCAAACCCAAATAAATTAAGCTTTTTGAGCCACTTATCCTTTCTTCTATAACCAAGACCAAGCCTACATTTCGTCCTGTCTCTAAGACCTCTCGGATCCCAAAAAGAATGATCAGGGCAAACAGTTGAGCCTGCGTTCATTAGCAATGACGGAATTCAGAGCTCCCCAGAAAGGTTGGACACAGCGAAAACCCGAAAAAAGGGCGTTGTGTGGTCAGTCACAAAAGAGAGAGAGAGAGAGAGAGAGAGAGAGAGAGAGAAAGAGAGAGAAAGAATTGGTCACATCTGAATTGAGCAGAGAAAGATGCGAAGGAGAGCAGTAACAGCGGCAGACAGTTAACTGAGAAAAATACACAGATCTGAAGGGTCCAGACCGGCAGGTTGCGCCCGAGTCAACAATTTCACAGTGGCCTATGATGACAATGCTACTGAAAATACCAAGCACTCCAAGTCCCGTTTGACCTTGGAAAATTTCTTTGATATTGCAAACACAAGCACACACGGACACACCTGTTTTCTCTATGATTGTGCCGCTTAACTGTTTTGAGCTCCACATTGGGCTACTAACCGGAGTTGATAATCTCTTAACCTTGGCAAAGGCCGCTTCCAGCTGCGATAGGCAAAAGGCTCAGAGCAAGAAGAGAATAAAAGAAGTGTTTTACATTCCCCAGCTATTCCACGGCTAACATGTTGTCTTTTCTTGCCTTCACAGGTATGCCAAAAGTGGGATGACAGATGTCTTCTCCAAAATCCCCAATGGAGTTCCTTCAGTAAACGGAGAATAATACCCTCCAAAATCCCTAGTAGAGTCCTCTCAAGCAATAAGAAGGTGATACCTGACGATGTAGGCTTCTCAAGCCTCGCCCAGTCTGAAGAGGCCGGCTTTGAAAAGAAGAGCGGAAAGAAGGCATGCAAGCTCGCATCAATCCCTGGTTGAGTCTCTCGCGCTCAACAAGGGCACAGACGAGAGCACTGCCGAAGAAGGAATGACAAGACATGAAGAAGAATGAGCATAAATGAAGATATCATCGGGCAAGATGGCCCCTTTTGTAATTTTTGATTTCACAGTTTTGTAAATAGAGTAGAGCAGGTGTGTGAGCTCCCTTGAGGCACTAGACAGCGCTGGAAGCACCTCCTCACCAACAGCAGCTCCTCCTCCGCTCTTTCCTCCTTTCTCCAGCCATCCCGAACCCTAAACCAACCCTTGGCCATCAAATCCCCAAAAAAAAAAACTATTAAAAACCTCATGTAAAAGACACAAAAAGGAGTCTGAAGTCTGAAGTCACCTAAAAGCTTTAATGGAACAAACAAGAAGAAAATAATATTGTCAAGTGTCTGGCATCAACGCCGAAACAGGTTGGCGAGCCCAAGTCCAATCTAATCTCTTTCAAACTTAAATCAATCGCTGAAGAGTTGCCCTACAAAAACATGAAAAGCAAAGGGTAAGGAAACTCTGAAGCCAGGAAGCGACACCGCATCATTGGCCGCTTCCCTCTCAAAATGAAAAACTTCAAAGGACTAAGCTCGTTGTCCATGTCGACACAAATGCCAGGTGCAAAAACGAGATTCTTTTTCTCTTTACCGTTCATCCACAAGGTGACTCCGGCAAAGAGGGGCAGCTGTAAGCACCTCATTTTTGCGCTCTCGAAAGAGCCGGAAATGCAAACCCTGGATAAAAGTCAAACCCTGAGGGGTCGAAATTTAACCTTTTGATCAAGTGATAATTGGCCACCTTGCTTTATCTCAATGGATATAGAATCCCGACACGACTCCAACGCAACTGAGTTTGCAAGAATCGGAGTCCAGATGAGGGTTCTGCGGGCGGTCAAACTTGAGGGAGAGCCAAAAGTTGACTTTTCCTCGAACCCCGTGCCAAGTGCTTAGCCATATGTCATTAAATAGAGGGCTCTGATACGAGTCTAATGCAATTGAGTTTGCTCAAATCAGAGTTCGGATGAAGGAGATACGAGTTGTCGAAGTTTCCGAGCAGCAAAACCGGAAACTGCACACGTGGCAGCCAACGCACGAAATATCTCAGGGACTAAATCTTAAATATCCAAAAGTCACTAAAATATCAGGGACTAAACCAAAATTCGCAGGGACCAATCCGTAATTGCTCAAAAGTGTCAAATCGGTCGAATCGGTCAAGTCGGGCAAATCCGTAATTTTTCGATTTGTATCCGACCAAATATGCCGGATACACTTGCCCCTCTTCATATCCGGAATCAAATGTCGGATACATAGATTTGCTCGGCAAGATTCGCGCCGATTGCCCGACAAATTCGCGGCGGCATTAAATTTTTGAAATAATTTTGTTTGTATCCGATATTATATGCCGGATACAAAGGACATATAGTGTATCCTGCATTTAATGCTGGATACATTAAAATTGCCTATAAAAGCATAGTAGCAACCTCTGGCCGGGGGTTGGCTCCTTTTGCTAGTTTTCAGCTTTCTTCCCCTGCTTCTTCCCACCCGAATCCTTCCCTTTTGAGCCCCCATTGCCTCCCCACTCTCTTCCATGGCCATCCAACCCTTGTCTTCTTCCTCCTCTTCACTTTCTTGCTGAAGCAAAAGAAGGGTGAGTTGCTATCGGGAGCTGGGAGAAGGACTTCCAGCCTTGTTCTTGCTGCAAGGTGGAGGCTACACATCTCTAGAAGGTCCTAAGACCCCCAGGTAAAGTTCCTTGCCATGTCCTACTACATATATATAAAAATGGAGATCTTCTTGGGTGATTTGAAAGTCTTGGTTTCTACTTAGCATGATTTCACTTTAATGCCCATTTGCATGTGTTCTCTCCACTTCTGGTAGCATGGAGGTCTCCAAAGGTAAGGGAGAACTCATGCATGGTACCATGGGAGGAGGAGGGATGGTCTCAATGCCTCCTTGTGAATTTTCGACTGCTGGTATGCATACCCAGTTGGTGTGCCTTGCTTTATCTTGAGAAGAAGCATGTCCCTCGCTAATAGCTCTTCTCATGTACCCCCCACATAACCCCCTTTCACTACCTTTCTCTACGCACTTTTTTTTTAGGTTATGGGAAGAGGTTACATAGGTTTGGCCGTGTGGATCCTCTTGGTAATAAGTGCAAGGCTCCTTTAGCGGCACTTGTTTTGTTTATGAATGCTAAATCATCCCTTTGCATGCATACATGCTAGGTTCCTTGTTTGACGCGCTGGTGGGGATTTCATTTGGGAACGCATGCTTGGGATTTTTGTTATCATTTTCGCATGATCTGTCACGATTTTTACCTCGCTATTGTTGCTATGTTTTTTTTGCATTTACTCGGTTAACTTGCTGATGTTGTGTGTGTACTAATGCATCCCTTTTGGCCTCGGCACATTCACTGTTTTGTAATCCTAACATGCCCCCTCCCCTTGCCCCTTTTGACTTGCTATTTTGTGGCTGAATAAGCATGCTCCCATCCCCTTAGCCCACCATCATGATCCATCGGAGCTGCTGCTGGAGGCCGCAGCAGCACCCCCCATCCCGAGTAGAAAGTTAAACCCCAATAAAATTCAGGTTAATGGTTGCTTGCGCACAGCAGGTCCTTGCTGGATTTTTTTATATATATAGGCATGCAACATGTCTCTTTACTTTTACCGATTTTCTTGTGTGTCAAGTTAGTATGCATGAAGGGTTCCCATTTGCTTCTCTTGCACTGAATTAGCAAGCGTGAAGGGTGTTGTTGGGGCTACTGCTGGAAGCAGCTGGGGTTCTCCATTATTCCTGGTTCCTAGTCTTTTAAGTTGCATGATGTGCTTTAATTTGTGTACCATGAGCTAGGAGAACCCATGGCCATGCTTCCCCACCCCTAGACAACCCTTGCAAGCCTCAGTAGCGTGCCTAAACCCCTTCCTTTGATTGCTGCCCCGTACTTTATAGTGGGTAGGTTTTGTTATTATTTTACATAACATGAGAGCCTAACCCATTGACTTTGAGTGCCCATTGGTCAATGGCCTGGAAATACCCAGGTAGGGGTGTCAAGGCCCCTACCTTGTTGCTGCCATTACCAAAAAGAAAAAGGAAAGGAGCAGCAGTCCCATGTACTCTTGCTCATCTCCTTGCTTTGGTTAGGAAACCCCAAAAACAAAACCAATTGAGGCTTCTCCCAAACCTGAACCAGTGTGGGCCCTCACGGGGGCCCACCAAACCTTAGAAAGTCTTCTAGGAACCCATGGAAGCCACCCCAATGGCCAAACCCCGAAAAAAGGCCATTTTAGGGTGATCCGGCAACTCAGGCCGGATCACTTATGGCCTGTGTGTATCCGGCAACTAAGGCCGGATACATAGCAGAAATTCCCTTTTGTTGTGTTTTCTGATCTTGGCTGAATTTTGGGGTGATTCTAACCAAATCAGGTGATCCGGTAGGGTTTCCGGGTCACCCGGAAACCCGACTTGGGACATGAACCGCCGGTCCAACTTGGAATGCCCGTGGGCCTTCCAACGGGGCCCACCCAGCCCAATAAGTCCGTTTGCATGTAAACAAGCAAGATAAATAAATTAACCGAACCGAGTGGGCCAAACCCAATGCGGCCCACCCAAACCCATTTTGTGGAATAATGTTTGAATTGTGTGGTTTGGCCGAGACCCCGGGCTAGGGCCTATCGGGCCCGCCAAATCCCACCAATCAACCAAGTTAGGGTGCAAACCCTAGGCTTCAAAGGACTGGGCTTTCAAGCCCAAAACCGGACCACGGGCCCCAAGCCCAATACCAAGTGCATTTTTGCAAAGATAAACAAAGATAAATTAAAACGTTTTTTGGCATCCATCATGGGGGCCCACCCCCGGGCCCGCCTACCAATGCAGACCAACCCCTTGCATGAAAATCACTAAGTCTCCAACTTGAATAAATTAAGTAAAATCAATTCATTACACCAAAGCCCAAAGGGCCTCCTAGGCTTAAACAAAGGCCCACCAGAGGCATAGGGGCTTAACCATGCCCGCCAAGGACACCGTGGGCCTTCCAACGAGGCCCACCCAATCATACTCAGACAACTTAAGTAAAACAAGATAAAATTCATTAAAGGGACCCACACCACCCAGGTGGTCCCACCAAACTTAAATAAATGGCATGCTGGATTAGGAATCGGGTGAGAAACCAAAGCAAGCTGACTCAAACCAGGGAACCCACGGGACCCGTCATTCGACGGGGTGGACTGGGGTGTTTACGGACTTCCCCAGACCACAACCGAGACCCCGACTTAGAATCTCAAAAGCCGTAGACCAAAAGCCCTAATAGACAAGATTAGGCACCCAGGTGTCTGCCTGCACCCCATTAGGTGGTGGCGACTCTGAACTTTTCCTGTGCCGCGTTTTCGACGAGCGCACACGGGGCGTTACAAATTTTTTATCATTTTAAGTTTACAACAAATATTAATCTATATGAACAAGGCCTCCACAAAATTACATTGAAAGTAAAACAATATGAACAAAACGAAACCATGCTAAAACAATTTTCAACCACAAGAAAGAATCATCGCTTCAATGCTTGTTTCATTTGTTTTTTCCCTTTCTTATTATTTATTATTTTTGTTTTGTTTTCTATTGTTTTTATCATGCAAGATTAACTAATTACTAATTTACAAGGCAAGAAATGAGACCACCTGAACTACTTTTAACCATGGCCTAATTACTAATTTACAAAGGAAACAAAAAAATAATGAAACAAGCTGAATTACTGCGCTATCTATATTCAAAGATTCATATCTCCCTCAATACTTAACCAAATTGTGCGAAATTTGATTCCTTAGAATCATGACTTTAAGCACTAAAATAACCTATAGCCATTTTCAAACATTCATTTTCATTTAAGAGATATGAAGCTTGAAAATTTACTGTTAGACATTTCCAATTGAAAATCTGAACCAAAGAAAATTAAAAATAAAATACCTACTCATAGTGTAGGGTCTCGAGCATATTTTTAGATTAAACTAAAATAAAATACCACAAATCTCACGAAGGACTCCAGACTTGAATCAAAGTAGAACTAGGTGAAAAAAATTGGTTTATCTAGAAAACAGGTGCAAACCTAATGCAGGAAAAAAACTTCAGAACTTTACATTTTTGTCCTTTTTTTTTACATGATAAAATTATCCAAAGCCATCAAACATATATACATGTCTCTCACCAATCATGTAATCTTATCTCAAAAATTGTAATGAAAGAGAGGTTTCATACAATGTATTAAACAAATGACTCACCTGTTATGGATTGAGACTTCAAATCAGATCTTGGAACCTTGGTGTGTCGTGAACATCAGTTTTCCTTTCTCCCTCCTTGCTAGTATATGTCCCTCTTCTTTTCTCCACTTCTTCCTACTTGCTGCTTTTTCTTTTAAAGAACTCTCTTACTTGCTCTTTTTTTTTCAAAGAACTCTCTTACTTTTTCTCCCCTTCTTTCAAAGAACTCTCTTACTTTTTCTCCTCCTTTTTGCTCCCAACTTCAAGCCCTTTTATAGAGAATTCCCACCCCTTCAAATTCTTAACCCCTAACCTTTCCTCTTCCTCTCCTAAACCTCTCCTCTCCCTAACTTCCTCTCTTAAACACCTAAACTCCTAACTCCTCATCTTCCTCTCTTAAACACCTAACCCTTCCTCTTACTTTCTTAAACCCTTAACTCTTCCTCTTCCTCTCTTAAACACCTAAACTCTTAACTCCTCATCTTCCTTTCTTAAACACCTAACCCTTCCTCTTACTCTCTTAAACCCTTAACTCTTCCTCTTCCTCTCTTAAACACCCTCATTTATTTAGGTTTGGTCAAAGTCTATTTTGTCCCATATTTTTATTAGGCTTATATATTTTTTTTAAGCTTTGTCTCAATATCTCAAAAGAATATGAGTTGGACAAATTCGTCCAACTCATTTCTCTTTGTTTATTTTTATTATTATTACTTTTTAATCTTAAACTTTTATTAACTTTGTTATTTATTAGCAGAAGAAACCCCATTAGGAAACTTACTTATTTACTAAAACAACCCCACAAAATTTTAATTTGTCATTGGTTACATGGCATACACGTGGCTGCCATGTGGCATCCAATTTCGGTTTTGTAAAAATCCCCAAACTACCCTTTATTTCTTTTATTCATAACTTAGCCGTTTGAGATCAGATTTGAGCACGGTTTGGTGCATCGGAATCGGCTCAGAATTCTCTTTATTATGGGCTTATTATTTCAAAAAGATGGGTCTATTATAAAAACCTCAATTTACGTGCCCACATATATGCCGGTTTAAGATATGCTTCTTGGGCAATTTTATGCTGCAAAAATGGGGTGCTGACAAGGAGGAAGAAGAAGAACTTGAACGAACAGAGGTAGGCAGTGTAAAACCCTAGATTTTCCTAAAAATAAAGTAAATTAAATAAGCCTAAATATTGAGAAGTTAAGATTTAATTTAAGTATTGGAGGAATATCATTATGATCCAAAGAGATATTAGTAACTAAATAAATAAACAATAATTTTGAGTAATTAGGAATTTAAATAGTGACTTCATTTAAATAGGAAAGATAAGGGTTGTGTAACGCCCCGAACCTGGGTTAGTGCAAACTAGCACCCAACCTGAACCCGGTTCGCTACTGTAATAACCTGAATTCAGTTCAAGAACCAAATCCAAGGTGTTACTGGCCCATATCAAATATACATCAAGAATATACTAGACAAGAGAATTAAATAATCCATTCAATTAATTAACTATCAGAGTGCGGAACAAGTATGTACGGAAGTGTAGTCTAAAATCCTCCAGAACCAATATAGTTAACTATTAACATTAATATCAAAGTCTGGTAAAATAAAAGGTCACTAATCTCTCATCTCTCTAGTACATCAAACCAAAATTAATAATAATCGGATAAAAAATAACTAAGTCTATGACAATCCACAACCTCAAACAATATCCGGGTAAAAGTAATCTTCCGGTGAATACTCAGCTACCTCTCCCTGGAAATCACTATGATCCCCCTCTCGCGTATCAGCTGAAAA
This sequence comes from Buxus sempervirens, assembly GCA_947561395.2. Lineage (NCBI taxonomy): Eukaryota > Viridiplantae > Streptophyta > Magnoliopsida > Buxales > Buxaceae > Buxus > Buxus sempervirens. The sequence continues at coordinate 26,844,112 of OX387185.1, read as the reverse complement.
ATGAAATAAAAGTAGGGTGAGATACGAATATCCCAGTAGGTAACACATGCATGATTAAACAGTTAATATAAGTAAAATAATAGTTCATGCACGATTAAGCAATCTCGACTAAGCAGGCTCGTACAATCATCCGTATCATTCATGAATACAAAAACAGTATGATAAACAGTTCTAAAGATGAATTTCAGCAAGTTCTATTATAAGAATCCAATATCAGAATCAATAACATAATTCATACTTTGCTAGGATGCACTAAACAGTCACATTCGACTAATATCTCAATCACATGCCTCCAGCATGTATACAATAATAATATCAAGTGTTTATGATTTTAGTGTCGTTGTAGGACTCACAAAGATAGATAAACCTTTTGAGATGACTCTCAACCAATCGTTATACCACCGTACGGCTTAGGAGCAATGCTACTAATGATACTCAAGTCCCATGCAGCACAGCTTAGACAAGAGCTGTAGTCACTGACTTATTGCACACGTACCCATCAGAGTTGGCATGTACCACCAGCATGCAGCACCAAAATCAATGCATGGAGATGGTCGCTTATCCACATGTACAGGGAATCACCAACGACTCACCGGGGTGTCCCTCCAGACATAGACCTTCCCAAACAAACTAACTTGCAAAGGAAGCACGTCGCACAAGGGAGAAACTCAACCCAAATGACATATCCCTTAGCTATCTAGCTACAACTATGGATCCATAACCAGCTATGCCCACTAGACTCCAAAATTCCCTAAAATATAATATTTCTATAAGGGTTGGTGCCTAGCGGCATATAAAGGTTAAATCTATCAAATACTGCAATATTCAGGTTATCTGAGTTCTGAATTCTTTTTATGTAATTATCTGGTTTATAGTGAAATTTAGAGATGTTCTGGAATTTAAATAATAGCCAAGTGTTCCAAAAACTAGATTTCACAGTTTTAAACAAAGTTTGGCAACTAGTGTCCTAAATATCTTCCTAATTTATTTTTCTGTAAAACAGGGAATTAGATAATTTATTTTGATCTTAAAACATCTTAATTAATGATTAAAATTGACTAAAAATAGTTTAGAATTGAATCAGGTTCGAAATTACGAAAATCTGGAATTTCTGCATAGAGCGCCTGGGATCGCCCCAACGGTCTAAGGTCAGCGGTAGTGCAAATCAGATCGCCGATGATAAGTCTTCGCGCGATCTTCGGCGGTCCCCCAAAAACGAACAGAAACAGTTTCAAAACGTGATTTTTCTCGTCCAATATCATTCTAACATACTTATAACATTGTTATCAAACTAAATACATGAATATATCAAATAAAAACATGATTTGGAGATTAAACAAACGTAAATACAAATCAATCAATTAAACGGTGTCACCTACCTCTTTCTATGATTGTTTCTCCTTCTCTTCTCTAAACAACTACAAACTCTATCACCCAACAATACTCTGGACAATGAAGAGCACAAGACCAAGTCTTCTCTTCCTCTTTCTACTTCTTCCAGTCGTTCTCGGTCGCTCACTCATGGTTTGTCACTTGCGGCTGTCGAATACCAACGAGAATACCAAACGTATAGATTAGGGTATTAAACTATTATATATACTCCTTGATCCTATGTAGCTCACATGCACACTTTCCTATACACACTGCCCAATCAAAACACACCAACTTAAAATATGAATCATACCTCGATATCACATGATCGGACGGTCGGATCAGCGTCCAACTCTGGATCTCCACTAATTATATCATCCCCTACATTAATAAAATATTTTCATCAATTAAAATTCCCAAAGATATTATTTATTAATTTATTATATTATTTAAGGAAAATTCGAGGTTTTACAGGTTGATTTAGATAAATTGGGAGAGTAAATTAAATATAAAGGATTGGAGAAGATAGGTATTAATCCAAGTGCATTATATGGTTAAGATTGATGTGAGGAATAAAGAGGAGAATTTCTGAAAAAAGATTCAAAGGTTAAGTATGGAATTACAAGGAAAGGGTATTTTAGTCATTTTCCAATTAGCCAAATTTATATATTGAGTAATTAAATAATTATTAGACTTGAAATATTTAACTAGCCTTAATTTGGGTTAGGTTTGAATTTAAATAGCAAATTATAGCTTAAAAGTAGGGAAAAGGATACATTGGTTATTATGGTTGATGAGGAGCCTTAAATTTAAAGATAAGAGGAGTTTTTGGGTGTTTTAGTAATATTTTAAAATAAGAAATTAAATTAGCACGAAAATAAATTAAATTAAGACCTTTTTTTATATGAGATACTTAAAAGAGGAATTAGAAGGAGGGTTAAGATAGGAAGGTTTCCAATTAGGATTGGGAATCCTATTTAGAAGGTCTCCTAAACCTATTGGGACTCCTAATTAAGAGAGCTTATAAAAGGGAAGGCCTAGGGAAGGTTTATGGTTTGGAAAGTAAGCCAAAATAAGAGGGAAAAGAGAAGAAATTCGTGCTTGGGCTTGGTGTAGACACCCCAAATTGCACTACCAAAATGAGAAAATAAGGAAAAATATTTATTTGGATTTGAAACAGGTCAAAAAATATGAAAATTTGGTCAAACCTATTTTGTCCGCATAAGGTATGCGGACACGCGTAGTTTTGAGCGAATTCTTAGAATCTCGTTTTTTAAGCATTGTTTCTATTTTGATCTCCTCTCTAGGGTTTCGTGCAGCCATTTTTGCCCTAATTCATGTTTCTAAAATGGGATTGGAACATTCTAGAACCTCTTAGGACCACCCCCTGCCTCTGCTCTTGCTTATAAATAGGAGGCCTCTCCTCAAGCAAATGGCAGAAAATTGTGTGTGTGAAATTGCCGGGAAATTGCTATGAAATTGTGATTGAAGATTGTGGCTAAGAATTGCTGAGAAGAGAACTCCAAGTGAAGAACAGAACCCTCGCCTCTTTGCTTTCTCAAGTCCAGGTAAGCTTCTCAACCTCTTTACTTTCTAGTTTTAATTTCTATGATAGTTCTAATCTTCTCCCTTTCTGTAGTATAAGGCATGTGTGTGATTGTAGCCCCAAACCTTAATCCAAGTACCTCGAGTATCTTCTCTAGCCGTAAAACGTGAAGAGAGTTCTAGAGGAAAGGAGGACAAGAATGGACCCATAGGGTAGACCCCCATATGCTGTAATCTTAGAAATATGTAGATATAATATTTTGTTAAGGTTGTGTGATGATTTGGGGATTAAATATGAAGGAATACTATAGATCTGTGCTATTCATAGCATTAGATCTCATTTTCTTCATATATTCTGATTTTTTACAGTGTTTTCACCCTTTTTATGGTTTTTGATGTTTTTAGTCGTTCAGGCTAAGATCTTGGATCTACCATTGTCAATATGGTAGATTCGGATTCAAAAGCCTTCAAGTAATCTCTAGGGTTTCATGAGGTGGTTTTTGAGTCATTTTTTATTCTTGAGAGAAGACCCTATGGTCTAAGCTCTCCCCTTTTGATGTTTTTCATCAACGTGGGTATTTTTGGTTTTGATTTTCTTATCTAATGAGAAATACGGGCTAGATCTATGCTCTGGATTGTTCAGATTCAATTCTTCAATATTTTGTGAAAAATAATATTTTTTTGTTTCTTAGATTTCAAGGATTTAACTCAAGGCTAGATTTTGAAGTTTTAGAAATGTTTTCTTTGTCTTGATTTTAGTCAATCATGAAGCCCAAGAAATGGCTTTTGTTTTCGTAAGAAGGATCCAGAATTAATTGGATCATTCACATGGAAATAAGCCATACATTCTTTTTCCTTTTTCTTTTGTTTTGATGTTTATTAGCAAGCATTTTTATAGCATAAACAATACTTGGCAACCACCTTGTGTGGATGAATGAGGGTGCCTAACACCTTCTCCTGTTCATAACCTAATCTCCTTACCCATCTCAGGTTTACCTTTTTCTTTTAGAGTTATTTTTACTCTAATTTGTTTTCTTTAATTATTTCTTCTATTTGGTTATTTTGGTGTCCATTCACACCTTAAAAAAAGAATGGTGGTGACTCCTTGTGTTTTTATTGAGTTCGTGTGATTATAGGAAAGTCACTCGATCGATTTTTCCATGTCTCACAACTGGAGACTCCACTGGGGACTTTTAGTGGATTTAAGCCATGTTTTGAGTGTGTTCATGTTTTGTTTTGATTTTTGAATGCTTGCTATTTTGTTTTATTGGACATGCTTGATATGTTTTAAACCTGATTTTGTTTCTTGAAAACTCATGGGGGTAGAGACATGTCTAAATTTGATTTTTAGAATTGTTTCTAGAAGCATGTTTAGGGGAAGCATATCTTGTAACATGATTTTGTCATATTTCGTAATAGCATGCTTTAATTTGGGGTTTTTAATGCTATGTTTTGAGCATGAAAATTATGAGCATGAAATCTGGGAATTGAATGGATATTTTTGGGGTTTTTAAGCATGTTTTGCATGATTAATTGTTTTGTACATTATGATAACATGCTTGTGTGATATTTTTGGGTATATAATAGTCATAAGCATATTTGGGTGTTTTGGTATCTTGTTTGCTTGTGTTTATTTATTTCCAATATGATTTTATATATGCCTTGGTTTGTGAAAAAAGTGTGCTTGGCTACGAAAAAGAGTGGCAAGAGGTTGGGACGTTATGAATGTGTCCTTATATTTCAAATGCACTTGAGCACTTTAAAATTTTTGCACAGCCTACCCATTACCTATAGGAAGTTTAACCCGAATGTGTGTAGCTTGGCGCAACGAGGTCGTTACTTCAGAAAGCAAAAGTGAAAACATTCACCTTAGAACTTTGGGCTAATGATGTGATGACATTGTGGATCTTTGATTCTGGTCATCACTAGGCTTGAGATCTAAGTTGCCATTAAATCAAAACCCAAAGCCATACGCTTGAAGGTGGAGATACACGTTTTTGAGCTAAAGTAAACAATTACGATGGGGAAATAGGTTTGTAATTGAGGGAAGGCCGGTTGCATGGTTTACAAGGCCAAGGTATGATACGAATGCCATATTGAAGGTAAACACAAGGTAACAAGGTGATATCATGGTTTTCTTTTAGAATTATCTTCCTGTCATGTAAGGTAAGAACCATGGTGTCCATGTGTTTGAGATGGAATTTTTCCCAAAGAGGTTTGTATCCTAAGTTTGGTGTAGCCTATAGGAAGAGTTTTTGAACTCTGCTCAGAAGTCATCCTACCCAAAAGTCCATGTTGGAGGCAACCAAAAGTCCCAAAATCTATAAATATGGTGTCTAATTTCGAAGGGAACATGTGCCCTCATGTTTTTTGAAAATATAGTGTCAAAGTCCACTTTGGGACAGTCTATAAGCTTGTCAATGGTGAACCATATGTTTGGATGAGCAATCAAAATCATTAAAGCACTTGAAAAACAAAAACGGTGAAATTCCATTCGTAAACCGCATTTCATTTGCAGACACGGCATGTCCGCATTTTATTTGCGGACATAAGCCGTCTGCATTTTATTTACGGACATAGCCTGACCGCATTTTAAATGCGGACATGGCTAGTCCGCACTATATATGCGGTTTTACAGATTTTATTGCTATTTCAGCAACTTTTGCCAATAAACTTGGTTATTTTAACTTCTTAAGTGATATAAAAGATGATAAACACTTCAATAAGAGTAAAAAACATACAAATCCTTATAAACTCAGTCAAATCAAAGGGTTAAGCATTTTAATAAAATTTTTACCTAAGTTGAACAGGTAACTTAACTCAAAGAGTGGTAGTGATAAAGGAAAATATGTGGCAAAACACATTCTTGAAGTGTAATCTAATGGGAAAATGAGAAAAAGAATTTCAAAACATTTTTAAATCTCCAAAGTTTGATAAGAACAATTCAATTTAAAAATCTGTTCTTGAATAAGAAATCACAAAAACAAAAAAAAAAAAGAAAAAAAAAGAAGAAAAAAAAATCAAATCAAAAGTCTAAAAAATCAAAGAAGTAAAAAAAATAAAAAAAAAGAAAAATTTTTTTTTACATGGGCCTCTGAAAGCCTTTGAATTTCAGGTTTTTAACCAAAATTTCTGTGGGCTTCTGAAAGCCTTTGAATTTCAAATTTTTAACCAAAATTTCTATGAGCATCTGAAAGCCTGAAATTTCATAGGACCTCTGAAAGCCTGAAATTTCATATCTTTATCCACATAAGCCCTTAGAAGCTTGCATGATTCTAGAACCCTTCATAGGCTCCTGAAAGCCTAAGTAATTTTAGGAGGCTTTGGAAGCCTTAATTCCAAGTCATATCTTGTGGGATGTTGGAAGCCCTAAAATATTCCAACAACTTTTTGGATGGCCTTTTTCGTGCCAACCAAATCGTATCTTGTGGGAGGTTGGAAGCCCTAAAATATTCCAACAACTTTTTGGATGGCCTTTTTCGTGCCAACCAAATCGTATCTTGTGGTAGGTTGGAAGCCCTAAAATATTCCAACAACTTTTTAGATGGCCTTTTTTGTGCCAACCAAATCGTATCTTGTGGGATGTTAGAAGCCCTAAAATATTCCAACAACTCTTTGGATTTTGGATGGCCTTTTTCGTGCCAACCAATTCATATCTTGTGGGACATATTGGAAGCCTTAAAATATTCCAACAACTCTTTGGATGGTCTTTTTGTACCACCCAATGCATATCTTGTGGGACATGTTGGAAGCCCTAAAATATTCCAACAATTCTTCAAAATAAACAAAAAAAATAATATAATAAAAAAATATAAATATAATATATATATATATATATATATATATATATATATATATAGTTGTGAGACATGGGAAAAAATCAATTCAATGACTTCCTGATCATCACACGGGATTGGTTAAAAACAAAGAGTCGCCACCATTCTGTTTAGGTGTGAATGGACACCAAAATATCAAATAAGCACAAAAAGGCAAATTTAGGGTAAAAATAACCCTCTTAAAAAAAACAACCAGAGATAGGTAAGGGGATTAGGTTATGAACAGGGGAAGGTGTTAGGCACCCCTATTCATCCACACAAGGTGGTTGCCAGGCATTGTTCATGTTTTTCAAAGGAAAAAGGCTTGCTATAAAAAATCACCAAAATCACAAAAAAACAAAAGTGTATGGTTTTTTCATACGAATAGCTTGATTGATCCAGAACTTTCAAATATGATCATACCATTCCTAGGGTTTCATGATCAAAACAAAATTGAGATAAAACCAATCTAAAGTGAAAACTTAAAAAATCTTGCTTCAAGTTAAATTCTAGAAATCTAGAAAAATATGATTTTTATAAAATATTTCAAAATTGAACTTGAACAGTCCAGGATATAGATATAGCCCAAATTTCACATTAGATCAAGAAATCAAAACCAAAAATACCCACGTTGATGAAGAACATCAAAAGGGGAGAACTTAGACCGTAGGGTCTTCTCTCAAAAGTGAAAAAGGATTCAAAAACCACATCATGAAACCCTAGAATTTACTTTCAGGCTTCTGAATCCAGATTTATCATATTGATCGACAGATCTAGGATCTTAGCCTAATATCACAAAAATCACGAAAACAGTGCTGTAGGTGCAAAAGTGGTGAAAATCTAAATTTTAGGAAAAAGAGGGGATCTCATGCTATAAACATCATAATCATCATAGATTCATAGATTCATCATAAAAACCATTAAAACATGATCAGGATATTCAAAGCAGCCACATCTCACAGATTAGAGCAAATGGGGGTCTCCCCTACAGATCCACCTGTTCTCTTTTCCCCTAGCTCTCTCTTCACGTTTTACGGCTAGAGAGGATTCTTGAGGTACTTAGAGATAGTTTTGGTTATACAAACACAATCAAAGGCCTTATTTTAGAAAAAAAGAGAAAAACAGATTATGGGGTTCTATTCTAGGGATCCACCTGTTCCCCTTTCCCCTAGCTCTCTCTTCACGTTTTACGGCTAGAGAGACTCTTGAGGTACTTAGAGGCAAGTTTAGGAATACAAAATAAAAGGAGGCCTTATTCTACAGCAATGGATAAGATCCTATTTGTGCGCGCGTCGGAAACGCGGCACGGGAAAATTAGGAGTTGCCACCGCCTGATAGGGTGCAGGCGGACACCTGGGTGCCTAATCTTGCCTATTAGGGCTTTTTGGTCTGCGGCTTGAGATTCTAAGTCTGTTCTCGGTTGTGGTTCGGGGAAGTCCGTAGACACCCCGGTCCACCCCGTCGGATGACAGGTCCCGTGGGTTCCCTGGTTTGAGTCAGCTTACATTGGTCTCACCTGATTCCTAATCCGATATGCAATTTGGTTAAGTCTGGCGGGACCACCTGAGTGGTGTGGGTCCCTTTAGTTGCTTTTATCTTGATTACTTAGGTGATCTGAGTCTGGTTGGGTGGGCCCCGTTGGAAGGCCCACGGTATCCTTGGTGGGCTTAGTCAAGCCCGTGTACCCTTGTGGACCTCAGTCTAGCCCGAGAGGTCCTTTGGGCTTTGGTTTAGTTCAATTGATTTTACTTTAAGTTCAGATTTGAAGATTAAGTGTTTTTCATGCACAAGTGGGCCGGACCGGTTTGTGGGCCCACATGGTGTCCAAGTATTTTTTATTGGATTTATCTTTTTAATTTTGCCAAAGTGATTTGGACACTGGGCTTGGGGCCCGCAGTCCAAATCTGGGCTTGTAAGCCCAAGTTACCGGAAGTTAGGGTTTGTACCCTTCCTTGGTTCGGTTGGTGGGCTTTGGCGGGCCCGGTAGGCCCTTGCCCTTGGTCTCAGCCAAACCATGCAATTCATGCATCAATTTCGCATAACAAGGCTCGGGTGGGCCGCATTGGGTTTGGCCCGCCCGGTTCAAATTGTTCATTTTACTTAAGTTATTTTAATGGCATGCTTTGGTGTTTATTGGGCTTGGTGGGCCCCGTTGGAAGGCCCACTGGAAGTCAAGTTGGACTGGGAGTCCAAGTCCCATGTCGGGTTTCCGGGTGACCCAGAAACCCTATTGGTTTATCCAGTTCGGAAATATCATTCACATCTAGTAATAATCACACAAAAAAAACACAAGATAGACACTCTGTCAGAGAAAAAAACTGGCTCATTGTAGTCGGCGCCGACCTCAGGTAGTCGGCGCGAAATGGGCGGACCGAAAACAGCGAAAAAAACACAAAAAAAATAAGTGGGCGCGAGCCTCACGCGAGCCTCGCGCGAGGTTTGCGCGAGCTTCGCTAGAAGGGTACGCGTGAGCTTTGCGCGAGATTCGCGTGAGCTTCGTGCGAGCTTCGCGCGAGCTTCTCGCGAACTCAGCGGACACTCGATGCTCTCGGTTTTCTTTCAAACTCCATTTCTGAGCTGATTTTAAGCTATGTAACTCGTTTTTTAGGCTCTGTAAGCCCTCCCAGGGCTTCGGCCACCCCCCAGAAGACACTTAAACTGGCATTCAAATTAATCTAAACATGCTTCATGCTTCATCCCACAACCCAAAATCTCTTAAAAGAAGAAAAAACAAACCCGATAAAAAAACAGGTACAGATGCATTAACAGCTTAAAAAAGGAGGGTGATGGGAGCATGCTCAAGGGTGCACAAGCAGCAAATAGCATGTTAGCAAGTTCAGCATAATAAAAACAAAAAAACAGCATGCAGACATTACATGCACTTTCCTCCAACCGACTGGACCTCAAGCATGCACACTAATATCCGAAGAAGGGAAGGAGGAGGGAGGTTTACAGGGGTACATTAGATGGCGGGCACTTGGGGAACATGCTCCCTTCTCGACGTGAACAGCACATGCATCTTCCTCTTCCTTGCTGGGTGGTATTTATCGGATGGAAGTGAATGGAAAAAACATGGCAAGTTTTCATGGCTGTGGCCTCATGCCACCGAATAAGACCGGCTTACAAAAAACATTGCATATTCATATATGTGTAACCCAATGTAACAGGGATGTTTACCTGGTGGTTCTTTGAGTTCTGGAGCTGAGTGGGGGAGCCTCCTCGAGGTGGCACGAGCGCTGGAACTCTCCTCTCTTGCACCTCCAATAGCAACCGGCCTTCGTTTGGTTGTGCGGGGACGAGGAAGAAGCAAGGATAGGGGGGGGGGGGTTGGATCAAGGAGGAGAGCTTGGGGAGGCCGAAGCCACTGAGACAGGTAAGGTTCGGGTGGGGAAGGAGCTTGGGCACTGCACCTTAAATCCTCCAAAACCCAATTTCTTCCAACACTTAGCTTTTTTTTTCGAAATCTTCCAACCCTCTTGCGCGAGATTTCGCGCGCCTTATATAAGGGAAAAACAAAGGGGGCGCCCACTTGCTTGCCACGTCCGCACGAGCGGCATAATGATGAAAATCATTTAATGCCGCCGCTCGCCAGTCGTAAAAATCTAAAAAATTCGGATTTAGTCCCTGGCAATTTTTGGTTTAATCCGATATTCTGGGATTTTTACAGATTTAGTCCCTGGGATATTTCGAATGTTTGGATATTTACGGATTTGATCCCCGAGATATTTTCCTGCGCAACTCGCCACGTGTGCAGCTTTTTGCCACGTGCGCAGATTGTCGGTTTTGCTGCTCGGAAATTTCATCAGCTTATATTTTCTTCATCCGGACTCCGATCTGGGCAAACTTAGTTTCATTAGAATCGTATCGGAGCCCTCCATCCCATGACCTAGGGGTAGGCTCCGGATCGGATTTTAGCAGAAAGTCAACTTTTGGCTCTGCTCAAGTTTGACTGCCCGCAGAACCTTTATCCGGACCCCGATTCCTGCAAACTCGGTTGCGTTGGAACCGTGTCGAGATTCTCTATCCAATGACCTAGGGGTAGGCCTCTGGATCGGATTTTAGCAGAAAGTCAACTTTTGGCTCTGTTCAAGTTTGACCGCCCGCAGAACCTTCATCCGGACCCCGATTCCTGCAAACTCAGTTGCGTTGGAACCGTGTCGAGATTCTCTATCCAATGACCTAGGGGTAGGCCTCTGGATCGGATTTTAGCAGAAAGTCAACCTTTGGCTCTGCTCAGGTTTGACCGCCCGCAGAACCTTCATCCGGACCCCGATTCCTGCAAACCCAGTTGCGTTGGAACCGTGTCGAGATTCTCTATCCAATGACCTAAAGCGAGGTGGCCAATTTTCACTTGATCAAAAAGTCAAATTTTCACCCCTTAGGGTTTGAATTTCTGTCCAGGGTTTGCATTTCTGGTTTTTATGGGAGCGCAAAAATGAGGTGCTTACACTATTACTTCTAAAATTGAAGACAGAAAATAAAAGGGAAAAGGGACTTACCTGGATTGAGCAAGTAGAGCAGCAAGGATTCCTCTCTTCTCTTGGAGCTCCTCGGACTTCAAATTTTCGTGGCCTTTTGCTTGAGGAGAGGCTCTCTATTTATAGGCAAACCCAGGGGCATGGTTGGTCCAGAGTTTTGCAAGATAGAGTTTCAGATTGAGTTAAACACAATGATAATGCCCATCCATGGCCAGCAAGGATATTTCGAACAAAGAAAAGAGATAATTCACTCATTTAAAGATATATTGGACTAAAGATAAAACTCAGAAATCGAGAAAGGATAAAACTTGTACAAATCTAATGTGCCCGTAAATGATTTACGGACACGCTCAGCCCGTAGATACAATACGGGCAAGGCTTAAATTATTGATTTTCATGCATTTTTGGCCTGTTTTAAATCCCAATTACATGTTTTCATTATTTTCTCATTTTGTAGTGCAATTTGGGGTGTCTACAATAATAAGGTCCAAGCTCGTGTTCACTTAACCTGCATACTGCATTCATAGGTGTGTGAATGAGATATAAATTGGGGCTGACATTTTCTTTATTTGTTTTCTTCACCAGGTATCATTATAATTGCAACCATTGCTCCCGTGACCAGATCAAGGGCTCGTACAATGGATCCTACTGAGAATCAGACTGATGTTCCTACTCAGGACTTTGCTCAACTGCAAGCGCAAGTGGCGGGGCTCACCCAAATGCTGGAAAAATTACTGGCTGTTCAGGCCCAGCAAGCCTAAGCCCAAAACCAAGCCTCCACTTCTCACCAAGTACCTCCACCTCAAACCAACATTCCACATCCAGCTCAACCTATCCCTGAACCCGTTTTTGAACCTGTCCCTAAACCTATATAGATCAGGGAGGACAGTGTTGAATATGAGAAGGAGAAGGAAAAAGAAAGAGTGAAGGAGGTGTGCGCGCGTTGGAAACGCCGCACGGGAAAATTCGGAGTCACCACCGCCTAATGGGGTGCAGGCGAATACCTGGGTGCCTAATCTTGTCTATTAAAGCTTTGGTCTGCGGCTTGAGATTCTAAGTAGGGTCTCGGTTGTGATTCGGGGAAGTTTACACACCCCGGCCCACCCCGTCAGGTGACGGGTCCCTTAGGTTTATCTTGGTTTGAGTCAGCTCATTTATTTTCTCACCTGATTCCTAATTCGGCATGAAAATTGGTTAAGTCTGGTGGGACCACCTGAATGGTGTGGGTCCCTTTAATTGCTTTTATCTTGATTGATTAGGTAATCTAAGTCTGGTTGGGTGGGCCCTGTTGGAAGGCCCACGGTGTCCTTGGTGGGTTTAGTCAAGCCCATGTACCCTTGTGGGCCTCTGTCTAGCCTAGGAGGCCCTTTGGGCTTTGGTTAAATGAATGGATTTTACATTAGGGTTCAGATTTGAAGCTTAGGTGATTTCCATGCAAAAGGTGGGTCTGCATTGGTTTGCGGGCCCCTGGATGGGCCCCCATGATTGTTGCCAAAAACATTTTAGCTTATCTTTGTTAAGTTTGCCAGAAAAATGGGTTGGACATTGGGCTTGGGGCCCATAGTCCTGATTCGGGCTTGAAAGCCCAAGTTACGTGCAGTTAGGGTTTGCTCCCTTCCTTGGTTCAGTTTGCGGGCTTTGGCGGGCGCGATAGGCCCTTGCCCTTGGTCTCGGCCAAACCACACATTTCATACATCAATTCACCAAAAGTTCAGGTGGGCCGCATTGGGTTTGGCCCACCCGGATTGATTAATTAATTCATTTATCTTTCTTAGGTCACATGCATACATTCCATTGCGTTCACTGGGCTTGGTGGGCCCCGTTGGAAGGCCCACTGGAAAATCAAATTGGACCGGGGGTCCAAGTCCCATGTTGGGTTTCCAGATGACCCGGAAACCCTATTGGTTCATTTGGTTCGGTTTGGAAATGCCATCCACATCCAGTAACAATTATAGAATATACATCACAGAAAATATACAAAACTGACATTTATCAGGGGATATCAGCTCACTATTCTAGGTCCAAGGGGTGGGACCTAGGGCCTCGAAGCAGCAAAATGGAGCTGGGTTGGTGGTCTGCAAGCAATTCGGCAACTAAGCGGGGTGCGCTGACCTCAAGCGCTAGGCGCGAGATCAGCGCGAGCCCGGCGGAACTGAAACGATCGAAAAAAGGCACCCAGCGCGCGCGCAGCACGCTCAAGGCGCGAGCTGGGTGGGAGATGGGCGCGAGCGAGGCGGGCGCAAAAAGCACCCGGTGCGAGCGAGGCCCGCGCTCGGCGAGCGTGAAAAGCGCTGAGCGTAAGCGGGGCGCGAGCTCAGCGCCAGCTCGGCGGACACCCCTCTGCGAAGACAACTCTCTGTTTTTTTGGAAAACTCCATGACTGGCTGGGTTTTTGAGCTCTGTAACTCTTCCTTGTGCTTCTACCACTCCCCAGAAGACCTTTAAACAGCCATTGAAATTAATCCAACCTACTTCGAATCACAGCCCCAAAAATCTCTTAAAAGGAAACAAGCTCGACCATTATAAAAACAACACAGACTAACGGCTACAGGGGTGATGGGGCATGCTTACATGTGCTAGATAACAGGTGAGTGGGGGGAAGGGATCATGCTCTCGTGCACACACACAAAACAGCATATGGCAGGGGGGTTAGGGGAGCACTTCCGGCGGCAACACAAGATAGAAAATGTGTTAAAACAAAGCAGAGACCGCATGCCTAAGAAAAAACATATTTGCTCCTACACCTGGACCTGGCCTCCGTATTCGCGTCAATAAACCGTCGGGGAAAGGGAAGAGAGGGGGGGGGGGTTTACAGGGGTACATTGGTCTTACTTAATAGGGAACACACTCCCTTGAAAATGAACACAGAATATGAGCAGGGGAGAAACTTGACTCTCTAAACATGGCAACATGTATCTGTTTTTATATATATGAAAAAGAAAGTGTCGAGGAGTGATACCTAGTGGTTTTGAGACTCTCTCGAGGTACGTAGACTTCTCTTGGAGCTCCTACGACAGTTGGAAAGTCCCTTTGTTCCACCAACAGCAACTCGACTTCTTCTTGCTTGAGTGCAGACGAAGAGGGAGAAGGAAATGAGAGGTGGAGTAGTCTTGGAAGGGTGTGAGGGGTTTGGGAAGGCCAAAGCCACTAAGACGAATGGGGTTCGGATGGGGAAGAAGGCTTGAGCACAGCAGGTGGAGCCAACGAAAACTAAAAGCCAACCAGAGAAAAGCTCCAAAAATCCCAACCAAAAATTCCCAACCCCCGGCAATGAAGCGTGGTGTGCCTTTTATAGAAGAGAAAAAGGGTATCCGCTGGGTTGGCGCCTAGCTGGCGCCGAGCGCTTTTCGCGCTCGCCCAGCTCGCGCGAGTGGCATAATCATTGAAAATCAATTAATGCGGCCGCTAAATGGTCGGAAAATCAAGTATTTAAGGATTTAGTCCCTGGATATTTTTGATTTAATCCGATATTCTGGGATATTTACAGATTTGGTCCCTGGGATATTTCGTACGTTTGGATATTTATGGATTTGATCCCCGAGATATTTTCCTGCGCAACTTGCCACGTGTGCAACTTTTGCGTGCAGTTTGCCAGTTTTGCTGTTCGAAAACTTCGTCAACTCATATCTTCCCCATCCGGACTCCGATCTGGGCAAACTCAGTTGAGTTAGGACCACATCGGAGCCCTCTATCCAATGACATAGGGGTAAGCACTTGGATCGGGGTTTAGCAGAAAGTCAACTTTCAGCTCCCCCTCAAGTTTGACCGGCCTGCAGAACCTTCATCCAGACTCCGATTCCTGCAAACTCAGTTGCGTTGGAACCGTGTCGGGATTTCCTATCCATTGAGATAAATCAAGGTGGCCAATTATCACTTGATCAAAAAGTCAACTTTTCACCCCTTAGGGTTTGACTTTCCGTCCAGGGTTTGCATTTCCGGCTTTTCCGGGATCGCAAAAATGAGGTGCTTACAGGAGGAAATGGAAAGGAAATTCTTGCATAAGCTGGAGATGATTCAGGAAGAACTGAGAGAAGTGAAAGGGGTGAACAGTTATGGAGGGACAAACTTTTAAGACTTGTGTCTATACCCAGATATATGCCTACCAACCAAATTCAAGTGCCCCTACTTTGAAAAATACCATGACACTGGCTGCCATATGAGCCATCTAAAGCTCTATTGCTGGGCTCTATGCCAATTTGGCCGAGATGACGGCATTTTGATTCAACTCTTCCAGAGGAGTTTGACTGGATCTGCTCTGAGGTGGTTTGCCACATTGGACCATGGGAAGATAAGAAGATGGAAGGATCTGGCTGACGCCTTTTTGGCCCAATTCAAGTTCAATTCTGATATCGTGCCAGATAGGTACAATGTGATAAGAATGAGCAAAAATAAAGACGAATCTGTGAGGCAATATGCTAAGAGGTGGAGGGAGATTGCTTCTCAGGTCAGGCCACCTATGCTGGAGCTAGAGATGATTTCAACATTCATTATCACATTGGGGCAGGCTTTTTACAATCATTTGGTGGGTCAGACTACTACCAACTTTGCAGCCCTAGTACAAGTGGCCGACTGGATTGATGACGGGGTCAAATCAAGAAAGATAATTGATTACTCTGCTATGGTTGGACAGTCAAATCCTTCTAACTCTTTTACACAGAAGAAGGGGAATGGGATGAAAAATAATGAGAACAAGAAAGAAGGAGAAATAAACCTGGTACAAGCTCCTCCTCCCAGACAACCACTCCACATCAATATTCCTGCACCCCAACAGACCCAACAGCCACAAACCACCCATCAAACTCCACTCAACGTCAATTTCTCTCCATCTGTGCCTGCAAATCAGAAGAGGGCTTTTACTAGGGAAGAGAGAGATGCCTGTGTCAGCACCTCATTTTTGCACCCCCAGAAGAGCCGGAATTGCAAACCCTAGCTGAAAAGTCAAACCATGAGGGGACGAAAGTTGACTTTTTGATCAAGTGATAATTGGCCACCTTGCCCTATCTCAGTAGATAGAGAATCTCGACATGATCCCAACGCAACTGAGTTTTCTGGAATCGGAGTCCGGATGAAGGATTCGCAGGACGGTCAAACTTGAGGGGAGTAGAAAGTTGACTTTCTGCCAAACCCGAGATCATGTGCTTAATCCTATCCAAATGGATAGAGGACTCCGATACGGTTCTAATGCAACTAAGTTTGCCAGAATCGGAGTCCAGATGAGGAAGATATGAGCTGTTGAAGTTTCCGAGCAGCAAAACCGGAAATTGCACGTGTGGCAAGGAAGCTGCACACGTGGCGAGAAACGCAGGAAAATATCTCAGGGGGCAATCCATAAATATCCAAAATCTGCAAAATATCTCAGGGATTAAACCAAAATTGCGTAGGGGGCAATCTGCAAATATCTCCAGTGTCAAATCGATCAAATCCAGGGGCAATCTGCAAATATAAAAAATATTGACAGAATAACTGGAATTAAATTTTGATTATACACAAAATGTGTAGAACCGAAATTCAATTCCGGTTCGTAAAGTGAACTCAAAAATCGCTCGACAGATTCTCTGATTCTGTACCTGACAGAAATTAATTGCTAATCAAGTGCAAAAGTAACCGAAATTGAATTTCGGTTACACATGGTTTATAGTATAACCGAAATTAAATTTTGGTTATACTATATTTTCCTCATAACCGGAATTAAATTCCGGTTATTCAATTTTTGTCTATAAAAGCTGGTCAGCAGCTCATTTTCGGGGGTTGGAGACTTTTTGCTTTGCCCTCTCTCCCAGCCTTGTCCGAACCCCTCTTCCCCCTTTTCTTTCTACATCTTAAAGCCCTAAACCATATCCTAACCACTTCAAACCTCTTCTCTACCCATTTCCTTGATCCTTAAACACTTGGAGGAGGCCTTGGAGGACTTAGTGGAGCTCAAGGAGAGGTGGCTAGGTGCTGTCCCAGCCTTGAAGGAAGTTCAACTCATCACTCAAGGGTCTTTAAGCCCTCAAGGTAAGCTTCCTTGGTAATTCCATTCAACATATATGGGAACAAGAGCATTGTGAGCATATTGTAATATTCTTCACCTCTTGTATGTTATTTTCGTTGAGTTTAGTATGTTGGATCTCCTTTTCTTCTTCATTTGATGCTCCCCTCCTAATAGTAGAGCTCTCATGGTAAGGAGAGAGGAATGGGCTTCACGAGAGGACACGAAAGTTTGGTTCAGTTAGGCCATGTCCACATCTCCACCCCGTACACTCACATGTTGTATAAAGTATAAGGAGAGCATGTTCTCCTCTCCCCCTTTAAATCTTTTGTACCCCATTAAACCCCCCAGATCCCTTCTTTATTTTTCCATGTTAGCTTAAGTGTCATGCTTGGTATCGTTGTGTTTGTTTTATCATGAAATAGGGTTTGCCTAGCATTAGGATTTTTGCTTGTGTACATGAATAGCATGCTTCATCCCACCCACATATCATGATCTCCATACCTCACCTGCTGTTTGTCTTGTTTTTCAAGTTGTCCTCTTCTCTTTCCACATATGCACATGAGCACATGCATGTTTGGTTCAAATAAGGCATGTTAGATTCCCTCTTCAACTTCATTGCTTTTGGCATGAAGGCATGAGCATGGGCACCTTCCTCCACTAAGTTTAAGCATGTAGGGAGTTGTGTTTGCTTTGTCCTTGAGTTATTTGGTTGTAGATAATGCTATTTGGGTGCATAGTTGACTAGCTGGTGACCAAGCAAGGCCAATCTTCGGGTTTTTATACCACTGTGGGCCCACACAGGGGCCCACGTAGGCCTCATACATGCACACAACCACCATGGATTGATTTTCTATGGAAAAAGTGGAAAAGTTGTTTTCTACAGGTTAACAGAAAACTCAGATCGGTTAAGAGTGTTTTCTGGCTTAACCGAAATCCAATTTCGGTTAAGCTAGAATTACAGTATAATCGAAATCCATTTTCGGTTATACTGTATTTGATGTTTGACCGAAATCAATTTTCGGTTACTTTAAAAATTGGATGAAAACCTGATTTTTGCATGTTTGCTATTTTGCCATGTTGTTTAAGCTGAACCGGTTGAACCAGCAGGGTTTCCAGGTCAACCGGAAACCCAAAATGGTGCATGGGCTTCCAAGCCCAATGGGATCCTTTAGTGGGCCTTCCAACGAGGCCCACCCAGTCCAAGATCACTTTTTGAAAATAAAACAAGATGATTAAAATCAACTAAATGGGCCAAACCCTACGAGGCCCACCAAAGCCCAAAAAAGAAGCATGCAGTCTTAGCATAGGGATGGTTTGGCCGTGACCGTGGGTGCGGGCCTATCGGGCCCACTAAAGCCTATCAACCCAACTGGGTAGGGTCCAATGCCCTGACCCATTGAACCATGGACCACCCGGTCCAAGTCTAGACTAATGGGCCCCAAGCTCAAAGTCTAGCCCACTTTGAGAATTAACATAAGATGAATCCAAATAAGACACTTGGCTACCATCATGGGCCCGCCCAGGGGCCCACGAACAAATGCCGGCCCACCTTTGCATGCAAATCACTTAATTTCCAACTTGAACCTTAAAGTAAAATCAACTCATTGAACCAACGCCCAAATGGCCTCTCAGGCTTAGAATGAGGCCCCACTAGAGGCATGTGGGCTGGACTCAGCCCACCAAGGAATCTGCGGGCCTTCCAAACGGGGCTTGCCCAATCAGGCTCACATCACCTTAAGCTAAAAAGATAAGATCAAAGTAAAGGGGACCCACACCACTTTGGCGGTCCCACCAGACTCAACAAACTGTGCATGCTAGAATAGGAATCGGGTGAGATAGACCAAAACTGACTCAAAACCAGGAAAACCTATGGGACCCGTCATCTGACGGGGTGGACTGAGGTGTCTATGGACTTCCCCAGACCGCAACCGAGAACTTGCTTAGAATCTCAAGCCGCAAACCATCATAATAGAGAAACATAGGCACCCAGGTGTCTGCCTGCACCCCATCAGGCAGTGGCGACTCCAATTTCCCATTTTACCCATCCGGAGGCATGCGCGAATCCTCGTGCGCCCCGCTGTATGCCATTTTCCCATGCCCACTGCCTGGATGGCAACAAAAAGGAATAGACTCTTCACTCCTATTCCTGTAACACTGTCCCAGCTATTACCAACATTACTGAAGGCGGGCTATGTAACCTTGAAGGAGCCCAACCCAAATGCGTCTGAGGGGAGGAATTTTGATCCCTTGGTCACTTGTGATATTCATATGGGTGCACCAGGACACCCTACTAACAACTGCTGGGCTTTAAAGCATGCTGTTCAGGACCTGTTGGATCAGAAAGCCTTGTCCTTCAATACAGTTGCATCCACCCCTTCCGGAAATGACATTGGGCAGAATCCATTGCCTTATCACAATGGGGCGGGCCCATCCAACTCAGTTGCAGCCATCTCTTCCATTCAAGGAACTTTTGACCCATCTCAACTGATTGCTCCCATAGGGACTTCGGTCAAAGTCCATTTCTACCAAGGAAAAAGAGATGAAATTAATGTTATTTCCAAAAGAAATGATTGTGCTGCTGAGCATATTAACTCCTCATTGGACCGGGCTTCCTCTCTCATGGCCCAAGTGAGTATTGCAAGGACTCCTCTGGTTATTAATTACAATCCATCTGTTTTTTCTCCCTCCAATCCATCAAAGCCACCCTTGGTCATCAACTGTGACCACCTCGCCACTTCAGTTACCTCTTCATTTCCTTTACCTTCAAAATCACTTCAACCAAAGCAACTCCCACCCTTGGTTGTAGATGTTCCTTCTACCCAAGCTTTTCAATCTAAGTCCAAACTTCCCCCACTTGTGATAAATGTTCGAAAGCCCAATTACTCAGAATCAGCTGTGCCATGGAACTACAGTGAAGGCTTCACAACCATAGTTCCAGTGGTCGAGAGATAGAAACAGGAGGAGGTGAACCTCATGATGAGGTCTAGAAGGTGTGTAAGAGAAGAGGGAAAAGAAAAAGAATTGGAAGTTGAGAAAGAAAGAAAAGAAACAGAAGAGAAGACAAAATTGAAAGGAAAAACAAAAGCAAGGGAAGACACTCCTCAGGTTGCTGAAAATGAGACAGCTGATCTTATAAAAATAATTTAAAAAAATGAATTCAATATTGTCGATCAGTTGAACAAAGTCCCGGCCCAGATTTCAATACTGGGACTTTTGCTGAATTTTGAAAAGTATCGGGATTCATTATTGAAGGTGCTTCAGAGTACACATGTGCCCAAAGCTATTGATCCAGACTAGCTGGGTACAATGGTTGGCCAAATATTATCTCACAATGTGATAAGTTTTTCAGAAAGTGAGATAAGCCCAGGTGGGTGTTATCATGTTGACCCTTTGCACATCACTGTGCTTTGAAAGGGCAGTATGATAGCACGAGTTTTAATTGACAATGGGTCAGCCTTAAATGTTTGCCCATTAATCACTTTTGCCAAGCTTGGTTTAGGTCAATCCAAGATCAAACAAAATGGGAGGATTATGAGGGCTTTTGATAGCTCTAAGACACACTCCCTAGGGAGATTGAACTGTCGATCACTATTGGACCCAATATCTTTAACATCACATTTGAAGTGATGGATATCCCAGCAGCTTTCAATCTGCTCCTAGGAAGACTGTGGATACACTTGGCTGGGGCAATATCATCCACTCTTCACCAAAGGGTGAAGTATATGAGAGGACAAAGGGGTGATAACTGTCATAGCTGAGAATTTAGTACCTCCAATAGTGCCACCTGATGTACCCATCATTAATGTTGAGATGACTGTCGACAAAATTGCATTTCACTCATTTCAGTTCGAGACTGTCAATTTCATACCTGGGGGTATCAAGATAAGGAAGGGAAGGTGACCTGTGTTGAAAAGATGGTGGAAAATGTGCTAAAAAAATACAATTTCCATCTAGGGAAAGGTTTGGGTGTCAACTTACAAGGAAGGTTGGAGCCAATAAGGGCCAAGAATCTTACCCCTAAAGCAGGATTGGGGTTTAAACCAAGAGGTTGGAGAAGGCAGAATCAGAATACAGAGCAAGAAAGCAAACGAAGATTCCCCCATCTAAGGGAAACTTTCCCAAAGTCTTCCCACAAGATTCAGATATCTCCTCCCACAAATCAATCAAAACCTCCATACGGTAACACCAACCCTTTCTTAAAGCCATATATCCTCACCTTGCAACCCTATATCCCACCTTTTTCAAATGAAACAATGGGTGAGCCTAGGCCACAGCCCGAAAAGCAGCAGAATTTCACTGAAGACATTGGGGCTTTCTTTCCCATGACTGAGGGCAAAAGAGCAGAAGGTGCAAATGAGGTGCCTTACATTGACTGGGAAACTTTGAAAATTCCAGATGAGGTCTTATCTGGATTGGGCCCCACAGCAGAAAAGGGCAGTACAATTCATTCGGTGATGATGGTATCGGATTCAGAACTTGAGTAGCAAGCTTGCACCATTTTACCTGCTCCAAAAGAATTTATTTTGAAAAATTGGGAGGAAACTCCTCTTACCTTTGAAGAGGCGTTTGATTGGCAAACAGACGCGACTTCCAAAAAAAAACTCCATTAGTGGAAGGCCCTTTTCCTGAAGGTTATAATGAGCCTTCGTCTTCATGAAAAGCTTTTTTAGAAGGCTCACAAAACACCCAAAAAGATTTTTCTATTTTTTCTAGAAAATTTAAAATTTTCAAAAAGTTCCAAACCATTTATGAACCATATAAGCAAACAGAATTAGATCAAGTTGAATATGACTTCGACCTTGAGCTCAACTTTGACCTAATGGGGATCAAAGAAGAGACCGCGGTCGAAGAAGACGATCTTCCTAAAGAAATTGCATATCAATTGGAGCGTCATGAAAATGGTGTTCAACCTAATATTGAGGAGGCCATTTCAATAAATCTAGGGACCAAAGATGACCCAAAAATAGTGAAGGTTGGGGCATGCCTATCTGATGTTCAGTGTGATGAAATGACATGGTTCTTGGCTGATTATGAGGGTGTATTTGCATGGTCGTATCGGGATATGCCAGGGCTGGATACTAACATGGTTGTGCACAGGCTACCAATTCTGTCAGGGGTTAAGCCAATTAAGCAAAAGTTGAGAAGATTGAAACCGGAATGGACACTGAAGGTCAAAGATGAAGTGGTCAAGCAATTCCAAGCGGGATTTTTGGCAGTCTCCACATACCCTGAGTGGTTCGCAAATATTGTTCCAGTACCAAAGAAGGACAGGTGTAAAACCCCGAATTTTCAGTAAATAAATAAATAATAATTACTTATGAATATCTTGAATGTCAATATATTTGTCAAAATAACTTAGAGAATAAACTTGGAAATTTCGGAAGAAATTGAATGGGTAGATGTGAAAATATTAAGAGAAGGGTATTTCGGTCAATTCACATTAATTATCGGTAAATAATTAAATACATTAATTAAAATTTGTTATTAGACTTGAGAAATAATAATAGACTTAAATTGGGGTTTAGATTGTCTATTAACCATGATATTTAAAGCTTAGTAATTGGAATAATGGCGTATTGGCAGTTATACTTGATTTGAAACCTGAAGTCGAGGAGAGGAGAATTTTGTTGAAGGATATTAATTATAAATTATAGATGATCACACTGATAGAGGAGATCCGGAGTTTGACGCAGATCTAACCGTTGGATCGTGAGATATCAAGGAAAGAGTGGATTAACGGTCCTTATTAAGTCTAATGGATGGGTAAGTATGGAACTTGACCCTAGGGAGATGCGTGGGATCAAGGAAGAATAAAATAGGGTTTAATATTTTTAGTTGCATTCGTAGGGTGTCTTGGGCGTTGAAGTTTGGAGGTTGCGGCGGAAGAGAAGAAGAACGAGAGAGAGAAAGGGAGACCGAGAAGAAGGAGGAAGAGGGCATATCTCTGGTTTCTCATCGTTCCTGGAACGTCTCTTGCTTGCGAAGAGGAGAGGAAGTCTCTGGTTGGAAGAAGAAAGGATTTGAGCGGACGAGGTAGGTAGCACTTCGTTTTAACGATTTTTGTGTTTATGAGGTTATTCGATTCGATTGCATGATCTCCTATGTTGTAAATGTGTGTATATTGATTTATATTAATTTATATGAAGTTTAGAAGTGATTAGAACACAAAAATTTGATGTTTAGAAACTCGGTTCGTCGTTTTGCTTAGAGCGCCGAGCTCGCCTGCGCTCAGCGCTCCTGGGCAATGTTCGGCGTTAGTTAAAAAATTTTGAGCACCCAAGATCGCTAAGTGACGGTCACTCAGCGCTTGTTTTATTTAAATAAATCACGCGTTTCCGAAAAGCACTACCGCTGAAGACCGCCAAACTCGTTACCCTAGCGATCCTAGGCGGTCGTTGTAAAACACAATTTTATGGTTGCAATCATTACAAGCCTAATTTGTAATAACTTTTATTAAAATTTAGTCAATAACACTCATTTGTAATAACTCCCTTTTTACTTTATTTGACTTAAACTAAAACCTAAATACTCCTATTTGTCTTTTATTTTACTTAAACTAAAACCTAAATACTTCTATTTGTCTTTTTGACCATGACTAAACCTTAATAACTTTAAAAACACAAACCAATTTAAAATCATGCTATGTACGTGAATTCCTCCCACTATATCCAAACTTGAATAATTTTTATATTATAACCGAATCTTAATTAAATTCTATTACCTTAAAAACCACTCACCTATACTATTAAACAATTGAGTATTAATGTAATTAATACATGATTAGAACCGCACTCTAGCGTACGTGTTATGCATCAAATTTCTTACTTAAGTAAATATCTACCTGACACTAAATTGGGTTATCATGCTGAAGATATTTTTATATACTGAACAAAATATTATGATTAATAAACTGGGGAACTGTTTAGAACCTAACTTTGAACATGAACCTAATATGTTATAAATAATAATGGAATTGAGAATTATCTGTGATGGCTTGGCGGCCAGTTTTATAAATAACCTGCTTGGTGGCAGAGATACTCGCTTGGTGGCGGAGACCCTAACCTGCTTGGTGGCAGAGATACCCGCTTGGTGGCGGAGACCCTAACCTGCTTGGTGGCAGAGATACCCGTTTGGTGACGGAGACCCAACCTGCTTGGTGGCAGAGATAACCCGCTTGGTGGCGGAGACATTACCTCCTGCAGGAGAGATTCATTACCTCCTGTGGGGCAGATGTATTTCCGATGGATTGCATCCTACAGGAGAGATACCTCATGTGGGGGAGATGTGATTATGCGTGATTGCATCCCACATGGAGGATGGGTGTGTGAGTTACCACTGGAAGGTGAGGAAGCTATCTCCTACGGTAGAGGTAAATGCTAGGTGTTCGCATCCTGCGGTAGAGTTATGCTGTCTCCTGCAGGGGGTACCTGTAGTCTTAGAGATGTGCATTCTCCTGCGGAGTTTGTGTGGATACTATGTGTTTACGTCCTGTGGTAGAGATAGGCTACTACCCGAAGGTTGGCTTTTATTACTGATATGATGATTGGTTCTCATGTTGATGGATTGTTATTTATAAGGAAATATTGAAATGTCATAATTGAACAGAACTGCTATGATTTATGTGAACTGTTAAAATGGAATATTATGGAATCCTGAATAAATGTGGAACTGCTCTTAAGAAGACACTACAGAAAGTAAACCAGAAACCATGGGAATGTGAAATATAATACATTGTCCTTTAAATTAAAGTGAAACACATGATTAACTTCTTTTAATTCGGGCACTGATTAAATGTTTGTTTTATCGTGATTATTCGTTTATCTCACTGACTGTGATTACTAGATTATTTTACCGATCATGAAACCACTGTTAATTTCCCTAACTATATAAATTGTTTTCTACATGCATAGTGTTACCTACTGAGATAGTTGTATCTCACCCCTACTTCATATTCTACTTTTCATATTATCTTGGAGAGGACGCCACTGGTTAGACAGATAGTGGGTTGAAGTCTAGAAATTCCATATGAAAAGAGTAGGGTGATTTTATATAGCTGTATTTATTTTATTGGAATCGTAATAGATGATTTTGTAGGATATTAAGAGTTAGTTAAATTTGTAGTTGCCTTTCATTTGATTAGTTAATGTAATCGGATGACTTAGCTTCTAAATGATTTAAGCTTCCTAGTACTCTGATAAATCTTAGTTCTTTATTTCCTTATATTTGAACTGATTGTAACGTACCACAAGTTAATGCCTTGATCCGAGTCAAAATGAGAAAAAAAATGACCCGGATTCGGGGCGTTACAACAGGAAAGTCAGGATGTACATGGACTACAGAGATCTGAACAAGGCAAGTCCAAAGGATGACTTTCCACTTCCACAAATCGACCTGCTAGTCTACAATACTGCTGTACATAGCTTGTTCTCATTTATGAACGGCTTCTCTTGATATAATCAAATCAAGATGGCAAAGGAAGATCAAGAAAAAACAGCTTTTATTACACCATGAGGTACCTTTCACTACACTGTCACGCCATTTAGGCTTAAGAATGCCGGGGCAACCTACCAACGGGCCATGACAGCATTGTTCCATGATATGATCCACAAGGAGATGGAAGTCTATGTAGATGATATGATTGCCAAGTCCTGCAAAGAAGAAGACCACTTGATCAACTTAAAGAAGGTGTTTGACTGACTCAGGAAGTACAGTTTATGGCTCAACCGAGCAAAATGTGTCTTTGGGGCTACATCTGGAAAATTTTTGGGATTCATAGTATGCAGAAGGGGAATTGAGATTGACCCGGCTAAAGCAAAAGCGATTATTGAAATGCAACCACCCAGAACAGAGAAGGAAGTTAGGGGTTTTCTCGGAAGAATTCAGTACATCAGCCGGTTCATAGCACAGCTCACTACCACCTGTGAACCAATCTTCAAGTTGCTAAGAAAGAATAGCCCCATGGTCTCGAATGATGATTGCCAACAAGCCTTTGACAAGATAAAAGAATATTTGCTGAATCCACCTGTGCTAGTATCACCAACTCCAGGAAGACCATTGATTCTGTACTTGTCAGTTTTGGAGACATCAATGGGGTGTGTCTTGGGGTAACATGATGAAACGGGCAGAAAGGAAAAGGTGATCTACTATCTGAGTAAGAAGTTCACAGAATATGAAGCCAAGTATTCTCCTTTGGAAAAGACCTGTTGTGCTTTAGTGTGGGCTACTCAAAGACTGAGGCATTACTTCCTCAGTCATTCCACATTATTGATATCCCGAATGGACCCTCTGAAGTACCTATTTGAGAAACAGGCACTAACTGGCAAAACGGCAAAGTGGCTGCTGTTACTTTCTGAATTTGACCTCAAATATGTCACTCAAAAGGCAATTAAAGGTCAAGCAATTGCTGATCACTTAGTTGAGTATCCCTTGCAAAACTAGCAGCCATTAAAGACTAATTTTCCTGATGAGGTAGTGTTGTTTACTGAAGAAGAGGACAATGAAAGTTCCTGGCAGATGTTCTTCGATGGGGCCACAAACATGAATGGAAATAGAATTGGGGCAGTTTTGGTCAAACCAGATGGTTCATACATCCCAATCGCAGTGAAGTTGAGGTTTCAGTGCACAAACAATATTGCAGAGTATGAGGCATGTATAATTGGGTTGCAAGCTGCTCTAGACCATGAGGTAGAGGAACTTGACGTATACGGAGATTCGAGTCTTATCATCTTCCAAACAACTAGTGAATGGAAAACCAAATATCACAAGTTGATCCCATATCACCAATATTTGGAAGAAATAAGTACCAAATTTACTTGAATTTCCTTCAGCTATATGCCAAGGGCCAAAAACCAGTTTGCAGATGCTTTGGCAACATTGGCTTCAATGATCAGTATTCCAGAAGGGGTAGACATCAAACCACCGAAAGTCGAGGTTAGAGATGAATCGGCTTACTGTCTTGTTCTAGAAGGAGTATCAGAAGAAGAAAAACCATGGTTCCATGATATTCGGAAATTTTTGAATGATCGGAGTCTTCCAGAAGGTGCTACCTTTACTAAGAAAAGGGCAATACAGAGATTAGTAGGACAATTCCTACTAAGTGGTGGGCAGCTATACAAAAGATCATACAATGACATACTACTCAGGTGTGTTGCCAAGGCTGAATCAGAAAGGTTGATTGAAACTGTACATGGAGGAGTCTATGGGCCGCATATGAATGGGCACATGCTTGCAAAGAAGATTTTTCGATTGGGATACTATTGGTCAACGATGGAGCACGATTGCTGTATACATGTTAAGAGGTGTTATCTGTGTCAAATCTATGCTGATAATAAGTATGCACCCCCAAGTGAGCTGCACAACATGACTTGTAACGCCCCGGATCCAAGTTACGTAGAGAAACCGTAACTTATCACCGAAGGTTAGTATATAACCCAGGATAGCAAATCAGAGTGAAGGAAAACATGAATAAAACAATAAGTAGATAATCAGAGTGCACTATAACCCAAGCTCATCAATAAAAATACTATATCCCAAGGCTAACTCACATGAACCAAACAAATACCCGTTGGTGCCGTCCTTACCAAAATCTGAAAACAAAACAAAACGGAAAATAATGAGATACGAATATCCCAGTAAGCAGCACATGCATGCTCAAATACAGTTCATCAGTTCTAAAATATGATACAGTTGTAACTCATGCAACAGTAGCGATAACACCTCAGTTCCGAATAATCCGAGTAATTCAACAGTAATCCAATCAATCAGTATAAAATACAGAAATAATCCAGTTCAACAAATATATAGGTAACATCAAATCAACAGTTGATAAGTCACTGCAGGACTCATGAAATAAAACTGTCTTTAACTAGGTAATGCCAGTGTTCACTATGCCACCTCCCGGCTTAGGTGCGATATGCCGAGTACACGATCATCGTCTTATTGCAGGAGAACCCACCCAGTACAGTGATGGGTTGGCATGTACTAATCCAGTCACAGTTCGAGTACACGATAAAATGAGGGATAGCCGCAGCCAGCCGAGTACACGATCAGGCCTCACTGAGTACACAGTGGAAACGCGTGCGTGAACAAAGTATTACAACTAGCAAAGAACAATCCTTTCCACTAACTAGCTCCTAACATGGATCCATAGCGAGCTATGCCCACTAGACTCTAAAACCAAAACCAACCATGAAATCTAGCAAGTACAACTCATCTCAATCTCAATTAAATCATCCCGAGTACACGGGGCATCTCCGAGATACACGGAGGCAACAGCATCCCGAGATACACGGGGCATCCCCGAGATACACGGAGGTAAGATAACCATCAATCCATCAACAATCCCAAAACATCATTCAAGTACGTGGAGAAAACCAAATAACCACATTTATCCAAAATAATTTGACTTTAAGTCTTTTTTTCAAAGTATTGCAGAAAATTCCCTTTCTATAGTCAAAGTTTGGTGAAATGGCTCAATTTCGGTTAAACCGGCAAATCCAAATGTTACAAACTAAAACTAAATGTGATGACTAAATTCAGACCTAATTTATTTAACTTGAGCCCAAACAGTAGCTCTTTCTATACATATTAACTTTAGTTCACCATCTTATTCCATCTTGATTTGGTTTTATAAAATAAGCCTTCCCTTGCCCTCACACAATAGTATTAATTTCTGTAGTTTCTAGAGACTTGGCACACCCTCCAAAAATCAAATTATCATTTATATTTACTTTACAAGTTCTTTCCATTAACTTTTATAAAACCACCTTAAGAGTTAGATTATGCCAATAATACCAAATGCTAAAATCAGGATTTAAACCTTTTAATAATTTCATATTGGTTCCACTGTTATTAAGCTTAAACAGTAGCTTCCCTATATAATTTATACTTAATTTATTCTTATTTAACCTAAGCCCTCAATGCCTTCTTTAAACACTTCCAATTTATTAAAATGCATTCTATTACTTTCTATTTCTAAGCTACTTACTAGTTGCAAATTCCCTCTAGTATTCCTCCCAAAGTAACCCAAATAAAGTCTGAACTTACCCAAAAGACTTTCATATATTCTTTACTCTAGAATTTCTATACTCAAAGATTTAGATTTATATCTAATACCAAATTCTGATCCCATTAGGTGGAACCTGAAGTATACCACCATTTCAGCATCTTCAATTTTCCGAAAACACTTCATTTCCATCCCTAATTAAGTTCCCAAATTAATTCCCAGGGTGGATTTTTAATAACACTTAATAATAACTGCAAATAAGCTGGCTGATTTCAACAATTCCTTCACAATCTTACACTTTAATTCTTCTATAATAAAATGGCATGGAAACCCTAGATAAAACTCTTTACAAATTACTTCTAACATCTATTTAGGTATTATAAGACAGGTTTTAATCATTTATTCATTAAAATATTGCTTTTGAGAAGGTAGCCGAACATGGCTAAGCAAAGTTGCATGAGCGCCTACCTCTCCTAGGTTGGCCATCCTAGGCAATCCTAGGCCCTCTCCATATTTGCACTAGCACCTACCTTCCTAGGTAGGCCATCCTAGGCGCCCTCCCTTTTTCACATTCCACGACTTGCCGCAACTAGAATTTGTTCCTAACTTATCTAATGCTTCATGCTCAAACCAAATCCAGCATAATTCTAAGTCTAATATTACTCAATTAGCATGCATCCAATTGTAATAAAACACATGAACATCCTACAAAGTTCTAAGCGATATTATCATCAAAACAGAGGGTTCGGCAGATCTATACTTTAACAAAATCACAGAACAGTTTCAAATCATCCAAAAAGAAATCAGGTTGTGCTACTTACCTGGAAAAGCTAATTTTCGAGTTGCTAAAGCTCCAATTTCTGCCAATAACAATTTCTGTAGAAAAGCTCCTACTCACGATCACTTCTCTGTAGTTTATCTCCTATTCGACCAAATCTGAATTTGCAGAATTTATCTGCTCTTGTTGATTTGAAGAGCTGCTGCAGGTGACTTCAGCTCAACTTCTAACAGAGATCAAAAACTAGATTAAGATCTCTCTCTCATCACCTCAAAATTCTGATTAGCCTCCTCGAACCCTGGCTTCTCTTCTTCTTCTATCCGAATTCTGGATCTCTTGAGCAACCAACGAAAATAACCAACAACTGAATTTTCCTCCTATTTATAATTGCCGCCCAACATGTGTTTAAAGCCTGATTCTATACTTGGCTCTCCAGAGATTTTCCTACACATGCACCCTCTATTTCCACTTGATTCCAAGCCAGACACACCACTGAACCTTCACAACTCAACCATAAAAAATTCCAATAATGCCCTTACCTATTTAAGTGTTATTGCCCCATCCGGTTGGACCAAAAGTCCGGGAATTAACTTCTTGGCCTTATTTCTTTGAAAATTACTAATTAAAATTAACTTAATTACTAAACTAATAAATTTTTAATTCCATTAAAAATTTGGGATTTTACATGACCTCACCATGGCCTTTCTCCATGTGGGGCATAGACGTCATTGGCATGATCTCTCCAAAGGCATCAAATGGGCAAAGATTTATTCTAGTAGCAATTGATTATTTCACTAAATGGGTTGAAGCAGCTTCATATGCAAATATCACAAGTAACCATGTTCTTAAAATTTTGAAGCACAACATCATTTGTCGCTATGGTCTACCAAATGCCATAGTATTAGACAATGCTTCAAATATTAAAAACAAGGATATGAAGAAGAAGTGTGAGCAGTTTCATATAACCCATCACAAGTCAGCTCTGTATAGACCAAAGATGAATGGGGTAGTAGAAGCAGCAAATAAGAATATAAAGAAGATAATTCAGAAAATGGTAGTAAGTTACAGAGATTGACATAAAATGCTACCACTTGCTCTACATGCCTACAGGACCTCAATCCGGACTTCTACTGGGGCAACCCGTATTCCTTAGTCTATGGAATGGAAGCAGTCTTACCAGTCGAAGTTGAAATCCCATCACTAAGAGTGCTAATGGAAGCAGAGTTAGAAGAAGCTTAATAGATGCAATCAAGACATGATCAACTCAATCTAATAGAGGAAAAGCGTTTGAAGGCGCTTTGTCATGGCCAGTTGTATCGGAAGAGAATGGCCAGGGCTTACAATAAGAAAGTGAAGCTCAGAATTTTCCAAGAAGGAAATTTGGTTCTAAAGAAAATCCTACCATTTTTGGAAGACCCTCGCAGGAAATTCAAGCCAAATTGGAAAGGGCCTTATGTTGTCAAGAAGGTCCTATCAGGGGGTGCACTCATCTTAACAGAAATGGATGGGAAAGATTTTCCTGAGCCAATTAACTCTGATGCGGTAAAAAGGTATTTTCCTTGATTGAATATTACTAGAAAATGATCCGAGGCCATTTTTCTTTATTTCCCAAAATTTTAATCCCCAGTCTAGCCAAGTCGAGCCTGTTCGTTTCCTTAATAAACCTAAATTGGGACTTACAGTTTTATATTGGGGCAAAAC
This sequence comes from Buxus sempervirens, assembly GCA_947561395.2. Lineage (NCBI taxonomy): Eukaryota > Viridiplantae > Streptophyta > Magnoliopsida > Buxales > Buxaceae > Buxus > Buxus sempervirens. The sequence goes on along the minus strand of OX387185.1, from coordinate 26,812,446 downwards.
AAATTGGGGCAAAAACAAAAGAAAAAAGAAATGAAAAAGAAAAAAAAAAGCAAGTGGCAAATGAAAGTCAAGTGCAAAAAGAAAAGGAATAAACAAAGTTTGGGGAATGGGGATCATATTCATCATGATTGTAAGTCTAGTTGACCTATTTCCATGTTTGGAAAATTTTGAGCCTTTAATATCCTTTCTTTCATAAACTGAGCTTAGCCTTTGTTTCGTCCTATTTATAAGCCCTTGGTGATTTTAGTATATTCTTTCAATTTTCAGAGTAAAAGATTGGTTATGACGGAATACAAAAGCCGGCCCTAATGAAAACCGTAACTGGCGCTAGGGGCAACATTGGCAAGAAAAAAAGAAGAAAAAAGGAAAAGAAAAAAGAAAGGAGAAGAAATTTTTTTTTTCAAGGGTTGAGTTGATCATATTGTCCAAGCTTGAAGTGAAATCGGTATGAGCACAGGAGATGGAACAGATTGGGAATAATGGGGTCAATTCTGGAAGAAAAGGCATTTGGGGATGACTCTAAGGGTCCTAGGATAGACAGATTTGATCTCTCCCTATTGCTTGACTCATCCTTTTCATTATTCAACTTGATTTTAATTCCTTTAATTATGTGCAATTAAGTGTTTTGGACCAAACTTCAAAAAAAAATCATTATATTTTGGCTAGTGATAAGAAATCAATTACTTTTTTATAAAACCTTGGTTTTTACAAGCATCTGAGAATTTTGAGGCCAATAGTATAAAAACTTATTTTTGAGTAAAACCCTTTGTCTTTCCACTATGGAGTTTGCTTTGATACAAAGGTATGGAAAAAAGAAAAAAAAAAGAAAGAAAAAAAATGCAATAAAAGGAGCTAATCCCTATCCCCTAGGCGCTCCTCAAGCTCCCGAATCCGAGCTGCTTGATCTGCAATAATCTTAGAAGCTCCCTCTGCATCCGAATCACTCAAAAAAGAGATGACCTCATTTGAAAGTGCCTTCTTGATCCTCATACCTCTAAGGCTAGCTAAGGCATCCTAGTACTTCTGCCATATCACTCGGACTTCAAAGAGGCGGGCCAACCTCTACTCCTCAAGCTTCTCTTCCAAAGCAACAAGGCGAGAAGCCTGTTCTTCAATCTACCTCTCCAAATCAAGGCCTCGTATCCTGAGTTCTTAAGCCTCTCGTACCAAAATTTGTTGAAGCCGTTTGTGAGATGCTCTCTCAGAAGCTAATATATCTTCATAAGTGGGTGCAGGAATAGCAGGAGGATCCTTTGGTACTGGGGCATGACTCTGAACCTGCTCTCTGATCCAGAAAAGGTAGTCCTTCACATATGACTCAGAAAAGACTGGGTCCCTCATGAAGCGCACATAGGACCATTCCTTCATCAACCGAGCACATAGCCCCATGGTGGCTGGTGTAAGTGGTCTCAAGAAGTCCTTATATCCATTTGGGATTATGATCCCCTAAGTTCCTCCAAGCTGCCAAAGGACCCTCAGAGGAAGATAAAGAACAGCAGATTTCAAGCCTACTAGAACCATGAAGTTTCTGTCTCTGAAGCTGATCACTGTCTCGGGGTTTGGCTGATAAGTGCCAGGTCATCTCACCTGGTCACCCTGAAGTGCCCAAGAAGGTGAACCCCTGCTTGCCGCCTTGGATGTTAGGACATCCCCGGTTACTCATCAAAACAAGAACTTTCATTCTTGTGAAAAAGCGGCGATCAATCATCTCAATCTGATTCAGGTGGTCAAGCGACCAAAGCTGCAAAAAGAGGGAGTATTTTAATTTATCTTAGCTTCACAAGAAGGTTGTAAAAAGAAAAAGAAAAAAAAAAGAAGAAAAAGAAGAGAAAAAAAGAAGAAAAAATATAAGGGGGAATCAGATCTTACCTGCAAGATAGGAGCACATGCAAGAAAGTTTTTCTTCTTCCTGAAATAGCAGTCAGTTAATGCCTGATACATTCTTGCCAAGATCATAGGGGCCAATCTCTCCCGCTCCCTAACCTGGCATATAACTGAGATAAGAGCCAAGTCCACTTCATCATCATTTCGTGGAAAAAGTAGTTGATTAACCACCATCAATGTCAAGGCATTAAACTGGGCTTGGGTGTTGTCACTCCTTAGAAATTTTTTAGTCAAGAAAGGCTTGGATAGGGTCAGTGGGGAGTCAGATTCCTCTAGGTCCTTCTTCCTCATGCCCAAAAAAGTAGAAGCTTCTTTCTTGTAGCTAGGCTTTAGGGGCGGGTTCACCACTTTTTCTAAAAATCCCAAGCTAAGAATGGTTTCAATCTCCTCAACTGTAGAGGTCATCTCTTTATCCCTAAGCCGAAAGAGATTTAATTGAGGTTCCTAGTGTCCAATCAAGGCCTCAATAATTTCCCATTTAAAGGGTATGGTAGGGATGAGCAGGATATGGCCTAAGTTGGTAGAATCACATAAGACATCATCTTCTAGGGTTATGGAGTTAACCCACCTGTTGTAGAATGAATCCACAATGTTATATCTTGTAAGATTGGGTGGTTTTGATCTAAAGAGTTGTCTTGCAGGAGGGATTTCGTCGACAGAGGAAGACGGGGCAAGAGAAGCCATGGAACCTTCAAAGGATGCACAAGAAGCAATGGGCGGCTACTTAGAGGGTTTTTAGAAGTAGGAAGAATGCCATAGTGATGTTCCTCAGGGTTTTTATAAAAAAATCGCGCAAAGGCAAAAACCGCATTTAAAATGCGAACACGGCATGTCCGCATATTTAATGCGGACGCACTATGTTCACAAATAGAATGCAGACACACCTTGTCCGCATATTAAGTGCGGTTTCGGCACAAAAAGTGAAAAAAAATATGCAATTGCATTTGGATGCTGTTTTAAGCTTCACCTATTCCTGTTTATACATGAATGAGTCAATAAAATGCAGAATATAAATGAAGAAGAGACTAAATGAATCAAATTTTCTTTTCATACATAAATGAGAGTATACCTCGTTTTTATACAATATACATATGATATCCTAATCTACTCTCTCTCAGTAGATCCATCCCCACGGCCACGTACTCTGCCACGTCCGCTGCCTCGAGATCGCCGGCGCCCAAAGACATGTTCCACAATACGACGAGCTGTACAACGGTTCATCCTGCCCAAAATACACTGAACATCATACATCATATATGAAGGCACAAGGCCGGCAATTGGATGATCAGGAGGAACGTACCCCGAGGTATCCACATCTCCGGTAGGCTCCGCATCAGGGTCGACAGGGACGGGCTCAATCGCAAGATCAGCGGCAGGCTCTGCACTCCCACTAGCCGCAGGCTCGGATGCCTCAAGAGCATCGGCATTAGGCCTCGAGTCCACCACAGGCTCAATAGGTGCCTCCTCAATCACAGCAGCATCCCTGGTAGGCTCCATCTCGATATCCATCTCAGTAGCAGCATCTGGAGCGGTCTCTGGTACTGGTGTGCGCTCGTCGGAAACGCGGCATGGGAAAGTTTGGAGTCGCCACCGCCTGATGGGGTGCAGGCGGACACCTGGGTGCCTAATCTTGTCTATTAGGGCTTTTGGTCTACGGCTTTGAGATTCTAAGTAGGGTCTCGGTTGCGGTCCGGGGAAGTCCGTAGACACCCCGGTCCACCCCGTCGGGTGACGGGTCCCTTAGGTTTACCCTGGTTTGAGTCAGCTCACTTTGGTCTCACCCGATTCCTAATCCGATATGCAGTTTGGTTAAGTTTGGCGGGACCACCTGAGTGGTGTGGGTCCCTTTAATTGCATTTATATTGATTAATTAGGTGATGTGGGTCTGGTTGGGCGGGCCCCATTGGAAGGCCCGCGGTGTCCTTGGTGGGCTTAGTTAAGCCCGTGTACCCTTGTGGGCATCGGTCTATCCTAGGAGGCCCTTTGGGCTTTGGTTAGTTCAATTGACTTTTATTTTTGGTTTCAAATTGGTTTTAAGTGTTTTTCATGTAAGGGTGGGCCAGATTGGTTTGTGGGCCCCTTAGGTGGGCCCACCTGGTGGTCGAGTAGTTTTATTGGATTTATCTTTTTAATCTGCCAAAGTGAGTTGGACACTGGGCTTGGGGCCCGTAGTCCAAATCTGGGCTTGTAAGCCCAAGTTACTAGAAATTAGGGTTTGCACCCTTCCTTGGTTCGGTTGGTGGGCTTTGGTGGGCCCGGTAGGCCCTTGCCCTTGGTCTAGGCCAAACCACGCATTTCGTGCATCAATTCACTAATCTGGTTCAGGTGGACCGCCTTAGGTTTGGCCCGCCCGGTTTGATCAGTTAATTTTACTTATCTTGATTAAGTTGCATGCATACCTTTCATTGTGTTTATTGGGCTGGGTGGGCCTCGTTGGAAGGCCCACTGGAAATCAAGTTGAACCGGGGGTCCGAGTCCCATATTGGGTTTCCGGGTGACCCGAAAACCCTTTTGGCTTATTTGGCTTGATTTAGGAATGCCACCCATGTCTAGCAAAAGTTACAGAATATACATCACAGAAACAGATCAAAATTGATATTTATAAAGGAGAGACTGGCTCATTATACTGGGTCCAAGGGGAGGGATTTTTCGGGATTTTTCAAGGTAAAGGGCATTTTCAGGATTTATCAAGGTAAAGGGCATTTTTGGGATTTTTCAAGGTAAAGGGCATTTTCGGGATTTGTTAAGGTAAAGGGCATTTTCGGGATTTTTCAAGGTAAAGGGTATTTTCGGGATTTTTTAAGGTAAAGGGCATTTTCGGGGTTTTTCAAGGTAAAGGGCATTTCGGGATTCTTTTTTTAAGGTGAAGGGCATTTTTGGGATTTTTCAAGGTAAAGGGCATTTCGGGATTTTTTAAGGTAAAGGGCATTTTCCGGATTTTTTAAGGTAAAGGGCATTTTCCGGATTTTTTAAGGTAAAGGGCATTTTCGGTATTCATTTTTAAGGTAAAGGGCATTTTCGGGATTTTTCAAGGTAAAGGGCATTTTCGGGATTTTTTAAGGTAAAGGGCATTTTCGGGATTTTTTTAAGGTAAATGGCATTTTCGGGATTTTTTAAGGTAAAGAGCATTTTCGGGATTTTTTTTAACGTGAAGGGCATTTTCGGGATTTTTTTTTAACGTGAAGGACATTTTCGGGATTCTTTTTTAAGGTAAAGGGCATTTTCGGGATTTTTCAAGGTAAAGATGAAGTGGGCGCGAGCTGAGCGCATCCAAATTTAAGTGAGCGCGAGCTGAGCGCGAGCTGAGCGCATCCAAATTTAAGTGAGCGCGAGTTGAGCGCATCCAAAAATGAAGTGGGCGCGAGCTGAGTGCACCCAAAAATGAAGTGAGCGCATATACCCTGATTTTTGTTTTTTTGCCCGAACTCCATTTTTAATGGTTTTTAAGCTCTATACTCCATTTTTAATGGTTTTTAAGCTCTGTAATCACTCTCTGGGGATCCCCAGACCCCCAAGAGATACTTAAACATACTTCGAGGTTAATCTAACCTAACTTCTCCTCGCGACTCAAATCTCTTCGCGAGAATCCGAACCCCAAAATCACACTTCAACAACAAATTAACAGAGAAGGGAAAAGGGGGTTTATAATGGGGTACACAAGATGAAATTACCACGGGGAACATGCTCCCCTTCGAATCACACAAGCAGTATTAGTAAGAAAAATGGTAGAAGAGAAAACCTCGTGACATGCTATGCTTGAAATGAGCTTATATTCTAAACAAAAGAGTGGCCGGGAACATTACCTGGGTGTCAAAGCACCCTTCTGAAGTGAGCAGGTAGGCTCCCCCTTTGAAGCTCCAGCAGCGACTGGAATCTCCTCCTTTGAGCTCACCCGGCAAGCTCCTCCTTCTCCTTTGGGTATCAAGAGATGAGGATGAGGATGGGAAGAGAGATCCGAGGAAGGTGGGGAAGAAGTGTTTGGTTTGTTCTTTGGGGAAGATGGTGGTCAAGACCACCTGTGCCCGACGAAGAAGAAGCTTAAAACGCAGAACCCCCAAAAATGCTGAACCAAAAAAATGTCCAACCTCTGCAAATGAGGGTTGCCGCGGCTTTTATTGAAGGATGCCTGGGTATCCGCCGACCTTGGCCCCCAGTTGTTGTCGCTCGGCCCGAGCGACAAAATGATTGCCAAACATTCAATGCGGCCGCGGTTTTGTTTAAAAAATCCAAAAATTAATATATAGTCCCTGGGATATTTAGGTTTAATATTATTTTATTCAGATATTTCCAGATATTTTCAGATTGGTCCCTGGGATATTTTGAATGTTTGGATATTTATGGATTTGATCCCCGAGATATTTTCCTGCGCAACTCGCCACGTGTGCAGCTTTTGCCACGTGCGCATTTTGCCGGTTTTGCTGCTCGGGAATTTCGTCAGCTCATATTTTCTTCATCCGGGCTCCGATCTAGGCAAACTCAGTTGCATTGGAACCGTATCGGAGACCGATGACCTAGGGGTAGGCCTCCAGATCGGATTTTAGCAGAAAGTCAACTTTTGGCTCTACTCAAGTTTGACCGCCCGCAGAACCTTCATCCGGACCCCGATTCCTGCAAACTCAGTTGCGTTGGAACCGTGTCGAGATTCTCTATCCAATGACCTAGGGGTAGGCCTCCAGATTGGATTTTATCAGAAAGTCAACTTTTGGCTCTGCTCAAGTTTGACCGCCTGCAGAACCTTCATCCGGACCCCGATTCCTGCAAACTCAATTGCGTTGGAACCGTGTCGAGATTCTCTATCCAATGACCTAGGGGTAGGCCTCTGGATCGGATTTTAGCAAAAAGTCAACTTTTGGCTCTGCTCAAGTTTGACCGCCCGCAGAACCTTCATCCAGACCCCGATTCCTGCAAACTCAGTTGCGTTGGAACCGTGTCAAGATTCTCTATCCAATGGTATAAAACGAGGTGGCCAAATTTCACTTGATCAAAAAGTCAACTTTTCACCCCTTAGGGTTTGACTTTCTGTCCAGGGTTTGCATTTGTGGTTTTTCTGGGAGCGCAAAAATGAGGTGCTTACAACTGGGACAGACTTAGGAACCTCCTCTGCAATAGGAGCAGCGTCAGATGAAGTGCCAACCTCTATCTCCGGCTCTGCTGCTAACATCTCTGTGGCTCGAGGGGAGGTCACAAGCTCCATCAATGACACTGAAAATACCTCACCGCCAGGATGTGTATAATAGGGAGAAGAGCGAGAGGAAGGACCAGTCGTGTCATATTGAAAATAAGAAAAAGAATTCTAATCAGAACAGAATAAACAAATGCAAGAAGCAGAAATTGAAAGAAGAGAAGAATCTACCTGAACATGAGATGGACCCGCCTGGTCTTGTGTATGAGATGACCCGCCTGGTCCTTTGCCCTAGCCAGTTGCACTCTACAATCGGCAATTGTGACAAGGAGGGCGTCCCGCTTGGCGATAGCAGCATCTCGCTGACGCTCTAAATCAGTATATCGAGCCCGGACCTCTGCCAACTGAGCCTCCTGAAAGAAAAGAAAATATGTCAGAAATTCTAAGCCAAAGTGAAGATAAGAAATGAAAATCAAAGGAGGGAAGAGCATACCGTGGTGTCGTAGGCTCTAATCACTACCCCTCCAATCTCAGTGACTCCGCCTCGGACAGGCATGGGTGGCATGAGGCACACAACTGAAGCCTACCTAAACCAGGCATCATAGTCACCCTCCACCAGTAGTGTATCCGCCTCTGTCTACTCTAGGAACAGAGCGGGATCAATGGGCCCAGGAGGAACAGAAGGAGTAGTATCCATAGGAAGGACAGGGATTTGAGGCTCGCCAGTATGATGATAGTAGTAGCGCTCGCCCAGATACCAGATGCTACCCAACTGACCAAACTGGTATCTCTGACGCCTCGGATCAGGGCCAAATGCATCATCTGTAATCGCCTGTAAGGCAAGACCCTCGGGAATGTCCTCGAACCGGGGGATGGACAGCTGAAAGAACAAAAAAAAGGGGACGTTAGGCATATGATTCAGGGAAAACATAGAAGAAAGAAAAAACTGAAGAATGCTTACCTCGGTCCTGTAAAGCCGATCCAAATGAGCCCGAGCCGACCTAGGTCAACTCTTCTCAGAGTTGGGCTCCACAAGACTCCATCTACGAGCCATCGGAAATGTCTCCTCTGGTAGCATAGAGGTGGGACGGAAGTAAGGTATATACACCCTAGCAAAAAACTGCAGAAAAAAGGGGGTCAGAAGAATGAAAAAGAAAAGAAGATAGAAAAAGAAAAGAGATATGTATTTCACCTCCAAGAAGGGCCAGAAAAACTGGCATCCAACTCTGGTACCTCGGGAGGTGGAAAGGCCTCTGGAGACTCGACGTAGGCCGGCCAAGATGGTACCAAAAATGAGCGGGCCCCAAGCATACCTCTTCGCCAGTTGCAGATCCCTCAACAAGCTCAAAAAGTGAGGTCTGACGGAGGTCGTATCCTCTGGGTAAAAGCAGGAACCCATCATATAGAGGAATACGAAGCGGAATGCTACAAGGAAGCTTGCATGGCCCATAGCAATCTGACTAAACTCCCTCTCCCGAAAGGCGTCTCTCAACCAAGTCAAAGACAATTTAGGCCTCCCTCCATCCCAGGCCTCCGGAGGCACCGCTTCATATCCAAGAAGAGCAGCAATCTCAGCCTCATCTGGCCTCACCATCTCAGGGATGATATCTCCAGACATCCTAATCCCAGTAAGAAGTGCAAAGTCTGATGGCCGAATCCCGATCTCTATATCTGGGAAATGGAAGCTCAACATCTCTGGGAAAAATCTCTCGAGCATCACCGTGATCAGTGCTCGATCCAATGGCACGGCGGGGATGGTGATGAAGTGGCCGAACCCAAATATGCCCAACTCCCGGCGGAAGGACGAACTGCAACCTCCAAGGAATCTGGTGAAGTTGGCCCAACTCTCTCTGTAATGGGACAGGGGATACTCCAGAGGGACATCCGCCCTAATACAGGCTGAGGGATGAGTCCTCAGGCCATGAAGAAGGTCGGTGCCCCTATTCTACGCTGCAATCGCCGCAGGCACCTCCACTCTGGTCTCAGACCCCTCTCTGCCTCGGCCTCTACCTCCATCACGGCCTCCGCCTCTACCTCAGCGCTCACCACGGCCCCTACCTTGGCCAGGAGCCTCAACCACCGACTAAAGAAACAAATTGAAAGAGTAAATGATCAGGGTGAAGGATTTTGAAAGAAGATGAATTTCAGAAGGGTTAGAGTATACCTCTGGGGTCACCTCCCGCGAACCCCCAGAAGGGAGATCAGGGACATCCGAATTAGAATCCCTCTCAGCTCTCGAGGAAGAAGCCACATCGGCCGGATCCCTCCGAACCCTAGAGGAAGAGGGCTCATTGGTAGGATCCTTGGGAGCTGAACGAATGCGAGCCATCTGCGGGTTCAAATTAGGGAGATGTTTCATTATTTGTGTTATAGATTTTATTGTTTGACTTTCATTTTAATCAAGCTTAATTGTGTGCAAGAAAAAGAAAAAGAAATGCTTCAGAAGTTCCCAGCCAAATTTGGAGTCAACTGAAGGAGTTTATTTTCTGTTTTGAGAAAATTTCATTGTTTTATTTAATTGTCTTTGATTTAACCTAGAAAATATATAAAAATTATATATAGGAAGTGCAAACTTCTTATATATTCTCTTTATATGAGAAAAAAAAGAAAAAAGAGAAAAAGAAAAGAAAAGAAGAAGAAAAATGTGTTTATATTATTGTCCTTGTTGATATGTCTTTTAAGATGCCTAATCATAGTTTTTGCTTGGTTTCAGGACAATCAGGGCATGTGCAAACTAACAGAAAGGGGCAAGTTCAGAAAATTATTTGGTTCATGCCACAATAGTTGAACAAGATGCTTTAGCACCAAAAGGGGGTCAAGAATCGGTGTCACTGAAGCAAATCCCACAAATGCCCAGTTCAAATTAAATGTTGTCAAAACAAACAAAGGGGGATCATCATCATATCCAAACAGGCAAAGCAGTTTAGTGAAGTCATAACATTCATGAACTAGACACAAGTCATTTGCATAGACAGATTTCAGCTCAATCAGGGTGCTGGTAAAAATTTAGGGCCTTGATACCCCATGGAATTAACAGAAAGTCTGGTCAAAAGGGACAAGGCCGAGGTAAGACATCCAAACCAAGATGAGTCAGCATTTACAACCGAAATCAGAGCATAGATTGTATAACATTAATTGGAAATAGAGATTTATTCATGAGTAACAATTATCCAAATACATATGATGTTTTCGGATGGGGTACTGGCAGAAGAATCAGATCAATATAAGACCAGAGTCAAATGTAGGAAACTAGAGTTTATTTGTTCATGAATAGATCATCAAAACCATGCATTCAAGAACAGAGAATCAAAAATCATTCATGGAAACAATGTAGCAATTGTAGGATAAAATGCTGGCAAGAAAAAAAAGACATACCTGTTTAGATTGCAAGGAAGGATTTTGCAAGAAAAGAATCGAATCATGGAGTCACCTTAGTCGGAAATAAACTCACTTGGAAGAAACTTTCTAGTCACCGGCAGTGAATCAAGGCGCACCCAAACACAAGGGGAACACTGTTGCGGTAGTGGGACTGTGTTGGAAATAAAGTAGCTGGAAGTATTGAGGTTTGCCGAAAATAAAGAAGCTCACTGGAGATGGTCAAGGTCACCGGAGAACAAGATAGTCGCCGGAAAGGATGTATGTCGTCGGGGAAGAGTTGAAGACCGGAGAAGCAAGTGCGGGCACAAAGGGATTTGAGAGGAAATGAATAGTGCCGTTCGCGCTCGCAATTAAAAGGGCCCTAGAAATCCGCAGAAGAAATGCGGACAAGCAAGGTCCGCAAAGGAAATATGGACATGCCAAGTCCGCAATCAAAATGCGGACATGGCAGTTCCGCAATGCAAATGCGGACAAAAGCAAAAAAATGATTTTTCGTGATTTTCTCCACATTTTTCAAAGCCTTAATGCCCATTTTGATTGTAAGTTGCAAGGATTGCCATTTATCCGCTTTTGTTTAAAAGATTTTCTGGAATCTCACTTCATAGCCATGAGTGCTCAATGAGACTAGATAGAAGGATTTGCCCCTTAAAGTTAGGGACTTTCAGCAAATCCTCCACACAAATGCTTTTTTTCCAAAATTTTCCTTTCAATCCTTTCAAGTTGCAATTAGCTAGGCAAATCTTAGGAAAAGTGCAATTTTGGGTCTTTTTGCTCTCTGCTGATAATTGGTTTCAATTCCAGCAGAGAGGGGGCAGTTATAGACACCCCAAATTGCACTACCAAAATGAGAAAATAAGGAAAAATATTTATTTGGATTTGAAACAGGTCAAAAAAGATGAAAATTTGGTCAAACCTATTTTGTCCACTTAAGGTATGCGGACACTCTTAGTTTTCAGCGAATTCTTAGAATCTCGTTTTTTAAGCACTGGTTCTATTTTGATCTCCTCTCTAAGGTTTCGTGCGTCCGTTTTTGCCCTAATTCATGTTTCTAAAATGGGATTGGAACATTCTAGAACCTCTTAGGACCACCCCTGCCCTTGCTCTCGCTTATAAATAGGAGGCCTTTCCTCAAGCAAATGGCATAAAATTGTGTGTGTGAAATTGCCGGGAAATTGATGTGAAATTGTGACTGAAGATTGTGGCTAAGAATTGCTGAAAAGTGAACTCCAAGTGAAGAAGAGAACCCCTGCCTCTTTGCTTTCTCAAGTCCAGGTAAGCTTCTCAACCTCTTTACTTTTGTAAAACCCCAAATTTTCTACATGATTTATATTGGAAAAATAAACTTAATAAGCTGTGTGTATGTAGGGAAACTCGGTGGGAGAGCATGCACCGAATCATGGATTTTCAAAAACTCGTCGAGCGGCAAAGTAAGTATAGTAAGTATAAATACTTAGGGAAGTAGAATCGTAGGTTTCGTTCGCATCCATTGAGACTAAAGGAGATTACGGCTGTTGTTCTAGGGTTTTGGAGAGGAGCCGACTGGTGGGGTTCTTTGCGAAGAAAGTTCAAAGGATCGACTGTTGGACTTTCGAACAGGAGGATCGAAGGAGGATTGACTGTGGGGTTTTTTTGTTCAAGTAGTTGCTGTTGCAAGGATTTGAGCATGCAAGAGGTGAATAGCATCGTTTTCATCTGAGGTTTTTTGGGTTTTGCCTATTGGGTTTAGCCGTATGCATATTTTCGGAGAATATCGATTTAGCGTGTGTTCTTGGTAAAATTTTAGAGCGAAGAATTATAGGTTGTTAGATTTAATTTGAATCGTGTCTAATATTCTTTGGAGGATGGTAGAAGTGTAGAAGAGTCATTACAGAGGTGAGAAAATGGGTCAGTCATTGTAACGCCCCGGATCCCTGTTGTTCATTAAAGATATAACACGTCTCACAGAGGGTTAGGTAAGGATCTCAATAACGGTGATCGCTGGATAATCACACACAATTTATATCACATCAAAGTGCACAATTAAAATTCTCATCCAAGCAATCTATAGAATCTTCAAATACATCAAATGGTTCCAATTTACTACCTTATTACAATTCCCACAAATTCAATTGAACAGAGTTTAAGACTAAATAACCTACTAGTCTAAGGATTGTAGTAATAATCCTCCTCCCTATAAGTGTCAGTCGGATCTACCCCAGTAGGCGCCTTACCACGAAGATCTGAAAAACAAAACAACAACGAGGGATGAGATACGAATATCTCAGCGAGTGACACATGCATGCAGAAATAGTTAACACAGTTATAAGACATGCTTCGATAAATAACCAACAAATTAAACAACAGATTTCCGATAACAACACAAAAAGGTCAATGTCATGCATATTGTTACATTGATTAATTTACATGCCAAGTAGACACTCCACACCTCCATGTACACAGTTCCGGCCTACTCAGGGTATCGGACACTCTGAAATGATGGCCTACTCAGGGTATCGTCATCCAATGCCGGCCTACTCCGGGTATCGGCACTGACAACCAGGCCTACTCAGGGTATCTGGCTGCTCTACACTGGTCGTGGCAACACACAAGGCCATGCAATTACACCAATAAACAAATACCATCACATTACTAAGCTTAACAAGGATCCAAGGGAAGCTAAACCCAAAACCGATAAATAACCAAAGAAACTCCGCATTCAGTAAACCCACATTTATTTCAAAACTGTGTATCCCAATACACACATCACAAGTTGTTCCAACCAGAACAGTAACTCCTCACAAGTGTTCCAACCAGAACTTCAACTCATACAAGAAAATAGTCTTTACAATTCATTTCAACACTTGCCAATAAGTAAAGCCAGGATTTAATAAATTCTCAACCAAGTACAGTGTTTAACCAAAGAGAACTAAAATAGGAACTCCTAGTGTTTGGTATCCAAAACATCACCTACAGATAGCCCTAAATTTGCCTTGGAAGCTCCTAAGAATTTCCAGAATTTATCTTTAATATTCTCATAGGTAATATTGTTTCTAGAGTCTTAAACATGTGATTTGTCGAGTGCTTGAAACCTCTTATCATCAAAATCCAACTTGGTTTACTCAAACATGCAATTCGGCAAAGAAATGGACCATGCGCTGACCTCCTGCACTAGGCGCGAAGTGGGCGGGAGGTCGATGGTCGAAATTTTTGGGTATGCGCCCACTTCAAGTCGAGTGAGCGCGAGCTAGGCGCGAAGTGGGCGGGAGGTTCGCTCGAGATGCGCGTATCGGGTTTAAGTGTGCGCGAGATGCGCGTATCGGGTTTAAGTGCGCGCCAGCTGAGTGCGAAGTGGGCGCAAGCTCGGAGGATAGTTTAATTTAACCTTGCGCCTACTACCCGAAGTGGGCACTAGTGAGCGCCAAGTGGGCGGATAGAAAACTAAATTTCGAGTCTCTTTTATTTCCAGATCTACAACTCTGGCCGAACTTTTTCGGTCTGTAACTACTTCTTTAGTCTCCTAATATCCCCCTAACACATTCAAACTAGTTTTGGAGTTAATCTAACACAATTTTTATTTATCCTCATCCAGTTCTAAAGAGATAACCCTCGGACTATCTCCGTCCAGAAAAAACCAATGAATATCTCATTCCACAAACATATGCATTCGGATTAAACCTACGAGTAATACAAAACCCAGGTTTTAAAACAGTGCCACTCACCTTATATGCTTCCAAGTCTTGGCAACAGCAACCCCTCGTAGAGCAAACCCCAACCAACCGTTCGTTCGTCTGGTTGCTATAGTCGCCCAGATGTTCTCTTGATCACAAGAAGAAAAGCCCTCCTGAACTTCTTGATCACGAACACTAAACGGCCAGAACTTCCCCAGATCTTGTTCTCTCCCAAGAAACCTAGGACAAAATTGCCGCAACCGCAATCGCCAATCCTCAATACAAGTATAAGCGTATTAAGAGCAAAACCCAAAACCTAATTTTTCTAGAGTATAAATACCTTCCGTAATTAGTTTGCCGCTCGACGAACTTTCAAAACCTCTGATTTGGTGTGTGCTCGCCCACTGAAACTCCTACATCCACAAACCTTATTAGTTTAATTTATTATTATTATTATTTGTTTTTCCCATTAAATCATGAAAAATCATCGGGGTTTTACATTCTCCCCCCTACAAAAATTTCATCCTCGAAATTTACCTCAAGAGGAAACAAATAACTCTGGATACTTCTTTCTCATCTCTTCCTCACCTTCCTAAGTGCATTCTTCCATGGAATGGTTTTGCCACAACACTTTTACCAAGGGTATCACTTTGGTGCGAAGGATCTGCTCACGTCGATCCAAAATCTGTACTAGCTTCTCTTCATACGTCAAATCCTCCTGAATCACCAAGGGTTCGGAATCTATCACATGACTGGGATCAGAGATATACTTACGTAGCATAGAAATGTGAAATACGTCATGCACCCCTTCCAAGTGGCCTGGTAAAGCCAAACGATATGCTGCTAGGTTAATCTCCTTCACTATCTCATATGGACCAATGAACCTCAGTGATAATTTCCCTTTCTTCCCAAATCTTCTAATGCCTTTGGATGGGGAAATCTTTAAAAAGACCATATCTCCCACTTCGAATCTCAGCTCTCGCCGTCTAGTATCTGCATAACTCTTCTGACTACTCTATGCAGTTAATATTCGTTGCTTGATGAGTTTTACTTTTTCCATACTATCTTGAATAATTTCTGGCCCAAAATACTGTTTCTCCCCAATCTCAACCCAACATACTGGTGATCTGCACACCCTACCATACAAAGCCTCATACGGTGCCATCTGGATGCTAGCTTGGTAGCTATTATTGTAGGCGAACTCCACCAGATGCAAATACTTGCTCCAGCTGCCACCCCAATCCAAGACACAACACCTCAACATGTCCTCCAAAGTCTGGATAGTCCTCTCGGACTGACCATCAGTCTGCGGATGAAAACTGGTACTGAAACTCAACTTGGTACCCATGGCCTCCTGGAAACACTGCCAAAAGTGAGATGTGAAACGGGAATCCCTATCTGACACAATAGACACTGGAACCCCATGCAACCGGACTATCTCCGGTGTGTATAGCTCAACCAATGACGCTAGATTCTGAGTAGTCGAATAAGGCAAGAAGTGAGCGGATTTGGTCAGCCTATCAACAATTACCCATACACCGTTGTGATTTTTGGCTGTAGGTGGTAACCCATTCACAAAATCCATTGTGATATGCTCCCATTTCCACTCAAGCACTAGTAACGGTCTCATCAATCCTGGAGGTCTACGATGTTCTGCTTTTACTTGCTAACATATAAGACATTTAGCTACAAATTCGGCAATGTCTTTCTTCATACCCGACCACCAATATACCCCCTTCAAGTTCCGATACATCTTGGTGCCACCCGGGTGAACTGCATATCTGGACCTGTGACTCTCATCAAGTATCACTCCTTTTATCTCATTGTCATTCGGAACACAAATACTACCCTTAAATTTTAGCAGTCCATCCCTGATCTCAAATTCTCTAGCTGTCTCATCACCCTTTGATACTAACTCCCTGGTATGTGTCAACTCTGTATCAGTCAACTGTCTATCACGAATCTTCTGTATCAACTCAGGCTCCACCTGAACTCGTGACAAAATCAAACCATGACCGTGGGTGCTAAACTCTCCTGGCCAGTCTACCACTGTATCAACTAGAGTGCACTGGCTAGCCATAAAAGTAACTAATGTGGCCACCCCTTCCTGAGAAACAATCCTACAGCTCAAAGCATTTGCCACCACATTTGCCTTACCAGGGTGGTAATGAAGAGTAAAATCATAGTCCTTTAGGAGGTCCATCCATCTCCTTTGTCCCATATTCAACTCCCTCTGAGAAAATATATACCTCAAGCTCTTGTGATCTGAGAATATCTCAAATTGAGCTCCCATCAAGTAGTGCCTCCATAACTTGAGTGCAAACACGATCGCTGCCAACTCCAGATCATGGGTAGGATAATTCTTCTCATGCGGACATAGTAACCTCGAAGCATATGCTACTGCCCGCCTCTGCTGCATCAAAACACAGCCCAATCCTACTCGTGAAGCATCACAATCAATAGAAAATCCTTCGCTTACTGATGGAACAATCAGAACTGGAGCTGTAGACAGTTTACCTTTCAACTCCTGAAAGCTGGTCTCACACTTATGACTCCATTCAAACTTCACTGCCTTCTTAGTGAGATTGGATAAAGGTGCTGCCACTCTGGAAAAAATTCTCTATGAATCTCCTGTAATATCCAGCCATCCCCAAGAAACTCCGAATCTCTGTCACAGATGAAGGTCTAGGCCACTTTGCAACAGCCTGCACTTTAGCTGGATCCACTGCTATACCGTTCCCGGAAATCACGTGCCCCAAGAAACTCACCTCTCTCAACCAGAACTGGCACTTACTGAACTTTGCGTACAATCGGTGTTCTCTCAATGTCTGCAACACTGTCCTGAGGTGCTGCATGTGATCCTCTCTACTCTGGGAATACACCAAAATGTCGTCAATAAACACGACCACGAAACTGTCCAAGTAAGGATGAAATACCCGATTCATCAGGGTCATGAAGACAGCCGGGGCATTAGTCAGCCCAAATGGCATAATCAGAAACTCATAATGCCCATACCGTGTGCGGAAAGCCGTCTTCTCTATATCATCAGGTGCTACTCTCAACTGATGGTATCCAGATCTCAGATCGATCTTAGAAAACCAAGACGCTCCCCTCAACTGGTCGAACAAATCGTCAATCCAAGGCAATGGATACTTATTCTTAATGGTGACCTGATTCAACTGGCGTTAATCTATACACATCTGCATCGACTCGTCCTTCTTCTGGACAAACAGGACTGGTGAACCCCATGGCGACACACTGGGTCTAATAAAACCCTTTGCTTCCAGCTCATCCAACTGCTTCTTCATCTCTTGGTTCTCAAGTTGTGACATTCCGTATGGAGGTTTGGACACCGGTGCTGTACCAGGTAAGAGTCGTATACTGAACTCGACCTCTCTAGATGGTGGTAATCCCGGCAAGTCCTCAGGGAATATGTCCTCAAACTCTAATGCCACAGGCACACTAGAGATACTAGGTGCCTCAGACTCTGCCTCCTTAACTTCAATGGAAGCAACCAAACTGATCCGTGTACTTAGTCCCTCACACCGGAAACAGTGCATAGGCTGATCGGGTTGACATACCATAATACTACCCTGACGACAATCTATACTCACATGATGCCTAAACAGCCAATCAATGCCCAAAATCACATCGAACTCCCCAAAACTCAACTCCACCAAGTCCCCTGTCAACTCCAAGAAACCTAACCGGATCATGCAATCTCTAAATACAGTCTGTACTCTAGTCGTCTCTCCCAATGGTGTGTGTACAAGCAACTCAGACTCAAGTGTGGCAGGAATCAGACCAATATGAAAAGCACAAGGAGGAGTAATAAAAGATCTAGAGGCACCCGAATCAAACAAACATATAGCCGATCTACCATGTATGAAAAGAATACCTCCAACAAGCTGTGGTACATTCGGCTCCTCCTCTCGAGCCTCCTCAGTAAGTTCCACCTCCGGCTCATCCTCCTGAGCTGCTACAACATACACCCTCGTCTGCTACTGAGGATGTGGGGGTGATGCCTGCTGCCTCTGTGGTGCCTGTCTACCCTGATATCCACCGCTGCCCTGACCCTGTGACCTCGGTGGTGCTGGTAACGCTGGTGCTGGTTTGGGATACTGGAATCGTGGAGCATCAGCTGACCGGTTGTCTCCAGAAGCTGTGTTAACGGTCTTAAGCAGCTGATATGTGGCCGGATGTGGGCATCCTGCCACCCGGTGACCATGCTGACCACATCTGAAACATGCTCCTAGTGGTGCTACACAGGGACCCGGAATATGGAATCTGCCACAGCTAAAACAGCCTCCATAACCCCTCCTGTCTCTCTCTCCATAAGACCCAAAACCTCCGGTATCAAGCCTCGGCCTTTTGTCCCTGTCTGGAATCCTTCGTGGCTCTGGAACACTAGGCTGCACTCTCCCTCTGCTCTGCTCTGCCCCCGAATCTCGAATCTCCCTCTCAACCCGTAGTGCTCTCCCAACCAGATCAGAATACCTAGTGCACATCAATACTGAGACCATAAGCCTGATATCGGCCCTCAACCCTCTCTCGAAATGCTGAGTGCGTCTCTGCTCGTCATGTACAATGTGGTGCGCAAATCAAGAAAGAACCGCGAATCGGGCCTCATACTGCGCCACGGTCAGAGAACCCTAAAAGACGTCCATGAACTCTCTCTCCTTCTGCAGCCTCACCTCAGCAGAGAAATACTGCTCGTAGAAAACCTGCCTAAATTGGTCCCAAGTTATCTGAATCCCCTCTGCAGTCCGCCTCTTCAAAGACTGCCACCAGTGTTGGGCCTCGCCCTCTAGCGTGAAAGTAGCTAATCGCTGTAAGTACCTTATTTTTGCACCCCTGGAAGTGCTAAAAATGGAAACCCTGGCAGAAAGTCAAACCCCGAGGGGATAAAAATTTGACTTTTTGATCAGGTGATAGTTGACCAC
Organism: Buxus sempervirens; assembly: GCA_947561395.2. Lineage (NCBI taxonomy): Eukaryota > Viridiplantae > Streptophyta > Magnoliopsida > Buxales > Buxaceae > Buxus > Buxus sempervirens. The sequence continues at coordinate 26,793,472 of OX387185.1, read as the reverse complement.
CTTGCTTTATCTCATTGGATAGAGGATCCCAACACGGTTCCAGTGCAACTGAGTTTGTAGGAATCGGAGTCCGAATGAAGGTTCTGCGGGCGGTCAAACTTGAGGGGGAGCCAAAAGTTGACTTTCTGATAAACCCCGATCCGGGTGCTTACCCCCATGCCATTGGATAGAGGGCTTCGATATGATTCTAACGCAACTAAGTTTGCCCAGATCAAAGCCCGGATGAATAAAATATGAGCTGACAAAATTCCTGAGTAGCAAAACCGGCAAACTGCGCACGTGGCAAAAAACTGCACACGTGGCAAGTTGTGCAGGAAAATATCTCGAGGATCAAATCCGTGAATATCCAAACATTCAAAATATCCCAGGGACCAATCTGAAAATATCTAAATAAAATAATATTAAATCCAAATATCCCAGGGACTATATCTTAATTTTCAGATTTTCAAGCAAAACCGCAGCCGCATTAAATGTTTTGCAATGATTTTGTCGCTCGCGCCGAGCGACAGCAAGTGGGCGTGAGCTGGGCGCCAAGGTCGGTGGATACCCCTTTCTTCTTCTATAAAAGCCGCGGCAGCCTTCATTTTCGTGGGTTGGACATTTTTTTTGGTTGGAGGTTTTCGAGTTCGGTTTTTTCTGGGTATCGGCTCCCGCTGCTCTGCTCAAGCTTTCTTCCCCACCTTGCCTGGTTCGAGACCCCCTCCGTGTACCCCCTTGTCTTCACAAACAAAATCTCAGACATCACCTGAAGCCCCTCCGACCCCGTTCTTTATTTTCCTCTTCTTCCTCGACGAACCTGAAGGAGGTCATGCTGTTGGTGTGAGAAGAAGGAGGCTCCAGCAGCTGCTCGTGCGCTCCAAGGAACCCTCCGGCATACCCTTCAAAGGATTAAAATCAGGTAATGTTTCCTGTTTAATACAAGCAAGAATGAGCTCATTTCAAGCTTTCAAGCATGACTAGGGTGTTGTCTGTGTGCCAAGTTATTTGTTGTTCGTGCTGGATTGATTCAAAGGGGGAGCATGTTCCCCCATGGTAATTTCATCTCTGTTGTAACCCGATGTAAAGCCCCCAGTTCCCTTCTTTGTTAGTGCTGTTAGTGTTTTGTTTTCGGATTTTATTCATGTTCTGTTAATGTTTTGTTTTTGAAGAGGGATGTTGAGGTCAAGCTGTGTTCGAAGGTCTTCTAGGATCTAAGGATCCCCAGAAAGCAGTTACAGAACTTAAAAACCTTAAAAACAAGTCAAAAATGGAGTTTGGAAAAAAAAACAGAGAATCAGGGTATATGCGCTAAGCTCGCGCCCACCTCGCGCTGAGCTCGCGCCTACCTTTTTTGGGTGTGCTAAGCTCGCGCTTAGCTCGCGCCCACTTCATTTTGGGTGCGCTCAGCTCGCACCCACTTCCTTTTTTTTGGGTGCGCTGAGCTCGCACCCACTTCATTTTGGGTGCGCTGAGCTTGCGCTCAGCTTGTGCCCACTTCCTTTTTGGGTGCGCTCACCTCGCGCTGAGCTTGCGCCCACCTTGCCCGCAGGTGCTTTTTCCGCTGTTTCCGATCCACCCACGTCACGCTAACCTCGGGCCTAGCTCTCGGAGGTCGGAACATACCCTTTTTAGGCCGAATTGCTCATATTTTTTTAAATTCCGAAAATACCCCTTGTAAGCACCTTATTTTTGCACCGCCCAAAATGCAGAAAATGAAAATTTTAATTGAAAAGTCAAACTTGAGAAAGTCAAAAATTTGACTTTTTTATCTGGTGCAAATCAGTCACCATGCTTCCCACCATTGAAAAGAGGATTCCGATACGATTCTAATGGAATAGAGTTTGCTCAAATCGAAGTCCAAATGAAGAAGTTATGGACTGGTCAAATTTGAGAAAAGCAGAAATTGACTTTCTGCTAAATCCCAGATCAGCTACCCCATTTGATACCAACAGAAAGAGCATCTCGACACGATTCCAATGCAACTGAGTTCACTGGAATCGGGGTCCTGGATAAGGAAATATGAGCAAAGTTGGCTCCGGGACGCGGCCCGGCACTTTTGCTACAAAACTCGAATTTGCTGCTAAACTGAAGTTTAGTGGATAGGGAATCTCGCACTGATTCCAACGCCACTAAGTTCGTTAAAATCGGATGTCAGACGAGTGAGTTGTGGGCAGTTAAAGTTCCTGAAAATCTGCAGACGTGGCAAACAGTGAAGAAATAGCAGTAAAGTAAAAAGTGTTGAATTAAAAAATAATATTTTTGCTAAAAATCTAATTAAAGTATTAAAAATAAAAGAAAAAGAAAATAAAAATAAAAGATGCATGTGCATCTAAAACCCAAAACAAAAATCTTAATAAAATAATAACAAAAGCAAAATATCTAATGAATTAAATAAACAAAAAAAAATGAAAAAATATAATTGAATGAATTCTCCCATGTGGAGAATTCGTTCAAGCAAGCTAGGGGGCTAAGTTTACTTGGAGGTTAAGTTTTAAAGCCATCATTGGTTTTGTTTAAAAAAGGGGCATGAATTGAAAAGATGAAGGCTTTGGTCATGAAGTGCAAAAGTAATTGCATTTTGGTCAAGCGATATAAAAGCCACCTTAGTCCATTTTGAAGAGGTCGGCTCATTTTTCTTTGGGAAATCTCTCCCACCTCTCTCACTTCCTCCTTTCTTCTCCCCTTTCCTCCACCTCTCCTTGCCTCCATATCACCCAAACACCACCTAGAAACCATCTAACCCCTCCCTAGTCTCTTCTCCCTCACTTGAACCTTGGAGGAGAACAAGACTTGGTGCTTTTGGTGATAAAAGAAGGAGCTCCAGCCCCTTGCCTTGCTTCAAGGAGACCCTACACCACACAAGGGTCATTTGACCCCAAGGTAAAGCTTCCATTGCCATTTTGTACATCATAAGTTGGAATGGGCATGTTCTAGGCATGTTGGAGTGTGCTCCATTTTTTGGCATGTTATTCTTTGCTTTTCCTTGCATGTTGATGTTTCTCTACTCTATTGTTCTTCTCCATTTTGCGTAAGGAAAATCCCATGGTAAGGGTAAGATATGTGGTAGGCTTCATGGGAGGATGAGAGGTGACTCTTCACATTTTCTTCTAGTCATTTTAGCTATTGTTTTGAGTCCATTTTTTGGTGATGGGGAGCATGTTCCCCTTAGCATGATCCATCCATTGTACCCCTTATTAATCTCCGTCTCTTTCCCTTCTCTAAAATAGTTGTGCTTTGGTGACCTTGTGTTTCTTTTAAGCATAAAGTCGGTAGTATGACATGCTTGTCCAAGTTCGATCATGCATGTATATCCATTTGCAATGCTGTAGGTACACTCACACACCCTCCACTTTTTCATGCACACAATATGAGGATGTTAAAGCATGTTCACCATAGTCAAAGCATGTAGGATAGGTTTGATTGTTGTTTTCTCACCACTTTATTTGCTTGCTGTTGTGCGGACCGGGGAGAACTAAACAAGGACACCTAGGTGTAACGCCCCGAATCCGGGTCATTTTTTTTTCTCACTTTGACTCGGATCAAGGCATTAACTTGTGGTACATTACAATCAGTTCAAATATAAGGAAATAAAGAACTAAGATTTATCAGAGTACTAGGAAGCTTAAATTTTTTATTAGAAGCTGAGTCATCCGATTACATTAACTAATCAAATGAAAGGCAACTACAAATTTAACTAACTCTTAATATCCTACAAAATCATCTATTACGATTCCAATAAAATAAATACAGCTATATAAAATCACCCTACTCTTTTCATAGGGAATTTCTAGACTTCAACCCACTATCTGTCTAACCCGTGGCGTCCTCTCCAAGATAACCTGAAAAGTAGAATATGAAGTAGGGGTGAGATACAACTATCTTAGTAGGTAACACTATGCATGTAGAAAACAATTTATATGGATAGGGAAATTAACAGTGGTTTCATGATCGGTAAAATAATCGAGTAATCACAGTCAGTGAGATAAACGAATAATCACGATAAAACAAACATTTAATCAGTGCTTGAATTAAAAGAAGTTAATCATGTGTGTTTCATTTCAATTTAAAGGACAATGTATTATATTTCACATTCCCATGGTTTCTGTTTTATTTTCTGTAGTGTCTTCTTAATAGCAGTTCCACATTTATTCATGATTCCATAATATTCCATTTTAACAGTTCACATAAATCATAACAGTTCTGTTCAATTATGACATTTCAATATTTCCTTTTAAATAACAATCCATCAACCTGAGAATCAATCATCATATCAGTAATAAAAGCCAACCTTCATGTAGTAGCCTATCTCTACCACAGGATGTAAACACCTAGTATCCACACAAACTCCGCAGGAGAATGCACATCTCTAAGACTACAGGTACCCCCCTGCAGGAGACAGCATAACTCTACCGCAGGATGTGAACACCTAGCATTTACCTCTACCGTAGGAGATAGCTTCCTCACCTTCCAGTGGTAACTCACACACCCATCCTCTATGTGGGATGCAATCACGCATAATCACATCTCCCCTACATGAGGTATCTCTCCTGTAGGATGCAATCCATCGGAAATACATCTGCCCCACAGGAGGTAATGAATCACTCCCGCAGGAGGTAATGTCTCCGCCACCAAGCGAGTATCTCCGCCACCAAGCGGGTTATCTCTGCCACCAAGCAGGTTAGGTCTCCGCCACCAAGCGGGTATCTCCGCCACCAAGCAGGTTGGGTCTCCGCCACCAAGCGGGTATCTCTGATTTATAATGCCATTTAGAGGTGTTTTGATAATCAAAGGATAGTTAGGCTTTTCCAAAATCACATTTCTCACTTACCTTTGAAACTTGGCAACTAATGTCCTAAATATCTCCCTAATTTATTTTTCTGTAAAACAGGGATTTAGATAGTTTTTTTTGGTCTTAAAATGCCTTAATTAATCATTAAAATTGTCTAAAAATAGTTTAGAATTGAATTAGATTCGAAATTATGAAAATCTGGAATTTCTGCTTAGAGGGCCTAGGATCGCTCAGGATTGCCCTGGCGGTCGCTAGTCAGCGGTAGTTCAATTTTGAGCACCTATGGTCCGTCGTCTCGCGGTCTCCGGCGTCCTAAATTTTTATAACTAGCGCCAATGATCGCCAAGTACAGTCGAGGTCAGCGGTCATACAAAATCGAGCAGAAACAGTTCTAAATCATGATTTTTCTCGTCTAAACTCATTCTAATGTATTTATAACATGCTTATCTAGCTAAATACACCAATACATATAATAGAAACATGCGTTTGCGACTAAACGAAGGAAAATCCAATTTCTGAAAACAAAACAATGTCACCTACCTCCGTCCGCTCAGATCCTTTCTTCTTCCAACCAGAGACTTCCTCTCCTCTTCGCAGGCAAGAGACGTTCCAGGAATGGTGAGAAACCAGAGATATGCCCTCTTCCTCCTTCTTCTCGGTCTCCCTTTCTCTCTCTCGTTCTTCTTCTCTTCCGCCGCAGCCTCCAAACTTCAACGCCCAAGACACCCTACGAATGCAACTAAAAATATTAAACCCTATTTTATTCTTCCCTGATCCCACGCATCTCCCTACGATCAGGTTCCATACTTACCCATCCATTAGACTTAATAAGGACCGTTAATCCACTCTTTCCTTGATATCTCACGATCCAACGGTCAGATCTACGTCAAACTCCGGATCTCCTCTATCAGTGTGATCATCTATAATTATAATTAATATCCTTCAACAAAATTCTCCTCTCCTCGACTTCAGGTTTCAAATCAAGTATAACTACCAATACGCCATTATTCCAATTACTAAGCTTTAAATATTATGGTTAATAGACAATCTAAACCCCAATTTAAATCTATTATTATTTCTCAAGTCTAATAACAAATTTTAATTAATGTATTTAATTATTTACTGATAATTAATGTGAATTGACCAAAATACCCTTCTCTTAATATTTTCACATCTACCCATTCAATTTCTTCCGAAATTTCCAAGTTTATTCTCTAAGTTATTTTGACAAATATATTGACATTCAAGATATTCATAAATAATTATTATTTATTTATTTACTGAAAATTTGGGGTTTTACACCTAGGTCCCTATTCATGGCTGGAAGTATCCCAAGAATGGGAGGAGGCAACACCTTAAGCCTCCTCCCCCTTTGCTTGAACCACCAAAGTCCCAAAAGAAGGCAAAATTGGGACATTCCCCCTCTCCCTGTACCAATGTGGGCTCACACAGGAGCCCACGCAATCCCTGGGACATCCTAGGAAGCCTAGAAACCCCAACCCCATGCAAAAATCCGAAAAGAGGCCTCTGTATGTTGATCCGGCAACTCAGGCCGGATCAACAGAAACCCATTCGTAACCGGCCAAAGGTGCCGGATACACTGTGTCCTGTGTGTAACCGGCATCTCAGGCCAGCTACACTGTCTGAATGTTAATTTTGCTGTTTTCGTGATCCTATGTCATTTTCTTAATTGTTTATATCAAACCGGATGAACCAGTAGGGTTTCCGGGTCACCCGGAAACCCAAGATGGGACATGGACCCCCGGTCCAATATGATTCCTAGTGGGCCTCCCAACGGGGCCCACTAAGCCCGACAAACTCATTTTCTTAAACAAAGATAAAATCAACCTGATTGAGTGGGCCAAACCCTGGGAGGCCCTCCAAAGCCCAACTTGGGAAGCATGATGCTTAGATCTAGGCATGGTTTGGCCGAGGCAAAGGGCAGGGCCTATCGGGCCCACCAAGCCCATTAACCAACCAAGGTTAGGGTTCCAAAACCCTAACTCAAGAAGTCTTGGGCTTTCAAACCCAAGCCCAGGTAAAGGGCCCCAAGCCCAAAACCTGGCCCATTTTGGCATAGTTAAGAAAGATAATCTGAAATCACTTGGCAACCCACTGTGTGGCCCACTCACGGGCCCACAAAGCAACCCAGACTCATTTTTTGCATGGAAATCAAATTTAATCAAACTTGAACTATTAAATAAAATCAATTCATTTGAACCAAGCCCAAAAGGCTTCCCAGGCTAGACTGAGGCCCACCAGGGGATACGTGGGCTTAACCAAGCCCACCAAGGGATCCGCAGGCCTTCCAATGGGGCCCGCCCAATCAGACACACATCACTTTAATTAAAAAGATAAAACCAAGTAAAGGGACCCACACCACTTTGGCGGTCCCGCCAAACTTAAACCAAAATTGAATGCTGGATTAGGAATCGGGTGAGTGAGAGACCAGAGTTGACTCAAATCAGGGAAACTTATGGGACCCGTCACTTGACAGGGTGGACTGAGGTGTCTACGGACTTCCCCAGACCGCAACCGAGAATCTACTTAGAATCTCAAGCCATAGACCAAGCCTTAGTAGAAGAACTTAGGCACCCAGGTGTCTGCCTGCACCCCATCAGGCAGTGGCGACTCCAAACAATCCCGAGGCACGCATCGTTTTGCATGCGCCTCGTCGTGCGACCGAAATCGGGCGCGCACACCCCTAGGACCCAGTGTATGTGATTTTCGTATATTTGGTGTATTTCATGATTTCTGTATGTTCTGTAATCTTTGCTGACTGTGGGTAACATTCCCAAATCGAACCAAATATGCCAATAGGGTTTCCGGGTCACCCGGAAACCCAACATGGGACTCAGACCACCCGGTCTGATTTGATTTCCAGTGGGCCTTCTAACGGGGCCCACCTAGCCCGAACCATTGAATTGTGCTTAAATAAGATAGTCAAAGGAACTAGGCGGGCCAGACCACTTGAGGCCCACCCAAGCCCTATGTGGGGCATGCATGCTTAAACTAAATTGTGGTTTGGCCGAGACCACGGGCAGGGCCTGTCGGGCCCACCAAGCCCATTAAACCTGTAAAACCCCGAATTTTCCCGAATATTAAAATAAAAATAATAATTAATATTCTTGAAGATTATTATGGATGGAAATAATTTATTATTGTAGGGGATATTGTTACAAGCGGAGATCCGAAGTTTGGGGAAGATCAGACCGTTGGATCGTTGGATCATGAGATATTGAGATAACAATTTAATTTTAATGATGCTGTATTCTGATTGGGCGATTGCATTGCGATTGATACTTGAGTGTTGCATGGGATCGTAGGTATTTAAGTGTAGAGTATGCCCTAAGAGAATACGGTTTAGAATTCTCTTTGAATTCGCTGGTCTTCGACAGTCGCAGAGGACTAACGCACGATTGAGAATAAGAAGAAGAAGAAGGAGGAGGAAGAGGTTGCTCTGGTTCTACTTCATCCCAAAGGAGTGCTTTTGAGTCTGAGTGTTGTTGTTTAGAGAAGGAAGAGGAGAACGCACGTTCAAGAGGTAGGTAGCACCGATTTTCGTTTCGTTTTGTGTTCTAGAGGTTGATCGATTGTATTGCATATTTTAGTGTTATATATACATGTATCTAGCTTGATATCATTCATATAATTATGTTAGAATCATCCTGGACATGAAAAATCAGATTTCTAAACATTGTATGTTCGTTTTTGGGAGACCGCCTACCTCTTTGCGCTCGGCGATCCTCAGCGATCCTCGGCGCTAGTGTAAAATTTAAGACCGCCGAATATCGCTTGAAGACGGACCGTCGGCGACCTATTTTGTACTACCCCTGACCTTTGACCGCCTAGGCGATCCTGAGTGATCCTAGGCGCTCTAGCCAGAAAATGTGATTTTGAAAGTTTTTCATCCCCTTTTCTTCTCCAACCCTTTTGCAAATAACCTGAGCCTCCTACACAGCACCCTTATTTACCTGAAAGATATTTAAGTAAATGTCCTGTGTATTTATTGCTCCATTTACTTAAGTCTTTACATGTAAATAAGGTTTTACCCCCCATTTAGAACCAATAAAAATACTTCCAAGGTCTAATTCCCAGCCAATAAAAAGTCAACTTTCCAGTTCATGCCTAAATCCCGGTTTTTATCAAAAAGCCCGGTTTGGGTTTAATACCCAGATGAGTGATTCAGGAGCCCATAAAATTCTAGGAGATGTGTTTACCCTTCAATAGACTACAACCAAAATTTGAGCTCGAAACTCCTTGTAGATTTGTCTAGAAAAATTATATACCAAAAGTCAACGTTTTTAACTAGACTTAGAATATTTTTGGGGTCCGAAACTTTTTGTCTCAGAATTGATTGATTATTGGTATGGTGACCTTATTAGGGATCCTAAGACTATTCCACTCATCCAAAATGTATTTTGAGAACTTTATGACATTCATAGTCCCAAATCATTATAAAATAGGGTATTTGGATTTCCACCCCTTGTAACACTTCTCTAAGATTATTCTTAAGGTGTCCCTGAAGGCCATTTACACTAAAAGGTTCATATTAGATATTTAAGCACCTTGTTTTATGATTTAGTACAATTTGGGGTTTAAAGAGGATCAAATTCACTTGAAATGGTTACAAGGATTCTATATAGGTAATTTCCTTCTGAAAATATAATTGGACTGTGGACTGAATGCCATGATAGCTATAAGAGATTGTACCATCTGCGGATGAGATATGTGACCACCTGCGGGTGAGATGTGTAACTCCTGCGGGAGAGACCTCCTGTTGGGGGAGATGTGATCCTGATTGGATTGCATCCCACAGGGGAGATATATGACCACCTGCGGGTGAGATGAGACCTTCTGTTGGGGGAGATGTGATCCTGATTGGATTGCATCCCACATGGGAGATATATGACCACCTGCGGGTGAGATGAGACCTCCTGTTGGGGGAGATGTGATCCTGATTGGATTGCATCCCACAGGGGAGATATGTGACCTCCTGCGGGAGAGATGTGACCTCTTGTGGGGGAGATATAATCATGATGTGATTGCATCCCACAAGGGAGATATATGTGATTACCACCTGAGGGTGAGATGTGACCACCTGCGGGTGAGATATGATGACTCCTGCGGGAGAGACCTCATGTAGGGTAGATGTGATTACTGCGTGATTGCATCCTACATGGGAGAATGTTGATATCAGATTGAGAATTACTATTAATTATGAATGACATGATCTACATTTGAATAAGAAGAGTTTGATTTATATTACATTGCCTTTCTAATTGAAACGAAGGTTACATAATAAACTCTCTTTATTCCAAATGCTGATTAGATGTTGGTTTCATATGGTGATTAATCGTTCTTATTATCGACCGTGACTACCTGATTATTTTATCGTGCATGAATGATTACTTTTATATATAAACTGTTTCTAGCATGCATGTGTTACCTACTGAGATAGTTGTATCTCACCATACTTCCTTATTTTATTTTTCAGCTGTTCCACGTGAGAGCGTCCTTGGGGTTGACTCGATGGGAAGTCACAGATTTCTAAGCAGAGGATCTTTATTATTTCATTTGGATCTTTCTTTTAGAGGTTGATATAGATGTATCTTGATAGATATTTTATGATTTAATTGAATATGAGAGAAAGTATGCTAGAAAACCCATTTACCAGATTTATGAATTGATATTGATGAGTTAGTTTAATGGTTATAGTTAGCCACGTATATTGATGAAATTAATGTTTTAAATTTCTGCACTCTGATAATTAATCTAATTAGTTGGATTTAAATGTCTGGTAATTAGTAGCTTTGGGCCCAGTATCACTTCGGATTCGGGTTTGGTGCTTGTTTTGCATAGACCCGGGTTCGGGGCGTTACAAAACCAGACCAGGATAGGGTTTTAAAACCCTAACCAAGGAAGTCTTGGGCTTTCAAGCCCAAGCCCAGGTAAAGGGCCCCAAGCCCAAGGCTTGGCCCATTTTGGAAACCAATCAAGATAAACCTAATAAATCACTTGGCTACCATGTGTGGCCCACTCACGGGCCCGCAAAGCAATCCGGCCCACCTTGCATGGAAATAACTTAATAACCCAACTTGAACTCCAAAATAAAATCAAGTCAAATTGAACCAAAATCCAAAGGGCCACACTTGGCCCACCAAAGAACATGTGGGCCACACTTGGCCCACCAAGGGATACCGTGGGCCTTCCAACGGGGCCCACCCCACCAGACCCAGATCATTCTAACTAAAGAAGATAAAACCAAATAAAGGGACCCACATCACTTTGGCGGTCCCGCCAGACTTAATCAAATTGCATGCTGGAATAGGAATCGGGTGAGTGAGAGACCAAAGTTGACTCAAACCAGGGAAACCTATGGGACCCGTCATTCGACGGGGCGGACCGGGGTGTCTACGGACTTCCCCGGACCGTAACCGAGAACTTACTTAGAATCTCTAAACCGTAGACCAGTCTAATAGAAAATCTAGGCACCCAGGTGTCCGCCTGCACCCTATCAGGTGGTGGCGACTCCAAATTCCCATTTTTACCCAGTGCGGCGACCGAAGTCAAGCGAGCACAGCTTGGCGACTCTACTGGGGATTTCTCAGCCCAATAGAACCCATGGTTAGAATGAGTCAACCAAGAGGGATTAGTTGGTTTTAGGGTTTTACTACCTTACTTAGTAAGACATGGAATACATGCAACTGTGTATTCTGGGGAGTCCTGTCACAAGGACATGATAATCGCCTAAGGAAAGTGGAATTTAAGCGGTCCCTTGTGACCCTCCACTTACCTGGGGATTCTCCCGGAACCTCATATTGCGTGCAAATTCTGCACCTTACTATACGAGACGGTAAAAACTCTATCAACAAAATCCAGTCAAATCTCACCCGGTTAGACACCGCACTCAGCCCAACTGCACACACAGGCACACCACTAGACAGTGGACGGATTTATTTTCCAGTTTTGTGATAAACTGCGTGGGGTGACACGCACGAGGGAGGATGCGTGAATGATTCAACCCTGAATGAATGAGAGCGGATATTGCTTCTTCTTCTCCAAAACCTAGATCTATCTAGCAGCCTACCCTTCTGATTCCTATGAACTGACTCTTGGGATGGTATTAGCACCTACGCTCCCGTGGCTTGCCGGGGAAGGCAGGGTAAACCCATCCCCCCAGTTTTCTTGAGTGCATTAGCACCACTAGTTTCTTGCCGTGGCACGTGAGGATCCAGTACTGGTCCAGACCCTTGTAGGCGTATGTCTCAGGCTGGGTATCCTTCCCCACCTAACGCTTCTGAATGAACTGCATTTTGGGATTATGAGGTTTTGTGAATGATGAAATAAGAAGGGAAAAATCAAATTAAAACCCAAGAGTCCATTTGGGGCAGTAACCCCCGCTTTTTGCATCAAATGGAGTAAACCCTAGATTATGGGCTGCCTTAGCCCTAATTTAGGAAACCAACCTAACTTTGATCAGGGGAACCACCCCAGATCCATGCATGGAGTCCTGTGAGCTGTGGGCCTTGACCCATTGAGTCCGCTGGAAGCACTCTGAGTCCGGGTCGGCCCTTTTGAGCAGATGAAAGCCGGCTAGATCAGACAATCAGATGAAAGCAGGCCAGATCAGAGTAAGGGCACCAAACCCTAAATTTAGGAATTTGGCCGATCCGCCTTGAAGCAAACTTGTACCTTTCCTTTTGGCTCCCAACAGTCTTAAGGATGAATTCTTTGCAGATTTTTGAGAATATCATATAATTTTTGCCCTCGTTGGCAAGTTGTAAATTTTGTTGGTCTGACATATGAAAATCAAAGGCAGAGGAAAGAACAGATGAAAGAAAAGCTGACTGGGACTCAGCTGTGCTTCCATACACAAGTGTGTCTAGGAGTCGTGCCCCGCGGGGCACCAACCTTTTTTAGGATTGTGCACACACCCTTTTTGGTGTAATTTTCATATTCGTTTTTTGATACTGGATTTTTGAATGGTAATATCATTTGGCCTTGGCTTTAATTTGGTGCAAGCATCTCCATGCATTGAGCGCACACACTTCAAAATCATTTGCACAAGCTTTTTTTATCAAATCATTTTCAAAAGAAATAATGCAAAAAATTTCCAAAGATCAAAGCTACACCAGGACTGGCTCCAATTCCCTATGCCTTACTCAGCTTCAGCTTAATAAGAAAAATCATGAAATAAATTGGCTGTGACCTAACCCAAAATAAAAAGTCAAGTCTAACCCTTGCTAGGGACCAGCAGCCCAAGTTGAAAGTACAAAGAAAAATGATGAAAAGAAGAAGGAAGAAATTTCAAATCCAAGGAAAGACCAAACATGGCAAAATCCCAATTGCTAATCTCGAATTTCAGTCAGGGCCATTTTGTGCTTCTACAACCAGAGGAAATCATTTGGTGGTTCCAAAAAAAATTGGGACTTCTCCCCAAGCAGGGACTTCTTCCCAAACTGGGACTTCTCCCCAAACTGGGACTACCCCCAAAAACATGGACTCTCCCCTTGCCCCCAGATAGCGGCTAAAAAGAGATCAAAGTGAAAATTAAATTCTTGCAAATTCCAAAAAAATTTCAGAAATCAACTCTTGCAGTTTCTGGAACCAAAAACAGGGACTCTCCCCTTGCCCCCAGATAGCGGCTAAAAAAGATCAAAGTGAAAATTAATTCAACTTCCAAAAACTTCGGAAATCAACTCCTCCAGTTTCTCAGAAATCAACTCTTCGAGTTTCTCGAAAATCAACTTTCGCGGTTTCGCAGAATTCAACTCCTCGGAGTTTCTCAGAAATCGACTCCTATAGTTTCTCAGAAATCAACTCCTCGGAGTTTCTCAGAAATCAGCTCCTACAGTTTCCCAGAAATCAACTCCTGCAGTTTTCCAGAAATCAACTCTTCGAGTTTCTCGGAAATCAACTCCTCGGAGTTTCTCAGAAATCAACTCCTCGGAGTTTCTCGGAAATCAACTCCTCGGAGTTTCTCAGAAATCAACTCCTAGAGTTTCTTGGAAATAAACTCTTGCAGTTTCCCAGAAAACAACTCCTCCAGTTTCTCAGAAATCAACTCCTAGAGTTCTCAGAAATCGACTCCTAGAGTTTCTCAGAAATCAAGTCCTCCAATTTCTTAGAAATCAACTCCTAGAGTTTCTCAGAATTCAACTCCTATAGTTTCTCGAAAATCAATTCCTCGAGTTTCTTGGAAATCAACTCTTGCTGTTTCCCAGAAATCAACTCCTCCAGTTTCTCAGAAATCAACTCCTAGAGTTTCTCAGAAATCAACTCCTCCAGTTTCTCAGCAATCAACTCCTAGAGTTTCTTAGAAATCAACTCCTCCAGTTTCTCAGAAATCAACTCTTCGAGTTTCTCGGAAATCAACTCTCACGGTTTTGCAGAAATCAACTCCTCGGAGTTTCTCAGAAATCGACTCCTACAGTTTCTCAGAAATCAACTCCTCGGAGTTTCTCAAAAATCAACTCCTAAAGTTTCTCAGAAATCAACTCCTTGGAGTTTCTCAGAAATCAGCTCCTACAGTTTTCCAGAAATCAACTCTTGCCGTTCCCTAGAAATCAACTCTTCGAGTTTCTCGGAAATCAATTCTCGCGGTTTCGCAGAAATCAACTCCTCGGAGTTTCTCAGAAATCGACTCCTATAGTTTTTCAGAAATCAACTCCTCGGAGTTTCTCAAAAATCAGCTCCTATAGTTTCTCAGAAATCAACTCCTCGGAGTTTCTCATAAATCAGCTCCTACAGTTTCCCGGAAATCAACTCTTCAAGTTTCTTGGACATCAGCTCTCGCAGTTTCTCAGAAATCAACTCCTCGGAGTTTCTCAGAAATCAACTCCTATAGTTTCTTGGAAATTAATTCTTGCAGTTTCCCAAAAATCAACTCCTCGAGTTTCTTGGAAATCAACTCTTGCAGTTTTTGAAAACTTCAGAAATCAACTCTTGCAGTTCCTGGAGATTAAACACAGGGACTGTCCCATTGACATGTATTAGTCTTTGAAAATCAACTCTTGCAGTTGCCAAAATTCAGAAATCAACTCTTGCAGTTTCTGAAATCAAAAACAGGGACTCTTCCTTTACCTCCAAAGTGGCGGCCAAAAAGAAATCATCACCTCCGAAGTGGCGGTTAAAAGAAACCTTCTTCCCTAACCTCCGAAGTGGCTGTTAAAAGGGAATAAAAGAAAAGAAAATCATTACAGTTAATCTGCACAGACATGCATTATATTTCATTATAATATGCATTCTTTATACTGACTTGTCTATTTTCACTCAGGTACCAAGATTGCGTATTGCAGCCCATACCTCCTACGTTCAAGAAGAAGATTGCAAATGGATCCTGTTGAAGGACTCGAGCAAGCGCCACCTCTCCCACCTCATGGGCAAGAGGACTTGGAAGGCCACCCTGTGATCGCTGGCCTTAATCAGTAGATAGCCAACATGACCACCCTGATGACTGCCATGATGCAGCAAATGGAGAGAATGCAAGTGCCGCAGCAGCTTGTACAGCCACCACCAGCGGTACCTCCGCCACAGCAGCCGGTACCTCCAGTACAACAGCCACAACTAGAGCAGCCACCACCAGTTCTCCCACAGTTGAACCTACAGCCGCAAGAACCACAGATCCCACATCGTTTGCCAGGTCAACCGGAGCAGCCCTTACAAGTCCCGGCACCCTTGGCCATACCACCACAGCAAGTAATGTCACAAGGGATGGGGCACGACGAAGAAGAGTGGTACCGAGCACGGGAAGCGGCAGGCATCACAGCCCAGATACAAGCAGATTTGCGAGCCCTAAAAGAACAGATGCAGAATGTGAACCGAGGTCCTATGCCAAAGGAAGCTTCACTGGACAGACTGGGATTCTTCCCCAATTTGCAACTGCCACCGAAGTTCAAGTGTCCGGACTTTGTGAAATTCGATGGAAGTGGGTGCCCATTGTCTCACCTCAGGGCATACTATGGGGACATGTGTCAATACGCCTATGATGAGAGAATTATGATCCAATTCTTTCAACGCTCCTTGATAGGCTCAGCATAGAAATGGTTTGCCAGTCTGGATAGGAACCAGATAAGAACTTGGGACGACCTAGCTAGTACATTCTTTGAACACTTCAAGTTCAACACAGAGGTCTTACCCACTCGGATGGAATTGCAAAAAATGACCAAGAAGAGCACTGAATCCATTCGAGAATATGCGAAAAGATGGTGAAAAATGGCCGGAATGGTCCAACCACCCATGTTGGAAAAAGAGATGGTAACCCTATTCATCTCAACATTGGGGCAACCATATTATATGCTTCTACTGGGGCTGTTTGCTGCAAGCTTCACTGATCTTGTGGTGGTAGAAGACAGAATAGAAGATGGGGTGAAGTCTGGCAGAGTGGCTGGCTTTGCAACTGAGCAGAGAAGGACCCCTGTTAGTGGAAGGGGCATGGATAGAAAGAAAGAGGACGAAGCTGTCAACTACGTCCAACAGAATCGGCCTTTCCACTTTTCGGCACCCAATGGAAGAGAGAATCAGAACAACGGCCAGGGAGCACAATTTGCAGGACAGTCGAGGCGGTCTAGAGAAGAGATGCAAGCAAGATGGAATAGGGTGTTCACACCTCTCCCTTACCCGTTGACAGAACTGCTGCCAACGCTGCTGAAGAAGGGATACCTGCAAAAGAAGTCGCCAACTCACCAACCGGCCAATAGTCGCTCCTACAACCCCAACGAGTGCTGTGAGTACCATATGGGAGCTCCTGGGCATCACACCAACCGTTGCTAGGACTTAAAGCACGATGTCCAGGATTTGATCGACAACAAGCGGATTTCAGTTGATCCCCCAGTGACAACTCCTGCAACAGGGATCCAGGCTAATCCTCTCCCTAACCACAATCAAGCGGCTTCGAGTGGCACCAGCTGAACAAGTTGGTAAGATTGCAAGGCAGAGAGCAATCCCGAAATCCAAAATCTTCAAGTCTACCATGACCAGGATAAGTTGAACTTTGCTTTTTTGCACCAAGTATCCCTGGTAGGAGTGTTTGTTTTGTAAATATTTTAAATGCTTTTTACTTTCATGCAAGCTTTGTAAAGAACCTTTTGAAAAAAACACAAAAAGAAAAGAAAATACCTATTTGGAAAAAATACAAGTGAGTGGTCGGTGATGACATTGCTCTGAGACCACACCCTTTTTGGCAATGACCATGATCATGGAAAAATTGCTGAGTTGCTCAAAGGTGTCTTCAGCTGGGTGCAGCATGCTATCCCATGAGAACCTTGACTGAGCTAAAGGCAATTCCTTCCTGATCCCAACCATAATTTTCTTCCTAAAAACCTACATTTGCAATAGGGCAGGGCGATCCTTGAGAGAAAAGAAAGAAAGAAAGTGAAAGTACGAGAACCAGTTAAGGGTCGAGGCCGGCTTTAACATCATATCTCTAAGAAAGGATGAGAGGCCATCCTTCATGCATCTTGAATTTTAAGATCCACTAGTCAAAACACTTTGGGCTCGATCATATTATTCAAATACCCATGTTGTGTCTAGCCACTCCACACTGGGGGCAAAGTTACAAAAGAAAATAAAAGAGATAAATGGAGTCTCAAGTGAATTTGCATGAACATTTCAAGTTGTCACAACTTCTGCAAAAGGATGAAAGGCCATTTTTGTTTTATTTCCTCAAGTTTTCAAAAATCATATCTCTAGACAAACCATTTGAGCCTAATTTTCTTTCTTCAAACCCATTGAGTCATGAGCCCTAAATCTGGCGCTGGGTAAAGAAGAGAAGTTATGAATGAGCAGAAACAAAGAAGAGAAAAAGAAAGCAGGAAATACACTGGGACTTGCTAATCAAGGCAAAAAGTCAAGATGATCCCAGAGCAAAGGACAGAAAAAAAATGAGGATAGAGCAAAAGCAAAAGAAAAAGGCGAAGGTCACAAAAGACCTCAAAAAGGAGAATGGAGGAAAGCAAAAGGTAATGGCAAAGCCCAAGCAGCCAAGAAAATGGTGGAACATGACTCGACCCATTTACAAAGAAATTTTGAGCCATATTCCCTTCCTTTCATGAACCAAAAACCTCAGCCTTCGTTTCATCCTATCAAAAAGTCCTTTCTGATTGCAGAAAATGTGACAATGGGATTCATGCAAATCTATGATGAAGGAATCTAAAAAGAAGAACGTGCTTTGGCAAGACGCAAAGCAAAAACCTTAAAATGACAAGATAAGAATTTGGGCCTTATATCCCTTCATTTCTCAGATTTAAAACCAAGCCGATGTTTCGTCCTAAGATAAAGACCTCTCGGATCTATGGGACATGATGCACAAGTCGGCCAAAAACTCGTAAGCTGGGGCAAGCACTAACCCAAGGGAAAAGAAAAAGGGAAAAACCTTCAATTGCAAAATCCTGAAACCACCCTGAAAAAATTGGATCAAGGTGAGAGAAAAACAAAAATGGGAAAAGGGGGAACACTCCTTGAAACACCCCTCACCTTTTAGGCCTCTGTTGGCACAAGTCGAGAATCTCATGGGATTGTGTGTCAAACACACCGTTCTGAAACACCTCAAGCTAACAAGGCAATTCACCATGGTTGTTGGTCTCGCCTCTCTTTTAAAATCACTTGTACAAATTTTTGAAAAAAAAAAAACTTTTGAAAAATTCTTCATTTCAGTCGTTTGCACTTAAGTCATAAGTGCCTACAATTTGAATTTTAGATGCCTCACTGCTTTGTGAGAATTTTGTAGGCCCAGGTAAGGCAAAAGAACCAGAAGGAGTCAAGAAATGTCAAGAAGCCAAGAACAAAAGAAAGGCAAAACAGTGGAAAGCCGATGCAGTAATACACCGGCAGGGGGAATGGCGAAGACTTCCTCTGTCCCTAAACTGATTCTTTTCCCCAGTGGAATGTCCAAGAAACCTGAAGCTGTATGTCAAAACCATGCCCAGTCTGAAGAGGCTGGTTTTGCAAAAGAAAGACAAATGCAAGAAGGCTTCCGCAAATCCTCAGTGAAACGATCCTTTCAAAAGAAGCCCCAATGTTTGCCTAAATGACGATCTCCTCCTCAGAACAGGAAGGGCCTTCACTCAGAAAGACAAGAGCCGGAAGGCCGATCAACTCACACCCGACAAAAAGGAACTGAGTTACGCAAAAAGTGAGATGGTAGGGACTCCCACCAATCCCCAGTGGAGTTACTTCGAATTGGGAAGCCCCTACCTCATTAAAACGGGGACTGGCAGAAGCACCCTTCCCTCTGTAAAAGCAGAAAGAGACAAAGAACCTCTCAAGAAGAAGAAGACAAAAAGAAGAAATCTTCGGGTAGGATGGCCCTATTTGTAAATTTTTCATTTCCCACTTTTGTAAATAGAGTAGGACAGGTGTGTGAGCTCCCTGGAGGCACCGAGCAGCGTTGAGAGCACCTCCTCGCCAAGAGCATCTCCTCCTTCTTCGTTCCTTCCAGTCCCTAATCCAAACCCCTAAAAAATAAAAAAAAACTGTCCTCAAGGGTCCCAAATCAAAAAAATATTAAATCTGAAATCAAAGCCCAAATTAGAAGTCTGAAATCACCAAAAAGCTTTAATAGAACAAACGAGAGAAAGAGAAAACTGTTGAGTGCCTTGCATCAACGTCGAAACGGGTTGATGAGCTTAAGTCCAACCCTATCCTTTTTTAATCTGAATCAAAATCAGAAGTTGCTCCCAGAAGCCCGAAGTGGGTGAGCAAACTTCGAGATCTTAGTGGAAACCATTGGGCGTTTTCACTACTTCGGAGATCAACGCTTGTCGTCTCCACCCCCCTTTTATGAAAATCAAGAGGATTTAAGCTCATCAAGCATGTTGACAGAAATGCTGGGTACAAAAACAAGGTTCTTATTTTTTCTTTGCCGTTCATCCCCAAGACTCCGGCAAAGAGGGACTGCTGTAAGCACCTTATTTTTGCACCCTTAGAAGTGCTAAAAATGGAAACCCTGGCAGAAAGTCAAACCCCGAGGGGATAAAAAGCTGACTTTTTGATCAGGTGATAGTTGACCACCTTGCTTTATCTCATTGGATAGAAAATCCCGACATGGTTCCAGTGCAACTGAGTTTGCAGGAATCGGAGTCCGGATGAAGGTTATGCGGGCGGTCAAACTTGAGGGGGAGCTGAAAGTTGACTTTCTGATAAACCCCGATCCGGGTGCTTACCCCCATGCCATTGGATAGAGGGCTCCGATATGATTCTAACGCAACTAAGTTTGCCCAGATCGGAGCCCGGATGAAGAAAATATGAGCTGACAAAATTCCCGAGCAGCAAAATTGGCAAACTGCGCACATGGCAAAAAGATGCACACGTGGCGAGTTGCGAAGGAAAATATCTTGGGGATCAAATCCGTAAATATCCAAACATTCAAAAGATCCCAGGGACCAATATGAAAATATCCGAAAATATATGAATAAAATAATATTAAATCCAAATATCCCAGGGACTATATCTTAATTTTCGGATTTTCAAGCAAAACCGCGGCCGCATTAAATGTTTTGCTTGCTTCCACCTTTCTTCTCCACCCTCACTGCTTCGGATCCCTTCTCCTCCACATCTCCTTGCCCCCATATATCTGTAACGCCCCGGATCCATGTTGTTCATTAAAGATATAACACATCTTACAGAGGGTTAGGTAAGGATCTCAATAATGGTGATCGCTGGATAATCACACACAATTTATATCACATCAAAGTTCACATTTAAAATTCTCATCCAAGCAATCTATAAAATCTTCAAATACATCAAATGGTTCCAATTTACTACCTTATTACAATTCCCACAAATTCAATTGAACAGAGTTTAAGACTAAATAACCTACTAATCTAAGGATTGTAGTAATAATCCTCCTCCCTATAAGTGTCAGTCAGATCTACCCCAATAGGCGCCTCACCACGAAGATCTGAAAAACAAAACAACAACGAGGGATGAGATATGAATATCTCAGCCAGTGACAAATGCATGCAGAAATAGTTAACACAGTTATAAGACATGCTTCGATAAATAACCAACAAATTAAACAACAGATTTCCGATAACAACACAAAAAGGTCAATGTCATGCATATTGTTACATTGATTAATTTACGTGCCAAGTAGACACTCCACACCTCCATGTACACAGTTCCGGCCTACTCAGGGTATCGGACACTCTGAAATGACGGCCTACTCAGGGTATCGTCATCCAATGCCGGCCTACTCCAGGTATCGACACTGACAACCAGGCCTACTCAGGGTATCTGGCTGCTCTACACTGGTCGTGGCAACACACAAGGCCATGCAATTACACCAATAAACAAATACCATCACATTACTAAGCTTAACAAGGATCCAAGGGAAGCTAAACCCAAAACCAATAAATAACCAAATAAACTCCGCATTCAGTAAACCCACATTTATTTCAAAACTGTGTATCCCAATACACACATCACAAGTTGTTCCAACCAAAACAGTAACTCCTCACAAGTGTTCCAACCAGAACTTCAACTCACACAAGAAAATAGTCTTTACAATTCATTTCAAAACTTGCCAATAAGTAAAGCCAGGATTTAATAAATTCTCAACCAAGTACAGTGTTTAACCAAAGAGAACTAAAATAGGAACTCCTAGTGTTTGGTATCCAAAACATCACCTACAGATAGCCCTAAATTTGCCTTGGAAGCTCCTAAGAATTTCCAGAATTTATCTTTAATATTCTCATAGGTAATTTTGTTTCTAGAGTCTTAAACATGTGATTTGTCGAGTGCTTGAAACCTCTTCTCATCAAAATCCAACTTGGTTTACTCAAACATGCAATTCGGCAAAGAAATGGACCATGTGCTGACCTCCTGTGCTAGGCGCGAGGTCGACGGGAGGTCGATGGTCGAAATTTTTGGGTATGCGCCCACTTCAAGTCGAGTGAGCCCAAGCTAGGTGCGAAGTGGGCGGGAGGTCGATGGTCGAAATTTTTGGGTATGCGCCCACTTCAAGTCGAGTGAGTGCGAGCTAGGTGCGAAGTGGGCGGGAGGTTCGCGCGAGATGCGCGTATCGGGTTTAAGTGCGCGCGAGCTGAGCGCCAAGTGGGCGCAAGCTCGACGGATAGTTTAATTTAACCTTGCGCCTACTACCCAAAGTGCGTGCCAATGAGCGCCAAGTGGGTGGATAGAAAACTAAAATTTCGAGTCTCTGTTATTTCCAGATCTACAACTCTGGCAGAACTTTTTCAGTCTGTAACTACTTCTTTAGTCTCCTAATATCCCCAGAACACATTCAAACTAGTTTTGGAATTAATCTAACACAATTTTTATTTATCCTCATCCAGTTCTAAAGAGACAACCCTCGGACTATCTTCGTCTAGAAAAAACCAATGAATATCTCATTCCACAAACATATGCATTCGGATTAAACCTACGAGTAATACAAAACCCAGGTTTTAAAACAGTGCCACTCACCTTATACGCTTCCAAGTCTTGGCAACAACAACCCCTCGTAGAGCAAACCCCAACCAACCATTCGTTCATCTGGTTGCTATAGTCGCCCAGATGTTATCTTGATCACAAGAAGAAAAGCCCTCCTGAACTTCTTGATCATGAACACTAAAAGGCCGGAACTTCCCCAGATCTTCTCCTCTCCCAAGAAAACTAGGACAAAATCGCCGCAGCCGCAATCGCCAATCCTCAATACGAGTATAAGCGTATTAAGAGCAAAACCTAAAACCTAATTTTTCAAGAGTATAAATACCTTCCGTAATTAGTTTGCCGCTCGAAGAACTTTCAAAACCTCTGATTTGGTGTGTGCTCGCCCACCGAAACTCCTACATCCACACACCTTATTAGTTTAATTTATTATTATTATTATTTGATTTTCCCATAAAATCATGAAAAATCATCGTGGTTTTACAGTCATGGAGATCTAGAGTTAACAGAGAGTTGCAACTCGTAGGTGGTGTTCGCTGGGTTGGCACCTACCTAGAGCCAACAGGTTTAGTCAGCGCGAGAATTAGATTTTGTTCTCGCCAAGCTCGCGCTCATCTCACGTCGAGTGTTTTAGTTAAGCGCGAGATCGATTTTCGTTACCACCTAGTTCACGCCCATCTCTCGCTAAGTCTATTTTTGGTTAGCGCGACAAAGTTTTGGGTATACGCCGAGTTCCGCTGACCTCGCGCCAAGTGCCAGAGGTCAGCGCAAACCCTAAGAATTAGATGAAATGTGAATTTGACAAAATAAAGATAGATTCTAATATTTTGGGGTTTCAATCTCTTAGCAAATGAGTAAATGAGTTTTATTACAAATGGTCTTGTGTTCTAGAATTGGAGTAATTATTGAAAGTACATGAGGTATTGTTCTGGTCTGGAGTGACCTTTGCTGAGCTGTGTTATGTTATACATGATGAGGAATATATTTGATTTAATGTGAATGTCAGAGTTGAGTTTATACGATGGTTTTTTGTTTTGGTTTAGCTTGTCCTGGATCCATGCTTAAGCTTAGTAATGTGATGGTATTATTTATTGATGTAATTGCATGGCCTTGTGTGTTGCCACGACTGGTGTAAAGCAACCAGAAACCCTGAGTAGGCCTGGTTGTCAGTGCCGATACCCGGAGTAGGCCGGCATTGGATGACGATACCCTGAGTAGGCCGTCATTTTAGAGTTCCGAAACCTTGAGTAGGCCGGAATTGTGTACATGGAGGTGTGGAGTGTCTACTTGGCATGTTAATTAATCAACTTAACAATAGTCATGACATTGACCATTCGGGGTGTTGTCGGTATTGTATTGAAATATGATTGGATAATAATGTGGGTTTTGGATTTAAACTTGGAAATGGTCTGGTTGCTTTAATCGTATTGGTTATTTATCGATGCATAATTTGAATTGTTGTTAACTATTTTTTGCATGTATATGCTACTTGCTGAGATATTCGTATCTCACTCTTTTGTTTTCAGATACTCGAGGTGAGGCGACTACTGGGGTAGATCCGACTGAGACATAGGGAGGAAGATTAATATTACATTCCATAGACTTGTAGGTTATTTTGAATTGGACTTTTGATTTAATTAAATGTTGGAAGTGTAATAAAGTAGTTCGAGGTTGAATTATTTGATTTTAATAAAGCTGAATATCGAATTCTTAGATAATATATATCTGTGCACTCTGATATGGTTTAGTTTTAGGTGATTATCTAGCGATCACAATTATTTAAGATCCTTACCTAACACTCCGTGAGACGTGTTATACCTTTATTGAACAACACGGATCCGGGGCGTTACAACTTTCTATTTTTAATTTCTAGGTTAGTTCTAATCTTCTCCATTTTTGTAGTATAAGGCCTGTATGTGATTGTAACTACAAACCTTGATCCAAGTACCTCGAGTATCTTCTTTAGCCATAAAACGTGAAGAGAGTTCTAGGGGAAAAGAGGACAAGAATGGACCCGTAGAGCAGACCCCCATATGCTGTAATTTTAGAAATATGGCAGCCCAAGCCCAAGTCCAGAACCAAGCTTCTACTTCCCACCAAGCACCACCACCAGAACCCCAAATACCAATTCCACCTCAGCCACAACTTCAACCTGAATTTCACAAACCAATTCCTGAACCTATACTTATCAGGGAGGACAGTGTTGAATTGGAAAAGGAAAAGGAAAAAGAAAGGGTGAGGGAGGAAATGAAAAGAACATTTTTGCACAGGCTGGAGAGCATCCAGGAGGAACTGAGGGAAGTAAAGGGGGTGAATAATTTTGAAGGTACTAATTTCGAAGACTTGTGCATGTACCCCGATGTCTACTTACCGGCCAAATTCAAGTGCCCGGACTTTGCAAGTACGACGGTACTGGCTGCCCCATGAGCCATCTGAAGCTTTATTGTGGGGCCCTATGCCAATTTGGTCGGGATGATGGCATTCTGATCCAGCTATTCCAGAGAAGTCTAACTGGAGCTGCTTTGAAGTGGTTTGCCACCATGAACCATGGAAAAATAGGGAGGTGGAAGGACTTGACGGATGCCTTTCTGGCCTAGTACAAGTTCAATTCTGATATCGTGCCAGATAGGTACGATGTGATGAGAATGAGTAAAAGTAAAGATGAATCAGTGAGGTAGTATGCCAAAAGGTGGAGGGAGACAGTGTCTCAAGTCAGGCCACCTATGTTGGAACCAGAAATGATTTCAACATTCATTAGCACACTGGGCCAACAATTCTACAGTCACTTGGTGGGTCAAACTACCACCAACTTTGCTGCCCTAGTACAAGTGGCGGACCGGATTGAAGATGGGATCAGATCTAGCAAGATAATGGATCATTCATCCATGGTCAGTTAGCAGGACCCCAGCATGAAGAAAGGAAACGGGATTAAGAAAAATGGGAACAAAAAAGAAGGAGAAGTGAACATGGTATAGCAACCATCCGTTCCCAAAAATCCTATCCAGATCAATGTTTCCAATCCTCTTCACACCCCGATGTCATCAGCCCAGTCCACCCAGCAAGCACCCATAAGAGTTAATGTTCCAGCAGCACAGTCAAACCAAAAAAGAGTTTTTACTAGGGAAGAAAAGGATGCATGGATGGCATCGAAGAGGAATAGGGTTTTTACCCCTATCCCAATGACTCCATCCCAATTGCTACCCACTCTATTACAAGCAGGGTATGTTACATTAAGAGAGCAGAATCTGAATGGCTCTAAGGGGAGAAATTTTGACCCCTCTACCACTTGTGATTTCCATATGGGTGCACATGGGCACCCTACTAACAAGTGTTGGCCATTGAAGCATGCCATTCAGGATTTACTAGACCAAAATACCCTATCTTTCAATACTGGGGCTCCCGCTCCTCCTAGAACTGACATTGGCCAAAACCCTTTGCCCCAGCATCATGAGGCAAGCCCATCTAATGTTATATGGGCCACATTCTCTGGGGAAATGACCTTTGACCCATCGTAGTTAATTGCTCCTATAGGAACCTCGGTCAAGGTTTATTTTTCTAAAGAAAGTGGGGAGGAAGGAATAAATATGATTTCAAAAAGGAATGACCATGCTGCTAGGGATATTAACTCCTTTCTGAATCGAGTCTCTTCCCTCATGGCCCGGATAAATATTGCAAAACCTCCCTTGGTTATCAATTGCAATCCACCCACTATTTCATCACCCATTCCATCAAAGCCACCCTTGGTTGTAAATGCGCCTTCTACTCATGCTTTTTCCTCTAAGTCCAAACTTCCCTCGCTTGTGATAAATGTCCCCAAACCTTCCTACTCGGAATCAGCTGTACCGTGGAACTACATTGAAGGCTTCACAACCACAATTCCAGCGGTTAAGGGAGAAAACAAGAAAGAAGTTAACCTCATGATGAGGTCAGGGAAATGTGTGGGAGAGGGGGAGAAACGAAAGGAAACGGAGAAAGAAAGTAAAGAAGCTGAGAATGAGAAAGTAAAGGGAAAGGCTAAGGTAGGGAAAGACACCCCCCAGGTAATAAACGGTGAGGCTGCTGACCTCATCAAGGTAATTTGAAAGAGTGAATTCAATGTTGTTGAGCAATTAAACAAGGTCCCAGCCCAGATTTCAATACTGGGGTTACTGCTGAATTCAGAAAAGCATAAGGATTCTCTGTTAAGGGTACTACAGGGCGCACATGTGCTTAAAAATATTGAACTAGACCAACTAGGCAAGATGGTTGGGAAAATTTTGTCTCATAATGTCATATCCTTTTTAGAAACTGAGATTAGCCCGACTGGATACCACCATGTTGATCCATTGCACATAGCTGTGCTTTGCAAGGGTTGCATGGTGGCACGGGTTTTAATAGATAATTGGTCGGCTCTGAATGTCTGCCCATTGATAACATTTGTTAAACTCGGTTTGGAGCAGAATAAAATCAAGTAGAATGGGAGGATCATAAGAGCTTTTGATAGCTCCAAAACACACTCCCTAAGGGAGGTTGAACTGCCGATCACTATTGGACCGTATATATTCAATATCACATTCGAAGTGATGGATATACCAGCGGCCTTTAACCTACTCCTAGTAAGGCCATGGATTCATACGGCTAGGGCCATACCATCTACCCTCCACCAGAGAGTAAAATACATCTGAGGGCAAAAAGTGATAACGGTCGTAGCCGAGAACTTGATTCCTCCCATGGTGTCCCCTGATGTACCCTATATTAACATGGAAATGACTGTAGACAAAATGACTTTTCACTCTTTTCAGTTCGAAACGATCAATTTCATACCTGGGGGATATGAGGATAAGAAGGGTAAGATGACCTGTGCTGAAAGAATGGTAAAGAAAGTGATGAAAAGATATCACTTCCACCTAGGGAAAGGTTTGGGAATTAATTTGGAAGGAAGGTTGAAGCTGATAAGGGCGAAGAAGCTAGTCCCTAAGGCTAGTCCCTAAGGCAGGACTAGGAATGAATCCAGGGAAATAGAGAAGGCAGAAGCAGACAGAAGAAGGAAAAGTAGAAAAAGAATTCCCCCATTTAAGGGAAAATTTTCCGAAACCCTCTTGCACGATCCAACTGTCTCCTCCCATGGATCAGTCCAAGCCTCTGTACCGCAACATCAATCCCTTTCAAAAGCCATCTGTTCCAACCCTGCAACTCTACAACCCACCTTCTACACTTGAGACAATGGGCGTGCTTGGGCCACAACCAGAAAAGTAGCAGGATGTCACCGAAGACATTGGGGCTTTCTTCGCCATGACTGAAGGCAAAACAACCAAGGAAGATTAGGAGCTGCCTTACATTGACTGGGTAGCAGTGAGGATTCCAGATGAGGTTATATCTGGATTGGGCCCCGTGGCAGAAAAGGGCAGTAAAACTCATCCGGTGATGATGGCATCGGATTCTAAGCTTGAGGAGCAGGCTTTCACCATTTTACTCGCTCCAAAAGAAGTTATTATGAACAATTGGGAGGAAACTCACCTTATGTTTGAAGCGGCGTTTGATTGGCAAACAGGTGCAGCTTCCAAAAAAAAAACTCCATTAGTGGAATGCTATTTTCCTGAAGGTTTTAATGAGCCTTCATCTTTAGGAAAAGCTTTTTTAGAAGGCTCCCAAAAAATCCAAAAAGATTTTTCTATTTTTTCTAGAAAAATTAAATTTTTCAAAAAGGTCCAAACCATTTATGAAACATGTAAGCAAACTGAATTAAATCTGGCTGAATATGACTTCAACCTTGAGCTCGAATTTGACCTAATGGGGATCGAAGAAGAGATCGAGGTCGAAGAAGATGACCCTCCTAAAGAAATTGCATATCAACTGGAGCGTCATGAAAACGGTGTTCAACCTAATATTGAGGAGACCATTTCAATAAATCTAGGGACCAAAGATGACCCAAAAATAGTGAAGGTTGGGGCATGCCTGTTTGATGGGCATCGTGACAAAATGTCATAATTCTTGGCAGATTATGAAGACGTGTTCGCATGGTCGTACCGAGACATGCCAGGGCTGGATACTGACATGGTTGTGCACATGTTACCAATTCTGCCAGGGGTTAAGCCAGTCAAGCAAAAGCTGAGATGATTGAAACCGGAATGGACACTGAAAGCCAAAGATGAAGTGGTCAAGCAATTCCAAGCAGGATTTTTGGCAGTCTCCACATATCCCGAATGGCTTGCAAATATAGTGCCAGTACCAAAGAAGGATGGAAAAGTCAGGATGTGCATGAACTACAGAGATCTGAATAAGGCAAGCCCAAAGGATGATTTTCCACTTCCACATATCGACATTTGGTCGATAATACCGCTACACATAGCCTATTCTCATTCATGGACTATTTCTCGGGGTATAATCAAATCAAGATGGCAAAGGAAGATCAAGGAAAAACTGCTTTCATCATACCTTGGGGTACTTTCCACTACACTGTCATGCCATTTGGGCTTAAGAATGCTGGGGCAACCTATCAGAGAGCCATGTCAGCATTGTTCCATGATATGATCCATAAGAAGATGGAGGACTATGTGGATGATATGGTTGACAAGTAATGTGAAGAAGGGGACCATTTGAACAACTTGAAGAAGGTGTTTGACCGACTCAGGAAGTACAGTTTACGACTTAACCCAGCAAAATGTGTCTTTAAGGCTACATCAGGAAAATTATTGGGATTTATAGTAAGCAAAAGAGGAATTGAGATTGGTCCTACTAAAGCAAAGGCGATTATTGAAATGCCATCACCCAGAACAGAGAAGGAAGTTAGCGGTTTTCTTGGAAGGATTCAATATATAAGCCGGTTCATAGCATAGCTCACTACCACCTGTGAACCAATTTTCAAGTTGCTAAGAAAGAACAACCCGTCGGTCTAGAATGAGGATTGCCAACAAGTCTTTGACAAAATAAAGGAATATTTGATTAATCCACCTGTGCTAGTGCCACCAACTCTACGAAGACCACTAATTCTGTACTTGTCAGTTTTGGAGACATCATAGGGGTGTGTCTTGGGATAGCATGATGAGACAGGCAGAAAGGAAAGGGCAATTTACTATCTCAGTAAGAAGTTCACAGAATATGAAGCCAAGTATCCTCCTTTGGAAAAGACCTGTTGTGCGTTAGTGTGGGCTACCAAAATATTAAGGAATTAGTTCCTTAGTCATTCCACATTATTGATATCCCGGATGGACCCTCTGAAGTACCTATTTGAGGAACAGGCACTAACTGGTAAAACGGTGAAGTGGCAACTCTTGCTTTCTGAATTTGACCTCAAGTATATCACCCAAAAGGCAATTAAAGGTCAAAAAATTGCTGATCACTTAGCTAAACATCCTCTACTAGACTACAAACCTTTGAAGACTAACTTTCCAGCTGAGCCAGTGTTGTTTACTGAGGAGGAGAAAAGTGAAAGCTCCTGGCAGATGTTCTTCGACGGGGCCGCAAACATGCATGGAAATGGAATTGGGGCAGTTTTGGTCAAGCCAGATGGGCCACATATCCCAATCGCAGTAAAGCTGAGATTTCAATGCACAAACAACATAGTAGAGTATGAAGCATGTATAATTGGGCTACAAGTTGCCCTGGACCATGAAGTAGAAGAACTTAACGTATACAGGGATTCGAGTCTTATTATCTTCCAAACAACTGGTGAATGGTAAACCAAAGATCACAAGTTGATCCTATATCACCAATATTTGGAAGAAATAAGTACCAAATTTACTCTAATTTCCATTAGTTATATGCCAAGGGCCAAGAATCAGTTGCAGATGCTTTGGCAACGTTGGCTTCAATGATCAGTATCCCAAAAGGAGTAGACATCAAACCATTGGAAATTGAAGTCAGAGATGAACCAGCTTATTGTCTTGTTCTAGAAGGAGCACCAGGAGAAGAAGTACCATGGTTCCATGATATTCGGAAATTCCTGAATGATCGAAGTCTTCTAGAAAATGCTACCTCTACTGAGAAAAGGGCAATACAGAGATTAGCAGGACAATTCTTACTAAGTGGTGGGTAGTTATACAAAAGATCATACAATGATATCCTACTCAGATGTGTTGCCAAGGCTGAATCGGAAAGGTTTATTGAGACTGTACATGGAAGAGTCTGTGGGCTGCATATGAATGGGCACATGCGTACGAAAAAGATTCTGCGACTGGGATACTATTGGTCAACGATGGAGCACGATTGCTGTGTATATGTTAAGAGGTGTCATCTATGCCAGATATATGCGGATAACAAGCATGGACCGCCAAGTGAGCTGCACAACATGACCTCACCATGGCCTTTCTCCATGTGGGGCATAGACGTCATTGGCATGATTTCCCCAAAAGCATCAAATGGGCACAGATTCATTCTGGTAGCAATCAACTATTTCACCAAGTGGGTTGAGGCAGCTTCATATGCAAATATCACAAGTAACCATGTTCTTAAATTTTTGAAGCACAATATCATCTGTTGCTATGGTCTGACAAATGCCATAGTATCAGACAATGCTTCAAATATTAAGAATAAAGACATGAAGAAGATGTGTGACCAATTTCAGATCATCCATCACAAGTCAGCTTCGTACAGACCAAAGATGAATGGGGCAGTAGAAGCAGCAAACAAGAATATAAAGAAAATATTTCAGAAGATGGTAGTAAGTTACAGAGATTGGTATGAAATGCTACCGCTTGCTCTACATGCCTACAGGACCTCAATCCAGACTTCTACTGGGGCAACCCCGTATTCCCTAGTTTATGGAATGGAAGTAGTATTACCAGTCGAAGTTGAAATCCCATCACTGAGGGTTCTAATGGAAGCAGAATTGGAAGAAGCTGAATGGATACAGTCAAGACATGATCAACTCAATCTGATAAAGGAAAAGCGTTGGAAGGTGTTTTTTCATGGCCAATTGTACCAGAAGAGAATGACCAGAGCTTACAATAAGAAGGTGAAGCCCAGAACTTTCCAAGAAGGAAATTTGGTCTTAAAGAAAATCTTACCATTTTTGGAAGACCCTTGCGTGAAATTCAAGCCAAATTGGGAAGGGCCTTATGTTGTCAAGAAAGTCCTATCAGGGGGTGCACTCATCTTAACAGAAATGGATGGAAGAGATTTTCCTGAGCTAGTTAACTCTGATGCAGTAAAAATGTATTTTCCTTGATTGAATATTACTAGGAAATTATCCGAGGCCATTTTTCTTTATTTCACAAAATTTTAATCCCTAGTCTAGCCAAGTCGAGCTTGTTCGTTTCTTTGATAAACCTAAACTGAGACTTATAGTTTTATACTGGGGCAAAACAAATTGGGGCAAAAACAAAAGAAAAAGGGAAAGAAAAAAAGAAATGAAAAAGAAAAAAAAGCAAGTGGCAAATAAAAGCCAAGTGCAAAAAGAAAAGGAATAAACAAAGTTTGGGGAATGGGAATCATATTCATCATGACTGTAAGTCTAGTTGACCTATTTCCATGTTTGGAATATTTTGAGCCTTTAACACCCTTTCTTTCATAAACCGAGCTTGGCCTTTATTTCGTCCTATTTATAAGCCCTCGGTGATTTTAGTGTATTCTTTCAATATTCAGAGTAAAAATTGGTGATGACGGAATGCAAAAGCGGGCCCTAGTGAAAACCGTAACTGGCACTAGGGGCAATATTGGCAAAAAAAAAAAGGGAAAGATAGAATTAGAGGTTGAGTTGATCATGTTATCCAAGCTTGAAGTGAAAGTAGTATGAGCACTGAAGATGGAACAGACTAGGAATAACGGGGTCAATTCTGGAAGAAAAGACATTTGGGGATGACTCTAAGGGTCCTAGGATAGACATACATGATCTCTCCCTATTGCTTGAATCATCCTTTTCATTATTCAACTTGATTTTAATTTCTTTAATTATGTGCAATTAAGTGTTTTGGACCAAACTTAAAAAAAAAAAATTTATTATATTTTGGCCAGTGATGAGAAATCAAATACTTTTCATAAAACCTTTGCTTTTACAAGCATCTGAGAATTCTGAGGCCAATAGTATATGTGCGCGGGGTCGCACGGCTGGGCGTATGGATTCTGCATGCCTCTAGGAGGGTAAAACGGGAAAAAGGGAGTCGCCACCGCCTGATGGGGTGCAGACGGACACCTGGGTGCCTAATCTTGTCTATTGGGCTGGTCCGCGGCTTGAGATTCTGAGAAAGGTCTCGGTTGCGGTCTGGGGAAGTCCGTAGACACCCCAGACCACCCCGTCGGATGACTGGTCCCGTGGGTTCCCTTGTTTGAGTCAACTTACTGGGGTTTCTCACCCGATTCCTATTCCATCATGCAATTTGGTTAAGTCTGTCGGGACCACCAAAGTGGTGTGGGTCCCTTTAATTACTTTTATCTTGCTTATTTAGATTATCTGAGTCTAATTGGGTGGGTCCCGTTGGAAGGCCCATGGTGTCCTTGGTGGGCTTAGTCAAGCTCATGTACCCTTGGTGGGCCTCTGTCTAGTCCTAGGAGGCCCTTTGGGTTCAGTTCAAGTGAATTGATTTTATTTAATGGTTCAAATTAAAGGTTTAAGTGATTTCCATGCAAAAGTGGGTCGGCCTAAATTTGTGGGCCCTTAGGTGGGCCTCCATGATGGTTGCCAAAGTGTTTTCGAATTATCTTATTTAAATTTGCCAAGGTGAGTTGGACATTGGGCTTGGGGCCCGTAGTTCAAATTTGGGCTTGAAAGCCCAGTTCTTTGAAGTTTAGGGTCTGCACCCTTCCTTGGTTTGATTAGTGGGCTTTGGCGGGCCCGATAGGCCCTAGCCCTGAGTCTTGGCCAAACCATGCAATTCAAACACATCATTCCACACATCAAGTTCGGGTGGGCCGCATTGGGTTTGGCCCGCCCGAGTTGATCAGTTAATTTTGCTTAATTTGCTTGTTTGCATGCACCAAGGGTTATTGGCCTTGGTGGGACCCGTGGAAGGCCCACTAATTGTTCTGAGTTGGACCGGCGGTCCATGTCCCATGTTGGGTTTCCGGATGACCCAGAAACCCTATTGGTTCACTTGGTTTACTCAAAAATATCCTTCCCATGCATCTACAATCAAAGAACACACAAAATAGCATTTTTGGGGGGTTTCGCAAGTGGGGTGGCTCTTGGGCTTCATATGGACTTTCTACCAATTGTGTGGGTCCCTGGGTGGGCCCACATTGGTTCAGATATGGGAGGGAGCCTCCTTTAGCTTCCTTTTGGGGATTCTTAACACAAACCAGATGGTAAGGTGGGGGGCATGAAGCTGCTACCCCCTCACTCCTTCTCAGCAGTTACAGCCAAGGCATAGGGGACTTGGCACCCCTATATTGGTGTTCTCATGCTTCCAATCAACAAGCAACCTAAACAAAACACTCATGTATCTCCAACTAAACAAGCCGGTCATAAAAAAAACCACATGTTATAAGGCATGGAGCAGCAACAACAATAAAAAAATCAGTAGCTAATATGCCAAGATTAGGCATTGTTAAGTAGGCTAGAGATGCATGGGGTTTGTGGGGAGTGGCCACTTTCAAGCATGAGGTTGGGGGTCATCATAGGGAGGCAAGTAGACAACCCATCTTGCCAAGACAGCTGCTGCCCCAGGTGGTTTCAGGCATGCTAGAAATCAGCAAAGATAAAGGGAGAGGGGAACATGCTTTTCTGGGTTAAGGGACTAAGCTTGGAAAAAAAAAACCTGGGCACTTGGGTTGACCTGCTGGAAATCTTGGGACAGCAGCCCGCAACAAGGGTTTTGGGAAAGTTCCAGCAGCAATAATCAAGGGTGGAAAAGGGGATCATGCTCATTATATATCAAAGAAAACAGCAAGTGACCAAGACCAAGTTAGTGCACATAAACCGGCAGCCTGCTTGGTTTAGTAAAAAAAAAACAGCAACTGTGCATGCGGATTTAACATGCTTATCATGCACGGAAGTGGCATACCAAGGATGGGGGTGCTGCTGTTATTTCCAGCAGCAACTCATATGGGTCAAGGTAGGGGACTATGGGTGAAGGGAACATGCTTATTGGCACAAACAATAAATGACAAAAGAATGAGCATACATTCACAAGTTATAGACATCAGAAAAAAAACATGCTGTAAGTAAAGTGGCAGTAGTGAGGAGGCTTAAGTAGTAGCCTAATCATGCTAATAGATGCAAGCATGGTAAGTCCCCAGGGGGTATTGTGGGTCATGGGCCTAAGCATGCACAGGTGAGGTTAACATGCAGCAATCGGGGGGGGGGGGGGGGGGGGGTTGCCAACAGCAACTCTAAAAAAGTGCCCTTTCAGGCATGCTAATCTTGGAAGAGACACTTGCTGCAGGTATTTAGGAGGGCAGCCATCACAGGGGGGTCAAGCATTTTAAAGGGTGCGACATGGTGAGGGAAAGGAAGAGCAGCAGCTCCTGGCGGTCGCAAACAGAGGACTACGGGGTGAGGGGCATGTTGCTGTTCTAGCCGAAAATAGTAAACCAAAGAGGATACGGCCACTGTAAAGGGGATGGGGGAGGCATGTTATCACACAAAAAAAAATAGGTTACAGGGGGAAGGGTTCATATTTGCATGCACAACAGTAGTAAGGCATGTTGACATACCAAAAAAAAAGAGAGCACTCATGCCCTGCTCGAGTGTTCATGCTCATACACTAACATGGTAACAATGGACTGACCTTTATGATAGAAAAACAGCAGCTCATATGCAAAAGGACTTGACCACTCATAGAAGAATAACAATGGGGAAAGTATCACACGATCCTAGCATGCATGCCACTACATACGTAAAAAATACAAAAGAAAATCAGCAAAGGCAGAGTGTCCATGCAAATCAGCAACCATACACACACAAAGATGGCACAGAAATGGTCTTGCACGCACTACCTGTAACCTCCAGCAAGATCCGAACCTAGGCCTCATGCTCAAAACAAGAGACTTTAAAGAAGGGAAAGGAGGGGGGGGGGGTTTATACGAGGAACATTGGACTGAAAATAGGGAGGGAATAGGCTCCCTCTTCAAGCACATAACATGGGAATATAGACCCACAGCTCCTAAAGACCATAAAAAAGTGGAAACCTCACTCATCCTCCCATAAGATCATGTATGGGGTCTCCCTTACCTTCGGAGACCTCCATGCTACCAAGAAAAGGAGGAAACACATGCAAATGGCCACCCAAAACCAGCTTCATGGTTGGGAAGAAAACAAACTCAGAAAAATTTCAAAAAATTCTCATTTAAAGATATGTGCAATACAGAGTGGTGAAGAACCTCACCTGATGGTGCTTGAGCACTTGTGCAAGGTGGAGACCACTTCTGGAGGTTGGGAAGCAACTGGAGACTCCCCTTCTTGATAGCAACAACACTTGTTCCCCCTTCTTGTTGGAGTGCAAGTGAAGAGGAAGAAGGGAAGGAAGGGTGGGAGCAACTTGGGGTTGTCTAGGGAGGTGGTGGAGGGCAAAGAGAGCTGAAGAGAAAGGGATTCAGGTGAACAAGGGAAAGGGAAAAAGGTCTAAGGCCAGCAACCCTCGACCAGGGGGAGGGGGGGGGTTGCTGGCCTTATATAACCAGAATTTTGTATCCGGCCTTGGAGGCCGAATACATTAACTCTTGTTTGTAGCTGGCCTCCATGGCTGGCTACACACAACTCTCTTTGTATCCAGCATTAAATGCCGAATACAAAACACAATTATTCAAAAAATTAAATTCCGCCGCGAATCTGACGGGGAATCGACACGAATCTCGTGGGCATATCTCTTGTATCCGGCATATAATGCCGGATATGAATAGAAGCGTGTGTATCCGGCCTATATGTACGGATAAAAATGGGATATTTACAGATTTGCCCCTCGATTTTACCAATTCAACCGATTTGACAGTTTTGGATATCTGCAGATTGCCCCCTGTGAATTTTGGTTTAGTCCCTGAGATATTTAGCAAGTTTTTGATTTTTAAAGATTGCCCCCCGAGATATTTTTCTGCGTTTGCTGTCACGCGTGCAGTTTCTTTGCCACATGTGCAGTTTCTGGTTTTACTGCTCGGAAACTTCAACTGCTCATATATTCTTCATCCGGACTCCGATTTGGGCAAACTCAATTGCTTTAGAACTGTATCGGACCCCTCTATCCATTGGGACAAGGCTAAGCACCTGATTTGAGGCTTAGCAAAAAGTCAACTTTCGGCTCCCCCTCAACTTTTTCGCCCTTTAGGGTTTGACTTTCTGTCTAGGGTTTGCATTTCCGGCTCTTCCGGGAGCACAAAAATGAGGTGGTTACAGTATAAGAACTTATTTTTGAATAAAATCCTTTGTCTTTCCACTATTGGAGTTTGCTTTTGAACAAAGGTATGGAAAAAAATAGAATAAAAGGAGCTAGTCCCTATCCCCTAGCCGCTCTTCAAGCTCCCGAATCCGAGTTGCCTGAGCCGCAATAATCCTAGAAGCTTTTTCTGCATCCAGATCGCTCAAAAAGGAGATAACCTCATTTTAAAGTGCCTGCTTGATCCTCGTACCTCTAAGGTTGGCTAAGGCATCCTGGTACTTCTGCCGTATCACTCGGACTTCAAAGCTGCGAGCCAGCCTCTGTTCCTCAAGTTGCTTTTCCAAAGCAGTGCGGCAAGACACCTACTCTTCAATTTGCCTCTCCAGATCAAGGCCTCGTATCCTAAGTTCTTGGGCCTCTCGTACCCAAATTTGTTGAAGTTGTTTGTGAGATGCTCTCTTAGAAACCAGAATATCTTCGTAAGTAGGTGCAAGAACAGCAGGAAGATCCTTTGGTACTGGGGCACGACTCTGAACCTGCTCTCTGATCCAGAAAAGGTAGTCCTTCACATGTGACTTAGAAAAAACTGGGTCCCTCATGAAGCGCACGTAGGACCATTCCTTCATCAACCGAGCACATAGCCCCATGGTGGCTGGAGTAAGTGGTCCCAAGAAGTCTGCATACCCATCTAGAATCATGATGCCCTGAGTTCCTCCAAGCTGCCAAAGAACCCTCAAAGGAAGATAAAGAATAGCAAATCTCAAGCCTACTAGAACCATGAAGTTCTTGTCTCTGAAGCTGATCATTGTCTCGGCATTTGGTTGATAAGTGCTAGGCCATCTCACCTAGTCATCCTGGAGAGTGCCCAAGAAAGTAAACCAACCCTGCTTGCTGCCTTGGATGTCGGGACATCCCCTGTTACTCATCAAAACAAGAACTTCTAATCTTGTGGAAAAGCGTCGATCAATCATCTCAATCTGACTCAAATGGTCAAGTAACCAAAGCTGCAAAAGAGGGAGCATTTAAGTTTATTTCAATTTCACAAGAAAGTTGTAAAAAGAGAAGGAAAAAAAAAGGAGATTTTACCTGTAGGATAGGGCCACAAGCGAGAAAGCGCTTCTTCTTCCTAAAATAGTAGTCAGTCAAGGCTTGATACATCTCAGCCAAAATCATAGGGACCAACCTCTCCCGCTCCTAACCTAGCATATGACTAAAATAAGAGCCAAGTCAACCTCGTCATCACCCCGTGGAAAAAGTAACTGGTTGACCACTATCAGAGTCAAAGCATTAAACCGGGCCTCCCAATCTTCACCCCTGAAGAGTTTTTCAGTCAAAAAAGTCTTGGACAGAGTCAGCAGGGTGTCAGAGGCCCTGTAGACACCTGATTTCTGCACCCCCAAAATGAAGAAAAATGAAAAGTCAAACTAAAAGTCAAACCCTGAGGGGGTCAAAAATTGACTTTTTGATTCAAGTAAATTTGGCCATCGAACTTCATCTCATTGAAAAGAGTATTTCGACACGATTCTAACGCAACTGAATTTGCTGGAATCGGAGTCCAGATGAGAGAGATATGAATTGGTCAAACTTTTGGGGAGCAAAAAGTTGACTTTTTGCTCGACCCCAATTCAGCTGCCAAACTTGACCCCAGTGGACAGGTGGTTCCGAGCCGGTTCCAACGACACTAAGTTTGCTGAAATCGGACACCGGATGAAGAAATTATGAGCAGTTGAAGTTTCAGAAAAACTGCCCATGTGGCACAAAAGGCAGCAAAAATGGAATAAACCAATAAAATAAATAAGATAAATGTGTTTAATAATATTTTAATAAAGAGAATCTCGCTTTTTAATAAAATAATCGGAAAAATCGAATAAGAATCTTGCAAAAAACCAAATTGAATAAAGGTTTGAAGTCCAAACATTTTAAAAAACGTGCTGGACCGTATTTGAATTACGGGCAGGGCATGCCCGTATTTGAAATACGGGCAAGATTCTGGTAGAAGACACCCGTCGCTGTACGGCGGGACACGCGTCCTGTACGGCCGATTCGCGAGATTCGCACATGTGCGTTTTTCGCCCGTATTTGAATTACGGGCAAGGCACGCCCGTACTTGAAGTACGGGCAAGGCATGCCCGTATTTCAAATACGGGCACGGAAATTTTGCCTATAAATAGAAAGGCCACCCCCCCTCATTTAAACAAGCCTTCTTCCTGGCCGAAACTCTTCTCCTCCTAGCACCTTCCACAGCCAAACTCTGCCCAATTGCTGCCCCTCCAAAACCTAAACCTTTTTTATACCCAAATTACCCCTATGCTCTAAGACTACTCCAAAATCATGCTCAAGAATCCCATTTACCATCCATTGATCAAAGCCATTTAACCCAGCCTAACCAAGCCCTTCCCAATTCATCCCAGCAAACCTTGGAGGACGCGGAAGCGCTGCTCAAATCTTCGGAGGACCAAAACATCAATCAAACAATTTGTAAGTATGTTCTCTTTCTAAATTAAAGTAAATTTTAATTTCATCCTTTTCATACTCCCTACTTCTTGTTATATCTAACATGTTTTTTGAGTGTGGTATGTAATAAGGAATTGCATGCAAAAGTAATCCTTCTCATGCAAAAAGGGGAGGTGATAACAAAGGATTATCCTAAATGCCTCAAAAAGGGAAAACTTGAACCCATTTCATCACCATTATGTGAAGAAGATTGAAGTCCCTTTTTGAATTTCTAATATCCCTTGTAAATTACCCCTTTCTTATTCCTAATAATTGATGGTGGACAAACCATAAGGACTTTGCTTACTCAAAGAACAAGAGAAGGGAAAAAGTGATCATTTGGACCAAGAGAAGAAAGTGCAATACATTGAAGGAGCCAGAACCATCTCAGTTATTACAGAAAGCTCCCAAAAAGTCACGGAACAGATCCCAAGCAGAATCGGCAGCAAACATGCAAAACAAGCCGCGCCCGTAAACTTAGAGCGGTCCGGTGAGGACCGTGTTTTCTTCACGAGCAGCCCAAACCGGACTTCATCTACAGGCGACGGTGGACCGTATAATGAATACGGGCAAATGTAAAAATAATGTAAAAAACTTAATTTTCGGTCCGGTTGAACTTGATTCGACCTGAACCGGTCTGAACCAGTCCCTTAAGTATTTTGGGCTATCTTTAGCCCATTTTTGGACCATGGGCCTAAATGGGCCCACCAAGACCACCCTGGGCCCACTTGTGAGTGGTCCACCTTAGACTGGCCTATACCAGGCCTGTTTTCAACAAATAGGCCCAGGCCCTTTGACCCTTGGCTAATGGGCCAAATCCAAGCCCACTAAGCCCATTGCATCTGTAAATAGTTTAAGTAAATAACCAAATGGGTTACCCAATAACCCAACTGGGCCCAAGGCCCAACCATGGCAACCCACGGGTCTTCCAACAGGACCCGGGTCCGACCCACTTCACTTAAATAAATAAAAAGATAAAATCAAATAAAAAGGGACCCACACCTCCAACGGGCCCCGCCAGACCTAACAGAACAGCATGCTGGTTTAGGAAGGGTGAAACTGACTCAAAAACCAGGGAGACCCGAGGGACCCGTCAAACCGACGGGGCGGACCGGGGTGTCTTTAAGACTTCCCCGGATCGTAACCGAGAACTTAGCTAGAACTCTGAAAAGCCGCAGACCAGACTTAGACCCGATTAGGGCAAAACCGTGTCTGCCTGCACTCTCAGGTAGTGGCGACTCCGAATGTCCCGAGGCACGCACCAAAGGTGCGCCCGGTGTGCGATCTAGGATCCAGGTCAAATTTAGGTGCGCACAGGCCCCTAGGTCCTTCTTCCCTATACTCAAAAAAGTAGAAGCTTCCTTTTCGTAGCTAGGCTTAAGGGGGTTCACCACTTTCTCTAAGAACCTCAAGCTAAGGATCATTTCAATCCCCTCAACTGTAGGGGTCATCTCTTTATCACCAAATCTAAAAAGATTTAACTGAAGTTCCCAGTGCCCAATCAAGGCCTCAATGATTTCCCATTTGAAGGGGATGGTAGGGATGAGCAGGATGTGACCCAAGTTGGTAGAATCCCACTTGATGCCCTCTTCAAGGGTCATGGAGTTAACCCATCTATTGTAGGATGAATCTACAATGTTGTATCTAATTAGATTAGGGGGCTTTGATCTGAATAGTTGTTTTATAGGGGAGGTTGTGCGCGTTGGAAACGCCGCACGGGAAAGTTCGGAGTCGCCACCGCCCGATGGGGTGCAGGCGGACACCTAGGTGTCTAGTCTTGTCTATTATGGCTTTGGTCTGCGGCTTTGAGATTCTAAGTAGGGTCTCGGTTGTGGTCTGGGGAAGTCCGTAGACACCCGAGTCCACCCCGTCGGATGACGGGTCCCGTGGTTTTCCTGTTTTGAGTCAACTCTGGTTTCTCACCCGATTCCTAATCCGACATGCAATT
This sequence comes from Buxus sempervirens, assembly GCA_947561395.2. Lineage (NCBI taxonomy): Eukaryota > Viridiplantae > Streptophyta > Magnoliopsida > Buxales > Buxaceae > Buxus > Buxus sempervirens. Next base: position 26,752,650 of record OX387185.1, on the reverse strand, counting down.
TTGGTTAAGTCTGGTGGGACCACCTGAGTGGTGTAGGTCCCTTTAATTGCTTTTATCTTTCTTAATTAAGCGCTCTGAGTCTGATTGGGTGGGCCCTGTTGGAAAGCCCACGGTGTCCTTGGTGGGCTTGGTGAAGCCCACATGCCCCTGGTGGGCCTCAGTCTAACCTGGGGGGCCCTTTGGGCTTTGGTGAGTTCAATTGATTTTACTTTTAGGGTTAGAGTTGAATTTAAAGTGATTTGCATGCAAGGGTGGGCCGGAATTTTTTCATGGGCCCATTGGGTGGGCCCACAATGGTTGCCAATGATTTATTTGACTTTTATCTCATTTTTAATCCTCAAAGTGGGCTAGACCATGGGCTTGGGGCCCATTAGTCCAGGCTTGGACCGGGTGGTCCATAGTTCAGTGGGTCAGGACATTGGATCCTGCCCAGTTAGGTTTATGGGCTTAGTGGGCCCGATAGGCCCGCGCCCGAGGTCACGGCCAAACCATGCTTACATTAGCCATCATGCTTCATTTTTATTGGGCTTTGGTGGGCCTCAAAGGGTTTAGCCCAATTAGTTTATTTTAATTATCTTGCTTTATTTTTATAAGTGGACTTAGGCTGGGTGGGCCCCATTGGAAGGCCCACGAAGGAATCAAGTTGGGCTTGAAGGCCCGTGTACCACTTTGGGTTTCCGGTTGACCCAGAAACCCTACTGGTTCAACCGGTTCAGTTCACATGGCATGGCAAATCAACAACATGCAAGAAAATTGATTTTTTGGAAAACACTTAAAGTAACCGAAATTTCATCTTGGTTAAGCATGAATACTAGCATAACCGAAATTGGATTTCGGTTGAGCCACAGTTGTGGTTTAACCGAAATTTAATTTCAGTTAAGCCACCAGAAGCCCTTGACCGACCTGAGATCTCGGGTAAGCAGTAGAAATGCCTTTTTTCACTTTTTCCAGAGAGGACTGGTCCCTAGGGTTTATGAGCATGTACGGTGTCTTTGTGGGCCCCTGTGTGGGCCCACAGTGGTTCGAATGGAGCTGTTAGACTCACTTTTTGGGGTCTTCAAGGATCAAAATAGCAAGGGGATCAAAGGGGTTTATCCAACTTTTTTCAAACTAACCAAGGATCAACCAGGGATCTGAGGGTCCCTGGTTTGGTTTCTTTGGATCCCAACACAGATTAGCATGCTTACACCAAGACGAATAATAAAAGAAACACAACAAATACTAACCTAGGCATGCTTCTCATGCACCTCATGGTTGCAACACAGTGATTCAAGGCATGATAAAAGACCTTATCGAAAACACATGTATGAAAACAGTTGGGAAAGCATGCAATCATACAAGGCTAAACATCATGGCAGGCATACTTTAAATCCTAATGACTAACAGAGGGATCTTACGCATTCAAATGACAACGACTAGACATGTATCTCATGCACTTTATCATGTCAAAATCATCCTACGAAGCATAAGAAGAGAATGATATCTAAGAAGGGAAGGAGAGGGGGCTTATGCCAAGGTTACATACGGATTCAAACGAGTGGAACATGCTCCTCATATTGACGTGGAACTCACAACACCCGTGACCTCAAAACAGTGATCTAATGGGGGTGGTATGACCACTTTAAACCAACCGAAATGCTCTCCCTAGACCCTCTTTACTAACATAAATTCGTTTCCTTACCATGGGAAATCCACCTTATGAAGAGAAAACTTGGGAAAATGAGAAAAGAGATGGATGAACCAAAGTGAGCCAAAGAACACTAGGTGGTAGTGCAAAATATGTCAATATGCTCCAAATCCCATGAAAATCACATATGTTAAATAAAAATCATAGGGAAGTCATACCTTGAGGTTAAAAGTTTCCTAAGGTGGTGGTGGAGTCCTATTGAAGCTCCCACAGCAACTTGAACTCTTCTCCAACTCTAGCAAGACCTCCAAAGCTCTCCTTCCGAGTGTTAGAAATGAAGGAGGGGGTCGGAATGAGTTTGGAATGGTTAGGGTAGGGTTTTAGGTGTTTTGGAGGGGTAGAGAGGGTAGAGAGGAGAGGGACGAGCAGGGTAGGGGAGGGCAGAAATTCGGCAAGCAGCCAACCCCCAGCCAAATGGCTGGAGTCCCAATTTATAGCCAGAAAAAGGATAACCGAAATTAATTTTCGGTTACGCAGATTTTCCAGTATAACCGAAAATTAATTTCGGTTATACAGGATTTGGTTGTAACTGAAATAACATTTCGATTACTTTCGCACTCGATTGGCAGTTAATTTCTGTCAGGTACGGATTCAAACAATCTGTTGGGCGATATTAGATTTCACTTTATGAACTAAAAATATATTTCGGTCATTCTGACAAAATTTTTGATATTTGCAGATTGCTCCCTGGATTTGACCTGATTTGACCTTGAGATATTCGCAGATAGCCCCCTACGCAATTTTGGTTTAGTCCCTGAGATATTTGGCAGATTTTGGATATTTATGGATTGCCCCTCAAGATATTTTCCTGCGTTTCTTGCCACATGTGTAGGTTCTTTGCCATGTGTGCAGTTTCCGGCATTGCTGTCCGGAAAATTCAATTGCTCATATCTTCCTCATCCGGACTCCGATTTGGGCAAACTCAGTTGTGTTAGAACCGTATCGGAGTCCTCTATCCAATGACATAGGACTAAGTACCTGGCTCGGGTTTAGAAGAAAGTCAACTTTCAGCTCCCCCTCAAGTTTGATCGGCCTGTAAATCCTTCATCCAGGCTCCGATTCCTGCACACTCAGTTGCGTTGGAATCGTGTCGGGATTCTCTATCTATTGAGATAAAGCAAGGTGGCCAATTACTACTTGATCAAAAAGTCAACTTTTGCCCTTCAGGGTTTGACTTTTCAACTAGGGTTTGCATTTTCAGCTCTTTCGGGAGCGCAAAAATGAGGTGCTTACAGAGGCGTCCATGGTAGAAGAAAACAAGGAGGAAGATGATCTGGAGGCCATTGGGGATGAATGAAACTTGTAAGAAGCAAGTGGAAGAAGAAAACACGAAGGGAGGAAGCTTTCTAAACTCAAATAATCGTCACAATGACGCACATCCCGAGATGCTGCTATTTCAGATACAAAGGGTATTATGTGTATCTGAAATCTTATTTCGGATACAAGCATCATTATGTGTACCCGAAATGTTATTTCGGATATGAATAGCTTTTGTAGTTGTCGATTTGATATTTCGGATACATGAAGAAAAAGAAAAAAAAAGGGAAAAGCATGAAAAATTCAAAAAAATTCCCTGTGTTACCTATGTACATTTCATATCTATAAAAAATGAAAGGAAAACAGCAAAATAATGAGGAGCAATGGATGTGAAGTTTATTTATATATAAAATTCATTTTTTACAAAAATACTGTCAATGTACAAGAAATCCTAATCTACTGTTCCTCTATAGGACCATCCCCACGTCCTATGCCACGTCCTCCGCTATGGCCTCTGCCTCGGGGTCACCGGTGCCCGAAGACATGTGTCAGAATACACTCAGCAGCGCAGCACTGTCCCCAGCCAAGAATGGACTGAATCTGATACGTATAGTTGTAAGCCGAGTTGTCAGGGAATGGGCCTGTAGGAACAGAATCCGATGTAGAGGGCTCAGGCTCAGAAGGAGCAGGCTCAGCTGGAGGAATGGATGCATCGGGCTCAACAAGATCCTCAGTCAAAACAGCCTCAGCTCCCACAGCTCTAGAAGCCTCAGCAGTAGCAGGAACAGGGACATCTGGTTTAATAGAAGTAGAGTTAGAAGCTGAAACACATGATCATTTAAAGAAATAAAATTGAAGCAAGCTTACCAGGGATATCTGCAGCAGAAACCACAGGATCAGGAACGATCACGAGAGGAGATGCATCAACAGGATCTGTAGTAGGAGATGAGGTGGAAGCAGGACTAGTAGCCGGGATGATATCGGGATCAGCAGCTGGAGATGAACCATGGACTGTAAGGACTGGCTCAGCAGGAACATCATTAGTACCCAATGCAGCACCCGCCGAGGTAGAAGGGCCTGGATGTTCAAACTCCTGAAAATCACAAATGAATAAGAATCAGTATCAATTTGTAGAAATAAAGGATGCTAAAATTCTAAAGGAAGCAAACTTGATCATGAGCTGGACTCTGTGGATAAGCCTGTAAAACTCAAAGCAATCCCTGTCAAAATGGCATGGAAATACAAAAAGGAGAAGCAAGATAGAAATAACTAGATACCTGTCTAGTCCCAAGCTCAGCAACCAGAGCCTCCAGCTCTCTGATCCGAGCATCTCTCTAAGCCACGGTCGCATCGTGCTCAGCAATCAAGTCATCAACTGCTGCCCACTAGCTCTGAAACCAGTCCCTCAGAGCATTCAACTCCTCCACCTGCCAATGAAAAAGGGGGTTAAAGTCATGAATACTGAGTTGAGAGAAATGAGATGGAAGAGACAAGAGCAAACTTACAGTGTCGTCATGAACCCGAATGTAGATCCCGCCAATCTCGGTCACTCCAGCCCGAGTAGGCCGATCCATCAAGCACCCAATGGATACCCTCCTAATCCACTCATCGTAGTCCCCAACTACTATAAATCCCTCTGCATCCTCCCACTGATCAAACTGGTCAATATCAAACCCAGGCAGGAGGATGGTAGGACCAACAAAAGGAGGAGGAACTGGAATACGAGGCACGCTCGTGTGCTGATAGTACAATCGCTCGCCTAGATACATAACCCTACCAAGCCTCCCGAGAAGCACTGGTAGGGCTAGCGTTGGAGATCCCAATCAAAAGCATCTTGTACTATGAGCTCACGAGCCACCCCGTCACTCACATCCTTGAAGCGGGCCAACAATAGCTGCAAAGAAGAAGAGGAATGTCAGGAATAAAGAAGGCATGAAAGAAAGAGACAGGAAATAAAGGATTAAGGAATTTACCTCGGATCGTCGGGCACGGTGTAACGCCCCGGATCCGAGTTATGTGGAAAACCCCTAAACTCGTCTCCAGAGGTTATTAAGTAAAGCAGGATCGCACTATTAGAGTGAAGGAAATAACATGAATACAATAAAAACTATGAAACAGAGTGCGCTAACATAACCCCAAGGTAATAACTCACATGACCAAGTAAACTACCCGCAAGTATCGGGCTCTCCAGGCATATCTGAAAAACAAACAAAAGCAAAGGAATGAGATACGAATATCTTAGCGAGCAGCACATGCATGCACAAATATAATTTACTAGTTGTAACAAAATATGGATCGAATAATTTCTCAGATAACGAAGGCAATAACTCGATAAATCCGACTAAACTCCCAGTAATTTATTTGACACAAATACGGTTGTCAACAAATCCGAATGATCACAAAAGAAGCAATATCATTATAACCACGCCTCGAGAAAACCAAATTTCTTCAACAATCCAATAATATGTCTCATGCTAGATAGAACAAAACCCAACATTGGTCAATGTCATGTAATTATTTTGATTGGTTAATCAACACGCCAGAGTGACCTCCACACCTCCATGTACACAGTTCCGGCCTACTCAGGGTTTCGGATACTCTGAAATGACGGCCTACTCAGGGTTTCGTCATCCAATACCGGCCTAATCAGGGTTTCAGCATTGACAACCAGGCCTACTCAGGGTTTCTGCTGCTCTACACCGGTCGTGGCAACACTCCATGGCCATGCCATTACTCCAATAAAACAAAAACATCACATTACTAAGCTTAGACTCTGGAACTAGGACAAGCTAAACCAAAACAGAAAACCAACGTATAATCTCAACTCTGACATCACAATAAAACAATAAATTCAACATCATGTATAACTCAACACAGCTCACCACATGTCCCTCTGGACCAGAACAGTACCTCATGTACTTTCAGTATTTACTCAAACCTCATAACACATGACTATTGGTAATAAAACCCATTTACTCACACCAAGAGAAATCTTTACAATACATTTCAGAACTTGCAATCAAGTAAAACCAGGTTAAATAAATTCTCAATCAAGTACAGTGTGTAAACAAAGAGAAACTAAATCTTGAACTCCTAGTGTTAGGAACAGTAACATCAATTATCGATAGCCCTAAAATTCACCTTGGAAGCTCATAAGAATTACCAGAAATTCCACTTAATATTCTTAGAGTAATTGAACAGGTAATAGTATTTTTAAAGTCCTAAACAAGTCATTGGCTAAGTGATTGAACCCTCAAATCATCAAAATCTAGCTTGGTTTGGTCAAAACTCCACTTTGGCAAAGGATTAGGGTTTGCGCTGACCTTTAACGCTAGGTGCGAGGTCGGCGACAACTCAGTGGTAAAAATACACTCCGTGCTTACCTAAAATATACTAGGCATGAGCTAGGTGCAAGATAGGCGCGAAATCGGCGATACCGAAATTCTACTTTGCGCGGACTCAAAACAGTAGGCGCGAGAAGAGCACGAACTCGGCGGTAAGGAAATTTAGTTCTCGCGCCAACTAAAACCAGTTGGCGCTAGGTAGGCGCCAACCCGGCGGATACTGCCTCCGATTTTCAAGTCTCTGTTAATGCCAAATCTCTATGACTGATTGAAATTTTTATGTCTGTAACAATTTTCCTAGTCTCCTACTATCCCCAGAAGATGTTTAAACACGTTTCGAAATTATTCTAAACACATAAATATTCATCTCTAGGAATCCTTCTAAAACTCACGCTCGACTGTATTTCTCCAGAAAACGTATGCAACACGAATAACTCACTGATTAAAACCAAAAACCCAAATTTAAAACGATTCTACTCACCCGTATTGAGGATTTTATTCTAGCTTCCAACCCTTTTGATAGACTCCTCCAGAGATCAAAGCTTGTCGGCCGACGCCCTAGGTACCAGGCAGCGGCCAAACCAAATACCTCTGAGTTCGGCCTCTGGTTTTCTTTTTCCTTCTTCCCGAAATTTAACCTAATGATCTATTTATAGTCCTTGAAAACCCTCTTCCCTTAACCTAATAGATTTATTACTTGCCCTAATCTTAACCATTGAAATCTCATATTTACCCCTCCCTAAAGTTGAGGTTACCTGAAATATTTATTTGCTAAGTTCCTAATCACTACAAATTTTAATTTCGCACTTAATTTCTTAATAACATTCTACTTATTTCTTTGCCAACTAATGACCCCAAATCTCCAGATTTAATTAATTTGATTAAATCTACTAATTAATCCAAGTTTTTAATTCCTACTAAAAACTGGGGTTTTACACACGGTCTAGGTGAACCCGAGCTGAACGGGGCTGGCTCCTATCTGCATCCCTATCAAGCACAAACCACCGTATGGCTACAGGGAACTCCTCAGCATCAAGCATAGGAGATGGGCGAAAATAGGTCATGTAAGTGTACATGAAAATCTGGCAAGGGAGAAACCAGTCAGGGACAGATAGATAAAATTGAGAAATAAAATAAATACCTTCAGTACCTGTAATATCTGCCAGAAGAATCAGCAGCTAACCCCATCTCCTATCGGAGCGGCCAAACCGCGGATGGCTCGGCATAGTCCGGCTAGGATAGTCCCGTATATGAGCTGACCCCATGCTAGCTGCCTGGTCTGGCGGAAGTGTCTCAGAGCATCCAAGAAAATAGGATGAACCGCAGTCGTGTCCTCCTGGAAGAAGCAGCTCCCAAGTATCAGCAAGAAGATATGCCGAAATATAGGTGCAAAGGCCTCGTCCTCCGTAGTGATGGTCGCATGCCTTCCATCAAAGTGAGCAAAAAGGCTACGGCGCAGCCAACTGATAGAGAGTCGGCCGCTCCTCCCGTCCCAAGCATCATCAAGTAAGGTAGCATACCCCAAAAGAGAAATAATGTCCGCATAGGAAGTCCGATCCATCACAATAGTCCGCCCCACTAGAGAGATGCCAGTAATCATGACGAAATCAGAAGGACAAATTCCCAGCTCGACATCGGGCAAATGGAAGGACTGTTTATCGGGGAAGTATCGCTCCATCATGGCATAAATGAGAGGGCGGTCAGCTCGGAACGATGGAATGAGGAGGAAATGGTCAAAGCGGCATCGTCTGAACTCACGTCTAAGCGCTGGAGAAAGTGTTTGAACCAGCTCGCTGAACCACCCCCAACTGCCTCATAGATGAGAGTGTGGATATGGAAGAGGAAGATCAGCCCTGACACACATGGAGGGATGGCGATCCAACCCACTAAGGAGCTCTGTGTCCTGAACAGACGCCCTCAACTCCTCGGAGAACTCTAAGCAGAAGACTGGAGCAATGACCTCCTGAGCCTGATCTGAAGCTCTACCACAGCCTCTCTCTCTACCATGACCCCTCTCTCGACGCGACCCCGACCTCGACCGGGGGCCTCAATGGGCTAAAAGTTAAAAGAGGAAGGGTGAAAGTTTGTTTAAGGAGAAAGAGGAGGAAGGGAAAGAAAGAAAAAGAACAAGTGGCCTACCTTGATAGAGCCCTCTCCAAAGTTCTTTCTGGAATCATCCAACAGCTCAGATAGGGTGGCACTCTGATCAGAATCGATCCTAGCTCGTGAGGAAGAAGGCCGATCGGTTGGATCAACCTCCTCTCGCACACGGGAACGACCTCTAGCCATCTACAGGAAACAAGGAAGTGTTTTATATTTCTGTTAACTACAATTTTATGTTCAATTGTTTATCAGAAATTTTGACTTCCACTATTGTTCTTTGCAAAGCTTAACCTTTCCTAATTTATTTTCAGGATTACCAGATGAGGAAAAGGAAAAAAGTACAAGGTGTACTCAGGAAGACAGAACATGCAAAAGCACGAAGAAAGGGTCAAAATTGCATAAAGAAATCCTAGTTGCTCGGCGATCAAAACAAGAATTGCATGTAAATCATCTAATCAAGTTAAACATAGATGCAACAGAAGGCAAGTTTGCTTTGGCAATCATCAAAATGAAGCAGTAAGAAAGCAAGCAGGGACTATCTGAAAATATGCCAGAGGGTATAACATTGCATGGTTATGTGAGGTTGGTCGAAACAACCAATTACAGGTAATTGCAAGATTCGGTGAAGGAGGCAAGCAAAAATTCATGCTCAGCAAAACGCCAAACTCAAGTTTTGCAGAAATTCAAGAGTGAAAAGATAAGAGGTTACCTAAAATTGGGAACAAACGTGGGTAAGGAGGATAATCGCCAAGAACAAATGAGTCACCCATTGTCAATTGCGACAGGAACAGTGGAGAGATGGGTGACTGATGACAAGCTTGAAATCAATAGCAGGGAATGTAGCCCCAGTCGCCGAAATTCAGATGAATTATCCAGCTTTTGTGCGATGGCATCAAGCAATGAATTGTCGAACTGTAATGCTCACCGTGGTAATGAACTAGGGCTTAGCCGCAATAGTGAATGAGTGGTTGCTGGAATCAAAGGAAGTTGCCTGAGAAGGAGGGTGGCGAAGTTCGTCGCAGGATGAGGGTAGTGTGTCCGCCCTTGTTGTTCAGAGAAGAAGAGAAATGAAGTGCAGGTCACGGTCGCGCGCACGAGTATATAGCCTGGTGTATCCGACAACTCATGTTGGATACAAATGAAAGTTTTTATATCTGAACACCTATTTCGGATACAGCGAAAAAAAAAAGAGAAAAAAAAAAGAAAAAAAGGAAAAAAAGAAAGGGAAAAAAGAAGAAAAAAGGAAAAATGAGAGAAGAGGGAAAAGAGAAAAAAAAAAAGAAGAAAAAAGAAAAAGAATAAGGAAAAAATGAGAGAAAAGAAAAAAAAGAGAAAAAAGAAGAAAAGGATTCTGGTCAAAGAAAATATTCAGTTCTGGCATGGTTTGCTACAAAATCAGTTTTTTCAAAAATCTTATATTTTGGTCTTAAAATCCACCTCATAGCCATGAGAGCTCAATGGAATTTAAGACCACTTGGAGAGATGCCCCCCTTAAAGTTAGGGCTTTTTGGCAAATCTCCACCCAAAATTGTTTTGCAAAATTAAATTGAATAAGGCAAATCATGGTCAAGGGAGTGCAATTCGGGTCTGTCTAATCTTTTCTGTTCATTGTTTTGCAATTCCAGCAAAGAGGGGCAGTTGTAGACACCCCAAATTGCACTGTGAAAAAGGAGGAATAATTGGCCAAAATCATAAAAAGCAAGTCTTTCTTTTGTAGCCGAAATCAAATTTTGGATAAAGCTTAATCTATATATTTGTATCCGAAATATAATTTCGGATACAAAGAGGTTTGTTTGTATCCGACCTGTTTTGTCGGATACTAATGTTTTGCTGCAAATTAGAAATCCCGCAAGTTTTCTCTCATTTTTAGTATGTTACCTCCGTTTGAGAAGTGAGGATTCCCACATTTAGCCTCCGGAATTAACCCTATTCTCCCAAGTCCATACTTTAGGGTTAAATTGGAGGGTTCTAGACATATGTTTGGGTATACCGTTAGGGCTGCATTCCCTTGAGTTTGCCCTAATTCTTGCCTATAAATAGAGGGCCTCCCCTCAAGTAAATGGCCGAAAAGTTGGAGATTGAAGAGCTCCAAGTGAAGAAGGGAACCCCTGCCTCTATGCTTTCAGAACTCCAGGTAAGCATTGAACCGCGTACCCTTTTATTTTCTAGCTTTAATTTCTAGGATTATTTTGTCTTCTACCTTCTTCTATAGAATAAGGCCTATGTGTGTGTTTGTTACCCAAACCTACTTCCAAGTACCTCAAGAATACTCTTTAGCAGTAAAACGTGAAGAGAGAGCTAGGGGAAAGGGAGACAGGTGGATCTGTAGGGCAGACCCCCATATGTGATAATCTTTGCAATGTATGATTTTAATGTTTTTTTTAGGTTGTTTGATGATTTATTGATGAAATATGGAGAAATACAATAGATCTATGCTATTCATAGCGTTAGATCTCGTTTTTCTTATATATTTTGATTTTCACCTTGTTTTCTCCCCTTTTATGCTTTTTGATATTTTCAGTCGTTTGGGCTAAGATCTTAGATCCCCCATTGTCCGTATGGTAGATCTGGGATCAGAAGCCTTCCAGTAATCTCCAGGGTTTCATGAGGTGGTTTTTGAGTCATTTTTTGTTTTTGAGAGAAGACCCTACGGTCTAAGCTCTCTCCTTTTGATGTTTTTCATCAACGTGAGTACATTTGGTTTAGATTTTTGATTTAATAAGAAATATGGGCTAGATTTATGTCCTGGATTTTTCAGATTCAGTTCTGCAATATTTTGTAAAAATAAATTTTTTTTATTTTATTCCTAGATTTCAAAGATTTAATTTAAAGCCAGTTTTTGAAGTTTTTATTTTAGATTTGTTTTCTTTTGATTTCAGTCAGTCATGAAGCCCAAGAAATGGCTTTCATTTTCATAAGAAGGATCCAAAATTAATTGGATCATTCACATGGAAAAAAGCCATACATTCCTTTTTCCTTCTACTTTTGTTTTGATTTTTACTAGCAAGCATTTTATATCATGAACAACACTTGGCAATCACCTTGTGTGGATGAATAGGGGTGCCTAACACCTTCCCCTATTCATAATCTAATCCCCTTACCCATCTTTGGATTTTTATTTTAAAGTAGAGTTATTTTTACTCTAGTTTTGCCTTTTTTGCTTTATTTGATAATTTTGGTGTCCATTCACACCTTAAAATTGAATGGTGGCAACTCCTCCCTCCTTTTTATGAATCCCGTGTGATGATAGGAAGTCATTAGATTGATTTTTCCATGTCTCACACCCATATAAATAGTGCTGCCATATCTTAAGCGCAAACACTATAGCAGCTAACTCTAGGTCATGTGTGGGGGTAGTTCCTCTCATGAGGATGCAACAAATGTGATGCATAAGCTACTATTTGTCTCTGCTGCATCAATACACAACCCAAACCAACACGAGACGCATCATAGTAAATTGAGAAACCTTCATTCATCAGGTACTATCAATACCGGAGCCTCAGTCAATCTACGCTTCAGCTCCTAGAAACTCTGCTCACAACCATCATCCCAACTAAACTTAACAGCTTTCTTGGTCAGATTCGATAAAGGAGCGATTGTCCTGGAGAAATTCTTAATAAATCTCCTATAGTAACCAGCCATACCCAAGAAACTACACACCCTTGTCACTGTAGTAGGTCTAGGCCAATCAGTCATGGCTTGAACCTTAGATGAATCTACAGCAATGCCCTCTCCAGAGATAACATGTCCTAAGAATGAAATCTCCTGAAGCCAAAACTGATACTTGCTGAATTTTGCATACAAGTGATGATCTCTCGATATCTGTAAAACCATCCTGAGATGCTGGGCATGCTTCTCTCTACTATGAGAATAAACCAATATATCATCAATGAATACTACAACAAAACTATCGAGGTAGGGATGAAATACCCAGTTCATGAGGTCCATGAAGACAGCTGGGGCATTAGTCAACCCAAATGGCATGACTAGAAACTCATAATGCCCATATCTCCTACGAAATGCTGTCTTCTGTACATCCTTTGGTGCAACCCACAACTGGTGGTATCCCGATCTAAGATCAATCTTAGAAAACCACAATGCACCCCTCAATTGGTCAAACAAATCATCTATGCGAGGTAGCGGTTATTTATTTTTAATCGTCACTTTTGATTCAACCGACGATAATCGATGCACATCCGCATGGATCCATCCTTCTTCTGTACAAACAGAACCGGTGCACCCTAAGGTGAAACACTCGGTCTACTGTACCCCCTCTCAAGCAACTCATCCACTTGCTTCTTCAATTCCACATACTCTACCTGCGACATCCGATAAGGTGGTCTAGATATTGGTGCCTTACCAGGTAAAAGTCGAATCCTGAAATCGACCACCCTAGGTGGTGGTAATCCTAGGAAATCATCATGGAATACATCCGCATACTCGCAAACTACCAACACATCAATAATACTAGGAGTATCTCCCTTTGGCTCCTCTGTCATAACAAATGCCACCAACTCCACTCTACTAGACAAACCCTTGCACCGGAAACAATACATAGGCTAGTCTGGTGAACTCACTGTGACAGTGCCTCTGTAGCAATCAATACTAACATGATGCCGGTACAACCAGTCAATGCCAAGAATAACATCAAACCCTCTAAAGTCTAATGCCATCAAATCCCCGGGTAACTCTAATGATCCTACTCTGATCATGTAGTCTCTGTATACTGTTTGAACTCTAGTGGTCTCCCCTAGAGGTGTGTGCATAGTCATAGTGGTATCTAATGTGTGAGGCACCGATCCAATCCGACATGCATAGTGTGGTGTAATAAAAGAGATAGATGCTCCAGAATCAAATAAACAAACTGCAGATCGACTAGAAATAAAGATAATACCTCCGACCAACTAAGGTGTCACAAGCTCTCCCTCCTCGACATCAACTACATAAACTCGAGTCTTCTGTCCCTGAGACGCTGGTGCTGGCTGTCTCTGTCTAGTCCTAGGTGGTGCACCTCGGCCTCGTGGTACCCTACCCTGCTGCCTCTACTCTGTAGGTGTTGTCTGTACTGGTCTGTCAGCTCGAATGTCCTGAGGCTGAAACCTATACGGAACCGGAACTACTAGTCCCTAGGTATCAACCCGTGGTGCTGGCCTAACCTTGGACTGCAATGACTAATAAGTGGCCGGATAGGCACAATTAGCCATCCGATGTCCTCGCCACCCACAATCCTTGGCCTTTTGTCCCTTCCAGGGACACCTCTCTACTCGGTAACATGTCTAGAAGGTAACCGTGCCCTGCTGGCATCCCCTCTGCTGCTCTGTAGTAATCTCTTAGCCCGCTCGGCCCTCCTGACCAGCTCATCGAAATGAGTGTATAAAAATATCGACACTTTGTCTTTAATCTCTGGCCTCAGCCCCTCCTTGAAGTGCTCAATCCTCTGCTCCTCATCCGCCACTATATGTGGTGCAAAACGAGATAACTCCTTAAATTTGGCCTCATACTGGGCCACTGATAAAGCTCCCTAGGAGATATGCATGAACTCCCTCGCCTTAGTTAGACGGAACTCGGCGGAGAAGTATCAGCCGTAAAACAAATCACTAAACTGCCCCCATGGCATTTGCACATCTGGGGCCTCCCTCCGTAGCACACTCTACCACCAATGGTATGCCTCACCCTCCATCATAAATGTGGCTAATCTAACTTAGCTCCCCTTGGAGCATTGCATAACGTCGAGGATCCTCTCAATCCTCTTAATCCAGCTCTTGGCCTCTAGTGGATCTGGCACTCCCCGGAAAGTAGGAGGTCCCATCTTCCTAAACTGCTCCAACTCCCTCATGTGCTGCTGCCCTCTGTGAGTGTCTCCATGTCCATCTCCATTCCTATGACTGTACGTGGGGTCGCACGGGTGAAGATTCGGAAATCGGAGTTGCCACCGCCTGATGGAGTGCAGGCAGACACCTGGGTGCCTAAGTTTTCCTACTAGGCTGGTCTGCGGCTTGAGATTCTAAGTAGGTTCTCAGTTGTGGTCTAGGGAAGTCCATAGACACCCTAGTCCACCCCGTTGAATGACAGGTCCCATAGTTATCCTGGTTTTGAGTCAACTTTTGGTCTCTCACTCACCCGATTCCTATTCCAACATGCACATTTGATTAAATCTTACGGGACCACTGAAGTAGTGTGGGTCCCTTTACTTGATTTTATCTTTTCTTTATTTAGGGTGATCTGAGTCTGATTGGGCAGGCTCCGTTGGAAGGCCTGCAGATCCCTTGGTGGGCTTGGTTAAACCCACATGTTCCCTTGGTGGGCCTCAGTCTAAACCTGAGAGGCCCTTTGGGTTTTGGCTTAATGAATTGATTTTATTTGAATTTCAAGTTCGATTAAATTTGATTTATATGCAAAAATGGGCCAGGATTGCTTTGTGGGCCCCTAAGTGGGCCACACAGTTGGTTGCCAAGTGATTTTGATTATCTTTATTAACTGTGCCAAAATGGGCCAGGCCCTTGGGCTTGGGGCCCCTTAACCTGGGCTTGGGCTTGAAAGCCCAAGACTTCCTGAGTTAGGGTTTGGAAACCCTAAGTTGGTTTGGTTTAGTGGGCTTTAGCGGCCCTGATCAGCCCTACCCGTGGTCTCGGCCAAACCATGCCTAAATCTAAGCAACATGCTTCTGAAACTTGGCTTGGGTGGGCCTTCGATGGTCTGGCCCACTCAATTCTTTTAATTATCTTATTTAAGCACAAATAAGTTTGTCGGGCTTGGTGGGCCCCGTTGGAAGGCCCACCGGAAATCAATTTGGACCGGGTCGGCCCATGGCCCATCTTGGATTTTCGGGTGACCCGGAAACCCTTTTGGTTCATCCGGATTGATCACATGAACCAAAAAATCAGCACAATATCACAAAACTGGCAAAAGAGCAGTCTGGCAGTGTAGCCGGCCTAAGATGCCGGCTACACATGTAGGCCAGTGTATCCGGCATTCTTCACCGGTTACGAATAAGCCTCTGTTGATCCGACCTGAGTTGCCGGATCAATATACAGAAGCTTGTTTTCGGATTTTTCCAAGGGGGTTGGGTTTATGGGTCTTCTAGGATGTTCCAGGGGTTATGTGGGCTCCTGTGTGAGCCCACATTGGTTCAGGTGAGTGCCACTTGGCTCTCTTAAAGGGCTTTGTGAATTAAAAGAGAAAGGATGGGGGTTTAACTAGCTGGTGGTTCAACTCAATGGTGGAACAAGGACCAAGTGGAGTCCTTGCTGTGGTTCCCTCCTCACTACGAGAACCGGTGACCCAAACACCCACATAAATTGGACTCACTACAGTATTTAAAGCACAAACTACCTACCAAAATGTATGTGAGAGTGCACCTGCCATGCCTACCCAAAGTGGACTTTGAGATCATGGTAAACACATGAAAACAGCAAACCAAAGGGGATTGCATGGTTACAAGACAGTGACGTGTGGCTCACAAATGAAGATGAGTGCTAGGAGGCCTCATGCGTGTCCAAAACGGCAAGTAAGCCATGTGTAAGTGAAGTTGAAGCAAACAACTCAGCATGCTCATCTCATTTTAACTAAATCATTCAACTTAAAAAAAAAACCTAAAGAAAGGAAAAGAAGGGGGGGGGGGGGGGGGGGTTACATGAGGGGTACAATGGAAGATCATTCATGGAGGAACATTCTCCCCCTTCCGAATGGAACAAGTCGACACCATAAGAGCATGCTAAAGGATAGCTTCCAAACAGTAAATCAAGACCTTTGAAACCTTCTTTAAATCACTTCATTTTCATATATGTGAAACAAGTGAGAGTAAGAAGCAATACCTTAGGGTTAAAGCCCTGGGATGAGACGTGTAGAGCCTCCTTAAAGCGAAGGAAGCAGCTGGAGCAGCACCTTCTCCCACCAACAGCAACAAGCCTTCCTCTTGCTTGTGAGAAAAATGGAGAAGAATAAGGGAAAGAAGGGTTGGGTAGTGTTTAGGTGGTGTCTTGGGTGATTGTAAAACCCCGATAATTTTTCATGATTTTATGGGAAAAATAAATAATAATAATGATAATTATTACTAATAAGGTGTGTGGATGTAGGAGTTTTGGTGGGCGAGCACACACCAAATCAGAGGTTTTGAAAATTCGTTGAGCGGCAAACTAATTACGGCAGGTATTTATACTCTAGAAAAATTAGGTTTTGGGTTTTACTCTTAATACGCTTATACTCGTATTGAGGATTGGCGGCTGCGGCGATTTGGTCCTAGGTTTCTTGGGAGAGAAGAAGATCTGGGGAGGTTCCGGCCGTTTAGTGTTCGTGATCAAGAAGTTCAGGAGGGCTTTTCTTCTTGTGATCAAGAGAACATTCGGGGCGATTATAGCAAACAGGCGAACGAACTGTTGGTTGGGGTTTGCTCTACGTGGGGTTGCTGTTGCCAAGACTTGGAAGCGTATAAGGTGAGTGGCACTGTTTTAAAACCTGGGTTTTGTATTACTCTTAGGTTTAATCCGAATGCATATGGTTGTGGAATGAGATATTCATTGGTTTTTCTGAACGGAGATAGTCCGAGGGTTGTTTCTTTATAACTGGTTGAGGATAAATAAAAATTGTGTTAGATTAATTCCAAAACTAGTTTGAATGTGTTCTGGGGGTATTAGGAGACTAAAGGACTTGTTACAGACCGAAAATGTTCGGCCAGAGTTGGAGATCTGGAAATAACAGAGAGCCAAAAAATACAGTGAGTATCCGCCCACTTGGCGCTCACTGGCGCCCACTTCGGGTAGTAGGCGCAAGGTAAAATCAGACTATCCGCCGAGCTTGCGCCCACTTGGCGCTCAGCTCGCGCGCACTTAAACCCGATGCGCGCATTTCGCGCGAAGCTCAAGCTCACTTCGTGCCGAGCTCGCGCTCACTTGAATTCGAGTAGGCGCATACCCCAAATTTGACCCTCGACCAATCCGCCCACCTCGCGCCTAGAGCAGGAGGTGAGCGCATGGTCCCTTTCTTTGCCGAATTGCATGTCTGAGTAAACCAAGTTGGATTTTGATGATCTGAGGGTTCAAGCACTTAACAAATCACTTGTGTAGGACTCTAGAAACAATATTACCTATGTGAATATTAAAGATAAATTCTGGAAATTCTTAGGAGCTTCCAAGGAAAATTAGGGCTATCTGTAGGTGATGTTTTGGATACCAAATACTAGGAGTTCCTATTTTAGTTCTCTTTGGTTAAACACTGTACTTGGTTGAGAATTTATTAAATCCTGGTTTTACTTATTGGCAAGTTTTGAAATGTATTGTAAAGATTAATTTTCTTGGTGTGAGTAAGATATTTTATTGCATGGAAATGTTGAAGTTCTAGTTGGAACACTTGTGAGGAAATTACTGTTCTGGTTGGAACACTTGTGAGGAAATTACTGTTCTGGTTGGAACACTTGTGAGGAATTACTGTTATGGTTGGAACAACTTGTGATGTGTGTATTGGGATACACAGTTTTGAAATAAATGTGGGTTTACTAAAATGCAGAGTTTATTTGGTTATTTATCGGTTTTGGGTTTAGCTTCCCTTGGATCCTTGTTAAGCTTAATAATGTGATGGTATTTGTTTATTGGTGTAATTGCATGGCTTTGTGTGTTGCCACGACCAGTGTAGAGCAGCCAGAAAACCTGAGTAGGCCTGGTTGTCAGTGCCGATACCCGGAGTAGGCCGGCATTGGATGACGATACCCTGAGTAGGCCGTCATTTCAAAGTGTCCGATACCCTGAGTAGGCCGGAACTGTGTACATGGAGGTGTGGAGTGTCTACTTGGCATGTAAATTAATCAATGTAACAATATGCATGACATTGACCTTTTTGTGTTGTTATCAGAAATATGTTGTTTAAATTGTTGGTTATTTATTGAAGAATGTCTTATAATTGTGTTAACTATTTCTGCATGCATGTGTCACTCGCTGAGATA
This sequence comes from Buxus sempervirens, assembly GCA_947561395.2. Taxonomy (NCBI): domain Eukaryota; kingdom Viridiplantae; phylum Streptophyta; class Magnoliopsida; order Buxales; family Buxaceae; genus Buxus; species Buxus sempervirens. Next base: position 26,734,325 of record OX387185.1, on the reverse strand, counting down.
TTCGTATCTCATCCCTCGTTGTTGTTTTGTTTTTCAGATCTTCGTGGTGAGGCGCCTACTGGGGTAGATCCGACTGACACTTATAGGGAGGAGGATTATTACTACAATCCTTAGACTAGTAGGTTATTTAGTCTTAAACTCTGTTCAATTGAATTTGTGGGAATTGTAATAAGGTAGTAAATCGGAACCATTTGATGTATTTGAAGATTTTATAAATTGCTTGGATGAGAATTTTAAATGTGCACTCTGATGTGATATAAATTGTGTGTGATTATCCAGTGATCACCATTATTGAGATCCTTACCTAACCCTCTGTGAAACGTGTTATATCTTTAATGAACAACACGGATCCGGGATGTTACAGTGATATGGGGGCAAGGAGAGGTGGAGGAGAAGGGATCTGAAGCAGTGAGGGTGGAGAAGAAAGGTGGAAGCAAGCAAAAAGAAGCCAACCCCCGAAATGGGGCTGTTGTTGCCTTTTTATAGAAACCTTAATGTATCTTGCATTTAATGTCGGATACACTATACCTCCTTTGTATTCGGCATTTTATGTTGGATACACAGAACCTCCTTTGTATCCGGCATAAAATATCGGATACAAGACATAATCATTTCAAAAATTTAATTTTCTGTGCGAATCTGTCGGGGAATTAGCGCGAATCCAGTGAGGGCATGGCAATGTATCCGACATTAAATGTCGGATATGAAGAAGTTCCTGTGTATCCGACATATGTCATCGGATACAAATAGGGTATTTGTAAAACCCCGAATTTTCCCAAATATTAAAATAAAAATAATAATAAATATTCTTGAGGATTATTATGGATGGAAATAATTTATTATTGTAGGGGATATCGTTACAAGCGGAGATCCGGAGTTTGGCGCAGATCAGACTGTTGGATCATGAGATATCGAGATAACAATTAAATTTTAATGATGCTGTATTCTGATTGGGCGATTGCGTTGCGATTGATACTTGAGTGTTTCATGGGATCGTAGGTATTTAAGTGTAGAGTATGCCCTAAGAGAATACAGTTTTAGAATTCTCTTTGTATTCGCTGGTCTTCGACAGCCGCAGAAGACTAACGCACGATTGAAGAAGAAGAAGAGAAGAAGAAGGGAGAGAGAATCTACCTTGGGTTTTCATGTTCTGGAGACTGTCTTACAACCGTGAAGAGTGTGATCACTGCTGGTTTAGAGGAGGAAGAAGAAGAACGCACGAATAGAGGTAGGTGACACCGTTTACCTTCGTTTTTGTATTTACATGTGATTAATTGACAAAAGCATGTTTTTATGATATGTAATGATGTATATATTTTGATAATCATATTATAAATATGTTAGAATGAGTTTAGACGAGAAAAATCATGTTTTGGAACTGATTCTGTTCGATTTTGAACGACCGCCAACCTCGACTGTTCTCGGCGATCATCGGCGATCTTAGGCGCTCGTTATAAATCGTAGACCGCCGTAGACCACTTGAAGACGTATCGTCGGCGTTCTGATTTGAACTACCACCGACCACAGACCGCCGGGGCGATCCTGAGTGATCCTAGGCGCTCTAGCCAGAAAATGTGATTTTGAAAGTTTTTCATCCCCTTTTCTTCTCCAACCCTTTTGCAAATAACCTGAGCCTCCTACACAGCACCCTTATTTACCTGAAAGATATTTAAGTAAATGTCCTGTGTATTTATTGCTCCATTTACTTAAGTCTTTACATGTAAATAAGGTTTCCCCCCATTTGGAACCAATAAAAATACTTCCAAGGTCTAATTCCCAGCCAATAAAAAGTCAACTTTCCAGTTCATGCCTAAATTTCCAGTTTTCCCGATTTTTATCAAAAAGCCCGTTTTGGGTTTGATACCCAGATGAGTGATTTAGGAGCGCATAAAATTCTAGGAGATGTGTTTACCCTTCAATAGACTACAACCAAAATTTGAGCCCGAAACTCCTTGTAGATTTGTCTAGAAAACTTATATACCAAAAAGTCAACGTTTTTAACCAGACTTAGAATATTTTTGGGGTCCGAAACTTTTTATTTCAGAATCGATTGATTATTGGTATGGTGACCTTATTAGGGATCCTAAGACTATTCCACTCATCCAAAATGTATTTTGAGAACTTTATGACATTCTTAGTCCCAAATCATTATAAAATAGGATATTTGATTTCCACCATTTGTAACACTTCTCTAAGATTATTCTTAAGGTGTCTCTGAAGGCCAATTACACTAAAAAGTTCATATTAGATATTTAACCACCTTGTTCTATGATTTAGTACAATTTGGGGTTTAAAGAGGATCAAATTCACTTGAAATGATTACAAGGATTCTATATAGGTAATTTTCTTCTCAAAATATAATTGGACTGTGGACTGAATGCCATGATGGCTATAAGAGATTGTACCATCTGTGGATGAGATATGAGACCACCTGCGGGTGAGATGTGTAACTCCTGCGGGAGAGACCTCTTGTGGGGGAGATGTATTCATGATGTGATTGCATCCCACAAGGGAGATGTATATGTGACCACCTGCGGGTGAGATGAGACCTCCTGTTGGGGGAGATGTGATCCTGATTGGATTGCATCCCACAAGGGAGATATGTGACCACCTGCGGGTAAGATGAGACCTCCTGTTGGGGGAGATGTGATCCTGATTGGATTGCATCCCACAGGGGAAATATGTGACCACCTGCGGGTGAGATGAGACCTCCTGTTGGGGGAGATGTGATCCTGATTGGATTGCATCCCACAGGGGAGATATGTGACCTCCTGCGGGAGATATGTGACTTCTTGTGGGGGAGATGTAATCACGATGTGATTGCATCCCACAAGGGAGATATATGTGATTACCACCTGTGGGTGAGATGTGATGACTCCTACGGGAGAGTCCTCATGTAGGGTAGATGTGATTACTACGTGATTGCATCCTACATGTGAGAATGTTGTTATCAGATTGAGATTTCCTATTAATTATGAATGACATGATCTACATTTGAATCAGAAGAGTTTGATTAAACGGTTTAGCTGTGACTTGATTTGATTGACTCTAAAATAGAATATAAATGAGCCATGAATTAATTATAGAATTATTGTAGGAAAACAATACTTGCAGTGAATTGGAAAATCCTTTAGATGAGATTTATAATACGTTGCCTTTCTAATTGAAATGAAGGTTACATAATAAACTCTCTTTATCTCAAGCACTGAATAAATGTTGGTTTCGTATGGTGATTACTCGTTCTTATTATCGACCGTGACTACCCGATTGTTTTATCGTGCATGAATGATTACTTTTATATATATAAACTGTTTCTAGCATGCATGTGTTACCTACTGAGATAGTTGTATCTCACCCTACTTCCTTATCTTATTTTTCAGCTGTTCCACATGAGAGCGTCCTTGGGGTTGACTCGAGGGGAAGTTGCAGATTATTGAGTTGAGGATTTTTCTTATTTAGTTTAGATCTTTCTATTAGAGGTTGATATAGATGTAACTTGATAGATAGTTTATGATTTAATTGAATATGAGAGAATGTGTGTTAGAAAACCCATTTACCAGATTTATGAATTTATATTGACGAGTTAGTTTGATGGTTATAGTTAGCCATGCATATTGATGAAATTAATGTTTTAATTTTCCGCACTCTGATAATTAATGGAATTTGTTGAATTTAAATGTTTGGTAATTAGTAGCTTTGGGCCCAGTATCACTTCGGATTCGGGTTTGGTGCTTGTTTTGCATAGACCCGGGTTCGGGGCGTTACAGTATTTACGGAATTGCCCCTCGACGCGATCGATTTGACCAATTTGACACTTTTGGATATTCGCAAATTGCCCCGTACGATTTTTGGTTTAGTCCCTGAGATCTTTTGCAAGTTTTGGCTATTTAAAAATTGCCCCCTGCGATATTTTGCTGCGTTTGCTGCCACGTGGGCAATTTTTGCCACTTGTGCAGTTTCTGGGTTTTGCTGCTTCGAAACTTCGACAGCTCATATCTTCTTCATCCAAACTCCGATTTTGGCAAACTCAATTGTGTTGGACCCGTATTGGAGCCCTCTATCCAATGGTATAGGGGTAAGCACCTGATTCGGGGTTCGGCAAAAAGTCAACTTTCGGCTCCCCTCAAGTTTGACCGGCTCATATCTCCTTCATCCGGACCCCGATCTGAGAAAACTCAGTTACGTTAGAATCGTGTTGGAATTTCCTAAACATTGGGAAGAAGTATGGTGGGGAATTTGCACCTGATCAAAAGGTCAATTTTTGTTCCTTAGGGTTTTGATCCGTTTTGTTGTCTTTTAGCACATTTTTCCTCTTTTTATTTGGCTTGATCAAAATTTGGGTGCTTACAGTGACCATTCCGGTTTCCAGTCTAGCTCATCCTCTCCTCTCTCTCCATAGATAGTAACTGGGTCAGAGTACCCACTGCAGCCCATATATCCTCTCCTCTATGAGGTAGTGCCTCCTGTGGTGCCTGAGGCTGTCGTCTCTGCTAATCCTCAGCAAGAACATGAAGCTGCTCATGTATATCATCATGTAACTCCTCTACTGGTCGTGCTACCGGTGTGAGTGCTCTGGTAAGGGGTCTACCTCTGCCAACCATCACAACTGAAATACAAATAGAATTATGTTAGATAGGATCTCTACCTAACATTCCTAAGGTACTATCTAACGTGCTCTCAAACCCCAAGGCAATCCTATAAGTATTCTTATTCATGTTTCCTTATCAGATACTCTGATATGTCTCTGATACCATCTTTGTAATGCCCCGGATCCAGGTTACGTAGAAGAACCATAACTTGCATCCGAAGTGTTAGTTTAAAATCCACAGGATCCATATTAGAGTGTAAGAAGACATGAAAATGCAATTATTATCATAAAATCAACTATATCAGAGTCAACTATAAAACCAATCACTATCCCACAAATGAATCAATTACATCCTGAAATGTTTACTCACAATATCAACAATCTCAATAGATTCTACAATCAAGCTAACACTACTCAACAAAGTAATCCTCTTCCCTGTACTCAGGGAAATCAGCAGCTGGCTCACCCCACCTGATGTCGTCCTCACCAGGATCTAAAAACAAAACAAAACGGAATGAGATACGAATATCTCAGCAAGTATCACATGCATGCACAAAAATATTTGTAACAGTTCTAAAACATGGTTCAATTGATAAAGCATGCAACCGTAAGGATAATACAGTAATTACAATTAATTCGAGTAATCCAAACACAATAAAATAGCATGAATAATAGAAACCACAATCTAGCATGTAATGTAAATCCATAGTGTACGATCAAAACATAATAAGTCCCAAGTGGAACTCATGAAATAAAATTGCCTTTAACTAGGATAATAACAATGCCCACTATGCCACCTCCCAGCTTATGTGCGAAACCGAGTACACGATCATCATCTTATTGCAGGAGAACCCCGTCAATACAAAGAAGGGTTGGCATGTACTAACCACTTATAGTCCAAGTGTGCACATGGTCTTTTGCACGTCGAGGCGCACGTAGAGTGCGTGCCTCGGGAATTTAGGAGTCACCACTACCTGACAGGGTGTAGGCAAACACCAGGGGGCCTAAACGAGTCTATCTAAATGGTCTGCGGCTTTTTAGAGATTCCAGCTAAGTTCTCGGTTACAGTCCGAGGAAGTCCGAAGACACCCCAGTCCGCCTTGTCGGTTGACGGGTCCCTCGGGTCTCCTTGGTTTGAGTCAACTAAGTTCTAACTCACCCTATTCCTAAGCCAAGACATGCATTCTTTATTAAGTCTGCTGGGGACCACCAAAGTGGTGTAGGTCCCTTTCATTTGATTTTATCTTTACTAATTGATCTTGGTCGGATAGGGTGGGCCCCATTGGAAGGCCCACAGATCCCTTGGTGGGCTAAGCTTAGCCCACATGTCCCTTGTTGGGCCTCAATCTAACCCTAGGAGGCCCTTTGGGCTTTGGTTAATTTGATTAGTTTTATTTATTTATGGTTCAAGTGAAGGATTGAGTTAAGTTTATTTTTGATAGGCCTGGATGGTCTGTGGCCCATTGGGTGGGCCACACAATGGTTACCAAATAACTCGAATTATTTTGGTTAGGTTGTGTCCAAATGAGCTAGGCATGGTATTGGGGCCCATAACCTAGGCTTGGGCTTGAAAGCCCAAGGCTTGAGGGATTAGGGTTTTTGACCCTTCTTTTATTTGGTTAATGGGCTTAGTGGGCCCAATAGGCCCAGGCCCGCAGTCTCGGTCAAACCACACCTAATCTAGGCCAGCATGATTCAATTTGGGCTTGTGGTGGGCCTCAAAAGGTGTGGCCCACTTAATTAATTTAATTGCCTTATTTAAGTCCAAACATGTCTATTGGGCTTGATGGGCCCCATTGGAAGGCCCACAATGAATCCAATTGGATGGGTGGGTCCAAGGCCCACATTGGGTTTTCGGTTGACCCGAAAACCCTGCTGGGTTATTTGGTTTACTTAAAACAAGTTTAAAAAAAGGGCAAAAGGATTGAAAATTGAAATTTTGGATTTTTTAGGATGTATCCAAAATAAAGTGTCAGTTATAAAGAAAAATAGACTAATCCAACCTGAGTTGTCGGATCAGCCTAAAAAGGCTTTTTTACAGATTTCTCAGGTGGGCTCGGGTTCTGGGCTTTTGGGACCTTGGGCATCAAGGGAGGGGGAGAGGGTTTGGATCATGCCTTCTCCCATCTGAGTGTCCCTATTTTGGCTTGTTCCATTCCACACACCAGCGAACAAATAGGGTAATTGAAATCCAACCAAAGAAATGTATAAAACATGCTTTAAACCATGATGATAATATGCATATTCTCACATACCATGCTTACGAAATGGAGTGTGTGTGTGTGTGCTCATATACATGCAACAAGGTAGATAGTAGAACAAATAAAAGGTGGCCTCCCATGCTTCTAATGGGTGGATATGTATGTATACATTCAAGGTATATGCAAAAACGGGAGGGCTGATTGCGAACACACAAGAACAACAACTATTAGAAGCAAGGAAAAGGTGCTGGAAATAGTGGGAAAGAAGTGGGGAAAGACCATCACTTATGGGACCTTTATGCATGGACATGTCTAGGATATATATGGGTATGAGATAAAAAGGAAAGGGAGACATAAATATCACTACTAACAGCAGCTAAACATGTTAAACAAATCATATGAGACACCAAAAACATATAAAAACAATGAGTAAGCAAACAATGTGGGTGTATGCTTAAGTGGGCGCCAACAAGGCCAATCAATGGGGTTTACCATGACCCCCATACAAGACATTTCATGAGCTACGCATGAGGTGTTAAGTGGGTGTGGGAGCATGCTGAAAAACATTGGTTACTAAAGAAGAAAGAAGACATATTAAGGATACAAAACAACAACTAAATGAATAGGGGATGGATCATTGCATGGGGACGGTTTTGCATGAACATGCTTGGTGTGTGAGCATGAGAAAAAGAGAGAGGGGAGGCATGCTACTACCTCCAGCAGCAACTAAAAGACATCCTAACAGGGGGGATGGGAAGATGTATACTTCAAAATATATGTGAATGAAAAGCCCAAATCTGAATAAGTATCTACTATACCATATGACCTATTTAAACAATCATGAGACTAAGATGCAAAACCAAGCAAAATAAGGGACGAGAGGGGGGTTAAAGGGGTACAAAAGAGTTAAAAATAAAGGGAATAGGCTCCCCATTCAAATGAAAAAGAAACAGCAGCAAAATAGGAGCTTAAAGGCCCTTAAACCCAAACATAAAGACCTCTCACCCTCTCTTGGAGTTACACGTATGCTCCCCTTACCATGGGAGTTTTCTCATTTAAATTGAAGAAGAAAAGTATGGAAAAGAGACATTAACATGCTAGAAAAGAGAAGGAAAACATACTGAAAGTGAAGACACCCATAACATGCTTGTAGCATGCTCATTTATGTATATATATATGGAATAAAATGTCCTAAAAAGTCTTACGTACCTTGGGGTCAAGTGACCTTGGTGTTGTGTATTTGAACCCCTTTTAAGCAAGAACAATGGCTGGAGCAGCTTCCTCCAACACCAACAACAGCACCTTGCTCTCCTTCAAGTTTTTGGATGAGGGAGAAGAGGGTGAAGAAGGGTGTAGTGGTCTTTGGGGGGATGGAGAAGAAGAGGGTTTTGAGAAGGAGAACTTGGAGAGACTTGGGAGGGGTGAGCAACAATGAGGTTCTCTACGTATGGGAGTGGGATGGGGGGAGGTCATAGGGGAGATGATGCATGGGAGAGAGATAAGGCATGGGGGATGCACATGGGGGAGAGGGAGAGAGAGAGAGCGAGATTGGGGGGGGGGGAGATGATGTATGCACGAGGGAGGGGGACATGAGAAGATAGCACATGGGGAAAAGAGGGGGGTGAGGTGTCCCCTAGGGAATAGGCTCATGGGGGAAAAGAGGGGGGTGAGGTGTCCCCTAGGAAATAGGCTCATGGGGGACATGTGTTTGGGGGAGAGAGAGAACACATGGAGGAGAGAGAGAGGGAGAAGAAATATGTGGTGGGGGATTATTTTTAGGTTTTTTTATTTATTTTAATTGAGATAAAATATTATTTTATTTAAGACCTTTTTAAAATATTAATATTATATTCTAGATATTTTCTTTTGTTGTCATTTTCGTCCTTTTTCGCCATGTGGCAGATTTCTGAATATTTGCCACGTGGGCAGTTTTCTGCAATTTTGCCCTAGGGCTTGAATTGCTCATAACTCTCACATCTGGACTCCGATTTGGGCAAACTTAGTTGTGTTAGAACCATATTGGAATCCTCTATCCATTGGGTAGAAGCATGGTGGCTGATTAGCACCTGATCAAAAAGTCAACTTTTCCACTTTATGGTTTGACTTTTCAGTTAGGGTTTTCATTTTCGGCACTTCCGGGAGGTGCAAAAATGAGGTGCTTACACCGAGTATACGATAAAATGAAGGAAAGCCGCAGCCCACTAGTACAAAGAAGGCCTCATCGAGTACACGATGGAAACGCGTGTGTGAACAAAGTATTACGACTAATAAAGATCAATCCCTTTCATTATCTAGCTCTTAAACTTTTATGTATGTATGTGGATCCACATCAAGCTATGCATCTAGAATCAAGCTAAAGCCAAATATGAAAAATTAGTAAACTTAACTCGTCTCAATCTCGATCATATCATCCTGAGTACACAGGCATCTCTAAGTACACAGAGGCCTCAACATCCCAAGTACATGGGGCATCCCCGAGTATACGGAGGTATAATATCCAGTCATTTGCAGAATAAGTCAAAACCTTTATCCAAGTACATGAAAGGATCAGAATAAACCAATTTAAAACCATTATATTTAATTTGAAAGTTCCTTTCCATAAAATCACATAAAGATCTCATTTCAATGTAAAATTAGGTAATAGTGCCATTCCCGATTAATCCGGTAAAATCAAATGCCAAAAATCTGAGTTTGACCTTATTAATAAAGTTCAATAGTTTTTAACACCTTTTTAATCCAAACAATTAATTTCCTATAAGAATTATCTTTAATTTATTCTTTCCCAAAATAAGCCACTAATCCCTTCTTCTAACACTCACAATTTAGTTAAATAAGAACCTAATTACCACTTCTTAACTAACTTGACTTCCTGTAGAAATCTCCTAGAACACCTCAGATTTAATCTCAAAAGAAAATTACTAATGCCAACCATTACCTGAATCCATTAATTTATAATTCTCTAAGTCAAATTTACTTAGGAATATGCCATTACCTAACAATCTATCATTCTTCATTTTAATAAAACTTCCCCTAATTTCCAGAGTTAAACCATCTAATGCTTTTTTCAATTTCCATAGATCATCCATTGTTATTTTCCTAAAATAATCCAAGAATAAATCATCAAGCTATTTATTTAAACTAAATTTTTATATCTCTGATCGCCTACCACTGGGCGCCTGGTGATCCCTGGGCGTCCAGCCAATTTCCGAGAATGTGGTATGGCCGCCTACCACTGAGTGCTTGGGCAATCCCAATCAGAACGGAAACTAATCTTATGGCAACCTCAATTTCTCCAACTTTGACCCTTTATTCTTCCTTCAATCCACTTCCATCATACTCTTACTCATCTAGACAACGTGTTTATGCTTAATTGGATTTAATTAAAACAAAAATTCAACAATTATAAGATTAGCCATTGGTATTCATGAGAAAACAGAGTATGGTTTCGTGAAGAACAAATTCAAGTCCTAAATGAGAAACCACTCGGTAATTCGATCTTCAAAAGGTGCTACTTACCTCTTAGAGCCAAATTTGAGTCTCCAAATCTTCAATTCGACAGGTATGAGATCCACCACATGATTCTTCTCTCAAAACTGCAACAGACGAACATTACATTCATTTTCCAGATCTGAACATTTTTCACTTTGAATTTTCAAGAATTTATGCATCCATCCTCATTTTCGAATCCAAATACTACTTACCTAGTTACTCTCTGAATCCAGGAAATTGAAGACTCTCCGATCGACAATCAGTCGCCAGAAACTTCCTCCAACAATATGATTACTAGATCAAACGAATTTCTCCACTGAATTCCCTCTTCTCCTGCAAACCCTAGCTTCTCCTCTGATTCTTTGATCTCCAAACACTCAAGCAATTAACCAACTAAACTGTAGATCGAAATTGAACTTCCTTTTATAGTTGCCACCAGGATTGTGTTTAAAGCCTGATCCTATACTTGCCACTCCAGCAAGTCCCTGCATAAGCACAACATAAATGACTTGATTCTATGCTTGCCACACCACTAAACCTTCATAAACCAGCCAATGAATTTTTAACACTTATTCTTACCTCTATTAAATATAATTTCCTACTGGTTCACCCGAAATCTCCAATTCGAACCCCTTATTCACCTTTTCCTGCAATATTTTATCATTAAAATAATTTTAATTACTAAAACCAGATTTTTAATTATATTAAAATTTAGGGTTTTACAATTGGATATTTGTATTTCCATTCTGCGCTTCTATGAAGAAATTACTTTTATTGTCACACTCTGATCATGAAAAGGAATTCTATTTAAGTTTGGATTAGTTTTTAAGTGGGCCTTTTTTCCTAACGTTCAAGGTTTGAGTTTATGTTTTTAAATAAACCTGGATCTGGGGTGTTACAGCACTTCCTATCCCATCAGGGTCAAGGAGGAGGCCATCGCCAGGTTATGATCCCAAGTTTGAGGAAAGTTAGAACAAGTCAACTGGTGCATCAAATGGAAGCGCAAACATGGTCTTGACTAGGGAAGCTGAACTGGAAGAGAGCGGCAATCAACAAGGAGGATAGCCCACCACTACAAAACTGGAGCGTGGTGCCCTTTGCAACCAGCAAAACCAATGTTTCAAAGGGGGTTTCCTCCACTTCTGAAATCTTTGTTGTAGCAACTGCTAAGCTTTTTAATGAATATCTAAATGCTTCCTGCTATTTGCGTGTGCCTAAAAATAAAAGCAAAATAACAAAAACAAACAATCTAAATCTTGCAGTCTTAGTACCAATCCCGACGCACACCCAGAAAAGTCAGAGCATAGGATAGATAATAAGACTGTCATAATTGTACAAAAAGAAAAAGAAATTGAAAGCCTTGGCTCCAAACAGCCTATTGAATAGGCAATAATAATAAAAAACATAAGCCAGTGCTTAGTGCTGAAAATGAGCAAGGACTCGACAAATCAGACTGGGGCACTTGCCCACTGCAACAAGAAGATTCAGACATCATCCCCTGTAAGTCTTCCGAGCATGAGGACGATGATGAATCATGGGAAACTTCACCTGAAATCCAATTCGTTTTGGAAAGGCATGAAAAGGGTCTCCAGGCAAACATTGAGGAAACTGAACCTATTGGTATAGGTGAAATAGCACAACCAAAAGTACTCCAAATTGGTAAAAAGCTATCGCAATTATTGAAAAAATAGATGATTGAATTTTTAAAGTCTTATTCTGGCGTGTTTGCATGGTCATACAATAATATGCCCGGGTTAGACACGGACTTGGTTGTGCACTGGTTACCAACGAAGTCTGAAGCCACACCTGCAAAACAAAGACTGATACGCACAAAGCCAAAATGGGCCCTAAAGATCAAGGAAGAGGTCACCAAACAGTTAGATGTTGGGTTTTTGCAAGTGACAGATAATCCAGAATGGTTAGCAAACATTGTGCCAGTTCCCAAGAAAGACGGAAATGTCAGGATGTGTGTTGACTACAAGGATCTAAATAGAGCAAGTCCTAAGGACGATTTCCCATTGCAGCACATTGATGTGCTGGTTGACAATACGGTGACACACTCCATATTCTCATTCATGGACAGGTTCTCTAGTTACAACAAGATAAGGATGGAACCTAAAGACATGGAGAAAACCTCCTTTATCACACACTGGAGCACCTCCTGCTACCTTGTGATGCCGTTCGGACTAAAGAATGTGGGGGCTACATATCAGTGGGCAATGACTCTGTAATTCCATGACATGATGCACAAAGAGATAGAAGTGTATGTGGATGACATGATTGCAAAGGCGAAGGAAGAAGAAGATCACTTGGTGAACCTTGGAAAAGTTTTCGACAGGCTCAGAAAACACCAGCTTAGGCTCAATCCAAACAAGTGTTTATTCGAAGTCACTTCAGCGAAACTCCTCAGATTCATTGTGGCAAGAGGGGAATTGAAGTTGACCCTGTCAAAGCAAAAGCAATTTTGGAAATGCCCCCTCCATCGACAAAGAAGGAAGTGAGAGGGTTCCTTGGCAGGCTACAATACATCAGTCGGTTCATTGCACAGATGATTCCCGTGTGTGAACCAATACTCAAGCTACTAAAGAAGGATAATCCGATGGTTTGGAATGAAGACTGTCAAGTGGCATTCGACAAGATCAAGGCATATCTCATGTGTAAAACCCCAGATTTCAATACCATTAATGCACTCTAAATAGTGGATTTATTGTGTAGGTGAAGTTGGAGAAGCCCAGACCTGAAGCCGCCAAGTGGCTAAGTCCAGGCCTATCAGAGATGTGAGAAGTAAAGGCAACCTTTATTTGAGCAATTTTTAGGATTTCCAAGTTATTTACTGAAGTGGGGGAAAATGGCTAAGTGTTTGTGCATGCAATAGGTGGAGTGGCGAAGTTGTAATTCTTGTGTCTTGTGAGAGGAGTTGCTTAAGTGAAAAAAAAAAAGAGAGGAGAAAGCCCCATTCATATGGAACACATGGCCCCTCTCTCTCTTTCCCTTCTTCATTTCCTTCTTCTCTCCCACTCTCATCTCTCCCTCTCCTTGATCTCTCCCATCCATCACAATCCATTTGAAGAAAGAACTTTGCAAGAAAGGAAGGAGGAAAAACCCAAGTGTTGCCATTTTCGTTTGGGTTTTTCTTGGAGGATTTGTGAGGCAAGCTTGGAGGAACTGAAGCTTGGAGCACATCAAGTGCTATTCATGGGTTGATTAGGAAGCTAGAAGACTTGCTTGATCGATTGCAAGAGGTAAGCAATACCACCCTCACCCAGATTTCCATTTTCGGCCATTTTCGTATGTGAAATCTGGAAGTTAGGGTTTGAATGCCAGATCATTTATTCTTGCCAATAGGAGGGATTTCTTTTGAGGGTTTTGTAGGAAATAGATAACCACACATGTTAGAGTCAATTTAGAGCCTGAAAACATAAAAAACAAGTGAGATTTGAGAAAACCAAGAAATCACAAAAGTTCGGATTTTCGCGACCTGTAGAGAGTTCCAGGCGCCTAAACTACCGCTCGAGTGCGGTATCGGGTGGCCTTTTAGGATTTTGATTTAAGGCATGGCTGCTCGAGCGACCCTTCGAGTGACTTGCCTAAACCAGAGGAACCCGAGAGCTATTTTTCAACCACTAGTAGCAGGCTCGAGCGCCCTAACCAATTTTTCAAAATTTTGGATTTTTAGCCCAAATTAAATTACCAAATGTTTTTATTTGAATACAACCCATGTGTAAATAGGATTTAGGTGTATAGGAAGTGTTCCAACTGGATTTATCACCAAATTCCAAATAACAAGGATTTTGGGTACGTTTTGATAAAGAAGGTCTTATAAGGAGTTTATGTCTCAGATTCCTATAGAAGTAGGATAACTTGATTTTACCGCTTATAACACCTTCCAAATAACTCTTGGAAGTAGAAATCAAGAACCAAAATCAAGTTGCACGTGTTTCCTAAGAATTGAGGCATAGGTTGCCCAAGTGAGCCATGAAATGCAAAGAGTATGGTTGAAATTGTATTTTTGATATCATTGAGTATCTTGTATGCATGCAATGTATTTTAGGTCATTGGCCCACTTGTGTAGCACGCCATATAATGTTAACATGAGATGAAAGGGCAGTGGCCCATAGTTATTGACATATTAAATGGAGGGCAGTGGCCCAGAATCCATGAGAAATGAAAGAGGGCTTGGCCCCAGAATGACTTGGGTAAGGCCATGGGCTACTCTTGAGATGTTTATACATGATATTTGATATTAACTTGATGAAAGGAAAACTTGCATAATGAACCCTTAAGTTATGGATCCATAAACTTAAATAGGAATGTTTATATATATGTTCCATGACCAAGTGTTGTTACTGTTCTAGTGCTCTATTGTTATATCATCTCGGCACCAGCAACATCAATGGCCGGTGCCCATTTGCTAAGGGGAATTGGAAGTGGATGCCTATACGTCAAGGGTAATCGGCGTATAGATGCCCACGTCAAGGGCAATCGGCGTTGGATGTAAAACCAGAATTTTCCTTAAATAATAAATTAAATTAATATATAATATTATTGAGAATTATAATTGATGGAAATATTTTATTATTGTAGGGGATGATCTAATTAGTGGAGATCCAGAATTAGACGCAGATCTGACCATCCAATCATGAGATATCGAGGTATGTATTCTGATTGAGCGTGTGTATGGAGTTTTGTGTATGTGAGATACATGGGATTAGAGAGTATATATATCAATTAAAATAACCTAAAACGTATTCATGTATTCTCGCTTGTATTCGTCAACAGCCACAAGCGACAAACCAAGCTGAGGGACTGAGGAGGAAGAAGAAGGAGGAGGAAAGGTCTGGTTTTTGGTGTTCTTTGTCGTCTAGGGTATTGCTGGGTGATAGAGAATCATTGTTTAGAGAAGAGAGGAAGAGGAACGTTCGTTCAAGAGGTAGGTGACACCGTTTACACTCGTTTTTGTATTTATCATTCGTTTAATCTTCAAGTCATGTTTTTATGATGTAGATATATGTATGATGCATGATATAATCAATATAAGTATTATGGGATTGCTTAGAATAGGAAAAATCATGTTTTGGAAGTGTTTCTGTTCATTTTTGGATGACCGCCGACCTTGACTGTACTCGGCAATCATCAGCGATCCTCGGCACTAGTTAAAAATATTAGACTGCCGAAGACCACTGGAAGATGTACCGTCGGCGTTTGATTTTGAACTATCGCTGACCACAGACCGCCGAGGCGATCCTGAGCGATCCTAGGCGCTCTGTTCAGATTTTGCAGATTTTTGTAATTTCAAACCCTGATTCAATTCCAAACTATTTTTAGACAATTTTAATGATTAAATAAGATGTTTTAAGACCAAAATAAATTATCTAATTCCCTGTTTTACAAAAAAATAAATTAGGAAGATATTTAGAACATTAGTTGCCAAACTTTGAAAGAAATGGAGAAACCTAGTTTTTGGAAAACCTAACTAGTATTTAACTACTAGAACATCTTCTAAATGACACTATAAACCAGAAAACTTTATAAAGAGAATTTAGAACTTAGATGACTCGAATATTGAAGTAGTTGACAGATTTAACCTTTATATGCCGCTAGGCACCAACCCTTATAGAAATATTATATTTTAGGGAATTTTGGAGTCTAGTGGGCATAGTTAGTTATGGATCCATAGTTGTAGCTAGATAGCTGAGGGATATGTCATTTGGGTTGAGTTACTCCTATATGCGATGCGCTTCCTTTGCAAGTTAGTTTGTCTGGGAAGGTCCTATGTCTGGAGGGACACCCCGGTGAGCCGCTGGTGATTCCCTATACATGTGGATGAGCGACCATCTCCATGTATTGACTTTGGTGCTACATGTTGGTGGTACATGCCAACTCTGATGGGTACGTGTGCAATAAGTCAGTGACTACGGCTCTTGTCTTAGCTGCGCTGCATGGGACTTGAGTATCATTAGTAGCATTGCTCCTAAACCGCACGGTGGTATAGCAATTGGTTGAGAATCATTTCAAAAGGTTTATCTATCTTTGTGAGTCCTACAAATGACACTGAAATCACAACACTTGTTATTATTATTGTATATGTAAGCACCTTATTTTTGCACCCCTGGAAGTGCTGAAAATGAAAACCCCGACTAAAAAGTGAAACCCTGAGGGGTCAAAATTTGACCTTTTGATCAAGTGATAATTGGCCACCTTGCTTTATCTCAATGGATAGAGAATCCCGACACGGTTCCAACGCAACTGAGTTTGCTGGAATCGGAGCCCGGATGAAGGTTCTGTGGGCCGGTCAAACTTGAGGATGAGTCGAAAGTTGACTTTTCCTCGAACCCCGTGCCAAGTGCTTAGCCCTATGTCATTGAATAAAGGGCTCCGATATGAGTCTAACGCAATTAAGTTTGCTTAAATTGGAGTTCGGATAAAGGAGATATGATCTGTTGAAGTTTCCAAGCAGTAAAGCCAGAAACTGCACACGTGGCGCAGCAACTGCACACGTGGCAGCCAACGCAGCAAAATATCTCAGGGACTAAATCTTAAATATCCAAAATTCACAGGGGCAATCCGTAGATATCCAAAAGTGTCAAATCGGTCGAATCGGTCAAGTCGAGGGGCAAATCCGAATGTAAGTGTGAAAACTCACACTCCTTTTATGACAAATGTTTGACAAATTATGTCTTCTAATAAATCTTCAAGATGTGCAGATTAAATAATGAAAATTCAGTAAATTTAGAAAAGAAGAAGAAGACGATGCTGCCACACAGCTACCACGCCGTTGGTAGCCCAATGAAATGGAAGATTTTCTAAAGAAAGCATTTTATTGTAAAGGCACTTGCGAAGATCAACGCCGCTGCCACCCCCGCTGGCAGCGCATAAGTGAATCAGTGCTTTGAAAGTAGGCACGTGCACTTGCGTCGTAAGGCGACGCCGACACGCCGCTGGTAGCGCAGAGCGAGATTGAAGATTATATGATCAGCAGTGCAGATGCCACGTTCTCTCCCGCTAGCAGACCGCTGGCAGCGCCCCCTTAACTGATTTAACTTGTTCTGAGCGGGACTTGAGTTCGCTTCCAGCCGTCTACCCCGATCGCTTCACGACGCCACCAGTGCTCGACGCGATCTGAGTTTTATTCTTTAAATAGACGTGCTGTAATTGTTTGTAATGACTTTTTTCTTTGGATCATTTTTGATTTCGAATCTTGAGGTGTTTGAGATTCGATCAAATCTTCTTTAGAGAGTCGGCGATCGAGTGAGGGGGAGATCTGAGATAGATCACCTGGAATTGAAGATAGAGGATTCTTCTTCAATTCGGAACTTCATCTGATCGTGTGATCGCCTGGACTGGTGATCGGTTTTGATTGATGCGTAGGTGGATTCCTACTGCATTGGATTGTCTCAGTGGATTCTTAGGTGATTGTTGCGATCTGGATTGATCGTGTTCTGCAGCTTGTGGATTCAAGCTGTGTTGCAGTTCGTGGATTCGAACTGTGGATCACTGGTGAGTGATTGTTTGCGATCTGGACTGATCGTGTTCTGCAGCTTGTGGATTCAAGCTGTGTTGCAGTTCGTGGATTCGAACTGTGGATTGCTGTTGAGTGAGTCAAATTGTAAAGGTTAAGTATGTACTCCTTTGTAATTGTCTTTTCATTCAATAGTGGATTTTTGAAGGGTTAGTCGCCTCATATAGACTCGAGGTTTTTCTTGGATCTGGATCCAGGTTTCCTCGTATAATTCTCTGTGTATTGTTTCCGCATTGTTCAATTCTGAATTGTTGTAGATCGTGGACCTATAGAGTAGTCCTCTACCCTTTCAAGTGTTATCAGAGACTATTCACTTTGAATTGCTATACAAAGTGTGATCTAGATCTATAGCATGGATTTTGGAAAAGAAGGAGGATCTGCCTCTAGACCTCCATTATTTGAAGGTAACAATTATTCTTACTGGAAAGCAAGAATGAGAGCTTACCTGAAATCAATCGATGAGCGTGTCTGGCTCTCGGTTTGTAATGGCTATCATCCACCTGAGATCACAACAGAAGGAGGTGTTGTGATCCCTAAACCTCATGATCAGTGGACTAAAACTGAATCTGATCAATGTGGATGGAACAACAAGGCAATGAATTGTAACGCCCCGAACCCGGGTCTATGCAAAACAAGCACCAAACCCGAATCCGAAGTGATACTGGGCCCAAAGCTACTAATTACCAGACATTTAAATCCAACCAATTAGATTAATTATCAGAGTGTGGAAATTTAAAACATTAATTTCATCAATATGCGTGGCTAGGTATAACCATCAAACTAACTCATCAATATCAATTCATAAATCTAATAAATGGGTTTTCTAGCACACTTTCTCTCATATTCAATTAAATCATAAAATATCCGTCAAGATACATCTATATCAACCTCTAAAAGAAAGATCTAAACGAAATAATAAAGATCCTCTGCTCAGTAATCTGCGACTTCCCCTCGAGTCAACCCCAAGGACGCTCTCACGTGGAACAGCTGAAAAATAAGATAAGGAAGTAGGGTGAGATACAACTATTTCAGTAGGTAACACATGCATGCTAGAAACAGTTTATATATAAAAGTAATCATTCATGCACGATAAAATAATCAGGTAGTCACGGTCGATAATAAGAACGATTAATCACCATATGAAACCAAAATCTAATCAGGGTTCGGAATAAAGAGAGTTTATTATGTAACCTTCGTTTCAATTAGAAAGGCAATGTATAAATCAAACTTTTCTAATTCAAATGTAGATCATGTCATTCGTAATTAATAGTAAGTCTCAATCTGATAACAACATTCTCCCATGTAGGATGCAATCACGCAGTAATCACATCTACCCTACATGAGGTCTCTCCCGCAGGAGTCATCATATCTCACCCGCAGGTGGTCACATCTCACCCGCAGGTGGTAATCACATATATCTCCCTTGTGGGATGCAATCACATCGTGATTACATCTCCCCCACAAGAGGTCACATCTCTCCCGCAAGAGGTCACATATCTCCCCTGTGGGATGCAATCCAATCAGGATCACATCTCCCCCAACAGGAGGTCAGGTGGTCTCTCCCCTGTGGGATGCAATCCAATCAGGATCACATCTCCCCCAACAGGAGGTCTCATCTCTCCCGCAGGAGGTCATCTCACCCGCAGGTGGTCTCTCCCCTGTGGGATGCAATCCAATCAGGATCACATCTCCCCCAACAGGAGGTCTCATCTCTCCCGCAGGAGGTCTCTCCCCTGTGGGATGCAATCCACTCAGGATCACATCTCCCCCAACAGGAGGTCTCATCTCACCCGCAGGTGGTCTCTCCCCTGTGGGATGCAATCCAATCAGGATCATATCTCCCCCAACAGGAGGTCTCATCTCTCCCGCAGGAGGTCATCTCACCCGCAGGTGGTCACATATCTCATCCGCAGATGGTACAATCTCTTATAGCCATCATGGCATTCGGTCAACGGTCCAATTATATTTTCAGAAGGAAATTACCTATATAGAATCCTTGTAACCATTTCAAGTGAATTTGATCCTCTTTAAACCCCAAATTGTACTAAATCATAAAACAAGGTAGTTAAATATCTAGTATAAACTTTTTAGTGTAATTGGACTTCAGGGACACCTTAAGAATAATCTTAGAGAAGTGTTACAAGGGGTGGAAATCCAAATATCCTATTTTATAAGGATTTGGGACTAAGAATGTCATAAAGTTCTCAAAATACATTTTGGATTAGTGAAATAGTCTTAGGGTCCCTAATAAGGTCACCATACCAATAATCAATCAATTCTAAGACAAAAAGTTTCGGACCCCAAAAATATTCTAAGTCTAGTTAGAAACGCTGACTTTTGGTATATAATTTTTCTAGACAAATCGACAAGGAGTTTCGATCTCAAATTTTGGTTGTAGTCTATTGAAGGGTAAACACATCTCCTAGAATTTTATGCGCTCCTAAATCACTCATCTGGGTATCAAACCCAAAACGGGCTTTTTGATAAAAATCGGGAAAACTGGAAATTTAGGCATGAACTGGAAAGTTGACTTTTTATTGGCTGGGAATTAGACCTTGGAAGTATTTTTATTGATTCCAAATGGGGGGTAAAACCTTATTTACATGTAAAGACTTAAGTAAATGGAGCAATAAATACACAGGACATTTACTTAAATGTCTTTCATGTAATAAGGGTGCTATGCGAGAGGCTTGGGTTGTCTGGGAAAAGGTTGGAGAAGAAAAGGGGATAAAAACTGTCGAAATTGCATTTTTTTGCTGGAGCGCCTAGGATCGCTCAGGATCGCCTAGGCGGTCAAAGGTCGGCGGTAGTACAAAATAGGTCGCCTGCGGTCCGTCGTCCCGCGGTCTCCGGCGTCCTCAATTTTTATAACTAGCGCCTAGGAGCGCCGAGGATCGCCGAGCGCAGAGAGGTAGGCGGTCTCCCAAAAACGAACATAAAATGTTTAGAAATCTGATTTTTCATGTCCAGGATGATTCTAACATAATTATATGAATGATATCAAGCTAAATACATGTATATATAACACTAAAACATGCAATACGATCGATTAACCTCCAAAACACAAAACGAAACGGAAATCGGTGCTACCTACCTCTTGAACGTGTGCTCTCCTCTTCCTTCTCTAAACAGCAACACTCAGACTCAAAAGAACTCCTTTGGGATGAAGAAAACCAGAGCAACCTCTTCCTCCTTCTTCTTTGGTCGTTCTTACCGTCGCTCTCCGTCGTGCGGCTAACAAATACGAGCAAGTCTTCCCAACCTATTCGTTTAGGTCATTTTAGTGTATTTATATACCTACGATTCCATGCAATGCATGTGTATCAAACTCCACACATTGCCCAATCAAAATACATTAGCTTTAAAATATTAATCTTACTGCGATAACTCGCGATCAGACGCTCCGATCTGCACCAAACTCCTGATCTTCACTAATACCGATATTCTCTACAATATTAAATTATTTCAATCCATAATAATCCTCAAGAATATTAATTATTATTTTTATTTTAATATTTGGGAAAATTCGGGGTTTTACATGAATGCCTTATTTTGTGCTGTTAGTGTTGAGGAATTCAGGAGAATTTCCTCATGTGAAGTTGCTAAGGAAGCTTGGGACATTCTTGAGGTCACTCATGAAGGAACCTCAGCTGTCAAGCTTTCCAGACTTCAAAGACTTACTACATCTTTCGAAACTCTATATATGAAAGATGATGAGTCTTTTGATGAGTTTTATGCTAAACTCTCAGATATTGTTAATTCTAGTTTTAATCTTGGAGAAAAAATCTCTACATCAAAGGTTATTAGAAAAATCTTAAGATCTTTGCCTGAAAAATTCAGACCTAAAGTAACTGCAATACAAGAGGCAAAAGATGTAGATAACATGAGAATTGAAGATCTGGTAGGATCTTTACAGACTTATGAGCTAGATCTGAATATTCCAAAAAGAAATAAAGGAATAGCTCTAAAATCTGTAAAATCTGTAAATACTGAAGAATCAGATAATTCTGATGTTGATATGGATGAACTTGTTCTCTTAGCCAAAAAGTTTAAGAAAATGTTTAAAAAGAGACAATCCAATTCTTCATCATCCATGGATAGATCAAATAGGAGATCTGATAAGAAAATGTCTGATCCAAGAAAGGAGAAGAAATTTTCTCAGAATGATGAAGTCCAATGTTACAAATGTAGAGGATTTGGACATGTTGCATCTGATTGTCCCTCAAAGGATAAAAAGAAAAAGACTAATTATCAGGTTACTTGGGATGACAGTAACATTGATAATTCTTCACAATCTGATGAGGATATCTCTGCTAATTTTACTGCTTTCAATTCATTTTACTCATCCTCTTCTGGTAGTTCAATCTCTGAAATTGCAGGAGATAATAAAGAGACTTTATCAGATGATGAAGAAGAACTACAAGAAACCTACAATCAGCTCTATAAGGAATTCAATAGAGCTCAGAAGAAAGTCAAGAAACTGAGTAAAAAATTGAAGGAATCAGAAACAGAGAAAAATAAAGCTATTGCAGAAATAGATTCAATAAATCAGAAGTTACTTGAAAGACATGCCAAAGAAGATTTTCTGGTAACTTCTTTAACTGAAAAAACTGAAAAACTAAAAGAAAAGGAAGCTCAGATTTCTGCACTTCAAGGTAAAGTGAGTGAACTTGAGAAAGTTTCAAATTCATGTAAATCTAATGCTTCAAATTCTTCTGCAGGAAATCATCAAATTAATGAGGAATCAATTTCAAAGGAAGTTCCTAAAAGCTCAAATTCATCTGAAAAGAGAATGAGTGTAAGTAATCAAAACAAGGAATCTTCATAGAAAATTTCTGCTGGAGAAGTAAGACCAATAGGTAAACCTTCAACTTCTGAGAAATCTAAATCTGTACAGTTTAGAAATGCTGGCAAGTCTAGAAATGTTGATTTTTCTGAACATAGGTTCATACCTATATGTCATCACTGCAATAAAAAGGGTCATATAAGACCTAAGTGTTATGCACTGCATGGTTTTCCTTATGGATATTTTGATAATAAGAGAAAGGTAAATCAAAGTCAGTCCCTGGACTTATACAACAGATTTGACTCCCTGTTAAAATTGACTGAAACATTAAATCAGGAAGTCACAAATCTGTCAAAGAAGCTTCCTTCAAAAACTCAAGTAGTTGATGAAGGTACTTTTCAGAAGACTCCTGAAAAACAGATTTGGGTAAGAAAAGATTCATTAGTTGCTAATGTGGTTCATGTAGCTTTAAAAGCTCATGATGTCAACATGTGGTACTTGGACAGTGGTTGTTCAAGACACATGTGTGGTCATAAGGCTACGTTCAGTACCTTTGAAGAATATTTTGGTGGAAGTGTTACATTTGGTGATGGAAGCACTTCCCAAGTTAAAGGTAAAGGAACTGTAAATGGTCCAAATGGTATTTGTCTGAAAGATATCTTATTTGTATCTGGGTTAAAGGCAAATTTGATTAGTATTAGCCAGTTATGTGATTCCAGATTATTTGTAAACTTTACCAGAAAAGAATGCAAAATTTTGGATAAATCTGGTAGAACTGTTCTTGTAGGTGTAAGAACAAGTGACAATTGCTATGGAATCATTGGAAACAATGAGTGTTCTTTAAAATCCTCCATATGCAATGAAATTGAATTGTGGCATAGAAGACTTGGCCACATTAACTATAGAGATTTGTCAAAAATCTCTAAGTCTGAGTTGGTTAGAGGAATTCCCAAGTTTGGGAATAATAAAAAAAAAGGAATGTGTGGTCCTTGCAATCAAGGAAAGCAAATCAAAGCCACACACAAGAAAACCAACATTGTAGGAACATCAAGACCATTAGAACTGATTCATATGGATTTAATGGGACCTACAAAGACTGAAAGTCTGGGAGGAAAGAAATATATATTTGTTGCTGTAGATGACTACAGCAGATATACCTGGGTAGATTTTCTAAGAGAAAAATCTGAATGTTTTAACTGTTTTAAACATCTGTGCTGTCAAATTCAAGTTGAAAAGAACTTGCAAATAGGAAAGATAGTTAGAATCAGATCTGATCATGGGACAGAATTTGAGAATCAAATGTTTTCCAATTTCTATGAAGAACAAGGAATCAAACATGAATTTTTTGCTCCTAAGACCCCACAACAAAATGGAGTTGTGGAAAGGAAGAACAGAGTTTTACAAGAAATGGCTAGAACCATGATGATAGCCAAGAAAATTTCAACAAAATTCTGGGCTGAAGCTATAAACACTGCCTGTTACATTAGTAACAAAGTTTATATCAGATCTGGGTTGAAACAAACTCCCTATGAACTTTGGAAAGGAAAACAGCCAAACTTGAAATATTTCAGAGTATTTGGAAGTAAATGTTATATCTTAAGGGACAGAGAAAATCTAGGAAAATTTGATTCTAGAAGTGATGAAGGAATTTTTCTAGGATATTCTTCTTCTAGTAGAGCATACAAAGTTTTTAATTTGCAAAAATCTGTTGTAATGGAATCTATAAATGTGCTAATTGATGATGAAGGTACTGACAGTGAATTTTTGCAGGCTGTAGATGAAGAGGATGAAATCAGAGATGCTTCCTCAAGCATTGAAGTGGTTCCTCTGACAAAAACTCTCAAAGATCACCCTACTGAGCAAATTGTTGGAAATATTTCAGATGGTGTCAGAACAAGACATCAAGTACATAATGAGGTAAGATTTTCTTCTTATCTCTCTCAATTTGAGCCCAAATCTTATAAAGATGCTTTGTTGGATGATTCGTGGTTAAATGCTATGCATGAAGAACTGAATCAATTTACTAGAAATAATGTTTGGGAATTGGTTGAAAGACCCTCTGATCTGAATGTGATAGGAACCAAGTGGATTTTTAAGAACAAATCTGATGAGAATGGGATAGTAACCAGAAATAAGGCTAGGCTTGTTGCTCAGGGGTATACTCAAGTAGAAGGAATAGATTTTGATGAAACCTTTGCTCCTGTAGCTAGGTTAGAATCAATCAGATTACTGTTGTCTATTGCATGTTACTTGAAGTTTAAACTGTTTCAAATGGATGTTAAGAGTGCATTCTTGAATGGATATCTGAATGAAGAGGTCTATGTAGAGCAACCTAAAGGATTTGAGGACACAAATCATCCTAAATATGTCTATAAACTGAACAAAGCCTTGTATGGACTCAAACAAGCTCCTAGAGCTTGGTATGAGAGACTCACCTCTTTTTTACTTGAATCTGGTTTTATGAGAGGAAATGTGGATAAAACTCTCTTTATTCAAAGAGAGTCCAAACAAATTTTGATTACTCAAATCTATGTTGATGACATAGTGTTTGGATCTACTTCTGAAAATCATGCTCACTCCTTTGCTGACTTAATGAAAAGTGAATTTGAGATGAGTATGATGGGTGAACTGAACTTTTTCTTAGGTCTTCAGATTTATCAATCTCAATAAGGAATTTTTTTCTCTCAAGCAAAATATTCAAGAAATCTTGTTAAAAGATTCAGCTTAACTCATGCTAAACATGCTATGACTCCTATGAGTACTAGTTTAAAACTTGGAAAAGATGAATCTGGAAAAGTTGTAGACCCTACCCTGTACAGAGGAATGATTGGGAGTCTACTGTACTTAACAGCAAGTAGACCTGATATAAGCTTTAGTGTGGGAGTTTGTGCTAGATATTAGGCTAATCCTAAAGAATCTCATCTAAATGCTGTGAAAAGGATTATAAAATATGTTAATGGAACTGTTGATCTAGGAATCTGGTTTTCCAAAGAGACAAACTCACATCTTACTGGATACACTGATGCTGATTGGGCTGGGTGTATGGATGATAGAAAAAGCACCTCTGGTGGTTGTTTTTACATGGGTAATAATCTCATTGCCTGGTTAAGCAAGAAGCAAAACTGTGTTTCTCTGAGTACTGCTAAAGCTGAGTATATTGCTGCAGGAAGCAGCTGTACTCAACTTATATGGATGAAACAAATGTAATCTGATTATGGGTTAGATCAAGATCGAATGATTCTCTTCTGTGACAATCAGAGTGCCATAAATATTTCCAAAAATCCTGTTCAACACTCAAGGACCAAACATATTGACATCAGGCATCACTTTATCAAAGAGTTAATTGAAGACAAAACTGTTTTGATTGAATATATATCTACTGAAAAACAGTTGGCTGACATTTTCACTAAACCTTTAGATCAGAACAGATTTGAAACTCTTAGGAAACCCCTAGGAGTTTGCTCTCAAAACTGAAAATCAGGTTCTGTTTTGAGTTAATTTAGATGTAAAATAATCTACATATCTGTTCAAAATGTTCTTGTGTGTTCTTAATACTGAATTCTTAATTCAGGGAGCTTGAGTCTATGCATATTGATAGAAATGTTTTATAATCAACTATCAGGTTTGTCTTAAACACTTTTGTGCATTGAAGTTTATTGTGTGTTTGAAGCTTGGATTCTATAGGCTATCACCTTTATGAAAAGAAAAGTTTTGGAAATGGCTGCCATAGAGACTAGAGTGAAAGCCACTGTAACTCTCAAAAAGAAAAAGAGAAAGAAGGTATATTCTTGGAATGAACTGTAAACTCAGGTTTTTTAAGGGTCAATGCCTTCTACAAAAAGAAAAGAAAAAGAGATTAGAAAAGGCTACCTATCTCTGATGTGCGAAAGCCACCAAAATGAAGTTGGGGTATGTCTATACTTCCCAAGTATGATTACACTAAAATAGCCTTTCATATGTATAAAGTGTCAAAGTCAAAAATGATTTTCACACACTACACAAACATTGACTAATTAATATGCATATGAGTTCAATATCTTGAAGAAAATTTATAGTATGAGAAACCATGAAGAAATTTTGGTCATAGATATGAAATGTGTCACATCTGAATTAACCTTGATAGGTTCCTTAAGATCAGTTTTGTGAATAAGTACTTCTTGGATTGAATAATAGTTGATTATCTGGATGATTTTAGTTTAGTTAAAATCTTAGCTTTGTGTTTAGAAGTATGATTTCTTCATGAAGAATAGTTTTTTTTATAAATTTTTGCCTTGAATCTGTGTTTTTCATTGTGTGTGCATGTGCACCTTCTACGTCGCTAGAAGCGTGCATGTAGCCTTCTCTGGTATAGCTTGCTTTGGCACATGCCTAATTCTACGTCGCCAGCTGCTCGCTGGCAGCGTATTCTATTTGCCTATATAAAGGTGAAATCGCATTCACTTTTTACCCCTGTTTTTTTTTTTCTTGTCTTCGGTTCCTCTCGCTTCTCGCGTCGTGTACCTGTGCTGCTGTCATTTTCACCTTCCTTCTTCTTGTCTACTGTTCAGGTAAAAGTTTTTTTACTGTCTTCATCTTGCTTCTTCATATTTTTTTTGCTTCCTAGTTCAGTAGTCTTCTCTCGTTATTCTTCGCTAGGGTTTGGTAGAATTGTTCTGCCATTAGGGCTTTTTCGTTTGTTGTTTGTTTCTGTCTGTTTGCTCTTTCTCTTTCAATTTTCTCTTCACCATGCCTCTCAAGAGAAAGTCGAGAACTGATTCTCCTTCAACATCGTCTCCTCCTGTGAGGTCTTCTCCTGTTATCTCTTCTCCTCCAGTGAGACCCCCGTCTCCTTCTCATTCTTCTGAACCATTTGTGGGGAATGGTTTATCTGATTTTAATGAGTTCTTCAAGCACAGGCCACTTCTTCTAGAAAGGGCCATCAAGCTTGAGTCATTTTCTGAATCTCCTTTCTACTCATTGTTTTCGGACAATGGTTGGAAAAAATTTGCTTTACTTGGTGGTTTTGCATATCCGGACCTGGTTCGAGAATTTTACTCTAATCTTCATCATCTCCATCTTGCCAATCAAGGCTATGTCAAAGCCTATGTCAAGGGAATCTCTTTCGACTTCTCGAAAGAGCTTATTTCCTCTCTTCTTGAACTACCTCTTGTTGATTCTCCCTCCTTTAACTTTCTTGAGTCTCATACTGATCCTCCTATGGAGTCCATCATTCCTTCTCTAATAGTTCAGGGTATTCCCACTTCCATCAAGAATAAGCCCAACTATATGCCTCATGGCTCTCTTCAAGATCTTCTCCGGATCTTGAATCTGTTTGTGTGTGCTTCTCTTGTTCCATCTGATCATCACTCAGAGATCTCTCACTCTCGGGCAAGACTTCTTCATGCCATCTGGAACAGAGATAGTATCTGTATTCCTTCCATCATCTTCCATCAGATCCTTCAGTCTCGGAATTTAAAATCCAAGACTGCAGCTCTTCCTTTTGGCATATTCATATCTTACCTGTGCATTCATCAGGGGGTACTCCTTGATTCGACTGAATTGATCATTCATCCCAGACCTCCCATTGATTCCTCCACTCTGACCAGAAGTAAACGAGCAAATCCTTTTCGTTTGGTGTCTTCTGAACCCTCTTCTTCTCAGTCCTCTTTGTCCAGCTCTGATGCTGTGGCAATTATGGAAAAACTGAATTCCATGCAAGCCTCCCAAGAGGCTTTCAATTTTGAAGTTAGGTCTCACATGCTCATGATGAGCATGTTCAAATCAGAGACCCAAGAGAGGTTGGAGAAATTGGCCAAGGATGTTGATTTTACATGTGGTGAGGTACAAAGGGATGTTGCTGCTCAGCAACGAATGCAAAATGAAGCGGATCATTTTCTGGAATGCATTCGGAAGACTCAGCTGGAGATGGATCACAAACTCAGTTGGCTGCACTCCAGATCCCAAGATGCATACAAGCATTACTCAAGGACTTGGGAACCCAAACCACCTTCCAGAAAGGGGGAGTTTTTTGGATGATGCTGCTGGGGTTGATGTTTCTGTTGATGGTTTTTCTGGGTTGTTGCTGCTGTTGCTGTTGTTTGTAAATTACTTGTTTGCTGTGCTGTGGATATGATACTTTTTGTTGTGTTCTGTTCTGTTTGTTTCTCCTTAAAGAAGGTTTAAAGGGGAGTGATGATTAAGGGGGAGAAACTGTAATTTTTGAACAATGTATAAGTTTCTGATCTCTGTATATATTTTGTGAATGAATGAAATTCTGGATTATTCAAAATCATTGTGTCTCTCCTTATCAGTGTGGTTTTACAATTCTTAAATGGAAATCAATATTAACTGAGTTTTGATATTAAACACTGGTTTAAAGTTGTTGTCAGGCATTTGTCAAGGGGGAGATTGTAAGTGTGAAAACTCACACTCCTTTTATGACAAATGTTTGACAAATTATGTCTGCTAATAAATCTTCAAGATGTGCAGATTAAATAATGAAAATTTAGTAAATTTAGAAAAGAAGAAGAAGACGATACTGCCACACAGCTACCACGCCGCTGGTAGCCCAATGAAATGGAAGATTTTCTAAACAAAGCATTTTATTGTAAAGGCACTTGCGAAGATCAACGCCGCTGCCACCTCGCTGGCAGCGCATAAGTGAATCAGTGCTTTGAAAGTAGGCACGTGCACTTGCGTCGTAAGGCGACACCGACACGCCGCTGGTAGCGTAGAGCGAGATTGAAGATTATATGATCAGCAGTGCAGATGCCACGTTCTCTCCCGCTAGCAGACCGCTGGCAGCGCCCCCTTAACTGATTTAACTTGTTCTGAGCGGGACTTGAGTTCGCTTCCAGCCGTCTACCCCGATCGCTTCACGACGCCACCAGCGCTCGACGCGATCTGAGTTTTATTCTTTAAATAGACGTGCTGTAATTGTTTGTAATGACTTTTTTCTTTGGATCATTTTTGATTTCGAATCTTGAGGTGTTTGAGATTCGATCAAATCTTCTTTAGAGAGTCGGCGATCGAGTGAGGGGGAGATCTGAGATAGATCACCTGGAATTGAAGATAGAGGATTCTTCTTCAATTCGGAACTTCATCTGATCGTGTGATCGCCTGGACTGGTGATCGGTTTTGATTGATGCGTAGGTGGATTCCTACTGCATTGGATTGTCTCAGTGGATTCTTAGGTGATTGTTGCGATCTGGATTGATCGTGTTCTGCAGCTTGTGGATTCAAGCTGTGTTGCAGTTCGTGGATTCGAACTGTGGATCACTGGTGAGTGATTGTTTGCGATCTGGACTGATCGTGTTCTGCAGCTTGTGGATTCAAGCTGTGTTGCAGTTCGTGGATTCGAACTGTGGATTGCTGTTGAGTGAGTCAAATTGTAAAGGTTAAGTATGTACTCCTTTGTAATTGTATTTTCATTCAATAGTGGATTTTCGAAGGGTTAGTCGCCTCATATAGACTCGAGGTTTTTCCTGGATCTGGATCTAGGTTTCCTCGTATAATATTCTGTGTATTGTTTCCGCATTGTTCAATTCTGAATTGTTGTAGATCGTGGACCTATAGAGTAGTCCTCTACCCTTTCACCGTAATTTTTCGATTTGTATCCGGCCAAATATGCCGGATACACTTGCTCCTCTTCATATCCGGACTCAAATACCGGATACAAAGAGATTTTTGCGTGAGATTCGCGCTGATCGCTCGACAAATTCGCGGCGGCATTTAATTTTCGAATGATTATGTTTTGTATCCGGCATTGAATGCCGGATACAAAGGAAGACCTGTGTAACCGGCCATGGAGGCGGATATTAGGAGTATTTAGTGTATCCGGCCTGAGTTTCCGGATACATTAAGTTTGTCTATAAAAAGGAAATAGCAGCTCATTTCCGGGGGTTGGCTTCTTTTTGGCTGCTTCCACCTCTTCCTCCCCCTTCGTCCTTGCTCCGAAAACCTCCCATTCAACCCCTCATTGCCCCCATATCACCCAAGACACCACCTAAACACTACCCAACCCCTTTTCTCCTTCTTTTTCTCCATTTACTCACAACCAAGAGAAGAAGTTGCTGTTGGTGGAGGGAGAGGTGCTGCTCCAGCAGCTTTTCAAGCTTCAAGAGGAGCTCCATACTCAACAAAAAGGGTTCTAAAACCCTCAGGTATTGACTCTTAGCATCTTTGTTCATACATATATGAAAATGGAGGCTTTTTAGAGTATTTTGCTTTCCTTGGTATAAGTTCATTCTCATGTTTAGTTTCCTTATGTTTTCTCCTTCGGCTCTCTAATATGGAAGTCCCCAAAGGATGAGGGCTTTCTCCATATTTTTTGATGCTACAGGCCACTATATTACATGTTTGATTGCACTTTGGGGTGGGAGCATGTTCCCTTTTAAGAACCCATCCAATGTATCCCCAATGCCCTTTCCCTTATTTCTTTCTTTTATACATCTTGTTTTCTTATGATGAGTGCTCCTAACACGCGAGTTACACGTAGCATGCATGTATAGGTGCATGAAAACCCCACCAGCATGTTCCTACCCCCCCCCCCCCCCCCCCCCCCCGTGTCTATACCCCATGACCAACTCTTACATGCCATGATAGGAAATTTGTTGGTTGCTCCGTGGGTGTTCTCTTTTGGGAAGCACGCCTAAGTGAGTATGTGTTTGTATGCACAATGTTTTGAATAGTGTCTTTTTATGTTTTCTTAAGATCCATGTGACCCCCTTTGTGTGTTTTAGTTTGCTGTTAGATGAGTTAGCGAGTAGAATTTGGTGTATGCTTAGTTGCTCGGTCGTCTATCCTTTGGTTTTGTTCACTTGTTGGTAGACGGACTGAGTGAGACCCAAAACAGGGACGGCTTGGTCCCTGTTTCTTGAAAGATGGCAATCAAAATGAGAAAGGCAAGCACCTCATGCCTTCCCCCTCTTTTTCGTGCTTAAAGGATCCCTAAAGAGACCAAAAGAGTGGCTTTCCACTCACCTGAACCAATGTGGGCTCGCACAGGAGCCCACATAACCCCTAGACCACCCTAGGAGGCCCAGAAAACCAACCCCAAAGCAAGAATCCAAAAATTTAGGTTCTGTAGGTTGATTCGGCAACTCAGGCCGGATCAACAGGAACCAATTCGTAACCGGCCGAAGGTGCCGGATACACTGAGCTCTGTGTGTAACCGGCATCTCAGGCCGGCTACACTGCCAGACTGCATTTTTTGGCTATTTTGTTGATCTTGTGTGATTTCTTTGGTTTGTTTGATCAATCTAGGCGAACCAGTAGGGTTTCCGGGTCACCCGGAAACCCAAGATGAGCCATGGGCCGACCCGGTTTAAATTGATCTCCGGTGGGCCTTCCAACGGGGCCCACCAAGCCCGACCAACTTATTTGTGCTTAAATAAGATAATTAAAAGAGTAGAGTGGGCCAGACCCTTTGAGGCCCACCAAAGCCCGACTGGGGCAACATGCATGTTTAGATCTAGGCTTGGTTTGGCCGAGACTGCTGGTAGGGCCGATTGGGCCCGCTAAAGCCCATTAAACCGAACCAAGGTTAGGGTTTCCAAACCCTAACTCAAGAAGCCTTGGGTTTTCAAGCCCAAGCCCAAGTAAAGGGCCCCAAGCCCAAAGCCTGGCCCATTTTGGCCAAGATCACTCAAGATAAACACAATAAATCACTTGGCTACAATGTGTGGCCCACTCACGGGCCCGCAAAAGCAATCCGGCCCACCTTGCATGGAAATAACTTAATAACCCAACTTGAACTCCAAAATAAAATCAAGTCAAATTGAACCAAAATCCAAAGGGCCACAGTTGGCCCACCAAGGGTACATGGGCTCTACTAAGCCCACCAAGGAATCCGCGGGCCTTCCAATGGGGCCCGTCCAAGCAGACTCATCTCATCTCTAATTAAAAAGATAAAATCAAGTAAAGGGACCCACACCACTTTGGCGGTCCCGCCAGACTTAAACCAAAATTGAATGATGGATTAGGAATCGGGTGAGTGAGAGACCAGAGTTGACTCAAACCAGGGAAACCTATGGGACCCGTCACTTGAACGGGGTGGACTGGGGTGTCTACGGACTTCCCCAGACCGCAACCGAGAACCTACTTAGAATCTCAAACCACAGACCAAGCCTTAATAGAAGAACTTAGGCACCCAGGTGTCTGCCTGCACCCCATCAGGCAGTGGCGACTCCAAACAAATCCCGAGGCACGCATCGTTTTGCGTGCGCCTCATCGTGCGACCGAAATCGGGTGCGCACAGTATACATGCTGGAAGCATGTGATTGAGATATTGATTGGATGTGACTGTTTAGTGCATCCTAGCAGAGTATGAATTATGTTATGGATTTTGATATTGGATTCTTATAATAGAACTTGCTGAAATTCATCTCTAGAACTGTTTATCATACTGTTTTATATTCATGAATGATACGAATGATTATACGAGCCTGCTTAGTCGATATTGCTTAATCGTGCATGAACTGTTATTTTACTTATATGAACTGTTTAATCATGCATGTGTTACCTACTGGGATATTCGTATCTCACCCTACTTTCATTTCATTTTTCAGCTGATACGCCAGAGGGGGATCTTAGTGATTTCTAAGGAGAGGTAGCTGAGTATTCACCGGAGGATTACTTTTATCCGGATCTTGTTTGAGGTGGATGATTGATACAGACTTAGTACTTTTGACTAGACTATTATTCATTTGGATTTGATGTACTAGAGAGATGAGAGAGATAGTAACCATTTTATTTTACCAGACTTTGATATTAATGATTGATGATCAACTTTAATGTTTAGTTGAGGATTTTAGACTACACTTTTGCACATACTTGTTTCCGCAACTCTAATAGTATAATAAAGTGAATGGATTTTAATTCTTTGGTCTGGTATATTATTGATGATGTATTTGATATGGGCCAGTAACACCTCGGATTTGGTTGTTGAACTAAAATTCGGGTTGTTACTGTAGCAAACCAGGTTCGGGTCAGGTGCCGGTTTGCACTGACTCGGGTTCGGGGCATTACATTGGATGCCTAGCCACCAAGTGGAATCGATGAAGGTAAATGGGGTCATGTGCAGTATATATTAAACATCGTATATAACTAAGTGATAGTACTTGAATAAATGACTGTTATTAAATGGATTACTTGTACACCTACGCACATGCATGCACTTATTGTAAGACACTAAGTTGTCGTTGTTTTCGAAATATCTCAACTGACCACATGTCATGGTTTCATCGAATGATATATGCCTAAACTATGTTTTCAACCAAACATGCATGTGTTGCTTATTGAGACATTCGTCTCAAAGTTGCCTTACATCTTATTTTTTAGATCCGTCGACGTCTGGTGTGAAGGACCGGACTGGGGATAGAGGCAAGGAAAAGGCTATCGGGTATAGAGAGGAAGACTACTATAGGCCTTTGGATTTATTTTTATACATGTTGTAGTTTCTTTTGGATTGTAAACCTTACACTTTGAGATGAGTGATAGAATCCCATATTTTGAAATATCCAAACCACTATAAGATTTATTTACAGTCCACCACAACACTATTTCTTGTACACTTCTATTATGCACAAGTATCAACTGTTTATCACTTCACTTGCCTTAGGAAAAAGTTTTAAATTATCTGCATCTTATTAGGTTGAAAGACCAACCCGTGACGGTCTGGGACGGGTATTAGCCTTGGAGGGGCAGACCTGGTTCGGGGTCGTGATATCATGAGTCTGCCGACATTGGTCTCGCCAGTCCTAGGGTGACCCTTGATCATGTATCTGATAGTCTCAGAGACAGCTGTAGTATGTGTTCTAGGACAACACGATGAGAAAGGAAGGAAAAAGCGAGCAATTTACCATCTAAGCAAGAAGTTCACTAACTTCGAAGTAAGGTACACAGTGCTAGAAAACACATGTTGTGCCTTGGTCTGGGCGGCTCAGAAGCTCCGACACTATTTATTCAGTCACACAGTCCTTCTAATATTAAATCTCAATCCACTAAAGTACATCTTTGAGAAACCAATCTCCACTGGAAGGGTAGTCAGATGGCAAGTCCTCTTATCAAAATACGGGATCGTCTACACGACAAGAAAGGCAATAAAAGGACAAGCTGTAGTAGATCACCTGGCAGAGCATCCCTTACCAGATTACCAGCCACTCCTGACTCATTTCCCAGATGAAGATTGATAAGTCATGAAAATACCACATTATAGCACATTAATTTCATGACTTATCTCTTTTTATTTCATATTTAATCCCAATTTTACTTAGAAATTGTCAAAGTCTTTCATCTTTGTATTTTATTTTCATTGTCTAAATTGTGCCTAATTTGTTGATGTAGAGATACTCTTGGTGGTTATAGAAGTCACGGTTCAAACGGCGTAACATTTGGAGTCAAATTGCAGAAGTTATGATCAACGTTCGCTAGCCGTTCGACTGTCGTTCGAACGTTGGTGTTCTGTAGAGAAACCCGAGAGCAGCGTTCGCTAGCCGTTCGACTATCGTTCGAACGTTGGAGTTCTGCATAGAAACCTGAGAGCAGTGTTCGATGGCCGTTCGACTGTCATTCGAACGTTAGTGTTCTACAGAGAAACCCGAGAGCAGCGTTCTCTGGCCGTTCGATAAACGTTCGAACAAGAGAAGAGGAAACAGGTGTTTGACTTGAACGTTCGACCCGCGTTCGACAGTCGTTCGAACGATCAAGTAGTAAAAACTGTTATAAAATTCTGAACTTTGCGGATTTGTTTCCTTTTTCTGGGGGATCTTCTTCTAACTTTTAGGAGGATTTTAAGGGGTTTCTAAGAGAGGAGATTAGGTCATTTTTGGACTTCTAAGTCGTGGATATACAAGAAAAGGAAGTTCTCCTTTCCTTAGGAGTTTTTAGAAGGAAAGTTTCTATTTCTCTTCAAGGGATTCTTTGGCAAGCTTATGGGATTCCTATAAAGGAGAGAGCTAGAACGTGAAAAGAAGAGTTGATGCTGGAAACGTGAGAAGGAAGCTGGAACATCAAGAGATCAGAGCTTGGATCGTCATTAGTTTATTTCTTCTCTTTTCTTCTATTTCTTTTATTATACTCTGTTTTTTATGGTTGTTCTTAGTTCAATCATGAACTAACTTTTATTACTAAGGCTTTGATGTAATCTAAACATGATGTTTTAATTCTGAATATTATTGCTAATGAATTTATGATTCATTCTTTGAGTATTTATTATTGTGCTTAACCCAATTGAGTACTTGATCACCATTCAGTTGTATTTGGTAGTTGTATTGAGACCGAGAAGAGATATACAATTTTAGTTCCTGTGATAAAATATCATTTTCTACATGTTGATAGAGATATTGGCATGGTTTATGTAGCTTTGTGTTTTTATACATGAAAATCCATAGATTTTAATGTGCCTTTTTGCTTTTAAATTCACATAGAGATATCGTGAGTTATCGTCGGGAGGTAAGTTCGTTGGTGCTCCAGAGAGACCATTGGATAGAATAGGGATTTTCGCTTTCAAATTGGATTATAAAGTTCAGTAGCATGTGTATTCAAGAGTTAATTCAGATTGGTTTATGATGAAATCAAATGCCTTAGTATTTTTAATCTCTTATTGAATCTTACTCTTATATTTTCTTAGTTAATAATTTTAATTGCTAGTTAAACACCCATCTCATTTTTGATTATCCAAATAGAATTTAGGATAGTAATTTCAGTATTTAGTAGCTACAATTCCCTGTGGGTTCGACACTCTATTTCATCACTTTATTACTTGTTACGAATTCGTGCACTTGCGAAAAAGTACATTAAAATGTAATGTGTACAAAGTAGACAGAAGAGGTAGAGGAAACCTTATGGCAAATGTTCTTTGACGGGGCAGTCAACGTCAATAGAAAGGGAATCGGAGCAGTACTAATCTCCCCAGATGGTGTCCATCATCCTATAACAGCAAAACTCTTATTCGATTGCACCAAAAACATGGCAGAATATGAAGCATGTGTGTTAGGCTTGCGAGTCGCAACCGAAATGTGTATACAAGAGTTGAAAGTGTTCGGTGATTCTAGTCTTATCATCTACCAAGTGATAGGGGACTAGAAGACCAGAGATGTAAAGTTGGTGTTGTACCAAGAACTGATCAAGGAACAGGAAGAGTAATTTGAGAACGTGACATTCAACTACATGCCACGAGATAGGAATCAGTTCGCAGATGCTTTGGCAACACTAGCATCAATGGCCACCATCACCAATAACACTTTCGTGCAACCTTTGGAGATAGAAGTATGGTATTGACCTGTCTACTGTTTCGGTATTGAGAAGAGTGTACTTGAAGAAGAACCGTGGTATGCATATATTGAAAGATACCTGAAAGACAGGACTCTGCCAAAAGGTGCCACAGCTGCAGAAAAACAAACAATCCAGAGACTAGCAGGGCAATACTCCTACGGCGGAGGTAGGGTGTACAAGAAGTCGCACAACGACTCACTGCTACTATGCGTCAAGGAAAATGAGGCGAAAGAGTTGATCAACGAAGTACATGGAGGTTTGTGCAGTGTGCACATGTTAGCAAGGAAACTTCTAAGGATGGGCTACTATTGGACGACAATGGAGTCAGATTGCTACGTCCACGTCAGAAAGTGCACTTTATGCCAGATTTATGTGAACAACATCCATGCACCACCAAACACACTGCACTCCATGGCCTCAACTTGGCCATTTGCTATCTGAGGGATTGACATGATTTGCCAGATCCATCCAAAAGCTTCAAATGGGCATCAATTCATCTTGGTTGCAGTCAATTACTTCACTAAGTGGGCGGACGCCATGTCCTTTGTGGATCTAAAAAGTTTCATGTACTGAAGTTTATCAGAAACAACATTGTTTCCCACTACGGCATGCCTGAGGCGGTCATCGTAGACAATGCAAAGAATTTGAATAATAAGGACATGGAAAAGATGTGTGAAGATCTGAAGATCCAACGTCTGAATTCTACGGCGTACTGGGCCAAGATGAATGGAGCAGTAGAGGCTACCTATAAGAATTTGAAAAGGATACTCGAAAAAATTGTAGTCACCTACAGAGACTGGCACGAGAAGTTGCCTTATGCACTACATGCATATCAGACATCGATCAGAACATCGACTGGGGCAACTCCCTTCTCCTTAGTATAAGGAATGGAAGTATTTCTCCTTGTAGAAGCACGGATTTCCTCACTCAGGATTCTGAAAGAAGCCGAGATAAGTGACGTTGAATGGGAAGAATCCAGATTTGACCAACTACAACTATTAGATGAGAAAAGAATCAAGGCTTTGTGTCATGGCCAACTCTACCAACAGAGAGTGGCGCGAGCTTACAACAAAAAAGTGAAGCCACGACACTTCAAGGTGGGAGATCTTGTGTTGAAAAGAATCCTTCCCCACCAAGAAGACAATAGAGGGAAATTCAAGGCGAACTATGAAAGATTGTTCGTAGTTCACAACGTTCTATCCAGGGGAGCACTAATCCTACAAGAAATGGACAGAGCCATTCTTCCTGAGTCGATAAATGCAGACGCAATCAAATTGTACTATGCCTAAGATCATTCTGATTGGGAAATGAAGGAAGGCCACATTTGACTCTTCCCTCAGACATAAATCCCTGTAAGTCACCCCGAATTCTTCAACCCTAGTTAGACAATTTTGAGCCTTAATATTCTTTCAACCTAATGCATGTGTTCTGCACACAAAAACGGGCATTCCTGGCCAAGAAAATCCCAAAAAGAAAGAAAATGAAAAAGAAAAGAAAAGAGAAGAGATGAAACCAAAAAGAAATTGGGAAATGTTTACCCAACAAAAATAGAGATAAAAATAAGCCAGAATGTAAGCCCCAACAACAATAAAAGGTAAAGCACTATGTAAGCCCAGATAGTTAACCCTTTTGAGCCACTTTCCTCTTCTTCATAACCTTAACCGAGCTTGTATTTCGTCCTATCTCCAAGACCTCTCGGATCCCAAGAAGAATAATCTAGGCAAACAGTCGAGTCTATGCTCGTTTGGTAAGGACGGAATTTAGGATTTCCAGCCAGATCGGACATAGTGAAAACCCGAAAAAATGGCATTGTGTGCAAAAGGTTCAGTCGTGGCAAAAGAAAAGAAAAGAAGAAGATGGTCAACTCTGGATTAAGCAGGATGAAAGAGCAGAAGTAAGATTAAGCAGTGAGCTGAGAACGACAAACAAATCCGAAGGGTCCAGGCCGGCAAGTTGTACCAGAGTCAAAATTTCATAGCGGCCTGTGATGACAATACTACTATAAACACCAAGCACACCAAGTCCTGACTGACCTTGGGTATAACTTCTGATAATGCAAACACAGGCGCACACTGACACGCCTATGTTTTTCTACAATTGTTTTGCTTAGCTAACTCTAAGTTTCATATTGTGCTACTAACCTTAGTTAGTAATCTCATAACCTTTATGGGAGCCGCTTCTAGTTGCACAGGGCAGAATGCTTGGAAAAGAAAAGAAAAGTATTTTGCATACACTTCCCCGGCGGATCCGCAACTGAAATCCAGTTCCCCCTCCTTCTTCACAGGTACCATCGAGGCAAAGCGAGAGACGACCAAGGGCGAAGGAAAAGACAGACTCCTTAGAAAAAACAGATACCCTCTCCTCAATCCCCAGTGGAGTTCTCTAATAGCAGGGAGTGGTATCTAAAAAAAGAGGAGGACAAGGAATCTGCCAACAGCGAATAACAAAAGACACTGGGCAAGTAGAAGAGCTCACAAGGGAAATATGACGTTCTCTCACCAACCCCCGGAGGGTCTCCATACCCAGGGAAGAGTGTCATAATAATGAAATGGGGCAGATAAAAAAGGGGGCTCCCACAAATCCCCAGTGGAGTTTTCCCTACTCAACGGAAGCCCAAACGGACATGACAATCCCGTACCCCATCTGAAGGAATGGGCTTTACAGAAGAATGATGGGGTGAGGGCTCCCACCAATCCTCAGCGGAGCACCCCCCCAAAAAGAGTCCCCATGCTTGTCCAAAAGAGTCCTCGAGAATGTCTGGAGGAGTCCCCGTGTTCACCTAAGAATGATCCTTGACTTGACAGAAGGCATGAGGTAGAGGCTCCTGCCAATCCCCAGTGGAGTTACTTCGAACTAGGAGACCCCTACCTCACCCTAAAAAGGGAACCGGCAAGAGAACACTTCCCTGATGGAAAGAAGACTTTCTCCCATAAAAGCAAGAAACAGGATTAGGTCCTGCTTTCCCCAACGAAGGGAGCTGTGCCAAGAGGATCCGAGACCCCGTCAAGCGACGGCCCCGTGCAGAAGAGAAAACCAGCATGCCCTCCAAGACGTTAAGTAGAATGAGCGGAATGAAGAAGTTTGAGGCAAAATGGCCCTTTTGTATAATTATTATTTTCCACTTTTGTAAGTAGAGTAAGACAGGTGTGCGAGATCCCTTGAGGCACTAGGCAGCACCAAGAGAACTTCCTCCTCCTTCCTCCTTCCTTCTCACTTCAACCCCTAGTAGCTCCCTAAAAAAAATTGTCATAAGTCCAAAGAAAAGGGTAAAAAGAAAACTGAAATCACTTAAAAGCTTTAATGGAACCAACAAGAGAAAAATAATGAAAGAGTAGAGGACTACTCTATAGGTCCACGATCTATAACAATTCAGAAATGAACAATGCGGAAACAGTACACAAAGAATTATACGAGGAAACCTGGATCCAGATCCAGGAAAAACCTCGAGTCTATATGAGGCGACTAACCCTTCAAAATCCACTATTGAATGAAAAGACAATTACAAAGGAGTACATACTTAACCTTTACAATTTGACTCACTCAACAGCAATCCACAGTTCGAATCCACGAACTGCAACACAGCTTGAATCCACAAGCTGCAGAACACGATCAGTCCAGATCGCAAACAATCACTCACCAGTGATCCACAGTTCGAATCCACGAACTGCAACACAGCTTGAATCCACAAGCTGCAGAACACGATCAATCCAGATCGCAGCAATCCTCTCAGAATCCACTGAGACGATCCAATGCAGTAGGAATCCACCTACGCATCAATCAAGGCCGATCACCAGTCCAGGCAATCACACGATCAGATGAAGTTCCGAATTGAAGAAGAATCCTCTATCTTCAATTCCAGGCGATCTATCTCAGATCTCCCCCTCACTCGATCTCCGACTCTCTAAAGAAGATTTGATCGAATCTCAAACACCTCAAGATTCGAAATCCAAATGATCCAAAGAAAAAAGTCACAATTAAAAATTACAACACGTCTATTTAAAGAATAAAACTCAGATCGCGTCAAACGCTGGTGGCGTCGTGAAGCGATCGATGTAGACGGCTGGTAGCGAACTCAAGTCCCGCTCAGAGTAAGTTGAATTAGTTAAAAGCGCGCTGCTAGCGAGCTGCTAGCGGGAGAGTACGCGGCATGTGCACGGACCTTTTTTTCAAAACACGAATTCCCTTATGCGCTGCCAGCGGCGTGGTAGCAGTGTGGTGGCATCAACTTCTTCTTCTTTACTAAATTCACTGAATTTTCATTGTTTAATCTGCACATCTTGAAGCTTCATTAAAAGACATAATTTGTCAATCATTTGCCATAACAGGAGTGTGAGTTTTCACACTTACAATCTCCCCCTTGGCAAATGCCTGACAACAACCTTGCACCAGTGTTTAATATCAACCTCAGTTAATGATGATTTCCATTTAAGAATTTTAAAACCACATTGTTAACGAGATACACAATGATTTGGACGAATCCAGAATTTCATTCATTTACAAAAAGATATACAGATAACAGAATCATATAAAATGTTCAAGAAAGACAAACATTTTCTCCCCCTTACTTATCACTCCCCTTATACACCCATATTCAGGAGAAACATCCAGAACAGAACATAACAAAAACAAACATCATATCCACAGCAAAAAGAATAACAGGCAACAGCAAACAGCAAGCATCAGCATCAACCCAGCCAAACCATCAACAGAAACAGAAACTCCAGTAGCATCATCCAAATTTCTCCCCCTTTCTGGAAGGTGGTTTGGGTTCCCAAGACCTTGAGTAGTGCTTGTATGCATCTTGGGATCTGGAGTGCAGCCAACTGAGCTTGTGATCCATCTCCAGCTGAGTCTTCCGAATGCATTCCAGAAAATGATCTGCTTCATTTTGCATACGTTGTTGAGCAGCAACGTCCCTTTGTACTTCTCCACATGTAAAATCAACATCCTTTACCAATTGCCCCAGCTTCTCTTGGGTTTCGGATTTGAACATGCTCATCATGAGCATGTGAGACCTAACCTCTGAATTGAAAGCCTCCTGAGAAGCTTGCATGGAATTCAGTTTCTCCATGATAGCCACAGCATCAGAGCTGGACAGAGAGGACTGAGAAGAGGAGGGTTCAGAAGACACAAACCGAAACGGACTTGCTCGTTTACTTCGGGTCAGAGTGGAGGAAGCAATGGGAGGACGGGGATGAATAATCAATTCAGTAGGATCAGGGAGTACCCCCTGATGAACACACATGTAAGAGATGAAAATTCCAAAAAGAAGAGCTGCAGTCTTGGATTTTAAATTCCGAGACTGAAGAATCTGATGGAAGATAATGGAAGGAATACAGATACTTTCTCTGTTCCAGATGGCATGAAGAAGTCTTGCCCGATGGTGAGAGATCTCTGAGTGATGATCAGAAGGAACAAGAGAAGCACACACAAACAAGTTCAAGATCCGGAGAAGATCTTGAAGAGAGCCATGAGGCAAATAGTTGGGCTTATTCTTAATGGAAGTGGGAGCACCCTGAATGATTAGAGAAGGAATGATGGACTCCATAGGAGGATCAGTATGTGACTCAAAAAAGTTAAACAAGGGAGAGTCAACAAGAGGCAGTTCAAGAAGAGAGGAAATAAGCTCTTTCGAGAAGTCGAAAGAAATTCCCCTGACATAGGCTTTGACAGAGCCTTGATTGGCAAGATGGAGATGATGAAGATTAGAGTAAAATTCTCGGACCAGGTCCGGATATGCAAAACCACCAAGTAAAGCAAATTTTTTCCAACCATTGTCCGAAAACAATGAGTAGAAAGGGGATTCAGAAAAAGACTCAAGCTTGATGGTCCTTTCCAGAAGAAGTGGCCTGTGCTTGAAGAATGCATTGAAATCAGATAAACCATTCCCCACAAACGGTTCAGAGGAATGAGAAGGGGAAGGAGGTCTCACTGGAGGAGAAGAAATAACAGGAGAAGACCTCACAGGAGGAGACGATGTTGAAGGAGAATCAGTTCTCGACTTTCTCTTGAGAGGCATGGTAAAAAAAATGGAAGAGAAAGAGAAAACAGACAGAACCAACCAACAAAACGAGAAAGCCCTAATGGCTGAAAAATCTACTAAACCCTAGCTTAGAATAATGAGAGAAAACTACAGAACTAGGAAGCAGAAAATGAAAAAGCAGGACAAAGACAGTAAAAAAATTTTTTACCTGAACAGTAGGCAGGAAGGAAGAAGGTGACAGCGACCGCAGCACCGGGACACGACGCGAGAGGCGAGGAAAACGAAGAGGGTGAAAAAGAACAGGGGTAAAAAAAATGACCGCAATTTCACCTATATATAGGCAAACAAAGTACGCTGCCAGCGAGCAACT
Organism: Buxus sempervirens; assembly: GCA_947561395.2. Taxonomy (NCBI): domain Eukaryota; kingdom Viridiplantae; phylum Streptophyta; class Magnoliopsida; order Buxales; family Buxaceae; genus Buxus; species Buxus sempervirens. The sequence continues at coordinate 26,691,136 of OX387185.1, read as the reverse complement.
GGCGACGTAGAAGGTGCACATGCACATACAAAGAAAAACACAGATTCAAGGCAAAAATTTATAAAAGAGGTTTGAACTATTCTTCATGACAGCCTCATACTTCCAAACACAAAGCTGAGATTTTAGCTAAACCAAAAATCATCCAGATAATCAACTTATTCAATCTAAGAAGTATTTATCACAAAACCGATCTAGAAGTACCTATCTAAGTTAATTCAGATGTGATACATTTCATATCAAAGAGCAAAATTTCCTTCATGGTTTCTCATACTATAAATTTTCTTCAAGATATTAAGCACATATGCATATTAATGAATCAATGCTTATGAGAAATGAGCAACATTTTTGACTTTTACACTTCATACATATAGAATGCTATTTCAGTGTAAACAATCTTGAAAAGTATAGACATATCCCAACTTCATTTTGGTGGCTTTCGCACATCAGAGATAGGTAGCCTTTTCTGATCTCTTTTTCTTTTTAAAGAAGGCATTGACCCTTAAAAAACCTGAGTTTACAATTCATTCCAAGAATATACCTTCTTTATCTTTTTCTTTTTGAGATTTACAGTGGCTTTCACTCTAATCTCTATGGCAGCCATTTCCAAAACTTTTCTTTTCATAAAGGTGATAGCCTATAGATCCCAAGCTTTACCACACAATAAGCTTCAATACGTAAAGGTGTTTCAGACAAAGTTGCTAGTTAGAAATAAGACATTTCTGTCAATATGCATACACTCAATCTTCCTGAAAACAGATCTTAGCAATAAGAACACACAAATTCATTTTGATCAGATATGTGAGATATTTTACATCAAAATTAACTCAAAACAGAACCTGATTTTTAGTTTTGAGAGCATACTCCTAGGGATTTCCTAAGAGTTTCAAATCTGTTTTGATCTAAAGGTTTAGTAAAAATGTCAGCCAACTGTTTTTCAGTAGATATATATTCAATCATAACAGTTTTGTCTTAAATCAACTCTCTTATAAAGTGATGCCTGATATCTATATGTTTGGTCCTTGAGTGTTGAACAGGATTCTTGGAGATATTTATGGCACTCTGATTGTCACAGAAGAGAATCATTTGATCTTGATCTAACCCATAATCAGATAACATTTGTTTCATCCATATAAGTTGAGTACAGCTGCTTCCTGCAGCAATATACTCAGCTTCAGCAGTACTCAGAGAAACACAGTTTTGTTTCTTGCTTAACCAGGCAATGAGATTATTCCCCATGTAAAAGCAACCACCAAAGGTGCTTTTTCTGTCATCCATACACCCAGCCCAATCAGCATCAGTGTATCCAGTAAGATGTGGGTTTGTCTCTTTGGAAAACCAGATTCCCAGATCAATAGTCCCATTAACATATTTTATAATCCTTTTTACAGCATTCAAATGAGATTCTTTAGGATTAGCCTGATATCTAGGACAGACTCCCACACTAAAGCTTATATCAGGTCTACTTGCTGTTAAGTACAGTAGACTCCCAATCATTCCTCTGTACAGGGTAGGGTCTACAACCTTTCCAGATTCATCTTTTCCAAGTTTTAAACTAGTACTCATAGGAGTCCTAGCATGTTTAGCATGAGTTAAGCTGAATCTCTTAACAAGATTTCTTGAATATTTTGCTTGAGAGAAAAAGATTCCTTGTTGAGATTGATAAATCTGAAGACCTAAGAAAAAGTTCAGTTCACCCATCATACTCATTTCAAATTCACTTTTCATTAAGTCAGCAAAGGAGTGAGCATGATTTTCAGAAGTGGATCCAAACACTATGTCATCAACATAGATTTGAGCAATCAAAATATATTTGGACTCCCTTTGAATAAAGAGAGTTTTATCCACATTTCCTCTCATAAAACCAGATTCAAGTAAAAAGAAGGTAAGTCTCTCATACCAAGCTCTAGGAGCTTGTTTGAGACCATACAAGGCTTTGTTCAGTTTATAAACATATTTAGGATGATTTGTGTCCTCAAATCCTTTAGGTTGCTCTACATAGACCTCTTCATTCAGATATCCATTCAAGAATGCACTCTTAACATCCATTTGAAACAGTTTAAACTTCAAGTAACATGCAATAGACAACAGTAATCTGATTGATTCTAACCTAGCTACAGGAGCAAAGGTTTCATCAAAATCTATTCCTTCTACTTGAGTATACCCCTGAGCAACAAGCCTAGCCTTATTTCTGGTTACTATTCCATTCTCATCAGATTTGTTCTTAAAAATCCACTTGGTTCCTATCACATTCAGATCAGAGGGTCTTTCAACCAATTCCCAAACATTATTTCTAGTAAATTGATTCAGTTCTTCATGCATAGCATTTAACCACGAATCATCCAACAAAGCATCTTTATAAGATTTGGGCTCAAATTGAGAGAGATAAGAAGAAAATCTTACCTCATTATGTACTTGATGTCTTGTTCTGACACCATCTGAAATATTTCCAACAATTTGCTCAGTAGGGTGATCTTTGAGAGTTTTTGTCAGAGGAACCACTTCAATGCTTGAGGAAGCATCTCTGATTTCATCCTCTTCATCTACAGCCTGCAAAAATTCACTGTCAGTACCTTCATCATCAATTAGCACATTTATAGATTCCATTACAAAAGATTTTTGCAAATTAAAAACTCTGTATGCTCTACTAGAAGATGAATATCCTAGAAAAATTCCTTCATCACTTCTAGAATCAAATTTTCCTAGATTTTCTCTGTCCCTTAAGATATAACATTTACTTCCAAATACTCTGAAATATTTCAAGTTTGGCTGTTTTCCTTTCCAAAGTTCATAGGGAGTTTGTTTCCACCCAGATCTGATATAAACTCTGTTACTAATGTAACAAGCAGTGTTTATAGCTTCAGCCCAGAATTTTGTTGAAATTTTCTTGGCTATCATCATGGTTCTAGCCATTTCTTGTAAAACTCTGTTCTTCCTTTCCACAACTCCATTTTGTTGTGGGGTCTTAGGAGCAGAAAATTCATGTTTGATTCCTTGTTCTTCACAGAAATTGGAAAACATTTGATTCTCAAATTCTGTCCCATGGTCAGATCTGATTCTAACAATCTTTCCTATTTGCAAGTTCTTTTCAACTTGAATTTGACAGCACAGATGTTTAAAACAGTTGAAACATTCAGATTTTTCTCTTAGAAAGTCTACCCAAGTATATCTGCTGTAGTCATCTACAGCAACAAATATATATTTCTTTCCTCCCAGACTCTCAGTCTTTGTAGGTCCCATTAAGTCCATATGAATCAGTTCTAATGGTCTTGATGTTCCTAAAATGTTGGTTTTCTTGTGTGTGGCTTTGATTTGCTTTCCTTGGTTGCAAGGACCACACATTCCTTTCTTTTTATTTTTCCCAAACTTGGGAATTCCTCTAACCAGCTCAGACTTAGAGATTTTTGACAAATCTCTATAGTTAATGTGGCCAAGTCTTCTATGCCACAAATCAATTTCATTGCCTATGGAGGATTTTAAAGAGCACTCATTGTTTCCAATAATCCCATAGCAATTATCACTTGTTCTTTCACCTACAAGAACAGTTCTACCAGATTTATCCAATATTTTGCATTCTTTTCTGGTAAAATTAACAAATAATCTGGAATCACATAATTGGCTAATACTGATAAGATTTGCCTTCAAACCAGATACAAATAGAACATTCTTTAAGCAAACTCCATTTGGACCTGTAACAGTTCCTTTACCTTTAACTTGGGAAGTGCTCCATCACCAAATGTCACATTTCCACCAAAATATTCTTCAAATGTACTGAACATATCCTTATGACCACACATGTGTCTTGAACAACCACTGTCCAAGTACCACATGTTGACATCATGAGCTTTTAAAGCAACATGAACCACATTAGCAACTAATGAATCTTTTCTTACCCAAATCTGTTTTTCAGGAGTCTTCTGAAAAGTACCTTCATCAACTACTTGAGTTTCTGAAGGAAGCTTCTTTGACAGATTTGAGACTTCCTGATTTAATGTTTTAGTCAATTTTAACAGAGAGTCAAATCTGTTGTATAAGTCCAGGGACTGACTTTGGTTTACCTTTCTCTTATTATCAAAATATCCATCGGGGAAACCATACAGTGCATAACACTTCGGTCTTATATGACCCTTTTTATTGCAGTGATGGCATACAGGTATGAACCTATGTTCAGAAAAATCAACATTTCTTGACTTGCCAGCATTTCTAACCAGAACAGATTTAGATTTCTCAGAATTTGAAGATTTACCTGTTGGTCTTACTTCTCCAGCAGAAATTTTTTGTGAAGATTCCTTGTTTTGATTACTTACACTCATTCTCTTTTCAGCAGAATTTGAACTTTCAGGAACTTCCTTTGAAATTGATTCCTCATTAATTTGCTGATTTCCTGTAGAAGAATTTGAAACATTAGATTTAATTGAATTGGAACCTTTCTCAAGTTCAATCACTTTACCTTGAAGTGCAGAAATCTGAGCTTCCTTTTCTTTTAGTTTTTCAGTTTTTTCAGTTAAAGAAGTTACCAGAAAATCTTCTTTGGCATGTCTTTCAAGCAACTTCTGGTTTATTGAATCTATTTCTGCAAGAGCTTTATTTTTCTCTGTTTCTGTTTCCTTCAATTTTTTACTCAGTTTCTTGACTTTCTTCTGAGCTCTATTGAATTCCTTATAGAGCTGATTGTAGGCTTCTTGTAGTTCTTCTTCATCATCTGATAAAGTCTCTTTATTATCTCCTGCAATTCCAGAGATTGAACTACCAGAAGAGGATGAGTAAAATGAATTGAAAGCAGTAAAATTAGCAGAGATATCCTCATCAGATTGTGAAGAATTATCAGTGTTACTGTCATTCCAAGTAACCTGATAATTAGTCTTTTTCTTTTTATCCTTTGAGGGACAATCAGATGCAACATGTCCAAATCCTCTACATTTGTAGCATTGGACTTCATCATTCTGAGAAAATTTCTTCTCCTTTCTTGGATCAAATATTTTCTTATCAGATCTCCTATTTGATCTGTCCATGGATGATGAAGAATTGGATTGTCTCTTTTTAAACATTTTCTTAAACTTTTTGGCTAAGAGAACAAGTTCATCCATATCAACATCAGAATTATCTGATTCTTCAGTATTTACAGATTTTAGAGCTATTCCTTTATTTCTTTTTGGAATATTCAAATCTAGCTAATAAGTCTGTAAAGATCCTACCAGATCTTCAATTCTCATGTTATCTACATCTTTTGCCTCTTGTATAGCAGTTACTTTAGGTCTGAATCTTTCAGGCAAAGATCTTAATATTTTTCTAATAACCTTTGATGTAGAGATTTTTTCTCCAAGATTAAAACTAGAATTAACAATATCTGAGAGTTTAGCATAAAACTCATCAAAAGACTCATCATCTTTCATATATAGAGTTTCGAAAGATGTAGTAAGTCTTTGAATTCTGGAAAGCTTGACAGCTGAGGTTCCTTCATGAGTGACCTCAAGAGTGTCCCAAGCTTCCTTAGCAACTTCACATGAGGAAATTCTCCTGAATTCCTCAACACTAACAGCACAAAATAAGGCATTCATTGCCTTGTTGTTCCATCCACATTGATCAGATTCAGTTTTTGTCCACTGATCATGAGGTTTAGGGATCACAACACCTACTTCAGTTGTGATCACAGGTGGATGATAACCATTACAAACCGAGAGCCAGACCCGCTCATCGATTGATTTCAGGTAAGCTCTCATTCTTGCTTTCTAGTAAGAATAATTGTTACCTTCAAATAAAGGAGGTCTAGAGGCAGATCCTCCTTCTTTTCCAAAATCCATGCTATAGATCTAGATCACACTTTGTATAGCAATTCAAAGTGAGTTGGCTTTGATACCACTTGAAAGAGTAGAGGACTACTCTATAGGTCCACGATCTATAACAATTCAGAAATGAACAATGCGGAAACAGTACACAAAGAATTATACGAGGAAACCTGGATCCAGATCCAGGAAAAACCTCGAGTCTATATGAGGCGACTAACCCTTCAAAATCCACTATTGAATGAAAAGACAATTACAAAGGAGTACATACTTAACCTTTACAATTTGACTCACTCAACAGCAATCCACAGTTCGAATCCACGAACTGCAACACAGCTTGAATCCACAAGCTGCAGAACACGATCAGTCCAGATCGCAAACAATCACTCACCAGTGATCCACAGTTCGAATCCACGAACTGCAACACAGCTTGAATCCACAAGCTGCAGAACACGATCAATCCAGATCGCAGCAATCCTCTCAGAATCCACTGAGACGATCCAATGCAGTAGGAATCCACCTACGCATCAATCAAGGCCGATCACCAGTCCAGGCGATCACACGATCAGATGAAGTTCCGAATTGAAGAAGAATCCTCTATCTTCAATTCCAGGCGATCTATCTCAGATCTCCCCCTCACTCGATCGCCGACTCTCTAAAGAAGATTTGATCGAATCTCAAACACCTCAAGATTCGAAATCCAAATGATCCAAAGAAAAAAGTCACAATTAAAAATTACAACACGTCTATTTAAAGAATAAAACTCAGATCGCGTCGAACGCTGGTGGCGTCGTGAAGCGATCGATGTAGACGGCTGGTAGCGAACTCAAGTCCCGCTCAGAGTAAGTTGAATCAGTTAAAAGCGCGCTGCTAGCGAGCTGCTAGCGGGAGAGTACGCGGCATGTGCACGGACCTTTTTTTCAAAACACGAATTCCCTTATGCGCTGCCAGCGGGGTGGCAGCGGCGTGGTAGCAGTGTGGTGGCATCAACTTCTTCTTCTTTACTAAATTCACTGAATTTTCATTGTTTAATCTGCACATCTTGAAGCTTCATTAGAAGACATAATTTGTCAATCATTTGCCATAACAGGAGTGTGAGTTTTCACACTTACAAAGAATGATGTCAAGTGTCTGGCATCAACGCTGAAACAGGTTGGCGAGCTGAAGTCCGACCTCCTCTGCTTCAAACATAAACTAAAGGCCAAGGAGTTACTCCAAAAAAGCCCGAGAGACAAAAGGTAAGGAAACTCCGAAGCCGGGGAAGTGGCACCATATCATTTGGACGCTTCCCTTTCACCGAAAACTTCAAAGAACTAAGCTCATCGACCATGTCGGCAGAAATGAGAGGCACAAAAACAAGGTTCTTTTACTCTTTGCCGTTCATCCGTAAGGTGACTTCGGAAAAGAGGGACAGCTGTAAGCACCTCATTTTTGCACCTCCGGGAAGTGTCAGAAGTGTAAAACCTAACAGCTAGCTCAAAACCCCAAGGGGTAGAAATTGACTTTCTGATCAAATTCAAGATGACTGCCATGCCCTATCTCAATAGATGGCAATTCCGACGCAACTGAGTTTGTCGGAATCGGAGTCCAGATGAAGGATTTATGGGCAGAACAAACCCCGGGGGAGCAGAAATTGACTTTCTGCTCAAACATAGGTTAACTGTCATATTCTATCTCGACGAATAAAGATTTCCAGCACAGTTTCGACGCAATCAAATTTGCTAGAATTGGGGCCCAGGCGGAGAAGATATTAGCAGATTAAGATTCCGGGCGCGGTTCCGGCCTTCTGCTCAAAACTGGAATTCACTGCAAAATCCTGTCCCAATGGATATATAATGCTTGCCCAATTCCAACGCAACAGAGTTTGCCAAAATTGGGGTTCGGATAAAGAAGTTATGGGCAGTTCAAAATCTAGGCAAAAATTGCAGAAAACTGCCTACGTGGCGAATGTGCAAGTCACATCTACCATGTGGCGAAGAAAGGACGAAAAGCAAAATATCTCCAATATAATTGTAACATCCCAGAATCTGGAATTTTGATCTTTTCATGTGTTTTAGATAAATTGAAATTTTCTGTTAGTTATTGAGGAATTTGTTGCATTAATTTTAATTAAATATGTTTATTAAACTAATGGTTTTAATTGGTTGAGTTAATTTAGTTTAGTTTAGGTTTATTTTTGGGTTGGTTTAGTTTGATGTGGGTCACTCAAGTAAACCGGGTTCCTTAAATTGGTTTGGTTTGGCTAAACCAGTGTTTGTATTTAAAGTAAGAAGAGCAGATCGTGAATGGCACGAACCTGATACGTGGTGCAAAATCAGAAAGGACTTCATTCATCTACCTTTCCCTCCTCTTTTTTCTCTGTTCCAGTCCTCCTTCTCCATTCTTATTTTCTTTTTCAATGTGTCGAGTCAACGGCAGTAGGTGTAACTCGGAGGAGAAGGGAGAGTTGCTGTAGAAGGTGATTTACAGTAGCAGTTTCAATAACAGTTTCGGAATCTGCACAAACAGTAAGTCATCAATTAATTTGATTTTAAGTAGGTAATTTAATTGTAAAATATATAAGTATTGTAAACATTTGATTGTAATTGATTCATGGGAGGCTATGTTTAAGTTTTGATTAACATACGGATGCTCTTTTTTTGTTTTTGATGATAGTTTTCAAATGGTTTTGGGAAGTTTTGGGATGTCTTCAAAACCATGCAAACATTATTATGAATTTCGGTTTAATAGCTTAAAAATTAGTTTACCAGGTGTCGATTACATAAGAATTGATTTTAGGTTAAGAGGATTCCTAGATTGATCTACAAAAATCCTCAAAGTAGCACATTTGATCACCAAAAAATGAAATAACAGTGCTTATCGTCGAATTTGAAAAGTGTTTAAGTTTCAGTACAAAATTTATATATTAATCTAAAAATAGTTATAAATGAGATAGTTATTATTAAATTAGTGTATAGAACTTAAAGAATTAAGTTTTAGTTCATATTTTAGTTAAATTCAACATATCAGTTCAAATCCTAATAAATAATTACATTTTAATCAACATTTGTAAAAAAAATCAGAATTCAAGGAAAAAGGTGTTTCAAAGTGATTTTTAGGATTTATAAATTATTTAAAAATAGGATAAGGTCAATATACTAAAAGTAAAGAGAAAAATTGTAAATTAGGTGCAATTTTGCAGATTGTATGAAAGAGTATTTTGCTCAATTTAATTAAAAATGGGAAATATGTACACGAATGGTCGGGTGACGGCATGACTCAATTATTTGCATCAGATAGTCCTAAATCGGATTTCATAGATTATATATGTATAGTAAGTTTCAAACAATGATGATTATCCTTGTTATTAAATATTTCATGTTAATTCCACTAGCATGATTTCCAAATTGCATTTATAATATAATATTACTATTTTGAGAAAAATATGCATATTTGAATAAGATGATACACACATGTGTATTTCTAATTTTGGAATTGTGTATATTGCACCCTTATTAATTTGGTTTTACCCTGCGAAGTGTAACTTATCAATAGTGGGTTAGCACTTTATCGGTATGTAAGGTAGAAAAATGAATTTTACTATTTGATCTCAATGAGATCCTTATTATGTTTTGAATATGGAATTATTTTGTGGATGTTAAAAAGATAATTAAAACTTGAGTGTGTGAAGGCTCATCAGTATGGGAGTAGAGGGAGTCGTACTGATTGGAGCGATGAAGCTGGTTGAGTTAAGGATTCCTCCTGGCATGTTTTTATTTATTTTGTGATGAGAGCCAGTCGAGACGTTTGATTCCTCCTGGCAGTGTGAGTGATGTGATTGGTATTTCTCGATAGAAGGGGATTTACGCGAAATGTGTTGTGTGTGGTGATCTTGTGATCCAAGGACTGTGCATCCCAGTCTAAATACTATAGTTGTAGTCTTGGCCGATGTTTATAGTTCCGGGTGGACATTACTTTGATTAGTCTTATGATATGATATGATATGGTTTATCGGATTATTCGAATTAGTCTGGTTCTAAGTTATAAATGGATTTATATATTCCAGTTGATGATTATTGTAATTCTTCTGAACCTTGTTGTGAATTCATATTATTTAGTGGGATACGGGGTTGTCTCACTTGCACTTGATTACTTGTGATGTATTATGATGTGAGATATATCCGCATGTGTGTTTAATTTATCATATGATGATTTACTAGGATCTCCGATCTCATTTACTTTATTATATATATAGACTGTATAGATTCCATAGTGTTAGCAGTTGGTTTCGGGTAGATCCAGATTTAGAGGTGTAGCAGTTATCCTCATTTATTGTATTTATTTGTATTTCATTTCAGTGATTATACATTCTGAGATTATGATTTCAAGTTAGATATTCTATTAAGTCTTCCGCTTTATCATCATTTGATTTACTGCACTCTGATATAATTGATGAGCATGGATTATCTGTTGGTATCAGATGATTGGTAGTGTTCATAGATGAGTGAATTCGGATTTATTGTCTTAAATTTTAATTAAGACCCGGATTTACTTCTTGCCCGACATACCAATTCTAGTAATTTTGTGGTTTAGGCCATAAGGTACAAGGATTGAAATAGTATATGTCACAATAATAGTATTATTTCTCCAAAATATCTAATTTTATTAATTAAATTAAATGAAAAATCAAGAAAATTCGAATTCTCTCCTTAGGAGAGAGAGTCCAATCAAATCGGTCAAATCAAGGGGCAAATCTGGAAAAAATTAATTTTTACTAAATATAACTGAAATTAAATTTCAGTTATACACAACATATGTATAACCTTATCCTTGAATTTCGGTTCATAAGAATTTACATATGTATAAATTTCGGTTCATAAGAAAATATTTCGGATTTTCTGTCAAATTTTCCGACCTTATCCTTGCATTTTGATGATTGTGAATTTAAAAGAAGTGTAACCGAAATTTTATTTCAGTTACACATAAAAATAGTGTAACCGAAAATAAATTTCAGTTACACTCAAAAATAAATTTCAGTTACACTCAAAAATAAATTTCGGTTACACTCAAAAATAAGTGTAACCAAAATTTATTTTTGGTTACACATTTTTTGTCTATAAAAGGGGGCAGCAACCCCCTTGCTTAAGGTTGCTAATATTTGGCTTTGTTCCCCCTACCCCCCCCCCCCCCTGCTCGAAACTTTCTGTTCTTGCCTCCCATTGCTTTCCTAACCCCCTAAACCCCATCCAAAGACATATATACCCATCTCTACCCCCTTTCTCTTCATTTAAAAAGCCTTGAAGGAGACTTGGAAGAGGTTGGTGCTTGGAGAAGGAGTGCTCTAGCTTCCGGTGGAGCTTCAAGGGAGTTCAAGCACATCTCAAAAGGGACTTTAAACCCTAAGGTAAGCATCCCCACCACATTTTATTTGACATATATATGATTGGAGCATGTTGAGGTAGTTTTGTCCTTCGAATGCTTTGTGGTCTCTTCATTTGACGTTTTGTCTCTCTTTTCCTCCCTTCTACTTCTTTCCTTTAAGTGGTTGAACTCCCATGGTAAGGGGAGAAGAACAAGTCCCAAGAAAAGAGGGAGGATGAGGGTCTGTGTCATCATCTAGTGTCATTTAGGGTTTCAAAGCATACCCCTATGCCTCTCATGTCATTTCCTTTATTTTGATAATGAGGGGAGCATGTTCCCCTCACTTCCCCCTTTCAATCTTTTGTATCCCTTAAACCCCCCGAGATCCCTTCTTTAAATGTTTTTTAGATAATATCGTGCTTGTTGTCTTTGTTTTTTCTTTGCCAGAAAGTATGATTGCATGAGTTTATCGGTTTTGCACACTAAAGTAACACGTCCCTCAGCTCCCATGTTATGATCCCTCCTCACTTTTGCTACTATTTTAGGTCGTTTTGCATATTCCCCCCACCCCCCCCCCCCCTTAGGTACACCACATATGCACATGTATGGCACACCTAGAAGGCGTGCTAGGTCCTCCCCCAAGTTTTACTCCACTTATAGGCACGTAAGCACACACACACACCTACTCTCTTAGTCACTGTTTTAGCATGTTTCATATCTCACTTAGTTTATCTCTATATGTTTGATTTGTTAGCACGTGCATGAATATGTGGTTTGGACATGAGACTAGTGCGAAGGCCTATCGGGCCATCCCTTTTGCTCTTCCCATGGAGGAGAAGGGATGCACTTGGCACAAGGACATGGACACCTAAGGTCCCTGTTCCAAAGCAAAAGCTTTATCTCAAAGGGGAAGGAGGAAGGCCCTTAGCCTTCTCTCCCTCTCCTTCTTGGTTTAAGAAACAAAATGTGGCCTAAGGGGGTCTTCCCCCCAACCCTGAGTCACTGTGGGCCCACACAGGGGCTCACACAACCCCAGGTCACCCCTAAAGAACCTAGGGAACCCCCCTCCAAAAAACCAAAAAGTGTCTTTCTGTGTTTGCCCGAAAATGCAAGTCAGGCAAACACATTTTTATGTATAAAAATTTCAATTATGTATAAAATATAACATGATCGAAATTCATCATGTTCTCCCCCCTCTCCCCTCTCTTTTTGTCACTTTCAACCCATTTACCAATAAACCAATCCAGCCAATAGGGTTTCTGGGTCAACCCGAAACCCAACATGGGCCCTAGACCCAGTGGGTCCAACTTGAGCATCAGTGGGCCTTCCAACGGGGCCCACCCAATCCAATTTGCAAGCTTTGTTCTAAAATCAACAAAATAACTTAATCAACTAGGCCATACCACTAGAGGCCCAACAAGAGCCCAATTTGAAACATGTTGGGTAGACTAGGTTTGGTTTGGCCATGACCATGGGCTTGGGCCTATTGGGCCTTGTTTCCTTCTTCAAGGAAAGCCCACTTACCCAAAGAGAGGGAAGAGATCCAAAACCTTAACCCGTCAAGGCGGCTTTCAAGCCCAAGCCTAGGTTATGGGCCCCAAGCCCATTCCTAGCCCACTTGGAAATGAACTTAATCTAAATAAATAAGTCTTAAGGCTACCTAGGTGTGGCCCGCCCAATAGGCCCACAAACCATCCAGGCCCACCAAGAATAAATCTTAACCTTACTCTTCACTTAAACCCTAAATAAAATCAACCGAATTATCCAAACCCTAAAGGGCTTTTTTAGAGTTAGATCAAAGCCCATCAGAGGGACATGTGGGCTATGCTTGGCCCACCAAGGAGTCCATGAGCCTTCCAACGGGACCCGCCCAATCAGACAGAGATCACCTAAATAATGAAGATAAAACCAAGTAAAGGGGACCTACACCACTCAGGTGGTCCCCACAGGCTTCAATAGAAAGTGACTGCATATCTGAATAGGATTGGGTTAGAATAGACAAATGTTGACTCAAAAACCAGGAAACCCGTGGTGTCTACAAACTTCCATGGACCGTAACAGGGACCCTACCCTAAATCTCAAGCTGCAGATCACCTAAATAGACAAACCTAGGCACCCAGGTGTTTATCTGCACCCCATTAGGCAATGGCGACTCCAAACCTCGAATTTCCCAAAAGAGAGGCCCACACCCGCATGTCCCTCGAGTCAGCGATGTGTGATCCCCGTGGTTCATGACGCGCGCACACAAATCATGAAAGGTTTGTAAAGGATGTGTATATATATATAATGTTTTATTTTATGCATGTTGCTACTTATTGAGATTTTATATCTCATTCTTGTTTTCAAATGTTTTTTTTTTAGGTATCCTTGGAGTAGATGTCGTGAGTTTGTCTAATAGTGGGCTTGAAGAACCAGGGTTATATAGGATTGAATCAAAGATATTAAATAGTGTTTCTTTTATTTGATAAGAGTTGTAGTACTTGTTTAGGAAGTAGTTTATGAGATTAGTGAAGTTCTAATTATCCTTTTATTTGAGTAATTGACGTAATGAAAATAAAGGTTTTAATGATTAAGATATTATCTTAAAGCACTTTGATATTCTCTTAGTTCTTTTATTCTTATTTCTTTGAACTGATTTGACTTATATCACCAAGTAATGCCTTGATCCGAGGAAAAAAATATGAAAAAAAAAACAACCCGGATTCGAGGCGTTACAATAACTAAGACATAATCGGGTTTAGGGTTTTACATAATTGGTTAATAATGATGGAGAGTTTGATAAAAAAAAATGAGAGATGTACTGGCAGAGGAAAATAACTTGGAATGAATCATATAAAATATGGTAATAATGCAAGGAAGTAAAGATGTAAAAAAAATTCAATTGATTGTAAACTAAACGTTGGAAGAATACTGAGATAGATCATGAGGTGTTGGAATATTAGAATGAAGTAAAATGCTTGAGGATACAAACAAAGCCAAATGGAATATATAAGAATGATGTATATATAATGCCTAGATGCATACTAGACTTGATTTTAGGGGTAAAAAATGGAGTTCCCTGACATTCTTAATTCCCTTTGAATGTAGTTTTTGTGTAAAACCCCGAATTTTTGAATATAGTAATATAATAAATAAATCTAATTATTGGATAATAAGTTAGATAAACATGGAAAATATTAAGGAATAAAGAATTAATCAAAGTATTGGAGGATTAGCAATATGTTACAAGTATGTATATATTAGAAATTAAATAAATGATAGTAATTACGAGTTATTGGGAATTGGAATAGTAATTTAAATTAATTGGAAGATTAACTATAGATTTGAATTTAATTAATAGTAATAGGAAAAGTGAAGAATTGATTTAAAATAATTGAGAAAGTAAGTTAAATATGAAGTTTGGGAAAGATAGGTATTAATCCAAGTGTGTATTATAGCCAAGAATACTATAGATAATATATTTGGAAATTTTAGAAGAAATCCAACGAGTAGATATGAAATTATCAAGAGAAGGGTATTTTGGTCAATTCCTAGTTAGCTAAATAATTAAATAGAATAATTAAATAATTATTAGGTTTAAGAAATTAAGTTAGACTTAAGTCAGGTTGATTTAAGTATAAATAGTGAAATTTATAGCTTAATAAGTGAGGAAAGGGCATAATGGTGATTATAGTTAATTAGGAGCCTTAAGTTGAGGGAAAAGATGAGTTTTGGGGAGTTTGTGTAATATTTAAAAATAAGGGAAATAATTAGCATGAAAATTTGGAAAAATAGAAGTTTCTCTTATTTAGTATTAAGAAGGAGGAAATAGAAGGAGTTGTGAAAGAATAGGGAAACTTCTAAGTGAGATTAGGAAACCCAATGGGATTAGTTAAAAAGTTTCCAAACCCTATTAAGACTTCTATTTTGGGTGAGCCTCTAAAAGGGAAGCTTTAGGGAGGAATTAGGGTTTCTTTTAATCAAGTCATATAGAGGAAAAAGAGGAGAAAAGAGGGCTCCACGTTTGGGGAATATAGAGAGAGAAGGAGTTGCAAAGAAGTTTGACCAGCAAACTTCGAACGACGATCTACAGAGATCCAGCTGTTGGATCAGCCTAAAATTTAGAGGTTTTATTCATGATTGGTGGAACTTCAATCTGAACAGTGGAGATGGTGTTCTGAGGTCTCTAGAGGGGTGCGATTAGTAGCAAAATTTCGGTGATTACTTCAAGTTAAGGATTTTTTGTTTTAAGGCAAGTAGTAACACCCCGTTTCGTTTAATCGTTGCATGGTTTTAGGTTTAATCAAATTGGTATGATTTGGAATTATTATATAATGCTTTAAGATGCAAAATCATATATTTCATTTAATATATTTCATAGGTTTCAATGATCATAGATATAGTAGAAGGACACCATCAAGCGTGCTTTTAAGTGTCGATTTTATTGGGTTTCGATAAAGATTTATTGTAGATCTAGGTTTTGATGTGTTTGGATTAATCTAGCATGTTTAGAGGTTAAGGATATATGATTTAGAAGTGCTTTGAATTGTTGGAATCATGTTTTAAAGAATTAAAAGAGAAGAATTCAAAAATCGGATTTCCAGAATTTGCCGCAATTGGGCGAGCGCCTACACGATCGCCTGGGCGATCTGGACGAGCATCTCGCCTATGTATTTTAAGAATTAAGTTACATAGGTTGCGCAACCAGATCGCCTAGGCAACTGTTAAAAGAATTGTTTTGGATAGGTTGCCCAACCAGAATGCCTAGGCAATGGGTTGAGTGAATATTAAAGAACTTGTTTTTGGAAGGTCGCCCAGGGGGATTGTAAAACCCCGAAGTTTCCTTAAATAATAAATTAAATTAATAAATGATATTAGTGAGAGTTATAATTGATAGAAATAATTTATTTTTGTAGGGGATGATCTAATTAGTGGAGATCTAGAATTGGACGCAGATCTGACCGTCCGATCATGAGATATCGAGGTATGTATTCTGATTGGGTGTGTGTATGGAATTTGGTGTATGTGAGATACATGGGATCGGAGAGTATAAGTATTAGTTTAATAACCTAAATCATATACGCTCGTATTTCGTTGGTCTTCGACAGCCGCAAGCGACAAACCCGACTGAAGGAGAAGAAGAAGAGGAGGAGGAGGAAAGGTCTGGTTTTGAGTTCTTCATCGTCCAGAGTGTTGCTGGGTGATAGAGAATCGTTGTTGAGAGAAGAGAGGAAGAGGAACGTTCGTTCAAGAGGTAGGTGACACCGTTTACCTTCGTTTTTGTATTTACATGTGATTAATCGACAAAAGCATGTTTTTATGATATATAATGTTGTATATATGTTGATGATCACGTTATATATATGTTAGAATGAGTTTAGACGAGAAAAATCATGATTTGGAACTGATTCTGATTGTTTTCGAACGACCACCAACCTCGACTGTTCTCGGCGATCATCGGCGATCTTAGGCGCTCGTTATAAATTTCAGACCGCCGTAGACCGCTTGAAGACGTATCGTCGGTGTTCGATTTTGAACTACCGCCGACCACAGACCGCCGGGGCGATCCTAAGCGATCCTAGGCGCTCTGTTCAGATTTTGCAGATTTTCATAATTTCACACCCTGATTCAATTCCAAACTATTTTTAGACAATTTTAATGATTAAATAAGATGTTTTAAGACCAAAATAAACTATCTAATTCCCTGTTTTACAGAAAAATAAATTAGGGAGGTATTTAGGACATTAGTTGCCAAACTTTGAAAGAAATGGAGAAACCTAGTTTTTGAAAAACCTAACTTGTATTTAATTACTAGAACATCTTCTAGATGACACTATAAACTAGAAAACTGTATATAGAGAATTCAGAACTCAGATGACCGAATATTGAAGTAATTGACAGATTTAACCTTTATATGCCGCTAGGCACCAACCCTTATAGAAATATTATATTTTAGGGAATTTTGGAGTCTAGTGGGCATAGCTGGTTATGGATCCATAGTTGTAGCTAGATAGCTGAGGGATATGTCATTTGGGTTGAGTTACTCCTATATGCGACGCGCTTCCTTTGCAAGTTAGTTTGTCTGGGAAGGTCCTATGTCTGGAGGGACACCCTGATGAGCCGCTGGTGATTCCCTGTATATGTGGATAAGCGACTATCTCCATGTATTGATTCTGGTGCTGCATGCTGGTGGTACATGCCAACTCTGATGGGTACGTGTGCAATAAGTTAGTGACTACGGCTCTTGTCTAAGCTGCGCTGCATGGGACTTGAGTATCATTAGTAGCATTGCTACTAAGTCACACGGTGGTATAGCAATTGATTGAGAATCATCTCAAAAGGTTTATCTATCTTTGTGAGTCCTACAATGATACTGAAATCACAATACTTGATATTATTATTGAATACATGCTGGAGGCATGTGATTAGGATATTGATCGGATGTTACTACTTAGTGCATCCTAGCAAAGTGTGAATCATGTTATTGATCTTGATATTGGATTCTTATATTAAAACATGCTGAAATTCATTTCTAGAACTGTTTATCAAACTGTTTTGTATTCATGAATGATATGAATGATTATACGAGCCTGATTAGTCGATAGTGCTTAATCGTGCATGAACTGTTACTTTACTTATATGAACTGTTTAATCATGCATGTGTTACCTACTGGGATATTCGTATCTCACCCTACTTTTATTTCATTTTTCAGCTGATACGCGAGAGGGGGATCTTAGTGATTTCCAGGGAGAGATAGCTGAGTATACACCGGAGGATTACTATTATCCGGATCTTGTTTAAGGTGGATGAATGACATAGACTTAGCACTTTTGATTAGATTATTATTATTCATTTGGATTTGATGTATTAGAGAGATGAGAGAGAGATAGTAACCAGTTTATTTTACCAAACTTTGATATTAATGATTGATGATCAAACTATATGTTATTTGAGGATTTTAAAGTCCACTTCCGCACATACTTGTTTCCGCAACTCTGATAGTATAATAAGTTGAATGGATTTTAATTCTTTGGTTTGGTATATTATTGATGATGTATTTGATATGGGCCAGTAACACCTCGGATTTGGTTGTTGAACTAAATGCGGGTTGTTACAGTAGTGAACCGGGTACGGGTCGGGTGCTGATTTGCACTGACTCGGGTTCGGGGCGTTACAGGGATCACCTAGGTGCCTACCCTGAGCACCCATCAATCGAAAGTTTTATTTTAAAAAGCATGGCCGCCCAACCAGGTCACCTAAGCGACAGGGATGAGCGACAATTACAGTAAGCTGATTTTTCCTATTTTAAAGAGTCATTCAATTCCAAATGATTTTTAAATATCTAAACCAACAGATATTAAGTGTTTACAACTGTTTTCAATGATCTTTTGTATTTGAAACAAATTGATGAGGGATTTAGGGTTGTTTGCAAAAAGGTTGTCTTACTTCAGAAATAAAAGGATTTTTGGGACTATTTCATAATCTGATTTGAGTTGATTCTTACTCAGTAAAATATATTTTAAAGTATCTTGATTTCTGAACTTTAGAAGAACATTACACCAGAAATATAATAAGTATTGGCAAGAGGTTTTGGATTATTGATTGAACATGAACAAACTATTTTATATACAATATTGGAATGTGGATTATTTGTACAATGGCTTGATGGATAGATTTATTGATTACCTGCTTGGTGGCAGAGATGTGTTTTACTTGCTTGGTGGCAGAGATGTGTTTGTGTATTACCTGCTTGGTGGCGAAGACTTTACCCACTTGGTGGCGAAGAATTTTACCTCATGTGGAGAAGATGTGATTATTACGTGATTGCATCCCACATGAGAGATGGGTGTGTGAGTTACCACTTGAGGGTAAGGAAGCTATCTCCTGCGAAGGAGATGTAGGTGCTATGTGTTCACATTCTGCGGTTGAGTTATGCTATCTCCTGCAGGAGGTGCCTGCAGTCTTAGAGATGTGCATTCTCCTACGGAGGAGGTGTGGATACTATTTGCTTACATCCTGCGATTGAGGTAGGCTACTACCTGAAGGTGAGCTTTAATTATTAATTATGTATGATTTGTTTTAAAAAGAAAGAGATTGATTGATCAGTTTAGCCATGTTTTGACAAGAATGATTTTGAAAGAAATATTAAATGACATGATTATATGATGAATTGTTTTAGGAAAAACTATTTATATTAATTTGGGGAAAATTGTAGATTTGATTTATACGGTTTTGTCTTCTTGATTTATCGATACTTGTGATATTGTTTTGCAACTCATGAAAGGTTTGTAAAGGATATGTATATATATATAAACTGTTTTGTTTCATGCATGTTGCTACTTGCTGAGATTTTATATCTCATTCTTGCTTTTAAATGTTTTGTTTTCAGGTGATCTTGGAGAGGACGTCTTGGGTTAGTCTAATAGTGGGCTTGAAGTGTAGAATATCTAAAAGACAAAAGTAGGATATTAATATAGATGTTTTTATTTTCTTAGAATAATATTAGATGATCAAGTAAAGTTTGGGAGTTAGTTAAATTGTAGTTGCCTTTTATTTGAATATTTGATGTAATAGTAAGAATCAGATTCTAATGAATAATTTAAGCTTCCTAGCACTTTGATAACTCTTAAATCTTTTAGTCTTATCTTTTGAGATAATTGCGATGTACTACAAGTTAATGCTTTGATCCGAATCATATAAAAAAAATGACCCGGATTCGAGGCGTTACGCTTTGTCAAAGAAACCATATGTTGCACTTGGTGAGACCGAAATATTCATGTTCAAACATGTTGAAAACTCAAGGGATTTGAACACAAAGTTATGATCATGAAGTTGTTTATTGAACTACTTAAATATAAAATTTCTACATTAGGAGTGAAGACTTGGGATCTTGAGATACTTGAAGGCAAGATTTTCTCACTACATAGTTTCTTTAAGTTTCAGAACTTCCAAGTTGGATGTGCGGCATTTTCTCAAATGCTTGCGCCACAGCATATTTTTCCCAGTACCCAAATGCACTATGCATTCGGGAATCCTACATTTTCTTGTAGTTTCCCGGGATCAAAATGTAACGCCCCGGATCCGGTCTTTTTTTTTTCTTAAACAGATCAGGGCATTGCTTGAATGATAACAAAATAATAAATTACATAAGCATAAAGGAAATAAGATAATTCATAGTGCGCTAAGAAACTTCTCTTTATTTCATTATAATCCTTAAAATTCAATTACATCAAGTTCTACAAATATAAAAGGCAACTATAACTCACTATCTCTCAAAACACTATTAGACCTCCTACTACTACTCTTAGAAAATAAATAAACTCCTATATCAATAACTCAACTAATAACCTTTAAGATCTCTAAGTCCTCAAACCGTCTAGCCTTCTATTCCATGGTGTCCTCTCCAATGATACCTAAAACAAAACATTTAAAAACAAGGGTGAGATATAAAATCTCAGCAAGTAGCAACAAGCATGCTAGAAACCACAATAATAACTTCTTTTAAAACCACATGATTTTATGAAAACCACTTCGATAAACCAACCAATTCAAGCATGATAACACCAAGCATGTAAGAATCATTCATATAAGGCATCCAAACAAATATACATATCATAACAATATCACCAACCAATCCATACCTTACTTGTGCCAATACTTGGCGAAAATTTACCTTTACCTTTGCCATCTCTTGGCTAGAATTACCTGCCATTAATTGGATGAAGGTGCACGGCCATTAATTGGCTCAAATTCAAGAAATTGCAGCCATTAATTGGCTCAAAGGAACAAGAATACGAACTATTAATTGGCTCAAGGTGCACGGCTATTAATTGGCTCAAGTGCAAAGAATCTCAGCCATTAATTAGCTATAAGGAACAAGAATACCAGCCATTAATTGGCTCAAGGTGCATGGCCATTAATAGGCTCTAAAGTGCAAAGAATACCGGCCATTAATTGGCTCAAAGTGCACGGCCATCAGTTGGCTCAAGTGCAAGGAATCCCAACCATTAAATGGCTCAAAGGAATAAGAATGCCGGCTATTAATTGGCTCAAAAAGTATGGCCATTAATTGGCTCACATACATGCCATTAATTGGCTCAAGACAAGGCCAATAACGGCTCACATGTTTGCCATTAATTGGCTTTAAAACAAGGCCGATAATGGCCCATCCATTGGTTAAGGATACTTGTGCACGCGTCGATCCGCAGGCTGCATTGGGATCTTGGGACGTGCACGTGAGTGCATGCCTCCTTTAGGGCATCAGTGGTTCCCGGCGAGATATCTGGTGAAAGCATGAAGGATGGGGTGCTTTCTGGATCAGGAAAAAGGAAATGAGGAAAGAGAGTTGCCACTGCTTGATGGGGTGTAGGCAGATACCTGGGTGCCTAATGTTTGTCTATTAGGTTGTCTGCGGCTTTTTGAGATTCCAGTTAAGTTCTCGGTTACGGTATGGGAAAGTCCGTAGACATCTCGGTCCACCCCGTTGGGTGATGGGTCTCATGGGTCATCCTGGTTAATCTTGGTAGAGTCAACTCATTGCATCTTACCCATCCTAAACAGATATGCACTCATTTAATTAGGTCTGTGTGGGGAGCACCTAAGTGGTGTAGGTTCCCTTTATTTGATTTTTATCTTCTTTTACTTTGGAGTGATCTTTGTCTGATGGGCGGGCCTCGTTGGAAGGTCCGCAGAATCCCAAATGGGCTAAGGTATAGTCCATATGTCCCTTTCGTGGGCTTAATCTAAGCCTAAAAGCCCTTTAGGGTTTTGGTTAAGTTCGATTAATTTTATTAGGTTAAGGTTTAAAAGAGATTGGGATTAAGATTTATGTCTTTTAGTGGGCCTGGATGATTTACGGGCCCTTAAGGTGGGCCCTACAATAGTTCCCTTTTGATTTGTATTATCTTTATTTTAGTTTGGTTCAATTGAACTAAGGATGGGCTTGGGGCCCATCTCCTAGGCTTGGACTGAGAAACCCAAGTCTTCTATGGGTAAGGGATGTGTATCCCTCCCCTTTCGGTTAAATGAACGGGTTCCCTTTTAGAAAGATAGGGCCCGATAGGCCCAAACCCTAAGCCTCAGCCAAACCATCTAATAATTACCGAGCATATATCTAATTGGGCCTTAACTGGGCCTCATGAGGTACAGCCCTTAATTATGTTAATTCTTGTTTATCCTTAATCAAGTGAGTTGGTTGGAATTGGTGGGCCCCATTGGAAGGCCCACTAGTATTCAGTTTGGGCCTACTAGGCCCAACGCCCATTTTGGGTTATAGGAGAACCCTAAAACTCTGGTAGATTTATTAGTTTACAAACAATTAAAAGGTCCAAAAACTGCATTTCTGGGGTTTTTTTTTAGGTTTGACCGAAAAAGACAATTCGGTCAACATAGAATTGGTGGGTGACCAAAATTAGATTTCATGCTATATATACAGCGTAGCCGAAATCTATATAACTTTCATTGGAATTAAATGGCCAAAATTGCATTTCTGTAACTTTTATAGGTTGACCGAAAACGCAGTTCGGTCAACCTAAATATTGTGTATGACCGAAATTATAGGTTGACCGAAAACGCTTTTCGGTCAACCTAAATATTGTGTATGACTGAAATTTAATTTCGGTCATACAAATAAACTGTATGCCTGAAATGGTCTCCGGCCACACCATGGAACATTCACATTCAAAGCACCCAAAAACAGAATATTTAAAATGAAATATATATTACTCTAAGCATGATGGAAAGCTATGTGATGGAGTGTGCATGGAAAGTACTAATTAAGCTTTAAAGGAAACAAATCCTCACATACCCCCTTTTTTATGTGATATTCCATGCATATGCAGCATGCTTTAAGAATGAATGAAACTTGCAAGAAATACAAATACTTAGGGAGAAAGAGTAGCATTCATCCATTATATGGTGTGTGAAGCATGCTTTCAAATACTCATGTGAAACCATACCTTCATGCTACTAACATCATGGATATGACAAAGAAAAGTGTGCTAAAATTACCTAAGAAAGCATGTAAAGAAGGGACGGTGAGGGATTTAAGGGATACATTAGACCTTGAGTGAAGAGGAGAAGATCATGCTCTTCTCTTGCTTAAAGAAATACCAAAATGAACTCACTTGAAAATTTAAGTGACACCATTAAACTCTCTCATCCTCTCCCTTTTAGTCCAATCATCTCCCCTCACCGTGGGAGTTCTCTCTTGAGAGTGAGAGAGAGAGAGAGAGAGAGAGAGAGAGAGAGCCAAGAAAGTAGGAAAAAAGAGGAGAAGAGAAATACACTTATGCTAGAAGATCATGAGATGCTCAAAATGTTCCATTTAGTCTAAATCTCATATATGTTATACAAAGGGAGTTGAGGAACCTTACCTTGGGGGGAATAGTTCCTTTCGAGGTGCTTGAGGTGCTTTGAAGACTTGACAACAGTTGGGGCACTCTCCTTCAGCTTCAAATTGAAGCTCTTAGCCTCCTTCTTGGTTAAAGTGAGAAAGAGAAGGGATTTGAGGTGGTTTGGTATGGGTTAGAGGGCTTAGAGGGGGTAGAGAGAGGTCGGAGAGAAGGGCATACGTGGGAGAGAGGTTAGCAAAAGCAAAAGTCCTTGAACCCCTTGAAATGAGCTGACTTTTGCCTTATATAGGCAAAAATAGCATAACCAAAAACATAGTTCGGTTATGCTATTTTTTGTGTATAGCCGAAATACAATTGGCTCACGTACATGCCATTAATTGGCTCAAGACACAGCCAATAACGGCTCACATGTTTGCCATTAATTGGCTTAAAAACATGGCCGATAACGGCTCACATGCCATCCATTGGTTAAGGATACTTGCAAGAGAAGTAATTTCCACAAGGTGCAATACATACAATCATTCATACCCAACCATGAATACCATATAATACATGAAGAATTGTATAATTAAATTCCAAACCATACTCTCATGCCAATATTAACTCAAATAACAACTCAACAATAAAACATGTTCAAACATCCAATACATGCGTAGAAAACCCAAGGAAATCAATCAATGTTCATGTAAGCACCAAAACACATAATGGATGTGAAAAATACCAAATCTATGCTAAAATATATCAAACAAAGAAATACATACATAACAGATATATAGAGGCCAAAACTCAACTAAGGTACAACTATCTAGTATGTCTAAAGCAAAGGTGATACCCATTCAAACCTCCAAATCCACCGAAGAACCAAAATCTCCTTTTTTACTAAAACGTACTTATGAGACATGGGAAAAATCAATTCAATGACTTCTTAAATCATCACACGGGCTCAATAAAAATCAAGGAGTTGCCACCATTCAATTTTAGGGTGTGAATGGTGTGTGCGCGTCGGAAACGTGATACGGGAAAATTCGGAGTAGCCACCGCCTGATGGGGTGCAGGCGGACACCTGGGTGCCTAATATTGTCTATTAAGGCTTAGGTCTGCGGCTTTTGAGATTCTAAGTAGGGTCTCGGTTGTGGTCCGGGGAAGTCCGTAGACACCCCGGTCCACCCCATCGGTTGACGGGTCCTTTAGGTTTATCCTAGTTTGGGTCAGCTTACTTGGGTTTCACCCGATTCCTAATCTGATATGCAGTTTGGTTAAGTTTGGCGGGACCACCTGAGTGGTGTGGGTCCCTTTAATTGCTTTTATCTTGATTAATTAGGTAATCTGAGTCTGGTTGGGTGGGCCCTGTTAGAAGGCCCACGGTGTCCTTGGCGGGCTTTGGTCAAGCCCATGTACCCTTGTAGGCCTCAGTCTAAGCCTGAGAGGCCCTTTGGATTTTTGGTTCAATGAGTTGGTTTTATTTTGGAGTTCAAGATGGATTATTAAGTGATTTACATGCAAAGTGGGCCGGTTCGGTTTGTGGGCCCATTGGGTGGGCCGCACATGGTGGCCAGGTAATTTATCGGATTTATCTTACTTAAGTTTCCAAAAATGGGTGGGACACTGGGCTTGGGGCTCGTAGTCCTGATTAGGGCTTGAAAGCCCAGGTTATGTGAAGTTAGGGTTTTGAACCCTTACTTGGTTGGTTCGTGGGCTTTGGCGGGCCCGATAGGCCCTTGCCCTTAGTCTCGGCCAAACCACACATTTCATACATCAATTCACCAGGTTTGGTTCGGGTGGGCTGCTTTTGGGGTTTGGCCCGCCCGGGTTGATCAATTAATTTACTTATCTTGGTTAAGTCACATGTATGTATTCCATTGTGTTCATTGGGCTTAGTGGGCCCCGTTGGAAGGCCCACGGGAAATCAAATTGGACCGATGGCCCATGTCCCAAGTTGGGTTTCCGGGTGACCCGGAGACCCTGTTGGTTTATTTGGTTCGGTTCGAAAATGACACCCACATCCAGCAATAATCACAAAAAATATACAAAGTTGACACTTATCAAGGAGAGACTGGCTCATTATGCTGGGTCCAAGGGGAGGGACCCGGGGCCCCTGCCGGGTCCCTCCCCGCGCCAAGGAACAAGTTAAACGTGCGGCAAACAAAGGGCATTTTCGGGCTTTCAAAAAATACAAGTAATTTGGCCTTAAAAGGGTATGCCCTGACCTCCGGGCGCTAGGCGCGAGGTCAGTGCAAGCTGGGCGAATCGAAAACTGACAAAAACCATCCGCGCGTGAGCTAGGCGCGAGCTCATCGGATGCAAAAAATGCTTTGCGCGAGCTCGGCAGATGCAAAAATGCTCCGCGTGAGCTTAGCGCAAGCTGAGCGCAAGCTCAGCGCAACTCGGCACATACCCACTACGAAATCCGATCTTCTGTTTTTTGCTCAAACTCCATTTCTGACTGATTTTTTAAGCTCTGAACACCTTCCAGGTGCTTCTAGCATCCCATGGAGACACTTAAACATGCATTGAAATTAATCTAAACTACTTCATCACACAACTCCAAATCTCTTTAAAGAAAACCAAACCCGACCATTATAAAAAAAACATCACAGGCTACAGGGGGTAATGGGGGAATGGGAGCATGCTTGTAGGCACACAGACAGGGTGTTGGGGGAGCATGTTAGCAAATTTAGCAAGATGAGAAGAAAAACACAATAATCAACAGAGCTTACATGCATAGAAAACAAGTCTACACCTACGCATGGACTAGACCTCCGAGCATGCACACAAGCGTTCGAAGAAGGGAAGGAGGAGGGGGGTTTACAGGGATACATTAGATGAGATAAATGAGGAGCCGGTTCTTCGTAGGAGTGCCAGGTACCTCAAGAGCACTCGGTGGAGCAATAAAACCCTCGTCTTCTAAGAGGGGTCGTGCATGGGTCTCCCTTACCCTTGGAGACCTCCATGCCGCCCGAGAGGGAAGAGCATGCATGTCATAACCAAAAAAAAAAACATATGCGGATAACAACTCATACCATTCCCATTTTCATGTATGTAAAGTTAAAAATGAGTGAGGACAAACCTGAGGTTCCCTACGTTCTTGTGCAAGGCGGCGGCTTCTCCTTGAAGTGGCACGATCACTAGGGCTCTCCTCTCTTGCACCTCCAACAGCAACCCTCCTTTTCTTCGAACCTTGGTGTGATGGTGGAGAGGAAGAAGAGAAAAAGGGAACGAAGGCGTCGGGTGGGGGGTTCGGGGGCTAGGGAGTCAAGGCCGTAGTAACACAGGGGAGGTTCCTGGGAACTGAAATGAGCCAACCTTCAACTTTTTTTTTAACCAAAAATCTTCCAACCCTTCGCACGAAGAGTCGCGCGGTTTATATAGGAGAGGAAAAAGGGGGTATCCGCTAAGCTTGCGCTCTGCGCAAGCTTAGTGCATACCCGCTTGCCACGTTTGCGCGAGCGGCAATATGATGAAAAAACATTTAATGCGGCCGCTCGTCGGTCGGAAAATCTGAATTTTTCAGATTTAGTCCCTAGCCATTTTCGATTTAATCCGATATTCTCAGATTTTTACAGATTTAGTCCCTGGGATATTTCGTACATTTGGATATTTACGGATTTGATCCCCGAGATATTTTCCTGCGCAACTCGCACGTGTGCAACTTTTTGCCACGTGTGCAGTTTGCCGGTTTTTCTGCTCGGGAAGTTCGTCAGCTCATATTTTCTCAATCCGGACTCCGATCTGGGTAAACTCAATTGTGTTAGAATTGTATCGGAGCCCTTTATCCAATGGCACAGGGGTAGGCATCTGGATCGGATTTTAGCAGAAAGTCAACTTTTGGCTCCGCTCAAGTTTGACCGCCCGCAGAACCCTCATCCGGACTCCAATTCTTGCAAACTCAGTTGTGTTGGAACCGTGTCGGGATTCTCTATCCAATGACACAGGGGTAGGCATCTGGATCGGATTTTAGCAGAAAGTCAACTTTTGGCTTCGCTCAAGTTTGACCGTCCCCAGAACCCTCATCCGGACTCCGATTCCTGCAAACTCAGTTGCGTTGGAACCGTGTCGGGATTCTCTATCCAATGACACAAGGGTAAGCATCTGGATCGGGTTTTAGCATAAACTCAACTTTCGACTCCCCTCAAGTTTGACCGCCTGCAGAACCCTCATCCGGACTCCGATTCCTGCAAACTCAGTTGCGTTGGAACCATGTCGAGATTCTCTATCCAATGATATAAAGCGAGGTGGCCAATTTTCACTTGATCAAAAAGTCAACTTTTGACCCCTCAGGGTTTGACTTTTTGTCCAGGGTTTGCATTTCCGACTCTTCTGGGAGCGCAAAAATGAGGTGCTTACAAATGGACACCAAAATAATCAAATAAAATAAATAATAAAAATTAAAATTAGAATAAAAATAACTCTAATTAAAAAATAAACTAGAGATGGGTAAGGAGATTAGGTTATGAATAGGGGAAGGTATTAGACACCCCTATTCATCCACACAAGGTGGTTGCCAAGTATTGTTCATGTTTTGAAAATGGCTTGCTAATAAAAACCAAATCAAAAGTAAAAGATGTATGGCTTTTTCCATATAAATGATCCAATTAATTATGGATCCTTCTTATGAATACACAATTTCTAGGATTTCATGATTGAGTAAAATCAAGATAAATAAAACAAATCTAAAGTAAAAACTTCAAAGTCTAGCTTCATGTTAAATCCTTGAAATCTAGGAATTACATAATAATAAAAAATAAAAATAAAAATTTATTTTTACAAAATATTGAAGAAGTGAACCTGAACAATTTAGGGTATAGATCTGGCCCAGATTTCTCATTAATTAAGAGATCTAAACCAAATACACCCATGTTGAAAAAAAACATCAAAAGGGGAGAGTTTAGACCATAGGGTCTTCTCTCAAAATTGAAAATAAACCAAAAAATCACCTCATGAAAATGAAGAATGTATAAAAACCATCTAGGGTACAGATTTGGTCCAGGTTTCTCATTAATTAAGAGATCTGAACCGGATACACCCACATTGATGAAAAACGTCAAAAAGGGAGAGTTTAGACCATAGGGTCTTCTCTCAAAAATCAAAACAATTCCAAAATCATCTCATAATATTGAAGAATAAATGAAAACCATCTAGGGTACAGATCTGGTCCAGGTTTCTCATTAATTAAGAGATCTGAATTAGATACACCCACATTGATGAAAAAACATCAAAAAGGGAGAGTTTAGACCATAGGGTCTTCTCTCAAAAAATCAAAACAACTCCAAAATCACCTCATGAAACCCTTGAGGTTACTTTAAGGCTTTTGATTTTAGATCTACCATATTGACCATGGCAGATCCAAGATCCTAACCTAATGATTAAAAAAGAACATAAAAAGAGAGAAAACAATGTGAAAAATCAAAACTCTAGGAGGAAAATGAGATCTAATGCTATGAACAGCATAGATCCATTGTATTCCTCCATATTTCATCAATAAGCAATCACACAACCTAAACAAAATATTAAAACTACACATTTCTAAGATTACAACACATGGGGGTCTGCCCTACGGATTGATTCCTGTCCTCCTTTCCCCTAGAACTCTCTTCACGTTTTACAGCTAGAGAAGATACTTGAAGTACTTAGATTTAGGTTTGGGGTTGCAATCATACACAGGCCTTATTCTACAGAAAGGGAGAAGATCAGAATAATCCTAGAAATTAAAACTAGAAAATAAAAAGGGAGAGAGGCTTACCTGGACTTGAGAAAGCAGAGAGGCAGGGGTTCTCTTCTTCACTTGGAGCTCTTCTAATCTTCAATCCTCAGCCATTTGTTTGAGGAGAGACCCTCTATTTATAGGCAAGAGCAAGGGCATGGGTGGTCACAAGGGTAGCCCAAAATAAGGTTCTAGAATGTTCCAACTAGGCTTTGAAACTTGAGTTGGGTTAAATTTGAGAACTAACAGAGGGTAAAATGGGGAGGACGCACCTCCTAGAGAGAGGTAAGAGTGTAAATAAGGCTCAAAAATTGAATATTTATGAAAACGCCTAAAAACACGCGTGACCACATTTGAATTGCGGTCAAGCCTTGTCCGCATTTTCAATGCGGTCACGTAATGTCCGCAGATCAAATGCGGTCAAGGCATGTCTGCAGATCAAATGCGGGCAAGGCATGTCTGCATAATAAATGTGGGCAGCACAAGTTTGACCAAATTTTCACCTTTTTTGATCTGTTTCAAATCCCGATTAAATATTTTTATTTATTTTCTCATCTTGTAGTGCAATTTGAAGTGTCTACAACTGCCCCCTCTTTTCTGGAATTGGAACCAATTATCAGCAGAGAGCCCAAAGACCCACAAATTGCACCCTTTTTTTGAGATTTGTCCAGCTAATTGCAACTTGCAAGGATTAAAAGGGTAATTTTGGAAAAGTATTTGTGTGGAGGATTTGCTGAAAAGTCTCTAACTGAAAGGGGCAAATCCTCCTCTCTAGTCTCACTGAGCACTCGTGGCTATGAAGTGAGATTTGAGCAAATAAAAATGGGTAAAGTGGTAATCCTTGCAATTTACGACTAAAATGGACATTAATCCTTTGAAAAGTGTAGAGAAAATTATGAAAAATCAGAATTTTTGTGCTGTCCACATTTGCATTGTGGTTTGGCTTTGTCCGCATTTTGAATGTAGAAATACCATGTCCGAATTATCTTTGTAGACCTGAGCTGTCCGCGTTTCTTCTGCGGTTTTCCAGGGCTTTATTAAAAAAAACGAACGCGATCGGCCTTCTCCATTTTTCTTCTGTGTTCGCACTTATCTCCGGTTCTTTCTTCTTCTTTTGCGACCGCACTTTCTTCTTGCCTTCAATTTTTTCTCCGCCGACTCTCATCTTCTCCGGTGAACCCATTCTTCTTCGGCGATGACCTCCTTTTCCGGTGGTGATGGCAAACAACACTAGTGATTATCCCTATTTCATTCGCACCTAACAGTTACGACAATGCCTCTGTTGCCGTTGAGTCTGTTCAAAGCTTTAGCTATTGCCGATTGATCTCCTTCTTAAGTAAGTGGACGTCAAGCTTTGATTTTACCCATACAGTTCATTTCGACCGAAACAGGTATGCCGAGAAGTCACCTCATTTTTCTAGCATTTTTCTCTTGACCGAATGTTTCACTTAACTGCCTGATATTTGCTGTGCAATTTCTCTATTCCTGATTGAAACTCTTGAATAGTCGAAATCCCAAATGCTGGTTTTGTTCTCTGTTGTATCATTCTGATATGAAAATATGCTGTGTATGCTAATGCTCCTGTTTCCATGTTTGAACCATGACTGATTTCCTGCAATTGAGCTAGCCGATTAAATTTTTAGTTTTTGAGTGAGCAAATTCTCAAAATTTTGATTTTGTTCACACTCTTGAAATTTAGCTCCTCATCTGATAATATAAAGTTGGGTACTTTATGAACCATGAACCAATTCTAAAATGAACTCTTGATAGCTTGTGGTTGTACTTTGGTTTATGTCTGTTATGCCTTTTGAATGCTTTCACATGCTATGATGCAATTTTCTTTTTGAATGCCTTTGCCAAATGACCCTGTGCATGTTCCCACACTTACTTTGCTGATTTTTTTGTTTGCACTGGGGCAACCACCCATGCTTTTCATCTTGATGTAATATTTTGAAATAGAATACTTTGGGTGTATTAGTTTTCTCTGATTCCTAGCTTTTTGAAGAACTTGAAAACTTGCAGCATGTTCCAATTTCTGACTAATCCCCCAAATGCCGGATTATCCTGAAACCATACAAAGTTAGATAATTAGGCCTTCAAGAATTAGGACAATAACACATTTTTTCCTTTTTCTTTTCTTTTTTTTTTCTTCTTTTTTTCTCTGTTTTTTTTTTTTTTTTTGTCATATGAAGAGAATATATAAGAAGTTTGCACTTCCCATATATAATTTTTATATTTTTTCTTGGTTAAAGCAAAGACAACTAAATAAAACAATAAAATTTTCTCAAAACAGAAAAATAAACTCCTTCAGTTGACTCCTGATTTGGTCGGGAACTTCTGAAGCATTTCCTTAGCTTTTCTTCTTCCTGCAAACAATTAAACTCAATTAAAATGAAGACCCAACAAAACAAATTTACACTAAGAAATAACGAATCATCTCCCTGATTTGAACCCGCAGATGGCTTGTATCCGTTTAGCTCCTAGGGATCCTGCAAATGAGCCCTCTTCTTCTAGGGTTCGGAGGGATCCTGCTGATGTGGCCTCTTCTTCAAGAGCCGAGAGGGACTCCGACTCTGATGTCCCTGATCTTCCTTCTAGGGGTTCGCGTGAAGCGACCCTAGAGGTATACCCTAAACCTTCTGAAATTCAGCTTCTCTCTCAAAATCCTTCACCCTGATCATTTTTCTTTCAATTTGTTTCCTTAGCCGGTAGTTGAGGCTCCAGGCCAAGGTAGAGGCCTTGGCGGGCGCCGAGGTAGAGGCCGTGGTGGCAGGGAGTTTCAGACTAAAGTGGATATCCATGAGGCGATTGCAGCACAGATTAGGGATACAGACCTTCTACATGGCCTGAGGACTCATCCCTCAGCCTGTATTAGGGCGGATATCCCTTTGGAGTATCCTTTGTCCCATTATTGAGGGAGTTGGGCGAGCTTCACCAGATTCCTTGGCGGTTGTGGTTCAGCGCTTCGCCGAGAGCTAGGCCAGTTTGGATTCAGGCACTTTATCACCATTCCTAGTGTGCTTTTGGATCGGGCTCTTATCACAGCGCTACTCGAGAGATTCTTCCCCGAGACCCTGAGCTTTCATTTTCCTGATATAGAGATTGGGATTCGACCGTCTGACTTTATGCTCATTACCGGGATTAGGATGTCTGGAGATATCATCCTAGAGCTGGTGAGGCCGGATGATGATGAGATTTGTAACGCCCCGGATCCGAGTCACATGAAAACCCATAACTCGTATCCAGAGGTTATTATAATTAACAGGATCAAACTATCAGAGTAAAGAAAAACATGAAACTAAATATTTTTATGCAATAGAGTGCGCTAAACAAAACCCAACATTGAAAACTCACATGACCAAATTTTCACTACCCGTAATTATCGGCTCTCCATACGTATCTGAAAAACAACAGAAATAAAAGAGTGAGATACGAATATCTCAGCAAGTAGCACATGCATGCAAGAATACACATCTTCAAATTTAAAAATTCTATGATCGAATAATCAGACGAGAAAACAAGGAACAACCGGTGAAGTCTGCGTACTATGCTGACAGTATTGTTGACCCAAGAGTATAGGAAACCATCTAACTATAAGCAATTAACATCGGAAATCCCTTGGTCAACAAAACCCAGATCAGTTTTCAGAGAACATTAATAATATAGTCCATGCCTCAATAGACAATTTCCACTAAGTATCCCATGGTATTCCAACTGATAAATAAAACAACAAATCCACGTGGTCAATGTCATACAAATATTTGATTGGGTAATCAACATGCCAGAGCGACATCCACACCTCCATGTACACAGTTCCGGCCTACTCAGGGTTTCGGATACTCTGAAATGACGACCTACTCAGGGTTTCGTCATCCAATGCCGGCCTACTCAGGGTTTCTGGCTGCTCTACACCAGTCGTGGCAACACTCCATGGCCATGCCATTACACCAATAAAATAAAAGCATCACAATACTAAGCTTAAACATCTGGATCCAGGACAAGCTAGACCAAAACAGTAAACATCGTATAATCTCAATTTCAATATCAAAACAAAACCATTCATTCCACATCATGTAAAAACTCATCACAATTCATCACCTGTCCCTCTGGACCAAGCAGTACCTCAAGTACATTCAGTAATTTCTCATTTCCGTAACACAATTCATATGGAAGTAAAACTCAATGCATTCATACCAAGGAAATTCTTTCAATACATTTAAAGTTTCCAACAAGCGAATCCAGAAATACAATAACTTCTCAATCAAAACAGTGTATAGAACAAGGAAAAGCAACTGGTAACTCTTACTAGTTTGGTGTCCGGCACAATACTCATAAGTAACCTAAACTCAACTTAAAAACTCATAAGATGTTCACTAATTTTTCCTCTATTAATTTCATAGGCAAAATGGTTTCCCAGGTTCCTAACCAAGTGAATACTGAAGTGGTTTAACCCCTAAGTAATGCAAATACTCTTAGTCAAATCAGAAATTCCATTTCGGTAAGCAAAATAGGTCTGCCGCTCACTTACTGAGGTGGGCGCGAGGTGAGCGCCGGTCGGCGGTGAAGAAAAAGGGTAAAATCGACCTGCCGCTCACCCGACGCTAGGTGAGCGCGAGATGGGCGTGAGGTGGGCGCGAGATTCGCGCGAGATGGGCGCATCGTTTTCTACTTCATGCGAAATGAGCGCCAGCCGGGCGCGAGCTCGGCGGTAGGTCGTTGTTAACGGGGCGCCTACCTCTAAGGTGAGCGCCGGTGAGCGCTAGGTGAGCGGATACCCCCTGTGGTTTTCATTTCTCTGTTATTTTGAGATCTACATGACTGGCCGGTTTGTGAAACTCTGTAATGGTTCTACTACACTCCTAATACTCCCAGAAAACTTCCCAACCATATTTGGAATTAATCTAAATACTTTCATTTTCAAATATAAATTAAATCTGGAGACTCTGTTCATGTAACTTCCCGAAAACCAGAAAACCCAGAAAACTCACACTATCACTTTATATATAACCCATGCATCAGAATAATCTCGAGAGAAACAGAAAACACAAATCCCAGTTGTAAATCAGTGCTACTCACCTTACTAAGACTTTCTTCAAGCTTCCGGCCATCCTGGAGATTTTTGACTTCGAGACAGACAGAAACCCTAACTCTCTCCAGAGCCGCGACCTTTTCCCCAAATCCCGAAAAGTTGTATGAGTTAGCTATTTATATAGACACCACCCGGATTTAACCTAATTCACCCTTTGCTTTAAGAATCCCCTTTTTACCCCTCACTAGTGCAGGGTTTTCCGGATTTACAAATATTGGCCCCTTTTCTATTTATTCCCGGGGCCGAATACTTCCACCTTTATTATTTGTTTATTTTCTGTACTGTGACTGTTAATTTATTTTATTCTAGTATTATTATTATTATACTTTGTTTTCTTACTTAAAACTGGGGTCTTACAAGATTGTTGCCCTTATTGGATATGATGTGATGCCCCCAGAGGCCTGGGATGTGGAGGGAGGCCTAAATTATCCTTGACTTGGTTGAGAGAGGCCTTCCGGGAGAGAGGACTTAGCCAGGTTGCTGCCGGCCATGCAAATTTTCCTTTCGTCTTCCTTTACATGATGGGCTCCTGCTTTTTCCCGAAGGATATGACTTCCATTAGCCTTCATTTTCTAAGCTTACTGAGAGAGTTGCAGCCGGCGAGGAGGTATGCTTGGGGCCCACTCATCTTCGGCACTATTTTGGCTGGCTTGCGTTGAGTCTCTAGCGGCCTCTCCACCTCCCGAGGTGCCGAGGTTGGGTGCAGATTCTTCTGGCCCTTCTAGAACCACCACGCTTCCACTGCACCTTCACTCTTTACTTATAACACTTCATCCTAATCTCTTAAAAATAATGTCTCCATAAATTTCTATATAAACATTATGGTTACAAACATCAAATCCTGACGAAAAAAAAATTTTCTCATGAGATTTTATCTTTGTCTTCTAAATCCACTACGATTCCATTGTGCATTCCTTGATTTCCAAATCAACCTCAATAAATTAATCACTTATAATTTCGTATTTCAATATTCATACTTACTAATAAAATACAAAAATAACTCAGAAGAAAACACCATGACTTGCTGTCACCCACCCTTTCATATATATGCATCTATATGAAGAATAGGGAAGACATCATGAAAATCCTCTTATGGCTCAACTTATACTAAATAGCACATACACACATTTTCTCCCATACCTATAAGTACTAGGATACATACCCCATTTGTATAAAGCTTAATACCCAAGTATGTGTTCGGCATTGGCCGATGCCTTACACTACTCAATTATAGCTATATACATATGACTCATCATCCAATTAAGCACACAGTAGCATGTATGCTTAATTAACCATCACCAATTTCATGCTTCAGATATAATCATCCACAATTAAAATTATTTCACAATCCCCAACATTTACCTTACTATTTACCTCTTCTACTTCTCAAGATCTTCAAGTTCCATCTGATTAGAACTACAATAACTTTTCTCTAACCATGCAAAATAATAATAATAATAATAATAATAATGCATATATCACAAATAACAATTATATCATACCAGATAATTGTAGCATAAGGTTCAAGTAACTTACCTTTCATAATAAGGATTGCTGCTATATTTGTATGAAGAACACTCTCATCCTCAATTTCCTATATAATTGGTGCTAGCTAACGTGCACACAACCCCCAAGGCCATCGTACGGTTTCCTATTTCTATGCCATGTTTCCTTTCAATATTCTGATATTGCTCTGATACCATCTTTAACGCCCCGGAACCGGGTTACGTAATGAAACCGTAACTCTTCCCCGAGGAGTTAACTTTTCTATACAGGATCGCTATATCAGAGTAAGGAAAACATGAAATGGCAATAACATAATCAGAGTCAACTAAAATTCTCCCAACTCACCTGAACCAAGCATATACCCGCCTGTATCGTCTTCTCTGAGATCTGAAAACAAAACAAATCAATTAGATACGACTATCTCAGCAAGTAGCAATGCATGCACAAAATATAGTTATAACAGTACTAAAACATGCACGATTAAAAATACGCGACGATTAACCACGGTTAATCCGTCTAATCTCGAAAATACATCGTCAATCACATTCGGAAATCTTATGTATTGGGACTCATGAAATTTGTCTATTTTGTGTGGCTAAGCACTAGAGTTCCAGACAATCCAGTCTAATAGCTGCAACAGCTCGAACCATCCAATGCATCGCCCTTATGGTGGAAACGGAGTTGCTGTAGTGCTTCCCTCAAGGAAGGCCTCTCCATCATAGAGGAAACGCATGAAGGAACCCTAGACTTAATCCAAACAAAAAGTACAAAGTTCACCTACAACTTGACTGTGGATCCACACTAAGTCTCGCCCTAGTATGTCTGGAAAGTTCTTATATATAGTGCAATTTAACATAAACCATGCTCGTAGTAAAAGAAAACATTTTTATAGTGAACAATATCAAATTCAGCTTCATATATTCACTTAAAACCCTCCAACAGAAAATACAGTATTTGATACATATCTTAGGAATACTCACAATGTCATCAAAACATAAAGTGAATGAACACACGGTTAATCCATAATCAAAAACAATTCAGATTGTAATTACAAGTTCAGCAAAAACCATTTAAGAGTTAATTTAGTTCCCATAATTCCAATGACTACACCTCTTAGTTTAGAACTCAAATTTTTGCTAAAACTCAACCAATTTTAAGTCTAAGATCACATATGCCCTAAACCTTACTGCCAATGCTAATCTCTACAAGTTACTATATGCTAGTCATAATAAAATTCAGAATAAATGACAACATGGGTTGGACTTCAAATAAGCTCAAAACATTCTCACCTATATACTGTATGGAATATATATATATATATATATATATATATATAAACATGAACTTGCTTCCATCAGATTTATGAAAGTAGCTGCAGAAAATTTATAACCTACTCTTAGTATTTTGCCTCCCAACAATTCTATTAATCCATGGTGCTATTTTTGACTTCCATAAGATTCTAACAAGTATAGGTGAAGAGATTAACTAAACTTGAATATAAAATCTGCTCAAAGAACCCAATCTCAAGTTGCTGGAGTTTTGTGTCATGAGTTGGCTATTTTCCTCATAACAGTCATCTAATTCATGCTGTCAATTCACCCTCCATAAGGATTTCATAAAACTAAAGATTAATTAGAACTTGGATGAAACTAATCAAAAGAACTTAAGAGGCTAAGATTCCATTTTTGATCAAATATTCAATCAACCGCACCTTTAAGCTGGGTGCCAACCTAATCATTTGGCACTAACCTGGTGAGGTTGGCACCAGGTCAATTTCCCCTAGTGCCAGTTCAATTTGGAGTCTGGCACTAACCTCGCCCAACACAAAAGGTTGGCGCCAGGTCCTGTTTCAACTCGGTAATATTCCAACATGAGCCTAATGTTTATTTTACTAATCTGAACCAAATCAGACCCTATAAGGAAGACTTCCCACACAACACATAGAACCCTAACAAATCAATAAAAATCCTTCAAAAACAAATAAACTAGATTACACAATCATTAGAAATAATTCGCCCAAAACGTTAACAGAAACTAGAAATTACCTCAAACACATTTCTATTCTTTATAAGATCTTAAAACACATAAAACATGTTGTGATCAAAGGTGCTAACTTGCCTGCTTGATTCTGGAACCCAACTCCATAGAAACCACGTCCGTTCAGGAACTTGACACAGCACTCCGAAATTCTCCGACGACTATATCTTCTGATCTGAACTAGGACTTGGGACGACTTCTGTTCCAACGGATTTCGGACGTCCACTCTTGAACAGAACAGAATTTCTCCTTCTCTCAAATCTTTAGTTAGCTCTCCTCCATCTCACCTCCAAAGTTTCTGTTTAGTTTTTCCCAACCTCTCAAATCTCCTCTCCATACGTTTGGTTTTCTCCCGAAATTGAACAGTCATAACTGTTCCTAAACACTCCAAGACCAAACGTTTACATTAAGCAAGACTCTCCAACTCCTTCATGATCCGCTGCGGTGCTCCATCACTGAAACTCCTCCACCAATAGCCTATCAACCCTTGATCACTTGGTTAGCCAAGCAAACAAAAGATCGACACCACTTTATTCATTTTAAATAAAGTTTCTAATTAGTATTTATTTACTGTAATCTATAATATAATCTCACTTATCCTTAATTTATATAAATCTGAATTTATGAAATTCCCAAATTGCCCTTGCGACACAACTACTTGAATTATTGGCTCATTATTAATTTTTTTTTATAATATTAGCAAATTCCTTATATTAGGCTAATCCAAAAATCTGGGGTCTTACACCTGTGGTAGACCCGAGGCCTGCTGCTGATGTGTCTGCACCTGTTGCCGAGCCTACTGCTGAGCTGGAGCCTGCTGCTGATGTGTTTGATCTTGCTACCGAGCCTGAGCCTGCTACTGAGCCCGTTCCTGCTGATCCTGATGCTGAGCCTGCCGGAGATGCAGACGTCCCAGAGTCTACCTCAGTTGCTTTAGATGACTCGGGGTATGTTCCTCCTGAGCACCCGACTGCTGGCCTTGTGCCCTTGAGTATTATGTATGACATTCAGTGTATTTTGGGCAGGATGGAGCGTAGCACTGCTAGACGGCTGGTGTTGATCATCTTCGAGCACCGGCGATCTCAAGGCCGAGGATGTGGGGATGGACCTATAGAGTAGATTAGGACATTAGATGTGTATATTTGTATAAAAATGATGTATACTCTCATTTATATATGAAAATAGCAATTTCATTCATTTATCCTCTTCTTTAGTTACATTCTGTACTTTATTGAATGATTATTGTTTAAACAGGGACAGGTGAAACTCAAAACAGTATCTTAATTGCAATTGTATATTTTTTTCTGTTTTTTGCCGAAACCGTATTTATTATGCGGACAAGGCGTGACCACATTTCATTTGTGGTCATGCCTTGTCCGCATTTCAAATGCGGTTTTTGACTCCTTTTCGACTTTTCTATTTAAAACCCTGAGGAACGTCATTATGATGTTTTTCATTACTCCAAAACACCCTAGGCGAACCGCCCCTTGCTTCTAGTGCTTACTTTGGTAATTCCATGGCATCTTTTGCCCTGTTCTCCTCTGTTGATGAAGCCCCTCCTGCAAGACAACCTTTTAGATCAAAACCTCATAATCTTACTAGATATAACATTGCAGATCCATTCTATAATAGGTGGGTTAATTCCATAATCTCTAAAGATGATATCCAATGGGATTCTACCAACTTAGGCCATATCCTGCTCATCCCTACCACCCCCTTTAAATGGGAAATCATTAAGGCTTTGATTGGACACTGTGAACCTCAATTAAATCTCTTTCGATTTGGTGATAAAGAGATGACCCCTACTGTTGAGGAAATTGAAACTATCCTTAGCCTGAGATTTTCAGAGAAAGTGGTGAACCCACCCCTTAAGCCTAGCTATAAAAAAGAAGCTTCCACTTTTTTGGGCATAGGGAAGAAGGATCTAGGGGACTCTAACTCCTTGCTGACCCTATCCAAGCTTTTTTTGATTGAAAAACTTCTAAGGAGTGAAAACCCCCAAGCCCGGTTTAATGCCTTGACATTGATAGTGGTTAACCAACTACTCTTTCCACGGGATGATGATGAGGTAGACTTGGCTCTTATCTCAGTCATATGCCAAGTTAGGAAGCGTGAGAGATTAGCCCCTATGATCTTGGCAGGGATATATCAAGCACTGACAGACTGCTATTTCAGGAAGAGGAAGCGCTTTCTTGCATGTGCCACTATCCTACAAGTAAATCTGATTCCCCCTATCTTTTTTTTTTTAACAACTTACTTGTGAAGCTAAACTTATTGGAAATAAATTGAAATACTCCCTCTTTTTGAAGGTTTGGTTACTTGACCACCTCAGTTAGATTGAGATGATTGATCGTTGCTTTTCTACAAGAATGAAGGTTCTTGTTTTGATGAGTAACCGGGGATGTCCTAACATCCAAGGCAGCAAACAGGGTTGGTTCACCTTCTTAGGTACTCTCCAGGTGTAGACACCCCAAAATTGCGCTGAGAAAATGATGAAAAATTGGCCAAAACCATTCTATATTTTGTAACCAACCCAAAAATTCAGATTGAAATGTTCTTTATTGTATCCGACACAAGTCATCGGATACAAGAAAGAGTTTTTATATCCGACAAAAGTCGTCGGATACAAGCAAGTATTATTGTATCCGACCTGAGTTGTCGGATACAAGGTTTTAGCTTAAAATTAGGGTTTTCAGAAAGTTTTCACTTTTTACCATCATATCCTTTGTTTAAGGAGTGGAAATCTCGGAAATAGCCTTAGGGTTAAGTGGGAGAGTGCTAGACACTTCCTTGTGTCTACCATTAGGGTTCCCCCTAACCCTAGCCTTTGCCTATAAATAGGAGGCCTCTCCTCAAGCAAATGGCCAAGAATTTTTGAGAGCTAGAAGCTGGAGATCGGAGAGCTCTGAGTGAAGAAGGGAACCACTGCCGCATTGCTCCCAGAAACCCAGGTAAGCCTGGAACTTCTTTTATTTTCTATTTTACATTCTAGGGTTAGATCTTTCTTCTACCTTTCTGTAGAATAATGGCCTATTGATTGTGTATGATACCACTTTCCCTACTCAAAGTACCTCGAGACTCCCTCTAGCCGTAAAACGTGAAGAGGGATCTAGGGGAAACGAGACTGGGAATTGATCCTTAGTTATAGAACCCTCTTGATTGGCCTTTTGATTCTATGAAAACCGTTCCATACTCAAAGTACCCCAATACTACTCGAAACTGTAAAACGGAGAAAGAGAACTAAAGGAAACGAGAATGGAACGGAACCCTAGGTTTTTTAGAACCCCATTTGATTGATATGAATGCTATATGTTGTTATGTATGTGATTGAAGAGTTAATTTGTACACATGCACATATTGCACTCGTTTTGTCAGAATCGGCTTGTATTTAGGATCTATTGCATTCATTGTGATAGATCTAAAACAAATAGCCCCAAGCATGTCTGGGATATTTCTTATTGATTTCAAACAAGTTTATCTCGAGTATTGAAGACCTCTAGGTCTAACCTCTCGGATTTGGGCATTTTTGCTCCATTTTAGGGTTTTGGCATATTCTCTTTTATCGAAGAGAATGGTGAGCCAAATTCGTGCCCTATTTCCTCCTAGAGGTTTTTCAATACTTTTTCAAATGATTTTGATTTATATTGCACGGACTCCACACACTCAATCACCGTTTTAGATTGATTTTACCTAAAAATGGCAAAACTGGACAGCATCTGTACCCTAACTTCGGACACTCATAAATTCATCATCCGGATGAATTTTGGA
This sequence comes from Buxus sempervirens, assembly GCA_947561395.2. Taxonomy (NCBI): domain Eukaryota; kingdom Viridiplantae; phylum Streptophyta; class Magnoliopsida; order Buxales; family Buxaceae; genus Buxus; species Buxus sempervirens. The sequence continues at coordinate 26,649,582 of OX387185.1, read as the reverse complement.
GTGATTCCAAAGACATGTGAAATTTGAGACTATCTAGTTCATGTTTGTAAAATTTCGTCAATTTTTATGAAGTGGATTTTTGACACCATTCAGTCGAAGTTGATAGGTCAGTTCAGGCCAGATTGCTGAACCTGTCACTTCGAATGAGCACCATCTGCTGGATTTAAGTCTGATTTGAGTGCTTTTAGTTTTTGTGTTTTCCTTTGGGATTCTACTTTCAAATCCAATTGGTTTCATAATTTTTTGATTTCATTTGTGTCTTGGGGAATAGATTTACTCAGAACTGCTCAACAGCATACTTCTGGGCTAATCTGTGATCTTCGGGGCCTATTTGGGTGGTCACCCAAGGCACATCCGGATGAATTTTTTTATGAGGCTAATTTCATTTGAAATATGGCCCTACATACTTCATTCATGCAAAATTTCAAGGATTTATATTGAGCCAATTTTTCCAAATGAATTTCCAAAGTTGCCTACTTGTTACTTTTACCGATTTCCAACAGCAAATTTTAAATGAACATAACTCTTAGGATTTTAACCGGATTTAATTGAAAATTTTCATGAGTCTTCTATTTATCATAATCTTTTAAATGGATTTGGTTTGATTCAATTTGAATTTGATTTGAATGATTTATGGTCAAATGGCTCCATCTTTTACCGAATTTTCTGGATTTATCTTAACTTGTTTGTGTCCAAGTTTATCTTTGATTTCCATTTAAATGGTGATGTCCCAGAAATTATACTTCCATAAAAGAAAGTCTTAGATTCATTGGACTTCTCATGTGGAGGGATCATACATGTGTTTGATCCTTTTTCAAGCCTTTTTGATAATTTTGATTAGCAAGCTTTCTTTTATTTTGAGCATGAACAACACTTGGCAACCACCTTGTGTGGGTGAATGGGGGTGCCTAACACCTTCCCCCGTTCATAATCTAATCCCCTTACCCATCTCTTGATTTTATTTTCAAATAGAGTAATCTTTACTCTAGATTTGCCTTTTTGCTTACTTTGATGATTTTTGGTGTCCATTCACACCTAAAATTGAATGGTGGCGACTCTCCCTTTTTGTTGAGCTTGTGTGATGATGAAGGAAATCTTCTAGGTGATTTTTCCATGTCTCACAATTGGCGACTCTGCTGGGGACTTGTGGATTTAAGCCATGATTGGTGTATTTGTTCATGCTTTTTCTTTGTTTTTTTTATGCTTGCAATTTTGCCTACTTTACTTGTGCATATTGTATCTCAAACCTGATTTGTATGAAAAAAAATAATTTTTCACATGGATAAAAACATGAATGTGTTGCTTGATTGTGTTTAGGAATATGTTTAGGGAAAAGCCTATCTTGTAATATGACTTGGCGGTATTTTTTGATAGCATGTGTTATTTTGGGTTTCCATACCATGAGCTGAACATAAAAAATTTTTAAGAACATGAAATCTGGAAATATGTATATGTTTGGGGGTGTTTAGCACCATGCTTAGGATTTTTACACTATCAAGGCATGCTATGTTGAACCAGATTTTTTATGCCCAGATTTGATAACATGTGCAATCCAGATTTGGAGGATAAATTCAAGCTAGGAAAACATGTTCAGTGCAGATTTTAATGTCATATGATAACATGTTCAATAGAGATTAGAATAACATGCTCAATTTAGTTTTTAATGTGCACATGCTTTGGTACCAATGTTGCATGATAACATGTTCATTTCAGAATTTTTATACCATATTTTAAGCATGAGTAGGATGAATAGCAAATCTGAACATTTGAAAGATATTTTGGGGTATTTTAGCATGATCAAGCATGATGGGTGATTTTTTTGTACAATAATATAACATGTACATATGCTTGTTCGAAGTTTTTGTATGGATGTATGAGCATGCTTAGGTTAGGTAGTTTGCCTTGTTCCTTTGTGCATATTTCCAATGAGATATTTGTATTATACCTTGCCTTGGCTTGAAATTGTATGCATGGCTACAAAAAGAGTGGCAAGGGGCTGGGACATTGTAAATGCACCTTTAATTTTAAATGCACTTGAGCACTTTAAACTCTTTGCACGGCCTACCCATTACTTATAGGAAGTTGAACCCGAATGTGTGTAGCTTGGTGCAACGAGGTCGATACTTTGGAAAGCGAAAGTGAAAACATTTCCCTTAGAATTTGAGTCAATGATGTGATGACAATGAGATCTGTGATTCGATTCCGGGCATCACTAGACTTAAGTTCTAAGTTGCCAATTAAGCCAAACCCAAAAACCATACGCTTGAAGGTGGAGAAACACGTTTTCAACTAAAGTAAACAATTACATTTGGGGAATTGGGTGTAATTGTGGAGAGGACGTTTGCATGTTTCACAGGCCAAGGTATAATATGAATACCATATTGAAGGTAACACAAGGTGGCAAGGTAAAGCCATGTTTCTTTTTTTATTATCTTCATGTAAATTAAAAGCCATGGTGTCCATATGCTTGGGATGAAATTTTTCCCAAAAGTGTTTGTAGCCTAAGGTTGGTGTAACCTATAGGAAGAGTTTTCAACTCAATTTAGAAGTCGTCCTACCCAAAGTCCATGTAGGAGGCAACCAAGAGTACAAAATCCATGAATTGGTGTATAACTTTTGAGGGTACAAGTACCCTCATGAATTTGTGCATTTTGCAAGTATGGTGTCAAAGCCCAATTTGAGACTAAAATTAGAGGCCAAGTCAAGGTGAACATTAAGTGGGAATGAAAATAATATGATCTAGTGAAAAAATGAGTCAAAAAGGATCATTTCGGCATTAATCGACAACTCAGGTCAGTTAAGCCACACTTTATTCTTATCCGACATATGTCATCGGCAAAAAGGATATATGCATTTATCCGATCAATTGTATCGGATACAATAAGGCATAGCCTTAGCCGACATGTCATGTCGGATATAGCCGAAAACTTGCAAATGGATTTTTCATCCCCATTTTTCAAGAATAAAATGCCTAAAACACTGTAAATAATCTGTGGGCACCCAAAGAGAATATGAAAAGATAATTCAAGTGTTCAAAGAAAAAAAATCTCACTAAGGATTTAACTTAATTTTGAAACACAAATCTACCATTTTACCCTCAAGATACATTAAGGGAAACCAAGGTATCACATTTCCTAATACCAATTCACCTCAAACATGTTTGAATCAAACTATTGAACTTGAAAACTGAGGAAATTCAGCAAATAAAAAAAATAAAATAAAAATAAAAAATAAAAAATTAAAAAAAACCTTTGGTTGGTCACTAGTACCAATTAAATCAAAAATTTGTGGGACACTTGGAAGCCCTAGAATATTCCAAAAAAACCTTTGGTTGGTCTTTTTCTCCAAACAAATCAAAACTTTGTGGGACACTTGGAAGCCCTAGAATATTCCAAAAAAACCTTTGGTTGGTCCTTTTCTCCAATCAAATGAAAACTTTGTGGGACATGATAAGTCATGAAAATACCACATTATAGCACATTAATTTCATGACTTATCTGGTTTTATTTCATATTTAATTCCCAATTTTACTTAGAAATTGTCAAAGTCGTTCATCTTTGTATTTTATTTCCATTGTTTAAATTGTGCCTAATTTGTTGATGTAGAGATACTCTTGGTGGTTATAGAAGTCACGGTTCAAACGGCATAACATTCGGAGTCAAATTTCAGAGGTTATGATCAACGTTCGCTGGCCGTTCGACTGTCGTTCAAACGTTAGGGTTCTACAGAGAAACCCAAGAGTAGCGTTCGCTAGCCGTTCGACTGTCGTTCGAACGTTAGTGTTCTGCAGAGAAACCCGAGAGTAGCGTTCGCTGGCCGTTCGATGAACGTTCGAACAAGAGAAGAGGAAACAGTTGTTTGACTTGAACGTTCGACCTGCGATCAACAGTCTTTTGAATAATCAAGTAGTAAAAACTATTATAAAATTCTGAACTTTGCGGATTTGTTTCCTTTTTCTTGGGGATCTTCTTCTAGCTTTTAGGAGGATTTTAAGGGGTTTCTAATTGAAGAGATTATTTCGTTTTTGGACTTCTAAGTTGTGGATATACAAGAAAAGGAAGTTCTCTTTTACTTAGGAGTTTTATTGGAAGGAAAGTTTCTATTCCTCTTCAAGGATTCTTGGGCAAGCTTATGTGATTTCTATAAAGGAGAGAGCTGGAACGTGAAAAGTGAGAGTTGATGCTGGGAACGGGAGAAGGAAGCTGGAACGTGGGAGAGATCAGAGCTTGGATCGTCATTAGTTTATTTCTTCTCTTTTCTTCTCTTTCTTTTGTTATACTCTGTTTTTGATGGTTGTTCTTAGTTCAATCATGAACTAACTTTTATTACTAAGGCTTTGATGTAATCTAAACATGATGCTTTAATTTTGAATATTATTGCTAATGAATTTATGATTCTTTCTTTGAGTATTTTATTATTGTGCTTAATCCAATTGAGTACTTGATCACCATTCAATTGTATTTGGTAGTTGTATTGAGACCGAGAAGAGATATACAATTTTAGTTCCTGTGATAAAATACCATATTCTACATGTTGATAGAGATATTGGCATGGTTTATGTAGCTTTGTGATTTGTACATGAAAGTCCACAGATCTTAATGTGCCTTTTTGCTTTTAAATTCACATAGAGATATCGTGAGTTATCGTGGGGAGGTAAGTTCGTTGGTGCTCGAGAGAGACCATTGGATAGAATAGGGATTTTCGCTTTCAAATTGGATTATAAAATTCAGTAGCACGTGTATTCAAGAGTTAAATGCCTTAGTATTTTTAATCTCTTATTGAATCTTACTCTTACTGAAAGAGTAGAGGACTACTCTTTAGGTCCACGATCTATAACAATTCAGAATTGAACAATGCGGAAACAATACACAGAGAATTATACGAGGAAACCTGGATCCAGATCCAGGAAAAACCTCGAGTCTATATGAGGCGACTAACCCTTCGAAATCCACTATTGAATGAAAAGACAATTACAAAGGAGTACATACTTAACCTTTACAATTTGACTCACTCAACAGCAATTAACAGTTCGAATCCACGAACTGCAACACAGCTTGAATCCACAAGCTGCAGAACACGATCAGTCCAGATCGCAAACAATCACTCACCAGTGATCCACAGTTCGAATCCACGAACTGCAACACAGCTTGAATCCACAAGCTGCAGAACACGATCAATCCAGATCGCAGCAATCCTCTCAGAATCCACTGAGACGATCCAATGCAGTAGGAATCCACCTACGCATCAATCAAGGCCAATCACCAGTCCAGGCGATCACACGATCAGATGAAGTTCCGAATTGAAGAAGAATCCTCTATCTTCAATTCCAGGCGATCTATCTCAGATCTCCCCCTCACTCGATCGCCGACTCTCTAAAGAAGATTTGATCGAATCTCAAACACCTCAAGATTCGAAATCCAAATGATCCGAAGAAAAAGTCAGGATTAAAAATTACAACTCGTCTATTTAAAGAATAAAACTCAGATCGCGTCGAGCGCTGGTAGCGTCGTGAAGCGATCGATGTAGACGGCTGGTGGCGAACTCAAGTCCCGCTCAGAGTAAGTTGAATCAGTTAAAAGCGCGCTGCTAGCGAGAGAGTACGCGGCAGGTGCACGAACCTTTCTTTCAAAACACGAATTCCCTTATGCGCTGCCAGCGGGGTGGCAGCGGCGTGGTAGCAGTGTGGTGGCATCAACTTCTTCTTCTTTACTAAATTCACTGAATTTTCATTGTTTAATCTGCACATCTTGAAGCTTCATTAGAAGACATAATTTGTCAATCATTTGCCATAACAGGAGTGTGAGTTTTCACACTTACACTTACATTTCTTAGTTAATAATTTTAATTGCTAGTTAAACCCCATCTCACTTTTTGATTATTCAAATAGAATTTAAGATAGAAATTTCAGTATTTAGTAGCTACAATTCCCTGTGGGTTCGACACTCTATTTCATCACTTTATTACATGTTACGAATTCGTACACTTGCGAAAAAGTACATCAGGACACTTGGAAGCCCTAGAATATTCCAAAAAAACCTTTGGTTGGTCCTTTTCTCCAATCAAATCAAAACTTTGTAGGACACTTGGAAGCCCTAGAATATTCCAAAAAAACCTTTGGTTGGTCCTTTTCTCCAATCAAATCAAAACTTTGTAGAACACTTGGAAGCCCTAGAATATTCCAAAAAACCTTTGGTTGGTCCTTTTCTCCAATCAAATCAAAAATTTGTGGGACACTTGGAAGCCCTAAAATATTCCAAAAAAAAAAAAATCTTTGGTTGGTCCTTTTCTCCAATCAAATCAAAAATTTGTGGGACACTTGGAAGCCCTAGAATATTCCAAAAAACCTTTGGTTGGTCACTAGTACCAATCAAATCAAAAATTTGTGGGACATTTGGAAGCCCTAAAATATTCCAACAAAAAAAAAAACAAATAAATCCGGACTTGTGTTCACCTAACTCACTTATCTACATTTATAGGAGTATGACTCGAATTAAATGGGAGCTGACATGTTTCTTTCTTCCCCAGGTACACATACTTGCAATCATTGCTCCCGTGACCAGATCCAAAGCTCGAGCAATGAATACTGAAGAGAACCAAGCTCAAGCTACTGTCCCCGCTCAGGACTTTGCTCAACTGCAAGAGCAAGTGGCTGGACTGGCCAAGATGCTAGGAGACCTACTGGCGGCTCAGGCCCAAAACCAAGCCTCAACTTCCCATCAAGCATCACTACCTCAAACCTACGTTCCACCCCCAGCTCAACCTATACCTGAGCCCATTTCTGAACTTGTCCATGAACCTATCTTGATCAGGGAAAATACTGTGGAGTATGAGAAAGAGATGGAAAAGGAAAAAGCCAGGGAGGAGATGGAAAGGAAACTTCTACACAAGATAGAGATGATCCAAGAAGAACTCAAGGAGGTGAAGGGAGGAAACAGTTATGGAGGCACCACCTTCGACGATCTGTGCATATACCCAGATGCATGCCTACCGGCAAAGTTCAAGTGCCCGGACTTCTATAAATATGATGGCACGGGCTGCCCAATGAGCCATCTAAAATTATACTGCGGAGGATTTGTGCCAGTTTGGCCGGGATGATGGCATACTAATCCAACTCTTCCAGAGGAGTTTGACAGGATCAGCTCTTAGGTGGATTGCCACGGTGGACCATGGAAGGATCAGAAAGTGGAAGGACTTGGCCGACGCTTTTCTGGACCAGTACAAGTTTAACTCGGAGATCGTGCTAGATCGGTATGACATGATGAGGATGAGTAAGGGAAAAGAGGAATCTGTGCGGCAATATGCTAAGAGGTGGAGAGAGGCTGCCTCCCAGGTCAGGCTGCCTATGTTGGAGCCTGAGATGATCTCAATGTTCGTAAGCACACTGGGGCAGCCCTTCTATAATCATCTAGTGGGTCAGATTACCACCAATTTTTCAGCCTTGGTACAGGTGGCTGACCGGATCAAGGAAGGGGTCAGGTCAAGAAAACTCGTTGATTACTCTGCGTTGGCTGGACAATCAGATTCCTTCACTTCCCTGGCACAGAAGAAGGGAACTGGGTTCAAGAAGAACGGGGCAAGAAAAGAAGGAGAAGTGAACTTGGTGCAAGCTCCTCCTCCTAAGAGGCCACTCAACATTAATGTTTCTGCACCCCAGCAGGCCCAACAGTCATATCAGACCCCGCTCAATGTTAATTTCTCCCCCTCTGTGCTTGCAAATCAAAGGAGGGCTTTTACTAAGGAGGAGAGGGATGCCTGGATGGCAGCAAGGAGGAGTAGAGTTTTTACCCCCTTCCTGTGTCTCTTTCCCAATTGTTGCCAACCTTACTGAAAGGGGAGTATGTGACCTTGAAGGAGCCCAGCCCGAATGCCTCGAAGGGGAGGAATTTTGATCCAGCAGTCACTTGTGACTTTCACATGGGTGCACCGGGGCACTCTACAGACACTTGTTGGGTTCTGAAGCACGCGGTTCAGGATCTATTGGATCAGAAAGCCCTGGTCTTTAATACTGCTGCACCTGCCCCGTCAGGAAATGATATTGGGCAAAACCCTCTACCTTATCACAATGGGGCAGGCCCGTCCAACTCAATCACGGCCATATCCTCCATGAGAAGGACCTTCGACCCATCTCAACTGATAGCTTCCGTGGGGACCTCGGTCAAGGTCCATTTCTTTCAAGAGAGAGAAGAGGAGGAGGTCAATGTCATCTCCAAGAAGAATGATTGTGCCGCAGAGGATATTAGTTCCTCCCTGAATCGGGTCTCCTCCCTTATGGCCTAAATAAACATTGCAAGACCTCCTTTGGTCTTTAATTGCAATTCACCCACTTGTTCTCCATCCCAGACATCAAAAGCTCCCTTGGTCATCCAATGTGACCCCACCACTGTATCCGTTACTTCTTCTATTCCAAAAACTCCCAAGCAGTTTTTACCTTTGGTGGTAAATGTTCCACCTATCTATCATGTTAAAAACCCAACTCCTACATCTCGGTCCAAACGCCAACCGCTTGTGATCCATGTCCCAAAACTTGCCTATTCTGAGTCAGCTGTAACATAGAATTATAGTAGGGGAATGATCATGAACTAGAACCAGGAAGAGGTGAACCTCGTGACGAGGTTAGGAAGATGTATAGAAGGAGTAGAAAAAGAAAAAGAAAAAGAAACAGAAGTGGAGAAGGAAAGAAAAGAAACAGAAGAAAAAAGAAAAATGAAGGGAAAAACCAAAGTAGGAGAAGACACCCCCAGGGTGCAGAAAATGAGGCAGTAGACCTCATCAAAATAATAAAGAAAAGTGAATTTAATCTTGTCGATCAGCTAAACAAGGTCCCGGCCCAGATTTAAATACTGGGCCTTTTGCTAAATTTAGAAAAGCACAAGGACGCATTATTAAGGGTTTTTTAGAGTGCACATGTATCCCAGACTATTGATCCGGACCAACTAGGCAAAATGGTTGGTCAAATCTTGTCACACAATGTGATAAGTTTCTCCGAAGGTGAGATAAGCCCACGTGGGTGCTACCATGTTGACCCTTTGCACATCACAGTGCTTTATAAGGGCAGTATGGTGGCACGGGTTCTGATTGACAATGGGTTGGCTTTAAATGTCTGCCCATTAATCACTTTTGTCAAACTTGGTCTGGATCAATCCAAGATCAAGCAAAATGGGAGGATTGTGAGAGCTTTTGATAGCTCTAAGACACACTCCCTAAGGGAGATTGAACTGCCGGTCACAATTGGACCGAATATCTTCAATATCACATTTGAAGTGATGGATATCCCTGTATCCTTCAATCTGCTCCTAGGGCGGCCGTGGATACACTTGGCTAGGGCAATACCATCCACACTTCACCAAAGGGTGAAGTACATAAGAGAACAAAGGGTGATAACTGTCCTAGCTAAGAATTTGGTACCTCCCATTGTGTCACTTGACGTACCCTTCATCAATGTGGATTTAACTGTCGACAAGATTGCGTTCCACTCCTTTCAATTTGAAACAATCAATTTCATACCTGGGGGGTGTGAGAAAAAAGAAGAGAAAGGGACTACTGCATAGAAAATGGTAAGGAAAGTGATGGAAAAATATCACTTTCACCCGGGGAAAGGCCTGGGAATTAATTTGCAGGGGATGTTAGAGCCAATCAGGGCCAAGAAGCTGGTCCCTAAAGTAGGGTTGGGATTTAAACCTAGAGGATGGAGAAGGATGAAGCATGAAGAAGGAGAGAAGAGAAGAAGAGGAAATTTCCCTCATTTAAGGGACCTAAACCCTCATATACAATCCAACAGTCTCCTCCTATGGATCAATCCAAACCCCCGTACCGAAATATCAATCCTTTCCAAAAGCCATCTGTTCCAACCCTGCAACCCTATAATCCACCTGCTACAATTGAAACAGTGGGCAAGCCTGGGTCACAACCAAGCAGCAGATGGACTTCTCCAAAGATGTCGAGGCTTTCTTCACCATGACTGAAGTCGAAAGAACAGAAGCAGATAAGGAGCTGCCTTTCATTGATTGGGCAGCGGTTAAAATTCCAGATGAGGTCATATCTGGATTGGGCTCTGTGGCAGAAAAGGGCAGTACAACTCATCCGGTGATGATGGCATTGGATTCTGGGTTTGAGGAGCAGGCTTGCACAATTTCCCCTGCTCTTGAAAAATTTATTTTGAACAATTGGGAGGAAACTCCCCTTACCTTTGAAGCAGCATTTGTTTGGCAAACAGACGCGGCTTCCAAAAAAAACTCCATTAGTGGAATGCCATTTCCCTGAACGTCCTAATGAGCCTTCGTCTTCAGGGAATGTTTTTGTAGGAGGCTCACAAAAAACCCAAAAGGATTTTTCTATTTTTTCTAGAAAATTTAATTTTTTCAAAAAGGTCCAAACCACTTATGAACCATATAAGCAAACAGAATTAGATCAGGTTGAATATGACTTCGACCTTGAGCTCGACTTTGACCTCATGGGGATCGAAGAAGAGACTGAGGTCGAAGAAGAAGACCTTCCAAAAGAAATTGAATATCAATTGGAACGTCATGAAAAGGGGGTCCAACCTAATATTGAGGAGACCATCTAATTAAATCTTGGGACCAAAGATGACCCAAAAATAGTGAAAATCAGGGCATGCTTGTCTGATGTGCAGCGTGATGAAATGACACAGTTCTTGGCAGACTATAAGGATGTATTCGCTTGGTCATATCGGGACATGCCGGGGTTGGACACTGACATGGTGGTGCACAAGTTGCCAATTTTACCAGGGGTCAAGCCAATTAAGTAGAAGCTGAGAAGATAGAAACCTGAATGGACCTTGAAGATCAAGGATGAAGTGGTCAAGCAATTCCAAGCAGAATTTTTGGTGTCCCCACATACCCCGAGTGGCTCGCAAACATAGTGCCAGTACCAAAAAAGGACGGGAAAGTCAGAATGTGTGTGGACTACAGAGATCTGAACAAGGCAAGCCCAAAGGATGATTTTCCGCTTCCACACATCGACATCTTGGTGGACAACACTGCTGTACATAGCCTGTTCTCATTTATGGACGGCTTCTCTGGGTACAATAAGATCAAAATGGCTAAGGAAGATCAAGAGAAAACAACGTTCATCACACCTTGGGGTACTTTTCACTATACGGTCATGCCGTTTGGGCTTAAGAATGCCGGGGCAACATACCTGTGGGCCATGACAGCATTATTTCATGACATGATCCACAAGGAGATGGAGGTCTATGTGGACGATATGATTGCCAAATCATACAAAGAAGAGGACCACTTGATCAATCTGAAGAAGGTGTTTGATCGACTCAAGAAGTACAGTCTACGGCTTAACCCGGTTAAATGCGTCTTTAGGGCTACATCAGGAAAGTTGCTGGGATTTATAGTGAGTAGAAGAGGAATTGAGATCGACCCAGCTAAAGCTAAAGCCATAATTGAAATGCCATCACCCAGAACAGAGAAGGAGGTTAGGGGTTTTCTTGGAAGAATCCAATATATAAGCCGGTTCATAGCACAGCTCACTGCTATCTGTGAACCGATTTTCAAGCTTCTGAGAAAGGATAACCCGACGGTTTGGAATGAGGATTGCAAGCAGACCTTTGATACAATCAAGAAATATTTGCTGAATCTACCTGTGCTAGTGCCACCAACTCTAGGAAGACCACTGCTTCTGTACTTGTCAGTGTTGGAAACATCGATGGGATGTGTCTTGGGGCAGCACGATGAGACTGGTAGAAAGGAAAGGGTCATTTACTATCTGAGTAAGAAGTTTACAGAATATGAAGCTAAGTACTCACCACTGGAAAAGACCTGTTGTGCTTTAGTGTGGGCAACTCAAAGACTAAGGCATTATTTCCTTAGTCACTCCACATTATTGATATCCCGGATGGACCCTTTGAAGTACTTATTTGAGAAACCGACACTAACAGGCAGAACGGCAAAGTGGCAGCTGTTACTATCCGAGTTTGACCTCACGGACATCACTCAAAAAGCAATTAAGGGTCAAGCCATTGCTGATCACTTGGCTGCACATCCTTTACCGGAATATCAACCTTTGAAGACCAACTTTCCTGATGAGGCAATTTTATTTACTGAAGAGAAGGAGAGTGAAAGCTATTGGCAGATGTTCTTCGATGGGGCTGCCAACATGAATGGAAATGGAATTGGGGCAGTTTTGGTCAAACCAGATGGGTCCCACATCCCAATTGCAATGAAGTTGAGATTCTAGTGCACAAACAACCTTGTGGAGTATGAAGCATGCATAATTGGGTTGCAAGCTGCTATAGACCATGAAGTGGAAGAACTTGACGTATACGGGGATTCGAGTCTTATCATCTTTCAAACAACTGGTGAATGGAAAACCAAGGATCACAAATTGATCCCCTATCACCAGTATTTGGAAGAAATAAGCACGAAATTTACTCGAATTTCCTTCAACTATATGCCAAGGGCCAAAAATCAGTTTGCGGATGCTTTAGCAATGTTGGCTTCCATGGTCAGCATGCCAGAAGGGGTAGATATTAAAACACTGGAAATTGAGGTCAGAGATGAACCGGCTTATTGTCTTGTTCTAGAGGGAGCACCAGAAGAGGAAGTACCGTGGTTTCAAGACATCAAAAATTTCTTGAATGATCGGAGTCTACCAAAAAATGTCACTTCTACTGAAAAAAGGACAATACAGAGATTAGCTGGTCAATTTCTATTAAGTGGTGGACAGTTGTACAAGAGATCACATAATGACATTCTGCTCAAGTGTGTTGCTAAGGCTGAGTCGAAAAGGTTGATTGAAACTGTACATGGAGGAGTCTGTGGACCCCATATGAACGGACACATGCTTGCAAAGAAGATTCTGAGGTTGGGATACTATTGGTCGACGATGGAGCATGATTGCTATGTACATGTCAAGAGTTGTCATCAATGTCAAATATATGCAGATAACAACCATGCACCCCCAAGTGAGTTGCACAACATGACATCACCATGACCCTTCTCCATGTAGGGCATAGATGTCATCGGCATGATTTCCCCTAAGGCATCGAACGGGCACAGATTTATCCTGGTAGTGATTGACTATTTCACCAAGTGGGTAGAAGCGGCTTTATATGCGAATATCACAAGTAGTCATGTTCTTAAATTTTTGAAGCACAACATCATTTGTCGCTATGGACTACCAAGTGCCATAGTATCAAACAACGCTTCAAATATTAAGAACAATGATATGAAGAAGTTATGTGAGCAGTTTTAGATCACCCACCACAAGTAAGCTCCATACAAGCCAAAGATGAATGGGGCAGTAGAAGCCGCAAACAAAAATATAAAGAAAATCATTCAGAAAATAGTATTAAGTTACAAGGATTGGCATGAAATGCTACCACTTGCTCTACATGCCTACAGAACCTCAATCCGGACTTCAACTGGGGCAACCCCATATTCCCTAGTCTATGGGATGGAAGCATTTTTGCCAGTGGAAGTAGAAATCCCATCACTTAGAGTGCTCATGGAGGCTAAATTGGAAGAAGCTGAATGGATACAGTCAAGACACGATCAACTCAACCTGATAGAAGAGAAGCGTTTGAAGGCGCTTTGTCATTGCCAATTGTACCAGAAGAGAATCGCCTGGGCCTACAATAAGAAGGTGAAGCCCAGAACTTTTCAAGAAGGAAACTTGGTGCTAAAGAAAATCTTATCATTTTTGGAAGATCCTTGTGGGAAATTCAAGCCAAATTAAGAAGGGCCTTATGTTGTCAAGAAGGTCTTGTCGGGGGGTGCACTCATCTTGACAGAAATGGATGGGACAGATTTTCCTGAGACAATTAACTCTGATGTAGTAAAAATGTATTTTCCTTGAATGAATATTACTAGGAAATGATCCGAGGCCATTTTTCCTAATTTCCCTCAAATTTTAATCCCTAGTCTAGCCAAGTCGAGTCGGTTTGTTTCTTTGATAAACCTAAATTGGACTTACAGTCTTATACTGGGGCAAAACAAATCGGGGCGAAAAGAAAAAAAAAAGAGAAAAAGAAAAGCAAAAAAGCAAAGAATATTGGCAAATGAAAGCCAAAGGCAAAAAAGGGAAGAAAAGGATACATTTTGGGGAAATGGGGCAAATTCATCATGACTGTAAGTCCGGTTGACCTATTTTCACCTTTAGCAAATTTTGAGCCTTTAATACCTTTTTTTTCATAAACCGAGCCTAGCCTTTGTTTCGTCCTATTCTTAAGCCCTCGGTGATTTTAGTATATTCATGCAAATTTCAGAGTAAGATTGGTGATGACAGAATCCAGAAGTCGGCCCTAGTGAAAACCGTAACTGGCGCTAGGGGCAATATTGGCAAAAGAAAAAAAGAAAAAAAAAGGTAAATCAAAGGTTGAGTTGATCATGTTATCCAAGCTTGAAGAGAAATCAGCACGAGTACTGAGACTGAGCAGATTGGTAATAACGGGGTCGAACATGGAGGAAAAACCATTTGGGGATGATTCTAAAGATTAACGGATTTGATCTCTCCCTATTGCTTGGATTACCCCTTTCATTATTCAACTTGATTTCAATTCTTTTAATTGTGTGGGATAAAGTGTTTTGGACCAAAATTCAAAAAATTAATAAAATACAAAAAAACAAAAAACAAAAAAAAAAATATTCTGACCAGTGATGAGAAATCAAATACTTTTCATAAAACCTTTGTTTTTACAAGCATCTGAGAATTCTGAGGCCAATAGTATAAAAACTTATTTTGAATAAAATCCTTTGTCTTTCCACTATTGGAGTTTGCTTTGATACAAAGGCATGAAAAAAAATTGCAATAAAGTGAGCTAATCCCTATCCCCCGGCTGCTCCTTAAGCTCTCGAATCCGAGCCACCTGAGCTGCAATAACTCCAGAAGCCCCCTCTACATCCGGATCGCTCAAAAAAGAGATGACCTCATCTGAAAGGGCCTGCCTGATCCTCATGCCTCTAAGGTTGGCTAAAGCATCCTGGTGCTTCTGCCGTAGCACTAGGACTTCGAAACGGCGAGCCTGCCTCTGCTCCTCGAGTTGCTTTTCCATTGCAAGACGGTGGGATACCTGCTCTTCAAGTTGCCTCTCCAGATCAAGACCTCGTATCCTAGGCTCCTGGGCCTTTCGTACCCATATCTGCTGAAGTTGCTTATGAGATGCTCTTTCAAACTCCAAGATGTCTTCATAAGTGGAAGCCAAAACTGCAGGAGGATCCTCGGGTACTGGGGCTTGACTCTGAATCTGCTCCTTGATCCAGAAGTGGTAGTCCTTCATATGAGACACTGAAAAGACTGGGCCCTGCATGAAACGAACATAGGACCATTCCCTCATCAACCAAGCATTCAGCTTCATGGTGGTGGGTGAAAGTGGCCCAAGGTAGTCCTCGTATCCACTTGGGATTATAATCCCTTGGGTCGCTCTGAATTGCCAAAGAACTCGCAAGGGGAAGTAGAGCACAGCATATCTCAAGCCCGCTAGAACCAAAAAGTTGCTGTCTTTGAAACTGATCACAGTCTCTACATTGGGTTGATAAGAACTAGGCCAACTCACCTGATCATCCTGGAGTGTATTCAAGAAAGAAAACCAACCCTGTTTGCCTCCTAGAATGTCAGGACACCCCTGGTTGCTCATCAAGACCAGAACTTTCAGGCTTAGAAAGAAGTGTCGATTGATCTCCTCAATTTGACTCAGGTGGTCAAGTAACCAAAGCTACAGAAAAGGAGAAATAGTTCAATATATTGTAGAGCAAAAAAAAAAAGAAGAAAAGAGAAGGAATTTTACCTGTAGGATAGGGGCACATGACAGGAAGCGCTTCTTCTTCCTGTGATAGCAGTCGGTCAATGCCTGGTACATCTCTACCAAAATCATAGGGGCCAATCTCTCCTGCTCCCTAACCTGACAGACGACTGAAATCAGGGCCAAGTCAACTTCATCATCATCCCGTGGGAAAAGTAGTTGGTTAACCACTATCAGGGTTAGGGCATTGAACCTAGCTTCCTTGTTTTCCCCCCTCAAAAGCTTCTCAGTCAAAAAAGACTTAGATAAAGTCAAAAGGTGTCAGAATCTCCTAAATCCTTCTTCCCTATGCATAGAAAGGTGGAAGCCTCTTTCTTGTAGCTAGGCTTAAGGGGTGGGTTCACTACTTTCTCTGCAAACCTCAAGCCAAGGATAGTTTCAACCTCTTCAATGGTTGGGGTCATCTCTTTGTCCCCAAATCGGAATAGGTTCAAGTCAGGTACCCAGTGACCAATCATAGCCTCAATAATTTCCCACTTAAACGGGATGGAGGGGATAAGCAAGGTGTGACCTAGATGAATAGAATCCCATCTAATCTCTTCATCAAGGGTCATAGAGTTAACCCACCGAGTGTAGAATGAATCTACAAGGTTGTACCTAATGCGATTAGGGGGTTTGGCTCTAAAACGTTGTTTTGCAGGGGGCGTTGTGTTGACAGACAATAATGGGGCAGAAGATGATTCGGAAGCCATTAGGGATGATTGGAGCTTGCTAAGAATCAATGGGAGGAGGAAAGAGGCGAAAAGGGGGTTTTCTAAGCTCAAAAACTCGTAAAAATGACTCAAATCCCGAGGCCAATTGCTTTTATAGCATGTTTTAATGTATCCGATATATTAGATCGGATACAAAAGCTTTTGTTCATATCCGACACAAAATGTCGGATACAAGAGAAATTGCTTGTATCCGACATATTACGTCGGATACAAAAAAATGTCAATGTATCCGATCTAATATGTCGGATACAAGGAAAAAAAGCAAAAAAAGAGAGAAGGAAGAAAATTTTGAACTTTTACCTGTTTCACCTGTAAAAAAGTTTAAATTGCATAAAAATGAGAAGAAAAAAAGAGCAGAACAAGAGAGAATGAATAAAAAGTTTTTTTTCATATATATACAAGTCTCGTTTATACAAGGGTAATGTAAACATTGTAAGTCCTAATCTCCTACTCCTGTGCAGGATCATCCCCGCGTCCTCTACCCCGTGCTCCTCTGCGGCCTCTACCTCGAGATGGTCAGTGCCTAAAGATATGTGTCAGAAGGCGTTCGGCGAGATAGCGTGGTGTCCGGCCCAAAAAGGACTGAATCTGATACTCAAGGCAGTAGGCCGAGTTGTCAGGAAGCGGGCCAGGAACAGAATCTGATGAGGAAGCCTTAGGCTCAACAGGAACAGGCTCGGCTGGCAAGATAGCCGCCTCGGGCTCAACTGGGTCCTCAGCCACAGCAGTCTCCACTCCTGCAGCTCTAGAAATCTCGGCAGCAGCAGCAGGAGGATCAAGAACAGAAACAGCTGGATTAATGGAAATAAAGTCAGAAATTGAAGTACCCAAAATAAACCAAAGAGGTGAAACTAAAGAAAACTTACCAAGGATGTCAGGAGCAGGAGCAGGAGCCACCACAGGAGATGAGGTGCTAATAGGATCTGCATGAGCAGGAGCCACCATAGGAGATGAGGGGCTGGTAGGATCCGCAGGAGCAACAACAGCAACCGGGTCAGGAACAGGAGATGCAACCGGGCCAGGAACAGCGACCGAGGCGTCCTCGGGATCAGCAGCCCAGACAGGAGATGGACGAGAAACAGGAGGGTCTAGGTCAACTGTGGCATCATGATCGGGGACCGGATCCTGCAAAAGTCAAACGGTTCATATCAGAATGGCGGGGAAACATAGAAATGAAAGGAATGGAGTTGTGAAGAACTAAATACCTGTCTAGCCCTAAGCTCATCAACCAAAGCCTCTAGCTCTCTGATCTGGGCATCTCTCTGGGCCACAGTCGCATCATGCTCGGCAATCATATCATCGACTGCGGCTCGCTGACTCTGGAACTAATCCTGCAAAGCATTCAGCTCATCTACCTGCCAATAAGAACGGGATTAGAATCATAAATGTTGAAGTAAAGGAGATAAGATAAGAGAAGGTGACTTACAGTATCATCGTGAACTCGGATGTAGATCCCACCGATCTCTGTCACTCCAGCGCGAGTGGGTCGATCCATTCGGCACCCAATGGATACCCTCCTGATCCACTCGCCATAGTCCCTAGCTACTGTAAGCCCCTCTGCATCCTGATACTGATCAAACTGGTCAATATCAAACCCGGGGAGGAGGGTGTCGGGATCCACAGGAGGAGGAGGAACTGGAATGCGAGGTACGCCTATGTGCTGATAGTACAGGCGCTCTCCTAGATACATCACCCTACCAAGCCTCCCAAGGAAGCACTGGTAGGGCTAGCGTCGGAGGTCTCAGTCAAAAGCGTCATGTACTATCATCTCACGAGTGACCCCGATATCCACATCGTCAAAGCGTGCCAACAAGAGTTGCAAAGAAGAAGAATGTCAGATACAAACAAAGTACAGAAAAAGAGAAAAAAGAAAAAAGGGGTGAAGAAATTTACATCAGGTCGACGGGCACGATCCAAGTGAACCCGACCAGTACGGGTGTAACGCCCCAGATCCAAGTCACAAGGAAAAACCCGTAACTCGTCTCCAGAGGTTATTATAAATAGCAGGATCGCACTACCAGAGTAGATAAAACATGAAGTCAATATTATTATGAAACAGAGTGCGCTACAATAACCCCAAAATAATAACTCACTTGGCCCAATACACAACCCGCAATATCGGCTCTCCATACACATCTGAAAAACAAACAGAAACAAAAGAATGAGATACAAATATCTCAGCGAGCAGCACATGCATGCAAAAATACAAATTTACCAGTTGTAAATTATGGTCGAATAATCACACGAGAAAGCAGGAAATAACCCGATGGAACCTGTGAAACCTGTTAGCACCTCATTTTTGCACCCTCAAAAATGAAGAAAATGAAAATTTCAATTATAAAGTCAAACCCTAAAGGGACCAAAAAATTGACTTTTGATTCAAGTGAATTTGACCATCAAACTTCATCTCATTAAAAAGAGCATTTTGACATGGTTCCAACGCAACTAAGTTTGCTAGAATCGGAGTTCCGATGAGAAAGATATGAGCTGGTCAAACTTTTGGGGAGCAAAAAGTTGACTTTTCGCTCGACCCCAATTCAGCTGCCAAACTTGATCCCAATGGATAGGTGGTTCCGAGCCGGTTCCAACGACACTAAGTTTGCTGAAATCGGACACCGAACCAAGAAGTTATGAGCAGTTAAAGTTTCAGAAAAACTGCCCATGTGGCAAAAAGGCAGCAAAAAATGGAATAAACCAATAAAATAAATAAATAAATGTGTTTAATAATATTTTAATAAAAGAGAATCTCGCTTTTTAAATAAAATAATCAAAATAATCAAATAAAAATCTTGCAAAAAACCAAATTGAATAAAGGTTTGAAATCCAGACATTTTAAAAACGTGCTGGACCGTATTTCAATTACGGGTAGGGCATGCCCGTATTTCAAATACGGGCAAGTTTCTAGAAGAGGACGCGCATCGCTGTACGGCGGGACACGCGTCCCGTACGGCCGATTCGCGAGATTTGGAAATGTGCGTTTTTCGCCCGTATTTGAATCACGGGCAAGGCACGCCCGTACTTGAAGTACGGGCAAGGCACGCCCGTACTTCAAATACGGGCACGCCCCTTTTTGCCTATAAATAGAGAGGCCCCCCCCCCCTCATTTGAACAAGCCATTCTACCTGGCCATCACCCCTGCCCTCCTGTAGATTTCCTCGACCAAATGCTGCCCTCATGCTGTCACTCCAGCACCCAAACTTTTTTTTATCCCTAAACTACCCCTAGGTTAGTTAAATCATGCCAATATCATGCAAAAACCTTCTTTAGTCTAACTTTCAAATCCATCACCCAACCAAACTCTTTTTCAACAACTTTGAAATATTTGGGAGGACGCGGAAGCGCTGCCCAAATCTTCGAAGAACCACAAATCCAACAAAACAAACTAATTACATTGTAAGTATACTATTCTCTCTAATTTGGGTAAATTTTGCTTATTTTATTCTCTTCTTTACTCATTTTTTTTATCACAATACCACTAACTTGTTTGCTGTTTTGGATGCCATGAGAGATTCCATAAGAGTTTAGAATTAAAGTATTAACCATTGCTGGAAATGAAGAAAAGAAAGTTTTTTTCTTGATTAAACAAATGGTTATTTCTAATCCTTTAATGTGGAAGGATCAAGCCTTTCTTAAGGATACATGATATTCCCTGTAAAACTCCCCTTTTCCATTCTCAAAATGAACTGGAGATTATTCATGCAAGGCAGTGTTTCTTCAAGAAACACTAAAAGAAAAGGAAGATGATCATTTGGGCCAAATGAGGCAAATGAAGCCCCTGGAAGAACCTGCAATCCTTTCTGAAGCTGCCGGACCCTTTGGAAGAGCCACTGGAACAGTCCCACTGGAAATCGAAGCTCAAAATTGAAGAAAAGTGAAAACCGTATACTCAGAGCGGGCGGGATGTGCCCGTATTTACTACACGGGCGAGCTTGACCCGTATTGTACTTACGAGCAAGGCTAGCCCGTATAGCAAATACGGGCGATTGTGAAATAACTTAAAAAATGTAATTTTCCGACCCGGTTGGATCTGTTCCGATCCGAACCTACTTGACCTGACTCAGTGTATAATTTGGGCCATTTTAAGCCCACTTTTAGACTGTGGGCCTAGAAGGGCCCACCAAGACTCACCTTGGGCCCACCTAAGGGGCCCACATTTGGACTGGCCTATACCAGGCCTGTTTTCAATAAACAGGCCCAGGCCACTTGATCTTTGGCTAATGGGCCAATTCCAAGCCCACTAAGCCCATTGCATGTGTAAATAGTTTACTAAATAAACCGAAAAGGGGTTACCCAATAACCCTACTGGGCCTAAGGCCCAACCATGGCAGCCCACGGGTCTTCCAATGGGACCCGGGTCCGACCCATTTCACTTAGATAAATAAAAAAGATAAAATCCAAATAAAAGGGACCCACACCTTCAGAGGGTCCCACCAGACCAAATAAAGCAGCATGCTGGTTTAGGAAGGGTGAACTTGACTCAAAAAACCAGGGAGACCCGAGGGACCCGTCAGACAGACGGGGCGGGCCGGGGTGTCTTAAGGCTTCCCCGGACGTAAACGAGGACTTAGCTAGAACTCTGA
Source organism: Buxus sempervirens (assembly GCA_947561395.2). Taxonomy (NCBI): domain Eukaryota; kingdom Viridiplantae; phylum Streptophyta; class Magnoliopsida; order Buxales; family Buxaceae; genus Buxus; species Buxus sempervirens. The sequence continues at coordinate 26,628,520 of OX387185.1, read as the reverse complement.
AAAGCCGCAGACCAGACTTAGACCCGAATAGGGCAAACTCCGTGTCTGCCTGCACCTCTCAGGTAGTGGCGACTCCAAAAGTCCCGCGGTATGCACTCAACGTGCGCCCGGTGTGCGAGCTAGGCCAGATTTAGGTGCGCACAGCTTGGCGACTCCATTGGGGACCCCTCAACCCAGTCGGACCCTGGTTATCAAATGAGTCAACTTAGGTGGATATAAGCAGATTTAGGAAGTACTTCTTGTCCAAACTTAGTGGTTTATGGAACTTATGCAATTACATGGTATTGGGGGATCCTGTCATAAGGACGAGATAATTGCCTAAGGAAAGTGGAATTTAAGCAGTTCCCTGTGACCCTCCACTTACCTGGGGATCGACCCAAGCATTGTATTGCATACTGTTCTGTATTATCACTATAAAAGTGACATTAAGGAACCCTTAATCAGCCCATTATCCGAGAATCACCCGCACAGACATGGCACTTGGCTCCACTGCACATACAAGCACCTCACTACACCGTGAATGAACTTTTAACTGTGTGGGGTGACATGCACGAGGGAGTCTGCATGGATGATCCGAACTGAATGCTGTCTGCACCATGTGAATGCTCTTCTTAACCAAAACCTAGATCTCTCCAGCAGCCACCCTTCTTCAATCGAGAAACTTACTTTTGGGATGGTATTAGCCCTACGCTCCCGTGGCTTGCCGAGGAAAGCAGGGTAAACCCATCTCCTCAGGTTTCTGGATTCTTCAAGCGTCATTAGTTTCTTGCCATGGTACGCGAAGGGTCTAGTACTTGGCTCAGACCCTTGAAGGCAAGTGCCTTGGGCTAGGTATCCTTCCCCACCTATTACTTCTGATAAACCCTGATGTGAGCATGAACATGAATGAACAAATAGGGGTAAAATCAATATGGGGCATTAACCCCCGCCTTTGTTGGTCTTAACCCTAATTTAAGGAAATTAACTCGATTTAATCCATGCATTCAAGTCGGTCTTGGTTCAGTTGAAAGCCGGCCAGATCAGACAACAATGGGTCAGAACAGAGGCAGAAAAACCCTAGAGATAGGACTTCAGCCCACCTGTTGAGTAGCAAATTTGTACCCTCCTTTTGGGTTCTCAACAACCCTAAAGGTGATTCTCTTTGCAGATTTATTCTGTAAATTTCGCCCTCGAAGGCAAGTTGTAAATATTGTTTTCAGTCCAACACTGGGGGCAGATGAAAGAGTAGATGAAAGAGCAGATGAAAGGGCAGATGAAAGAAAAGGCCGGCTAAGACCTGAATGTGTTCTCCAAACATTTAAAGGGCATAACCCTTAAGACCCCATAACTTGAGTGCTTTCCTGTGATTGATAATTGCATAAACTGCTTAGGCATTAATTTAATTTTTGCATATCTTGTTGCATGCCTTAGACTAATTTAGAGTTTTTGGTGGAAAACCCTAAATTGACTTGGAATTTCAATCGGATAGTCGGCATGGCATCTTCATCTTCGACTGAGAGAGTTCGCTTCCCTAGGATAGAGAAGTGTGCCTTTGATACCCCTTGGATCCGTTCTTGGACAAGGCAATTGCAAGGAGATGAACAAATTAAATGGGAACAGAAATACCACATGGGACAAACTCTGTCCCTATTAAATGTGCCCATTAATTGGGACATGATTCAGGCGGCCCTACCTTTCTGGGATCCCCAACTTTCACTTTTTAGGTTTGGAACTAATGATCTGACTCCCACAGTTGAGGAATTTGAGTTATTCCTCCGATTTCGCGACCATGGAGAACCAGCTAGGCCAAACCTCAAAGATAGCTACAAGAATGAAGCTTGTACTTTCTTTGGTCTCCCCAGAGGAGAATTCCAGACTTTAGGAGGTGACCAAGCATTCACGCGGGTCTCTAAAACCTTCCTTGCTGAAAAGATAAGGGACAAAAAGCAGGAAAGACCCCGTGTTTGGTGGGACACCTTCACCCTCGTGGTTTTGTCACAGCTCTTCTTTCCTACTGGGGGAGACACCATTAATTTGGCCCTCATGGAAATTGTAGACCAACTCCAAGTGAAATTCCGAATTGCACCACTGATTCTTGCTCAGCTATACCATGCCTTGACCATGACCAAGAACAGAACTAGGAGGTTTCAGGGATGCGCTCCTCTCCTAGACATTTGGCTTCAAGATCACCTGATGGTTGCTAAACCTATCAGCCCACGTTATGGGTACGTCCGTGACAATGTCACATTGATGGCCCGAAGAGAGATTAGACCAGACTTACCCTCCAGAGAGGACTGGTTTGACCACTTTCTCCAACTGAAAGGAGAAACGGATATAAGATAGGGAGGCACATTTGACCAAACATATACCCCCGTCATAGCTTTCAGGAAAAGACATTGCCTAGCCTTGATAGGCTTGACTCATGCCATGCCATACTATCCGGTTCGAATTCTGAGACAGTTTGGGAAGTCTCAGGGGATACCAATCAAGGATGAGGCGGAAGGATTAACTGGCCCACTTACATGGGAATTGAATAAAACATTGGTGAAGGAATGGCAACACGTGCACATACTCCAAGAGGACATTTTCACTGCATCCGACGTTCGTAATTACGAACAATGGATTACTCGAGAAACTGGCCTAGACAGCCCACCTCCTCTCCATATCGTCACCTCTGACGATATCCCAATTCCTCCCCCTGACACATACAGGGATAGGGTGGCCGAACTGCAGGAATCTCATTCCCGAATCCACCGTGCATACGTGGATTCCGAGCATAAAAACAAGCAGGCCAATGAGGCCCTTCAGCAGTAGCTTGACACCATGCGCAGACGCGCAAAAGAGGACCGACGTCTGCGGAATAAACTTCTGCGTGCCTTGAAAAGGCGAGACGTGTCCTCTCATTATGATGATGACCAACCTAGCTAGACTCTGGGTTTGTTTGTTTTTTTTAATCATGTAATTGCTTGTTCTGAATTTTGGCATTGTACTTCCTTTTCCATGAAGTGTTTTGTGTTAGATTTAATAAAGTCAATTAAGACATCCCCCCCCCCCCAATTCCTTTTTCAAACAATCTGGCCCCAATCCATCAACTTCAAAACTTTCAGGCGATCTGAATAAAGAACTCGCCAAAATTTTTTTAATCTTTGAACCCATGGGTTCTGAATAAAGAACACCCAATTCCTACCCAACTTTCAAATCTTCCGAGATTATCAACTCCGAATTTAAATCTTAAATCTTTAAGGGTTCTGAATAAAGAACACCCAATTCCTACCCAACTTTCAAATCTTCAGAAATTATCAATTTCAAATTTAAGTCTTTAAGGGTTCGGAATAAAGAACACCCAATTTAAAATTTTCAGGAGATCTGAGTAAAGAACTCGCCAAATTCTTTTAAATCTTTAAACTTAAGGGTTCTAAATAAAGAACACCCCATTTTTTATCAACTCTTAAAACTTTCAGGCAATCTGAATAAAGAACTTGCCAAAGGAATCTTTAAACCCAGGGGATTCTGAATAAAGAACACCCCATCCTTATTAACTCTCAAACTTTCAAGTTTCAAGTTTAAGTATTAAAACCCCAGGGTTCTGAATAAAGAGCACCCAACCCCTTGAGCTCAGATCACACCCGTCTGATTTAAAAGTCATACGGTTAGCCTTTGGGGCACCGATGCCACTGGTGTTTAAACCAGAAAATTGGCAGAGGATCGTCCTGGCATAGCATACCCCATTGAGGAGCGCCAAAGTCAAAGGTAATTAAGCCAACGACTAGCTAAGGCACGCTCGGGTATCCCTAGCAAAAGTTTAGGGCACTGAAGCCACTGGTAATTAAACCAGAAAATTGGCAGAGGATTGTCCTGGCATAGCATACCCCGTTGTATGGCACCAAGGTCAAGCAACTAAGCTAATGACTAAGGTACGCCTAGGTATCCCTAGCCGAACTCTTGGGGCACTAATGCCACTGGTGTTTAAACCAGAAAATTGGCAGAGGATCGTCCTGGCATAGCATACCCCGTTGAGGAGCGCCAAAGTCAAAGGTAATTAAGCCAACGACTAGCTAAGGCACGCTCGGGTATCCCTAGCCAAAGTTTAGGGCACTGAAGCCACTGGTAGTTAAACTAGAAAATTGGTGGAAGATCGTCCTGGCATAGCCTTCCCCATTGTGAGGCGTCAAAGTCAATGGTGATTAAACCAACGACTAGCTAAGACACGCCCGGGAACTACTAGCCGAAGTTAGGTGCTAAAACCATCAGAGATTAAACTAAAAATTGGTTGAGGTACACCTGGATGTTGCTGTTTAGCTCATCCCCTGCGGAGACTTAACATGGTTCAACCTCGTGATACTGATCTCAAACCAACCTTTTAAATTTCGGGTTCCCTTTCCCAGCCGTTTGGCTAAAATAGACCAGTCTAAATCGGGTTCCCTTTCCCAGCCGTTTGGCTAAAATAGACCAGTCTAAATCGGGTTCTCTCCCCCAACCTTTGGTTAAAACAGATCAGTTCAGGGTTCTCTTTCCCAGCCGTTTGGCTAAAACAGATCAGTCTAAATAGGGTTCTCTTTCCCAGCCGTTTGGCTAAAACAGATCAGTTTAAACCGGGTTCTCTTTCCCAGCCGCTTGGCTAAAACAGACCAGCCTAAACCGGGTTCTCTTTCCCAGCCACTTGGTTAAAACAGACCAGTCTACACCAGGTTCTCTTTCCCAGCCGCTTGGCTAAAACAGACCAATCTAAACTGGTTCGGCTAAAATAGATCAAGCTTAAGAGTCCCTATCATTTTCAAAATAATTCAAATAAATTAATCCTTGATCCTTCTTTACAGTTAGAATACATCAATAATCATGCATATAAGTTGCACTAATATCCGCCGGTTGCCTTTCCCAGGTTCCAAAATTGCTTCTCGAAGCCCTTACCTGTTAAGATCCAGAAAAAGACTTGAGATGGAGCAGCCAAGGGAACAGACCTCGTCAGGACAGGATCAGGCAGAGTCCAGCCAGACACAGACAGTGACTGATCTACAACAGAGGATTGACAGTATGGAGACTATTATTCAAGAGTTAATGGCAGAATTAAGAGAACTCAGGATGACTCCCCCAACTGCACCAGTGACCCTGCAGCAACCTATTGCTCCACCACAGACGAACGCTCCACCACCATACCCTGTGTACCCAGCACCGTTGGTACCACCTCCGCCTCCACAGGCAGTACCTCTTCCACAAACTATTGCACCTACCCAACTGGGGCAAGAAGGGGAAGATTGGTATAGAACACAGCAGGCCCAATTTGATGAAAAAATGGCAGCCACTAAGGCAGAGGTAGATGCTTTGCGTGAAGAACTGAAAAGCCTACGACTCAGTGCGGTCCCCATGGAGGCTACTTTAGACAGCCTTTGCTTCTTCTCCAATGTTCAACTTCCACCGAAATTCAAGTGCCCTGACTTGCATCAGTTTGATGGCACCGGGTGCCCGTTAAACCACCTAAGGTCATACTCTGGAGATATGTGTCGATATGCCAAAGATAAAAAAATCATGATACAGTTTTTTCAGAGGTCGCTGACAGGAGCAGCATACAATTGGTTTTTGGGTTTGGATAAGACTAAGATCAAGAGTTGGAATGATTTAGCTGCCAAGTTCATCCAGCAATACCGATTGAACAGTCAGATAGTTCAGACCAGGGCAGAGTTACAAAGGCTCTCCAAGAAGAATCAAGAGTTAGTACGAGAATATGCCAAGAGATGGAAAGAATTGGCGACCCTAGTCCAACCCCCACTACTTGAACAGGAGATGACCTCCTTGTTCATTGCATCACTTGGACAACCATTCTTTTCCCTGCTACTGGGGCAAAGTACTTCTAACTTCAATGACTTGATTCTGACGGCAGACAGGATTGAAGATGCTGTAAGGGCTGGTAAGATAGATGGTAGTGGTTAGGGCCCTACACAGAGGAGGCCTGCAACTGGACAAAGTGGCAGAAATCAGGGGCAAGAGCCTAGGAGGCAGGAAACTCAGGCAGTTAATTATGTACAGCCAGCACAGCCCTATCACATTACCCAGAGGAATGAAAGTCAGGGGCAACCTCTGAGAAGAACCAGAGAAGAGTCAGAGGCAAGAATGAAGAGGGTTTTTACCCCGCTGCCTTATGCACCTGCAGAATTGTTGTCTACACTGCTAAAGAAGGGGTACCTTCAAATCAAGCCTCCCAACCCCAGAATGATCAACTCACGAAGTTATAATGCAGCAGAAAGATGCGAGTATCATTCTGGAGCTCCCGGGCATTCAACAAATCGATGCTGGGATTTGAGGCATGACATACAGGATCTGATAGACAGTAAGAAGATCTCTGTAGATCCCCCAGCACCAGCAGCACCTACTCCTCCTACTGGTACAGCCACTAACCCTCTCCCAGACCATAATAAGGCTTCTGGCAGCGGAACAGTACATCAGGTCATCAGTGATCAAGGTAGTAAACTACAGGTTAACCCGTCCTTATTGATTGGACGACCGGGGCAAGTTGTCAAGATTCATCTCCAAGAAGGGGTAATTTATCAACAGATACATGTCATTAATGAAGAGGAGAATGAAAAAACCTTCATGGGGTTCCCTCTGGTGCATTTCAACTTTCCCGAACTAGAGCCCTTCTATCCTCCACCTGTCCCAAACTCACCCCCATTGAACATCTTCGACATGATGAACAACCCATTCAATGAGCCTGTGGACTTCCTACTGGAACCACCCACCCTCAACTTACACCAACTTCACCTTGACCCAACCTACTCCGCTGTGCCTCCACCTTACCAATTCCTACCCATATACCATGATTCTACCATCACTTCGACTGAAAGAGAAATTGATCGGATCACCCGTTCCGGTCGATACATAAACCCTAACCCTCCACCTGCACCAGAGGGAGAGACTAGTGAAGAAAGAACAAGGAAAGAAAAAGGGAAGGATGTGGCCACGGAAATGCCACAGACCCACAAAAAGAAAGGGAAGGCCCCAGAAGAATATGAAAAACTCCACTATAGTGCCTTCACTCCGGAGTATGATCTAGTGCAGCAGTTGAATAAGACACCAGCTCAGATATCCATTATGCGTCTCTTGTTGGATTCAGACAAACATAAAGACGTCCTTATGAAAATACTGGGTGATACTCATGTGCCTGACGACATCAGCCCTGAGCAGCTAGAGACAGTAATGTTTATAATTGCTACGCCAGAAGCAATCTCTTTTTCCTTAGCCGACTTGCCCCCTGAAGGTAATAATCACACGGAGCCCCTATATCACTGTAAGGTGTTCCGACTTAATAGTGAACGGGTCATGATAGATAACGGATCAGCTCTAAATATGTGTCCAGTCAAGACCTTCCACAGTCTGCAGCTGAACACTGATTTGATCAAACCTAGCTCCAATAATGTCCGCGGGTTTGACAATGCCAAGAAGGATTCCCTTGGGGAAGTTACTCTGGAAGTTACAATTGCTGAAAGGGCCTTCTTCATCACCTTTGAGTTGATGGACATCAATGCCTCCTTTAATTTGCTGATTGGAAGACCTTGGTTACATCAAGCAGGGGCAGTCCCGTCCACCTTACATCGAATGATCTGATTTATCTCGGGAAATCAATTGATCACAGTGCATGCAGAAAATCACAGAGAATTTGAACAAGGAGGGGTACCTATGGTTGATTATGAGCTGCCTACTTCCTAAACTTCCAAGCCATTGAAATGGTGCAAGTAAACCGCATTCCTACTCCTCTGCAATCAGACTTGTCTAGCAGAAGGAAAAGGAAAAGCATGTTCGGTGCTGCTGAATGCGCCGACTGGGGCCTCCGAGTAGGAGATGGTTTGGGCAAATACAAGCAAGGCATCAAGTCTGCAATCCAGCCATGTGACAAATCTGTGGGCTTTGGATTGGGGTTTGTTCCTGAACCTGAAGACTATGTCAGGTTATTTGGCATGAAAGCTGAACGAAAGAGGGCACGAGCAGAAGGAAGGGACCCACATTGGCCCATCTGTGTACATGGCCAGTTATACCATCATTTTACCAATATAGAGAGGGAAGCCGCACAGGCCATTCAGAACATAGTCCCCCAAGGATGGGGCGATAAATTCAATGATTCAGCTGAGCAAGCGGAAGCTAATTATCTGCAAAGGTTATGGGACGAACCTTCCTTGCCCCAGGAGACAATTACAGAAGAAAACTCAGAAGCCCTCGGTGGGTTGATGGAAGAATTGTCTGCTTTATTCTCTTGGCAGTCAGTTGACACCGAAAAACCAGCTATCCCGGAAGAGGTGTTTGCCTATTCGTCAGATGGGTTCGAGGCACCGCCAACTGAGGCTGATGAAGAAGAGCCAGCTCAGTACATCTACATGATGGAAAGCCAGGATAGTTCAGGAGAACCCACTCCAAGGCAAAGGTCTCCCCCACCTCCCATCTGCATTATACCCCCAAGTACAAGGGATGGTCTGGGTCAGATGTTCCAGAATATGCCCCAAGTACTGGGACTGCCTACTGAGATGGCTTATCATGAAACTTATGGTAACTGGGCTCCTGACGGACATTCTTCCAGCAGGAGGGATGAATCATCAAGAAAATCTGTAACCAAAGCATTGCCTAAGGTGGAACCACCCAACGAAGTCACTGTTCGGGTACCAGGGACTATCATCCGCCGTGGGGTATGGATCAGTGTATCATCAGAAGATTCAAGTCAGAATCAATCAAAGAAGGGCACAGCTAATGACCCCATCTGCATCTCCTCTGACAGCAGCATCAGCATGATACAAACTGGGAAGGTGAATGCGGTAACTACTGTAACCAAGGACAAGCACGCATTGCAGAACTGGAGTTCGACGCCACTTGCCACTCGCAAAGCCGAACTACCACAGGGAGTTTCTTCCACTTCTGAAATTCCCCCTGTAGATATTGCTGCACTTTTTAATAAATGCGTGAAGTCTTTTGATTATTTTTCTGTTTCTGTGAATAATTCTGCAAATAAGCGAACCCAAAATTGCAACCTTAGTATCAATCTCGACGCACACCCGAAAAATTCGGAGCACGAGATAGATAATCAGGCTGCCAAAATCAAACAAAAACAAAAAGGTCAAAAAGAACAAAAAGAAATCCATAGTGTCGAGCAAGAATCAGATAGCGACACTTACTCATCACAACCCGATGATTCAGAAATTATCCCCAGTGATTCTTTTGAACTTCAGGATAATGATGTACCATAGGAGACCCTGCCTGAAATCCAATTTGCTTTGGATAGGCATGAAAAGGGTCTCCAGGCTAACATTGAGGAAACTGAACCTATCAACATAGGTGACACATCACATCCAAGGATTCTTCAAATTGGTAAAAATCTGACATTATTACAGAAAACACAGATAACTGATTTTCTAAAAACCTACACTGATGTGTTTGCATGGTCATACGAGAATATGCCTGGATTAGACACGGATTTAGTTGTGCATTGGTTACCTATAAAGTCTGAGGCCACACCAGTGAAGCAAAAACTCAGGCGCATGAAACCGGAATGGGCCCTGAAGATCAAAGAAGAGGTCACCAAGCAGTTGAAAGCTGGATTCTTGAAAGTTACAGAATACCCAGAATGGTTAGCAAACATTGTGCCAGTCCCCAAGAAAGATGGGAGGGTTAGGATGTGTATTGACTACAGGGATCTGAACAAGGCAAGCCCAAAAGATGGCTTTCTATTGCCACACATTGATATATTGGTTGATAATACTGCAACTCATTCCATGTTATCCTTTATGGATGGATTCTCTGGGTACAATCAAATAAGGATGGCGCCTGAAGACATGGAAAAGACATCCTTCATTACGCACTGGGGCACATACTGCTACAAAGTAATGCCATTTGAGTTGAAGAATGCAGGCGCCACATACCAGCGGACAATGACTTTGTTATTCCACGATCTGATGCACAAGGAAATGGAAGTATACGTGGATGACATGATTGCAAAATCAAAAGAAGAGGAAAGTCATTTGGTGAACCTTGGAAAGGTGTTTGACAGACTCAGGGAATGCAAGCTCAAGCTAAACCCGAATAAGTGTGTATTCGGCGTTACCTCAGGGAAGCTGCTCGGATTCATCGTTGGAAAACAAGGAATTGAGGTTGACCCTGTCAAAGTGAAGGCAATTTTGGAGATGCCTCCCCCATCCACAGAGAAAGAAGTAAGAGGTTTCCTTGGCAGATTACAGTACATTAGTCGGTTCATAGCACAGATGACTCTCATGTGCGAACCAATATTCAAATTGCTAAAGAAGGATAACCCAGTGGTCTGGAATGAAGATTGCCAAGAAGCGTTTGACAAAATCAAGGCTTATTTGATGAGTCTGCCAACTTTGGTTCCCCCTGTACCAGGATGACCGCTAATCATGTACTTGTCAGTCACAGAAACGGCAGCCGGATGTGTCCTAGGGCAGCACGATGATACAGAAAGGAAGGAGCAAGCAATTTATTATTTGAGCAAGAAATTTACCAATTATGAAATAAGATACACGTTGCTAGAGAAGACTTATGGCGCATTGGTATGGGCAGCTCAGAAGCTCCGGCATTATCTTCTCAGTCATACTGTCCTTTTGATCTCAGATACGGATCCCCTGAAATACATTTTTGAAAAGCCAATCTCCACTGGAAGGATAGCCAAGTGGCAGGTTATCTTATCTCAGTATGACACTGTCTACACCACGAGAAAGGCAATAAAGGGACAGGCAATAGCAGATCACCTGGCAAAACACCCTGTGCCCGACTATCAGCCCCTCCTCACCGGACTGCCAAATGATGAAATTATGTGCGCCGAGTCAGCAGGAAAGGAAACTGGATGGCATATGTTCTTTGATGGGGCCGTCAACATCAACGGGAAAGGGATTGGAGCAGTAATCATTTCCCCAGAAGGAATCCATCATCCAATAGCAGCAAAACTCTTGTTCGATTGCACTAACAACATGGCAGAATACGAAGCATGTGTGTTGGGCTTGCGAGCTGCAATTGAAATGAATATCCAAGAGTTAAACGTTTATGGTGATTCCTGTCTAATCATCTACCAAGTAATGGGGGATTGGCGGACTAAGGATCCAAAATTGGTGCCATATCAAGAACTGATTAAGGAGTTGGAAGGACAGTTCAAAAACGTGACATTTGATTATATGCCACGAGACAAGAATCAGTTTGCAGATGCCCTGGCAATACTGGCATCTATGGCAACCATCACTGGTGATACTTGGGTACAACCATTGGAGATAGAGGTGCGGTGTTCTCCTGTTTACTGCTTTCGTGTCGAGAAGAGCACACCAAAAGGGGAACCCTGGTATACAGACATAATGAGGTACCTGAGAAACAGGACTTTGCCAGAGAATGCCACAGCATCTGAGAGGCGCACGATTCAGAAACTAGCAGGAAAGTTCTTCCTCAGTGGAGGCAAGCTATACAAGAAGTCCTATAATGATTCGCTGCTGCTATGTGTAACAGAAGAAGAGGCACAACAGCTGGTTGATGAAGTCCATGGGGGACAATGTGGCGCACATATGAACGGCCATATGCTAGCAAGAAAAATCTTGAGAATGGGTTATTACTGGTTGACTATGGAACACGATTGCCACATTCACGTAAGGAACTGCCGGTTATGTCAAGTTTATGCTGATAACATTCATGCACCGCCCAACACTTTGTACTCAATGACTTCTCCTTGGCCCTTCGCCATCTGGGGAATTGACATGATTGGAGAGATTCATCCGAAGGCGTCAAATGGACATCGATTCATCTTGGTTGCAATAGACTATTTTACCAAGTGGGTAGAGGCCGTGTCCTTTGCAGATGTCAAAGGGTCCCATGTACTGAAATTCATCAGAAACAATATTGTCTGTCACTACGGTGTACTTGAAGCACTTATCACAGACAATGCCAAGAATTTGAATAACAAGGACATGGACAAGATGTGTGGCGATTTGAAAATTAGACATCTAAATTCCACAGCATATCGGCCCAAGATGAATGGAGCAGTAGAGGCTGCCAACAAAAATATGAAGAAGATATTGGAGAAGATGGTAGTCACCTACAGAGACTGGCATGAGAAGCTGCCATAGGCTTTGCATGCATACCGAACCTCAATCAGGGCCTCAACCGGAGCAACTCCTTTCTCTCTTGTATATGGAATGGATGCAGTCCTTCCCGTGGAAGTGCAGATCCCTTCGCTCAGAATCCTGAAGGAAGCAGAGGTTGATGATGTTGAATGGGAAGAATCGAGGTTTGACCAATTGCAGTTGCTTGATGAGAAAAGAATTAAGGCTTTATGCCATGGGCAACTCTATCAGCAAAGAGCAGCTCGGACTTATAACAAGAAAGTAATACCATGACACTTCAAGGCGGGCAACATTGTTATAAAAAATATATTCCCCCACCAAGAAGAAAATAAAGGGAAATTCAAGCCAAACTATGAAGGACCATTCATAGTACACAAAGTTCTGTCCAGAGGAGCACTAATCCTACAAGAGATGGACGGAACTATTTTTCCTGAACCAATAAATGCAGATGCAGTCAAACTGTATTACCCTTGCGATCATTCCAATTGGGAAATGAAGAAAGGCCATCCTTGACTCTCCCCTAAGACAGTAAATCCTCCCAAATACCCAAAAAGTTCTCCCCTAGTTAGACACTTTTGAGCGTGAAAAATTTCTTTTCAAACCTAGTGCAGGTGTTCCTTCACGTCAAAAAGGGCATTCCTGGCCCCGAAAAAAAAAAAAAAGAGAGCAATTGCGAAGAAAATAAGAAAAAGAAAATAAATGACAAAATAAAACGGGGAGAATGTGAACCCCGCATCAAAATAAGCCAGGATGTAAGCCCCAACAATAAAAGGAGCATTATACAAACCCATAAAGTCACAACCTTTTGAGCCATTTGTCTTTCATTCAAAACCCCAGCCTAGCCTACATTTCGTCCTATCTTGAAGACCTCTCGGATCCTAAAGTGAATGATCTTAAGCAAAACAGTCAAATCCGCATTTTCTAGTAATGACGGAATTGGATTCTCCCTGAAAGGACCAGACATAGGGAAAACCCAAAAAGGGTGCTATGTGCAAAAAGGGTCAGTCGTAGTAAAAAAAAAAAAGGGAGAGAGAGCTGGTCATACCTTGAAAGGGAAATGCAGCAAAAACAGAAACAGGATGGACAGTGCACTAAACGGGGACAACCAAGTGATCTGAAGGGCCCAAATTGACAGATTGTGTTTGGTTCAACGTTTCACAAAGGTCTATGATGACAAGGCTAAAAATACCAAGCACTCTAATCTATGTCTGACTTAAGGATTGACTTTTGTGATAATTGTAGGCACAAGCACACACTAACACGTTTGTGTTTTTCTGTAATTATTCTGCTTAACTACCCTTGAAATTTCCCCAGCTGTGCTGCTAACCCTTGAAGAAGGGCTCATAGCCTTAATCAATAGCCATTTTTGATTGTGATGAGTAAAAGGCTTAGAATAAACCGGCCCTGCATATCCCTAGCAGATCAAACACTGACATTTTGATCCTTGTACAGGTCCAAAGGAGGAAGAAAGATGTAAAATGAACATGAGAAGAATATTTTGATCCTTTCTTCCCCAGCAGAGATTTCTCCCCTTTTCATCCCCAGCGGAGCTCAGAAAAAAAGAAGACCGTCAAAATTCTCAGACCCTCCAACAGAAGCATTACCATAATCCCCAGGGAGTTGTCTAGGCAGATCTTACTCCCACTAGATCCCCAGTAGAGTAACTCATGAATGGGAAGAGAAGCTTTAATGCCTCGACAGAGAAAGAACCTGGCAAGGAGAAGCAACAAGGAAGAGCAATAATGGGCCAATTCGCCCCTTCTTGTAAATTTTGATTCCCACTTTTGTAAATAGCATAGGCTAGAGTAGGTGTGTGGTCTCCGAGATGATGGACAGCAGCACGAAAGCTTCCTCCCGTCCTTCCACCTGCACTCCCAAACCCATACCTTGGCCTATTTCAAAAAAAAAAAAAAAACTCAAAGAATCAAGAAGAAATCAAAATTGAAGTCACTAAAAGCTTTAACGAAACAAACAAGAAGAAAAGAACATTGTTAAGTGCCTTGCATCAACGCCGAAACAGGTTGATGAGCTCTGAATTAATCCTATCTTTCTTTTTTAAAAAAACAAAGAACTAAGGAACAGCCCTATTCAAACCTGAAAGAGGGTATAGGGATTCCAAAGTCAGAAAGTGATACCAGACATCTGACACTTCCCTTTCACTAAAAACAATTCAATGATTGAGCTCGTCGACCATGTCGACAACAATGCAAGGTGCAAAAATAAGGTTCTTTTTCTTCTTTGCCGTTCATCCCCTAAGGTGACTTCGGCAAAGAGGGGCAGCTATTAGCACCTCATTTTTGCACCCTAAAAAATGAAGAAAATGAAAATTTCAATTAAAAAGTCAAACCCTAAGGGGGCCAAAAAATTGACTTTTGATTCAAGTGAATTTGACCATCAAACTTCATCTCATTAAAAATAGCATTTTGACACGGTTCCAACGCAACTAAGGTTTCTGGAATCGGAGTCCGGATGAGAAAGATATGAGCTGGTCAAACTTTTGGGGAGCAAAAAGTTGACTTTTCGCTCAACCCCAATTCAGCTGCCAAACTTGATCCCAATGGATAGGTGGTTTCGAGCCGGTTCCAACGACACTAAGTTTGCTGAAATCGGACACCGGACCAAGAAGTTATGAGCAGTTGAAGTTTCAGAAAAACTGCCCATGTGGCAAAAAGGCAGCAAAAAATGGAATAAACCAATAAAATAAATAAATAAATGTGTTTAATAATATTTTAATAAAAGAGAATCTCGCTTTTTAAATAAAATAATCAAAAAAATCAAATAAAAATCTTGCAAAAAACCAAATTGAATAAAGGTTTGAAATCCAGACATTTTAAAAACGTGCTGGACCGTATTTCAATTACGGGTAGGGCATGCCCGTATTTCAAATACGGGCAAGTTTCTAGAAGAGGACGCGCGTCGCTGTACGGCGGGACACGCGTCCCGTACGGCCGATTCGCGAGATTTGGAAATGTGCGTTTTTCGCCCGTATTTGAATCACGGGCAAGGCACGCCCGTACTTCAAATACGGGCACGCCCCTTTTTGCATATAAATAGAGAGGCCCCCCCCCCCCCCCCCCCTCATTTGAACAAGCCATTCTACCTGGCCATCACCCCTGCCCTCCTGTAGATTTCCTCGACCAAATGCTGCCCTCATGCTGTCACTCCAACACCCAAACTTTTTTTTATCCCTAAACTACCCCTAGGTTAGTTAAATCATGCCAATATCATGCAAAAACCTTCTTTAGTCTAATTTTCAAATCCATCACCCAACCAAACTCTTTTTCAACAACTTTGAAATATTTGGGAGGACGCGGAAGCGCTGCCCAAATCTTCGAAGAACCACAAATCCAACAAAACAAACTAATTACATTGTAAGTATACTATTCTCTCTAATTTGGGTAAATTTTGCTTATTTTATTCTCTTCTTTACTCATTTTTTTATCACAATACCACTAACTTGTTTGCTGTTTTGGATGCCATGAGAGGTTCCATAAGAGTTTAGAATTAAAGTATTAACCATTGCTGGAAATGAAGAAAAGAAAGTGTTTTTCTTGATTAAACAAATGGTTATTTCTAATCCTTTAATGTGGAAGGATCAAGCCTTTCTTAAGGATACATGATATTCCCTATAAAACTCCCCTTTTCCATTCTCAAAATGAACTGGAGATTATTCATGCAAGGCAGTGTTTCTTCAAGAAACACTAAAAGAAAAGGAAGATGATCATTTGGGCCAAATGAGGCAAATGAAGCCCCTGGAAGAACCTGCAATCCTTTCTGAAGCTGCCGGACCCTTTGGAAGAGCCACTAGAATAGTCCCACTGGAAATCAAAGCTCAAAATTGAAGAAAAGTGAAAACCGTATACTCAGAGCGGGCGGGATGTGCCCGTATTTACTACACGGGCGAGCTTGACCCGTATTGTACTTACGAGCAAGGCTAGCCCGTATAGCAAATACGGGCGATTGTGAAATAACTTAAAAAATGTAATTTTCCAACCCGGTTGGATCTGTTCCGATCCGATCCTACTTGACCCGACTCAGTGTATAATTTGGGCCATTTTAAGCCCACTTTTAGACTGTGGGCCTAGAAGGGCCCACCAAGACTCACCTTGGGCCCACCTAAGGGGCCCACATTTGGACTGGCCTATACCAGGCCTGTTTTCAATAAACAGGCCCAGGCCACTTGATCTTTGGCTAATGGGCCAATTCCAAGCCCACTAAGCCCATTGCATGTGTAAATAGTTTACTAAATAAACCGAAAAGGGGTTACCCAATAACCCTACTGGGCCTAAGGCCCAACCATGGCAGCCCACGGGTCTTCCAACGGGACCCGGGTCCGACCCATTTCACTTAGATTAATAAAAAAGATAAAATCCAAATAAAAGGGACCCACACCTTCAGAGGGTCCCACCAGACCAAATAAAGCAGCATGCTGGTCTAGGAAGCGTGAACTTGACTCAAAAAACTAGGGAGACCCGAGGGACCCGTCAGACAGACGGGGCGGGCCGGGGTGTCTTAGGGCTTCCTCGGACGTAACCGAGGACTTAGCTAGAACTCTGAAAAGCCACAGACCAGACTTAGACCCGGATAGGGCAAACTCCGTGTCTACCTGCACCTCTCAGGCAGTGGCGACTCCGAAAGTCCCGAGGTACGCATTCAACGTGCACCCGGTGTGCGATCTAGGACAGATTTAGGTGCGCACAAAACCCTTAGTAACTTATTTGACACAAGGGTATAGAAAAATAAATTAAACTGCACGTATTTAAAATCGGAATACCTTTGTCCACAAAATTCCAATCGGTTTCAAAGAAACAATATCATTATATCCATGTCCCGAGAAAACCAAATTTCCACAACAATCCAATGATATTTAAACCAGATAAATAAAATAAATCCCCCATTGGTCAATGTCATGCAAATATTTGATTGGTTAATCAACATGCCAGAGCGACCTCCACACCTCCATGTACATAGTTTCGGCCTACTCAGGGTTTCGGATACTCTGAAATGACGGTCTACTCAGGGTTTCGTCATCTAATGCCGGCCTACTCAGGGTTTCGACATTGACAACCAGGCCTACTCAGGGTTTCTGGCTGCTCTACACCAGTCGTGGCAACACTCTATGGCCATGCCATTACTCCAATAAAATAAAAGCATCACACTACTATGCTTAGACTCTGGATCCAGGACAAGCTAAACCAAAACAGTAAATCATCGTATAATCTCAATTCCGACATCAAAATAAAACAATACATGCCACATCATGTATAACTCAACACAGTTCACCACATGTCCCTCTGGACCAGAACGGTACCTCAAGTACTTTCAGTATTTCCCAAATTCATAACACATGCCAATTTGAAATAAAACTCAGTTACTCACACCAAGAAAATCTTTACAATACATTCAGAATTTGCCAACAAGTAAAACCAGTATTTAATAAATTCTCAACCAAGTACAGTGTATAAAACAAAAAGGAAACTAACTAGGAACTCCTAGTGTTTGGTACCCAGTACATCACTTACAAATAACCTAAAATTTGCCTTGGAAGCCTCTAAGAATTTCCACTAAATTTTCTCCTATTAATTGAATAGGTAATATTGGTTCTAAAGTCCCAAACAAGTGATTGGTTCAGTGTTTGAACCCTCAAATCATCAAAACCAGTTCGGTTTAGTCAAAAACACAATTCGGCAAGCTTATTAGACCATGCGATGACCTCCTGCGCTAGGCGCGAGGTCGGCGGATAGGTCGATGGTCGAAAATGGGGTATGCGCCTACTTAAATTCAAGTGAGCGCCAGCTCGGCGCAAAGTGAGCGTGAGATGAGCGTGAGGTTCGCGCGAGAAGAGCGAATAATATTTAAGTGAACGCGAGCTCGGCGCGAAGTGAGCGCAAGCTCGGCGGATAGGAAGGATGTATCTCGCACTCACTACCCGAAGTCGGCGCAAGTGAGCGCCAACTGAGCGGATACTCACTGTATTTTTTGACTCTCTGGTATTTCCAGGTCTCCAACTCTGGCCGATATTTTTCGGTCTGTCACCATTTCTTTAGTCTCCTAATCTCCCCAGAACACAATCAAACTAGTTTCGAAATTAATCTAAACATATTTTCTATTTATCATCATTCAGTTATAAATAAACTCATGCTCGGACGAGTTCTTCCAGAAATCACTCATGCATCAGAATAAACTCACGAATAAACACAAAACCTCAGTTTTAAAACGATGCTACTCATCGGTATTGAGGATCTTCTTCTAGCTTCAAGCCATTTTGATGGAGTCCTCTCGAGACCCAAGCCTTTTGGCCGACGCCCTAATTACAGGCAGCAACTCTTCCCCAATCTCCGAATCTCCGAGAATTCTTATATTAGCTATCTATTTATAGGCATCACAAGGTTTAACCTAATTTTACCCCCTGTATTTAATTAACCCTCGGGATTCCATATCTACCCCTCCTTCAACTTGAGTTTACTCGGATTACTTATTTGCTAATTCCCTATTTACTACAATATTTTTAAGTTCGCAATTAATTACGTGATAATATTCTTCCTTATTTTCTTTGCCAACTAGTGACTGCAATCCCCAGTAATAAATAAATTTTTCATTAAACCTATCAATAAATCCATGTGTCCATATATTTATATATATTTTTTATTTATTATTATTATTATTTTTCTACTCAAAACTAGGGTTTTACAACGGGGCTGACTCCTGTTTGCATCTCTGACCAAGGCAGACCACCGTATGGCAACGGGGAACTCCGTAGCACCAGGCACGAGGGATGGGCGGAAGTAAGTCATGTAGGTATACATAAATACCTGGCGAAAGAGAAAGTGGTCAAGAATAAAGATGATAAAGTTTCAGTGGATAAGACAAAGCAGATGTATACAATACCTGCTGTGAGACATGGGAAAAAATCAATTTAATCATTTCCTCTATCATCACACGGGATTAAATAAAAGAAAGAGTCGCCACCATTCAATTTAGGTGTGAATGGACACCAAAATATCAAATAAGCACAAAAGGCAATTTTAGGGTAAAAATAACCCTCCTTTAAAAACAACCAGAGATGGATAAGGGGATTAGGTTATGAACAGGGGAAGGTGTTAGGCACCCCTATTCATCCACACAAGGTGGTTGCCAGGTATTTGTTCATGTTTAAAATAAAGGAAAAAGCTTGCTATAAAAATCACACAAAATCACAAAAAAGACAAAAATTGTATGGTTTTTTCATATGAATAGTCTGATTGATCCAGAACTTTAAAATATGATCATGCCATTCCTAGGGTTTCATGATCAAAATAAAATTGAGATAAAATCAAATAAAATCAATTTAAAGTGAAAAATCCAAAAATCTGGCTTCAAGCTAAATTCTAGAAATCTAGAAAAATATGATTTTTATAAAATATTTCAAAATTGAACTTGAATAGTCCAGGACATAGATAAAGCTCAAATTTCACATTAAATCTGAAAATAAAAACCAAAAATACCCACGTTGATGAAGAACACCAAAAGGGGAGAACTGAGACCGTAGGGTCTTCTCTCAATAATGAAAAACAATTTAAAAACCATATCATGAAACCCTAGAATTTACTTTCAGGCTTCTGGATCCAGATCTACCATATTGATCATGATAAATCCAGGATCATAGCCTAAAACCACAAAAATCACGAAAACAGTGCTGTAGGTGCAAAAGTGGCAAAAATCCAAATTTTATCAAAAAGTGGGGATCTCATGCTATAAACATCATATATCATTAAAAGCATTAAAACATGATCAAGATATTTAAAACAGCCACATCTCACAAATTAGAGCACATGGGGGTCTACCCTACGGATCCACCTGTTCTCTTTTCCCCTAGTTCTCTCTTCACGTTTTACGGCTAGAGAGACTCTTGAGGTACTTGGAGATAGGTTTGGTTACACAAACATAATCACAGGCCTTATTCTATGAAAAAAAGAAAAAAACAAATATGGGGTTTTATTCTAGGGATCCACCTGTTCCCCTAGTTCTCTCTTCACGTTTTACGGCTAGAGAGACCCTTGAGGTACTTAGAGACAAGTTTAGGAATACAAAAACAGATATGGCCTTATTCTACAGCAATAGAGATGATCCTATTACTTCTAGAATTGAAGACAGAAAATAAAAAGGGATAGGGGACTTACCTGGATTGAGCAAGCAGGCAACAGGGATTCTTCTCTTTCTCTTGGAGCTTTTGATTCTTCAAAATTTCGTCCTCTTTAGCTAGAGGAAAGAGCCTCTATTTATAGACACACCCAGGGGCATGGTTGGTCCAGAAGGATATAGCCTGGTCTTTAAGATAGAGTAAAATACAGAGATAATGCCCATCCATAGCCAACTAAGGTAGCTTCAGCGAATAAAATACTTAATTCGCTCGTTTAAAGATATATTGGACTTCAAATAAAGCTCAGAAATCGAGAGAAGGACAAAACTCGCACGTGTCTTTAATGCCCGTAAATGATTTACGGTCCAACAGGGATCGTATTGTTACTACGGGCGCGCCTGTCCGTAAATAATTTTCGGGCGCGATGGGCCCGTGAAGGAAATACGGGCAAAGCCTGTTTATTCAATTTTTATGCTTTTTTGACTTGTTTTAAGCTCTAATTACATGTTTTTACTATTTTCTTATTCTGTAGTGCAATTTGGGGTGTCTACAGCTGCCCCCTCTTTGCTGGTAATTGGAACCAATTACAAGCAGAGAGCAAAAAGACCCGCCAATTGCACTTTCTGAGATTTTTGTATAATCAATTGCACTTTGCAAGGATTAAAGGGATGATTTTTTAAAAAAGAATTGATTGTGGAAGATTTGCTAAGAAATCCCTCAGCTTAAAGGCCAAATCCTCCTCTCTCCTCTCACTGAGCACTTGTGGGCTATGAAGTGAGATTTGAGACAAAATTTTTAAACAAAAGTGGGTAAGGTGGCAATCCTTGCAACTTGCAACTAATATGTACATTAATCTCTTAAAAATGTGGAGAAAATGATAAAAATATGCTGTTTTTGGCTTCGCCCGTATTTTGCTTACGGACAAATCCTGCCCGTAGAGGTTTCACGGGCGACCGGGACCGTATGGATTTCACGGGCGTCTGACGCCCGTACTGATGTTACGGATTTTACTCTTCTTCTTAAGCTCGCGACAGCGACCATTTCTCTTCTGCTCGCACTGTGCCCTAATTCTCTGCTGCCCGTATTCTTCTCTCCGGTCCCTGCTTCTTCTTCTCCAACAGTCCGACTCGCCATCTCCTTCTCCGACGACTCTCCTATTTCCAGCGACGTCCACTAACTCCGGTGACTACTGTTTCCTTCGGCAACCACTGTTCCTCCGACGACTGTTGTTGATACATATTCCCACTGCCGAGATTGATACACGTTCCCATTTCTTGGGATTTCGTTCAAGGCTTCTCATCAAAATACCATCCGTGAGTGCTTGAACCTTCAACTTTTGCTTTGCCAATTGCTCATTTCAACCTAAACAGGTATGCTCCGACCATTGACTCTCCTTGACTAACAGTCCATTGATATGAACGATTTCATGCTTTTCCTTAATTATGATCCCTTTTCTAAAACTTGCAATCTGCTCTTGATTACATAAGCAATTCCCAAATCTTGTTTGATCTCATGATTTATCTGATTTGTATTCATGGTTGCATGATTAATTCTTAATCTGTGATGTTTATTGTATAGTTGACTTTAGTTTGTCACCCAGCATGCTTTCATCAGATTTGTGATTCTTCTTTGCCATTGTTAAATTGAGCTCTTTTATGACTTATGTTGCTCCAATTTTTCTGCCAATGCTCCATCCGAACTTAGGCCTTTGAATCCTCAAATTTTTGCTGCCTTATTCAACACTGTATGATTCTATGACTCCAAATACATGATGCTTTGACTAAGTCTTAAAATTGCTGGGTGTATTTACTGTTGCATCATTCTGATTTTGATTCTTGAATGGGAATTCTTATCTTTGATTTTTGTCCTGGTTGAATTCCATTTTTTAAGCCATATTCCGCAAATGCCTCATTTCCTTGCACATTGTTGAGGCTTGAACATGTTCAGTGTAGAATAAGTATAAGCTCTCAATCTAGTATACCCTTTTTGTGAGAATATTCCATCCCATTGCTTTGGCATGAATCAACTGCCTTGATTGCCCTGAAACCAAGTACAACACATGGTTAAATATATTTGGAAAATACAAATGAATAAATTAAAACATCCACATACATTTTTCCTCCTTTTTTTTTTCATATAAAGAGAACCTATAAGAAGTATGTACTTCTTATATAGTTTCTCTATATAATTATTAAAGCAAAGACAAATAAAATATTTTTAGAAAAATATAAACTCCTTCAGTTGATTCTTGATTGGATCGGGAGCATCTGAAACATTTTTTTTCATTCTCCCTTTTTCTTTTTCCTGCAAATCAATTAATCTTGGTTAGAATGAAAATTAAGCAATTAAATTTAACAAGAATAATTAACCAACTCCCTGATTTGAACCGTAGATGGCCCGTCTTAGATCAGCTTCCAGAGATCCTGCAGATGAGCCTTCCTCTTCGAGGGTTAGGCGAGATCCTGCTGATGTGGCCACTTCTTCGAGGGCCGAGAGGGATTCTGATTCAGACATTCCTGATCTCCCTTCTGGGGATTCGCGTGAGGCGACCCCAGAGGTATATTCTAACCTTTCTGAAATTTCATATCTTTTCCCAAAATACATCTTCTTGATTCTTTCCTCCCTTTAATTATTTTCTTTTAGCCGGCTGTTGAGGCTTCGGGCAGAGATAGGAGCTGTAGCAGGCGTCGAGCTGGAGGCAGAGACGTGGGCCATGATGAGGGCCGTAGAGGAGGCCGCAGAGGGGGCCGTGGCAGAGATGAGGCCAGGACCAGGGTTGAGATCCCTGAGGAGGTGGCTGCCCAGATTAGGGATACCGATCTTCTGCATGGCTTGAGGACTCATCCCTCAGCATGCGTTAGGGCGGATATCCCTTTGGAGTATCCGATGTCCCATTATAGAGGGAGCTGGGCCAGCTTTACTAGATTCTTGAGAGCTTGCAGTTCGGCCTACCGTCGGGAGCTAGGCTTATATGGTTTTCGTATGTTTATCACCATCCCGGACGTACGCTTAGATCGGGCCCTCATTGCCGCATTGTTGGAGAGGTTTTTTCCAGAGACATTGAGCTTCCACTTCCCAGATATTGAGATTGGGATCCGGCCTTCTGATTTCACACTCATCACCGGGATTAGGATGATCGGTGATGTTATTCCTGAGATGGCGATGCCAGAGGCTGATGAGATTGCTGGTTATCTTGGATATATTGTGCTGCCTCCTGAGGCATGGGATCGAGGGAGAGCGAGATTGTCTCTGACATGGTTGAGAGAGACTTTCGGGAGGAGGCAGTTTGGCCAGCTTGCTGCCGGTGACCATGTTTTTCCTTTCGCCTTTAGATTTCTTTTTCTGTATATGATGGGATCCTGCTTCTTCCCAGAGGACACGACTTCAGTTAGTCCTTATTTTCTGAGTCTTCTGGGAGATTTGCAGCGGGCGAGGAGGTATGCATGGGGTTCGCTTATTTTTGGTACTATTCTGGCTGGCCTGCGCCGATCAGTGAGCGGCCTCTCTACTTCTAGAGGGGCTGGAGTTGGGTGCAGGTTCTTCTGGCCCTTCTTGCAGGTGAACCTTATTTCCCTTCTTTTTCTTTATCTCTTTCTTTTTATCTCTCATTTTCTATTCTTCTGACTATTTTCTTCTTTCTTGCAGTTTTTTGCTAGGGTTTATATACCCTATTTCCGCCCTACTTCTACGATGCCTGAGGAGACGTATCCCATGGCACTTAGATGGTGTCATGTAGAGCACGACTCTGAAAAGAGTCGTCCCAGGTCCGCTCGGGCCCACTTAGACAGGTTATACCGGTCTGAGGTAATCTTCTTTAATTCCTCTACTTTTTCTTTTCTTTTCTTTCTGGATCGCATATCTGATGTCCTGTTCTGTTTTTCAGCTATTTGTCCCCAGGATGGAGGACATTCATGAGGTGCTGGCCCTGCAGGCAGCCAGAGATGATGCATTTGTCCCTGACCAGAGACGACAGAGATACCAGTTCTTTATTGGTCAGCTGGGCAGCATCTGGTACTGCGGCGAGCGCTTCTTCTTTCAGCATGTGGGAGAGCCGCGGATTCCTGCCATCCCGCCAGATACTACTCCTTTCTATCCTCCTATGCCTGTTGATCCTGCCCAGTTTCTAGATTGGACTGAGGCAGAGACATTATTGGAGGAGGGTGACTATGATGCCTGGTTCAGGCGAGCTTCTGTTGGGTGCCTCATGTCACCTATGCCTGTCCATGGCGGAGTCACTGAGATAGGAGGGGTAGTGATTAGGGCCTACGACACTATGGTAAGCCTTCTTCCTTTTTACTTTTTCATTTCATTTCATCTGAACTTAGCATTTTTCTAACTTCTTTCTTTTCTATTTCAGGAGGCTCAGTTGGCAGAGATCAGGTCTCGCTATGCTGATTTAGAGCGCCAGCGGGATGCCGCGATCGCTAAGCGGGACGCCCTCTATATCACCATTTCAGATCTCCGGGGGCAGCTAGCCAGAGCCCAGGGCCAGGAGGGTCCATCTGATGCACATGATCAGGCGGGTTCATCTGATGCACATGACCAGGTGGGTCCATCTGATACTCAGGTTAATTTCTTCTTTTATTTCCATTCCTGCTTTTGTATTTGTTTGTCTTGTTCTGACTGAATTTTTCTCTTAGTTTGAGGAGTACACAGTTGGCCCCTCTTCACCTGCTTCACCCGTGCCTATGCATTTCCGGGATGAGGTGTTTTCTGTGGCACGTGTGGAGTTCGTGACGTCTCTCAGTCCAGTGGAGCTTCCTGCAGCAGAGCCCGAGGTCGAGGCTGATATTGTACCTGCTGCTGAGGATGTGCCAGAGTCTGCCCCAGTAGCTGAGACTGCTCCTGCTGCATCTGCTAATGTAGATATGGATTCGGCTATGGACGCCGCTGTGGTTGAGCCTACCTTGGGGGCTGTGGTGATGGAGGAGGTTACGGCTGATCCTGTAGAGCCCGAGGTGGAGACGACTGCTACTGAGCCTGTGGAGCCTGAGGTTGATGTACCTGGGACATCTGCTCCTGCTGGTTCTGCTATGGAGGCTGTAGAGGAGACGCCTGCTGCTGTTGATCCTTCTGCGGATTCTTCCCGTACAGAGTCTGATCCCGATTCTACGGGATATGTAGATACTTCAGGGTACGTCCCTCCTGATCATCCCACTGCTGGCCTTGTGCCTTTATATATGTGGCATGATATTCAGTCTGTTTTGAGCAGGATGACGCGTAGCACAGCCCGCAATATTGTGCGGCATGTCTTTGAGCGCAGGCGATCTTCAGGCCGTGGTTGAGGCAGAGGACGAGGCCGTGGCCGTAGGGGCGGACCTGCATAGTCATTAGATTAGGATTATTCCATGTACATTTGTATTTTTTGGCAAAAGTGATGTAAACATTCATGTATATGAAAGAAGTTTGATTTATTTCCATTTGTGTTCTTTTCTTCTTTATTTACAGTATTTATTACCTGATGGATGTTAAACAGGGACAGGTGAAGCTTAGGAAAACCAAGGAAATTAAAAATTCCCATTTTTTTGCATTTTTTCGAAGGAACCGTATTTATTCTACGAGCAGGCTGTGCCCGTAAAGTTACTACGGGCGCACTCTGCCCGTGAAGTTTTCACGGTCAGGCGTGTCCGTAGTTCCTATACGGGCGCGCTTTGCCCGTAGTATAATTACGGAATTTACTGCCTTACGATTTTTTCTATATAAACTCCTAGGGAACGTCATTGTGACACTTTTATTGGTTGGAAAACTCCCTGAGCACGTCTTTTCTCGCTTTCCTTGGCTTCTTTGGCGCTTCCATGGCTTCCCCTACGCCGCTTTCTCCTACCGTTGAATCTCCTCCTGCAAGACAACCTGTTAGATCAAAACCTCCTAATCTTACCAGGTACAATATTGTGGATTCCTTTTATGATAGATGGGTTAACTCCATGACCCTTGATGAGGAGATTCGTTGGGATTCCATCCACTTAGGGCACATCCTACACCTCCCTAAAATTCCCTTTAAGTGGGAAATCATTGAAGCTTTGATTGGCCACTGGGTACCTGAGCTGAATCTCTTCCGTTTTGATGACAAAGAGATGACTCCCACCATAGAAGAAATTGAAACCATCCTTGGCCTAAGATTTTCTGAAAAAGTTGTGAACCCACCCCTAAAGCTTAGTTATAAAAAAGAGGCTTCCACTTTCTTGCGTATAGGGAAGAAGGACTTAGGAAATTCTGATGCACTATTGACCTTGTCCAAGACCTTTTTGACTGAAAAACTTCTGAGGAGTAACGACAAGGACGCTAGGTTTAATGCATTGACCCTGGTAGTGGTCAATCAGCTGCTTTTTCCACGGGGTGATGACCAGGTTGACTTGGCTCTCATCTCAGTTATCTGTCAGGTTAGGGAACGCGAGAGGTTGGCCCCTATGATCCTAGCAGAGATATATCAAGCCCTTACTGATTGTTATTTCAGGAAGAAGAAACGCTTCCTTGCCTGCACCCCTATCCTACAGGTAAAAAATATGCATATATTTTTTTTTCTTTTTTTTTTTTTTCTTTTTGTTCTTCCTTTCCTTTCTTCTTTTTTTTTTTTTCTCTCTGCTTCTTCTTCTTCTCTTTTTTCTTTTTTTTTCTCTCTTTTTTTTCTTTTTCTTTCTCTCTTTTTTTCTCTTTTTCTTTTCTTGTTGGAAATAAATTGAAATACTCCCTTTTTCTGCAGCTTTGGTTGCTTGACCATCTTAGCCAGGTTGAAGAAATAACTCGCCGCTTCTTTCCAAGATTGAAAGTTCCTGTTCTGATGAGCAATAGGGGATGTCTTAACATCCAAGGTGGCAAGCAAGGCTGGTTCGCTTTCTTGGGTACTCTCCAGGATGATCGAGTGAGATGGCCTGGCACTTATCAGCCCGTTCCAGAGACAGTGATTAGCTTTAGGGATAAAAACTTTCTGGCCTTAGCAGGCTTGAAATCTGCTGTTTTCTATCTTCCTTTGAGGGTTCTTCGGCAATTTGGAGCGACCCAGGGAATTATGATCCCCACAGGTTATGAGAGCTTTGTAGGGCCACTCACATCAGCCACCATGGGGCTAAATGCTCAATTAATGAAAGAGTGGTCCTATGTTTGCTTTCTGCGGGGTCCAGTCTTTTCTGAGTCCCATGTGAAGGACTATCATTTCTAGATCAAAGAACAGGTGCAGAGTCATGCCCCAGTACCAAAGGATCCTCCTGCAGTTCTTCCTCCTACCTATGAAGATATTCTGGAGTCAGAAAGGACAACCCATAAACGGCTTCAACAAATATGGGTACGGGAGGCTCAAGAACTTAGGATAAAAGTCCTTGTTCTAGAGAGGAAGCTTGAAGAGCAGAAGTCTGGCCGCATTGCCATGGAGAAGAAACTTGAAGAACAAAGGCAGGCTCGTCGCTTTGAAGTCTGAGTGATGTGGAAGAAGTATCAGGATTCCTTGGCTGACCTTAGGGCGTTGAAGAGCAAGCTTTCTTTTTCAGATGAGGTCATCTCCTTTTTGAGTGATCCTGATGCAGAGGGTGCTTCTGGAATCATTGCAACTCAGGCAGCTAGGATTAGGGAGCTTGAGGAGCAGTTAGGGAGTAGGGATTAGATTCTTTTATCTCTTTTTTTTTTTTCATTCATCATTTTTTTCATACTTTTATACAAAAGCAAACTCCATTAGTGGAAAGATATTAGATTTAATTCCAAAATAGGTTTTATATTATTGGCCTCAGAATTCTCAGATGCTTATAAAAACAGAAGTTTTATGAAAAAGTATTTGATTTCTCATCACTGGCCAAAGTATAGTTTTTTTTTTTTTTTTTGAAAGCTGATCCAAAACACTTAATCACATATAATTAAAGGAATTAAAATCAGGTTGAATAATGAAAAGGGTAGTCCAAGCAATAGGGAGAGACCAAATTTGTCTACCCCGTGACCTTTAGAATCATCCCCTAACGATTTTACCTTCATGATGGACCCTTCTAATCTGCTCAGTTTCCAGTGCTCATGCTAATTAAATTTAGACCACATGATCAACTCAACCCTTGATTCTTCTTTTTTCCTTTTTTTCTTTTCTTCTATTTTTTCTTTTTTTTTCTTTTGCCAATATTGCCCCTAGCGCCAATTACGGTTTTCACTAAGGCCGGCTTCTGCATTCCGTCATCACCAATCTTACTCTGAAAGTTGAATGAATATACTAAAATCACCGAGGGCTTAATAATAGGACGAAACAAAGGCTAGGCTCGGTTAATGAAAGAAAAGGTATTAAAGGCTCAAAATTTTCTAAGTGTAAAATAAATGGGTGAACTGGACTTACAGTCATGGTGAACTCGATCCCATTCTTCTTCTTTTGTATTTGGCTTTTATTTGCCCCTATTTTTTTCTTTTCTCTTTTTTTTCTCAAAAAATTTTTTCTTTTTGCCCCTATTGGCCTTGCCCTTATTGGCTTTGCCCCAGTATAAGGCTGTAAGTCCAGTTTAGGTTTTTTTTTTTTAAAAAAAAAAAGACGAATAGGCTCAAATTGGTTTGACTAGGGATTCAAATTTTGGGATATAAGGAACAATGGCCTCAGATCATTTCCTAGTAATATTCATTCATGGAAAATATCTCTTTACTGCATCAGAGTTAATTGGCTCAGGAAAATCCTTCCCATCCATTTCTGTTAAGATGAGAGCACCCCTTGATAGGACCTTCTTGACTATATAAGGCCCTTCCCAATTTGGTTTGAACTTTCCACGAGGATCTTCCAAAAAGGGTAAAATCTTCTTTAATACCAAATTCCCTTCTTGGAAAGTTTTGGGCTTTACCTTCTTATTGTAAGCCCTGGCCATCCTCTTCCGATATAATTGGCCATGACTAAGTGCCTTCAAACGCTTTTCTTATATTAAATTGAGTTGATCATGCCTAGACTGTATCCATTCAGCTTCTTCTAATTCTCCTTCCATTAGCACTCTTAGTGAAGGTATTTCCACTTCCACTGGTAAAACTGCTTCCATTCCATAGACTAGGGAATATGGGGTTGCCCCTGTAGAAGTTTGAATTGAGGTTCTGTAAGCATGTAGAGCAAGTGGCAGCATTTCATGCCAATCTTTAAAACTCACCACCATCTTTTGAATAATCTTCTTTATATTCTTATTCGCTGCTTCCACTGCCCCATTCATCTTTGGTCTGTAAGGCGCTGACTTGTGGTGGGTAATCTGAAATTGTTCACACATCTTCCTCATGTCTTTGTTCTTAAGGTTTGAAGCATTGTCTGTTACTATGGCACTTGGCAAACCATAGCGACAAATGATGTTGTGCTTCAAAAACTTAAGAACATGGCTACTCGTAATGTTTGCATATGAAGCTGCCTCTACCCACTTGGTGAAGTAATCAATTGCTACGAGTATAAATCTATGTCCATTTGATGCCTTTGGAGAGATCATTCCAATGACATCTATACCCCACATAGAAAAAGGCCACGGAGATGTCATACTGTGTAATTCACTTGGGGGTGCATTCTTGTTATCCGCGTACACTTGGCATAAATGACACCTTTTAACGTGCATATAGCAATCATGCTCCATAGTCGACCAGTAATATCCCAATCGCAGAATCTTCTTGGCAAGCATATGCCCATTCATATGGGGTCCACACACTCCTCCATGTACCGTTTCAACTATCCTTTCTGACTCAGTCTTTGCAACACATCTAAGTAGTATATCATTGTGTGATCTTTTGTACAACTACCCACCACTTAGTAAGAACTGTCCTGCCAGCCTCTGTATTGTTCTTTTCTCTGTAGAGGTGACATTTTCTGGTAAGCTCCGATCATTTAGGAAGTTCTTAATGTCTTGAAACCATGGTACTTCTTCTTCTGGGGTTTCTTCTAGAACAAGGCAGTAAGCTGGTTCATCCCTGACTTCAATTTCCAATGGTCTAATATCAACACCATCTGGCATACTGACCATTTAAGCCAATGTTGCTAGAGCATCTACAAACTGATTTTTGGCCCTTGGCATATAATTGAAGGAAATTCGAGTAAACTTGGTGCTTATTTCTTCCAAATACTGGTGATAGGGGATCAATTTGTGATCCTTGGTTTTCCATTCACCAGTTGTTTGGAAGATGATAAGACTCGAATCCCCATATACGTCAAGTTCCTCTACTTCATGGTCTAAGGCTGCTTGCAACCCAATTATGCATGCTTCATACCCTGCTATATTGTTCGTGCATTGGAACCTTAACTTTACTGCGATCGGGATATGTGCCCCATCTCGCTTGATCAACACAGCCCCTATTCCATTTCCATTCATATTGGCGGCCCCATCAAAAAACATTTGCCATGAGCTTTCGCCTTCTTCCTCTTCAGCAAACAGGATTGCCTCATCAGGGAAGTTGGTCTTTAAGGGTTGGTATTCTGGTACAGGGTGTGCAGCCAAGTGATCTGCAATGGCTTGACCCTTAATGGCCTTTTGTGTGATATAGGTGAGGTCAAATTCAGAGAGTAACAACTGCCACTTTGCTGTTCTGCCAGTTAAAGCCGGTTTCTCAAATAGATACTTCAAAAGGTCCATTCGGGATATCAATAAGGTGGAATGACTAAGGAAATAGTGCCTTAGTCTCTGAGTTGCCCATACTAAAGCACAACAAGTCTTTTCTAGAGGGGAATATTTTGCTTCATATTCTGTAAATTTCTTACTCAGGTAGTAAATCGCCCTCTCCTTTCTGCCTGTATCGTCATGCTGTCCTAAGACACACCCCATTGATGTCTCCAAAACTGACAAGTATAAAATCAATGGTCTTCCTGGAGTGGGTGGTACTAGCACAGGTGGGTTCAATAAATACTCCTTTATTGTGTCAAAGGCTTCTTGGCAATCATTATTCCAGACTATCGGGTTATTCTTTCTTAGAAGTTTGAAAATTGGTTCACAGATAGCGGTGAGCTGTGCTATGAACCGGCTTATGTACTGAATCCTTCCAAGAAAACCCCGAACTTCCCTTTCGGTTCTAGGTGATGGCATTTCAATGATGGCTTTAGCTTTAGCTGGGTCAATCTTAATTCCCCTTCTGCTTACTATAAAGCCCAACAATTTTCCTGATGTAGCCCCAAAGACACATTTCGCAGGGTTAAGCCTTAGACTGTATTTCCTAAGCCGGTCAAATACCTTCTTCAAGTTGATCAAGTGGTCTTCTTCTTCACATGATTTGGCTATCATATCATCCACACAGACCTCCATCTCCTTATGGATCATATCATGGAATAAGGCTGTCATGGCCCTCTGGTAGGTTGCCCCAGCGTTCTTAAGTCCAAATGGCATGACAGTGTAGTGGAAGGTACCCCAAGGGGTGATAAAGGCTGTCTTCTCTTGGTCTTCCTTAGCCATCTTGATCTGATTATAACCAGAAAATCCATCCATGAATGAGAATAGACTATGTACAGCGGTGTTATCCACCAAGATGTCTATGTGTGGAAGTGGAAAGTCATCCTTTGGACTTGCCTTATTCAAATCCCTATAATCTATGCACATTCTGACCTTTCCATCCTTCTTTGGTACTGGCACTATATTTTCAAGCCATTCGGGGTATGTGGAAACTGCTAAGAATCCGGCTTGGAATTGTTTAACCACTTCATCTTTGACCTTTAGCGTCCATTCAGGTTTTAACCTTCTCAGTTTCTGCTTAACTGGCTTGGCATCTGGTAGAATGGGTAGCCTGTGCACCACCATATCTGTGTCTAACCCCGGCATATCCCGATACGACCATGCAAACACATCTTCATAATCAGCCAAAAATCGTATCATTTCATCCCGCTGTACCTCAGATAGGCATACCCCAATCTTTACTATTTTTGGGTCATCTTCGGTCCCTAGGTTTATTGATATGGTTTCTTCAATATTGGGTTGGACCCCCTTTTCATGACGCTCCAATTGATATGTGATTTCCTTTGGAACGTCGTCTTCTTCGTCCTCGGTCTCTTCTTCAACCCCCATTAGGTCAAAGTCGAGCTCAAGGTCGAAGTCATACTCATCCTGATCCAATTCCGTTTGCTTATATGGTTCATAAATGGTTTGGACCTTTTTGAAAACTTTATCTTTTCTAAAAAAAAATGGAAAATCTTTTTGTGTTTTTTGAGAGCCTTCTACAAAATCTTTCCCTGAAGACGAAGGCTCATTAAAACCTTCAGGAAAAGGGCATTTCACTAATGGAGTTTTTTTTTGGAAGCCATGTCTGTTTGCCAAACAAACGCGGCTTCAAAAGTAAGGGGAGTTTCCTTCCAATTATTCAGAATGAAAGAATCTGGGGCAGGGATACAAGCCTGCTCCTCAAGCTCATGGTCTGCATTAGAGATCACCAGTACTGGGTGCGTTGCATCGCCTGTTTCTTCTGTAGGGTCAGTTCCAGATGGAACTTCTACGGCAGCCCAATCAATAAAAGGTAGCTCCTCTGCTACTTTTTCTTGGTTGCCTTCTGTCATGGCAAAGAACGCCCCTACGTCCTCAGAAAAGCCCTGCTCCTGTTCTGCCTGTGGCCCAGGCCCACCAGATGCTTGTGGAGGTGGAGGTGGAACATATGGTTGTACTGTTGAGGGTTTGGGTTTCTGGAATGGGTTGATATTGTAGTATGGAGGTTTGGCCTGATCCTCAGGAGGAGACAGCTGAATCATGTGAGACAGCTTAGGAAAAGTTTCCCTGATGTGCGGGAATTTTATAGCTTCTATCTGCCCCTGTCTTCTCCATTTCCTTGGCTTGGACCCCAACCCTGCTCTGTGAACCATCTTCTTAACCTGTACTGGTTCTATCCTTCCTTGTAGGTTAACCCCCAGACCTTTTCCAGGGTGAAAATGGTACTTTTCTAGCACATTTTTGACCATTTTTTCAGCACAGGTCAATTTTCCTTCTTTTTCCTGATATCCCCTAGGTATATAATTCACAGCTTCAAATTGAAAAGAGTGAAATGTCAACTTTTCTGCAGTCATTTCCATGTTAATACAGGGTACATCAGGGGACCACATGGGGGGAACCAAGTTTTCGGCTAGGACGGTAATCACCTTTTGCCCTCTAATGTACTTGACTCTTTGGTGGAGGGTAGATGGTATGGCCCTAGCTGTATGAATCCACGGCCTTCCTAGGAGTAGGTTGAAGGCTGCAGGTATGTCCATCACTTCAAATGTGATGTTGAAAATATATGGTCCAATTGTGACCGGCAGTTCAACCTCCCCTAGGGAGTGTGTTTTAGAGCTGTCAAATGCTCTTATAATTCTTCCATTTTGCTTTATTTTGTTTCGCTCCAGATTGAGCTTAACAAAGGTTACCAACGGGCAGACATTGAGGGCCGACCCATTGTCAATCAAGACCCGGGCTATCATGCAACCCTTACTGAGTACAGCTATGTGCAATGGGTCTACATGATGGTACCCTGCTGGACTAATTTCAGTTTCAGAAAAAGTTATCACATTGTGGGATAAAATTTGACCAACCATCCGGCCTAGTTGGTCTGGTTCAATACTTTTAGGCACATGGGCCCCCTGGAGTATCCTTAACAAGGAGTCCCTATGTTTTTCGGAATTTAACAATAATCCCAGAATTGAGATCTGGGCAGGGACTTTGTTCAACTGCTCAATGACATTGAACTCACTCTTTTTTATTACCTTAATGAGGTTAGCTGCCTCACTGTTAGTTACCTGAGGGGCCTCTTCCCCTACCTTGGCCTTTCCTTTATTTTTTTCTTCTTCTTTCTCCTTCTCTGTTTCTTTTTGTTTTTCTTCCACCCCTAAACATTTCCCTGACCTCATCATGAGGTTTACTTCTTCCTTGCTTTCAGCTGCAGGGCATGTAGTGGTAAATGCTTCGCTGTAGTTCCATGGTACAGCTGATTCAGAGTAGGAAGGCTTAGGGACATTCACCACCAATGGGGGAAGTTTGGACTTGGCGATGGAAGTCTGAGTAATAGGAACATTAACAACCAATGGAGGAAGTTGTTTTGGTTGGGGGTTTGCAGAAGTGACTAATGCACTTAAGGGGTCACAATTTATGACCAATGGTGGCTTAGACTGAATGGGCGGAGTAAAAGTGGATGGATTGTAATTAATGACCAAAGGTGGCTTGGCGATGTTCATCTGGGCCATGAGGGATGAGACCCGGTCCAAAGATGAGCTAATGTTCTTTGCAGCACTATCATTCCCCTTTGAAATCATATTTATTTCTTTGCCTTCACTTCTCCTGTCAAAATATACTTTGACCGTTGTCCCTATGGGAGCAATTAATTGAGATGGGTCAAAGGTTATTTTGTCAGAAGAGATGACTCCTATGACATTAGATGGGCCTGCCCCGTGATTCTGGGGCAGTGGGTTTTGTCCAATATCGGTTCTTGGAGGATTGGGCGCCTGTGAGACATGGGAAAAAATCAATCTCTAATGATTTCCTCAATAATCACACGGGATTATATTAAACAAAGAGTCGCCACCATTCAATCTAGGTGTGAATGGACACCAAAATATTAAATAAGCACAAAAGGCAATTTTTAGGGCAAAATATCCCTCCTAAAAAAACAACCAGAGATGGGTAAGGGGATTAAGTTATGAACAGGGGAAGGTGTTAGGCACCCCTATTCATCCACACAAGGTGGTTGCCAGGTATTTGTTCATGTTTTAAAATAAAGGAAAAAAGCTTGCTATAAAAATCAGGAAAAATCACAAAAAGACAAAAATTGTATGGTTTTTTCATATGAATAGTCTGATTGATCCAGAACTTTCAAATATGATCATACCATTCCTAGGGTTTCATGATCAACACAAAATTGAGATAAAATCAAATAAAATCAATTTAAAGTGAAAAATCCAAAAATCTGGCTTCAAGTCAAAATTCTAGAAATCTAGAAAAATATGATTTTTATAAAATATTTCAAAATTGAACTTGAACAATCCAGGACATAGATAAAGCCCAAATTTCACATTAAATCCAGAAATAAAAACCAAAAATACCCACATTGATGAAAAACACCAAAAAGGGGAGAACAGAGACCGTAGGGTCTTCTCTCAATAATGAAAAACGATTCAAAAATCATCTCATGAAACCCTAGAATTTATTTTCAGGCTTCTGGATTCAGATCTACCATATTGATCATGATAAATCCAAGATCCTAGCCTAAAACCACAAAAATCACGAAAACAGTGCTGTAGGTGCAAAAGTGGCGAAAATCCAAATTTTAGCAAAAAGTGGGGATCTCATGCTATAAACATCATGGATTCATGTAATTCATTCAGATATATCATAAAAAGCATTAAAACATGATCAGGATATTCAAAATAGCCATATCTCACAAATTAGAGCACATGGGGGTCTACCCTACGGATCCACCTGTTCTCTTTTCCCCTAGTTCTCTCTTCACGTTTTACGGTTAGAGAGACTCTTGAGGTACTTGTAGATA
The DNA here is from genome assembly GCA_947561395.2 of Buxus sempervirens. Lineage (NCBI taxonomy): Eukaryota > Viridiplantae > Streptophyta > Magnoliopsida > Buxales > Buxaceae > Buxus > Buxus sempervirens. The sequence goes on along the minus strand of OX387185.1, from coordinate 26,592,940 downwards.
GGTTTGGTTACACAAACACAATCACAGGATTTATTCTAGAAAAAGGAAAAAAACAGATATGGGGTTCTATTCTAGGGATCCACCTGTTCCCCTTTCCCCTAGTTCTCTCTTCACGTTTTACGGCTAGAGAGACCCTTGAGGTACTTAGAGACAAGTTTAGGAGTACAAAAACAGATATGGCCTTATTCTACAGCAATAGAGATGATCCTATTACATCTAGAATTGAAGACAGAAAATAAAAAGGGATAGGGGACTTACCTGGATTGAGCAGGCAGAGCAGCAGGGATTCCTTTCTCTTCTCTTGTAGCTTCTTAGAATTCCTTGGACTCAAAATTTCGTGGCCCTAAGCTAGAGGAATGACCCTCTATTTATAGGCAAACACAGGGGTATGGTTGGTCCAGAAGGATATATCCTGATTCTCAGGATAGAGTGAAAATTGGAGATAATGCCCATCCATAGTGGCTTCAGCGAATAAAATACTTAATTCGCTCGTTTAAAGATATATTGGACTTCAAATAAAGCTCGGAAATCGAGAGGATGACAAAACTTGCACATGTCTTTAATGCCCGTAAATGATTTACGGTCCAATGGTGACCGTATAGATACTACGGGCGCGCCTGCCCGTAGATATTTTGCGGGCGAGATAGGCCCGTGAATCCAATACGGGCAAAGCCTGTTCTTTCTATTTTTAGGCTCTTTTTACCTGTTTTAGGCTCTAATTACATGTTTTTATTATTTTCTCATTTGGTAGTGCAATTTGGGGTGTCTACAGCTGCCCCCTCTTTGCTGGTAATTGGAACCAATTACAAGCAGAGAGCAAAAAGACCCGCCAATTGCACTTTCTGAGATTCTTGTATAATCAATTGCACTTTGCAAGGATTAAAGAGATGATTTTTGAAAAAAGAATTGATTGTGGAAGATTTGCTAAGAAGTCCCTCAGCTTAAGGGCCAAATCTTCCTCTCTCCTCTCACTGAGCACTTGTGGGCTATGAAGTGAGATTTGAGACAAAATTTTTAAACAAAAGTGGGTAAGGTGGCAATCCTTGCAACTTACAACTAATATGTACATTAATCTTTTGAAAATTGTGAGAAAATGATAAAAATATGTTTTTTTGGCTTCGCCCGTATTTGACTTACGGGCTGGTCCTGCCCGTAGAGGATTCACGGGCGACCGGGACCGTATGGATTTCACGGGCGTCTGATGCCCGTACTGATGTTACGGATTTTACTCTTCTTCTTAAGTTCGCGACCGCGACCACTTCTCTTCTCTGCTCGCATTTGGCCCTAATTCTCTTCTGTCCGTATCTTCTTCTCCGGTCATTTCTCATCTTCTCCAAATCTCCGACGCCTCACACTGTTCTTCTCCGACGACTTTCCTATTTCCGGCGACGATTTGCCCATTCCGGCGACGATTTGCCCATTCCGACGACAACCTGCCTTCTTCATTGGGCGACTATTCCCTTCTTCTGCAACCATCCGATCAGTGTTCGAAGGTTCTCCATTGACTTACTCAAATTCGTCGGCTTCTTTTTCTCTAGGAGCTTGGTGGATCAGAGGTTCGACCGCTGCTTACTTAAATTTCTTTCTTTAATCCTTCCTGGTAAGTGGTCGAAACACTCATTCCTGTTGCAACCAATGTATTGCAAATAACCATATGACTGAACTATCTTTGCTCATGCATGAATTTGCTCTGATCCGAAATTTGTTATGCTATGATCTGGATGCCCAATATATGCCGAATCTGTTATTGTTTTGATAATTGCTTTATGAACAAATAAGCTTCATCATGCTATAAGTTCTGTTGTAAGTCCTGGTTCTTCTTGGTTTGTCTGAAATTCGCTCTTGTGCTAGCCATCTTTGAATTTATATTCCTGATGGGATGAGGACTTAATCCATATATGTGATTTACTGATTTCTCCTCCAAGTGACACATGCCTGTGACCTTTTTTACTCATATCTGATTTCTACTTTGAATTTCTGCTTTGATCTTGTATGCTTCTAATTGAAATTCTGATTCCCTTTTGTCATTGGCAAGTTAGACCGAATTCCTTGCCAATTGATTACCCTGACTTTGCATGATATTTTTGATTCTATCTTTACGCATGAGTTGCTGCTATATCTCACTTTAACTTGAATGATTTAGGATACCTTCCTCGCTTACTATCCCATTTCACTGTTTAGAGCATCATCTTGCCTTTTCCTTGTTGTCATCTACTTGGCCTGTCCTGAAACCAAACAAAACAAAATAATTAGGCATAAGTAATTAAAACAGGCCATTATAAGATAATTGAACTTCCTAAAAATTTCTTAAAATAAAAAGGATAATCATCTTTGATCAATTCCTGATTTAGTCATGAATATCCTTTTTCTCATTTTCTTTTTCATGTAAACTTGATTAAAATGAAAATCAAACAATCAAGATTTTAACAAGAAATAATTAACATCTCCCTGATTTGAACCATAGATGGCCCGCCTTAGGTCAGCTTCCAGAGATCCTGCAGATGAGCCTTCCTCCTCGAGGGTTAGGCGAGATCCTGCCGATGTGGCCTCGTCTTCGAGGACCGAGAGGGATTCTGATTCTGATATCCCGGATTTCCCTTCTGGGGATTCGCGTGAGGCGACCCCAGAGGTATACTCTAACCTTTCTGCAATTTTATATCCTTTCCCAAAATACATCTTCCTGATTCTTCAATTATTTTCTTTTAGCCGGCTGTTGAGGCTTCTGGCAGAGATAGGAGCCGTAGCAGACGCAGAGCTAGAGGCAGAGATGGAGGCCATGATGAGGGCCATAGAGGAGGCCGCAGAGGGGGCCGTGGCAGGGATGAGGCCAGGACCAGGGTTGAGATCCCTGAGGAGGTGGCTGCCCAGATTAGGGACACCGATCTTCTGCATGGTTTGAGGACTCATCCCTCGGCGTGCGTTAGGGCGGATATCCCTTTGGAGTATCCGATGTCCCATTATAGAGGGAGCTGGGCCAGTTTTACTAAATTTTTGAGAGCTTGCAGTTCGGCCTATCGTCGGGAGCTAGGATTGTACGGTTTCGGCATGTTTATCACCATCCCGGACGTTCGCTTGGATTGAGCCCTTATTGCAGCATTATTGGAGAGGTTTTTCCCAGAGACCTTGAGCTTCCACTTTCCAGATATTGAGATTGGGATCCGGCCTTCTGATTTCACGCTCATCACCGGGATTAGGATGATCGGTGATGTTATTACTGAGATGGCGATGCCAGAGGCCGATGAGATTGCTGGTTATCTTGGATACATTGTGCTGCCTCCAGAGGCCTGGGATCGGGGGAGAGCTAGATTTTCTCTGACATGGTTGAGAGAGACTTTCAGGAGGAGGCAGTTTGGCCAGCTTGCTGCCGGTGACCATGTTTTTCCTTTCGCCTTCCGATTTCTTTTTCTGTATATGATGGGATCCTGCTTCTTCCCAGAGGACACGACTTCAGTTAGTCCTCACTTCTTGAGTCTTCTGGGAGATCTGCAGTGGGCGAGGAGGTATGCCTGGGGCCCGCTCATATTTGGTACTATTCTGGCTGGCCTGCGCCGATCAGTGAGTGGACTCTCTACTTCCAGAGGGGCTGGAGTTGGGTGCAGGTTCTTCTGGCCCTTCTTGCAGGTGAACCTTATTTCTCTTCTTTTTCTTTATCTCTTTCTTTTTATCACTCATTTTATATTCTTCTGACTATTTTCTTCTTTCTTGCAGTTTTTTGCTAGGGTTTATATACCCTATTTCCGCCCTACCTCTACGATGCCTGAGGAGACGTATCCCATGGCACTTAGATGGTGTCATGTAGAGCACGACTCTGAAAAGAGTCGTCCCAGGTCCGCCCGGGCCCACTTGGACAGGTTATACCGGTCTGAGGTAATCTTCTTTAATTTCTCTACTTTCTTCTTTTCTTTTCTTCCTGGATCGCATATCTAATGTCTTGTTTTGTTTTTCAGCTATTTGTCCCCAGGATGGAGGACATTCATGAGGTGCTAGCCCTGCAGGCAGCCAGAGATGATGCATTTGTCCCTGACCAGAGACGACAGAGATACCAGTTCTTTATTGGTCAGCTGGGCAGCATCTGGTATTGCGGCGAGCGCTTCTTCTTTCAGCATGTGGGAGAGCCACGGATTCCTGCCATCCCGCCAGATACTACTCCTCTCTATCCTCCTATGCCTGTTGATCCTGCCCAGTTCTTAGATTGGACTGAGGCAGAGACATTATTGGAGGAGGGTGACTATGATGCATGGTTCAGGCGATCTTCTGTTGGGTGCCTTATGTCACCCATGCCTGTCCGTGGCGGAGTCACGGAGATAGGAGGGGTAGTGATTAGGGCCTACGACACCACGGTATGCTTTCTTCTTTTGTGATCTTCTATTTCTATTTCATCTGTCCTTAGCATTTTTCTGACTTCTTTCTTCTATATTTCAGGAGGCTCAGTTGGCAGAGATCCGGTCTCGCTATGCTGATCTAGAGCGCCAGCGTGATGCCGCGTTTGCTGAGCGGGATGCCCTCTATATTACCATCTCAGATCTCCGGGGGCAGCTAGCCAGAGCCCAGGGCCAGGAGGGTCCATCTGATGTACATGATCAGGCGGGTCCATCTGATGCACAGGACCAGGCGGGTCCATCCGATACTCAGGTTAATTTCTTCTTTTATTTCCATTCCTGCTTTTGTATTAGCCTATCTTGTTCTGATTGAATTTTTCTCTTAGTTTCAGGAGTACACAGCTGGTCCCTCTTCACCTGCTTCACCTGTGCCTATGCATTTCCGGGATGAGGTGTTTTCTGTGGCACGGGTGGAGTTCGTGACGTCTCCTAGTCCAGTGGAGGTTCCTGCAGCAGAGCCCGAGGTCGAGGCTGATATTGTACCTGCTACTGAGGACGTGCCAGAGTCTGCCCCAGTAGCTGAGACGGCTCCTGCTACATCTGCTGATGTTGATATGGATTCGGCTGTGGACGCCGCTGTGGTAGAGCCTACCGTGGAGACTGCGGTGATGGCGGAGGCTACAGCTGATCTTGTAGAGCCTGGGGTGGAGATGGCTGCTACTGAGCCTGTGGAGCCGGAGGTTAATGTACCTGGGACATCGGCTCCTGCTGGTCCTGTTAGTCCTGATATGGAGGATGCGGAGGTGACACATGCTGCTATTGATCCTTATGCGGATTCTTCCCGTACAGAGTCTGATCCCGATTCTACGGGATATGTAGATACTTCAGGGTACGTCCCTCCTGATCATCCCACTGCTGGCCTTGTGCCTTTATATATGTGGCATGATATTCAGTCTGTTTTGAGCAGGATGACGCGTAGCACAGCCCGCAATATTGTGCGGCATGTCTTTGAGCGCAGGCGATCTACAGGCCGTGGTCGAGGCAGAGGACGAGGCCGTGGCCGTAGGAGCGGACCTGCATGGCCATTAGATTAGGATTCTTCCATGTACCTTTGTATTTTTCTGACTAAAAGTGATGTAAACATTCATATATATAAAAGAAGTTTGTTTAATTTCCCTTTGTGTTCTTTCTTCTTTATTTATAGTATTTATTACCTCATGAATGTTAAACAGGAACAGGTGAAGCTTAGGGAAACAAAGGAAATTAAAAATTCCCATTTCTTTGCATTTTTTCAAAGGAACCGTATTTATACTACGAACAAGCCGTGCCCGTAAAATTACTACGGGCGTACCTTGCCCGTGAAGTTTTCACGGTCAGGCATGTCCGTAATGCCTATACGGGCACGCTTTGCCCGTAATATAATTACGGAATTTACTGCCTTGCGATTTTTTCTATATAAACTCCTAGGGAACGTCACTGTGACACTTTTATTGGTTGGAAAACTCCCTGAGCACGTCTTTTCTCGCCTTCCTTGGCTTCTTTGGCGCTTCCATGGCTTCCCCTACACCACTTTCTCCTGCCGTTGAATCTCCTCCTGCAAGACAACCTGTTAGATCAAAACCTCCTAATCTTACCAGGTACAATATTGTGGATTCCTTTTATGATAGATGGGTCAACTCCATGACCCTTGATGAGGAGATTCGTTGGGATTCCATCCACTTAGGGCACATCCTACACCTCCCTAAAATTCCCTTTAAGTGGGAAATCATTGAAGCTTTGATTGGCCACTGGGTACCAGAGCTAAATCTCTTCCGTTTTGATGATAAAGAGATGACTCCCACCATAGAAGAGATTGAAACCATCCTTGGCCTTAGATTTTCTGAAAAAGTTGTGAACCCACCCCTAAAGCTTAGTTATAAAAAAGAGGCTTCCACCTTCTTGGGTATAGGGAAGAAGGACTTAGGAAATTCTGATGCACTGTTGACCTTGTCCAAGACCTTTTTGACTGAAAAACTTCTGAGGAGTAATGACAAGGACTCTAGGTTTAATGCATTGACCCTGATAGTGGTCAATCAGCTGCTTTTTCCTCGGGGTGATGACCAGGTTGACTTGGCTCTCATCTCAGTTATCTGTCAGGTTAGGGAACGCGAGAGGTTGGCCCCTATGATCCTAGCAGAGATATATCAGGCTCTTACTGATTGTTATTTCAGGAAGAAGAAACGCTTCCTTGCCTGCGCCCCTATCCTACAGGTAAAAATATGCATATATTTTTTTCTTTCTTTTTTTTTTTCTTCTTCTTTCTTCTTTTTTTTTTTTCTTTTCTTCTTCTTCTTTCTCTTTTTTTTTTCTTTTTCTCTCTCTTTTTCTTCCTTCTTTTTTTTTTCTTTTTCTTTTTTTTTTCTTCTTTTTTTTCTTTTTGGAAATAAATTGAGATACTCCCTTTTTCTGCAGCTTTGGTTGCTTGACCATCTTAGCCAGGTTGAAGAAATAACTCGCCGCTTCTTTCCAAGATTGAAAGTTCCTGTTTTGATGAGCAATAGGGGATGTCCTAACATCCAAGGTGGCAAGCAAGGCTGGTTCACTTTCTTGGGTACTCTCCAGGATGATCAAGTGAGATGGCCTGGCACTTATCAGCCCACTCCAGAGACAGTGATCAGCTTTAGAGATAAAAACTTTCTGGTCTTAGCAGGCTTGAAATCTGCTGTTCTCTATCTTCCTTTGAGGGTTCTTCGGCAATTTGGAGTGACTCAGGGAATTATAATTCCCACAGGTTATGAGAACTTTGTAGGGCCACTTACATCAGCCACCATGGGGCTAAATGCTCAATTAATGAAAGAGTGGTCCTATGTTTGCTTTCTGCGGGGTCCAGTCTTTTCTGAGTCCCATGTGAAGGACTATCACTTCTGGATCAAGGAACAGGTGCAGAGTCATGCCCCAGTACCAGAGGATCCTCCTGCAGTTCTTCCTCCTACTTATGAGGACATTCTGGAGTCAGAAAGGGCAACCCATAGGCGGCTTCATCAAATATGGGTACGAGAGGCTCAAGAACTTAGGATAAAAGTCCTTGTTCTGGAGAGGAAGCTTGAAGAGCAGAAGTCTGGCCGCATTGCCATGGAGAAGAAACTTGAAGAACAAAGGCAGGCTCGTCGCTTTGAAGTCCGTGTGATGCGGAAGAAGTATCAGGATTCCTTGGCTGACCTTAGGGCGTTGAAGATCAAGCTTTCTTTTTCAGATGAGGTCATCTCCTTTTTGAGTGATCCTGATGCAGAGGGTGCTTCTGAAATCATTGCAACTCAGGCAGCTAGGATTAGGGAGCTTGAGGAGCAGTTAGGGAATAGGGATTAGATTCTTTCATCATTTTTTTTCTTTTTTTTTTCATACTTTTATACAAAAGCAAAACTCCATTAGTGGAAAGATATTAGGTTTGATTCAAAAATAGGTTTTATATTATTGGCCTCAGAATTCTCAGATGCTTATAAAAACAGAAGTTTTATGAAAAAGTATTTGATTTCTCATCACTGGCCAAAGTATAGTTTTTTTTTTTTTTTTTTTGAAAGCTGATCCAAAACACTTAATCATATATAATTAAAGGAATTCAAATCAGGTTGAATAATGAAAAGGGTAGTCCAAGCAATAGGGAGAGACCAAATTTGTCTACCCCGTGACCTTTGGAATCATCCCCTAATGATTTTTCCTTCATGATTGGCCTTGCTAATCTGCTCAATTTCCAGTGCTCATGCTGATTTGAAACTTAGACCCCATGATCAACTCAACCCTTGATTATTTTTTTTTTTATTTTTTTTATTTTTTATTTTTTATACTTTGCCCTTCTTGCCCCTAGTGCCAATTACGGTTTTCACTAGGGTTGGCCTCTGCATTCCGTCATCACCAATCTTACTCTGAAAATTGAATGAATATACTAAAATCACCAAGGTCTTAATAATAGGACGAAACAAAGGCTAGGTTCGGTTTATGAAAGAAAAGGTATTAAGGGCTCAAAATTTTCTAAGTGTGAAAATGGGTCAACTGGACTTACAGTCATGGTGAATTCAATCCCATTCCCCTTCTTTTATATTTGGCATTTATTTGCCCCTATTTTTTTCTTTTCTTTTTTTTTTTTTTTATTTTTTTTTTTCATTTTTCTTTTTGCCCCTATTGTTCTTGCCCTTATCGGCATTGCCCCAGTATAAGGCTGTAAGTCCAGTTTGGGTTTAACAAAAAGACGAACAGGATCAAATTGGTTTGATTAAGGATTCAAATTTTGGGTTATAAAGAACAATGGCCTCAGATCATTTCCTAGTAATATTCATTCATGGAAAATATCTCTTTACTGCATCAGAGTTGATTGGCTCAGGAAAATCCTTCCCATCCATTTCTGTTAAGATGAGAGCACCCCCTGATAGAACTTTCTTGACCACATAAGGTCCTTCCCAATTTGGTTTGAACTTTCCACGAGGATCTTCCAAAAAGGGTAAAATCTTCTTTAATACCAAATTTCCTTCTTGGAAAGTTCTGGGCTTCACTTTTTTATTGTAAGCCCTAGCCATCCTCTTCCGATATAATTGGCCATGACTAAGTGCCTTCAAACGCTTTTCTTCAATTAAATTGAGTTGATCATGTCTAGACTGTATCCATTCAGCTTCTTCTAATTCTGCTTCCATTAGCACTCTTAATGAAGGTATTTCCACTTCCACTGGTAAAACTGCTTCCATTCCATAGACTAAGGAGTATGGGGTTGCCCCTGTAGAAGTCCGGATTGAGGTTCTGTAAGCATGTAGAGCAAGTGGCAGCATTTCATGCCAATCTTTAAAACTCACTACCATTTTCTGAATAATCTTCTTTATATTCTTATTCGCTGCTTCCACTGCCCCATTCATCTTCGGTCTGTAAGGCGCTGACTTGTGGTGGGTAATCTGAAATTGTTCACACATCTTCCTCATGTCTTTGTTCTTAAGGTTTGAAGCATTGTCTGTTACTATGGCACTTGGCAAACCATAGCGGCAAATGATGTTGTGCTTCAAAAACTTAAGAACATGGCTACATGTAATGTTTGCATATGAAGCTGCCTCTACCCACTTGGTGAAGTAATCGATTGCTACAAGTATAAACCTGTGTCCATTTGATGCCTTTGGAGAGATCATTCCAATGACATCTATACCCCACATAGAAAAAGGCCACGGAGATGTCATACTGTGTAATTCACTTGGGGGTGCATGCTTGTTATCTGCGTACACTTGGCATAAATGACACCTTTTAACGTGCATATAGCAATCATGCTCCATAGTCGACCAGTAATATCCCAATCGCAGAATCTTCTTGGCAAGCATATGCCCATTCATATGGGGTCCACACACTCCTCCATGTACCGTTTCAACTATCCTTTCTGACTCAGTCTTTGCAACACATCTAAGTAGTATATCATTGTGTGATCTTTTGTACAACTGCCCACCACTTAGTAAGAACTGTCCTGCCAGCCTCTGTATTGTTCTTTTCTCTGTAGAGGTGACATTTTCTGGTAAGCTCCGATCATTTAGGAAATTCTTAATGTCTTGAAACCATGGTACTTCTTCTTCTGGGGTTTCTTCTAGAACAAGGCAGTAAGCTGGTTCATCCCTGACTTCAATTTCCAATGGTCTAATATCAACACCATCTGGCATACTGACCATTTAAGCCAATGTTGCGAGAGCATCTACAAACTGATTTTTGGCCCTTGGCATATAATTGAAGGAAATTCGAGTAAACTTGGTGCTTATTTCTTCCAAATACTGGTGATAGGGGATCAATTTGTGATCCTTGGTTTTCCATTCACCAGTTGTTTGGAAGATGATAAGACTCGAATCCCCATATACGTCAAGTTCCTCTACTTCATGGTCTAAGGCTGCTTGTAACCCAATTATGCATGCTTCATACTCTGCTATATTGTTCGTGCATTGGAACCTTAACTTCACTGCGATTGGGATATGTGCCCCATCTGGCTTGATCAATACAGCCCCTATTCCATTTCCATTCATATTGGCGGCCCCATCAAAAAACATTTGCCATGAGCTTTCGCCTTCTTCCTCTTCAGCAAACAGGATTGCCTCATCAGGGAAGTTGGTCTTTAAGGGTTGGTATTCTGGTAAAGGGTGTGCAGCTAAATGATCTGCAATAGCTTGACCCTTAATGGCCTTCTGCGTGATATAGGTGAGGTCAAATTCAGATAGCAACAACTGCCACTTTGCTGTTCTGCCAGTTAAAGCTGGTTTCTCAAATAGATACTTCAAAGGGTCCATGCGGGATATCAATAAGGTGGAATGACTAAGGAAATAGTGCCTTAGTCTCTGAGTTGCCCATACTAAAGCACAACAAGTCTTTTCTAAAGGGGAATACTTTGCTTCATATTCTGTAAATTTCTTACTCAAGTAGTAAATCGCCCTCTCCTTTCTGCCTGTATCGTCATGCTGTCCTAAGACACACCCCATTGATGTATCCAAAACAGACAAGTATAGGATTAGTGGCCTTCCTGGAGTGGGTGGTACTAGCACAGGTGGGTTCAATAAATACTCCTTTATTGTGTCAAAGGCTTCTTGGCACTCATCATTCCAGACTGTCGGGTTATTCTTTCTTAGAAGTTTGAAAATTGGTTCACAGATAGCGGTGAGCTGTGCTATGAACCGGCTTATGTACTGAATCCTCCCAAGAAAACCCCGAACTTCCCTCTCGGTTCTGGGTGATGGCATTTCAATGATGGCTTTAGCTTTAGCTGGGTCAATCTCAATTCCCCTTCTACTTACTATAAAGCCCAACAATTTTCCTGATGTAGCTCCAAAGACACACTTCGCAGGGTTAAGCCTTAGACTGTATTTCCTAAGCCGGTCAAATACCTTCTTCAAGTTGATCAAGTGGTCTTCTTCCTCACATGATTTGGCTATCATATCATCCACATAAACCTCCATCTCCTTATGGATCATATCATGGAATAAGGCTGTCATGGCCCTCTGGTAGGTTGCCCCGGCGTTCTTAAGTCCAAATGGCATGACAGTGTAGTGGAAGGTACCCCAAGGGGTGATAAAGGCTGTCTTCTCTTGGTCTTCCTTAGCCATCTTAATCTGATTGTACCCAGAAAACCCGTCCATGAATGAGAACAGGCTATGTACAGCGGTGTTATCCACCAAGATATCTATGTGTGGAAGAGGAAAATCATCCTTTGGACTTGCCTTATTCAAATCTCTATAATCTACGCACATTCTGACTTTTCCATCCTTCTTTGGTACTGGCACTATATTTGCAAGCCATTCGGGGTATGTGGACACTGCTAAGAATCCAGCTTGGAATTATTTCACCACTTCATCTTTAACCTTCAATGTCCATTCAGGTTTTAACCTTCTCAGTTTCTGCTTAACTGGCTTAGAGTCTGGTAGAATGGGTAGCCTGTGCACCACCATATCTGTGTCTAACCCCGGCATGTCCCGATACGACCATGCGAACACATCTTCATAATCAGCCAAAAATCGTATCATTTCATCCCGCTGTACCTCAGATAGACATACCCCAATCTTCACTATTTTTGGGTCATCTTCGGTCCCTAGGTTGATTGATATGGTCTCTTCGATATTGGGTTGGACCCCCTTTTCATGACGCTCTAATTTATATGTGATTTCTTTTGGAACGTCGTCTTCTTCGTCCTCGGTCTCTTCTTCAACCCCCATTAGGTCAAAGTCGAGCTCAAGGTCGAAGTCATATTCATCCCGATCAAATTCCGTTTGCTTATATGGTTCATAAATGGTTTGGACCTTTTTGAAAAATTTATCTTTTCTAGAAAAAACTGAAAAATCTTTTTGTGTTATTTGAGAGCCTTCTACAAAATCTTTCCCTGAAGACGAAGGCTCATTAAAACCTTCAGGAAAAGGGCATTCCACTAATGGAGTTTTTTTTTGGAAGCCATGTCTGTTTGCCAAACAAACGCGGCTTCAAAAGTAAGGGGAGTTTCCTCCCAATTATTCAGAATGAAAGAATCTGGGGCAGGGATACAAGCCTGCTCCTCAAGCTCAGGATCTGCATCTGAGATCACCAGTACTGGGTGAGTTGCATTGCCTGCTTCTTCGGTAGGGCCAGTTCCAGATGGAACTTCTACTGCAGCCCAATCAATAAAAGGTAGCTCCTCTGCTACTTTTTCTTGGTTGCCTTCTGTCATGGCAAAGAATGCCCCTATGTCCTCAGAAAAATCCTGCTTTTGTTCTGTCTGTGGCCCAGGCCCACCAGATGCTTGTGGAGGTGGAGGTGGAACATATGGTTGTATTGTGGAGGATTTAGGTTTCTGGAATGGGTTGACATTGTGGTATGGAGGTTTAGACTGATCCTCAGGAGGAGACAGCTGAATCATGTGAGACGGCTTAGGAAAAGTTTCCCTGATGTGTGGGAATTTCATAGCTTCTATCTGCCCCTGACTTTTCCATTTCCTTGGCTTGGACCCCAATCCTGCTCTGTGAACCATCTTCTTAACCTGTACTGGTTCTATCCTTCCTTGCAGGTTAACCCCCAGACCTTTTCCAGGGTGAAAATGGTATTTTTCTAGCACATTTTTGACCATTTTTTCAGCACAGGTCAATTTTCCTTCTTTTTCCTGATACCCCCCAGGTATATAATTCACAGCTTCAAACTGAAAAGAGTGAAATGCCATCTTATCTGCTGTCATTTCCGTGTTAATACAGGGTACATCAGGGGACCACATGGGGGGAACCAAGTTTTCTGCCAGGACGGTAATCACCTTTTGCCCTCTAATGTATTTGACTCTCTGGTGGAGGGTAGATGGTATGGCCCTAGCCGTATGAATCCACGGCCTTCCTAGGAGTAGGTTGAAGGCTGCGGGTATATCCATCACTTCAAATGTGATATTAAAAATATACGGTCCAATTGTGACCGGCAGTTCAACCTCCCCTAGGGAGTGTGTTTTAGAGCTGTCAAATGCTCTTATGATTCTTCCATTTTGTTTTATTTTGTTTCGCTCCAGATTGAGCTTAAAAAAGGTTACTAATGGGCAGACATTGAGGGCTGACCCATTATCAATCAAGACCCGGGCTATCATGCAGCCCTTACTGAGCACAGCAATGTGCAATGGATCCACATGATGGTATCCTGCTGGACTAATTTCCGTTTCAGAAAAAGTTATAACATTATGAGATAATATTTGCCCAACCATCCGGCCTAGTTGGTCTGGTTCAATGTTTTTAGGCACATGGGCCCCCCTGGAGTATTCTTAACAAGGAGTCCCTATGTTTTTCTGAATTTAACAATAGGCCCAGTATTGAGATCTGGGCAGGGACTTTGTTCAACTGTTCGATGACATTGAACTCACTCTTTTTTATTACCTTAATGAGGTCAGCAGCCTCACTGTCAACTACCTGAGGGGTATCTTCCCCTACCTTGGCCTTTCCTTTATTTTTTCCTTCTTCTTTATCCTTCTCTGTTTCTTTCTGTTTTTCTTCCACCCCTACACACTTTCCTGACCTCATCATAAGGTTTACTTCTTCCTTGCTTTCAACTGCAGGGCATGTAGTGGTAAATGCTTCACTGTAGTTCCATGGTACAGCCGATTCAATGTAGGAAGGCTTAGGGACATTCACCACCAATGGGGGAAGTTTGGACTTGGCGATGGAAGTCTGAGTAATAGGAACATTAACAACCAATGGAGGAATTTGTTTTGGTTGGGGGTTTGCAGAAGTGACTGACGCACTAAGGGGGTCACAATTTATGACCAATGGTGGCTTAGACTGAATGGGCGGAGTAAAAGTGGATGGATTGTAATTAATGACCAAAGGTGGCTTGGCGATGTTCATTTGGGCCATGAGGGATGAGACCCGGTCCAAAGATGAGCTAATGTTCTTTGCAGCACCATCATTCCCCTTTGAAATCATGTTTATTTCTTTGCCTTCACTTCTCCTGTCAAAATATACTTTGACCGTTGTCCCTATGGGAGCAATTAATTGAGATGGGTCAAAGGTTATTTTGTGAGAAGAGATGACTCCTATGACATTAGATGGGCCTGTCCCGTGATGTTGGGGCAGTGGGTTTTGTCCAATATCTGTTCTTGGAGGATTGGAAGCCCCTGTATTGAAAGACAGGGTATTCTGGTCTAGTAAATCCTGAATGGCATGTTTCAAAGGCCAGCACTTGTCTGTAGGATGCCCAGGTGCACCCATATGGTAATCACAAGTGGTGGAGGGGTCAAAATTTCTCCCCTTAGATGCATTCGGATTAGGTTCTCTTAAGGTGATATACCCTCCTTGCAATAAAGTGGGCAGCAATTGAGAGGGAGTCATTGGAATAGGGGTAAAAACCCTATTTCTCCTTGCTGCAAAATAGGCATCCTTTTCCTCTTTGGTAAAAACCCTTTTTTGGTCTGAAGGTGCTGTTGGAACATTAACCCTCATAGGGGCCTGGGTAGGTGGAGATGGAGTAGGAAAATGAGCCGGTACATTGATTTGTATGGGCTTGTTAGGGCCAGATGGTGGCTGTACCATGTTTACCTCACCCTCCTTCTTGTTCCCATTCTTTTTTGTCCCGCTTCCTTTCTTTAGGTTGGGGTCCTGCTGGCTAACCATGGCAGAGTGGTCAATTATCTTACCTGACCTTATTCCATCCTCAATTCGGTCAGCCACCTGAACCAAAGCTGCAAAATTAGTGGTGGTCTGACCCACCAAGTGGCTGTAGAATGGTTGACCCAAAGTGCTTATGAAGGTAGAAATCATTTCCTGTTCTAGCATGGGTGGCCTGACCTGGGAGGCCGTCTCCCTCCACCTCTTGGCATATTGCCTTACAGTCTCTTCTCTTCCTTTGCTCATTCTCATGACGTCATACCTATCTGGCATGATCTCAGAATTGAACCTGTATTGAATTAGGAATGCATCAGCTAGGTCCTTCCATCTTTTGATCTTTCCATGGTCTAGAGTAGCAAACCATCTTAATGCGGTTCCAGTCAGGCTCCTTTGGAAAAGTTGGATTAGAACTCCATCTTGCCCAAACTGGCATAGGGCACCACAGTATAGCTTTAGGTGGCTCATAGGGCAACCAGTGCCATCATACTTGTCCAAGTCTGGGCACTTAAACTTAGCCGGCAGGTTCACATTGGGGTATAGGCACAGGTCTTCAAAATTGGTGCCTCCAAAATTGTTTACCCCTTTGACTTCCCTAAGTTCATCTTGGATCATTTCTAACTTATGCATGAACTTTCTTTCAACCTCTTCCCTTATCCTTTCCTTTTCCTTAGCCTTGTTTGATTCAGTTGTCCCATCCCTGGTCAGTATAGGTTCAGGGGTGGGCTCATAGACGGGTTCAGGAGTTGGTTGCACTGGAGGTGGAACGTTGACTTGGTGTGGAGGTGCAGGGTTGGATGTGGATGCCTGGTTCTGGGCCTGCATTTGTTGGGCCTGCACTTGTTGGGCCTGTACTGACAGTATGTTCTCTAGCATTCGGGCTAGTCCTGCCACTTGTTCTTGGAGTAGAACGACATCTGGATGAGGAGCATCAACTTCATCTTCAATGGGATTCATGGCTCGAGCTCGTGATCTGGTTACAGGAGCTATGATTGCAAATGTATTAGTACCTGGATTGAAAAATAAAGGAAAAGATATCAGTGCCCATTTAATCTCATTCACATGTCTAGGTATGCCTATGTGCAAGCTGGGTGAACACGAGTTTGGATTTTTTTTTTTTTTTTTTGTTTTTTTGTTTTTATTTTTTTTCTTTTTTTTTTTTGAATTGTTGGAATATTCTAGGGCTTCCAACAGGTCCCTCAAAAGAGAGAAAGGTCTGAAATTCAAAGGCTTTCAGAGGCCCGAGGATTTTTTTTTTTTTTGGAAAAGGTCTGAAATTCAGAGGCTTTCAGAGGCCCGGGATTTTTTATGAAAGTCTGAAATTCAAAGGCTTTCAGAGGCCCAGGGATGTTTTGATGAAAGTCTGAAATTCAAAGGCTTTCAGAGGCCCAAAAGGAAAAGGTCTGAAATTCAAAGGCTTTCAGGGGCCCAAAAGTTCTGAAATTCAAAGGCTTTCAGAGGCCCAAAAGAAAAAGGTCTGAAATTCAAAGGCTTTCAGAGGCCCAAAAGTTCTGAAATTCAAAGGCTTTCAGAGGCCCAAAAGAAAAAGGTCTGAAATTCAAAGGCTTTCAGAGGCCCAAAAGTTCTGAAATTCAAAGGCTTTCAGAGGCCCAAAAGAAAAAGGTCTGAAATTCAAAGGCTTTCAGAGGCCCAAAAGTTCTGAAATTCAAAGGCTTTCAGGGGCCCAAAAGAAAAAGGTCTGAAATTCAAAGGCTTTCAGAGGCCCAAAAGTTCTGAAATTCAAAGGCTTTCAGAGGCCCAAAAGGAAAAGGTCTGAAATTCAAAGGCTTTCAGAGGCCCAAAAGTTCTGAAATTCAAAGGCTTTCAGAGGCCCAAAAGAAAAAGGTCTGAAATTCAAAGGCTTTCAGAGGCCCAAAAGTTCTGAAATTCAAAGGCTTTCAGAGGCCCAAAAGAAAAAGGTCTGAAATTCAAAGGCTTTCAGAGGCCCAAAAGTTCTGAAATTCAAAGGCTTTCAGAGGCCCAAAAGAAAAAGGTCTGAAATTCAAAGGCTTTCAGAGGCCCAAAAGTTCTGAAATTCAAAGGCTTTCAGAGGCCCAAAAGAAAAAGGTCTGAAATTCAAAGGCTTTCAGAGGCCCAAAAGTTCTGAAATTCAAAGGCTTTCAGAGGCCCAAAAGGAAAAGGTCTGAAATTCAAGGGCTTTCAGAGGCCCAGGATTTTTTATGAAAAAGTCTGAAATTCAAAGGCTTTCAGAGGCCCAAAAGTTCTGAAATTCAAAGGCTTTCAGAGGCCCGGGGTTTTTTTGAGAAAAAGTCTGAAATTCAAAGGCTTTCAGAGGCCCAGGGATTTTTGAGAAAAAGTCTGAAATTCAAAGGCTTTCAGAGGCCCAAGGTTTTTTTTTTTTTTTTTTTTTTTTGAAAAATCTGAAATTCAAAGGCTTTCAGAGGCCCAGGATTTTTTTGAAAAATCTGAAATTCAAAGGCTTTCAGAGGCCCAAGAGTTTTAAAAAAGTCTGAAATTCAAAGGCTTTCAGAAGCCCAAGAAACCTTTCTCTCACATTGTTTTTTCTTTTAATTATTTTGTTTGTTTTTTTTTTTTTTTTTTTTTTGAAGCATTTTATTCAAACTTGTTTTCCTTTATCATTATTTAAAGGTTAAAAGAATATTTTAGTGGGAAAAACTGATTAAAGTTGAATATTCCGAGAAAACCGTATACACAGTACGGTCCAGCCCTGCCCGTATTCAAATTACGAGCAAGCCGTGACCGTAGGCAATCCACGGGCGAGCCTAGCCCGTATAAACAATACGGGCAAGCCCAGCCCGTGTATTAAATGCGGTTTTACGGAACCCTGTTATATTTTTCCAGTTTTTATATGGTTTGATCACTTTCATTGTTCATCCAAACGTACGGTTCACCCAGTACAGAGCTTCTAAACTGTCCCAAAGTGGACTTTGGCCTTTTTGCTAAAACACATGTTTAGGAAGATACAGGTACCCTCCAAATTGACATCATACTCTAAAATTTGGTACCCTTTTGTTGCCTCTTGTATGAACATAGGGTTTGATTGATTCTAAATAGAGTGAGAGACTCTTCCTATGGGCTGCATCAATTTTAAAAAATATGCACATTTTGGGACCAATTTTATCCCAAACCCATGGGTACCATGACACCCCTATGACATGAAAATAATGCAAAACAATAGGATTACCTTGTTACCTTGTTTACCTTGAATATAGCATCCGCATTATGCCCTGGTTTGTAAGCCATGCATACGGCCTTCCCACAATCATACAAACCCCATATTCCCACGTAATTGTGTAATTTAGCCAAAAACGTGTAACTCCACCTTCAACCGTAGGGGTTTTGGGTTTTGGCTTAATGGCAACTTAGCACTCAAGCCTAGTGATGACCAGAATCCCAGATCCACATTATCATCACATCATTAGCTCAAAGTTCTAAGGTGAATGTTTTCACTTTCGCTTTCCGAAGTATCGACCTCGGTGCGCCAAGCTACACACATTCTTGTTCAACTTCCTATAGGTGATAGGTAGGCCGTGTAAAAAAAAATAAAAGGTGCACAGTGCATTGTAAACATAGGTCACATTCACAACGTCCCAAACCCTTGCCACTCTTTTCGCAGCCATGCATAAACAAACCAAGGCATAATAGGAAAGCATATTTAAAATAAACAAGTAAATAAAGCAATCCTATAGCACCCAAAACATGCTCATAAAAAAAATCATCTATCATGCAAACATATGATCATGTTATACACCCAAATCATCATGGAGATTATGCTGCAAATTAAAACATGCTATCATAAAAATATAGCAAGAAATAAACATATTTTAGCAAAACGGACCTCCCCTACGCATGTTTGTAGAAACAATCCTATAAATCAAAATTAAGCATGTTTCTACCCACATGAATTCTTAAGCAATAATTCAGATTTAAAACATACTCAACATGCTTAAGAACACAAAATAGCAAGCAAATCAAAAAATCAAAAACATGAACAAACACCAAAAAGGCTGAAATCCAAAAATCCCCAGCAGAGTCGCCAGTTGTGAGACATGGGAAAAAATCAATCTAATGATTTCCTCAATAATCACACGGGATTATATTAAACAAAGAGTCGCCACCATTCAATCTAGGTGTGAATGGACACCAAAATATTAAATAAGCACAAAAGGCAATTTTTAGGGCAAAATATCCCTCCTAAAAAAACAACCAGAGATGGGTAAGGGGATTAAGTTATGAACAGGGGAAGGTGTTAGGCACCCCTATTCATCCACACAAGGTGGTTGCCAGGTATTTGTTTATGTTTTAAAATAAAGGAAAAAAGCTTGCTATAAAAATCAGGAAAAATCACAAAAAGACAAAAATTGTATGGTTTTTTCATATGAATAGTCTGATTGATCCAGAACTTTCAAATATGATCATACCATTCCTAGGGTTTCATGATCAACACAAAATTGAGATAAAATCAAATAAAATCAATTTAAAGCGAAAAATCCAAAAATCTGGCTTCAAGTCAAAATTCTAGAAATCTAGAAAAATATGATTTTTATAAAATATTTCAAAATTGAACTTGAACAATCCAGGACATAGATAAAGCCCAAATTTCACATTAAATCCAGAAATAAAAACCAAAAATACCCACATTGATGAAAAACACCAAAAAGGGGAGAACAGAGACCGTAGGGTCTTCTCTCAATAATGAAAAACGATTCAAAAATCATCTCATGAAACCCTAGAATTTATTTTCAGGCTTCTGGATTCAGATCTACCATATTGATCATGATAAATCCAAGATCCTAGCCTAAAACCACAAAAATCACGAAAACAGTGCTGTAGGTGCAAAAGTGGCAAAAATCCAAATTTTAGCAAAAAGTGGGGATCTCATGCTATAAACATCATGGATTCATGTAATTCATTCAGATATATCATAAAAAGCATTAAAACATGATCAGGATATTCAAAATAGCCATATCTCACAAATTAGAGCACATGGGGGTCTACCCTACGGATCCACCTGTTCTCTTTTCCCCTAGTTCTCTCTTCACGTTTTACGGTTAGAGAGACTCTTGAGGTACTTGTAGATAGGTTTGGTTACACAAACACAATCACAGGCTTTATTCTAGAAAAAGGAAAAAAACAGATATGGGGTTCTATTCTAGGGATCCACCTGTTCCCCTTTCCCCTAGTTCTCTCTTCACGTTTTACGGCTAGAGAGACCCTTGAGGTACTTAGAGACAAGTTTAGGAGTACAAAAACAGATATGGCCTTATTCTACAGCAATAGAGATGATCCTATTACATCTAGAATTGAAGACAGAAAATAAAAAGGGATAGGGGACTTACCTGGATTGAGCAGGCAGAGCAGCAGGGATTCCTTTCTCTTCTCTTGTAGCTTCTTAGAATTCCTTGGACTCAAAATTTCGTGGCCCTAAGCTAGAGGAATGACCCTCTATTTATAGGCAAACACAGGGGTATGGTTGGTCCAGAAGGATATATCCTGATTCTCAGGATAGAGTGAAAATTGGAGATAATGCCCATCCATAGTGGCTTCAGCGAATAAAATACTTAATTCGCTCGTTTAAAGATATATTGGACTTCAAATAAAGCTCGGAAATCGAGAGGATGACAAAACTTGCACGTGTCTTTAATGCCCGTAAATGATTTACGGTCCAATGGTGACCGTATAGATACTACGGGCGCGCCTGCCCGTAGATATTTTGCGAGCGAGATAGGCCCGTGAATCCAATACGGGCAAAGCCTGTTCTTTCTATTTTTAGGCTCTTTTTACCTGTTTTAGGCTCTAATTACATGTTTTTATTATTTTCTCATTTGGTAGTGCAATTTGGGGTGTCTACAGCGCCCCTGTATTGAAAGACAGGGTATTTTGGTCTAGTAAATCCTGAATGGCATGTTTCAAAGGCCAGCACTTGTCTGTAGGGTGCCCAGGTGCACCCATATGGTAATCACAAGTGGTGGAGGGGTCAAAATTTCTCCCCTTAGATGCATTCGGATTAGGTTCTCTTAAGGTAATATACCCTCCTTGCAATAAAGTGGGCAGCAATTGAGAGGGAGTCATTGGAATAGGGGTGAAAACCCTATTTCTCCTTGCTGAAAAATAGGCATCCTTTTCCTCTTTGGTAAAAACCCTTTTTTGGTCTGAAGGTGCTGCTGGAACATTAACCCTCATAGGGGCCTGGGTAGGTGGAGATGGAGTAGGAAAATGAGCAGGTACGTTGATTTTTATGGGCTTGTTAGGGCCAGATGGTGGCTGCACCATGTTTACCTCACCCTCCTTCTTGTTCCCATTCTTTTTTATCCCGCTTCCTTTCTTCTGATTAGGGTCTTGCTGACTAACCATGGCAGAGTGGTCAATTATCTTACCTGACCTTATTCCGTCCTCAATTCGGTTGGCCACTTGGACCAAAGCTGCAAAATTAGTGGTGGTCTGACCCACCAAGTGGCTGTAGAATGGTTGACCCAAAGTGCTTATGAAAGTAGAAATCATTTCCTGTTCTAGCATGGGTGGCCTGACCTGGGAGGCCGTCTCCCTCCACCTCTTGGCGTATTGCCTTACAGTCTCTTCCCTTCCTTTGCTCATTCTCATGACGTCGTACCTATCTGGCATGATCTCTGAATTGAACCGGTATTGAGCCAGGAAGGCATCGGCTAGGTCCTTCCATCTTTTGATCTTTCCATGGTCCAGAGTGGCGAACCATCTTAATGCGGTTCCAGTCAGGCTCCTTTGGAAAAGTTGGATCAAGATACCCTCATCCTGCCCGAACTGGCATAGGGCACCGCAATACAGCTTTAGGTGGCTCATGGGGCAACCAGTGCCATCGTACTTGTCCAAGTCTGGGCACTTAAACTTAGCCGGCAGGTTAACATTGGGGTATAGGCACAGGTCTTCAAAATTGGTGCCTCCAAAGTTGTTTACCCGTTTGACTTCCCTTAGTTCATCTTGGATCATTTCTAGCTTGTGCATGAACTTTCTTTCAACCTCTTCCCTTATCCTTTCCTTTTCCTTGGCCTTGTTTGACTCAGCTGTCTCATCCCTGGTCAGTATAGGTTCAGGGGTGTGTTCATAGACGGGTTCAGGAGTTGGTTGCACTGGAGGTGGAATGTTGACTGGGGGTGGAGGTGCAGGGTTGGATGTGGATGCCTGATTCTGGGCCTGCATTTGTTGGGCCTGCACTTGTTGGGCCTGTACTGACAGTATGTTCTCTAGCATTCGGGCTAGTCCTGCCACTTGTTCTTGGAGTAGAACAACATCTGGATGAGGAGCATCAACTTCATCTTCAATGGGATTCATGGCTCGAGCTCTTGATCTGGTTACAGGAGCTATGATTGCAAGTGTATTAGTACCTGGATAAATAAAAAGAAAATATCAGTGCCAATTAAATCTCATTAACATGTCTTAGGAATGCCTATGTGCAAGCTGGGTGAACACGAGTTTGGATTTTTTTTTTTATTATTTTTTTTATTTTATTATTTGCTTCTTTTTTTTTTTTTTTTTTGAATTGTTGGAATATTCTAGGCCTTCCAACAGGTCCCACAAAAGAGAGAAAGATCTGAAATTCAAAGGCTTTCAGAGGCCCGGGGGGTTTTTGAAAAAGGTCTGAAATTCAAAAGCTTTCAGAGGCCCAGGGATATTTTTGGAAAAGGTCTGAAATTCAGAGGCTTTCAGATGCTTGGGATTTTTGATGAAAGTCTGAAATTCAAAGGCTTTCAGAGGCCCAGGGATGTTTTGATGAAAGTCTGAAATTCAAAGGCTTTCAGAGGCCCAGGGATATTTTGAAAAAAGTCTGAAATTCAAAGGCTTTCAGAGGCCCAAAAGGAAAAGGTCTGAAATTCAAAGGCTTTCAGAGGCCCAGAAGTTCTGAAATTCAAAGGCTTTCAGAGGCCCAAAAGATAAAGGTCTGAAATTCAAAGGCTTTCAGAGGCCCAAAAGTTCTGAAATTCAAAGGCTTTCAGAGGCCCAAAAGATCTGAAATTCAAAGGCTTTCAGAGGCCCAAAAGATAAAGGTCTGAAATTCAAAGGCTTTCAGAGGCCCAAAAGTTCTGAAATTCAAAGGCTTTCAGAGGCCCAAAAGTTTTTTGAGAAAAAGTCTGAAATTCAAAGGCTTTCAGAGGCCCAAAAGTTGTTTTTTAAGAAAAAGTCTGAAATTCAAAGGCTTTCAGAGGCCTGAGGAATTTTTTGAAAAAGTCTGAAATTCAAAGGCTTTCAGAAGCCCAGGATTTTTTTTTGAAAAATCTGAAATTCAAAGGCTTTCAGAAGCCCAAGAGTTTTGAAAAAGTCTGAAATTCAAAGGCTTTCAGAAGCCCAAGGAACCTTTCTCTCACATTTTCTTTCTTTTAATTATTTTGTTTGTTTGTTTTTTTTTTTGAAGCATTTTATTCAAACTTGCTTCCCTTTATCATTATTTAAGGGTTAAAGGAAGATTTTAGTGGAAAAAACTGATTAAAGTTGAATAATCCAAGAAAACCGTATACACAGTACGGTCCAGCCTTGCCCGTATTCAAATTACGAGCAAGCCGTGACCGTATGGAAAACACGGGCGAGCCTAGCCCGTATAACTAATACGGGTAAGCCCAGCCCGTGTACTAAATGCGGTTTTACGGAACCCTGTTATGTTTTTCCAGTTTTTACATGATCTGATCACTTTCATTGTTCATCCAAACGTACGGTTCACCCATTGCAGAGCTTCTAAACTGTCCCAAAGTGGACCTTGGCCTTTTTGCTAAAACACATGCTTAGGAAGGCACATGCACCCTCCAAATTGACACCATACTCAAGAATTTGGTACCCTTTTGTTGCCTCTTGTATGAACATAGGGTAGGATTGATTCTAAACAGAGTTAGAGACTCTTCCTATGGGCTGCACCAATTTTAAAAACATGTAAATTTTGGGACCAATTTTATCCCGAACCAATGGGTACCATGACACCCTTATGACATGAAAATAATGCAAAACAATAGGATTACCTTGTTACCTTGTTTACCTTCAATATGGCATCCGCATTATGCCCTGGTTTGTAAGCCATGCATACGGCCTTCCCACAATCATACAAACCCATATCCCCACGTAATTATATACTTTAGCCAAAAACGTGTAACTCCACCTTCAAGTGTAGGGGTTTTGGGTTTTGGCTTAATGGCAACTTAGCACTCAAGCCTAGTGATGACCAGAATCCCAGATCCACATTATCATCACATCATTAGCTCAAAGTTCTAAGGTGAATGTTTTCACTTTCGCTTTCCGAAGTATCGACCTCGTTGCGCCAAGCTACACACATTCTGGTTCAACTTCCTATAGGTTAAGGGTAGGCCGTGTAAAAGTAAAAGGTGCACAATGCATTATAAAAATAAGGTGCATTCACAATGTCCCAAACCCTTGCCACTCTTTTCGCAGCCATGCATAAACAAACCAAGGCATAATAGGAAAGCATATTTAAAATAAACAAGTAAATAAAGCAATCCTATAGCACTCAAAACATACTCATAAAAAAAATCATCTATCATGCAAACATATGATCATGTTATACACCCAAAATCATCATGGAGATCATGCTGAAAATTAAAACATGCTATCATGAAAATATAGCAAGAAATAAGCATAGTTCATCAAAACGACCCTCCCCTACGCATGTTTGTAGAAACTCTCCTATAAATCAAAATTAAGCATGTTTCTACCCCCATGAATTCTTAAGCAATAATTCAGATTTAAAACATACTCAACATGCTTAAGAACACAAAATAGCAAGCAAATCCGAAAAATATCAAAAACATGAACTAAAACATCAAAAGGCTCAAATCCACAAGTCATTTCCTCTATCATCACACGGGATTAAATAAAAGAAAGAGTCGCCACCATTCAATTTAGGTGTGAATGGACACCAAAATATCAAATAAGCACAAAAGGCAATTTTAGGGTAAAAATAACCCTCCTTTAAAAACAACCAGAGATGGGTAAGGGGATTAGGTTATGAACAGGGGAAGGTGTTAGGCACCCCTATTCATCCACACAAGGTGGTTGCCAGGTATTTGTTCATGTTTAAAATAAAGGAAAAAGCTTGCTATAAAAATCACACAAAATCACAAAAAAGACAAAAATTGTATGGTTTTTTCATATGAATAGTCTGATTGATCCAGAACTTTAAAATATGATCATGCCATTCCTAGGGGTTCATGATCAAAATAAAATTGAGATAAAATCAAATAAAATCAATTTAAAGTGAAAAATCCAAAAATCTGGCTTCAAGCTAAATTCTAGAAATCTAGAAAAATATGATTTTTATAAAATATTTCAAAATTGAACTTGAATAGTCCAGGACATAGATAAAGCTCAAATTTCACATTAAATCTGAAAATAAAAACCAAAAATACCCACGTTGATGAAGAACACCAAAAGGGGAGAACTGAGACCGTAGGGTCTTCTCTCAATAATGAAAAACAATTTAAAAACCATATCATGAAACCCTAGAATTTACTTTCAGGCTTCTGGATCCAGATCTACCATATTGATCATGATAAATCCAGGATCATAGCCTAAAACCACAAAAATCACGAAAACAGTGCTGTAGGTGCAAAAGTGGCAAAAATCCAAATTTTATCAAAAAGTGGGGATCTCATGCTATAAACATCATATATCATTAAAAGCATTAAAACATGATCAAGATATTTAAAACAGCCACATCTCACAAATTAGAGCACATGGGGGTCTACCCTACGGATCCACCTGTTCTCTTTTCCCCTAGTTCTCTCTTCACGTTTTACGGCTAGAGAGACTCTTGAGGTACTTGGAGATAGGTTTGGTTACACAACCACAATCACAGGCCTTATTCTATGAAAAAAAGAAAAAAACAAATATGGGGTTTTATTCTAGGGATCCACCTGTTCCCCTAGTTCTCTCTTCACGTTTTACGGCTAGAGAGACCCTTGAGGTACTTAGAGACAAGTTTAGGAATACAAAAACAGATATGGCCTTATTCTACAGCAATAGAGATGATCCTATTACTTCTAGAATTGAAGACAGAAAATAAAAAGGGATAGGGGACTTACCTGGATTGAGCAAGCAGGCAACAGGGATTCTTCTCTTTCTCTTGGAGCTTTTGATTCTTCAAAATTTCGTCCTCTTTAGCTAGAGGAAAGAGCCTCTATTTATAGACACACCCAAGGGCATGGTTGGTCCAGAAGGATATAGCCTGGTCTTTAAGATAGAATAAAATACAGAGATAATGCCCATCCATAGCCAACCAAGGTAGCTTCAGCGAATAAAATACTTAATTCGCTCGTTTAAAGATATATTGGACTTCAAATAAAGCTCGGAAATCGAGAGAAGGACAAAACTCGCACGTGTCTTTAATGCCCGTAAATGATTTACGGTCCAACAGGGACCGTATTGTTACTACGGGCGCGCCTGTCCGTAGATAATTTTCGGGCGCGATGGGCCCGTGAAGGAAATACAGGCAAAGCCTGTTTATTCAATTTTTATGCTTTTTTGACCTGTTTTAAGCTCTAATTACATGTTTTTACTATTTTCTTATTCTGTAGTGCAATTTGGGGTGTCTACACCTGCAGGATCTGCCAGAAGAACCGGCAGCTAACTCCATCACCCCTCGGAGCGGCCAAACCTCGAACGACTCGGCATAATCCAGCCAGGATGGTCTCATATATAAGCCGACCCCATGCTAACTGCCTGGTCTAGCGGAAATCTCTCAGAGCATCCAAAAAGAGAGGACTAACACTGGTCATGTCCTCCTGGAAAAAATAGCTCCCGAGCATCAATAAGAACACATGCCGGAAAATGGGAGCAAAAGCCACGTCCTCCCGAACAATGGTCTCATGTCTCCCATCGAAGTGCCGACTAAGGCTCTGCCGCAGCCAGCTGATAGAGATACGGCCGCTCCTCCCGTCCCAAGCATCGTCAGGCAAGTCCTCATATCCCAAGAGAAGGCCGGTGTCCTCAGCTGAAGGATGATCTAACGCTATAGTCCGCCCCACCAGAGAAATGCCGGTGATCATGAGAAAATCAAAAGGACGGATCTCAAGCTCAACGTCCGGCAGATGAAAGGACTGTGTCTCTGGGAAGTATCACTCCATCATAGCAAAGATAAGGGGACAGTCAGCTCGGAATGAGGGGATACGGAAAAAGTAATCAAGGCGGCACCTACTGAACTCGCGCCTGAGTGCTGGAGAAAGCGTCTGAGCCAACTCACTGAACTTCCCCCAACTGCCGCATAGATGGGAGGGAGGATATGGGAGTGGAACATCAGCACAGATTCACATAGAGGGGTGGCGATCCAAGCCACTAAGGAGCTCCGTATCATGAATGGATGCTCTCAACCCCTTTGAGAACCCTAGATGGAAAGCTGAAGCAATACCCTCCTGACCTGAAGCTCCGGCCCGGCCTCGACCCCTCTCTCTCGCTTGGCCTCGGCCCCTCTTTCCAACTTTACCTCCGCCTCTCTCTCGGCCTCTACCCCGACCTCGAGCAGGAGCAACAACGGGCTAAAATTCAAAAGAGATATTGTAAAAGTTTGTTTAAAGAGAAAGAAGAGGAAGAGAAAGAAAATTTGGAAGGCCTACCTCAGCAAAGCCCTCTCCCGAGCTCTCTTTAGAATCATCCAGTGGATCAGACAGGGTAGCACTCTGATCGGACTCAATCCTGGCTCGAGAAGAAGAAGGCTGATCAGCTGGATCAACCTCCTCTCGGACGCGGGAACGACTCCTAGCCATCTACAAGAAACAGAGAAATGTCTAAACTAACAATTTTATGCATATCCGATCATCTATATCGGATACATTAAAAACAGAAAAAAAAAGAAGAAAAGAAAAGAGAAAAGAAAAAGAGAAAATAAAGGAAAGAAAAAGAGAAAAAGAGAAAGAAAAAAAAAGAAAAAAGAAGAGAAGAAAAAAAGAAAAAAAACGAAAAAGAAAAAAGAAATGTGTGTTGGTCAAAAAAGGAAATATTCATTCAATTTTTGGCATGGTTTGATCAATTTTTCAAAAACCTATTTTGGGCTTAAAATCCACTTCATAGCCACGAGAGCTCAGTGGAATTTAAGACAACTTGGAGAAATGTGTTGGTCAAAAGGAAAATATTCATTCAATTTTAAACATGGTTTGATGAAAAATCAATTTTTCAAAAATCTTATTTTGGGCTTAAAATACACTTCATAGCCACGAGAGCTCAGTGGAATTTAAGACATCTTGGAGAAATGCCCCCTTAAAGATTAGGGCTTTTTTTGGCAAATCTTCACCCAAAATCATTTTGCAAAATTAAATTGAACCAAGCAAATCATGGTCAAGGAAGCGCAATTTGGGCTTGTCTAATCTTTGCAGATCATTGCTCTGTAATTCCCGCAAAGAGGGGCAGTTGTAGACACCCCAAAATTGCTTTGAGAAAATGATGAAAAATTGGCCAAAACCATTCTATATTTTGTAACCAACCCAAAAATTCAGATTGAAATGTTCTTTATTGTATCCGACACAAGTCATCGGATACAAGAAAGAGTTTTTCTATCCGACAAAAATCGTCAGATACAAGCAAGTATTATTGTATCCGACGACATATGTCAGATACAAAAATGTTCACTTGTATCCGACCTGAGTTGTCGGATACAAGGTTTTAGCTTAAAATCAGGGTTTTCCGAAAGTTTTCACTTTTTACAATCATATCATTTGTTTAAGGAGTGGAAATCTCGGAAATAGCCTTAGGGTTAAGTGGCACTACAAAACAACAGACTTTTACCGATGGTCAAAAAACCGCCGGTAAAAGTGGACAAATCGCCGGCAAAAGGTTTGCCGGCGGCTTCTGGAGCCGTCTGCAAAGAGGATCGCGGCAATTCCTTTTGCCGATGGTTCTGCCGGCGGGTTTAGTCACCACCGGCAAAAATAAGATTGGCCGGCGGTTTCCTTGCCGCCGGCAAAAAAAGATTTGCCGGCGGTTTAATTGGCCGCCGGCGAAAACTTCCTTGTGTCTAGCATTAGGGTTCCCCCTAACCCTAGCCTTTGCCTATAAATAGGAGGCCTCTTCTCAAGCAAATGGCAAAGAATTTTTGAGAGCTAAAACCTGGAGATCGGAGAGCTCTGAGTGAAGAAGGGAACCACTGCCGCATTGCTCTCAGAAACCCAGGTAAGCCTGGAACTTCTTTTATTTTCTGTTTTACATTCCAGGGTTAGATCTTTCTTCTACCTTTCTGTAGAATAATGGCCTATTGATTGTGTATGCTACCCCTTTCCCTACTCAAAGTACCTCAAGACTCCCTCTAGCTGTAAAACATGAAGAGGGATCTAGGGGAAACGAGACTGGGAATTGATCCTTAGTTATAGAACCCTCTTGATTGGCCTTTTGATTCTATGAAAACCGTTTCATACTCAAAGTATCCCAAGACTATCTCGAAACCGTAAAACGGGGAGAGAGAACTAAGGGAAACAAGAATGGAACGGAACCCTAGGTTTTTTTAGAACCCCATTTGATTGATATGAATGCTATATGTTGTTACGTATGTGATTGAAGAGTTAATTTGTACACATGCACATATTGCACTCGTTTTGTCGAAATCGGCTTGTATTTAGGATCTATTGCATTCATTGTGATAGATCTGAAACAAATAGCCCCAAGCATGTTTGGGATATTTTTTATTGATTTCAAACAAGTTTATCTCGAGTATTGAAGACCTCTAGGTCTAACCTCTCGAATTTGGGCATTTTTTCTCCATTTTAGGGTTTTGGCATATTCTCTTCGATCGAAGAGAATGGTGAGCCAAATTCATGCCCTATTTCCTCCTAGAGGTTTTTCAATACTTTTTCAAATGATTTTGATTTATATTGCACAGACTCCACACACTCAATCACTGTTTTGGATTGATTTTACCTAAAAATGGCAAAACTAGACAGCATCTGTACCCTAACTTCGGACACTCATAACTTCATCATTCGGATGAATTTTGTAGTGACTCCAAAGACATGTGAAATTTGAGACTATCTAGTTCATGTCTGTAAAATTGCATCAATTTTTATTGAGTGGAGTTTTGACACCATTCAGTCGAAGTTTACAGGTCAGTTCAGGCCAGATTGCTGAACCTATCACTTCGAATGCGCACCATCTGCTCGATTTAAGTCCGATTTGAGTGATTTTGATTTTTGTAATTTCCTTTGGGAGTATACTTTCAAATCCAATTGGTTTCATAATTTGTTGATTTCATTTGTGTCTTGGGTAACAGATTTACTCAGAACTACTCAACAGCATACTTCTGGGCTAATCTGTGATCTTCAGGGCCTATTTGGGTGGTCACCCAAGGCACATCCGGATGAATTTTTTTATGAGGCTAGTTTAATTTGAAATATGGCCCTACATACTTCATTCATGAAAAATTTCATGGATTTATATTGAGCCAATGTTTCCAAATGAATTTCCAAAGTTGCCCACTTGTTACTTTTACCGATTCCCAACAACAGATTTTAAATGAACATAACTCTTAGGATTTTAACCGGATTTAATTGAAACTTTTCATGAGTCTTCTATATATCATAATCTTTCAAATTGATTTGGTTTGATTCAATTTGAATTTTATTTGAATGATTTATGGTCAAATGGCTCCATATTTTACCGAATTTTCCGGATTTATCTTAACTTGTTTGTGTCCAAGTTTTGCTTTGATTTCCATTTAAATGGTGATGTCCCAGAAATTATACTTCCATAAAATAAAGTCTTAGATTCATTGGACTTCTCATGTGGAGGGATCATACATGTGTTTGATCCTTTTTCAAGCCTTTTTGATAATTTTGATTAGCAAGCTTTCTTTTATTTTGAGCATGAACAACACTTGGCAACCACCTTGTGTGGGTGAATGGGGTGCCTAACACCTTCCCCCGTTCATAATCTAATCCCCCTACCCATCTCTGGATTTTATTTTCAAGTAGAGTAATCTTTACTCTAGATTTTCCTTTTTGCTTACTTTGATGATTTTTGGTGTCCATTCACACCTAAAATTGAATGGTGGCGACTCTTCCATTTTTTTGAACCCGTGTGATGATGAAAGGAATCTTCTAGGTGATTTTTCCATGTCTCACATCAGGATGATCAGGTGAGATGGCCTGGCACTTATCAACCAAACCCCGAAACAGTGATCAACTTCAGAGATAGGAACTTCTTGGTTCTAGTAGGCTTAAGATCTGCTGTCCTCTATCTTCATTTGAGGGTTCTTTGGCAGCTTGGAGGGACTTAGGGGATCATGATCCTAGATGGATATGAGGACTTCCTGGGCAGCTTATACCAACTACCATAGGGCTATGTGCTCGGTTGATGAAGGAGTGGTCCTATGTCCGCTTCCTGAGGGGCCCGGTCTTTTTTGAGTCACATGTGAAGGACTATATTTTCTGGATCAGAGAATAGGTTCAGAGTCATGCCCAAGTACCAGAGGATCCCCCTGCTGTTCTTGCGCCAACTTATGAAGACATATTGGTCTCTGAGAGAGCATCCCATAAGCGACTTCAACAAATTTGGGTACGAGAGGCTGGAGAAATTAGGATATGACGCATTGATCTGGAGAGGCAACTTGAAGAGTATGTGTTTCACCGCATTGCTTTGGAAAAGAAACTTGAGGAGCAGAGGCAGGCTCGTCGCTTTGAAGTCCGAGTGATACGACAGAAGTACCAGGATGCTTTAGCTAGCCTTAGAGGTATGAGGATCAAGCATGCACTTTTAGATGAGGTCATCTCTTTTTTTAGCGATTAAGATGCAGAGGGAGCTTCTGGGATTATTGCAACTTAGGCAGCTCGGATTCGGGAGCTTGAGGAGCGGCTAGGGGATAGGGAATAGCTTCTTTTATTGCATTTTTTTCTTTTTTTCTTTTTTTTTTTCCATACCTTTGTACAAAAAGAAAACTCCAATAGTGGAAAGACAAAGGATTTAATCTAAAAAATAAGTTTTATACTATTGGCCTCAGAATTCTCAGATGCTTGTAAAAACAAAGGTTTTATGAAAAGTATTTGATTTCTCATCACTGGCCAAAATATAAATTTTTTTTTGAAGTTTTGGTCCAAAACACTTAATCACACTTAATTAAAAGGAATTAAAATCAAGTTGAATAATTAAAAGGATGATTCAAGCAACAGGGAGAGATCAGATTTGTCTATCCTAGGACCCTTAGAGTCATCCCCAAATGCCTTTTCTTCTAGAATTGATCCCGTTATTCCCAATCTGTTCCATCTCCAGTGCTTATACTGATTTCGCTTCAGGCTTGGACAACATGATCAACTCAACCTCTGACTCCATTTTTTGTTTTTTTTAGCCAATGTTGCCCCTAGCGCAAGTCACGGTTTTCACTAGGGCCAGCTTTTGCATTCCGTCATCACCAATCTTTACTCTGAAAATTGAGGGAATATCACCGAGGACTTAAAAATAGGACGAAATGAAGGCTATGTTCAGTTTATGAAAGAAAGGGTATTAAAGGCTCAAAATGTTTCCAAACATGAAAATAGGTCAACTGGACTTACAGTCATGATGAATATGATCCCAATTCCCAAACACCATTTTCTTTCTTTCTTTTTCACTTGGCTTTCATTTGCTACTATTCCTTGCTTTTTTTTTCTCATTTCTTTTTCTTTTTTTTTCTTTATTTTTGTTTTTGCCCCAATTAGCTTTGCCCCAGTATGAAATTGTAAGTCCTAGTTTAAGTTTATCAAAGAAACGAATAGGCTCAACTTGGCTAGACTAGGGATTAAAATTTTGGGAAATAAAGAAAGATGGCCTCGGATCATTTGCTAGTAATATTCAATCAAGGAAAATACCTTTTTACTTCATCAACATTAATTGGTTCAAGAAAATCTTTCCCATCCATTTTTGTTAAAATAAGTGCACCCTGTGATAGGACCTTCTTGATGACATAAGGCCCTTCCCAATTTGGGTTGAACTTACCGCGAGGGTCTTCCAAAAATGGTAAAATTTTCTTTAAGACCTAATTTCCTTCTTGAAAAGTTATGGGCTTCACCTTCTTATTATAAGCCCTGGCCATTCTATTCTGATACAACTGGCCATGACAAAGCGCCTTCAAACGCTTTTCCTCTATCAGATTTAGTTGATCATGTCTTGACTGTATCCATTCTATTTCTTCCAA
Source organism: Buxus sempervirens (assembly GCA_947561395.2). NCBI lineage: Eukaryota > Viridiplantae > Streptophyta > Magnoliopsida > Buxales > Buxaceae > Buxus > Buxus sempervirens. The sequence continues at coordinate 26,559,953 of OX387185.1, read as the reverse complement.
TTCTGCTTCCATTAGCACTCTCAGTGATGGGATTTCAACTTCGATTGGTAAAACTGCTTCCATTCCATAAACTAGGGAATATGGGGTTGCCCCAGTAGAAGTTCGGATTGAAGTTCTGTAGGCATATAGAGCAAATGGTAGCATCTTGTGCCAATCTCTGTAATTTACTACCATTTTTTGAATTATTTTCTTTATATCTTTGTTTGCTGCTCTACGGCCCTATTCATATTTGGTCTATACGGAGTTGACTTGTGATGGGTAATCTGAAACTATTCACACGTTTGCTTCATATCCTTGTTCTTAATGTTTGAAGCGTTGTCTGATACTATGGCATTTGGCAAACATAGTGACAAATGATGTTGTGCTTCAAAAATTTAAGAACATGGTTCCTTGTGATGTTGGCATATGAAGCGGCTTCTACCCACTTGGTGAAGTAATCAATTGCTACAAGAATGAATCTGTGCCCATTTGATGCCTTTGGGGAGATCATGCCAATATAATCTATGTCCCACATGGAGAAAGGCCATGGTGAGGTCATGTTGTGTAGCTCACTTGGTTGTGCATGCTTGTTATCCGCATATATTTGGCACAGATGACACCTCTTGGCATGTATACAGCAATCGTGCTCCATCGTTGACCAATAGTATCCCAATCGCAGAATCTTTTTTACCAGCATGTGCCCATTCATAAAGGGTCCACAGACTCCTCCATGTACAGTCCCAATCAACCTTTCTGACTCAGCCTTGGCAACACATCTGAGTAGTACATCATTGTATGATATCTTATACAATTGCCCACCCATTAGTAAGAGCTGTCCTGCTAATCTCTGTATTGCCCTTTTTCAGTAGAAGTAGCACCTTCTGGCAAACGCCAATCATTCAAGAAATTCTTGATATCTTGAAACCACAGTACTTCTTCTTCTGGTACTCCTTCTAAAACAAGACAATAAGCCGGTTCATCTCTGACTTCGACTTCCAGTGGTTTGATGTCTACTCCTTCTCGAACACTGATCATTGAAGCCAATGTTGCCAAAGCATCTGCAAACTGATTCTTGGCCCTTGGCATATAGCTGAAGGAAATTCGAGTAAATTTGGTGCTTATTTCTTCCAAATACTGGTGATATGGGATTAATTTGTGATCTTTGGTTTTCCATTCACCAATTGTTTGGAAGATGATAAGACTCGAATCCTCATATACGTCAAGTTCCTCTATCTCATGGTTTAGAGCAGCTTGCAACCCAATTATACATGCTTCATACTCTCACTACAAAAAGGGATATGTTTGTGCACTCGAATCCTCGTATACATCAAGTTCCTCTGCAATATTGCTTGTGCACTGGAACCTCAACTTCACTGCGATTGGGATATATGAACCATCCGGCTTGACCAAAACTGCCCCAATCTCGTTTCCATTCATGTTTGCGGCCCCGTCAAAGAACTGTAAAACCCCAAATTTTCTACATGATTTTTATTTGTAAAAATTAATAAGCTGTGTTTGTAGGGAAACTTGGTGGGCGAGCATGCACTGAATCATAGGTTTTGAAATAGTCGAGCGGCAAAGTATATCAGGTAAGTATAAATACTTAACGTATTTAGACTTGTAGGTTTTCGCATCCTTTGAGTTGAGAGTTGAAGGCGATTTCGGCTGGTTATCTAGGGTTTTGGAGATGATCAGACTTGTGCGGTTCCTTGCGAAGAGAGTTCAGAAGATCACCTTGCGAATAGGAGGATCGACTGTTGGATTTGCTGTACTAGGAGTTGCCGTTGCAAGGTTTTTGGAGCGTATAATTGTGAGTAGCATCGTTTTAATCTAATTTTTTTGGGTGTTGTGTATTGGATTTAGCCGTATGCATGATCTCAGAGAAATAACGATTCGCCTATGTTTTTCGAATAATTTTAGAGGCGAAAAATACAGGTTGTTGGATTAATTTCGAATCTTGTCAAATAGTCTTTGGAAGATGGTAGGAGTATAGAAAAGTCGTTACAGAGGTGAGAAATTGGGTCAGTCATGGAGTTTTGAGAGTTACAAAGAGTCGCGAGTCGAAGGTGGTGTCCACCGACTTAGCGCCTACCTAGCGCTAAGTGGTAGAGTCAACGCGAGATATGTTTTGTTGTTCTCACCGAGTTCGCACTTATCTCACGCCAAGAACTTTTAGTTAGCGCGAAGTGTTTTTTTTCTGATATTGCCGAGTTCACGCCGACCTCGCGCCAAGTGTTAGAGGTCAGCGCACCCACTAAGAATTTGCCGAAATGTGTGTCTGACCAAATAAAGCCAGATTTTGATATTTTGGGGTTTCAATATCTTAGCAAATGACTTGATTAGTATCTTAGAATTACTTTTATCTATTCAAAACACCTGGAGATTATTAAGTCAAATTATTGGTAAATCTTAGGAGTTCTGAAGTAAATTTTGAAGGGCTATCAGTAGGTTATTTTACTGTTCTTGACATTAGGGGTTAATGAATTAGTTTTCTCTTATGTTCTACACTTGTTTTTGATTGAGAAATTATTTAACCTGGTTTTACTTGTTTTAGAGTTCTGAACTGTATTTGTAAAATTTATCTTGTTGTGAGTAAATGGATATTTTTCTATCAGTTAGACATGTGCTTTGGGTTGGAATATTTACTGAGATATCATGAGTCGTTGTTATGGTCCGGAGTGATCTGTGTTGAGCTATATTGTGTTATACATGATGATGGAAACGTTTGGTTTTAATGTGATGTCAGAGTTGAGTTTATACGATGGTTTTCTGTTTTGGTTTAGCTTGTCCTGGATCCATGCTTAAGCTTAGTAATGTGATGGTATTGTTGGTTGGTGTAATTGCATGGCCTTTTGTGTTGCCACAACCGGTGTAGAGCAGCCAGAAACCCTGAGTAGGCCTTGTTGTCAACGCCGAAACCCGGGGAGTAGCCGGCATTGGATGACGAAACCCTTAGTAGGCAGTCATTTCAGAGTTTCCGAAACCCTGGGTAGGCCGGAACTATGTACATGGAGGTGTGGATGTCTCCTTGGCATGTCAATTAATCCATTTAACAATAGTCATGACATTGACCATTCGATGTGTTGTCAGTATTGTTATTGAAATATGATTGGAAACTATTATTGGTTTTGGATTTAACTTGGAAATTGTCTTGGTTGCTTTAATCGTACTGGCTATTTATCAGTGCATAATTTGAACTGTTATTAACTATTTCTGCATGCATATGCTACTCGCTGAGATATTCGTATCTCACTCTGTTGTTTTTGTTTTTTTGTTTTTAGATACTCTTGGTGAGACGATTACTAGGGTAGATCCGACTGAGACTTATAGGGAGGAAGATTACTATTATATTACATAGACTTGTAGGTTATTTTGGATTGGACTTTTGATTTATTTAATGTTAGAAGTGTAATAAAGTAGTTCGAGGTTGAACCATTTGATTTTAATAAAGTTGAATATTGAATTGTTAGATAATAAATGTTTGTGCACTCTGATATGGTTTAGTTTAGGTGATTATCCAGCGATCACAATTATTTTTAGATCCTTACCTAACACTCCGTGAGACTTGTTATACCTTTATTGAACAACACGGATCCGGGGCGTTACAGAGATGGAATCAGAGCCCTAAAGCTGGAATTAGAAGTTCCTAGGTAATATGACCTTAGGAAACCCTGGGGAAATATTGTGTGTACGTTAGATAGAACCATGAGGATTAGAAGAGAGTTCCTAACTAATGTGGTGCTTTATGTTTACAGGTATACATGGCTGGTAGAGGCAAACAAACAAGGGCCGTAAAATATCCAGAGGGGGATATACTGTAGGAGCAGCCACCTGCACCACCACGAGGGGCTCCATCGCCAGTGGAGGATATTTGGGCTGCTGTTGGCTCACTTACACACCTCCTTGCGATGGAAAGGGAAGAGAGGATGAGTCAAACTAGGAATGGCAATGGCCACTAGAATGGTCACGGAGCTGCAGTGGATCAGCAGCGGATGGGAGAGGTGTTGTCCTTGAGGGACATTGATCAGTTCAGGAAGTTGACCGCCCCACCCTTCCATGGAGTTCCAGATCCGTTGGAGGTGGAGAGCTGGGTGGCTAGAGTTAAGCACATGTTTGACACAATGGACTGTCCAGAGGATCGGAAGGTAAGGCTGGCTACTTTTACCTTAGAGGGTGAGGCTCAGCACTGGTGACAGTCATTGCGGAGGCGGGCTGTAGAGGGGATTCAGATGACTTGGGACCGATTCAGGCAGGTCTTCTACGAGCAGTATTTCTCTGCAAAGGTGAGGTTGCAGAAGGAGAGAGAGTTCATGGACATCTCTCAGGGGTCTCAGACCGTGGCGCTGTACGAGGCCCAGTTCGCAGTTCTTTCTTGCTTTGCTCACCATATCGTACACGATGAGCAGAGACGCACTCAGCATTTCGAGAGAGGGTTGAGGGCAGATATTAGATGCATGGTCTCAGTGTTGATGTGCACTGAGTATTCTGATCTGGTGGGGAGAGCCCTGCGTGTTGAGAGAGAGATTCGAGACTCGGGGGCTGAGCAGAGCAGAGGGAGAGTGCAGCCGAGTGTTCCAGAGCCACGGAGGGTCCCGGATAAGGACAAGAGGCCGAGGATCGATTATGGACATAGGGACAGGAGAGGTTCTGGACCAGGTCCTTGTGTGGCACCGCCAAGTGAATGTTTTAGATGTGGCCAGCATGGTCATCCGGTTGCTGAGTGCCCACACCCTACTACTTATCAGTTACTCAATCCAGCCCTTACTGCACCCACGGATACCCGATCAGCCGAGGCTTCTAGATTTCAGTATCCTAGACCAGCACTAGTGCTACCAGCACCACAGAGGTTTCAGGGTCAGGGTAGTGGTGGATATCAGGGTAGACATGCACCATAGAGACAGCAGGCACCGCAAAGGCAGCAGGCACCACCCTCACGCCCTCAGCAGACTAGGGTGTATGCAATAGCAGCTCAGGAGGATGAGCTAGAGGAGGGAGGTATTGAGGAGGCTCATGAGGAGGAGCCGGATGCACCACAGCTTGTTGGAGGTATTCTTTTCATACATGGTAGATCAGCTATATGCTTGTTTGATTCGGGTGCTTCTAGATCTTTTATTACTCCTAATTGTGCATGTTGTATTGGTCTGATCCCTGCCACACTTGAGTCCGAGTTACTTGTACACACACCATTGGGGGAGGCCACTAGAGTACAGACCATATTTAGAGATTGCATGATTAGGTTGGGTTCACTGGAGTTACCAGGAGACTTGGTGGAGTTGAAATTTGGAGAGTTTGATGTAATCTTAGGCATTGATTGGCTGTTTAGGCATCATGTGAACATAGACTGCCATAGGAGTACCATTATGGTGTGTCAGCCAGATCAGCTTATGCATTGTTTCCGGTGTGAGGGATTGAGTACACAGATCAATTTGGTCGCTTCCATTGAAGTTGAGAAGGCAGAGTCTGAGGCACCTAGTCTCTCTAGTGTGCATGTGGCGTTGGAGTTTGAGGACGTATTTCCTGAGGATTTGCCAGGATTAATGCCACCTAGAGAGGTCGAGTTCAGCATACTACCCTTACCTGGTACGGCACCTATGTCCAAACCTCCCTACAGAATGTCACAACCTGAGAATCAAGAAATGAAAAAGCAGTTGGATGAGCTAGAAGTGAAGGGCTTTATTAGACCCAATGTGTCACCATGGGGTGCACCGGTCCTATTTGTCCAGAAGAAGGACGGGTCGATGAGGATGTGTATAGACTACCACCAGTTGAACCAAGTCACCATTAAGAACAAATATCTGTTACCTCGGATTGACGACTTGTTCGACCAGTTGAGGGGAGCATCATGGTTTTCTAAGATCGACCTAAGATCTGGATACCACCAGTTGTGTAGACACCCCAAAATTGCGTTGAGAAAATAATGAATAATTGGCCAAAACATTAAAAAACAGTTTGTTTTCTTGTAGCCAATGCAAAATTTTGGATTGGAACATTTTCCCTTGTATCCGACACAAGTCGTCGGATACAAACAAGGGTGTTTATATCCAACAGAAGTCGTTGGATACAAGTAGACATGATTGTATCCGACGAAATGTGTCGGATACAAAAATGTTCACTTGTATCCGACCTGAGTTGTTGGATACAAGGTTTTTGCTCAAAATTAGGGTTTTACGAAAGTTTTCACTTTTTACAATCATGTCATTTGTTTAAGGAATGGAAATCTCGGAAATAACCTGTAAGCACCTTATTTTTGCACCCCTGGAATTGCTGAAAATGAAAACCCTAGCAGAAAGTCAAACCCCGAAGGGACAAAAAGTTGACTTTTTGATTAAGTGATATTTGGCCACCTTGCTTTATATCATTGGATAGAGAATCTCGACACGATTCCAACGCAACTGAGTTTGCAGGAATCGGAGTCCGGATGAAGATTCTGCGGGTGGTCAAACTTGGGCGAAGCCAAAAGTTGACTTTCTACTAAAATCCGATCCAGCCGCCTTGCTTTATATCATTGGATAGAGAATCTCGACACGATTCCAACGCAACTGAGTTTGCAGGAATCGGAGTCCGGATGAAGGTTCTGCGGGCAGTCAAACTTGAGCAAAGCCAAAAATTGACTTTCTGCTAAAATCCGATCCAGAGGCCTACCCCTAGGTCATGGGATAGAGGGCTCCGATACAATTCTAACGCAACTGAGTTTGCCCAGATCGGAGCCCGGGTGAAGAAAATATGAGCTGACGAAATTCTCGAGCAGCAAAACCGGCAATCTGCGCACTTGGCAAAAAGCTGCGCACGTGGCGAGTTGCGCAAGAAAATATCTCGGGGATCAAATCCGTAAATATCCAAACATTCAAAATATCCCAGGGACCAATCTGAAAGTATCTGAAAATATCTGAATAAAATAATATTAAACCTAAATATCCTAGGGACCATATCCTAATTTTCAGATTTTTAAAACAAACGAGCGGCGGCATTTAATGAATTTTCATCATTATGCCGCTCGCGCAGACATGGCGAGCGGCGTGCGCTCACCTTGAGCTGGGCGCCAAAGTGAGCGGCACCCCTTTCTCCCTTGCCTATATAAGCCACGCGACTTTCTCGCACAAGGGGGTTCGGATTTTTGGTTCTGAATTTTCTTTGTTGGGCATTTTTTAGGCTGGAAAGTTCTGGGGTTTCGGCATTCGAAGGTGGTCTTGGCTACCATCTTCCCCAAAGAAAAAAAACCAGACACTTGGCCTCTCCCTTCCTCTCCTTCCTCGACGAACCCGAAGGAGGTCGTGCTCTTGGTGTGAGAAGAAGGAGGCTCCGGCAACTGCTCGTGCACTCCTAGGAAGTCTCACGCACACCCTGCCAAGGATTAAAACCAAGGTAATGTTCCCTGTTCAATACAAATAAGAATGCGCTCAAGCATAACATGTCACGATGTTTTCCCCTCTGCCATTCTGTTCATTGTCTGTTCATTGATATTGCTTGCTTGATTCGAAGGGGGAGCATGTTCTCCCATGAGTTCTCCATCCCTGTTGTTGTAACCCTATAAAACCCCCTGTTCCCTTCTTCATAATCATGTTCTGTTAGTTAGGGTTTTGATTTCGGAAGTTTATTCATGTTCTGTAATGCTTTGTTTCGGATTTATAGGTTTCCAGAGAGATTTGAGTGATGAATGGTGAGGATCTGTTAGGTTAGATTAACTTCCATTTGTGTTTAGAGGTCTGCTGGGGTTCTAGGGACCCCAGAGAGTGCTTACGGAGCTTAAAAAGCTTAAAAAACAGTTACAGAGCTTAAAACCAGTCAGAAATGGAGTTTGGAGAGAAAAAAACAGAGAGTTGAAAATCGCAGTGAGTAGCCGCCCACTTGGCGCTCACTTGCGCTCACTTAGGAAGTAGGCGCCCTTTTTATCTCACTACCCGCCGAGCTGGCGCCCACTTGGCGCTCAGCTCGCGCTCACTTAAAACCATGTGTAATTCTGGCGCCCATCTCGCGCTTAGCTCGCGCTCATTTCCTGCCCAGCTTGCGCTCACTTAGTATCGAGTGAGCGCCAGGTCCGAATTTTGCCTGGTTCTTAGCCGCCTACTGGCGCTCACTTCAGGAAGTGAGCGCATACCCCTAAAACAGGCCAAATTGCTAGATTTTTGAAAAATTCCGAAAATACCCTTTATTGTACCGTGCCCCCTTTGTTCGCTGCGCGTCCAACTAGTTCCTTGGTGCGGGGAGGTACCCCACCCCGTGGGCTCCGCTTCGCTCCGCCCACAGGGGCCCCGGGTACCTCCCCTTGGACCCAGCATAATGAGCTAATCTCTCCTTGATAAATGTTGATTTTGATATGTTCCTGTGACTTATACGCTGTAACTTTTGCTAGATATGGGTGGCATTTCCGAACCGAACCGGATAAACCAACAGGACCCGGAAACCCAACATGGGACTTGGACCCTCGGTCCAACTTGATTTCCAGTGGGCCTTCCAACGGGGCCCACCCAGCCCGAACCATTTATTTTTGCTTAACTAAGATAAATAAAGGATTTGAGTGGGCCAGACAACTTGAGGCCCACCCAAGCCCTAATTGGGCCATGCATGATTAAAGTAGGATGTGGTTTGGCCGCGACCACGGGTAGGGCCTATCGGGCCCACTAAGCCAATGAACCCAACCAACTTAGGGTTTCAAAACCCCAACTTAGGAAGTCTTGGGTTTTCAAGCCCAAGCCCAGGTAAAAGGCCCCAAGCCCAACACTTGGCCATTTTGGCACAGATAAGCAAGATAATCAAAACCACTTGGCAACCAACTGTGGGGCCCACCCAGGGGCCCGCAATGCAATCCGACCCACTTTGCATGAAAAAAAAAAACTAACTAATCAAACTTGAACCCTAAAGTAAAATCAATTCATTTGAACCAAAGCCAAAAGGGCCTCTTAGGCTAGACTGAGGCCCACAAGGGACACGTGGGCTCAACCAAGCCCACCAAGGAATCCGCGGGCCCTCCAACGGGGCCCGCCCAATCAGACCCACATCACTTTAATTAAAAAGATAAAATCAAGTAAAGGGACCCACACCACTTTGGCGGTCCCGCCAGACTTAATCAAAATTGTGTGCTGGAATAGGAATCGGGTGAGTGAGAGACCAACTTAATTGACTCAAACCAGGGAAACTTATGGGACCCGTCACTTGACGGGGTGGACTGGGGTGTCTACGGACTTCCCCAGACCGCAACCGAGAACCTACTTAGAATCTCAAGCCTCAGACCAAGCCTTAGTAGAAGAACTTAGGCACCCAGGTGTCTGCCTGCACCCCATCAGGCAGTGGCGACTCCAAACTAATCCCAAGGCACGTATCGTTTTGCGTGCGCCTAGTCTTGCAACCGAAATCGGGTGCGCACATAACCCTAGGGTTAAGTGTGGGGGATTCTAGACATCATTTTTGGTCTAGCATTAGGGTTCCCCCTAACCCTAGCCTATGCCTATAAATAAGAGGCCTCTCCTCAAGCAAATGGCGAAGAATTTTTAAGAGCTAGAAGCTGGAGATCGGAGAGCTCCAAGTGAAGAAGGGAACCGCTGCCGCATTGCTCTCAGAAACCCAGGTAAGCCTGGAACTTCTTTTAATTTCTGTTTTACATTCCAGGGTTAGATCTTTCTTCTACCTTTCTGCAGAATAATGGCCTATTGATTGTGTATGCTACCCCTTTCCCTACTCAAAGTACCTCGAGACTCCCTCTAGCTGTAAAACGTGAATAGGGATCTAGGGGAAACGAGATTGGGAATTGATCCTTAGTTATAGAACCCTCTTGATTGGCCTTTTGATTCTATGAAAACTGTTTCATACTCAAAGTACCCCAAGACTATCTCGAAACCGTAAAACGGGGAGAGAGAACTAAGGGAAACGAGAATGGAACGGAACCCTAGGTTTTTTTAGAACCCCATTTGATTGATATGAATGCTATATGTTGTTATGTATGTGATTGAAGAGTTAATTTGTACACATGCACATATTGCACTCGTTTTGTCGGAATAGGCTTGTATTTAGGATCTATTGCATTCATTGTGATAGATCTAAAATAAATAGCCCCAAACATTTCTGGGATATTTATTATTGATTTCAAACAAGTTTATCTCAAGTATTGAAGACCTCTAGGTCTAACCTCTCGGATTTGGGCATTTTTTCTCCATTTTAGTGTTTTGGCATATTCTCTTCGATCGAAGAGAATGGTGAGCCAAATTCGTGCCCTATTTCCTCCTAAAGGTTTTTCAATACTTTTTCAAATGATTTTCATTTAGATTACACGGACTCCACACACTCAATCACTGTTTTGGATTGATTTTACTTAAAAGTGGCAAACTGGACAGCATCTGTACCCTAACTTTTGACACTCATAATTTCATCATCCGGATGAATTTTGTAGTGATTGCAAATACATGTGAATTGTGAGACTGTCTAGTTCATGTTTATAAAATTTCATCAATTTTTGTTTAGTAGATTTTTGACACCATTCAGTCGAAGTTAATAGGTCAGTTCAGGCCAGATTGCTGAACCTGTCACTTTGACTAAGCGCCATGTGTTCGTTTTAAGTCCGATTTGAGTGAATTTTGTTTCTGTGTTTTCCTTCAGGAGTCTACTTGCAAATCCAATTAGTTTCACAATTTTTTGATTTCATTTGTGTCGTGGGTGACTGATTTACTCAGAACAGCTCAACAGTACATTTCTGGGCTCATCTGTGATCCTCGGGGCCTGTTTGGGAGGTCACCCAAAGCACATCCAGATGATGTTTTGGTACGGGGCTAGTTTCATTTGAAAGATGGCCCTACAGACTTCATTCATGCAAAAATTTACAGATTTATATGGAGCCAATCTCCCAAAATGAATTTCCAAATTTGCCCACTTGTTCCTTTTACTGATTTCCAACAGCAGATTTTAAATGAGCATAACTCTTAGGATTTTAACCGGATTTAATTGAAAACTTTCATGAGTCTTCTATTTATCATAATCTTTCAAATGGATTTGGTTTGGTTCAATTTAAACTTGATTTGAATGATTTATGGTCAAATGGCTCCATCTTTTACCGAATTTTCCGGATTTGTCTTAACTTGTTTGTGTTCAAGTTTTGCTTTGATTTTCATTTAAATAGTGATTTCCCAGAAGTGATATTTCCATAAAAGAAATTCTAAGATTCATTGGACTTCTCGTGTGGAGGTATCATACATGTGTTTAGTTCTTTTCAAGCTTTTTGATTACTTTAGACAGCCTTCGTTATTTTGAGCATGAACAACACTTGGCAACCACCTTGTGTGGGTGAATGGGGGTGCCTAACACCTTCCCCCATTCATAATCTAATCCCCTTACCCATCTCTGGATTTTATTTTTAAGTGGAGTTATTTTTACTCTAGTTTTGCCTTTTTGTTTATTTTGATGATTTTTTGTGCCCATTCACACCTAAAACTGAATGGTGGCGACTCTCCCATTTTGTTGAGCCCGTGTGATGATGAAGGGAATCATCTAGGTGAGTTTCCATGTCTCACAATTGGCGACTCCGCTGGGGACTTGTGGATTTAAGCCATGATTGGTGTATTTGTTCATGTTTTTTCTTTATTTTTGAATGCTTGCTATTTTTCCTACTTTACTTGTGTATATTGAATCTAAAATCTAATTTGTGTGATTAGAAAATTCACATGGACAAAAGCATGGGTATGTTGTTTGATTGTGTCTAGAAATGTGTTTAAGGGAAAACCCATCTTGTAATATGACTTTGCTATATTTTGTGATAGCATGCGTTATTTTGGGTTTCAATGCCATGAGTTGAATATAAAAATAATTTTTAAACATGAAATCTGGAAATTTAGTGTAACTTTTGGGGTATTCAAACATGATTCCCATGAACAATGCTTTCTAGTGCTTAATGTTTTTTTTATGGCATGCCTTTGATTTGAGGTATGGGATGACATGATTTGAGCATGAAAACAATGAGCAAGTAATCTGGAAATTCAGTAGCTATTTTGGGGGTTTTCAAACATGTTTTCCCCAACAAAACACTTCTTGTACCATATTATTAGGTGCTGTATTTTTAGACTTTTAATTTGGGGTATGAATGATGCACTTTGAGCATGAAAAAAAGAGAGCATGAAATCTGGAAATTTAGGTTATGCTTTTGGGGTTTCAAGCATGCTTTCCATGTTTTAATTGTTGTTTGTACAATATGATAACATGTTTGTATGCTACTTTTTGGGTATGTAATAATTATGTGCATATTTAGGTGTTTCACTATCTCGTTGGGTTGTGTTTTACTTTGAATATGATGTTATATATGCCTTGGCTTGAAATCGTATGCATGGCTACGAAAAGAGTGGCAAGGGGCTGGAACGCTATGAATGCCCCTTTAATTTTAAATGCACTTGAGCACTTTAAACTCTTTGCATAGCCTACCCATTACCTCTAGGAAGTTGAACCTGAATGTGTGTAGCTTGGCGCAACGAGGTCGATACTTCGGAAAGCGAAAGTGAAAACATTCACCTTAGAATTTGATTCAATGATGTAATGACAATGGGATCTGTGATTCGATTCCGGGCATCACTAGACTTGAAATCTAAGTTGGCAATAAACCAAAACCCAAAAACCATACGCTTGAAGGTGGAGAAACACGTTTTCAGCTAAAGTAAACAATTACGTTTGGGGAATTGGGTGTAATTGAGGGAAGGCCGTTTGCATGTTTCACAGGCCAAGGTATAATATGAATACCATATTGAAGGTAACACAAGGTGGCAAGGTAAAGCCAAGTTTCTTTTTTTTATTATCTTCATATAAATTAAAAGCCATGGTGTCCATATGCTTGGGATGAAATTTTTTCCAAAAGTGTCTATAGCCTAAGGTTGGTGTAACCTATAGGAGGAGTTTTCAACTCAATTTAGAAGTCATCCTACCCAAAGTCCATGTAGGAGGCAACCAAGAGTACCAAAATCCATGAATGGGTGTATAACTTTGGAGGGTACAAGTACCCTCATGAACTTGTGCATTTTTGCAAGTATGGTGTCAAAGCCCAATTTGGGACTAAATTTAGAGGCCAAGTCAAGGTGAATATTAATTGGGAATGAAAATAACATGATCTAGTGAAAAAATGAGTCAAAAAGGGTCATTTCGGCATTAACCGACAACTCAGATCGGTTAAGCCACACTTTATTCTTATCCGACATATGTCATCGGCAAAAAGGATATATGCATGTATCCAATCATTTGTATCGGATACAATAAGGCATAACCTTAGCCGGCATGTCATGCCGGATACAGCCCGAAAACGTGCAATTGGATTTCTCATCCCCATTTTTTGAGAATAAAATGCCTAAAACACTATAAATAATCTGTGGGCACCCAAAGAGAATATGAAAAGATAATTCAAGTATTCAAAACAAAAAAACAAAAAACTTCTCACTATTTAACCTAATTTTGAAACACAAATCTACCATTTTACCCTCAAGATACATTAAGGGAAACCAAGGTATCACATTTCCTAATACCAATTCACCTCAAACATGTTTCAATCAAATTGTTGAACTTGAAAACTGAGGAAATTCAGCAAATCAAAATAAATAAATAAATAAATAACCTTTGGTTGGTCACTAGTACCAATCAAATCAAAAATTTGTGGGACACTTGGAAGCCCTAGAATATTCCAAAAAAACCTTTGGTTGGTCCTTTTCTCCAATCAAATCAAAACTTTGTGGGACACTTGGAAGCCTTATAATATTCCAAAAAACCTTAGGTTGGTCCTTTTCTCCAATCAAATCAAAAATTTGTGGGACACTTGGAAGCCCTAGAATATTCCAAAAAACCTTTGGTTGGTCCTTTTCTCCAATCAAATCAAAACTTTGTGGGACACTTGGAAGCCCTAGAATATTCCAAAAAAACCTTTGGTTGGTCTTTTTCTCCAATCAAATCAAAAATTAGTGGGACACTTGGAAGCCCTAAAATATTACCAAAAAAAAAAACCTTTGGTTGGTCCTTTTCTCCAATGAAATCAAAAATTTGTGGGACACTTGGAAGCCCTAAAATATTCCAAAAAAAACCTTTGGTTGGTGTAAGCACTTCATTTTTGCGCTCCCGGAAAAGCTAGAAATGCAAACCCTGGACGGAAAGTCAAACCCTAAGGGGTGAAAATTTGACTTTTTGATCAAGTGAAAATTGGCAACCTTACTTTATATCAATGGATAGAGAATCCCGACACGAGTCCAACGCAACTAAATTTGCTGGAATCGGAGTCCAGTTGAAGGTTCTGCAGGCCGGTCAAGCTTGAGCGTGAGCCGAAAGTTGACTTTTTGCCAAACCCCGAGCTAGGTGCTTAGCCCTATGTCATTGGATAGAGGGCTCCGATACGGTTCTAACGCAAGTGAGTTTGCCTAAATCGGAGTCCGGATGAAGAAGATATGAGCTGTCGAAGTCTCCGAGCAACAAAACCCAAAAACTGCACATGTGGCAAAGAAACTGCACACGTGGAAGCAAACCCAGAAAAATATCTCAGGGACCAAATCTGTAAATATCTAAAGTATCATGGATTAAATCTGTAAATATCCAAAAGTATCAGGGACTAAATCTGTAAATATCCAAAAGTATCAGGGACTAAATCTGTAAATACCCAAAGTATCAGGGACCAATCCACAAATATCAAAATTTGCTCATGATTGATGTTTCCCATGTGCATCCCCATGCATCATACATGCAAACAACTCTCTCTTTCTCTCTCTCTCCCTCATGAGTATACATGCATGCATCATGCATACTCTTTCTCTCTCTCTCTGTCTCTCTCTCTCACTCATGATTGATGTTCCCTATGCATGCATCCCCCATGATCACCAATGCATCATGCATAAGCATATAACTCTCTCTCTCTCTCTCTCTCTCTCTCTCTCTTCTCTCTCTCTCTCTCTCTCTCTCTCTCTCTCTCTCTCTCTCTCCCATGATGGTTGCCCCCCCCCATGCATGCATGCATGTCATGTCACCCCATTATAAAAGAGCCTATGCCCCATATGTATAGGGGTTGAGCTCATTTTTGCTTTGGGCTCCCATCACTCCCACCTCTCTCTCATTCGTCCCCTCCCAAAATCCTCTCTTACCTTCACCTCTCTTGCAACCCCCCATACCACCTTGAGGTTTCTCCACCCCTTTGTTCACTTCTTCTTCTCCATTTTCCCATCCAAACAAGAGAGGAGCAGCTGCTGTTGGTGCAAGAAGGAAGCTACTCCAGCCCTTGCCTGGCTCCAAGGAAGCTTCACACCCAGTCCCCAAGGATACAAGTCCCCAAGGTGAGCTCCTTCCCACCTTTTGTTTAACATAGGTGAACATGAGATAGATTGAAGCATGTAAGGTCTCATGCATATGGAAATATTTCTGTTGTGCATTTCGTGTGCATTTTTCTCTCTTTTGCCATCTCTTTTCATCATGATACAAGAGCAACTACCCTTTAAAGGTAAGATTTTCATTTGAGCAAAAGGGAAGAAGAGGTTTTTCTTTAGGCTTGGCTTTAAATTATTGTAAGGTTGCTGTTTTTTTACTCTAATAATATTGTTATTTTCTCTTTCATTTTACTAGAGGAGCATGTTCCTCTCACTTCATCTAATGTGTCCCATGAGTAACCCCCCTTTCTCTTCCCTTCTTTAAGTGATCTCCTTTTTTTTTATTAAGTATGTTAGGTTTGTATAAACGTGTGAAAATCACATGTTGAGCATGCTCGATCTCATTTTTAATTTCATTTGTATATGATTTAGATATTGTTGTAAATGTGTGTGAGATCTCTCTATCATCCACCATCATTTGGAGCTCGGGTGTTGTTTTTTTAGGATCATGTAAGCACCTCCCTTATCTACTATTTTTATGTGATTCATCATGATTTTTGTTTCTTTCTATCTATTGATTTTTGCCTCATAAAGTCACCACTACATGGCTTTGTACATGTCCTATTTGAATGCTTATTTCCTCTCTTATGAATATTCCTAGGCGTTTGTGTGTACCATAGTCTAATGTGAGTTAGGAGGAATATAAAATCTGTTTGCTAGTTTTTTTCTTGTGTAAGCACGAATAAACACGCTCACACATATATATATTGATGTGAAATATGCCCATCAAAGTGAGTTACATGTTATTCCTTAGTTTTAGGATCATGGAAAAAGGATGTTTTATTGATTGTTTTTACATTCCATACAAGGTTTTGTTTCATGTTAGCTGCTGATTTTTTATTTTATCACATGAAGCCACTCCATGTAGCTTCACACACTTTCCATAAGCATGTTTGTTCCCTCATGTATTAGGAACATGTCTAGTGGCTTTAAGCATGGCACTATCTAGCAAAGCATGTATGCATGGAAATCTAGCTTTGATTTTTATGGTCTACTTTATTGTTTAGTTAAATTTTAACTTAAAAATGTGTTTCTTGGTTTGATATTCTCCCATGTATAATAAGAGTTTGTTTCTTTTTTTTAGCAAAGAAACTAAAGTAGGGATATCCAGATCCCTACTCATCCTTTTGATTTGGATTGGAGGGAGGAAGCCCCCACCCATTCCCTTTGAGTTTGGTTTTGAAAACACCAAAAAGAGGAGCCAAATGGCCTCATTCGGACCATTGTGGGCCCACACAGGGGCCCACAAAGACCTTATATATGTCCACAAACCCTTTGGTTGGATTTGATGTGAAAAAAGGTGCAAAAAAGTGTTTTCTCAGTGTACCCGACAACTCAGGTCAGATCACTTTAAATTTGTGTGTAGCCGACCTTTATGGTCAGCTACATTGAGAATTATGTGTAGCCGACCATAAAGGCCAACTACATGGCCGAAATGCCATTTTTTGTTTGTTCTTTGATTCTTGCCGAATTTTGTGATGTTTTCAACAAAACCAGATGAACCAATAGGGTTTCCAGGTCACTCGGAAACCCAACATGGGACCTGGACCCCCGGTCCAATTTGGAACAATAGTGGGCCTTCCAACGGGGCCCACCAAGCCCAACAAACCCTAAAGTATGAAAATAAGCAACTTAAGCAATCTAACCAAACCGGGCGGGCAAAACCCAATGTGTCCCACCCGAGCTTGATTTGTTGAATGTAATATGTGATAGATAGCATGGTTTGGCCGAGACCAAGGTCTAGGGCCTATCGGGCCCGCCAAGCCCATTAACCGAACCAAGTAAGGGTGCAAACCCTAAGCTTCAAGGAATCTGGGCTTTCAAGCCCAAAACTGGACCATGGGCCCCAAGCCTAATGTCCAATGCACTTTGTCAAATATTAAACAAGATAAATCTAAAAATACTTTGTCAACTATCTTGGGGGCCCACCCAGGGGCCTGCAAACCAATGCCGACCCATTTTTGCATGAAAATCACTTAAACCCCAACTTGAACAGATAATTAAAATCAATTCATTTAACTTAAGCCCCAAGGGCCTCCTAGGACTAGACAGAGGCCCACCAAGGGTACATGGGCTTGACTAAGCCTACCAAGGACACCGTGGACCTTCCGACGGGGTCCACCCAATCAGACTCAGTTCACACTAATTAAACAAGATAAAATTAATTAAAGGGGCCCACACCACTCAAGTGGTCCCACTAGACCTAACAAAAATGCATGTTGGATTAGGAAACGGGTGAGTGAAAGACCAAGTTGACTCAAACCAGGATAAACCTATGGGACCCGTCAACCGACGGGGCGGACCGGGGTGTCTACGGACTTCCCTGGACCGTAACCGAGACCTTACTGAGAATCTTAAGCCGCAGACCAGCCCAATAGACCAACTTAGGCACCCAGGTGTCCGCCTGCACCCCATCAGGCGGTGGCGACTCCAAATTACCGTTTTACCCTCCCGGAGGCACGCACGCGAATCTGTTGATCCCGTCGTACGATTTCCCATGCGCATAGCCTGACGACTCCACTGGGTACTCTCGACCCGATAGAACCCTTGGTTAGAATGAGTCAACACAAGAGGGATTTAAGTTGTTTTAGGGCCTTTACTATCTTTTTAGTAAGAAGTAGAATACGTGTAACTACGTATTCTGGGGAGTCCTGACAAACGGACATGATAATCGCCTAAGGTAAGTGGTTTTTAATAGGACCATTGTGACCCTTCCACTTACCTGGGGACTCTCCCGGAACCTCGTATTGCGTACCATTCTGCACCTTACTTTGGTTGGTCCTTTTCTCCAATCAAATCAAAATTTTGTGGGACACTTGGAAGGCCTAGAATATTCCAAAAAACCTTTGGTTGGTCACTAGTACCAATCAAATCAAAATTTTGTGGGACATTTGGAAGCCCCTAAAATATTCCAACAAAAAAAACAAAAAAAATAGAAAAATATATTTAAAAAAACAAATAAATCCGGACTTGTGTTCACCTAACTCACTTATCTACATTTATAGGTGTGACTAGGATTAAATGGGAGCTGACATGTTTCTTTGTTTTTCCTTCTCCAGGTATACATACTTGCAATCATTGCTCTAGTGACCAGATCCAAAGCTCGAGCAATGAATACTATAGAGAACCAAGCCCAAGCTACTGTCCCCGCTCAGGACTTTGCTCAGCTGCAAGAGCAAGTGGCTGGACTGGCCAAGATGTTAGGAGACCTACTGGCGGCTCAGGCCCAAAACCAAGCCTCTACTTCCCATCAAGCACCGCCACCTCAAACCTATATTCCACCTCCAGCTCAACCCATACCTGAACCCATTTCCGAACCAGTCCCTGAACCTATCTTGATCAGGGAAAATACTGTGTAGTATGAAAAAGGGATGGAAAAGGAAAGAGCCAGGGAGGAGATGGAAAGGAAATTACAACACAAGATAGAGAGGATCCAAGAAGAACTCAAGGAGGTGAACGGGGGAAACGGCTATGGAGGTACCACCTTCGATGATCTGTGCATATACCCGGATGTATGCCTACTGGCGAAATTCAAATGCCCAGACTTTGACAAATATGATGGCTCGGGCTGCCCAATGAGCCATCTAAAACTATACTACGGGGCTTTGTGCCAGTTTGGCTGGGATGATGGCATACTGATCCAACTCTTCCAGAGGAGTTTGACAGGAGCGGCTTTGAGGTGGTTTGCCACCGTGGACCATGGAAGGATCAGAAGGTGGAAGGACTTGGTTGATGCTTTTCTGGATCAGTACAAATTTAACTCGGAGATCGTGCCAGATCGGTACGACATGATGAGGATGAGTAAGGGAAAAGAGGAAACTGTGCGTCAATATACTAAGAAGTGGAGAGAGGCTGCCTCCCAGGTTAGGCCCCCTATGTTGGAGCCTGAGATGATCTCCACGTTCGTAAGCACACTGGGGCAGCCCTTCTATAATCATCTGGTGGATCAGATTACCACCAATTTTGCAGCCTTGGTACAGGTGGCTGACCGGATCGAGGAAGGGGTCAAGTCAGGAAAACTCATTAACTACTCTACTTTGGCCGGGCAATCAAATTCCTCCACTTCCCTGGCATAGAAGAAGGGAACTGGGTTCAAGAAGAATGGAGCAAGTGATGTACTTTTTCGCAAGTGCACGAATTCGTAACAAGTAATAAAGTGATGAAATAGAGTGTCGAACCCACAGGGAATTGTAGCTACTAAATACTGAAATTACTATCCTAAATTCTATTTAGATAATCGAAAAGTGAGATGGGTTTTTAACTAGCAATTAAAATTATTAACTAAGAAAATATAAGAGTAAGATTCAATCAGAGATTTAAAATACTAAGGCATTTGATTTCATCATAAACCAATCTGAATTAACTCTTGAATACAAATGCTACTGAATTTTATAATCCAATTTGAAAGCGAAAATCCCTATCCTATCCAATGGTCTCTCTTGAGCACCAACGAACTTACCTCCCCACAATAACTCACGATATCTCTATGTGAATTTAAAAGCAAAAAGGCACATTAAGATCTGTGGATTTTCATGTATAAAAAAACAAAGCTACATAAACCATGCCAATATCTCTATCAACATGTAGAATATGGTATTTTATCACAGGAACTAAAATTGTATATCTCCTCTCGGTCTCAATACAACTACCATATACAATTGAATGGTGATCAAGTATTCAATTGGATTACGCACAATAATAAAATACTCACAGATTGAATCATAAATCCTTTAGCAATAGTATTCAGAATTAAAACATCATGTTCAGATTACATCAAAGCCTTAGTAATAAAAGTTAGTTCATGATTGAACTAAGAACAACCATAAAAAACAGAGTATAATGAAAGAAAGAGAACAAAAGAGAAGAAATAAACTAATGATGATCCAAGCTCTGATCTCTTGATGTTCCAGCTTCCTTCTCACGTTCCCAGCATCAACTCTTCTTTTCACGTTCCAGCTCCTCCTTTATAGAAATCCCATCAGCCTGCCCAAAAATCCCTTGAAGAGAAAATAGGAACTTTCCTTCCAAAACTCCTAAGGAAGAGAGAACTTCATTTCCTTGTATATCCACGACTTCCAAGTCCAAAAACGACCTAATCTCCTTAATTAGAAACCCCTTAAAATCCTCCTAAAAACTAGAAGAAGATCCCCAAGAAAAAGGAAACAAATCCGCAAAGTTCGGAATTTTATAACAGGTTTTACTACTTGATCGTTCGAACGACTGTCAAATGCGGGTCGAACGCTCAAGTCACACAGCTGTTTCCTCTTCTCTTGTTCGAATGTTCATCGAACGGCCAGTGAACGCTGCTCTCGGGTTTCTCTGCAAAACACCAACGTTCGAACGACAATCGAACGGCCAGCGAACGCTGCTCTCGGGTTTCTCTGCAGAACACCAACGTTCGAATGACAAGCGAACGGCCAGCGAACGCTGATCATAACTTCTACAATTTGACTCCGAATTTTACACCGTTTGAACTGTGGCTTCTATAATCACCAAGAGTATCTCTACATCAACAAATTAGGCACAATTTAGACAATGAAAATAAAATGCAAAGATGAAAGACTTTGACAATTTCTAAGTAAAATTGGGAATTAAATATGAAATAAAACCAGATAAGTCATGAAATTAATGTGCTATAATGTGGTATTTTCATGACTTATCAGTGAGAAAAGAAGGAGAAGTAAACCTGGTGCAGGCTCCTCCTCCCAAGAAACCCCAGGATGCAGGAAATGAGGCACCAGACCCCATAAAAATAATAAAGAAAAGTGAATTTAATCTTCTAGATCAGCTAAATAAAGTCCCGGCCCAGATTTCAATACTGGGCCTTTTGCTAAATTCAGAAAAGCACAAGGACGTGTTATTAAGGGTGCTTCAGAGTGCACACGTGTCTCAGACTATTGATTCGGACCAACTAGGCAAAATGGTTGGTCAAATCTTATCACACAATGTGATAAGTTTCTCAGAAAGTGAGATAAGCCCAGGTGGGTGCTACCATGTTGACCCTTTGCACATCACAGTGCTTTCTAAGGGCAGTATGGTGGCACGTGTTCTAATTGACAATGGGTCGGCTTTAAATGTCTGCCCATTAATCACTTTTGCCAAACTTGGTCTGGATCAATCAAAGATCAAGCAGAAATGGGAGGATTGTGAGGGCTTTTGATAGCTCTAAGACACTCCCTAGGGGAGATTGAACTGCCGGTCACAATTGGACCGAATATTTTCAACATCGCATTTGAAGTGATGGATATCCCCGCAATCTTCAATCTGCTCCTAGGGAAGCCGTGGATACATTCGGCTAGGGCAATACCATCCACACTTCACCAAAGAGTGAAGTACATAAGAGGACAAAGGGTGATAACTGTCCTAGCTGAGAATTTGGTACCTCCCATTATGTCACCTGACGTACCCTACATCAATGTGGATTTAACTGTCGACAAGATTGCATTCCACTCGTTTCAATTTGAGACAGTCAATTTCATACCTAGGGATTGTGAGAAAATAGAAGAAAAATGGACTACTACTGAGAATATGGTGAGGAAAGTGATGGAAAAATGTCACCTCCACCCAGGGAAAGGTCTGGGGATAAATTTGCAAGGGATCTTGGAGCCAATAAAGGCAAAGAAGCTGGTCCCTAAAGTAGGGTTGGGATTTAAACCCCGAGGATGGAGAATGATGAAGCAGGAAGAAGGAGAGAAAAGAAGTAGAGGAAAATTCCCTCATTTAAGGGAAAATTTTCCTAAACCCTCATGTATAATCCAACTGTCTCCTCCCATGGATCAGTCCAAGCCTCCATACTGCAACATCAACCCATTCCAAAGGCTTTTTGTTCCGACCTTGCAACCCTATAGCCCACCTGCTACAATTGAAACAGTGGGCGGGCCTGGGCCACAGCCAAAACAACAAATGGACTTCTCTAAAGATGTCGGGACTTTCTTCGCCATGACTGAGGGCGATAAGACAGAAGATGATAAGGAGCTGCCGTTCATTGATTGGGCAGCGGTGAAGATTCCAGAAGAGGTTATATCTGGATTGAGCTCCGTGGCAAAAAAGGGCAATACAACCATCCGGTGATGATGGCATCAGATTCAGAGATTGAGGAGCAGGCTCGCACAATTTCCCCTGCTCCTGAAAAATGTATTTTGAACAATTGGGAGGAAACTCCCCTTACTTTTGAAGCAACGTTTGTTTGGCAAACTGACGCAGCTTCCAAAAAAAAATTCCATTACTGGAATGCCATTTCCCTGAAGGTTTTAATGACCTTTCGTCTTCAGGGAAATTTTTTGTAGGAGGCTCACAAAAAAACCAAAAAGATTTTTCTTTTTTTTCTAGAAAATTTAATTTTTTCAAAAAGTTCCAAACCACTTATGAACCATATAAGCAATCAGAATTAAACCAGGTTGAATATGACTTCGACCTTGAGCTCGACTTTGACCTCATGGGGATCGAAGAAGAATACCTTCCAAAAGAAATTGAATATCAATTGGAACATCATGAAAAGGAGGTCCAACCTAATATTGAGGAGACCATCTTAATAAATCTTGGGACCGAAGATGACCCAAAAATAGTGAAAATCGGGGCATGCCTGTCTGATGTGCATCGTGATGAAATGACACGATTCTTGGCAAAATATAAGGACGTGTTCGCTTGGTCGTATTGGGACATACCAGGGTTGGACATTGACATGGTGGTGCACAAGTTGCCAATTTTGCCAGGGGTTAAGCCAAATAAGCAGAAGCTGAGAAGATTGAAACCTGAATGGACCTTTAAGGTCAAGGACGAAGTGGTCAAACAATTTCAAGCAGCATTTTTGGCAATCTCCACGTACCCCGAGTGGCTCGCAAACATAGTGCCAGTACCAAAGAAGGACGGGAAGGTCAGAATGTGTGTGGACTACAGAGATCTGAACAAGGCAAGCCCAAAGGATGATTTTCCGCTTCCACACATTGACATCTTGGTGGACAACACTGCTGTACATAGCCTGTTCTCATTTATGGACGGCTTCTCTAGGTACAATCAGATCAAGATGGCTAAGTAAGATCAAGAGAAAACAGCATTCATCACACCTTGGGGCACTTTCCACTATACTGTTATGCCATTTGGGCTCAAGAATGCCGGGGTAACATACCAGCAAGCCATGATAGCACTATTCCATGACATGATCCACAAGGAGATGGAGGTCTATGTGGACGATATGATTGCCAAATCATGCAAAGAAGATGACCACTTGATCAATCTGAAGAAGGTGTTTGATCGACTTAGGAAGTATAGTCTACGGCTTAACCCGGCTAAATGCGTCTTTGGGGCTAGATCAGGGAAATTGCTGGGATTTATAGTGAGCCGAAGAGGAATTGAAATCGACCCAGCTAAAGCCAAAGCCATAATTGAAATGCCATCACCCAGAATGGAGAAGGAGGTTCGTGGTTTTCTTGGAAGGATTCAGTACATAAACCGGTTCATAGCACAACGCACTGCTATCTTTGAACCAATTTTCAAGCTTCTAAGAAAGGAAAACCCGACGGTCTGGAATGAGGTTTGCTAGCAAGCCTTTGATACAATAAAGGTGTATTTACTGAATCCACCTGTGCTAGTGCCACCAACTCCAGGAAGACCACTGATTCTGTACTTTGTCAGTGTTGGAAACATCGATGGGATGTGTCTTGGGGCAGCATGATGAGACGGGCAGAAAGGAAAGAGCGATTTACTACCTGAGTAAAAAGTTCACAGAATATGAAGCTAAGTACTCACCGCTAGAAAAGACCTGTTGTGCTCCAGTGTGGGCAACTCAAAGACTAAGGCATTATTTCCTTAGTCACTCCACATTATTGATATCCCAGATGGACCCTCTGAAGTATCTATTTGAGAAACTGGCACTAACTGGCAAAACGGCAAAGTGGCAGCTATTACTATCCGAGTTTGACCTCACGTACATCACTCAGAAGGCGATTAAGGGTCAAGCCATTACTAATCACCAGGTTGCACATCCTTTGCCAGAATACCAACCTTTGAAGACCAACTTTCCTGATGAGGCAATCCTGTTTACTGAAGAAGAGGAAAGTGAAATTTCTTGGCAGATGTTCTTTGACGAGACCGCCAACATGAAGGGAAATGGAATAAGGGCAGTCTTGGTCAAACCAGATGGTTCACACATCCCAATCACAGTAAAGTTGAGATTCTAGTGCACCAATAATATTGCAGAGTATGAAGCATGCATAATTGGGTTGCAAGCCGCCATAGATCATGAAGTAGAGGAACTTGACGTATACGGAGATTCGAATCTTATCATCTTCCAAACAACTGGTGAATGGAAAACCAAGGATCATAAACTGATCCCCTATCACCAGTATTTGGAAGAAATAAGCACGAAATTTACTCGAATTTCCTTCAACTATATGCCAAGGGCCAAAAATCAATTTGCGGATGCTTTAGCAACATTGGCTTCCATGGTTAGCATGCCAGAAGGGGTAGATATTAAACCATTGGAAATTGAGGTCAGAGATGAACCGGCTTATTGTCTTGTTCTAGAGGGAGCACCAAAAGAGGAAGCACCATGGTTTCAAGACATCAAAAATTTCTTGAACGATCGAAATTTGCCAGAAAATGCCACTTCTACTGAGAAAAGGACTATATAAAGATTGTCCGGTCAATTCCTACTAAGTGGTGGACAGTTGTACAAGAGGTCACATAATAATATTCAGCTCAGATGTGTTGCTAAGGTTGAGTTGGAAAGGTTAATTAAAACTATACATAGAGGAATCTGTGGACCCCACATGAACGGGCACATGCTTGCGAAGAAGATTCTGCAATTGGGATACTATTGGTCGACTATA
The DNA here is from genome assembly GCA_947561395.2 of Buxus sempervirens. NCBI lineage: Eukaryota > Viridiplantae > Streptophyta > Magnoliopsida > Buxales > Buxaceae > Buxus > Buxus sempervirens. Next base: position 26,534,794 of record OX387185.1, on the reverse strand, counting down.
GAGCACGATTGCTATATACATGTTAGGAGGTGTCATCAATGCCAAATATATGCAGATAACAAGCATTCACCCCCAAGTGAGCTGCATAACATGATATCACCATGGCCCTTCTCCATGTGGGGCATAGATGTCATTGGCATGATTTTCCCTAAGGCATCAAACGAGCACAGATTTATCCTGGTAACAATCGACTATTTCACCAAGTGGGTAGAAGCAGCTTCATATGCGAATATCACAAGTAGCCATGTTCTTAAATTTTTGAAGCACAACATTATTTGTCGCTATGGTTTGCCAAATGCCATAGTATCAGACAACGCTTCAAATATTAAGAACAAGGATATGAAGAAGTTATGTGAACAATTTCAAATCACCCACCACAAGTCAGCTCCATACAGGCCAAAGATGAATGGGGCAGTAGAAGTAGCAAACAAAAATATAAAAAAAATTATTCAAAAAATGGTAGTGAGTTACAGAGATTGGCCCGAAATGCTACCGTTTGCTCTACATGCCTACAGAACCTCAATCCAGACTTCTACTGGGGCATCCCCGTATTCCCTAGTCTATGGGATGGAAGCAGTTTTGCTAGTGGAAGTAAAAATCCCATCACTTAGAGTGCTCATGGAAGTTGAATTGGAAGAAGCTAAATGGATATAGTCAAGACATGATCAACTCAACCTGATAGAAGAGAAGCGTTTGAAGGCACTTTGTCATGGCCAAGTGTACCAGAAGAGAATGGCCCGGGCCTACTATAAGAAGGTGAAGCCCAGAACTTTCGAAGAAGGAAACTTGGAACTAAAGAAGATATTACCATTTCTGGAAGATCCTCGCGGGAAGTTCAAGCCAAATTGGGAAGGGCCTTATGTCGTCAAGAAGGTCCTGTCAGGGGTGCACTCATCTTGACAGAAATGGATGGGAAGGATTTTCCTGAGCCAATTAACTCTAATGCAGTAAAAAGGTATTTTCCTTGAATGAATATTACTAGGAAATGATCCGAGGCCATTGTAAGCACCTTATTTTTGCACCCCTGGAATTGCTGAAAATGAAAACCCTGGCAAAAAGTCAAACCCCTAAGGGGACAAAAAGTTGACTTTTTCATTAAGTGATATTTGGCCACCTTACTTTATGCCATTGGATAGAGAATCTCGACACGGTTCCAACGCAACTGAGTTTGCAGGAATCGGGGTCCGGATGAAGGTTCTGCGGGCGGTCAAACTTGAGCAAAGCCAAAAGTTGACTTTCTGCTAAAATCCGATCCGGAGGCCTACCCCTAGGTCATCGGATAGAGGGCTCCGATACGATTCTAACGCAACTGAGTTTGCCAAAATCGGAGCCCGGATGAAGAAAATATGAGCTGGCGAAGTTCCCGAGCAGAAAAACTGGCAATCTGCGCACGTGGCAAAAAGCTGCACACGTGGCGAGTTGCGCAGGAAAAGATCTCAGGGATTAAATCCGTAAATATCCAAATATACGAAATATCCCAGGGATTAAATCTGTAAAAAGCCGAGAATATCAGATTGAATTGAAAATTACCAGGGACCATATCCTAATTTTCGGATTTTTAAAACAAATGAGCGGCCACATTAATTTTTCCGTCATGATTTTGTCTCTCGAGGATTCAGGGCGAAGGGTTCTGCATTTTTTGGTTCTCTCTCACGCAGGGGTTGGCTGATTTCGGGGTTGGGAAAATTTTGGTTGGGTTTTCCGGGATCGGTCATTTGAGGGTTTGCTGTTCTTCAGCATTCGGGGTTTGGATTTTTTGTTGGGAGATTTTTCTTTGGCCGGGCATTCTCTGGTTTTGGTATTCTAGGGTTCGGCATCATTTTTCTGGGCTCGGGGTTTTGAAGATAAAGACCAGACACACAGGTCCCCTCCCTTCCTCTTCTTCCTCGTCAAATCCAAAGGAGGCCGCGCTCTTGGTGTGAGAAGAAGGTTGCTCCAGCGGCCGCTCGCACGCTCCAAAGAGGCTTCACCCACTTCGGAGAGGTGTTAGGAACACCCAGGTAATGTTCTCAATGGCCCCTGTTCCAAAATAAATAAGTCCATTGCTATCGGTTCTTTTCTGTTATTTCGTATAGTAGCAGTGATTGTGTGATTCGAGGGGGGAGCATGTTCTCCCTGATGTTTGCATCATCTGTATCCCATAAAGCCCCCAGTCCCCTTCCTTGCATGTTCTGTTAGTGTGTAGGTGTTCGGATTTGCAGGTTTACAAGGAGGTTTGATTTTCATAAAAATGTGTTTAGATTAAATCTAAAACTAGTTGGGAAGTGTCCTGAGCATGTTAGGAGGCTAGTGGAACAGAGAGTTGAAAATTGCAGTGACCTGCCGCTCATCTGGCGCCCACCTGGCGCTCACCTAGGAGGTGGGCGCCCCTTTCACCTCACTCCCCGCCGAGCTAGCGCCCACCTGGCGCTCAGCTCGCGCCCACCTAAAACCAAGTGAAATTCTGGCGCCCACCTCGCGCCCATCTCGCGCTCACCTCCCGCCCAGCTCGCGCTCACCTGGTATCGGGTGAGCGCCAGGTCAAAATTTCGCCAGGTTCTGGCGCCCACCTGGCGCTCACCTCAGGAGGTGAGCACCAGGTCCAAAACAGGCCGAATTGTTATTTTTTTTTGAAAATTCCAAAAATACCCTTTACCATACCGCGGGGGGCAAAGCCCCCCGCACCCCCCAACCCTTTGTTCGCTGCGCATCCAACTCGTACCTTGGTACGGGGAGGTACCCCACCCCGTGGGCTCCGCTTCGCCCACAGGGCCCCCGGGTACCTCCCCTTGGACCCAGCACAATGAGCCAATTTTTTCTTGATAGAGTGTCAATCTTGTGTATTTTCTTATGTGATTATTGCTGAATGTGAATGATATTTCCGAACCAAACCGGATAAACCAAAAGGGTTTCTGGGTCACTCGGAAACCCGACATGGGACTTGGACTCTCGGTCCAACTTGGTTTCCAGTGGGCCTTCCAACAGGGCCCACCAAGCCCGATCAATTTATTTTGTTTAACTAAGACAATAAAAGATTTGAGTGGCCCAGACCACTTGAGGCCCACCCAAGCCCTAATTGGGCCATGCATGATTAAAGTAGGATGTGGCTTGGCCGAGACCACGGGTAGGGCCTATCGGGCCCACTAAGCCCATGAACCCGACCAACTTAGGGTTTCCAAACCCTAATTCAGGAAGCCTTGGGCTTTCAAGCCCAAGCCCAGGTAAAGGGCCCCAAGCCCAATGCTTGGTCCATTTTGACACAGATAAGAAAGATAAAATCAAAATCACTTGGCAACCAATTGTGGAGCCCACTCAAGGGCCCACAAAGCAATCCCGGCCCACTTTTGGCATGAAATCCACTTAACTAATCCAACTTGAACTCTAAAATAAAATCAATTCAAAGTGAGCCAAAATCCAAAGGGCCACACTTGGCCCACCAAGGAACATGCGGGCCACACTTGGCCCACTAAGGGATACCGTGGGCCTTCCAACGGGGCTCACCCCACCAGGCCCAGATCATCTTAAATAAAAAGATAAAATCAAGTAAAGGGACCCACACCACTTTGGCGGTCCCGCCAGACTTAATCAAAATTGCATGCTGGAATAGGAATCGGGTGAGTGAGAGACCAAAGTTGACTCAAACCAGGGAAACCTATGGGACCCGTCACTTGACGGGGTGGACTGGGGTGTCTATGGACTTCCCCAGACCGCAACCGAGCCCCTACTTAGAATCTCAAAGCCGCAGACCAAAAGCCTTAGAAGAAGAACTTAGGCACCCGGGTGTCTGCCTGCACCCCATCAGGCAGTGGCGACTCCCAACCAAACCCCGAGGCACGCATCGTCGTTACGCGTGCGCCTCGTCGTGCGACCGAAATCGGGTGCGCACAGCCATTTTTCTTTATTTCCATCAAATTTTAATCCCTAGCCTAGCCAAGTTGAGCAGGTTCATTTCTTTGATAAACCTAAACTGGACTTATAGTCTTATGCTGGGGCAAAAATAAAGGGAAAAGAAAAAAAAAAGAAAGAGCGAAGAAAAGTGGCAAATGAAAGCCAAGTGCGAAAAGAATATAATTTGGGGAAAAGAGTCAAATTCATCATGACTGTAAGTCCGGTTGACCTATTTTCACATTTGAAAATTTTTGAGCCTTTAATACCTTTTCTTTCATAAACCGAGCCTAGCATTTGTTTCGTCCTATTTCTAAGCCCTCGATGATCTTAGTGTGTTTATTCAAATTTCAGAGTAAGATTGGTGATGACGGAATGCAGAAGCCGGCCCTAGTGAAAACCATAACTGGCGCTAGGGGCAATATTGGCAAGAAGAAAAGAAACAAAAAGAACAAGAAAATAAAAAAATGGAATCAGAGGTTGAGTTGATCGTGTTATCCAACCTTAAAGCAGTATGAGCACTGAAGATAGAACAGATCGGGAATAATGGGGTCAATTCTGGAAGAAAAGGCATTTGGGGATGATTTTAAAGGTCATAGGATAGACGGATTTGATCTCTCCCTATTGCTTGGATTACCCCTTTCATTATTCAACTTGATTTTAATTCTTTTAATTGTGTGTGATTAAGTGTTTTGGACCAAAATTCAAAAAAATAATTAAATACAAAAAAGCAAAAAATTTATATTCTAGCCAGTGATGAGAAATCAAATACTTTTCATAAAACCTTTGTTTTTACAAGCATCTGAGAATTCTGAGGCCAATAGTATAAAAACTTATTTTTGAATAAAATCCTTTGTCTTTCCATTATTGGAGTTTGCTTTGATACAAAGGCATGAAAAAAAATGCAGTAAAGTGAGCTAATCCCTATCCCCTAGCCGCTCCTCAAGCTCCCAAATCCGAGCTGCCTGAGCTGCAATAACTCCAGAAGCCCCCTTTGCATCCGGATCGCTCAAAAAGGATATGACCTCGTCTGAAAGGGCCTGCTTGATCCTCATGCATCTAAGGTTGGCTAAAGCATTCTGGTGCTTCTGCCGCAGTACTTGGACTTCAAAGTGGCGAGCCTACCTCCACTCCTCGAGTTGCTTTTCCATAGCAATACAACGGGATACCTGCTCTTCAATTTGTCTCTCCAGATCAAGGCCTCGTATCCTAAGCTCTTGGGCTTCTTGTACCGAAATCTGTTGGAGCCACTCGTGGGATGCTCTCTTGGAAACCAATATATCCTCATAAGTGGGTGCGAGAACAGCAGGAGGATCCTCTGGTATTGGGGCACAATTTTGGACCTGCTCTTTAATCCAGAAAAGATAGTCCTTCACATGGGACTCTGAGAAGACTGGGCCCCGCATAAAACAAACATAGGACCACTCCCTCATCAACAAGGCATTTAGCCTCATGGTGGTCGGCGAAAGTGGCCCAAGGTAGTCCTCGTATCCACTTGGGATTATAATCCCCCGGGTCGTTCTGAACTACCGAAGAACTCGCAAGGGGAGGTAGAGCACATCATATCTCAAGCCCGCTAGAACCAAAAAGTTGTTGTCTCTAAAACTAATCACGGTCTCTGCATTGGGCTGATAAGAGCGAGGCCACCTCACCTGATCATCTTGGAGAGTACCCAAGAAAATAAACCAACCCTGCTTGCCTCCTTGGATGTTAGGACACCTCCGGTTGCTCTTCAAGACAAGAACTTTCATTCTTGGAGAGAAGCGTCGATCAATCATCTCAATTTGATTCAGGTGGTCAAATAACCAAAGCTGCAGGATGGGAGAAATATTTCAATGTATTGTAGAAAAAAAAGAAAAAAGAAAAAAGAAAAAAGAAAAAAGAAAAAAGAAAAAAGAAAAAAGAAAAAAGAAAAAAGAAAAAAGAAAAAAGAAAAAAGAAAAAAGAAAAAAGAAAAAAGAAAAAAAAAAGAGAAAAGAGAAGGAAATTTTACCTGCAAGATAGGGGCACATGATAAGAAGCGCTTCTTCTTCCTGTGATAGCAGTTAGTCAATGCTTGGTACATCCCTGCAAAAATCATAGGGGCCAATCTCTCCTGCTCCCTAACCTGGCATATGACTGAGATAAAAGCCAAGTCGACTTCATCGTCATCCTGGGGAAAAAGCAGTTGGTTAACCACTATCAGGGTTAGGGCATTGAACCTAGCTTCCTTGTTTTCCCCCCTCAAGAGCTTCTCAGTCAGAAAAGGCTTGGATAAAGTCAAAAGGGTGTCAGAATCCCCTAAATTCTTTTTCCCTATGCCCAAAAAGGTGGAAGCCTCTTTCTTGTAGATAGGCTTAAGAGGTGGACCACTTACTCTACAAACCACAAGCCCAGGATGGCTTCAACCTCTTCAATGGTTGGGGTCATCTCTTTGTTCCCAAACCGAAAAAGATTCAAATCAGGTACCCAGTGCCCAATAATGGCCTCAATAATTTCCCACTTGAACGAGATGGAAGGGATGAGCAAGGTGTGACCTTGGTGAATAGAATCCCATTTAATCTCTTCATCAAGAGTCATAGAGTTTACCCACCTAGTGTAGAATGAATCTACGGGGTTGTACCTAGTGAGATTAGGGGGTTTTGCTCTACAAGGTTGTTTTGCAGGGGAGGCTACGTGGACAGACAATAATGGGGTAGAAGATGATCCGGAAGCCATTAGGGATGATTGGAGCTTGCTAAGAATCAATGGGAAGAGCAAAGAGGCGAAAAGGGGGTTTTCTAAACTCGTAAAAATGACTCAAATCCCAAGGCCAATTGCTTTTATAACATGTTTTAATGTATCCGACATATCAGGTCGGATACAAAAGGTTGTGTTCGTATCCGAAGCAAAATGTCGGATACAAACGAAATTGCTCGTATCCGATGTATCACGTCGGATACAAAAAAATGTTAATGTATCCGATCTGATATATCGGATACAAGGAAAAAAAAGCAAAAAAAAGAGAAAAGGAAGAAAATTCCAAAATTTTTACCTGTTTTACCTTTATACAAGTTTAAATTGCAAAAAAAATGAGAAGAAAAAGAGAGCAGAACAAGAGAGAATGAATAAAAAAATTTTTTTTTTCATATATATGCAAGTCTCGTTTGTACAATGATGATATAAAAAATCCTAATCTACTACTCCTGTGCAGGATCATCCCCCCGTCCTCTGCGACGCGCTCCTCTGCGGCCTCTACCTCGAGATGGTCGGCGATTAAAGAAATGCGTCAGAAGGCGCTCGGCAAGATGGCATGGTCTCTGGCCCAAAACGGACTGAATTTGATACTCAAGGCAGTATGCCGAGTTGTTAGGAGGCAGGCCAGGAACAGAATCTGATGAGGAAGCCTCAGGCTTAGCAGGAACAAGCTCGGCTGGCAGGATAGCCGCCTCGGGCTCAACTGGGTCCTTAGCCACAACAGTCTCCACTCCCGCAGCCCCAGAAGTCTCGGCAGCAGTAGGAGGAGGATCAGGAACAGAAACAGCTGGATTAATGAAGTCAGAAATTGAAGTACAAAAATGAACCTAAGAGATGAAACTGAAGAAAACTTACCAAGGATGGCAGGAGCAGAAGCAAGAGCCACCACAGTAGATGAGGTGCTGGCCGGATCGATAGAACCAAGAGCCACCACAGGAGATGAGGTGCTGGTAGAATCCGCAGGAGCAGCAACAGCGACCGGGTTAGGAACAGGAGATGCAACCGGGTCAGGAACAGCGACCGGGGCGTCCTCGAGATCAGCAGCTCGGACAGGAGATGGACCAGAAACAGGAGGGTCTGGCTCAACTGTGGCATCATGATCGGGGACCGGATCCTACAAAAGTCGAACAGTTCATATCAGAACGGCGGGGAAACATAGAAATGAAAGGAATGGAGTGGTGAAGAACTAAATACTTGCCTAGTCCTAAGCTCAGCAATCAAAGCCTCCAGCTCTCTGATCTGGGCATCTCTCTGGGCCACGGTCGCATCATGCTCAGCAATCATATCATCGACTGCGACCCACTGACTTTGGAACTGATCCCACAAAGCATTCAGCTCATCTACCTGCCAATAAGAACGGGATTAGAATCATGAATGTTGAAGTAAAGGAGATAAGATAAGAGAAGGTGACTTACAGTATCGTCGTGAACTCGGATGTAGATCCCACCGATCTCTGTCACTCCAGCGCGAGTGGGTCGATCCATCAGGCACCCAATGGATACCCTCCTGATCCACTCGTCGTAGTCCCCGGCTACTGTAAGCCCCTCCGCATCCTAATACTGATCAAACTAGTCGATATCAAACCCGGGGAGGAGGGTGTCGGGACCCACAAGAGGAGGAGGAACTGGAATGCGAGGTATACCGGTGTGCTGATAGTACAGGCACTCACCTAGATACATGTAAGTGTGAAAACTCACACTCCTGTTATGGCAAATGATTGACAAATTATGTTTCTAACGAAGCTTCAAGATGTGCAGATTAAACAATGAAAATTCAGTAAATTCAGTAAAGAAGAAGAAGTTGGTGCCACCACACTGCTACCACGCCGCTGCCACCCCGCTGGCAGCGCATAAGGGAATTCGTGTGTCGAAAGAAAGGTTCGTGCACCTGCCGCGTACTCTCCCGCTAGCAGCTCGCTAGCAGCGCGCTTTTAACTGATTCAACTTACTCTGAGCGGGACTTGAGTTCGCTACCAGCCGTCTACATCGATCGCTTCACGATGCTACCAGCGCTCGACGCGATCTGAGTTTTATTCTTTAAATAGACGAGTTGTAATTTTCAATTGTGACTTTTTTCTTTGGATCATTTGTTTTTCGAATCTTGAGGTGTTTGAGATTCGATAAAATCTTCTTTAGAGAGTCGGCGATCGAGTGAGGGGGAGATCTGAGATAGATCGCCTGGAATTGAAGACAGTGGATTCTTCTTCAATTCGGAACTTCATCTGATCAGGTGATCGCCTGGACTGGTGATCGGCCTTGATTGATGCGTAGGTGGATTCATACTGCTTTGGATCGTCTCAGTGGATTCTGAGAGGATTGCTGCGATCTGAATTGATCGTGTCCTGCAGCTTGTGGATTCAAGCTGTGTTGCAGTTCGTGGATTCGAACTGTGGATCACTGGTAAGTGATTGTTTGCGATCTGGACTGATCGTGTTCTGCAGCTTGTGGATTCAAGCTGTGTAGCAGTTCGTGGATTCGAACTGTGGATTGCTGTTGAGTGAGTCAAATTGTAAAGGTTAAGTATGTACTCCTTTGTAATTGTCTTTTCATTCAATAGTGGATTTTGAAGGGTTAGTCGCCTCATATAGACTCGAGTTTTTCCTGGATCTGGATCCAGGTTTCCTCGTATAATTCTTTGTGTACTGTTTCCGCATTGTTCAATTCTGAATTGTTATAGATCGTGGACCTTAAGAGTAGTGTGATTCCACTTTGAATTGCTATACATAGTGTGATATAGATCTATAGCATGGATTTTGGAAAAGAAGGAGGATCTGCCTCTAGACCTCCTTTATTTGAAGGTAACAATTATTCTTACTGGAAAGCAAGAATGAGAGCTTACCTGAAATCAATCGATGAGAGTGTCTGGCTCTCGGTTTGTAATGGTTATCATCCACCTGTGATCACAACAGAAGTAGGTGTTGTGATCCCCAAACCTCATAATCAGTGGACTAAAACTGAATCTGATCAATGTGGATGGAATAACAAGGCAATGAATGCCTTATTTTGTGCTGTTAGTGTTGAGGAATTCAGGAGAATTTCCTCATGTGAAGTTGCTAAGGAAGCTTGGGACATTCTTGAGGTCACTCATGAAGGAACCTCAGCTGTCAAGCTTTCCAGACTTCAGAGACTTACTACATCTTTCGAAACTCTGTATATGAAAGATGATGAGTCTTTTGATGAGTTTTATGCTAAACTCTCAGATATTGTTAATTCTAGTTTTAATCTTGGAGAAAAAATTTCTACATCAAAGGTTATTAGAAAAATCTTAAGATCTTTGCCTGAAAGATTCAGACCTAAAGTAACTGCAATACAAGAGGCAAAAGATGTAGATAACATGAGAATTGAAGATCTGGTAGGATCTTTACAGACTTATGAGCTAGATCTGAATATTCCAAAAAGAAATAAAGGAATAGCTCTAAAATCTGTAAAATCTGTAAATACTGAAGAATCAGATAATTCTGATGTTGATATGGATGAACTTTTTCTCTTAGCCAAAAAGTTTAAGAAAATGTTTAAAAAGAAACAATTCAATTCTTCATCATCCATGGACAGACCAAATAGGAGATCTGATAAGAAAATGTCTGATCCAAGAAAGGAGAAGAAATTTTCTCAGAATGATGAAGTCCAATGCTACAAATGTAGAGGCTTTGGACATGTTGCTTCTGATTGTCCCTCAAAGGATAAAAAGAAAAAGACTAATTATCAGGTTACTTGGGATGACAGTAACACTGATAATTCTTCTCAATCTGATGAGGATATTTCTGCTAATTTTACTGCTTTCAATTCATTTTACTCATCCTCTTCTGGTAGTTCAATCTCTGGAATTGCAGGAGATAATAAAGAGACTTTATCAGATGATGAAGAAGAACTACAAGAAGCCTACAATCAGCTCTATAAGGAATTCAATAGAGCTCAGAAGAAAGTCAAGAAACTGAGTCAAAAATTGAAGGAATCAGAAACAGAGAAAAATAAAGCTCTTGCAGAAATAGATTCAATAAACCAGAAGTTACTTGAAAGACATGCCAAAGAAGATTTTCTGGTAACTTCTTTAACTGAAAAAACTGAAAAACTAAAAGAAAAGGAAGCTCAGATCTCTGTACTTCAAGGTAAAGTGAGTGAACTTGAGAAAGTTTCAAATTTAAGTAAATCTGATGTTTCAAATGTTTCTGCAGGAAATCCTCAAATAAATGAGGAATCAATTTCAAAGGAAGTTCCTGAAAGCTCAAATTCTGCTGAAAAGAGAATGAGTGTAAGTAATCAAAACATGGAATCTTCACAGAAAATTTCTGCTGGAGAAGTAAGACCAACAGGTAAATCTTCAACTTCTGAGAAATTTAAATCTGTTCAGTTTAGAAAAACTGACAGGTCTAGAAATGCTGATTTGTCTGAACATAGGTTCATACCTGTTTGCCATCACTGCAATAAAAAGGGTCATATAAGACCAAAGTGTTATGCACTGTATGGTTTTCCTGATGGATATGTTGAAAATAAGAGAAAGGTAAACCAAAGTCAGTCTCTGGACTTATACAACAGATTTGACTCTCTGTTAAAAATGACTGAAACATTAAATCAGGAAGTTTCTAATCTGTCAAAGAAGTTTTCCTCAAAAACTCAAGTAGTTGATGAAAGTACTTTTCAGAAGACTCCTGAAAAACAGATTTGGGTAAGAAAAGATTCATTAGTTGCTAATGTGGTTCATGTAGCTTTAAAAGCTCATGATGTCAACATGTGGTACTTGGACAGTGGTTGTTCAAGACACATGTGTGCTCATAAGGATATGTTCAGTACCTTTGAAGAATATTTTGGTGGAAGTGTTACATTTGGTGATGGAAGCACTTCCCAAGTTAAAGGTAAAGGAACTGTTACTGGTCCAAATGGAGTTTGCTTAAAGAATGTTCTATTTGTATCTGGTTTAAAGGCAAATCTTATCAGTATTAGCCAATTATGTGATTCCAGATTATTTGTTAATTTTACCAGAAAAGAATGCAAAATATTGGATAAATCTGGTAGAACTGTTCTTCTAGGTGAAAGAACAAGTGATAATTGCTATGGGATTATTGGGAATAATGAGTGATCTTTAAAATCCTCTATAGGCAATGAAATTGATTTGTGGCATAGAAGACTTGGCCACATTAACTATAGAGATTTGTCAAAAATCTCTAAGTCTGAGTTGGTTAGAGGAATTCCCAAGTTTGGGAAAAATAAAAGGAAAGGAATGTGTGGTCCTTGCAACCAAGGAAAGCAAATCAAAGCCACACACAAGAAAACCAACATTGTAGGAACATCAAAACCATTAGAACTGATTCATATGGATTTAATGGGACCTACAAAGACTGAGAGTCTGGGAGGAAAGAAATATATATTTGTTGCTGTAGATGACTACAGCAGATATACCTGGGTAGACTTTCTAAGAGAAAAATCTGAATGTTTCAACTGTTTTAAACATCTGTGCTGTCAAATTCAAGTTGAAAAGAACTTGCAAATAGGAAAGATTGTAAGAATCAGATCTGACCATGGGACAGAATTTGAGAATCAAATGTTTTCCAATTTCTGTGAAGAACATGGAATCAAACATGAATTTTCTGCTCCTAAGACTCCACAACAAAATGGAGTTGTGGAGAGGAAGAACAGAGTTTTACAAGAAATGGCTAGAACCATGATGATAGCCAAGAAAATTTCAACAAAATTCTGGGCTGAAGCTATAAACACTGCCTGTTACATTAGTAACAGAGTTTATATCAGATCTGGATGGAAACAAACTCCCTATGAACTTTGGAAAGGAAAACAGCCAAATTTGAAATATTTCAGAGTATTTGGAAGTAAATGCTATATCTTAAGGGACAGAGAAAATCTAGGAAAATTTGATTCTAGAAGTGATGAAGGAATTTTTCTAGGATATTCTTCTTCTAGTAGAGCTTACAGAGTTTTTAATTTGAAAAAATCTGTTGTAATGGAATCTATAAATGTGCTAATTGATGATGAAAGTATTGACAGTGAATTTTTGCAGGTTGTAGATGAAGAGGATGAAATCAGAGATGCTTCCTCAAGCATTGAAGTGGTTCCTCTGACAAAAACTCTCAAAGATCATCCTACTAAGCAAATTGTTGGAAATATTTCAGATGGTGTCAGAACAAGACATCAGGTACATAATGAGGTAAGATTTTCTTCTTATCTCTCTCAATTTGAGCCAAAATCTTATAAAGATGCATTGTTAGATGATTCTTGGTTGAATGCTATGCATGAAGAACTGAATCAATTTACTAGAAATAATGTTTGGGAATTAGTTGAAAGACCCTCTGATCTGAATGTGATAGGAACCAAGTGGATTTTTAAAAACAAATCTGATGAGAATGGGATAGTAACCAGAAATAAGGCTAGACTTGTTGCTCAGGGGTATACTCAAGTAGAAGGAATAGATTTTGATGAAACCTTTGCTCCTGTAGCTAGGTTAGAATCAATCAGATTACTGTTGTCTATTGCATGTTACTTGAAATTTAAACTGTTTCAAATGGATGTTAAGAGTGCTTTTTTGAATGGATATCTGAATGAAGAGGTCTATGTAGAGCAACCTAAAGGATTTGAGGACACAAATCATCCTAAATATGTCTATAAACTGAACAAAGCCTTGTATGGACTCAAACAAGCTCCTAGAGCTTGGTATGAGAGACTTACCTTCTTTTTACTTGAATCTGGTTTTATGAGAGGAAATGTAGATAAAACTCTCTTTATTCAAAGAGAGTCCAAACATATTTTGATTGCTCAAATCTATGTTGATGACATAGTGTTTGGGTCCACTTCTGAAAATCATGCTCACTCATTTGCTGATTTAATGAAAAGTGAATTTGAAATGAGTATGATGGGTGAACTGAACTTTTTCTTAGGTCTTCAGATTTATCAATCTCAACAAGGAATTTTTTTCTCTCAAGCAAAATATTCAAGAAATCTTGTTAAGAGATTCAGCTTAACTCATGCTAAACATGCTAGGACTCCTATGAGTACTAGTTTAAAACTTGGAAAAGATGAATCTGGAAAGGTTGTAGACCCTACCCTGTACAGAGGAATGATTGGGAGTCTACTGTACTTAACAGCAAGTAGACCTGATATAAGCTTTAGTATTGGAGTTTGTGCTAGATATCAGGCTAATCCTAAAGAATCCCATCTGAATGCTGTAAAAAGGATTATAAAATATGTTAATGGGACTATTGATCTGGGAATCTGGTTTTCCAAAGAGACAAACCCACATCTAACTGGATACACTGATTCTGATTGGGCTGGGTGTATGGATGACAGAAAAAGCACCTCTGGTGGTTGTTTTTACATGGGAAATAATCTCATTGCCTGGTTAAGCAAGAAACAAAACTGTGTTTCTCTGAGTACTGCTGAAGCTGAGTATATTGCTGCAGGAAGCAGTTGTACTCAACTTATCTGGATGAAACAAATGTTATCAGATTATGGGGTAGATCAAGATCAAATGATTCTCTTCTGTGATAATCAAAGTGCCATAAATATCTCTAAGAATCCTGTTCAACACTCAAGGACCAAACATATAGATATCAGGCATCACTTTATAAGAGAGTTGATTGAAGACAAAACTGTTGTGATTGAATATATATCTACTGAAAAACAGTTGGCTGACATTTTTACCAAACCTTTAGATCAAAACAGATTTGAAACTCTTAGGAAATCCCTAGGAGTATGCTCTCAAAACTGAAAATCAGGTTCTGTTTTGAGTTAATTTTGATGTAAAATGTCTCACATATCTGTTCAAAATGAATTTGTGTGTTCTTATTACTAAGATCTGTTTTCAGGAAGATTGAGTGTATGCATATTGACAGAAATGTCTTATTTCTAACCAGCAACTTTGTCTGAAACACCTGTACGTATTGAAGCTTATTGTGTGGTAAAGCTTGGGATCTATAGGCTATCACCTTTGTGAAAAGAAAAGTTTTGGAAATGGCTGCCATAGAGATTAGAGTGAAAGCCACTGTAAATCTCAAAAAGAAAAAGATAAAGAAGGTATATTCTTGGAATGAACTGTAAACTCAGGTTTTTTTAAGGGTCAATGCCTTCTTTAAAAAGAAAAAGAGATCAGAAAAGGCTACCTATCTCTGATGTGCGAAAGCCACCAAAATGAAGTTGGGATATGTCTATACTTTTCAAGATTGTTTACACTGAAATAGCCTTCTATATGTATGAAGTGTAAAAGTCAAAAATGTTGCTCATTTCTCACAAGCATTGACTAATTAGTATGCATATATGCTTAATATCTTGAAGAAAATTTATAGTATGAGAAACCATAAAGGAAATTTTGCTCTTTGATATGAAATGTACCACATCTGAATTAACTTTGATAGGTACTTCAAGATCAGTTTTGTGATAAGTACTTCTTAGATTGAATAAGTTGATTATCTGGATGATTTTTGGTTAAGCTAAAATCTCAGCTTTGTGTTTGGAAGTAGGAGGATGTCATGAAAAATTGATCAAACCTCTTTTATAAATTTATGCATTGAATCTGTAGTTTTCTCGCGTCGTGTCCTGGTGCTGCTGTCGCTGTCACCTTCTTCCTTCCTGCCTACTGTTCAGGTAAAAAAATTTTTTACTATCTTCGTCCTGCTTCTCCATTTTTCTGCTTCCTAGTTCTGTAGTTTTCTCTCATTATTCGAAGCTAGGGTTTAGTAGTTTTTTCTGCCATTAGGGCTTTCTCGTTTTGTTGGTTGGTGCTGTCTGTTTTCTCTTTCTCTTCCATTTCTTTTACCATGCCTCTCAAGAGAAAGTCGAGAACTGATTCTCCTTCAACATCGTCTCCTCCTCTGAGGTCTCCTCCTGTGAAGTCTCCTCCTGTGAGGTCTTCTCCTGTTATTCCTTCTCCTCCAGTGAGACCTCCTTCCCGTTCTCATTCTTCTGAACCGTTTGTGGGGAATGGTTTATCTAATTTCAATACTTTCTTCAAGCACAGGCCTCTTCTTCTGGAAAGGGCCATCAAGCTTGAGTCTTTTTCTGAATCCCCTTTCTTCTCATTGTTTTCGGACAATGGTTGGAAAAAATTTGCGTTACTTGGTGGTTTTGCTTATCCGGACCTGGTCCGTGAATTTTACTCTAATCTTCATCATCTCCATCTTGCCAATCAAGGCTCTGTAAAAGCCTATGTCAGGGGAATTTCTTTCGACTTCTCGAAAGAGCTTATTTCCTCTCTTCTTGAACTGCCTCTTGTTGACTCTCCCTCTTTCAACTTTCTTGAGTCACACACTGATCCTCCTATGGAGTCCATCATTCCCTCTCTAATCGTTCAGGGTGCTCCCACTTCTATTAAGAATAAGCCCAACTATTTGCCTCATGGCTCTCTTCAAGATCTTCTTCGGATCTTGAACTTGTTTGTCTGTGCTTCTCTTGTTCCTTCTGATCATCACTCAGAGATCTCTCACCATCGGGCAAGACTTCTTCATGCCATCTGGAACAGAGAAAGTATCTGTATTCCTTCCATTATCTTCCATCAGATTCTTCAGTCTCGGAATTTAAAATCCAAGACTGCTGCTCTTCCTTTTGGAATTTTCATCTCGTACATGTGTGTTCATCAGGGGGTACTTCCTGATCCTACTGAATTGATTATTCATCCCCGTCCTCCCATTGCTTCCTCCACTCTGACCCGAAGTAAACGAGCAAGTCCGTTTCGGGTGATGTCTTCTGATCCCTCCTCTTCTCAGTCCTCTCTGTCCAGCCCTGATGCTGTGGCCATCATAGAGAAACTGAATTCAATGCAAGCTTCTCAGGAGGCTTTCTATTCAGAGGTTCGGTCTCACATGCTCATGATGAGCATGTTCAAATCCGAGACTCAAGAGAAGCTGGGGCAATTGATAAAGGATGTCGATTTTACTTGTGGAGAAGTACAAAGGGACGTTGCTGCTCAGCAACGTATGCAAAATGAAGCGGATCATTTTCTGGAATGCATTCGGAAGACTCAGCTGGAAATGGATCACAAGCTCAGTTGGCAGCACTCCAGATCCCAAGATGCATACAAGCACTACTCAAGGTCTTGGGAACCCAAACCACCATCCAGAAAGGGGGAGAAATTTGGATGATGCTACTGGAGTAGCTACTAGAGTTTCTGGAGTTTCTGGTTCTGTTGATGGTTTGGCTGGGTTGGTGCTGATGCTTGCTGTTTGCTGCTGCCTGTTATTCTTTTTGCTGTGGATATGATGTTTGTTTTTGTTATGTTCTGTTCTGGGTGTTTTCTCCTGAATATGGGTGTATAAGGGGAGTGATAAGTAAGGGGGAGAAAATGTCTGTCTTTCTTTCTTGAACAGTGTATATGATTTTGTTATCTGTATATCTGTTTGTAAATGAATGAAATTCTGGATTCGTCCAAATCATTGTGTCTCTCGTTAACAGTGTGGTTTTAAATTTCTTGAATGGAAATCATCATTAACTAAGGTTAATATTAAACTCTGGTGTAAGGTTGTTGTCAGGCATTTGCCAAGGGGGAGATTGTAAGTGTGAAAACTCACACTCTTGTTATGGCAAATGATTGACAAATTATGTTTCTAATGAAGCTTCAAGATGTGCAGATTAAACAATGAAAATTCAGTAAATTCAGTAAAGAAGAAGAAGTTGGTGCCACCACACTGCTACCACGCCGCTGCCACCCCGCTGGCAGCGCATAAGGGAATTCGTGTGTCGAAAGAAAGGTTCGTGCACCTGCCGCGTACTCTCCCGCTAGCAGCTCGCTAGCAGCGCGCTTTTAACTGATTCAACTTACTCTGAGCGGGACTTGAGTTCGCTACCAGCCGTCTACATCGATCGCTTCACGACGCTACCAGCGCTCGACGCGATCTGAGTTTTATTCTTTAAATAGACGAGTTGTAATTTTCAATTGTGACTTTTTTCTTTGGATCATTTGTTTTTTGAATCTTGAGGTGTTTGAGATTCGATAAAATCTTCTTTAGAGAGTCAGCGATCGAGTGAGGGGGAGATCTGAGATAGATCGCCTGGAATTGAAGACAGTGGATTCTTCTTCAATTCGGAACTTCATCTGATCGTGTGATCGCCTGGACTGGTGATCGGCCTTGATTGATGCGTAGGTGGATTCCTACTGCATTGGATCGTCTCAGTGGATTCTGAGAGGATTGCTGTGATCTGAATTGATCGTGTCCTGCAGCTTGTGGATTCAAGCTGTGTTGCAGTTCGTGGATTCGAACTGTGGATCACTGGTAAGTGATTGTTTGCGATCTGGACTGATCGTGTTCTGCAGCTTGTGGATTCAAGCTGTGTAGCAGTTCGTGGATTCGAACTGTGGATTGCTGTTGAGTGAGTCAAATTGTAAAGGTTAAGTATGTACTCCTTTGTAATTGTCTTTTCATTCAATAGTGGATTTTGAAGGGTTAGTCGCCTCATATAGACTCGAGGTTTTTCCTAGATCTGGATCCAGGTTTCCTCGTATAATTCTTTGTGTACTGTTTCCGCATTGTTCAATTCTGAATTGTTATAGATCGTGGACCTTAAGAGTAGTCCTCTACTCTTTCAATACATCACCCTACCAAGCCTCCCAAGGAAGCACTGGTAGGGCTGGCGTCGGAGGTCTCGGTCAAAAGCATCTTGTACTATCATCTCACAGGCAACCCCGATATCCACATCATCAAAGCGGGCCAATAGGAGCTGCAAAGAAGAAGAATGATGTCAGATACAAACAAGGTACAGAAAAAAGAGACAAAGAAAAAAAGTGTGAAGAATTTTACATCAGGTCGACGGGCACGATCCAAGTGAACCCGAGTAGTACAGGGCTGACTCCTGTAGGCATCTCTGACCAAGGCAGACCACCGTATGGCAACAAGGAACTCTGTAGCACCAGGCACGGGGGATGGGCAGAAGTAAGTCATGTAGGTATACATAAATACTTGGCAAAAGAGAAATCGGTCAAAGGTAAAGAAGATAAAGTTTTGGGAATAAGACAAAGCAAATATATCTAGTACCTGTAGGATCTGCCAGAAGAATCGGCAACTAATGCCATCACCCCTTGGAGCGGCCAAACCTCAAACCACTCGGTATAATCCAGCCAGGATGGTCCCATATATAAGCTGACCCCATGCTAACTGCCAAGTCTGATGATAATCTCTCAGGGCATCCAGAAAGAAAGGACTAACACTGGTCGTGTCCTCCTGAAAAAAAACAGCTCCCGAGCATCAACAAGAACACATGCCGAAAGATAGGAGTAAAAGCCGCATCCTCCCCGGCAATGGTCGCATGTCTCCCATCGAAGTGTCGGGTAAGGCTCTGCCGCAGCCAGCTGATGGAGATACTGCCGCTCCTCCCGTCCCAATCGTTGTCAGGCAAGTCTTCGTATCCCAAGACAAGGCCGGTGTCCGCAGCCGAAGGACGATCCAACACTATAGTCCGCCCCACCAGAGGAATGCCGGTGATCATGACAAAATCAGAAGGACGGATCCCAAGCTCAACATCTGGTAGATGGAAGGACTGCGTCTCCGGGAAGTATCGCTCCATCATAGCAAAGATAAAGGGACGGTCAGCTCGGAACGAGGGGATACGGAGAAAATAATCAAGGCGGCACCTACTGAACTCAGGCCTGAGTGCCTGAGAAAGTGTTTGGGAGGGGGGATTTGGGAGTGGAACATCAGCACGGATGCACATGGAAGGATGGCGATCTAAGCCGCTAAGAAGCTCTATATCATGAACGGACGCTCTCAACCCCTTTGAGATCCCTAGACGGAAAGCTGAAGCAATACCCTCCTGACCTGAAGCTCCGGCTCGGCCTCGGCCCCTCTCTCTCGCTCGGCCTCGGCCCCTCTCTCCAACTCTACCTCCGCCTCTCTCTCGGCCTCTACCCCGACCTCGAGCAGGAGCAACAACGAGCTAAAATTCAAAAAATATATTGTAAAAGTTTGTTTAAAGAGAAAGAAGAGGAAGAGAAAGAAAAATTGGGAGGCCTACCTCAGCAGAGCCCTCTCCCGAGCTCTCTCTAGAATCATCCAGTGGATCAGACAGGGTAGCACTCTGATCGGACTCAATCCTGGCTAGAGAAGAAGAAGGCTGATCAGCTAGATCAACCTCCTCTCGGATGCGGGAATGGCTCCTAGCCATCTACAGGAAATAGGGAAGTGTCTTAACTAACAATTTTATGCTAAATTGTTTATCTAAAATTTTGGTTCTAAAACATTTTATCCTAACCCATCCCTACAATGTTTAATCTTTCCTAATGTGTTGTAATTTCAGGATACATTTAGGGAGGCAGAACAAATATACAGTGCAAAAGCAAAGTCAAGGGCCAGATTGGTCATGGGATCAAAACAGGAATTACAAACAGATCAGGAATTGGCGGGACAAATTGCAGAAAAAGAAAAGATTCCAGCATGGTATTTAAGCACTGTAAATTCAAGGATCAGAGGCATTTAAACCAAAAATCATGCAATCAAAAAATCGGTGGGAAGATATCACCGGCAGGCAATCAATCTTAAAGAATTGCAGAAAATAGGATCAAGATTGGGAGGTCAAAGCAGATTGTAGAAAAAGAAAAAAATAGCATGGCATTTACAATTCAAAAGTAATCGGAAGCATGAGAAATGAGCAATTCGGTCAGAATTCATCACCGGCAGAAAATCCAGTGTTCTTAGTCACTGTCGATTTAAGGATACAGGTTTGCAAGCATTATCAAGGTTATATTCAATCAAGGTTTATAAAACATGCAGTCAATCGGGTATTCAGGGATTGATCACAACAAGCAAAGGAAAATAACCAAGCACAAGGACAGCATAGCCTTTGATTATACTGAATTCCAATCAATGCATCATTCAATTGAGAATCATAGCATCACAGAAATTAGAACATTGCAATTCAAAAAAAGAAAATAGTGTGGAGTATCAGTAAGTCAAAATGTTCATGGCAAAAGGGTGCTGGAAATCCAATTTGTCCAGAACAACCAGGTTAAGCAATAGCAAAGTTGGATTTGAGAGCTCACAGAAAATGCAAGGAGAAATCTTGGCTAATCAAAATACCAAAAATCATGCCTTACAAAAATTCAGAAGGTTACCTGAAATTGGAAGCAGTTGTCGATAGGGATGGTTGCTTCAGGAGGGGGAAAAGCCAATCACCACCGCAAGAACAAGGGATTGCAAGGGTGAAAAGGGATCGGCAGGAAGCAGGAAGGGCTGCTTAGAGTGCCAAAAATCGAAGGAGGTCGCCAAATCTTGGGCAATGGCGACAGACAGTGAGAAAATCACTTGAAAGTAAGGACGAAAACCCCAAAATGACGAGCTAGGGCTTGGTCACAGCAATGAGTGAGTGACGCTGGAGTCAATAGAAGACGTAGACCCACGGGGATTCGTCGGAAGACGCCGGAGAAGAAGGTCAACAATCGGAGAAGAAGAGGAGGGCTGTGTCTGGTGATTGCGTTCGGAGAAGAAGAAAAGGAAGTGAAGGGTCGCGGTCGCGCGCGACTAATATAAACAGGTGTATTCGACGAATTATGTCGGATACAAATAAGGGTTCTCTTATCCGACCAAATACGTCGGATACAAAAGAAAAACAGAAAAAAAGAGGAAAAAGAAAAAGAGAGAAACAGAAAAAAAAAAAAAGAAAAGGAAAAGAAAAGAAAAAAAAGAAAAAAAAAAGGAAAAGACAAAAAAAAAAGAAAAAAAAAGGAAAAATGTGTGTTGGTCAAAAAGGAAATATTCAGTCAAAATTTTAAACATGGTTTGCTGCAAAATCTGCTATTTTCAAAAAAAAAAAAAAAACCTATTTTAGGCTTAAAATCCACTTCATAGCCACGAGAGCTCAGTGGAATTTAAGACAACTTGGAGAAATGTGTTGGTCAAAAGGGAAATATTAATTCAATATTAAACATGGTTTGATGAAAAATCAGTTTTTCAAAAATCTTATTTTGGGCTTAAAATCCACCTCATAGCCACGAGAGCTCAGTGGAATTTAAGACAGCTTGGAGAAATGCCCCCTTAAAGTTAGGGCTTTTTGGCAAATCTTTACCCAAAATTATTTTGCAAAATTAAATTGAACCAAGCAAATCATGGCCAAGGAAGCGCAATTTGGGCTTGTCTAATCTTTGCAGATCATTGCTCTGCAATTCCCAGAAAGAGGGGCAGTTGTAGACACCCCAAAATTGTGCTGAGAAAATAATGAATAATTGGCCAAAACATTAAAAACAGTTTGTTTTCTTGTAGCCAATGCAAAATTTCAGATTGGAACATTTTCCCTTGTATCCGACACAAGTCGTCGGATACAAACAAGGGTGTGTTTATATCCAACAGAAGTCGTCGGATACAAGTAGACATGATTTTATCCGACGAAATGTGTCGGATACAAAAATGTTCACTTGTATCCAACCTGAGTTGTCGGATACAAGGGTTTTGCTCAAAATTATGGTTTTCCAAAAGTTTTTACTTTTTACCATCATGTCCTTTGTTTAAGGAATGGAAATCTTGGAAATAACCCTAGGGTTAAGTGTGGGGGATTCTAGACATCATTTTTTGTCTAGCATTAGGGTTCCCCCTAACCCTAGCCTTTGCCTATAAATAGGAGGCCTCTCCTCAAGCAAATGACCAAGAATTTTTGAAAGCTAGAAGCTGGAGATCGGAGAGCTCCGAGTGAAGAAGGGAACCGCTGCCGCATTGCTCCCAGAAACCCAGGTAAGCCTGGAACTCCTTTTATTTTCTGTTTCACATTCTAGGGTTAGATCTTTCTTCTACCTTTCTGTAGAATAATGGCCTATTGATTGTGTATGCAAACCCTTTTCTTACTCAAAGTACCTCGAGACTTCCTCTAGCCATAAAACGTGAAGAGGGATCTAGGGGAAACGAGACTGGTAATTGATCCTTAGTTATAGAACCCTCTTGATTGGCCTTTTGATTCTATGAAAACCGTTTCATATTCAAAGTACCCCACGACTATCTCGAAACCGTAAAACGGGTAGACAGAACTAAGGGAAACGAGAATGGAACAGAACCCTAGGTTTTTTTTAGAACCCCATTTGATAGATATGAATGCTATATGTTGTTATGTATGTGATTGAAGAGCTAATTTATACACATGCACATATTGCACTCGTTTTGTCGAAATCGGCTTGTATTTGGGATATATTGCATTCATTGTGATAGATCTGAAATAAATAGCCCCAAGCATTTCTGGGATATTTCTTATTGATTTCAAACAAGTTTATCTTGAGTATTGGAGACCACTAGGTCTAACCTCTCGGATTTGGGCATTTTTGTTCCATTTTAGGGTTTTGGCATATTCTCTTCGATCAAAGAGAATGGTGAGCCAAATTCATGCCCTATTTCCTCCTAGAGGTTTTTCAATACTTTTTCAAATGATTTTCATTTAGATTGCAGGGACTCCACACACTCAATCACTGTTTTGGATTGATTTTACTTAAAAATGGCAAAACTGGACAGCATCTATACCCTAACTTCGGACACTCATAACTTCATCATCCAGATGAATTTTGGAGTGATTCCAAGACATGTGAAAGGTGAGACTGTCTATTTCATGTCTGTAAAAGTTCATCAATTTTTATGGAATGGATTTTTGACACCATTCAGTCAAAGTTGATAGGTCAGTTCAGGCCAGATTGCTGAACCTGTCACTTTGACTGTGCGCCATGTGTTCGTTTTAAGTACGATTTGAGTGAATTTTGTTTCTGTGTTTTCCTTCGGGAGCCTACTTACAAATCCAATTAGTTTCACAATTGTTTGATTTCATTTGTGTCGTGGGTGACTGATTTACTCAGAACTGCTCAACAACACATTTCTGGGCTAATCTGTGATCCTCAGGGCCTGTTTGGGAGGTCACCCAAGGCACATCCGGATGAAGTTTGGTGTGGGGCTAGTTTCATTTGAAATATGGCCCTACAGACTTCATTCATGCAAAAATTCACGGATTTATATGGAGCCAATCTCCCAAAATGAATTTCCAAAGTTGCCCACTTGTTACTTTTACTGATTTCCAACAGCAGATTTTAAATGAGCATAACTCTTAGGATTTTAACCGGATTTAATTGAAAACTTTCATGAGTCTTCTATTTATCATAATCTTTCAAATGGATTTGGTTTGGTTCAATTTGAACTTGATTTGAATGATTTATGGTGAAATGGCTCCATCTTTTACCGAATTTTCCGGATTTGTCTTAACTTGTTTGTGTTCAAGTTTTGCTTTGATTTCCACTTAAATAATGATGTCCCAGAAGTGATATTTCCATAAAAGAAAGTCTAAGATTCATTGGACTTCTCATGTGGAGGTATCATACATGTGTTTAGTTCTTTTCAAGCTTTTTGATTACTTTAGCAAGCCTTCGTTATTTTGAGCATGAACAACACTTGGCAACCACCTTGTGTGGGTGAATGGGGGTGCCTAACACCTTTCCCTGTTCATAATCTAATCCCCTTACCCATCTCTGGATTTAATTTTTAAGTGGAGTTATTTTTACTTTAGTTTTGCCTTTTTGTTTATTTTGATGATTTTTGGTGCCCATTCACACCTAAAACTGAATGGTGGCGACTCTCCCATTTTGTTGAGCCCATATGATGATGAAGGGAATCATCTAGGTGATTTTTCATGTCTCACAAGTTGAGAGTAGCACCTGAGGATATAGAGAAGACGGCTTTCCGCACTCGAATGGGCACTACGAGTTTCTAGTTATGCTATTTGAGCTGATTAATGCCCCGACTGTCTTCATGAACCTGATGAATCGGGTATTTCACACATACTTGGACAGCTTTGTGGTTGTTTTTATTGATGATATTCTGGTGTACTCTCGGAGTAGAGAGGATAATGTTCAGCAACTCAGGACTGTATTGCAGACATTGAGAGAACACAGATTGTATGCAAAGTTCAGTAAGTGCCAGTTTTGGTTGAGAGAGGTGAGCTTCTTGGGGCATGTGATTTCTGGAGAAGGAATAGCAGTGGATCCAGCTAAGGTGCAGGCTGTTGCAGATTGGCCAAGACCTTCATCTGTGAAAGAGATTCGGAGTTTCTTGAGGATGTCTGAGTATTATAGAAGGTTTATAGAAAACTTTTCCAGAGTGGCAGCACCTTTATCCAATCTCACAAAGAAGGCAGTGAAGTTTGAATGGGATGACAAGTGTGAGGCTAGCTTCCAAGAATTGAAAGGTAAACTGTCTTCAGCTCCAGTTCTGATTGTACCTTTAGTGAGTGAGGGATTTTCGATCTATTGTGATGCTTCTCGAGTAGGTTTGGCCTATGTTTTGATGCAGCAGAGGTGTGTTGTAGCATATGCTTCAAGGTTGCTACGTCCTCATGAGAAGAATTATCCTACACACGATCTGGAGTTAGCAGCGATTGTGTTTGCACTCAAGTTATGGAGGCACTACTTGATGGGAGCCCAATTAGAGATATTCTTAGATCATAAAAGCTTGAGGTATATATTTTCTCAGCGATAGCTAAATATGACACAAAGGAGATGGATGGACCTCCTAAAGGATTATGATTTCACTCTTCATTACCACCCTGGCAAGGCAAACGTGGTGGCAGATGCTTTGAGCCGTATGGGTGTTTCTCAGGAGGAGGTGGCCACACTAGCTACCTTTTATGGCTGGGCAGTGTAGTTTAGTAGATACTGTTGTAGACTGGACTGGGGAGTTCAGCACTCATGGGCAGGGATTGATTTTGGCACGGGTTCAGGCAGAGCCAGAGTTGATTCAGCGTATACGTGAAGGTCAGTTGGAAGATTCCGATTTAATACGCATTAACGGATTATTGGAGAAGGGTGATGAGGCTGCGAAAGATTTTGAGATTCAGGATAGATTGGTGAGTTTCCGAGGGCGGACTTGTGTCCCAGATAATGCAGAAATTAGAGGACTGATATCGGACAAGAGTCACAGATCAAAATATGCAGTTCACCCGGGTAGTACAAAGATGTACAAGAATCTGAAGTCAGTGTATTGGTGGTCGGGCATGAAGAAGGACATTGCAGAATATGTAGCCAAATGCCTTACATGACAGCAAGTGAAAGCAGAGCATAGGAGACCTCCAGGTTCGATGCGACCTTTGCCTGTCCCTGAGTGGAAATGGGAACATATCATGATGGATTTTGTGAATGGGCTACCGCCTACAGCTAAGAATCACAATGGCGTATGGGTAATTGTTGATAGGCTAACAAAATCGGCTCACTTTTTGCCTTATTTGACCACTCAGAATTTAGCATCAATGGTTGAGCTATATACACGGAAGATAGTTAGGTTGCATGGGGTCCCAGTGTCTATTGTATCGGATAGGGATTCCCGTTTCACATATCACTTTTGGCAGTGTTTCCAGGAGGCCATGGGAACTAAGTTGAGTTTTAGCACTAGTTTCTATCCCCAGACTGATGGTCAATCCAAGAGGACTATTCAAACCTTGGAGGATATGTTGAGGTGTTGTGTCATGGATTGGGGTGGCAGTTGGAGTAAGTATTTACACTTAGCAGAATTTGCCTACAACAATAGCTATCAAGCTAGCATACAAATGGCATCCTATGAGGCACTTTATGGTAGGATTTGTAGATCTCCAGTGTATTGGCTGGAGGTAGGTGACAAGCAGTACTTTGGGCCTGAAATTATACAAGACAGCATGGAGAAGGTGAAGTTGATTAGACAGCGGTTGTTGATTGCGCAGAGTCGTTAGAAAAGTTATTCAGATACCCGACGGCGTGAGCTGAAATTTGAAGTGGGAGACCGTGTGTTTTTGAAGATATCACCTTCCAAAGGCATTATGAGGTTTGGGAAGAAAGGGAAATTATCTCCTTGTTTTATTGGTCCATTCGATATTGTGAAGGAGATTAATCCAGTAGTTTATAAGTTAGCTTTGCCAGATCATTTGGCAGGAGTACATGATGTATTCCATATATCCATGTTACGACAGTACATATCGGATCCTAGCCATGTGATAGATCCCGAGCCTTTAGTGATTCAGGAGGATCTGACATATGAGGAGAGACCAGTTTAGATCCTAGATCATCATGAGTAGATTTTTCGCACCAAAGTGGTTGCCTTGGTGAAAGTGCTATGACAGAACCATTCCACAGAAGAAGCCACTTGGGAAGGTGAAGAAGAGATGAAGAAGAAGTATCCAGAGTTATTCATTTCCTCTTGAGGTAAATTTCGAGGACGAAATTTTTGTAGGGGGGAGAATGTAAAACCCCAAATTTTCTACATGATTTTTATTGGTAAAAATTAATAAGCTGTGTGTATGTAGGGAAACTTGGTGGGCGAGCGTGCACTGAATCATAAGTTTTGAAATAGTCGAGCAGCAAAGTATATCGGGTAAGTATAAATACTTAACGTATTTAGACTCGTAGGTTTTTGCATCCTTTGAGTTGAGAGTTGAAGGAGATTTCGGTTGGTTATCTAGGGTTTTGGAGAGGAGCAGACTTGTAGGGTTCCTTGCGAAGAGAGTTCAGAAGATCACCTTTCGAATAGGAGGATCGACTGTTGGACTTGCGAACAGGAGGATCGAATGTTGGATTTGTTGTACTAGGAGTTGCCGTTGCAAGGTTTTGGAGCGTATAACTGTGAGTAGCATCGTTTTAATCTGATGTTTTTGGGTTTTGTCTATTGGATTTAGCCGTATGCATGATCTCGGAGAAATAACGATTCGCCTATGTTTTTGGAATAATTTTAGAGGCGAAAAATACAGGTTGTTGGATTAATTTCGAATCGTGTCAAATAGTCTTTGGAAGATGGTAGGAGTATAGAAAAGTCTTTACAGAGGTGAGAAATTGGGTCAGTCATGGAGTTCTAAGAGTTATAGAGAGTCGCGAATCGAAGGTGGTGTCCGCCGACTTGGCTCCTACCTAGCGCCAAGTGGTAGAGTCAGCGCGAGATATGTTTTGTTGTTCTCGCTGAGTTCGTGCTTATCTCACGCCAAGTACTTCTAGCTAGCGCGAAGTGTTTTTTTTTTTTTTGGTATCGCCAAGTTCACGCCAACCTCGCGCCAAGCACCAGAGGTCAGCGCACCCACTATGAATTTGCCGAAATGTGTGTCTGACCAAATAAAGCCAGATTTTGATATTTTGGGGTTTCAATCTCTTAGAAAATGACTTGATTAATATCTTAGAATTACTTTTATCTGTTCAAAACACCCAAAGATTATTAAGTCGAATTATTGGTAAATCTTAGGAGTTCCGAAGTAAATTTTGAAGGGCTATCAGTAGGTTATTTTACTGTTCCTGACACTAGGGGTTAATGAATTAGTTTTCTCTTATGTTCTACACTTGTTTTTTATTGAGAAATTATTTAACCTGGTTTTACTTGTTTTAGAGTTCTGAACTGTATTTGTAAAATTTATCTTGTTGTGAGTAAATGGATATTTTTCTATCAGTTAGACATGTGCTTTGGGTTGGAATATTTACTGAGATATCACAAGTCGCTGTTATGGTCCGGAGTGATCTGTGTTGAGTTGTATTGTATTATACATGATGATGGAAACGTTTGGTTTTAATGTGATTTCAGAGTTGAGTTTATACGATGGTTTTCTGTTTTGGTTTAGCTTGTCCTGAATCCATACTTAAGCTTAGTAATGTGATGGTATTGTTGGTTGGTGTAATTGCATGGCCTTGTGTGTTGCCACGACCGGTGTAGAGCAACCAGAAACCCTGAGTAGGCCTGGTTATCAATGCCGAAACCCGGGGAGTAGGCCGGCATTGGATGACGAAACCCTGAGTAGGCCGTCATTTCAGAGTTTTCGAAACCCTGAGTAGGCCGAAACTGTGTACATGGAAGTGTGGATGTTGTAACGCCCCGAACCCGGGTCAGTGCAAACGGGCACCCAACCCGAACCCGATTCGCTACTGTAACAATCCAAGTCCAGTTCAACAACCAAACCCGAGGTGTTACCACGAAGCTGGGGTAAGATACAAACCAAGATTCACAATAATTTTAAACTTTACTAATTAGATATATCAGAGTTATGGTGGCCATCAAAAACAATTCTTTAATCAATATATTCAATTCAGCTTACAATAAAGTTTATCTAATCAACATGTGACATTAATACCAATTATAAATCTACCCATCAAATTAAAACCCCATCTTCGCGACCTCTCCAAGCAACCTGAAAATATGGGAAAATGGAGTGAGATTTACATCTCAGCAAGTAGCAGGTGCATGCACTTTGAAACAGTCCAATGTAAGCAATAATCATGAGGTATTCGATTAATCAACGATAAGACGAGAAATCCAAGTTATCCATGGCAATTACAAATAAGGCGATAAAACAATTGATCATGTATAAATACAAATAACTTGATGTTAACGAGGTAAAACCGACAAAAGCGATAAAACACATGCCATTGCAAGACTCACAAAGATGATAAGTATTTAAGATGACACTCAACTAACTGCTATACCACTGTGCGGCTTAGGGGCAGTGTTACTTAATGATGCTCAAGCCCCATGCAGCGTAGCTATAGACAAGAGCCGTAGTCACCTATTTATTGCGCACGAATTCAACAGAGTTGGCATGTACCACCAGCATGCAGCACCAGAATCAATACATGGAGATGGTCACTTATCCACATGTACAGGGAATCACCAGCGGCGCACCGGGGTGTTCCTCCAGACATAAGACTGTAACGCCCCGAACCCGGGTCTATGCAAAACAAG
Organism: Buxus sempervirens; assembly: GCA_947561395.2. Lineage (NCBI taxonomy): Eukaryota > Viridiplantae > Streptophyta > Magnoliopsida > Buxales > Buxaceae > Buxus > Buxus sempervirens. The sequence goes on along the minus strand of OX387185.1, from coordinate 26,505,603 downwards.
CACCAAACCCGAATCCGAAGTGATACTGGGCCCAAAGCTACTAATTACCAAACATTTAAATTCAACAAATTCCATTAATTATCAGAGTGCGGAAAATTAAAACATTAATTTCATCAATATGCGTGGCTAACTATAACCATCAAACTAACTCATCAATATAAATTCATAAATCTGGTAAATGGGTTTTCTAACACACTTTCTCTCATATTCAATTAAATCATAAACTATCTATCAAGTTACATCTATATCAACATCTAATAGAAAGATCTAAACTAAATAAGAAAGATCCTCAGCTCAGTAATCTGCAATTTCCCCTCGAGTCAACCCCAAGGACGCTCTCACGTGGAACAGTTGAAAAAATAAGATAAGGAAGTAGGGTGAGATACAACTATCTCAGTAGGTAACACATGCATGCTAGAAACAGTTTATATATATAAAAGTAATCATTCATGCAAGATAAAACAATCAGGTAGTCACGGTCGATAATAAGAACGAGTAATCACCATACGAAACCAACATTTATTCAGTGCTTGACATAAAGAGAGTTTATTATGTAACCTTCGTTTCAATTAGAAAGGCAACGTATTATAAATCTCATCTAAAGGATTTTCCAATTCACTGCAAGTATTGTTTTCCTACAATAATTCTATAATTAATTCATGGCTCATTTATATTCTATTTTAGAGTCAATCAAATCAAGTCACAGCTAAACCGTTTAATCAAACTCTTCTGATTCAAATGTAGATCATGTCATTCATAATTAATAGTAAATCTCAATCTGATAACAACATTCTCACATGTAGGATGCAATCACGTAGTAATCACATCTACCCTACATGAGGACTCTCCCGAAAGAGTCATCACATCTCACCCACAGGTGGTCACATCTCACCCGTAGGTGGTAATCACATATATCTCCCTTGTGGGATGCAATCACATCGTGATTACATCTCCCCCACAAGAGGTCACATCTCTCCCGCAGGAGGTCACATATCTCCCCTGTGGGATGCAATCCAATCAGGATCACATCTCCCCCAACAGAAGGTCTCATCTCACCCGCAGGTGGTCACATATCTCCCCTGTGGGATGCAATCCAATCAGGATCACATCTCCCCCAACAGGAGGTCTCATCTCACCCGCAGGTGGTCACATATCTCCCCTGTGGGATGCAATCCAATCAGGATCACATCTCCCCCAACAGGAGGTCTCATCTCACCCACAGGTGGTCACATATACATCTCCCTTGTGGGATGCAATCACATCATGAATACATCTCCCCCACAAGAGGTCTCTCCCGTAGGAGTTACACATCTCACCCGCAAGTGGTCTCATATCTCATCCGCAGATGGTACAATCTCTTATAGCTATCATGGCATTCAATCCATAGTCCAATTATATTTTGAGAAGAAAATTACCTATATAGAATCCTTGTAATCATTTCAAGTGAATTTGATCCTCTTTAAACCCCAAATTGTACTAAATCATAGAAGAAGGTGGTTAAATATCTAATATGAACTTTTTATTGTAATTGGCCTTCAAAGACACCTTAAGAATAATCTTAGAGAAGTGTTACAAATGGTGGAAATCAAATATCCTATTTTATAATGATTTGGGACTAAGAATGTCATAAAGTTCTCAAAATACATTTTGGATGAGTGGAATATTCTTAGGATCCCTAATAAGGTCACCATACCAAAAATCAATCGATTCTGAAATAAAAAGTTTCGGACCCCAAAAATATTCTAAGTCTGGTTAAAAACGTTGACTTTTTGGTATATAATTTTTCTAGACAAATCTACAAGGAGTTTTGGGCTCAAATTTTGGTTGTAGTCTATTGAAGGGTAAACACATCTCCTAGAATTTTATGAGCTCCTGAATCACTCATCTAGGTATCAAACCCAAAACAGTCTTTTTGATAAAAACCGGGAAAATTGGAAATTTAGGCATGAACTGGAAAGTTGACTTTTTATTGGCTGGGAATTAGACCTTGGAAGTATTTTTATTGGTTCCAAATGGGGGGTAAAACCTTATTTACATGTAAAAACTTAAGTAAATGGAGCAATAAATACACAGGACATTTACTTAAATATCTTTCAGGTAAATAAGGGTGCTGTGTAAGAGGCTCAGGTTATTTGCAAAAGGGTTGGAGAAGAAAAGGGGATGAAAAACTGTCAAAATCACATTTTCTGGCTAAAGCGCCTAAGATCGCTCAAGATCGCCCTAGCGGTCTGTGGTCGGCAGTAGTTCAAATCAGAACGCCGACGATACGTCTTCAAGCGGTCTACGATTTATAACAAGCGCCTAAGATTGCCGAGAACAGTCGAGGTCGGCGGTCGTTCAAAATCGAACAGAATCAGTTCTAAAACATGATTTTTCTCGTCTAAACTCATTCTAACATATTTATAACATGATTATCAAAATATATACATCATTACATATCATAAAAACATGCTTTGTCGATTAATCACATGTAAATACAAAAACGAAGGTAAACAGTGTCACCTACCTCTATTCGTGCGTTCTTCTTCTTCCTCCTCTAAACCAGCAGTGATCACACTCTTCACGGTTGCAAGACAGTCTCCAGAAGATGAAAACCCAAGGTAGATTCTCTCTCCCTTCTTCTTCTTCAATCGTGCGTTAGTCTTCTGCGGCTGTCGGAGACCAGCGAATACAAAGAGAATTCTAAAACCATATTCTCTTAGGGCATACTCTACACTTAAATACCTACGATCCCATGCAACACTCAAGTATCAATCGCAATGCAATCGCCCAATCAGAATACAGCATCATTAAAATTTAATTGTTATCTCGATATCTCACGATCCAACGGTCTGATCTGCACCAAACTCCAGATCTCCGCTTGTAACGATATCCCCTACAATAATAAATTATTTCCATCCATAATAATCCTCAAGAATATTTATTATTATTTTTATTTTAATATTTGAGAAAATTCGGGGTTTTACAAGACCTTCCCAGAGCAAATTAACTTGCAAGGGAAGCGCGCTCGCATATAGGAGTAACTCAACCCAAAATAAATACCACTTAGCTAACCAACCAAAACTATGGATCCATATACAGCTAAGCCCACTGACACAAACCACGATAAAACCACATACGGGAGGACACGCTAATATAGGAGGCATACACACTTTTACCCGTAAAGGATTACACACCTCTACACAGAGAATTACCCATCTCTGCCGTAAAAGTTAGTATCAAACTCTACCACAAAAGCCGTGTCACCCAACCGTAAAATTAAAGTAAACAACATCACACCACATACCAATCCATACCATAATATTCAATTCCAAGTGAAATCCATGATTCAATCCTTACTAATTCAATTAAAGGCTTTTTCAGAATAACATATGCAATTTCTTAATTATATTCGAATAAAGCTCAGGTATCATAAATTCGATAGAAACCAGAGTTTATGCAATTCCAGAATCCAATATTCATATTGAAAGCTCAAATAAAGTAAAACAAATCTTACTTAGAGTTTCCTTTAATTAATCCCTTTTATTAGAATCCAATTTCTATCTTAACACCTAAGCTAGTTTCTATTTAAATTTTCTGTATTTTATTTCCCCAGCATGTTCCACAGACCTAAAATAAAGTTTAGAAGATGTTTATAAGCTATAAGTACCAGTAGTATTATTTCTAGCAATATCTATACCCTTGGACCCTTTTATAGACAAACCTTTCATTGAAACCTTCAATTTATTGGTTAATCTTTCCAATTTAACTTTTATAATCTTTATACCTTAATTAGGTCCTTATAAAGATACTAACATGCTTAACTAATTAGAAAAATTATTGGATATTTCTTCATATTACAAAATCCCCAAAATCTGCAAATTTTACATAGATCGCTGACCTCTACAGGGCTAGGCGATCCTAGGCGCTCGTGCAAAATTAAACAAATTTTTCCAGATTTTTAAAGTTCGGATTTTTAGGCTTTTGCTATATGTTTCTTGGTCTAAATTAATCTACAAACTTTCTAAAACATACCTAGAGCCTTCTAGATTAAATATTATAAATTAAATACCCCCTACATTTATTTACATAATCAAACTAAGTTTTCTTCTTTAATTTTGACAAATCCATCAAGAACACCAATCATTAAACTATAAGCACTTTGATTCCATGTAAATCCAGTTCCGACTAATCCATTGAAACCATAGGAAATCACAGAAAACAAAATCATGCAATTCCTCACGTTTTCCAAGGTTACTACTTGCCTTATACGCTAAAATCATTCTTCCATTGAAGCTTCTAATTATGGACCTTACTTTTGCTCTCAAACGCACCAAGCTAGAGTCTCCCAATTCAAATCTCCACCGTACACAATGTAGTTCCATCAGTGATGAACTAAATCCCCAAATTTGAAGGTGATCCACCACACGGATTTTCACCGATCATGTTTTGATGATGGCTGGTCAGACACCTCCATTAGCCACCTTCTTCCTTTCTCTCCCGCTTTTCTCTCAATAATAAACCCACGAAAATTTCCTCTTGTCTAACCTTAGTCTCCTATTTATATTAGGCTTTAGAAGTCCTAAATCAACCCTAATTGGCTAATTTAATTTGGGCTAACCCAACCATGGTCTAATTAATGTCTAACCCATTCTAATTAATTCCTTCTTTTTCTCCACCTTTTATTTTTCTACTTAAACACTAATAATTTAATCTCTTATCATCCAAACACCTATTTATAACCTATTTTCATATATAATGTTTAATTAAACTTTAATATCACCTAAAACCTTATTTTCTCCAAATTAAGACGTGAAATCTCCTAATTACCCTTTTTCCCACTTTTAAGCTTTTATTAATTCCTTTTTATTTCTAACTTGTCAAAATAATTTATTTTCTTCTATTTTCTAATTCTCGTTATTATTTAATGATCTATTTATTAATTAACCTGTTTCGGAAAATTACCAAAATACCATTTTCATTCTTTTAAGCTAATTTCATTAAAATTCTTTATTTATTTTCATCTTATGATTTATTCGAACTAATTATCCTTTAAATCTTTACTTTTTATTTTAACCAGGACTCAACCCACATTTTATTTTATTTATTTTTTTATTTATTTATTAGGTGAAAATTCGGGGTTTTACAGATGTCTCCTTCGCATGTCAATTAATCAATTTAATAATAGTCATGACATTGACCATTCAATGTGTTTTCAGTATTGTTATTGAAATATGATTGGAAACTATTATTGGTTTTGGATTTAACTTGGAAATTGTCTTGGTTGCTTTAATTGTACTGGCTATTTATCAGTGCATAATTTGAACTGTTGTTAACTATTTCTGCATGCATATGCTACTCGCTGAGATATTCGTATCTCACTCTGTTGTTTTTGTTTTTTTGTTTTCAGATACTTTTGGTGAGGCGACTACTGGGGTAGATCCGACTGAGACGTATAGGGAGGAAGATTACTATTATATTCCATAGACTTGTAGGTTATTTTGGATTGGACTTTTGATTTATTTAATGTTAGAAGTGTAATAAAGTAGTTCGAGGTTGAACCATTTGATTTTAATAAAGCTGAATATTGAATTCTTAGATAATAAATGTTTGTGCACTCTGATATGGTTTAGTTTAGGTGATTATCCAACGATCACAATTATTTTTAGATCCTTACCTAACACTCCGTGAGACGTGTTATACCTTTATTGAACAACACGGATTCGGGGTGTTACAAGAACATCTGCTAGGAGCTTTCACTTTCCTCTTCTTCAGTAAACAAAACTGCCTCATCTGGAAAATTAGTCTTTAAAGGCTGATAGTTTGGTAAAGGATATTCAACTAAGTGATCGGTGATTGCTTGACCTTTCATTGCCTTTTGAGTGACATATTTGAGATCAAATTTAGAAAGCAACATCTGCCACTTCGCCGTTCTGCCAGTTAGTGCTGGTTTCTCAAATAAGTACTTCAGTGGGTCCATTCTGGATATCAATGGCATGGAATGACTGAGGAGGTAATGTCTCAGTCTTTAGGTGGTCCACACTAAATCACAACAAGTCATTTCTAAAGGCGAATACTTTGCTTCATATTCTGTGAACTTCTTACTCAGATAGTAAATAGCCATTTCCTTTCTACCCGTCTCATCATGCTGTCCCAAGACACACCCCATTGATGTCTCCAAAACTGACAAGTACAGAATCAGTGGTATTCCCGAAGTTGGTGGCATTAGCACAGGTGGATTCGGCAAATATTCCTTTATCTTATCAAAGGCCTGTTGGCAATCATCATTCCAGACCGTTGGGTTGTTCTTTCTTAGAAGGTTAAAAATCAGTTCATAGCAGTGAGCTGTGCTATGAACCGGCTTATATATTAAATCCTTGCAAGAAAACCACGAACCTCCTTTTCTGTTTTCGGTGGTGGCATTTCGATAATCACCTTTGCTTTAGCCGGGTCAATCTCAATTCTCCTTCTGCTCACTATGAATCCCAATAATTTTCCTGAAGTGGCCCCATAGACACATTTTGCTGGGTTAAGCCGTAAACTGTATTTCCTAAGTCGGTCAAACACCTTCTTCAAGTTGATCAGATGATTCTCTTCTTCACATGATTTGGCAATCATATCATCCACATAGACCTCCATCTCCTTATGGGCCATATCATGGAACAATGCTGTCATGGCCCGCTGGTAGGTTGCCCTGGCATTCTTAAGTCCAAATGTATGACAGTGTAATGGAAAGTACCCCAAGAGGTAATGAAAGCTGTTTTTTCTTGATCTTACTTTGCCATCTTGATTTAATTATACCTAGAGAAGCCGTCCATGAATGAGAACAGACTATGTATTGCAGTATTATCTACCAATATATCGATGTGTGACAGCGGAAAATCATCCTTTGGGCTTGCCTTGTTGAGATCTCTATAATCTACACACATCCTGACTTTCTCATCCTTCTTTGGTACTAGCACAATATTTGCGAGCCACTTGGGGTACGTGGAGACTGCTAAAAATCCTGCTTGGAATTGCTTGACCACTTCATCTTTGACCTTCAATGTCCATTCTGGTTTCAATCTTCTCAACTTATGCTTGATCGCTTAACCCTTGGCAGAATTGGTAGCCTGTGCACAACAATGTCAGTATCCAATCCCGGCATATCCCGATACGACCATGCAAACACATCCTCATAATTTGCCAAGAATCGTGACATTTCATCATGCTACACATCAGACAGGCATGCCCCAACCTTCACTATTTTTGGGTCATCTTTGGTCCCTAGATTTATTGATATGGTCTCCTCAATATTAGGTTGAACATCCTTTTCATGACGCTCCAATTGATATGCAATTTCTTTAAAGGGGTCATCTTCTTCGACCTTAGTCTCTTCTTTGATCCCCATTAGGTCAAAGTCGAGCTCAAGGCGAAGTCATATTCAACCTCATCTAATTCCGTTTGCTTTTATGGTTCATAAATGGTTTGGACCTTTTTGAAAAACTTAAATTTTCTAGAAAAAATAGAAAAATCTTTTTGGTTTTTTTGTGAGCATTCTGAAAAAGCTTTTCCTGAAGGTGAAGGCTCATTAAAACCTTCAGGAAAAGGTCATTCCACTAATAGAGTTCTTTTTTGGAAGCAGCGTTTGTTTGCCAATCAAACGCTGCTTCAAAGGTAAGGGGAGTTTCCTCCCAATTATTCAAACTAAATTCTTTTGGAGTAGGGGAAATATTGCAAGCCTGCTCCTCAAGCTCAGAGTCCGATGCCATCATCACCGGATGAATTATACTGCTCTTTTCTGCTGAAGGGCCCAATCCAGTTTTGACCTCATCTGGAATTCTCATTGCTGCCCAATCGATGAAAGGTATCTCCTTATCTTCTTCAGTTCTTTCGCCTTCAATCATGGCGAAGAAAGCCCTAACATCTTCAGAAAAATCTTGCTGCTGTTCTGACTATAGCCCAGGCTCTTCCACTGTGTCAACTGCAGAAGGTGGGTTGTAGAGTTGCAGAGTTGGGACATATGGCTTTTGAAAGAGATTGATGTTACGGTATGGAGGCTTAGACTAATCTGTGGGAGGAGACAACTAGATCTTGTATGAAGGTTTTGGAAAAGTTTCCCTTAAATGAGGGAATTTTCTTTGTGCGTTTCCTTCTTCAGTCTGCTTCTGCCTTCTCCATTTCCCTGGCTTCATTCCCAGTCCTGCCTTAGGGACTAGTTTCTTCACCCTTATCTGCTCAAACCTCCCTTGCAAATTAACTCCCAGACCTTTCCTTGGATGGAAATTGTATTTTTTTAGTACTTTCTCCACCATCTTTTCAGCACTGGTCATCTTCCCTTTCTTATCCTCATACCCTCCAGGTATGAAATTGACAGTTTCGAACTGCAAAGAGTGAAATGCCATTTTGTCCACAGTCATTTCAATGTTTATATAGGGTACGTCAGGGGACACCATGGGAGGAAATTCTCAGCTATGACCATTATCACCTTTTGCCCTCGGATGTATTTTACTCTCTGATGGAGGGTAGATGGTGTAAAACCCCAAATTTTCTACATGATTGTTGTTTATGAAAATTAATAAGCTGTGTATGTAGGGAAACTTGGTGGGTGAGCGTGCACTGAATCATGGTTTTTAAAATTTTTCGAGCGGCAAAGTATATAGGGTAAGTATAAATACTTAAGGTATTTAGTTTCGCAGGTTTTCGCATACTTTGAGTTGAAGGATATTTCGGCTGGAGTTCTAGGGTTTAGGAGAGAATCAAACGTGGGGTTCCTGTCGATCAGCGTGTTCCTGATTAGAGTGTTCAGAAAACCTCTTGTGAGCAGAAGAAGAATTGGGTGGAGATCGATCGGTGAACTTGCTGTTAAAGGAATTTCATTTGCAGGGATTTGAGCGTATAACAGGTGAGTAGTATAGTTTTAATCCGTGTTTTGGATTTTTATCTTGGAGATTAGCCGAACTGCATGTTACGAAGTATCTTAGTTTCGGACTTAGTTTCTGATGAGATCTTGAGGCGAGATTTTGGAAGTATGTTAGATTAATTTCGAAACATGTTTAAATGTCTTTTGGGGATGGTAGAAGCATAGGAAAATTGTTACAGAGGTTAAAAATTTGGTCAGTCATGGAGTTTTAGAGTTAACAGAGAGTCACAAAATCGTAGGTCGGATCCCCCAAGTTGCCGCCTACTATCTTACCTCAGCGGCAGCTCAGCGTGAGATAAGTTATCGGTTCCGCCGAGTTGGCGCCAACCTGGCGCCAACGACCTCCCCTCAGCGCATATGAAAATTTTGATTCGCCGACCCAGCGCCAAGCGCCAGAACTCAACGCGAGTAGTGTTTTGAGTTACTGCCGAGTTGGTGCCGACCTTGCGCCAAGCGCCAGAGGTCAGCGCACCCACTAAATTCCTTATAAGGGTGCGTCTGACCAATCCAAGCCAAATTCCGATACTGTGAGGCTTCAATCTCTTAGCCTAAAACTAGATTAGGATATTAGAATTATTTTATCTGCTGAAAACACCCGGAGATTGTTAAGTCAAATTTATTAGAAGTCTTATGAGTTCCTGAAGTGATAAATTAAGGACTGTTGGTAGGTTGTTTGCTGTTCTTGACAATGGGTTAATGAATTAGTTTTCCTTTATGTTCTACACTTGTTTTCTGATTGCAAAATTGCTTAACTTGGTTTGCTTGATTTAGAGTTCTGAACTGGATTTCTAAAAATTATTTGGTGTGAGTAAAAGGGGTGTACTACCAGTGTATTTGGGGTTGGATTATTTTCTGAGATATCATGAGTATTGTTCTGGTCTGGTCCTGTGATGATGGAAATATTGGGTTAATGTGTTGACAATATGAGTTGTGAAATTTGTTTTACTATTTTGGTTTAGCTTCTCCTGGATCCTTGTATAAGCTTAGTAATGTGATGGTATTGTTTATTGATGTAATTGCATGGCCTTGTGTGTTGCCACGACCGGTGTAGAGCAGCTAGAAACCCTGAGTAGGCCTGGTTGCCAATGCCGAAACCCGATGAGTAGACCGGCATTGGATGACGAAACCTTGAGTAGGCCGTCATTTCAGAGTTCTGAAACCCTGAGTAGACCGGAACTGTGTACATGGAGGTGTGGATGTCTCCTTGGCATGTCAATTAATCAATTCAAACAATAGTCGTGACATTGACCATTCGATGTGTAATCGGAAATTGTGGTTGGTCTTTTGTGTAAAACTGTTAATGGGATTGGATTTAAACCTTTGGAATTATCTTTGTTGATTAATCGTGCTGGTTATTTATCGGTGCATATTTATAACTATTGATAACTATTTCTGCATGCATGTACTACTCGCTGAGATATTCGTATCCCACTCCTTTGTTTTTGTTTTTATTTTCAGATACTCGAGGTGAGGCGCCTACTGGGGTAGATCCGACTGACACATATAGGGAGGAAGACGATTACTACAATTCCTAGATTCATAGGGTTTATATTTTCTTTATTGGAAACTTTGATTCTTTTGAATGACTTTAATTTGGAAATGTAATAAAGTAGTTCGAGGTTAAACCATTTGATTATAATAAAGCTGAATTTGGAATTCTTAGTTAAGAAATGATTGTGCACTCTGATATGGTATATTATTTAGGTGATTGTCCAGCGATCACACCTAATTTAGATCCTTACCTAACACTCCATGAGACGTGTTCTACCTTTATTGAACAACACTGATCCGGGGCATTACAGAGATGGTATCAGAGCCCTTAAAGCTGGAATTAGGGTAGTATGACCTTAGGAAACCCTGGGGAATATTTTTTGCATATTAGATAGAACCATGGGGATTAGAAGAGAGTTCCTAACTAATGTGGTGTTTTATGTTTACAAGTATACATGGCTGGTAGAGGCAGATGAGCGAGGCCAGTGTATCCTCCAGAGGAGGATATACCGCAGGAGCAGCCACCTGCACCACCACGAGGGGCTCCATCACCAGTGGAGGATATTTGGGCTGCTGTTGGCTCACTCACACACCTCCTTGCGATGGAAAGGGAGGAGAGGATGAGTCAAACTGGGAATGGCAATAGCCACCGGAATGGTTATGGAGCTGCAGTGGATCAACGGCGGATGGTATAGGAGTTGTCCTTGAGGGACATTGATCAGTTCAGGAAGTTGACCGCCCCACCCTTCAATGGAGTTCCAGATCAGTTGGAGGCGGAGAGTTGGGCGGCCAAAGTGGACCGTATGTTTGACACGATGGACTATCCAAAGGACCGGAAGGTGAGGTTGGCTACCTTTACCTTAGAGGGTGAGGCTCAGCACTGGTGGCAGTCGTTGCGGAGCGCGGGCTGCAGAGGGGATTCAGATGACTTGGGACCGATTCAGGCAGGTCTTCTATGAGTAGTATTTCTCTGCAGAGGTGAGGTTACAGAAGGAGAGAGAGTTCATGGACATCTCTCAGGGGTCTCAGACCGTGGCGCAGTATGAGGCCCAGTTTGCAGTTCTTTCTCGATTTGCTCACCATATCGTACACGATGAGCAGAGACGCACTGAGCATTTCGAGAAAGGGTTGAGGGCAGATGTTAGACTCATGGTCTCGGTGTTGTTGTCCACTGAGTATTCTGATATGGTGGGGAGAGCCCTTAGAGCTGAGAGAGAGATTCGAGACTCGGGGGCTGAGCAGAGCAGAGGGAGAGTGCAGCCGAGTGTTCCAGAGCCACAGAGGGTCTCGGATGGGGACAAGAGGCCGAGGATCGATTATGGACAAAGGGACAGGAGAGGTTCTGGAGGTTGCTTTAGTTGCGGCCGATTCCACATCCTAGGTCCTTGTGTGGCACTGCCAGGTGCATGTTTTAGATGTGGCCAGCATGGTCATCGGGTTGCTGTGTGCCCATACCCTACTACTTATCAGTTACTCAAGCCAGCCCTTACTGCACCCACGGATACCCAATCAGCCATGGCCTCTAGATTCCAGTATCCTAGACCAGCACTAGCGTTACCGGCACCACAGAGGTTTCAGGGTCAGGGCAGTGGTGGATATCAGGGTAGACAGGCACCGCAGCGACAACAAACACCGCAGAGGCAGCCGGCACTACCCCCACGCCCTCAGCAGACTAGGGTGTATGCAATAGCAGCTCAGGAGGATGAGCCAGAGGAGGGACGTACTGAGGAGGCTCGTGAGGAGGAGCCAGATGCACCACAGCTTGTTGGTGGTATTCTTTTCATACATAGTAGATCAGCTATATGCTTGTTTGGTTCGGGTGCTTATAGATCTTTTATTATTCCTCATTGTGCACTTCGTATTGGTCTGATCCCTGTCACACTTGAGTCCGAGTTACTTGTACACACACCATTGGGGGAGGCTACTAGAGTGCAGACCATATTTAGAAATTGCATGATCCGGTTATGTTCTTTGGAGTTGGAAGGAGACTTGGTGGAGTTGAAATTTGGGGAGTTTGATGTGATCTTAGGCATTGATTGGCTGTTTAGGCATCATATGAACATAGACTGCCATAGGGGTACCATTATGGTGTGCCAGCCAGTTCAGCCTATGCACTGTTTTCGTTGTGAGGAGTTGAGTACACGGATCAGTTTGGTAACTTCAATTGAAGTTGAGGAGGTAAAGTCTGAGGCACCTAGTCTCTCTAGTGTGCCTGTGGCATCGGAGTTTGAGGACGTATTTCCTGAGGATTTGCCGGGTTTACCACCACCTAGAGAGGTCGAGTTCAGCATACGACTCTTACCTGGTACGGCACCTATGTCCAAACCTCTTTACAGGATGTCACAACCTGAGAATCATGAGATGAAAAAGCAGTTGGATGAGCTAGAAGCGAAGGGCTTTATTAGACCCAGTGTGTCACCATGGGGTGCACCAGTCCTGTTTGTTCAAAAGAAGGACGTGTCGATGCGGATGTGTATAGACTACAGCCAGTTAAACCAAGTCACCATTAAGAATAAGTTTATGTTGCCTCAAATCGACGACTTGTTCGACCAGTTGAGGGGTGCATCATGGTTTTCAAAGATCGATCTGAGATCTGGATACCACAAGTTGAGAGTAGCACCTAAGGATATAGAGAAGACGGCTTTCCGCACTCGATATGGGCACTACGAGTTTCTGGTCATACCATTTGGGCTGACTAATGCCCCGGCTGTCTTCATGAACCTGATGAATAGCGTATTTCATACTTACTTGGACAGCTTCGTGGTTGTTTTTATTGATGATATTCTGGTGTACTCTCAGAGTAGAGAAGATCATGTTCAACACCTCAGGACTGTATTGCAGAAATTGAGAGAGCACAGATTATATGCAAAGTTCAGTAAGTGCCAGTTTTGGTTGAGAGAGGTGAGTTTCTTGGGGCATGTGATTTCTGGAGAAGCAATAGCAGTGGATCCAACTAAGGTGCAGGCTGTTGCAGATTGTCCTAGACCTTCATCTGTGACAGAGATTCGGAGTTTCTTGGGGATGGTTGGGTATTATAGGAGGTTTATAGAAAACTTTTCCAGAGTGGCAACACCTTTATCCAATCTCACTAAGAAGGCAGTGAAGTTTGAATGGGGATGACAAGTGTGAGACTAGCTTCCAAGAGTTGAAGGATTGTCTTCAGCTCCAGTTCTAATCGTTCCTTTAGTGAGTGAGGGATTTTTGATTTATTATGATGCTTCACGAGTAGGATTGGGCTGTGTTTTGATGCAGCAAAGGCGTGTTGTGGCTTATGCTTCGAGGTTGCTACGTCCTCATGAGAAGAATTATCCTACACACGATTTGGAGTTAGCCGCGATTGTGTTTGCACTCAAGTTATGGAGGCACTACTTGATGGGAGCGCAATTCGAGATATTCTTAGATCATAAAAGTTTGAGGTATATATTTTGTAAAACCACGAATTTTTGTTCGTTTATTTTATGGGAATAAATAAGTTCGTGTGGTGAAATTTCAGAAATTGTGAAGCAAGGATGTATTGGAGTTCGAGACATTAGGTGAGAAACAATATAAACAAGGTTAGTAAGGTGCTGTTTTAATTAGAGTTATTATGCTGTTGTGCTCAGTCGTTAAATAAATGGATTTATGTGGGTGATTATGTAGGGAGTAGTTTCATTAAATCAAACGGCTGGGAAGCTGCACATGTAGGGAGAAGCGTGGGCGAGCGTGCACCGAATCATGAGTTTTAAAATTCATCGAGCAGCAAAGTGTATATGGTAAGTATAAATACCTAATGTATTTAGATACGTAGGTTTCGCATGCCTTGAGTTGAAGGAGATTGCGGCTGGTTTTTAGGGCTTTGGGGAGAAGAGAAGACGTTTGTGTTCCTGTCGATCAAAGGGTGTTTAGAAAGACCATCATTACGACCAGAGAAGAGTTTTGGGCGAACAGCGATAGTTTTCACTTCCAGTCCCCAGAGTTGCAGTGTGAGGACTTGAGCATATAAGAGGTGAGTAGCATAGTTTTGATCTATATTTTGGTTTTGATTCTCTAAAGTTTAGTCGTGAAGCATGGTTTTGGAAGAACATAGTTCGAACGTGGAGTTTTGGGTGAGTTTTAAAGTCTTAATATTAAGTTGTTTAGATTAAATTCGAATCAGGTTTAAACGTGTTTTGGGGATGGTAGAAGCATAGCAAAATTGTTACAGAGGTCTAAAAATTGGTCGGTCATGGAGTTTTGAGATTAACAGAGAGTCGAAAATCGTGTTTTGGTTTCGCCGAGTTGGCGCCTACCTAGCGCCGAGTGATGTGAGTCAGCGCGAGACATTGTTTTGGTTTCGCTGACCTTGCGCCGACCTAATGCCGAGTATTTTTAAGTTAGCGCGAGCCTTGTTTTGTTTACGCCGAGTTGGTGCCGACCTCGCGCCAAGCGCTAGAGGTCAGCGAACCCAACAGAATTTCCAGAAACGTGCATCTGACCAATCTAAACCAGATTTTGAGACTTTGAGGACTCAACCTCTTAGCCAAAGACTAGATTAGTATATTAGAGATATTTTATCTGATCAAAACATTTGGGAGAGCATTAAATCAAATTATCGGTATTTTCTACAAGTTTCCGAAGGGATAATGGAAGGAATCTGGGTAGGATATTTTACTGTTCCTGACACTATAGGTTGATGAGTTAGTTTTTCTTTTATGTTTTATATTGTTTTCCGATTATGAAATTGTTTAATCTGGATTTGTTTGATTTCAAAGGGCTGAACAGTATTGTAAATTTTCTTTTGTGAGTAAAAGGATTTTATTGCCGATGAGTTTTGTTGTTTTGGGTTGGGATACCTACTGAAATTTCATGAGTTGCTATTATGGTTGGAATGACTTGTGATGAGTGTATTGGGATATACATGATGGTGATCAGTGTTGGTTTAGTGTTTTGCAAATGCGAAGTTTTATGTAGTTATTAATCGGTTTTGGTTTAGCTTCTCCTAGATCTATGCTTAAGCTTAGTAATGTGATGGTATTGTTTATTGATGTAATTGCATGGCCTTGTGTGTTGCCACGACCGGTGTAGAGCAGCCAGATACCCTGAGTATGCCTGGTTGTCAATGCCGATACCCGGAGTAGGCCGGCATTGAATGACAAAACCCTGAGTAGGCCGGAACTGTGTACATGGAGGTGTGGATGCCTCCTTGGCATGTTAATTAACCAATTTAACAGTAGTCATGACATTGACCATTCAATGTGTTATCAGTATTGTTATTGAATTGATTGGAAACTATTATTGGTTTTGGATTTTAAATTTGGAAATTGCCTTGGTTGCTTTAATCGTGCTGGCTATTTATCGGTGCATATTTATAACTGTTGTTAACTATTTCTGCATGCATGTACTACTGGCTGAGATATTCGTATCTCACTCCTTTGTTTTTGTTTCTATTTTCAGATACTCGAGGTGAGGCACCTACTGGGGTAGATCCGACTGACACATATAGGGAGGAAGACTATTACTACAATTCCTAGATTCGTAGGTTTTATATTATTTTAGATTGGAAACTTTGATTCTTTTGATTACTTTAATTTGGAAGTGTAATAACGTAGTTTGAGGTTGAACCATTTGATTATAATAAATCTGAATTTTGAATTCTTAGTTAATAAATGGTGTGCACTCTGATATGGTATAATTTTTAGGTGATTGTCTAGCGATCACACTTATTTAGATCCTTACCTAACACTCCGTGAGACGTGTTATACCTTTATTGAACAACACGGATCCGGGACGTTACATATTTTCCCAGCAATAGCTAAATATGAGACAAAGGAGATGGATGGATCTCCTAAAGGATTATGATTTCACCCTTCATTATCACCCTGGCAAGGCAAACGTGGTGGCAGATGCTTTGAGCCGTAGGGGTGTTTCTCAGGAAGAGGTGGCCACACTAGCTACTTTCATGGCTAGCCAGTGCAATCTAGTTGATACAGTGGTAGACTGGCCAGGAGAGTTTAGCCCCTGTGGGAATGGTTTGATTTTGTCACGAGTTCAGGTGGAGCCTGAGTTGATACAACAGATTCATAACAGATAGTTGACTGATGCAGATTTGACTCATACTAAGGAGCTAGTATCTAAAGGTGATGAGGCCGCTACAGAGTTTGAGATCAGGGATGGATTGCTGAAATTTAAGGGCCAAATTTGTGTCCCAAATGATGCTGAAATCAGAGGATTGCTACTTGATGAGAATCACAAGTCTAGATATGCAATTCACCCGGGTGGTACCAAGATGTATCAGAATTTGAAAGTGGTATATTGGTGGTCGAGCATGATGAAGGCATTGCTGAATTTGTAACTAAATGTCTCACATGTTAGCAAGTAAAAGCGGAACATCGGAGACCTCCAGGCTTGATGAGACCATTACCCGTGCCTGAGTGGAAATGGGAACATATCATGATGGATTTTGTGAATGGGCTACCGCCTATAGCTAAGAATCACAATGGCGTATGGGTAATTGTTGATAGGCTGACAAAATCAGCTCACTTCTTGCCTTATCCGACCACTCAGAATTTAGCATCATTGGTTGAGCTATATACACGGGAGATAGTCAGGTTGCATGGAGTCTCAGTATCGATTGTATCTAATAGGGAATCCCATTTCACATCTCAATTTTGGTAGTGTTTCCAGGAGGCCATGGGAACTAAGTTGAGTTCTAGCACTAGTTTCCATCCACAGACCGATGGTCAATCCGAGAGGACTATTCAAACCTTGGAGGATATGTTGAGGTGTTGTGTCATGGATTGGGGTGGCAGTTGGAGTAAGTATTTACACTTAGCAGAATTTGCCTACAACAATAGCTATCAAGCTAGCATTCAGATGGCACCCTATGAAGCACTTTATGGCAGGATTTGTAGATCTCTAGTGTGTTGGGTGGAGGTAGGTGACAAGCAGTACTTTGGGCCCGAGATTATACAAGATAGCATGGAGAAGGTGAAGTTGATTAGACAACGGTTGTTAACTGCGCAAAGTCATCAGAAAAGTTACTTAGATACCCGATGACGTGAGCTGAAATTTGAGGAGGGAAACCGTGTGTTCTTGAAGATATCACCTTCCAAAGGTATTATGAGATTTGGGAAGAAAGGGAAGTTGTCTCCCTGTTTTATTGGTCCATTTGAGATAGTGAAAGTGATCAACCCAGTAGCTTATAAGCTAGCTTTGCCAGATCATTTGGCAAGAGTACATGATATATTTCATATATCCATGTTACAACAGTATGTATTGGATCCTAGCCATGTGATAGATCCCGAGCCTTTAGTGATTCGGGAGGATCTGACATACGAGGAGAGACCAGTTCTGTATAACCCCAAATTTTTGGTATTTAAATTTGAAGAAATAATTAATAATATTATTCTATCTTGGTGGTTTTACAGGTGAAGGTTACTTAAGGGCAATTTGGGAAATTCATAAAATCTGGTCTTATGTAAATTGAGGGTAAGTGTGATTATATTTTATTAGAAATAGAATAAGGTGGTGTTGATAAGTATTGTTGCGTGGCTATTAAATTGATCAAGGGTTGATAGGATGTTGGTGTAGGAGTTTCGGTTGTAGAGCACTGCAGCGGATCATGTAGGAAATGAAATGTTTTGTAAACGTAAGAAACGTTGTCTCACCGAGCGTTTATAACAGTTACGACTGTTCATATCTAGTGAAAACAAAACGTCGGATCTAAGAGTTTGAGAAAGGTAGGATTATCAAAAGTGAGTCTCATTGCTTTAGAAGAAAAGAACAGAGTTTTCTGTGTTGTTCAAGAGTGGACGTCCGATTCTGTTGGAGTAGAAAACGCCCAATTCTCAAAATAGGTAAGCTTATTTCAGTGTTCAAAATAAGTTGATTTCATTCGATTCCATCTGAATATTCATAGAAAAATAAGAAACAAGAATTATAATCTAAGATTTAGGAATTCTCTGCAGAAAATTTTCAATCGTCGGAGAATTTCAGAGTACCCCCAAGTTCCTGATCAGTGGTGATTTTTGTGGAGTTGGGTTCCAGCATCAAACAAGCAAGTTAGCACTTTCAAAATAGCATGATTTCTGTGTTTCAGGATCCTCTAAAGAAGTAGAATTGGTTAAACGAAATTACTTGTTCCGAATCTGATTTTTGGGCGTTGGATCTGTAATATATGTTAAATCTATTTAGATTAAATTTGAAATTGTTTACTTGAGTTAATTAGATCCTAAATGTTGTGTTGGGAGGGTTCTAGGGGATTAGAATTGGTTCAGTCATGGATATATTGTGTTTGCCGCAAGTTGGAAGAAAAACCGAAAGAAAAAGTTTGATGCGCCTACCTTCCCAAGTCAGCCCCAACTTAGCGCACACTCATATTTTGGGTGGGCTGAGCTCGTGCTAACCTCGTGCCAACCATACCAACTCAGCGCACACTCAATTTTGGATGCGCTGAGCTCGTGCTGAGCTCGTGTTGACCTCGTGCTGACCTCGCGCTGACCTTACCAACTCAGCGCACACTCAATTTTGGATGCGCTGAGCTCATGCTAACCTCATGCTGAACTCGCGCTGACCTTACTGTGCGCACCCGATTTCGGTCGCACGACGAGGCGCGCGCGTAACGACGCGTGCCTCGGGGTTTGTTTGGAGTCGCCACTGCCTGATGGGGTGCAGGCAGACACCTGGGTGCCTAAGTTCTTCTTCTAAGGCTTTTGGTCTGCGGCTTTGAGATTCTAAGTAGGGGGCTCGGTTGAGGTCTGGGGAAGTCCGTAGACACCCCAGTCCACCCCATCAAGTGACGGGTCCCATAGGTTTCCCTGGTTTGAGTCAACTTTGGTCTCTCACTTACCCGATTCCTATTCCAGCATGCAATTTTGATTAAGTCTGGCGGGACCGCCAAAGTGGTGTGGGTCCCTCTACTTGATTTTATCTTTTTAATTAAGATGATCTGGGCCTGGTGGGGTGGGCCCCGTTGGAAGGCCCACGGTATCCCTTAGTGGGCCAAGTGTGGCCCGCATGTTCCTTGGTGGGCCAAGTGTGGCCCTTTGGATTTTGGCTCACTTTGAATTGATTTTATTTTAGAGTTCAAGTTGGATTAGTTAAGTGGATTTTATGCCAAAAGTGGGCCGGGATTGCTTTGTGGGCCCTTGAGTGGACCCCACAATTGGTTACCAAGTGATTTTGATTTTATCTTTCTTATCTGTGCCAACACGGGCCAAGTACTGGGCTTGGGGCCCTTTACCTGGGCTTGGGCTTGAAAGCCCAAGGCTTCCTGACTTAGGGTTTGGAAACCCTAAGTTGGTCGGGTTCATGGGCTTAGTGGGCCCGATAGGCCCTACCCGTGGTCTCGGCCAAACCACATCCTACTTTAATCATGCATGGCCCAATTAGGGCTTGGGTGGGCCTCAATTGGTCTGGCCCACTCAAATCTCTTATTTACCTTATTTAAGCATGAATGGGTTGGTCGGGCTTGGTGGGCCCCGTTGGAAGGCCCACCGGAAATCAATTTGGACCGGGTTGGTCCATGGCCCATGTTGGGTTTCCAGGTGACCCGGGAACCCTATTGGTTCATCCGGTTCGGTTTGGAAATAAAGCCCACATTCAGCAATAATCACATAAGAGAATGCACAAAATTGACACCCTATCAAGAAAAAAATTGGCTCATTGTGCTGGGTCCAAGGGGAGGTACCCGGGGGCCCTGTGGGCGAAGCGAAGCGGAGCCCACGGGGTGGGGTACCTCCCCGTACCAAGGTACAGTAAAGGGCATTTTCGGAAATTTTCAAAAATATGGCATTTCGGCAGGCTTTTAGGGGTATGCGCCGACCTCGGGCCCTAGGCGCGAGGTAGGCGCGGGCCGGGCGGACCAAAACAGCGAAAAAACGGGTAAAAATAAGGTGGGCGCGAGCTAGGCGCTAGGTGGGCGCGAGCTCAGCGTACCCAAAAAAAGGTGGGCGCGAGCTCGGCGCGAGGTGGGCGCGAGCTCGGCGCACCCAAAAAAAGGTGGGCGTGAGCTCGGCGCACCCAAAAAAGGTGGGCGTGAGGTGGGCGCGAGCTCGGCGCCAGGTGGGCGCGAGCTAGGCGCCAGGTGGGCGGACCCAAGCTAGGTGAGCGTGAGCTCAGCGCGAGGTGAGCGCGAGCTCAGCGGCAGACCCTGACTCTCTGTTTTTCTCTCCAAACTCCATTTCCGACTGTTTTTGAGCTCTGTAACCATTTCCTCTAAACACAAATGGAAATTAATCTAACCTAACACATCCTCACCAAAAACTTACAACTCCGAAACAAACGATTAACAGAACATGAATAAACTTCCGAAATCAAAACCCTAACTAACAGAACATGGTTATGAAGAAGGGAATAGGGGGTTTTATGGGTTATAACAACAGGGATGGAGAATCCATGGGGAACAGGCTCCCCCTTCGAATCAAGCAAGCACTGCTACTATACGAAATAACAGAAACAGATAGCAATAGACTTATTTATTTTGGAACAGGGGCCATTGAGAACATTACCTGGGTGTTTCAACACCTCTCCGAAGTGGGTGAAGCCTCCTTGGAGCGCGCGAGCGGCCGCCGGAGCAACCTTCTTCTCACACCAAGAGCACGGCCTCCTTCGGATTTGACAAGGAAGAAGAGGAAAGGAGGGGACCTGTGTGTATGTTCTTTCTCTTCAAAATCCCGAGCCCAAAAGAACAATCCGAACCCTCGAATCCTAAACCAGAGAAATGCCCGGCCAAAGAAAAATCTCCCACTAAAAATCCGAACCCTCCCCAAAATTTTCGAATCCGAAATCAGCCAACCTCTGCGCGAGAGAGAACCAAAAAAATGCCAGAACCCTTTGCCCTGAATCCTCGCGCGGCTTTTATAGATGAAGGGAGAAAGGGGTACGCGCTCAGCGCGTACCCGCATGCCACGTCCGCTCGAGAGACAAAATCATGACGGAAAAATTAATGCGGCCGCTCATTTGTTTTAAAAATCCGAAAATTAGGATATGGTCCCTGGTAATTTTCAATTCAATCCGATATTCTCGGCTTTTTACAGATTTAATCCCTGGGATATTTCGTATATTTGGATATTTACGGATTTAATCCCTGAGATCTTTTCCTGCGCAACTCGCCACATGTGCAGCTTTTTGCCACGTGCGCAGGTTGCCAGTTTTGCTGCTCGGGAACTTCGCCAGCTCATATTTTCTTCATCCGGGCTCCGATTTTGGCAAACTCAGTTGCGTTAGAATCGTATCGGAGCCCTCTATCCGATGACCTAGGGGTAGGCCTCCGGATCGGATTTTAGCAGAAAGTCAACTTTTGGCTCTGCTCAAGTTTGACCGCCCGCAGAACCTTCATCCGGACCCCGATTCCAGCAAACTCAGTTGCGTTGGAACCGTGTCGAGATTCTCTATCCAATGATATAGAGCAAGGTACTTGGCACGGAATCCGAGGAAAAGTCAACTCTCGGCTCTTCCTCAAGTTTGACCGCCCGCAGAACCTTTATCCGGACTCCGATTCCTGCAAACTCAGTTGCGTTGGAACCGTGTCAAGATTCTCTATCCAATGGCATAAAGCAAGGTGGCCAAATATCACTTAATGAAAAAGTCAACTTTTTGTCCCCTTAGGGGTTTGACTTTTTGCCAGGGTTTTCATTTTCAACAATTCCAGGGGTGCAAAAAATAAGGTGCTTACACTTACCAACTCAATGCATACCCCAATTTTAAGTAGATAGTGCGGCTGTTTATAGATTTAATCATAGTACCAGTTTTAGCTCCTAATACATGTTTAAAGGAGTTGATTAAAGTTTGTTTAGCACTCCAGAACAAATCTTGGTGAATTAAATTAAGGATTGCATTGGAAAAATAAATCAGAATTGGGAAATCCTTTTGAGTTAATGATAGTGAAGGAAAGTTAGTGTTTGGAGATTGTCATAACTGAACTCTTTAAATTTTCATTAGAATTTCAGATCTATAACCACATATGGGAACTAGATTGACAATAAGGAATGAGTATGAATTGGTAATGGGATTAGTTAGGGAAAGTTAGACAAATCTGATTTTCCGGCTATAAAAAAAAATTTGCTTATCAGAGAATTTTTGACTTGGGTGTAATACTACTGCACTTGCTGTTTTCTATTGTAACTTGAATAATAATTTGTGATGTTTTCTTTGAAGAATCTCTAGTTTTTCAGTTTTGGATAAATTGCAAAGTATTTCCACCACATGAACTGATTGCTGTAAAGTTTTATTGTTGGATGGCTTTAGTGTTTCTTTGGAATTGAATTTGGTATTAAAATATATAAATGAATTGGATTTCATTGAGCATGACTTTATGCTGAATTAGCAAATAATTTGATAAATTTGCCAAAGTAATAAGGGCGAGACTTAGTGTGGATCCATAGTCTAGTTGTAGGTGAATTTTGTACTTTTTGTTTGGATTAAGTCTAGGGTTCTTTTATGCATTTCCTCCATGATGGAGAGGCCTTCCATGAGGGAAGTGCTGCAGCAACTCCCTTTCCACCATGAGGGTGAGGTCACACGAGTATTTCTGTCATGATGGCGAAGAATTGGATTCCTTGAGCTGTTGCAGTATTTCAACTGGATTGTTTGGAACACTAGTGCTTAGCCACACAAAATAGGCAAACTTCACGAGTCCCAATATATAAAGTTTTCCGAATCTGAATGACGATGTTTTTCGAGATTAGACGGATTAACCGAATTTAACCGTATACTTTTCCATTTACAACCTATGCATGTTTTAGAACTGTATAACTGTATTTTGTGCATGTATTGCTACTTGCTGAGATAATCGTATCTCACTGTTTTGTTTTGTTTTCAGATCTCGGCGAGGATGATACCATGGGGGTGGATATTCCGGAAGACTATCCGCAGTATCGTGATGAGTATTATTTTATTGAGTAGATCATAGTTCTTGGTTTTACTTTAGTGAGTTTTTATTTATGAACCTTGTATTACTTTTGGATGGTGGTTGGGAAATTATTGAACCTTGATATTATATAATGGAATCTTTATGTTTCGTTTATTTCATGTTTTCCCTTACTCTGTTGATCCTGTGGAATTTTATTTAACCTTCAGGTACGAGTTATGCTTATTTTACGTAACCCGGATCCGGGGCGTTACAAGTTCAAATCTTAGATCGTCGTGGGCAGATTCTTCGCACCAAAGTGGTTCCCTTGGTGAAAGTGCTATGGTAGAACCATTCCACAGAGGAAGCCACTTGGGAAGGTGAAGAAGCGATGAAGAAGAAGTATCCAGAGTTATTCGTGTCCTCTTGAGGTAAATTTCGAGGACGAAATTTTTGTAGGGGTGGAGAATGTAAAACCCCAAATTTTCTACATGATTATTGTTTATGAAAATTAATAAGCTGTGTATGTAGGGAAACTTGGTGGGCGAGCGTGCACTGAATCATCGGTTTTAATTTGTCGAGTGGCAAAGTATATAGGGTAGGTATAAATACTTAAGGTATTTAGTTTCATAGGTTTTCGTATACTTTGAGTTGAAGGAGATTTCAGCTGGAGTTCTAGGGTTTTGGAGAGAATCAAACGTGGGGTTCCTGCTGATCAGCGTGTTCCTGATCAGAGTGTTCAGAAAAACTCTTGCGAACAGAAGAAGAACTGGATGGAGATCGATCGGTGAACTTGCTGTTAAAGGAGTTTTGGTTGCAGGGATTTGAGCATATAACAGGTGAGTAGTATAGTTTTAATCCGTGTTTTGGATTTTTATCTTGGAGATTAGTTGAACTGCACGTTACGGAGTATCTTAGTTTCGGACTTGGTTTCTGATGAGATCTTGAGGCGTGATTTTGGAAGTATGTTAGATTAATTGCGAAACATGTTTAAATGTCTTTTGGGGATGGTAGAAGCATAGGAAAATTGTTACAAAGGTTTAAAAGTTGGTCAGTCATGGAGTTTTAGAGTTAACAGAGAGTCGCAAAATCGTAGGTCAGATCCGCCGAGTTGCCGCCTACTATCTTACCTTAGTGGCAGCTCAGCGCGAGATAAGTTATCGGTTCCGCTAAGTTGGCGTCGACCTGGCGCCAACAACCTCCCCTCAGCACACATGAAAAATTTGATTCGCCGACCCAGCGCCAAGCGCCAGAACTCAGAGCGAGTAGTGTTTTGAGTTACCGCCAAGTTGGTGCCAACCTTGCGCCAAGCGCCAGAGGTCAGCGCACCCACTAAATTCCTTATAAAGGGTGCGTCTGACAAATCCAAGCCAAATTTTGATACTGTGAGGCTTCAATCTCTTAACCTAAAACTAGATTAGGATATTAGAATTATTTTATCTACTCAAAACACCCGGAGATTGTTAAGTCAAATTTATTAGTAGTCTTATGAGTTCCCGAAGTAATAAATTAAGGACTGTTGGTAGGTTGTTTGCTAGTCCTGACAATGAGTTAATGAATTAGTTTTCCTTTATGTTCTACACTTGTTTTCTAATTGCGAAATTGTTTAACGTGGTTTGCTTGATTTAGAGTTCTGAACTGGATTTCTAAAAATTATTTGGTGTGAGTAAAAGGGGTGTATTACCAGTGTATTTGGGGTTGGATTCTTTTCTGAGATATCATGAGTATTGTTCTGGTTTGGTCCTGTGATGATGGAAATATTGGGTTAATGTGTTGACAATGTGAGTTGTGAAATTTGTTTATTATTTTGGTTTAGCTTCTCCTGGATCCTTGTATAAGCTTAGTAATGTGATGGTATTGTTTATTGATGTAATTGCATGGCCTTGTGTGTTGCCACGACCGGTGTAGAGCAGCCAGAAACCCTGAGTAGGCCTAGTTGTCAATGCCGAAACCCGATGAATAGGCCGGCATTGGATGACAAAACCCTGAGTAGGTCGTTATTTCAGAGTTTCGAAACCCTGAGTAGGCCGAAACTGTGTACATGAAGGTGTGGATGTCTCCTTGGCATGTCAATTAATCAATTCGAACAATAGTCGTGACATTGACCATTCGATGTGTAATCGGAAATTGTGGTTGGTCTTTTGTGTAAAATTGTTAATGGGATTGGATTTAAACCTTCGGAATTATCTTTGTTGATTAATCATGCTGGTTATTTATCGATGCATATTTATAACTATTGATAACTATTTCTGCATGCATGTACTACTTGCTGAGATATTCGTATCTCACTCCTTTGTTTTTGTTTTTATTTTCAGATACTCGAGGTGAGGCGCCTACTGGGGTAGATCCGACTGACACATATAGGGAGGAAGACTATTACTACAATTCCTAGATTCGTAGGTTTTATATTTTCTTTATTGGAAACTTTGATTCTTTTGAATGACTTTAATTTGGAAGTGTAATAAAGTAGTTCGAGGTTGAACCATTTGATTATAATAAAGCTGAATTTGGAATTCTTAGTTAATAAATGATTGTGCACTCTGATATGGTATAATATTTAGGTGATTGTCGAGCAATCACACCTATTTTAGATCCTTACCTAACACTCCGTGAGACGTGTTATACCTTTATTGAACAACACGGATCCGGGGCATTACAAATGGTTATGGCTCTAGCCGTGTGAATCCACGGCCTTCCTAGGAGTAGGTTGAAGGCCACCGGTATATCCATCACTTTGAATGTGATACTGAAGATATACGGTCCAATAGTGACTGGCAGTTCAACCTCCCCTAGGGAGTGTGTTTTGGAGCTATCAAAAGCTCTTATGATTCTCCCATTCTGCTTGATTTAATTTTGCTCCAAACCAAGTTTTACAAATGTGATCAACGGGCAGACATTCAGAGCCGACCTGTTATCTATTAAAACTCGGGCCACCATGCAACCCTTGCAAAGCACAGTTATATTCAAAGGATCAACATGGTGGTATCTAGCCGGGCTAATTTCTATTTCAGAAAAAGATATGACATTATGAGACAAAATTTGTCCAACCATCTTACCAAGTTGGTCTGGTTCAATGCTTTTAGGCACATGTGCGTCCTGAAGTACCCTTAACAAAGAATCCCTATGCTTTTCAGAATTCAGCAATAATCCCAGTGTTGAAATCTAGGCAGGAACTTTATTTAACTGTTCAACAATATTAAATTTACTCTTTTTTATGATTTTGACGAGGTCAGCAGCCTCACTATCAATTGCCTGAGGGGTGTCCTCCCCTACCTTTGCTTTTCCCTTTACTTTCTTCTCTTCCTCAATCTCTTGCCCTTTTCCTTCTCCTCCTATACACCTTCCTGATCTCATCATGAGATTCACATCTTTCATGTTCTCCCTGTTAGCCCCAGGAACTGTGGTTGTAATGCCCTCACTGTAGTTCCATAGCACAGCTGATTTTGAATAATTGGGCTTTGGGACATTTATCACAAGGGGAGGAAGTTTGAACTTAACTGAAGAAGCAGGTTTAGTAACAGCATGAGTAGAAGGAACATCCATAACCAAGGGTGGAAGTTGCTTGAAAGCTTGTGGTTGAGGTGATTTTGAAGGTAAATGGGCTGAAGAGGTAACTTAAGTGGTGAGATGGTCACAGTTGATGACCAAGGGTGGCTTTGATGGAATGGATGGAGAAAAAGTGGATGGATTGCAATTAATAACCAAAGGAGGCTTTGCCATATTTATTTGGGCCATAAGAGAGGAGACTCGGTCCATGGATGAGCTAATATCCTCAACAGCACGATCATTCCTTTTTGGAAATCATAATTATTTCTTGGTCCTTACCTTTTTTGTCAAAATAAACTTTGCCCTCAGTCCCTATGGGAGCAATTAATTGAGAGGGGTCAAAGGTTATTTTTTCAGAGAAAGTGGTCCCTATCACATTAGATGGGCCTGCCCCATGATGCTAGGGAAAAGGGTTCTGACCAATATCCGTTCTAGAAGGAGCAGGTGCCCCCATATTGAAAGATAGGGTATTCTAGTATATTAAATCCTGAATGGCATGTTTCAACGATCAAAACTTGTCAGTAGGGTGTCTTGGTGCACCCATGTGGAAATCACAAGTGGTGGAGGGATCAAAATTTCTCCCTTTAGATGCATTCAGATTTGGTTCCCTTAAAGTAATATACCCTGCTTGCAATAGGGTGGGTAGCAATTGAGACGGAGACATTGGGATAGGGGTAAAAACCTTATTTCTCCTTGATGTCATCCAGGCATCCCTTTCCTCCTTATTAAAAACCCTATTTTGGTTTGACGGCGCTGCTGGAACATTAACCCTTATGGGGGTTTGCTGGGCAGATGGGGTTGATTGTACTAGAGTATGAAAATGAGTGGATACATTGATTTGTATGGGCTTGTTGGGGCCTGATGGTTGCTGTACCATGTTCACCTCTCCTTCCTTCTTGTTCCCATTCTTCTTTATCCCATTCCCTTTCTTCTAATTGGGGTCCTGCTGACTGACCATGGCAGAATGATCAATTATCTTGCCGGACCTGATCCCATCTTCAATCCAGTCAGCCACTTGTACCAGGGCAGCAAAATTGGTGGTGGTCTGACCCACCAAGTGACTGTAGAACGGTTGACCCAGTCTCCCTCCATCTCTTGGCATATTGCCTCACAGATTCGTCCTTACTTTTACTCATCCTCATTACATCGTATCTATTAGGCACAATCTTTGAATTGAACTTGTACTGGGCCAGGAAGGCATCTGCCAAGTCCTTCCACCTTCTAATCCTCCCATGATCCAAGGTGGCAAACCACCTCAAAGCAGCTCCAGTCAAGCTTCTTTGGAAGAGTTGGATCAGTATGCCATCATCCCGGCCAAATTGGCATAAAGCCCCACAATAGAGCTTCAAATGGCTCATAGGGCTGCCAGTACCGTCGTATTTGTCAAAGTCCAGGCACTTAAACTTGGCTGGTAGGCAAACATCTGGGTACAGGCACAGGTCTTCTAAGTTTGTGCCTCCGAAAGCATTGACCCCCTTCACTTCCCTCAGTTCTTCTTGGATCATCTCCAGCCTGTGCAAGAATTTCCTTTCCATCTCATTCCTCATTCTTCATTCTTTCTTTTTCCTTCTCTTTCTCAGATTCAACACTATCCTCCCTAATCAGTATAGGTTCAGGAATAGGTGGATAGGTTGAGCTGAAGGTGGAATATTGGTTTGAGGTGGAGGCGCTTGGTGGGAAGTGGAGGCTTGGTTCTAGGCTTGGACTTGCTGGGCCTGAGCTGCCAGTAAGTTTTCCAGCATTTGGGCGATCCCTACCACTTGCTCTTGCAGCTAAACAAAGTCCCGAGCCAAAACATTGGCTTAATTCTCAGTGGGATTCATTGTGCGGGCTCTTGATCTCGTCATAGGAGCAATGATTGCAAGTATACTGGTACCTGGAAAGAAATATAAAGAAGTATATTAGCACCAATTTACATCTTATTCACACACCTATAACTGCATGTATGTAGGTTAGATGAACATGTGTTTGGATTTTATTATTATTATTTTTTAGTTTTTATTTTTTGAGTTAAAAAAATTGTTGGAATATTTTAGGGCTTCCAACATGCCCCACAAGATATGAAATGCCTAGAATAAAAGCTTTTAGCCAAATCAAAGGGTGTCTTGGAATTACTTAAGCTTCCAAGGGCTTATGGAGTTGAAAATCTGAAATTCAAAGGCTTTCAGAGGCCTATGGAAATTTTGAAGAAAGTCTGAAATTTAAAGGCTGTTAGAGGCCCATGGAAATTTTGAATAAAATTTGAAATTCAAAGGCTTTCAAAGGCCCACCTGAAATTAAAAGGCTTTCAGAGGCCCATGGAAATTTTGAATAAAATCTGAAATTCAAAGGCTTTCAAAGGCCCACCTTAAATTCAAAGGCTTTCAGAGGCCCATGGAAATTTTGAGGAAAATCTGAAATTCAAAGGCATTTAGAGGCCAATGGAAATTTTGAGGAAAATCTGAAATTCAAAGGCTTTTAGAGGCCCATGGAAATTTTGAAGAAAATCTGAAATTCAAAGGCTTTCAGAGGCCCATTGAAATTTTGAGGAAAATTTGAAATTCAAAGGCATTCAGAGGCCCATTGAAATTTTGAGGAAAATATGAAATTCAAAGGCTTTTAAAGGCCCATATGAAATTCAAAGGCTTTCAGAGGCCCATGATATTTTTGAATCTTCTTTAAGACTTTTGAGTTGAAAAAGAAACTCAAGCTGCATTAAGGAAGTTGATTTTTAAAAGTTTTTTGCTTGGAATTTAATGGCTTCCAAGTGTCCCATTTGAGATTCTAAGGTTCCCAAGATACCTATAGTTTGGCAATCACTTTATTCTTTAAGAAAAGTCTTTTAGAAGTTTTTTTTTTTTTTTTGGAAATTTCTTATTAAAGAACAGATTTTTAAATTGAATTCTTCTTATTAAAATTTGGAGATTTAAAATGATTTGAAATTTTCTTTGTTCATTCCCCCATTAGATTACACTTCAAGAATATGTTTTGCACATTGATGTGGTTTTAGATTCAACTGAAGTGTATTTTGATTCAAACTCATTTTTCCTTTATCACTTCCATTCATTGAGTTAAGTTACATGTTCACATTAGGTAAAATTTCCCCAAATTGAGCTTAACCCCTTGATTTAGAAGAATTTGGATGTTTTTTACTCTTATTGAAGTGTTTATTATTAGTTTGTATCACTTAAGAGGTTAAAGGAACCAAATTTGTTGGCAAAAGTTGCTGAAATAACTTAAATCCGTAAAACCACATACTTAGTGCGGACTAGCCGTGACCGCATTTACAATGCGGTCAGGCTATGTCCGCAAATAAAATGCGGTCAAGCTATGTCCGCAAATAAAATGCGGTTTACGGACGGAATTTCATTGTTTTTGTTTTCCAAGTGATTTGATTACTTTGATTGCTCATCCAAACATAGGGTTCACCATTGAAAGGCTTCTAGACTGTCCCAAAGTGGATTTTGACACTATATTTACAAAAAATGCATGAGGGCTCATGTTCCCTCCAAAATCAGACACCATATTCATGGATTTTGGACTTTTGCTTGCCTCCTACATGGATTTTGGGTAGGATGACTTCTGAGCAGAGTTAAAAAACTCTTCCTACAGGCTACACTAATCTTAGGATACAGACCTTATTGGGAAAAATTCCATCCCAAACACATGGACACCATGGCACTTACTTTACATGATATGAAGATAATTCTAAAAAAAAAAAATGATATCACCTTGTTACCTTGTGTTTACCTTCAATATGGCATTCATATCATACCTTGGCCTTGTGAACCATGCAACCGACCTTCCCTCAATTACAAACCCATTTCCCCACCGTAATTGTTTACTTTAGTTGAAAACGTGTTTCTCCACCTTCAAGCGTAGGGGTTTTGGGTTTTGGCTTATTGGCAACTTAGATCTCAAGCCTAGTGATGACCAGAATCAAAGATCCACAATGTCATCACATCATTAGCTCAAAGTTCTAAGGTAAATGTTTTCACTTTCGCTTTCCGAAGTAACGACCTTGTTGCGCCAAGCTACACACATTCAGGTTCAACTTCCTATAGGTAATAGATAGGCTGTGTAAAATATTTAAAGTGCTCAAGTACATTTGAAATAAAAGGAAACATTCACAACGTCCCAACCCCTTTGTAAGGTCCTAGTCAAAGCTTAGTTTGAAATTTTGACTAAGACTTTATAGTTTTTGTTTTATTACATTTTGATTGGATGTGGTATGGGATTTGTGTGCATGAGCACACACCATATCACATCTTATATTTCTCTAGATCTAATAAAAATGGACGGCTGAGATTTAACCCTTCTTATTGAAGGAATATTAGGGTAAAACAACCTTAATCCTCATTGTTGGTGGCTGCAAGATATGGGCTATTGCTAGAGGTCTTGGAGAAGAAGGAAGTGGGGGAAATTCAGTTCAGGTGTTGAAGTAAGTGGGTTTAATTTATCTTTTGTGATTCGTTGCATTAAATCTCTTAATTTTACAACTAATAATTTATGTTTGCACAATAACCGTTAATCTATGAGTGTCGTGGTGTTAGATATCATGTTTGAGGAATAACCCTCATAATCAGTGTTTTTCTTATATTTGCCCTCTATTGTTATTTGGAAATGAAATGGTATGTAAAACCCCGAATTTCCCTTAAATAATAAATTAAATTAGTAAATAATATTACCCAGAGTTATAATTGATAGAACCATTTTAATATTGTAGGGGGTGATCAACTTAGCGGAGATCCAGAAGTAGACGCAGATCTGACCGTCCGATCGTGAGATATCGAGGTATGTATTCTGAGTGGGCAAGGTGTATAGAAGAGTTGCATGGGAGATGCATAGGATCAGGGGGTATAAATATGTATAAAGAATTAACCTAATTCATATACGTGTATTGTCGCTCGTATTGAAGAGCCGCAAGCGACGAATTGTTTAAGCGACCAAGGGAAGAAGAAGGAGAAGAAGAAGGAAGGGCTGGGAGTGCGTTCATCGTCCAGAGGTTTCTTCAGTGCAAGAGTTCGTCATTGTGCATAATAGAGAAGGAGGAATCAGCGTAGAGAGGTAGGTGACACCGTTTGGGTTTAAATTCGGATTTATCTCTGTTTAATCGTAAAAGCATGTTTCTATGATATGTAATGTTGTATTTAGTTAGCTAAGCATGTTATAAATACATTAGAATGAGTTTAGACGAGAAAAATCGTGATTTAGAACTGTTTCTGTTCGATTTGGTGAGACCGCCGACCTCGACTGTGCGAGGCGCTCATCGGCGATCTTAGGCGCTGGTTAAATATTCGAGGACGCCGTGGACCGCGGGACGACGGACCGTGGGCGCTCGAAATTGCACTACCGCCGACTGATGACCGCCCGGAGCGATCCTAAGCGATCCCAGGCGCTCTCAGCAGAATTTTCAATTTTTCATAATTTCGAACCTAATTCAATTCTAAACTATTTTTAGACAATTTTAATGATTAATTAAGGTGTTTTAAGACCAAAATAAACTACCTAAATCCCTGTTTTACAGAAAAACAAATTAGGGAGATATTTAGGACATTAGTTGCCAAGTTTTGAAGGTAAACGAGAAATGTGATTTTGGAAAAGCCTAACTACCATTTGACTATCTAAACACTTTTAAATGGCATTATAAATCATAAGACATTATAAAGAGAGTTCATAATCCGCATGACTGAATAATGAAGTGAATGTACAGATATAACCATTATATGCCGCTAGGCACCAACCCTTAGAGAAATATGATACTTTAGGGAATTTTGGAGTCTAGTGGGCATAGCTGGTTATGGATCCATAGTCGTAGCTAGATAGCTGAGGGATATGTCATTTGGGTTGAGTTACTCCTTTATGCGACGCGCTTCCTTTGCAAGTTAGTTTGTCTGGGAAGGTCCTATGTCTGGAGGGACACCCCGGTGAGCCGCTGGTGATTCCCTGTACATGTGGATAAGCAACCACCTCCATGTATTGATTCTGGTGCTGCATGCTGGTGGTACATACCAACTTTGATGGGTACGTGTGCAATAAGTCGGTGACTACGGCTCTTGTCTAAGCTGCGCTGCATGGGGCTTGAGTATCATTAGTAGCATCGCTCCTAAGTCGCACGGTGGTATAGCAATTGGTTGAGAATCATCTCAAAAGGTTTATCTAACTTTGTGAGTCCTACAATGACACTGAAAACATAACACTTGATATGATTACTATTGTGCACGTGCGGGATGCATGTGATTGGGATATTGATTGGATGTGACTGCTTAGTACATCCTGGCAATGCATGGATTATGCTATTGATTTGTATATTGAGATCTTATATTAAAACTTGTTGAAAATCATTTCTAGAACTGTTTATCAAACTGTTTTGTGTCCATGAATAGTATTAATGATTATGCGAGCCTGATTTATCGATGTTGCTTTATCGTGCATGAACTGTTACTTTCCGTATATTAACTGTTTAATCATGCATGTGTTACCTACTGAGATATTCGTATCTCACCCTACTTCTATTCCATTTTTTTCAGCTGATACGCGAGAGGGGGATCTTTTAGACTTCCAGGGAGAGATAGCCGAGTATTCGCCGGAGGATTATTATTATCCAGATCTTGTCTGAGGTGGATTGATGTTATAGACTTAGCATTTTTAATTGGTTTATTATCATTAATTGGATTTGATGTATGAGAGAGACAAGAGAGAGTTAGTAACCAGTTCATTCTACCAGACTTTGATACTATTGATTGATGGTCAAGCTTCATGCTTGTTTGATGATTTTAATCTACACTTCCGCACATACTTGTTTCCGCAACTCTGATAGTTTAATATATGGATTGGATTTACTTTCTTTGGTCTGGTATGTTATTGATGTTGTAATTGATATGGGCCAGTAACACCTCGGATTTGGTTGTTGAACTAAATTCGGGTTGTTACAGTAGCGAATCGGGTTCGGGTCGGGTGCCGGTTTGGACTGACCCGGGTTCGGGGCGTTACAGAGATGGTATCAAAGCAATGGTCCTAACCTTAGACTAGCCAGCTTTAGGGGAATGGGATTGTGAGTACGCTAGATAGAACCCCTAGAATTATTGGATTCTAACAAGTGAAATTGTATTTTGCAGATGGCTGGTAGGGGAAGACGTGCTAGAGTTGATCCTATTGAGGAGGAGCCGCAGGATGTTCCATTACCTCCACCACCTCCAGGGGGTGATATATGGACTGTTGTTGGCACATTGGCAGAGCTTCTTGCCAAGGAGAGAGAGGAGAGATTGAGCCAGCATGGCAATGGCGGGAATGGTGGCAATGGTCACGGAGAGGAGCCTATACACGAGCAGGCCATACATACGGCCAAGGATCTTGAGCAATTCAGGAAATTGGATCCACCTATCTTCAGTGGACAACCAGATCCTATGGAGGCTGAGAGATGGCTGATGCGAGTCGAGTGGATTTTTGAGGCTATGGGATGCCATATGGACCGGAGAGTGCGTTTGGCAGCATTCTTGTTTGAGGGAGAGGCAGTGCACTGGTGGACAGCCAGGAAGAGGCAGGATCCACAGGCTACGTACATGACTTGGGACAGATTCCGAGAGGTCTTCTATGACCAGTATTTTCTGAGGAAGTCCGGCTCAAGAAGGAGCGGGAATTTATGGAGATTACTCAGGGAGGCCAGACGGTGGCTCAGTACGAGGCTAGATTTGCAGCCTTGTCCCGATTTGCACCCCATATGACACAGGATGAGAGGAGGCTGACTTCACATTTTGAGCGGGGTCTGAAGCCTGAGATCAGGAGTATGCTGACAGTACTCTTGTGCACCGAACTGAAGGACGTGATACGTAGAGCCACTAGAGTTGAGAGTGACTTGGAGGCTAGAGCGAGCCAGAGCAGAGCTAGGCCGTCTATGAGGCCGGCAGATCAGAGAGGTTTCCTTAGTGGGAACAAGAGACCCAGAGACTGGACTAGGGCAGAGCCTGCAGGAGGACAGTATAGAGCAGTTCCGAAGGCATGTGTCAGTTGCGGCAGATACCATGTACCTGGACCGTGTGTTGCAGCGCCAGGCACCTGCTACCGATGTGGTAGGCCGGGTCACAGGATCACGGATTGTCGGTTTCCTACTAGTTATCAGCCGTTAGCTGTGCCACGACCGGCATTACCATCGCCAGAGACCGCGCCTGCTTTTCCACAGAGGCCACAGTTCCAGCAACCAGCTCAGAGAGCATCGGTTGGGCAGAAGCCCCAGGGCCGAGGACCAGTTCAGAGAGGAGGCCAGAGGCAGGCAGTACCTGCTCAGCAGCAGCCAGCGAGGGTATATGCAGTGGATGCACATGAGGAGCGTGAGCCCGATCGTGTGGAGGATATTGAGGGTGATCCCGAGGCACCTGAGTTGATTGGAGGTATTCTCTTCATCTGTGGTAGATCAGCATGTGTTCTGTTTGATTCTGGTGCTTCCCATTCTTTTATATCGCCTGCTTGTGCACAACGGATTGGTTTGTCACCCACTGAATTGGATACTGTTTTGTCTGTGCACACACCTTTGGGAGAGTCTACTCGAGTGGAGCATATGTATAGAGACTGTATGATTAGATTGGGTAGATTGGAGTTGTCTGGTGATTTGATTGCCTTAGACATTGGAGGTTTTGATGTGATATTGGGGATGGATTGGCTATGTAGACACCATGTGACGTTGGATTGTTATGCGGGTACAGTGATAGTTAGAGGGCCAGATCAGACCACTCATTGTTTCAAATGTGAGGGGTTGAAGTCTCGGATTGGTCTGGTAGCATCTGTGATAGCAGAGGAGCTTAGGAGTGACACCCTTGTCATCTCCGATGTACCTGTTGTACAGGAGTTTGCGGATGTGTTTCTAGAGGATTTACCTGGATTACCACCTGCTAGAGGAGTAGAGTTCAGGATACAGTTGATGCCTGGTACGGCTCCAGTTTCAAAACCACCCTATAGGCTTGCGAAACCAGAACAGGAGGAACTTAAGAAACAGTTGGATGAGCTCCAGGAAAAAGGTTTCATTAGACCCAGTATGTCTCCGTGGGGCGCTCCAGTTCTATTTGTCCAGAAGAAGGATGGAAGCATGAGGATGTGTATTGATTATAGGCAACTGAATGAAGTCACAGTGAAGAACAAGTATCCGTTGCCTAGGATTGATGACCTATTTGACAAGTTAGGAGGAGCATCATGGTTCTCAAAGATAGACTTGAGGTCAGGATATCATCAGGTGAGAGTAGCAGAGGAGGACATAGAGAAGACAGCTTTTCGTACACGCTATGGGCATTATGAGTTCTTGGTTATGCCTTTTGGGTTGACCAATGCCCCAGCTGTTTTCATGGACCTCATGAACAGGATTTTTCATGCATACTTGGACAGTTTTGTAGTGGTGTTCATTGATGACATCCTAGTATATTCTAAGACCCGAGAAGCACATGAAGGGCATTTGAAGTTAGTATTGTGCACTTTGAGAGACCACAAGTTGTATGGGAAATTTAGCAAGTGTCAGTTTTGGCTAAGGCAAATTTCCTTCTTAGGTCATATTATCTCAGGAGAGGGTATATCTGTGGACCTTGAGAAGGTAAAGGCAGTGGCAGAATGGCCGAGGCTTACTACAGTGACAGAGGTCACACTACAAAAAAGCAGAGCTTTAGCGGCGGGTTTTTAGCGGCGGTAGGCATTTACCGCCGCTAAAAGACCATAATTTCATTTAACCGGCGGAAGACAGTGTTCCGCCGTCGAAACATGTATTTAGCGGTGGTAATATTCTACCGCCGCTAAAAGGGAATGGCGCCAAACCCATTTTTGCGCTAAGGTTTGGCGCGTGTTGTTACCGGCGGTACTACCGCCGGTAATAACAACAATTACCGCGAAAATGGGTTTTTTCGCGGCGGTAAATAGTTACCGCCGCAGAAAGGCCATATGTTCTTTGCACGAGATGGGTTTTGAGCGGCGGTTACTAATTACCGCCGCTGAAAGCCCATATGACCTTTCCGGTGAATGGGTTTTTAGCGGCGGTAACTGATTACCGCCGCGGAAAGCGCATATGACCTTTCCGATGAATGGGTTTTTAGCGGCGGTAATGATATACCGCCGCTAAACGGCCATATGACGCCGCGAGGAATTGGCTTTTAGCGGCGGTAACTAATTACCGCCGCTAAAAGCCAATTGTGATCGCGCGAAATGTGCTTTTAGCGGCGGTAACTAATTACCGCCGCTAAAAGGCTATAAATCCCCAAATCGCGCGATTGGGGTTTTCTTCTCTGCGCGAAAAATCTCTGTTCGATCTCCCGGGGATTGCATCGCCTGCCGTCGTTCGCCTGCCGTCGTTTGCCTGCCGCCGGTCGCCGTTCGCCTGCCGCCGTTCGCCTGCCGCCGGTCGCCCTACGCCGTTCGCCTGCTCGCCGGCGTCACCAAAAATCAGCTCGGTTCGTTCGCTCGGCTGCCACCAGTTGCTCGCCGGCGTTCGTTCTCAGTGAGTGAGCTATCAAATTTTCTGTTTTAGGATATGCCCTCAACGCCACATCCATGAGTGAGCAATAATCATCAAACCCTTAGTTCATTAAGCTTTATGCTAAAATTCGTGGGTAGCTTGCAAATAGTTTTGTCTTAAAAAAATTTTCATGCAAGTTTACAGAGACAACCCTCTATTTTTAAAAACTTTCAATCCATAGAAGCACTACTGGCATGAGAATCTTCAAAGGTTAGTGGTTGGAATTAGGAATGGCACCATGCTCATTGATGATTTATCTGGACTCCAGAAGGTCAAGAGGTAGAGCACAACTTGGGTTGGAAAAAGCACAAGATTTATGGCATTATAAATGATACTACTCATCCAACCAAGGTCCACTCTTAGTTGGTAAAAAAATGCTTGTTCTCTGGTCCCAAATTAGTTTAGCACAGGTTAATTACCGAGACAATTAGGATTGTTAACATGAGAAAATCTCTAGTTGCATCCAACTAAAGGGATTCTTAAATGATTACGTAGCCACGTGCTTTACTGAAAATTCAGAATGAAGCCTCTGCTCTGATCCTCTAAATGGCTGGTAGTAGGGATTCAGAGATCAACAACATGTTGAATCTTAACCATTGAACATAGCATTAGACTTTGGCGCCTCAAGCTCACTCATGTGATTCATGTGCTTAGTTATATAGTAATCCGTTCATAGATAACCTAGCTTTTGGATACTATGTTGCAACAGTTTATGGCCATATAGGCATCTTAACCTACTGTTTTAGAACTCGTTGAATTGGGTGGAATGTCAACAAAGTTCAACTGAATAGGCTGATTTTCAAGGTGGCAACCTTGTAAATAATTTAAGTTTCTTTTTAATGTGACAAACCTGAAAAAATAGAACACTTGTTAAAAAAACTCATTTTATTTCATAACCAAATATCAAAAATTATTTTGCAACACTTAACCCAAATAAATCCGAGAAAAGCCTTGGCAATTATTTATTTGAATGAGTTTAAGGAACTGATTCTTGGCTAAATTAGTAATCTAGATTGAATACTGAATTAACTTCTATTATATAATTGATTTGCTTAATGTCAAGTTATCGAGTTTACTTCCGTAAATTCTCGAATTGAACTGAAATTTGAAATTTATACTGGACTTGGGATCCTAAGTCTCACATATGCTCTAATGGTTTTGTCAAGTGTATCAATAACCATTAGATGTGGTGGATATGGATGTGGATGCTTTTTTTGGATTGTATATGAATGCAATATTTCGACGAATCTTTTCTTTACAGGTTAAACCATTATTATTTTAGACCAATTTGGTCTGGACAACCCTCTATTTTTAGGGGAGATGCTGCCAAAATTTTTAGGGAAGATAAATAATGGTTAAACTATTATTTATCTCTTTAAATTCCTTGTTGTGATATTTTTGTTCTAATGCTGTTCTAGTGTGATTGGGTTTATGATTAGCAGTTCTTTATTCTATTTTTTGGTTAACCTGGTTATTGTTTTTATATTTATTTATCTCATAAAAAAAGTGGGAACAATTCAAATACCCGTCTGAGAGGTTACATGTGTAACTAGGCCCATCATGTTTTGTGTACTTTGAAGATATTGCATCTTCGCAGTAAGTTTGCAATAATTCTTAGTATTTAAATATGAAGGCATAGATTTGCACATGTAACATCTTGGATTGTCATATTGACAGTTTGGGGATATCAAGTATGTTACTTGTTGACATGTGATTTATATATATCTCTACTTATAATTTTGGTTTTATCTCTTTGTTCTTCAAATACGTAGTTTTATTGACTCTACGTCAGAAAACTTTACGTATTTGAAGAACTGCGCAGAGATGCTGCCGAAATTTGTGGAGAAATATATGAATCTTATGACAAACAAGTAATGTATTTGGTATTCCTAAATGGGTAAAACCAAGCATAAATTTTAAAACTAACATAAGTACCGTTTGCTATTAGCTAGATTCATTTATAGGGTATGTTTTGCAGAAAGTAATCTTATTCAAAAGCGACGCGTAAATTCTTTCACAACATACTAATAGATGGATCGAAGGTGGATGAAAAGATCTAGGTATTTATTATGTTAATTTCTTAATGTTTTGATGAAGGGTGTGTATCTATATTTATTAACTAAATAGGTTACGTTTACTATGGATGGAATAGGGCTAGTCAAGATTATCAAGATGGAGTCTTGGGTTTCATCAAATTCGCATGTTCTCGCGGGGCAACTATTAATGGGTTGTTGAAGTGTCCTTGTCCGAAATGTAATAATGTGTTGTATCAAAGTCAAGAAGTCGCATACGAACACATGATTTGCAATGGATTTGATCAAAACTACACAAAATGGTACTATCATGGGGAGGATATTCTCGATTCACAACCCCCCCGTGTTAATCCCATAGTAGATGATGCACAATTTGGACGTGATGAAGTTAGGCTCATGGTTAAAGAAGCTTATGGGGTGCAGGATGAAATGGACGTATCTGCGAGTTCTTCACATAGGCCATCAGATGATACCCCAACTTGTAATAATCCACAGTTTGAGAAACTGTTCCATGATGCTGGAGAAGAGTTATACCCGGGGTGTAAAAGCCACACGAAATTGTCGTTCATTGTTAAACTATTTCATATAAAGTGCCTAAGTGGATGGAGCAATAAGTCATTGACTTTGACGCTTGAGTTGTTGAGAGAGACATTTCCGTTTGTGTCAAAATTGCCAGAAACAAGTTCAAAGGTCAAGACGATGATATCGGACCTGGGTCTTAATTATAACAAAATAGATGCGTGCCCAAATGACTGTATGCTATATTGGAATGAAACTAGTGAAAAACAAAAATGTGATATTTGCGGTACTTCTAGATGGAAATCCGAAGACAGTCATTCCAATAAAAAGGGAAAGAAAAAGGCAGCAAAGATATTAAGGCACTTTCCTTTGAAGCCGCGTCTTCAAAGATTGTATATGTCTTCCAAGATTGCCGATGATATGAGATGGCATGTGGATGGTCGTACTGATGATGATAAGTTAAGGCATCCTGCGGATTCTATGACTTGGAAATATTTTGATGTTATGAATAGCGAGTTCAGTTCTGATCCTCGTAATGTTAGATTGGGCTTAGCATCTGACGGCTTCAATCCATTTAGATCAATGAGTATCACCCACAGCACGTGGCCAGTCATTTTGATTCCATATAACTTGCCACCGTGGTTGTGCATGAAACAACCAAACATGATCCTTTCTTTACTCATACCAGGGCCGAAGGGGCCGGGAAATGATATTGATGTGTACTTGCGCCCCCTTATAGAAGAGTTAAAAGACCTATGGGGTTCTGGGGTTGAGACATATGATGCGTCAAGAAAGGAGGTCTTCACTTTGCGTGCAGGGTTAATTTGGACGATTAGTGATTTCCCTGGGTATGCTATGCTTTCGGGTTGGAGCACTAAAGGGAAACTTGCATGCCCTTCTTGTCATAAAGACACGTGTTCTAAGTATTTGCGTCATAGCCGGAAGCACTGTTATATGGGTCATCGTCGATTCCTACCTCTTGATCATAAGTTTCGAAAGCAGAAACAATCCTTCGATGGTACCACAGAGACAAGGGAAGCTCCAATAGGATTAATCGGGTGGGATATTGTTGATCACTTAAGGGACAGTTCACATGTATTCGGGAAGCATACCAGTAAGAAGTACTCTAAGAACACTGGTAAAGGAGCGATGCCCTTTAATTGGAAGAAAAAGAGCATATTTTTTGAATTGCCATATTGGAGGGATATTATGTTGAAACACAATTTGGACGTGATGCATATTGAGAAGAATGTTTGTGATAGTATACTTGGTACATTGTTAAATATTGATGGAAAAACGAAGGACAACTTTAAGGCGCGCTTGGATTTGGTTGACATGGGTATTAGACACGCACTTCATCCACAGATGTTACCAGATAGAAAGAAAGCATGTTTGCCGGCTGCATGCTTCTCACTAGACAAACGGGAACAAGATATATTTTGCAAAGTGCTGAAAAGTATAAAGGTTCCAGATGGTTATTCATCCAACATTGCTAAACGGGTGAGTAGTAAAGAACGGAAGACATTTGGTCTTAAAAGTCATGATTTCCATGTGTTGCTGCATCAACTATTGCCTCTTGCTATTCGGAAAGTGTTGCCGAAGAATGTAGCATCCGTATTGATAGAGTTGAGCAACTTTTTTCATCAATTGTGCTCCAAAGTTTGTGAAGTTGATGACTTGAAGCGCCTTCAAGATAGTATTGCACAAGTATTATGCCAGATGGAGAGGATTTTCCCCCCATCGTTCTTTGATATTATGGTGCATTTGCCAATTCACTTAGCAAATGAAGCTATGGAAGGGGGGCCTGTCCAATATCGTTGGATGTATCCAATTGAAAGGTACGTATTACAACAGTCTTATTAAATGTGTTTCCTTGTATTTCGCCGTCGAATCATATTGATTATCAAGATTTTTTGTTTTTCATAATAGGTACTTGTACACCCTAAAGTCATATGTGCGCAATCGAGCACAACCGGAGGGGTCAATTGCAGAAGGGTATATTGCGGAAGAATGTATGATATTCTGTTCCCGATACTTACCTAACGTAGAATCAAAAACTAATCGGCCGCAAAGAAACTATGATGAAACTGCAATTGGAAGTGCCCAACCATATAAATTATCCAATATTGAGTGGGCACAAGCGCATCGTTATGTGCTTTTCAATGACGATAGGGTTGCAAGTTTTCGAATGTAAGAAGTTACTTACTTACCTCATCCATTTGTTTCTATATTACAATATTTTCATATTCTTTGAATTAATCATTGTATTTTACATTACAGGCGTCATCTAAGCCTTCTTAAGATGTTAACTCCAAGGGCAAGGGAACATGACATACAAAAGAAACATAATAATGAATTCATGCAGTGGTTTAAAGAACATGTAAGACACATTGTTTCATTTATAGAGTTTTAGCTCCACATGTGTTGTTTAATATTGCATTTCTTAACCTACTTGCCCCTTTATTTATAGGCCGAGACACTAAAAGCATCAAATAGTGCCGTCACCGACGACATTATGTTGTTGTCACAGGGGCCACAATCAATGGCAAAAAAATTCAAGGGATACATAAGTAATGGATATCGTTTTTGCACGATAGAGAAAGAGAAATCCTCAAAAAGTCAGAATAGCGGTGTTGTGGTAAAAGCAAGCACTACTAGCTACGCTAGTACGAAAGATAAAAATCCAATAACAAGTTATATGTCTTTTTACGGGCGTCTGACTGATGTGGTCGAATTGGCATATTCAGAGCAGCTTAGACATGTACTGTTTAAGTGTGATTGGGTTGATATCATGACACAAGGAAGAGGCATTAAGACAGATGAGTTAGGATTTACACTTGTGAACTTCAAACGGTTATTATATACTGGTCAACATGTCATGGATGATCCGTTTGTGTTCGCATCTCAAGCTGAACAAGTTTTCTTTGTGGTGGATCCAATCGATGAAGAGTGGAATGTTGTTGTGAAGACTAAGCCAAGGGACTTGTTTGAATTGATCACGAATGATGATCAACCCATTGATTGCGAGCCATATGCTACCCAACTTGTAACAAATAATGAAGAAGAGGTTGATGGGTTGAGTTGGGCAAGGGAAGACGTACCTGGCACAACAGTTGATGCTCACTCTCATACGAGTACAGAACAGCTCGCATCTCCTAGTGATCCCGTTCATGACGAACAGGGATCGGATTCTGATGATGACCATGAATGAATTGTATTTGAATTGTAGTGATCATGTTCATTCTCATTTTTTGTCTTGAATACGACACACTATTTTCTTCTATTAAACTAACTAACAAACAATAGCCGTTTATGATGAATCAGATTGTTATTGACTTGTATGATTTTATTTTCTACAGCATATATTGTATTTTATTAGATGGCAGAGGGTGGACCAGCTAGGAGGGGTAGAGGTCCTACTAGATGCCTTGATATACTAAAACTTCGACCTGGAGAAAAGTTGAACATCGATATAGATGAATTGGGGCAGCCAATTGGACCAAATGCCTCCAAATTGGCTAGTTTTTGTGGGACACTGGCACGCGATGGACGTGTTATACCCTTGAATCGCTTTGGCTGGCGAGAAGTCACAGATAGGGAGAAGGACCGAGCGTGGTCACTTGTAAAGGTAAATAATCTAAATTTTAATGTAGTTCATTGCTCAAAATGTCCACATATTTAGCTAATTGGTATTAACTTTTAAATTTCAATTTGTTATGCACCGTAGGAAAAATTCGAGGTTGAAGAGAGGTTGCGTGATGTTATCCTACAATCAATAAATAAAAAATGGAGGGACTATAAGTCCGATTTGAAGCAGAACCATTATGATCCATACGAAACAAATGCTGAACGTATAAATCATCGCCCACCAGATGTGGTAGAGGATCAATGGGCAATTATAGTAGAGTACTGGAACTCACAAAATGCCCAGGTAATTTGTTAATTAGTTAATATGTCTCATAAAGCTACTGCATCCTTGTTTATTGACTTTGTATGATTATATTTTGCAGAACTTGTCAGCAAGGAATAAAACTAATCGTGCCAACCAGACCCTTAATCATACAGCTGGGACAAAGAGCTTTGCCAGGGTCAGAAACGAACAGGTATAACAAATGGCCATTTATGAATGTCTTGATATACTATTATAAATCTAGTCACCTCATCAACTTGATGATCGGTTTTCATAGTGTACGATCTTATTTTATTGCTTTCTTATCTCTTCTAAGTTGTATAGTAGCTTTTCAATTTTCTTGTATGATAAGATGTGATATTTATGTGAATGTGGATTGTATATGAATGCTACGTTTTGCATTCTTTTTTGTTTTTCAGGTTGAATGGCTTTATTTTAGACCAATTTGGTCTGGACAACCCTCTATTTTTAGGGGAGATGCCGTCGAAATTTTTATTATTTTTTCTTTATTTATCTCTACATGTGTTCTTTGTTTTTATTGCATCTTCATCTTTTTAATCTGGTCAATTGTATTAATTTCTGCTTGTGGATGTTTAAATGATTTATGATCAATTAACACCATATTTTTTCATTAGGGATTGGCGGGCCGTGCTGAGACTTTTATAAAAACGCATACTCGAAAAGATGGCACGCCAATCAATGATGAAGCAGCCGACAAGATAG
Source organism: Buxus sempervirens (assembly GCA_947561395.2). Lineage (NCBI taxonomy): Eukaryota > Viridiplantae > Streptophyta > Magnoliopsida > Buxales > Buxaceae > Buxus > Buxus sempervirens. Next base: position 26,461,230 of record OX387185.1, on the reverse strand, counting down.
TAAGTTATTTCCTCTTATTGTAGGTATACTTGTAGCATACGAATAACTTTATTAGCATCTATTTTGATAACTCAATGATTGCATAAATATTTTTTTCAGGATCAAATGCGAACTATCATAGAACAAGGCACGCCAGATTCGACAGCCCGAGATGATGTATATACTCAAGTCATGGGGCATGACACACATGGCAGGGTGCGGTGTTGTGGGTTAGGCCACACGCCCACTAGGCTGTGGGGTGGTAGTGCATCCTCGAGTACGTCATCTCGGTATGTCGATATGGATGAATTTAATAGGATGCGAGAACAATTACAACGTACAGAGGAGCGGCTAGAAGAAGAGATGCAACAACGACAAACAATTGAAGCAACTGTTGCACAGCATACCAGAGAATTTGAAGAATTTAGAAACTTTATGATGAATAAACGTCAAACACAGGTATTATATAAATACCTTACAAAAATACATATAGCACAAATTCATATCATCTTTATATTTAAATACCACACTTAATGATCTTTCTTACAATTTATAGTCTCCTGGCGAAACTTCTGCAAATGATAGTCCTCCTCGGGATTTTAGCTAGACAGACATGTATTCTTATTATTTGAGGTGAGTAACACAAGATAGCTTCGGTTCTATATATATATATTAAATTTTTTTGGCTAAATTGATTTGTCTACTTATAATTTTACTGACGCATGATTCATTGTTATTTTCATGCAGGGCTATTAAATTGATACCAGTTGCAATTTCACTTGTTAACGGAAACCATTAATTTACTGTTCTTTAGTTTAATTTATATGACATGAATGTTCAGAGTATTTTAATTTTATTAGAATTTCTTTTAATTCACTTTCTTTTTTGTAATTGTTTTGTTCTATTTGTTATACAATTTGCTACGAAATGAGATGTTTTACAGGTATTTTACAGGATTTTATAGGATTTTCGATACACCTAATTATAGTTTTTGTATATGCAGGTAATGGCTTTTAGCGGTGGTAATTAGGTTTTAAGCGGCGGTAATTACCGCCGCTTAAAACCACAGTCGCTTTCCCTATCCAAATTATTAGCGGCGGTACCTACCGCCGCTAAAGGAATATAAAAAGCACGTGAGTATATTAGCGGCGGTAAGTACCGCCCCTAATGGAAGGTATTACCGGCGGTATATGTTACCGCCGTTAAACATTTCATATTAAGCGGCGGTAATACCCGCCGGTAAAAAGGAAATTTAACGGCGGTAATTACCGCCGTTAAACTCCCGCCGCCGATTAATCCGAAATAGCGGCGGTAATATTGCTACCGCCGTTGCTATCGTCGCTGATTCGTTTAGCGGCTCGATATTCAGCGGCGGGAGGATTTACCGCCGTTAAAGTTTTAACGGCGGTAATTTGACCTTTACCGGCGGGAAGCTACCGCCGGTAAAAATCGACTTTTTTGTAGTGTCAGAAGTTTCCTTGGTATGGCAGGTTACTACAGGAGATTCATCGCTGGATTTTCACGTATAGCTGCACCCTTGTCTAATCTAACCAAGAAGGCAGTGAAATTCCAATGGGATGAGAAATGTGAGCAGAGTTTTCAGGAATTGAAGCAGAGATTGACTACTGCACCAGTTTTGATTGTGCCATCCATGGATGAGGCATTTGCGGTGTATTGTGATGCTTCTAGGATAGGCTTGGGGTGTGTACTGATGCAGCAAGGTAGAGTTATAGCGTATGCTTCGAGATTGTTGAGGCCGCATGAGAAGAACTACCCTACCCACGATTTGGAGCTTGCAGCCATAGTCTTTGCATTGAAGCTATGGAGGCATTACCTTTATGGAGTAGAGTTTGAGATCTTTTCTGATCATAAGAGCTTGAGATATCTGTTTTCACAGAAAGACCTGAATATGAGGCAGCGAAGGTGGATGGATTTGCTAAAGGAAATCTATTGGTGGTCAGGAATGAAGAGAGAGATTGCAGAGTATGTGGCAAAGTGTTTGATATGCCAGCAAGTGAAGGCCGAGCATCGGAAACCACCTGGTTTACTTCAGTCACTTCCTATTCCAGAGTGGAAGTGGGAGCATGTAACTATGGATTTTGTATCTGGATTACCACTGACAGCAAAGAAGGAAGATGCTATTTGGGTTGTAGTGGATAGACTGACTAAGTCCGCACATTTCTTGCCTATGAGCACTTCATAGCCGTTGAAGTCTTTAGCTGAGTTATATGTCAAGGAGATAGTGAGACTTCATGGAGTGCCAGTTTCTATAGTGTCTGACAGAGATGCACGATTCACAGCACGTTTTTGGCTTGCATTTCAGGCAGCTTTGGGGACTAAGCTTAATTTCTGCACTAGTTATCATCCTCAGACAGATGGTCAGTCTGAGCGTACCATTCAGACTTTGGAAGACATGTTGAGATGCTGTGTTATGGATTGGGGAGGCAGTTGGAATCAGCACCTACCATTGGTGGAGTTTGCATATAATAACAGCTATCAGGCGAGTATTCAGATGGCACCATTCGAGGCACTTTATGGCAGACCGTGTAGATCCCCAGTGTGCTGGGGGGAAGTTGGTGAAAGACAACTCATTGGGCCCCAGATTGTACAAGATAGCATCGAGAAGGTGAATCAGATTAGGCGAAACATGCTTACAGGCCAGAGTCGTCAGAAGAGTTATGCAGATACCAGAAGAAGAGATTTGCATTTTGAAGTTGGTGATTGGGTATTTCTGAAGATATCACCATCTCGTGGAATCAAGAGATTTGGAAAGAAAGGCAAATTGGCTCCAAGATATATAGGTCCGTTTGAGATTAAGGGTACAGTGGGACCATTAGCATACAGATTGGCTTTACCTACACAACTGGAAGGAGTTCATGACGTATTCCATGTTTCTATGTTGAGGAAGTACGTGCATGACCCTACTCATATCATTCAGCATGAGCCAATAGTAGTGCGAGGGGACTTGACTTACGAGGAGCATCCAGTTGAGATTTTGGACAGGAAGGAACAGGTTCTTCGTACTAAAGTGATACCACTTGTGAAAGTACTTTGGCAAAATCACACGACTGAGGAAGCTACTTGGGAATTGGAATCAGAAATGCAGAGGAAGTATCCCAACTTATTTCCAGAACCGCAAGGTAAATTTCGAGAACGAAATTTTCTTTAAGGAGGGGAGGATGTAAAACCCCGAATTTCCCTTAAATAATAAATTAAATTAGTAAATAATATTACCCAGAGTTATAATTGATAGAACCATTTTAATATTGTAGGGGGTGATCAACTTAGCGGAGATCCAGAAGTAGACGCAGATCTGACCGTCCGATCGTGAGATATCGAGGTATGTATTCTGAGTGGGCAAGGTGTATAGAAGAGTTGCATGGGAGATGCATAGGATCAGGGGGTATAAATATGTATAAAGAATTAACCTAATTCATATACGTGTATTGTCGCTCGTATTGAAGAGCCGCAAGCGACGAATTGTTCAAGCGACCAAGGGAAGAAGAAGGAGAAGAAGAAGGAAGGGCTGGGCGTGCGTTCATCGTCCAGAGGTTTCTTCAGTGCAAGAGTTCGTCATTGTGCATAATAGAGAAGGAGGAATCAGCGTAGAGAGGTAGGTGACACCGTTTGGGTTTAAATTCGGATTTATCTCTGTTTAATCGTAAAAGCATGTTTCTATGATATGTAATGTTGTATTTAGTTAGCTAAGCATGTTATAAATACATTAGAATGAGTTTAGACGAGAATTTAGAACTGTTTCTGTTCGATTTGGTGAGACCGCCGACCTCGACTGTGCGAGGCGCTCATCGGCGATCTTAGGCGCTGGTTAAATATTCGAGGACGCCGTGGACCGCGGGACGACGGACCGTGGGCGCTCGAAATTGCACTACCGCCGACTGATGACCGCCCGGAGCGATCCTGAGCGATCCCAGGCGCTCTCAGCAGAATTTTCAATTTTTCATAATTTCGAACCTAATTCAATTCTAAACTATTTTTAGACAATTTTAATGATTAATTAAGGTGTTTTAAGACCAAAATAAACTACCTAAATCCCTGTTTTACAGAAAAACAAATTAGGGAGATATTTAGGACATTAGTTGCCAAGTTTTGAAGGTAAACGAGAAATGTGATTTTGGAAAAGCCTAACTACCATTTGACTATCTAAACACTTTTAAATGGCATTATAAATCATAAGACATTATAAAGAGAGTTCATAATCCGCATGACTGAATAATGAAGTGAATGTACAGATATAACCATTATATGCCGCTAGGCACCAACCCTTAGAGAAATATGATACTTTAGGGAATTTTGGAGTCTAGTGGGCATAGCTGGTTATGGATCCATAGTCGTAGCTAGATAGCTGAGGGATATGTCATTTGGGTTGAGTTACTCCTTTATGCGACGCGCTTCCTTTGCAAGTTAGTTTGTCTGGGAAGGTCCTATGTCTGGAGGGACACCCCGGTGAGCCGCTGGTGATTCCCTGTACATGTGGATAAGCAACCACCTCCATGTATTGATTCTGGTGCTGCATGCTGGTGGTACATACCAACTTTGATGGGTACGTGTGCAATAAGTCGGTGACTACGGCTCTTGTCTAAGCTGCGCTGCATGGGGCTTGAGTATCATTAGTAGCATCGCTCCTAAGTCGCACGGTGGTATAGCAATTGGTTGAGAATCATCTCAAAAGGTTTATCTAACTTTGTGAGTCCTACAATGACACTGAAAACATAACACTTGATATGATTACTATTGTGCACGTGCGGGATGCATGTGATTGGGATATTGATTGGATGTGACTGCTTAGTACATCCTGGCAATGCATGGATTATGCTATTGATTTGTATATTGAGATCTTATATTAAAACTTGTTGAAAATCATTTCTAGAACTGTTTATCAAACTGTTTTGTGTCCATGAATAGTATTAATGATTATGCGAGCCTGATTTATCGATGTTGCTTTATCGTGCATGAACTGTTACTTTCCGTATATTAACTGTTTAATCATGCATGTGTTACCTACTGAGATATTCGTATCTCACCCTACTTCTATTCCATTTTTTTCAGCTGATACGCGAGAGGGGGATCTTTTAGACTTCCAGGAAGAGATAGCCGAGTATTCGCCGGAGGATTATTATTATCCAGATCTTGTCTGAGGTGGATTGATGTTATAGACTTAGCATTTTTAATTGGTTTATTATCATTAATTGGATTTGATGTATGAGAGAGACAAGAGAGAGTTAGTAACCAGTTCATTCTACCAGACTTTGATACTATTGATTGATGGTCAAGCTTCATGCTTGTTTGATGATTTTAATCTACACTTCCGCACATACTTGTTTCCGCAACTCTGATAGTTTAATATATGGATTGGATTTACTTTCTTTGGTCTGGTATGTTATTGATGTTGTAATTGATATGGGCCAGTAACACCTCGGATTTGGTTGTTGAACTAAATTCGGGTTGTTACAGTAGCGAATCGGGTTCGGGTCGGGTGCCGGTTTGGACTGACCCGGGTTCGGGGCGTTACATGGTATCGGTAAAAGAAATATTTCACAATTTAAATTTCTGATTTGTACATTATGTTCCCTCGAATTTTATGGATATGGGGTTTGAGATGCATTCGTATTGGATTGTGTAAAATTATTAATTAGTAAGTGGTTAAAATATTTTATATGATGTCGTAAACTAAATGCTCTTACGTGCTGATGAGTGATTTATAGAAACAGCACCAATCGCATGAAAAAGAAACCATGTTTGGAGTTCTCTTGATTGGTTTTGTGAATGATGTTTTATGGATTATTGATGAATGGAAATAAGGGAATAGATGGGTTGTTCTATTGGTGAGGCCAATTTGGTGTTTGATCAACACAATAAGAAGATAAAATAGTAGTTGGGTTCTGTTGTTTGCAACTGCAAGAGAGAAAAGATTTCAGAAGTACATGAAGAGGTTAATTGTTGCGGTAGAGAGAGAGGGTTGGGTTTGTTCGTGTGGGTTAGAGAAGAAAGATTGATTAAAGGACAAAATGCTGGAGCAATGGGGATTGAGTTGGTTTTTGGTTTTCGGAAGAGAGAGAAAAACCAAAATGTGGGGAAAGAAAAAAGGGGAAGAAAGAGAGAGAGAGAGAGAAAGGAAAAAAATAAAGAAAAGAGAAGAAGAGGGGAAGTTAGAGAAAGAGAGAGAGAAAGAAGAATAGAATGATTATTTTTTTATGATTATTAAATGATTATCAAACGATTATTTTTATGATTATTAAATGATTATTTTTTATGATTGTTGGCTGTCCACTTTCTCTCATGGAAGAGAGGACAAGGGTTATTAAATAACTATTTTCTTATAATTATTTAAACAAGGGTTATTAAATAATTATTTTTTTATTGTGGAACCATAGATTAATTGGTTCTTTCTTTTTATACATTTGAGGTTTGTGTTTGTAAAAGAATTCACATTGTTGTGAATAATTATAAATTGGTGTATCTGCATAATTATAATGTAAATTTAGGTATGTTGAGTGGTGTTGGTTGCTGAATTGACATTATAAAGTTGGTACTTGGGTTACACACCTAAATATTTGTATCTGTGTAATGTGGATAGATTATTTCTTGAAGCACATATATGTTACATAGAATGTAGAATGGGAAGTTCATTTTATGATATACTTGTGAACTCTATGATCATATTAAGAATCCTATTAATGGAATAACATTAAATAGACTGGCATGCTTTAGCATGGGTATACCTAGCATGATATTAAATCGCTGGATGATTGACAGACACATTGGAGGTGGTCAATATTTTACCTAATCCATGGTGTTCTGGAAAAGGGTGAGTTGAGTACTCTACCCTAGACAATTAATGTGATCGGTTCCCTACATGGTAGTCACAACTACTTCGAAGGTTGGAATTCCTGGAGTTTGAGTCCCTTAAATTAAAAGAGTCGGGGACCAAGGAGCCCCGTGGGTTGCAATACCCTAAACCCCATATGAGTACTCATGGGAATACGGGAAAGTCTGATCCCTGCTAATTGCTAAAGTGGGATCCAAGGGCGTTTGATCCTAGCCATAAGTTGGATCGCTCTAGCAGCGTGCTTGACTGTAAGACCATCTAGATTTGATTGGGGAACCGGGTCATGTTAATTGGTTATAATTGTTATTAATTTAAAAAGGGATGATTGATGGAAACAAGCTACAAAACCCTTTTATATTCCAGTTTACTTGCATGCTATTGCATTTGCTTGCTTGCATGTTCATAATCTTGCTTGATTATTATTTTTCTTAAATTTCTAAAATTATTGTTACATCTCTTGTATCTGGTTACATTATTGTTAAATCGTGTTTCTGTTTAAACTATTCTTTTAGTCTTACGTCTAGTAGAAAAGCATGTTCACACATTAGTAAAAAATAAATAAGTTAGTATGCTATTGGTTATGAACAAAACCATAGGGAAAACATAACATGGTTATTTTTATAAATATATATTAATATTGTGTGTATTTATATTAAGGTAAAGAGATGTAGTGTATTTAATCATATCAGGTAAATTAGCCCTACTTATTGTGTTTGTGAAAACTCACCCATTTCCATTTTGCAGGAAATAACCAGAATCAGGGAAATGGAAGAAAGTGAGACATGGAAATTCATGATAGTGTTTTAGGAACATTGAGAACTATTTATAATTTAATATTAGTTTTTTTTATATGGTTGTGTAAACTGTGACATTGGTATTAGATTTATGTTATTTCATCTTTTAGAATGTGGTTTATGTAAACATTAAAAATTTTAATTTCCGCTGTACTCTGGATTGGATTTTTATATATAAATACAGTCTTTGTGTTGGAATGTGTGAATTTTGGTTTCGCTTACGAGAGGGTCACCTTCGGTCCTATGCATGTATAGTCCTACACAGTGTATGGATTTCGGGGCGTGACACCCTTGCCACTCTTTTTCATAGCCAAGCACATTTTTATTCACAAACCAAGGTATAATGAAAAGACCATATTTGAAGTGAGCATAGGTAAATAAAGTAATAACCTAACCTAAACATGCTCATGTTAACCATACATCCATACAAAACATCAAACAAGCCTATGGACATGATATCATATTATACAAAGAGGCAATCCACCATGCTTGAACATGCTGCAAAATTTCAAAACCTATACCAAATATTCAGATTTCACGTTCATCCTATTATGATCAAAACATGACATTGAAAATCTATATTAAAACATGCTATCATAAAAATACAGCAATTGAGCATTATTTGGCAAAACAAACCCCTTACACATGTTTCTAGCAACAATCCTATAAATCAAATTTAAACATGTTTCTACCCCCATGAGTTTTTAACCAATAATTCAAATTACAACACATCAAACATGCTTAATAACACAAAACAGCAAGCAATCTAAATAGAAACAAAACATGAACAAATACACAAATCAAGGCTCAAATCCACTATGTCCCCAGCGGAGTCGCTAGTTGTGAGACATGGGAAAAATCAATTGAATAACTTCCTAAATCATCACACGGGCTCAATAAAAATCAAGGAGTCGCCACCATTCAATTTTAGGGTGTGAATGGACACCAAAATAATCAAATTAAATAAATAAATAAAACAAAATTAGAGTAAAAATAACTCTAATTAAAAAATAAACCAGAGATGGGTAAGGAGATTAGGTTATAAATAGGGGAAGGTGTTAGGCACCTCTATTCATCCACACAAGGTGGTTGCCAAGTATTGTTCATGTTTTGAAAAAGGCTTGCTAATAAAAACCAAATCAAAAGTAAAAGAAAAAAGAATAAAAGATGTATGGCTTTTTCCATATGAATGATCCAATTAATTTTGGATCCTTCTTATGAATACATCATTTCTAGGGTTTCATGATTGAGTAAAATCAAGATAAAGAAAACAAACCTAAAGTAAAAACTTCAAAATCTAGCTTCAAGTTAAATCCTTGAAATATAGGAATTACATAATAATAAAAAATAAAAATAAAAATTTATTTTTACAAAATATTGAAGAAGTGAACCTGAACAATCAAGGGTACAGATCTGATCCAGATTTCTCATTAATTAAGAGATCTAAACCAAATACACCCATGTTGATGAAAAACATCAAAAGGGGGAGAGTGTAAACCATAGAGTCTTCTCTCAAAATTGAAAATAAACCAAAACTCACCTCATGAAATTGAAGAATGTATCAAAACCATCTAGGGTACAGATTTGGTCCAGGTTTCTCATTAATTAAGAGATCTGAACCGGATACACCCACATTGATGAAAAACATCAAAAAGGGAGAGTTTAGACTATAGGGTCTTCTTTCAAAAATCAAAACAATTCCAAAATCATCTCATAATATTGAAGAATAAATCAAAACCATCTAAGGTACAAATCTGGTCCAGGTTTCTCATTAATTAAGAGATCTGAACCGGATACACCTACATTGATGGAAAAACATCAAAAAGGAAGAGTTTAGACCATAGGGTCTTCTCTCAAAAATCAAAACAACTCCAAAATCACCTCATGAAACCCTAGAGGTTACTTTAAGGCTTCTGATTTCAGATCTACCATATTGACCATGGCAGATCCAAGCTCCTAGCCTAATGATTAAAAAAGAACATAAAAAGGGAGAAAACAATGTGAAAAAACAAAACTCTAGGAGGAAAATGAGATCTAATGCTATGAACAGCATAGATCCATGGTATTCCTCCATATTTCATCAATAAGCAATCACACAACCTAAACAAAATATTAAAACTACACATTTCTAAGATTACAATACATGGGGGTCTGCCCTACAGATCCATTCCTGTCTTCCTTTCCCCTAGAATTATCTTCACGTTTTAGGCTAGAGAAGATACTTAAGGTACTTGGATTTAGGTTTGGGGTTGCAATCATACACAGGCTTTATTCTACAGAAAGGGAGAAGATCAGAATAATCCTAGAAATTAAAACGAGAAAATAAAAGGGGAGAGAGGCTTACCTGGACTTGAGAAAGCAGAGAGGTAGGGGTTCTCTTCTTCACTTGGAGCTCTTCTAATTTTCAATCCTCAGCCATTTGCTTGAGGAGAGGCCCTCTATATATAGGCAAGAGCAAGGGCATGGGTGGTCACAAGGGTAACCCAAAATAAGGTTCTAGAATGTTCCAACTAGGCTTTGAAAGTTGAGTTGGGGTAAATTTGAGAACTAACAAAGGGTAAAACGGGGAGGACGCACCTCCTAGAGAGAGGTAAGAGTTTAAATAAGGCTCAAAAATTGAATATTTACGAAAACGCCCAAAAACACGCGTGACCGCATTTGAATTGCGATCAAGCCTTTCAATGCTGTCATGTAATGTCGGCATTTTCAATGCGGTAACGCAATGTCTGCAGATCAAATGCGGTTAAGGCATGTCCGGGCAGCACAGGTTTGACCAATTTTTCACCTTTTTTGATTTGTTTCAAATCCCAATTAAATATTTTTCTTTATTTTCTCATCTTATAGTGCAATTTGGGGTGTCTACAATACCCAAATTATTTATGAAAATCCAACTAATGTTTAAGCCAGTGCAGACACTCTCAAAATACCCCAATCTAGTTGGTACATGAGTTGGAATCCCTCAAAAATCATTTTAGAATCAAATTCTAGGTTAAATACTCAATTCCTGAAATTTGATATAGGGCGCTCGAGTGTTGATGGGTGGTATGTCAGGCGCTCGTAGAAACTTCAATTCAAGTTTTGGTTGCTCACAATGGCGCTCGAGCCACATCTCGGGTTTTCGGTCTAATCACAATTTCTAGGTTTCAGGTTCTAATTTTCTAAAAATAAACACAGGTGTAAGCACCCAAATTTTGATCAAACCAAATAAAAGAGAAAAAATGTGATAAAAGACAGCAGAAAAGTCAAACCCTGAGGGGTCAAAATTTGACCTTTTGATCAAGTGATAATTGGCCACCGTGCTCTATACCATTGGATAGGGAATCTCGACACGGTTCCAACGCAACTGAGTTTGCTGGGATCGGAGTCCGGATGAAGGTTCTGTGGGCCGGTCAAACTTGAGGATGAGCCAAAAGTTGACTTTTCCTCGAACCCTGTGCCAAGTGCGTAGCCCTATGTCATTGGATAAAGGGCTCCGATACGAGTCTAACGCAATTGAGTTTGCTCAAATCGGAGTTCGGATGAAGGAGATATGAGCTGTCGAAGTTTCCGAGCAGCAAAACCAGAAACTGCACACGTGGCGCAGGAACTGCCCACGTGGCGGCCAACGCAGCAAAATATCTCAGGGACTAAATCTTAAATATCAAAAATTCGTACGGGGGCGATCCGTAGATATCCAAAAGTGTCAAATCGGTCAAATCGGTCGAATCGGTCAAGTCGAAGGGCAAATCTGTAATTTTTTGATTTGTATCCAGTCACATATACCGGATACACGTACCCTTGTGTATATCCGGACTTGAAGGCCGGATACAGAGATTTTCTCGTGCAAGATCGCCCGACAGATTCGCGGTGGCATTAAATTTTGAAATGATTATGTTTGTATCCGGCATTAAGTGCCAGATATAAAGAAAGCTCTGTGTATCCGGTCATGAAGACCGGATATGAATAAGCCTCAGTGTATCCGGCCTGAGTTGCCGGATACATTAATGTGTCTATAAATAGAGAACAGCAGCTCATTTCCGGGGGTTGGCTCCTTTTGGGTTGATTCCACCTTTCCTCCCCCAGACCACCTGCTCCGAAACCCTTCCCTTTTGGCCTCTCTTGACTCCCCAAACCCTCCAAGCCTTAATTCAAAGCTCTCCTACTCTCTCCTTCCTTCTTCTTCTCCATTTTCACCTCACCAAGAAGGAGGGTACCCGCTGTTGGTGTGCAAAGGGAAGGCTCCAGCACCTGTTCTGGCTTCAAGGAGAGGACCGCACACTTCAAAAGGGCTTTAAAACCCCAAGGTATGGTTCCTTGGCGTATTTTATTCCACATATATTAAAAAGAGATTTTTCTATCAAAGTTCTTTGAGTTTTGCCTCTACCAAGGACATATCTACTTTAGTTAATATTTGCATGTGTTTCCTTCCATCTCTTGGAAGCATGGTGGTCTCCCAGGGTAATGGAGGCCCCATGCACGACCCTAGGGGAGAGTGGGAGGTTATTGCTTCATTTTTTGCCATTGTCTTAGCATATGTATATGTTTGTTTTAAAAGGGGAGCTTGTTCCCTTATGCCATCTGTTGTACCCCTAAGTAACCCCTTTTTCTCATCCCTTCTTGCTGGTTTGCTCTCTTGCTAAAAGTAAGTGGTTGTTTTTGAGCCTGATTAGTGGTAAGTGTATGCGTGTGCATGTTGGCATGTGTAGAAATTAGGAAGCTTGTTTTGAGTACATGCTATTGTCTAGTTTATGTAATCCAGTCATTTGCTGTTTTGTGATGAAGGAAGAACCAAGGTAGGGGCACTTAAGCCCCCACCTTATTGCTGTAAAAACCCCAAGAGGAATGAGGGATAAACCCGGATCCCTTTCCTTTGTCTTGCATGAACCCAAAGTCCCCAAAGGAGATCGGGAGATGAGGTGATTCCCCATCTCCAGAACCAACGTGGGCTCACACAGGAGCCCACATGATCACTGGAACATCCCAAGAGGCATAAAAACCCAACCCCACTGCCGAAATCAAAAAAACAGCTTCTGTGTGCTGATCCGGCAACTTAGGCCGGATCAACATAAGGCCATGTGTAGCCGGCTATAGATACCGGATACACAGAAGCCCATGTGTAGCCGGCAATAGACGCCGGATACACAGAGACCTGTGTGTAACCGGCATCTCAGGCCGGCTACACTACCAGAATTCATTTTTTGTTATTTTTGCTGATCTTGTGTATTTTTTGGTTTGTTTGATCAACTCCGGGAGAACCAGTAGGGTTTCCGGGTCACCCGGAAACCCAAGATGGGCCATGGACCAACCCGGTCCAGCTTGATTCTCGGTGGGCCTTCCAACGGGGCCCACCAAGCCCGACAAACCTATTGTGCTTAAATAAGATAATTAAAAGAATTGAGTGGGCCAGACCCTGTGAGGCCCATCAAAGCCCAGCTGGGGCAACATGCATGTTTAGATCTAGGTGTGGTCTGGCCGAGACCATGGGCTAGGGCCTTTCGGGCCCGCCAACCGAACCGAGTTAGGGTACAGGCCCTAAACTCCAAGGAACTGGGCTTCCAAAACCCAAAGCCTGGATCATGGGCCCCAAGCCCAATGACCAGCCCACTTCGGCAAACCCATGAAGATAAAAGATGAAAAATCACTTGGCAAGAAACTGTGGGGCCCACTCAAGGGCCCACAAAGCAATCCCGGCCCACTTTTTGGCATGAAATCCATTTAAATAATCCAACTTAAACCCTAAAGTAAAATCAATTCATTTGAACCAAAGCCCAAAGGGCCTCTCAGGCTAGACTGAGGCCCACAAGGGACACGTGGGCTCGACCAAGCCCACCAAAGAATCCGCGGGCCTTCCAACGGGGCCCGCCCAATCAGATTCACTTCGTTCAGTAATAAGAAGATAAAATCAAGTGAAGGGACCCACACCACTTCGGCGGTCCCGCCAGACTTAATCAAATTGCATGCTGGAATAGGAATCGGGTGAGTGAGAAGACCAAAGCTGACTCAAAACCAAGGAAACTTGTGGGACCCGTCTTCTGACGGGGCGGACTGGGGTGTCCACGGACGTCCTCGGACCGTAAATGAGAACCTACTTAGAATCTCAAGCCACAGACCAAAAGCCTTAGTAGAAGCACTTAGGCACCCAGGTGTCTGCCTGCACCCCATCAGGCAGTGGCGACTCCAAACAAACCCCAAGGCACGCGTCGTTACGCGTGCGCCTCGCCGTGCGACCGAAATCGGGTGCGCACAACAGGCGAGGCACCTTTGATGGCGCTTGAGAAGTGACGAGTGTCAGTGCTATCAATACGGCGCCTGGTTTGGCGCTCGAGTGGTATGCCGAGTGTCCGTATAAATCTGGAAAATTGTGGGTTTTTCCAAAATTTGCGAATTCTTTGTTTCAAATCCAAATCCCACCAAACCAACACTCCAAATCACTTCTAAATCATGTAATATCATCCTTAAAACATGCCAGATCATTCCAAACACATCAAAACATGTGTGCGCACCTAAACCTGGCCTAGATCGCACACCGGGCGCACTTTCAGTGCGTGCCTCGGGACTTTTCGGAGTCGCCACTGCCTGAGAGGTGCAGGCAGACACGGTGTTTGCCCTATCCGGGTCTAAGTCTGGTCTGCGGCTTTTCAGAGTTCTAGCTAAGTCCTCAGTTACGTCCGGGGAAGCCCTAAGACACCCCGGCCCGCCCCGTCGGTTTGACGGGTCCTTCGGGTCTCCCTGGTTTTTGAGTAAAGTTCACCCTTCCTAGACCGACATGCTACTTTATTTGGTCTGGTGGGACCCTCTGAAGGTGTGGGTCCCTTTTATTTTGATTTTATCTTTTTTATTTATCTAGGTGAAATGGGTCAGACCCGGGTCTCGTTGGAAGACCCGTGGGTTGCCATGATTGGGCCTTGGGCCCAGTTGGGTTATTGGGTAACCCATTTGGTTATTCATTTAAACTTTATTTATTTACAACTTATTTGGGCTTAGTGGGCTTGGAATGGGCCCATGAGCCAAAGTCAAGTGGCCTTGGGCCTGTTTATTAAAAACGGGCCCAGTTTGGGCCGGTCAAAAGTGTGGGCCACTCAAGTGGGCCCAAGGTGGTCTAGATGGGCCCATGGTCCATGGAGGGCTAAGAATAGCCCAATCAACTTCTTGGGTCGGTTTAAACCGGTTTAGGTCGGAATAGATCCAACCGGGCTGAAAAATTACATTTTTTATGTTACTTTTACATCTACCCGTATTTTCTATACGGTCCACCCTTGCCCGTGAACGAAATCCGGTTTGGCTCGCCCGTGAAGCAAACACGGTCCTGAACAGACCGCTTTGAGTTTACGGGCGCAGCCTATTCTGCACTTTTGCTGCCGATTCTGCTTGGGATCGGTTCCGTGGCCTTCTCAGGTGTTCTGGTAACTTCAGTTGGTTTTTTCAGCTCCTCCAGATGCTATATTTCCTTCATTTGGCCTAAAAAGCCATTTTTCTTCTTCCTTTTGTTCTTCTTGAAGCAAAAAGACCCCTTCTCGATTGTTGGTAGCCAAATTCAAGAATGGGAAAAAGGGGAATTTACAAGGGAAGATTTAAGGAGGACAAACTCCTTTGTATTTGCAAGCATCATTAACCAAAATACTACTTTTTTTCTTTTATTGTTCTATGAGTCCATCCTTTATTTCATGGAGTATTGCTCATTTGCATGGGAGGATTCCATCAAACCAAACAAGCTGATTAGTAAGCAGGTGGTAAAATAAAAAATAATCCAAAGTCACTTAAATGAAGGAATTCACATATATATTAAAAGAAAGAAGCCATTAGGGACATTACCACACTATTATTCCTGGATTTGTTGATGTCTGGATTCTCCGAGAAATTCGGCAGCGCTTCCGCGTCTCCTTAGATTTTCTAGATTGATTTTGGAAGAGATTTGGTAGAAGGTTGGGATTAAAAGGATGTATTTGGAGGTTTAGGCATGGTTTTAGGATGACAAGGGTATTTTGGGCATTAAATGGGTTTAGGTATTGGGGTGGTGGTAATTGGGCAGAGCTTGGCCGTGGCAAACACACAGACAGAGAGGGGAGAGGCCAAGGGGAAAGCTTGTTGAAATGAGGGGGGTGGCCTCTCTATTTATAGGCAAAAAGGGGCGTGCCCGTATTTGAAGTACGAGCATGCCTTACCCATACTTCAAGTACGGGCGTGCCTTGCCCGTAATTCAAATACGGGCGACACATTTCCAAATCTCGCAAAATCGGCCGTACGGGACGCGTGTCCCGCCGTACAGCGACGCGCGTCCTCTTCTAAAAACTTGCCCGTATTTCAAATACGGGCATGTCCTGCCCGTAATTGCAATACGGTCCAGCACGTTTTTAAAATTTTTGGATTTCAAACCTTTATTCAATTTGGTTTTTTGCAAGATTTTGTTCGATTTTTCTGATTATTTTATTAAAAAACGAGATTCCCTTTATTAAAATATTAATAAACACATTTATTTTATTGGTTTATGTGAGACATGGGAAAAAATCAGTTTAATGATTTCCTCAATCATCACACGGGATTAAATAAAACAAAGAGTCGCCACCATTCAATTTAGGTGTGAATGGACACCAAAATATTAAATAAGCACAAAAGACAATTTTAGGGTAAAAATAACCCTCCTAAAAAAACAACCAGAGATGGGTAAGGGAATTAGGTTATGAACAGGGGAAGGTGTTAGGCACCCCTATTCATCCACACAAGGTGGTTGCCAGGTATTGTTCATGTTTTACAAATAAAAAAGGCTTGCTATAAAAATCAGGAAAAATCACAAAAAAGGCAAAAATATATGGTTTTTTCATATGAATAGTCTGATTGATCCAGAACTATCAAATATGATCATACCATTCCTAGGGTTTCATGATCAAAATAAAATTGAGATAAAATCAAATAAAATCAATTTAAAGTGAAAAATCCAAAAATCTGGTTTCAAGCTAAATTCTAGAAATCTAGAAAAATATGATTTTTATAAAATATTTCAAAATTGAACTTGAATAGTCCAGGACATAGATAAAGCCCAAATTTCACATTAAATCAGAAAATCAAAACCAAAAATACCCACGTTGATGAAAAACACCAAAAGGGGAGAATTTAGACCGTAGGGTCTTCTCTCAATAATGAAAAACAATTTAAAAACCATCTCATGAAACCCTAGAAGTTATTTTCAGGCTTCTGGATCCAGATCTATCATATTGATCATGATAAATCCAAGATCCTAGCCTAAAACCACAAAAATCACGAAAACAGTGCTGTAGGTGCAAATATGTGAAAAATCCAAATTTTATCAAAAAGTGGGGATCTCATGCTATAAACATCATAGATTCATGTTATTCATTCAGATATATCATAAAAAGCATTAAAACATGATCAAGATATTCAAAATAGCCACATCTCACAAATTAGAGCACATGGGGGTCTACCCTACGGATCCACCTGTTCCCTTTTCCCCTAGTTCTCTCTTCACGTTTTACGGCTAGAGAGACTCTTGAGGTACTTGGAGATAGGTTTGGTTACACAAACACAATCAAAGGCTTTATTCTAGAAAAAGGAAAAACAGATATGGGGTTCTATTCTAGGGATCCACCTGTTCTCTTTTCCCCTAGTTCTCTCTTCACGTTTTACGGCTAGAGAGACCCTTGAGGTACTTGGAGGCAGGTTTAGGAATACAAAAACAGATATGGCCTTATTCTACAGCAATAGAGATGATCCTATTACTTCTAGAATTGAAGACAGAAAATAAAAAGGATAGGGGACTTACCTGGATTGAGCAGGCAGAGCAGCAGGGATTCCTTTCCTTCTCTTGGAGCTTTTGATTCTTCAAAATTTCGTGGCCCTTAGCTTGAGGAAAGACCCTCTATTTATAAGCAGAGCTAGGGGTATGGTTGGTCCAGAGGGTTATAGCCCGATCCTCAGGATAGAGAGAAAGTTGGAGATAATGCCCATCCATAGCCAACCAAGGTGGCTTCAGCGAATAAAAGACATAATCCGCTCGTTTAAAGATATATTGGACTTCAAATAAAGCTCGGAAATCGAGAGAAGGACAAAACTTGCACGTGTCTTTAATGCCCGTAAATGATTTACGGTCCAATGGTGACCGTATTGGTACTATGGGCGCGCCTGCCCGTAGATATTTTTGCGGGCGAGATCGGCCCGTGAAGCCAATACGGGCAAAGCCTGTTCATTCTATTTTTAGGCCTTTTTGACCTGTTTTAAGCTCTAATTACATGTTTTTATTATTTTCTCATTTGGCAGTGCAATTTGGGGTGTCTACAGTTTATTCCATTTTTTGCTGCCTTTTTGCCACATGGGCAGTTTTTCTGAAACTTCAACTGCTCATAATTTCTTCATCCGGTGTCCGATTTCAGCAAACTTAGTGTCGTTGGAACCGGCTCGGAACCACCTATCCATTGGGATCAAGTTTGGTAGTTGAATTGGGGTTAAGCAGAAAGTCAACTTTTTGCCCCCTAAAAGTTTGACCGGCTCATAACTTCCTCATCTGGACTTCGATTCCAGCAAACTTGGTTGCGTTGGAACTGTGTCGAAATGCTCTTTTCAACGAGATGAAGTTTGATGGCCAAATTTACTTGAATCAAAAAGTCAATTTTTTGACCCCCTCAGGGTTTGACTTTTCATTTTTCTTTATTTCGGGGGTGCAAACATCAGGTGTCTACAACATGGATTCACAATTATTCTTAATCAAAACCTAACAAAAATCCATACTTTTTAAAATATGATTAACAATTCTCATAAAACTTCTAATCTAACCAATATTTAGCGATCAAGTATATCCAAAATCATCCAATCAATCCACTCAATAAAACTTTTGATGATTAATCCGAAAAACATATAATATTTTTAGAAGGGTTACTACTTGCCATAAGAACGTGAAATCCTTCTTTTTCAATAAACTTCAAAGTTTAGCCATGCCATGTTTCTGCTATTATCGCACCACTCTACAAATCTCCAAATCAAATCTCCACCATTCAGATTAAATAACTACTAGTTAGAAACAAAACCTCTAAATTTTAAATAACTACTAGTTAGAAACAAAACCTCTAAATTTTAAACAACTACTAGTTAGAAACAAAACCTCTAAATTTGAGGCCGATCCAACGTTTGATTATCTCTAGATCTCAGTTTGATTGTTGCTAGTCGGAATTTTCTGCAGCATGTATTCTCTTCTGAAAGTGTCTTACTTTCTCTCCTTTCTCTCTCTATATTTTCCTCCAGTCATGAGCACCTTTTTTCAACTTTTCTCCACTCGTTTGAATTATTAGGAAACCCCAAATTTTCCCTAAAACATTCCTTTTATAGTCTCACCAAAATAAAAGTTCTAATTGGATTAGGAAGCCAATTAGGAAACTTCCCAACTAACCCACTTGCTTATTATCTTAATTCTCTTTTAATTCCTTTCTTAAGACTCCCATACAAGAGAGACTCCTAATTTAAATAAATTTCCGTGCTAATTTATTCCCCTATTTTAAAATATTATTAAAACACCAAAAAACTATTCTTTTTTTCCTCAACTTAAAGCTCCTTATTAACCATAATTACCAATATACCCTTTTCTCACCTATTAGGCTATAAATCTCACTATTTATATTCAAATCAAATCTAAATTAGGTCTAACTTAATTTCTTAAGCCTAATAACCATTAATTAATTAATTGTTATTTTTGCTGATTTGAAAATGACTAAAATACCCTTTTCTTTACTTTGGTCATATTTAACCATCAACTTCCTTCCAAAATATCCAGATTTAATATCTTCATTATTTTGGATCAGTTAGGCATTATGGATTAATGCATACTTCCCCAAATCATTATACTATATGTTCAATTCTCCAATTGTTTTAAATAAAATTATTATCTTTCCAAATATTAATATTTAATTTCTTTTTATTTATTTACTTAAAATTTGAGATCTCACACAAAATGCAGCCCAAGTGATTATTCAACCAAGGATCCCATATAGGTTTCATGGTCACCTTCACGTCACATGTGTTACCTATGCAAATTAAACCAGTTCTTGCTCAAATTGTCATTCTATTACTAAGTACAAGAGTACATCTGGATTCTAAATTTGATCTCTGGAAAAGTAGAAACAAGAAATGGAAGCTAGATTAAGTTCGAAGGCTGAATAAAATGCTATTGTGTGTATGCATGTATGTTAGGGTGGTGTGGATTACAAGTTATTGAATTTGTAAAGCTTGATTTGCTTGGACTGCTTCAAGGTTTAATCCTACATGACCTTCCTAACAAGCTTCATTGCTAGTGAAGACAGCAATGGGTTTGTGCAACTCTGACGCATGAAAAATTGTGTGGTTTATGGAGTCGCTACTACCTAAAAGGGTGCAGGTAGACTATAATACCCCGAAAATTTCCAGAAATTTTAATTAAATAATAATCAATATTTTATTGTGGATTTTATTGATGGATTTTAATTAAATATATAGGTGATCGCATTGATGAAGGTGATCAGGAGTTTGATGCAAATCCAACCATTGGATCATGAAATAAAGGAGTAAGTATTAATGTAAGGCTATTTGTTAATTTGATTGGTTAGTAGTATAGGATTTGATGGAGGGGAGATATGTGGAATCATGAGATTAAAATTAAGGTTTTATTAAGTGAGTATACGACTAATCAATCATATACCTGCTCTTTGTATTCTCTTGCGGCTGAAAGTAGAAGAAGAGAAGAACCGAGAGGAGAAGGAAGAACGTGGAGCTTTACTGTTTTTGAAGTGTTATGCATCCCAGGAAGAGTCTTGTGTTGCTGTTGAGGGAGAGATTAGCACCTACACTAAGAGGAAAGAGGAAGACGATGGAGTTCTTGGAACTAACAGAGGTAGGTAGTACACCCGTTTAGTTGATATTGAGTTTTAATGTAAAACCCTAGAATTTTAGGAAATTAAATAATTAAATAAAATAAATTGAAGTGTTGTAAATTATGCACAGAATTGGAACCAGGGTCAACCCGGAGAAATTGGGGAGTTAATTTAAGGTGAGTTTATAATTTAATTTTAAGTTAGAATTTAAATATTAGTATTATTATTGTTTTTGATCTAATTAAATATTGAAAGGAAAAAAAAAAGAAGAGAAAAGATTTTTAGAGGTTGAATCCTACTAGAGAATGGTGAGGTCGACCAAAACCAAATTTTGGGTTGAGAGTTAGTATATTGGTTTGAAGGGTTTGAAGGGTAAGACAGTAAAAGGAGGGTTATTAGGGTTAGTATGTTGTCTTGGGCAAAAGTATAAATAAAAGAAATATATATAATAACAAGTCCACGGTAGTTGCGATTAACGTTCAAAGAAAAGAAGAAGAGGAGAACAGCCGCCCATCCTTTTCTTCCCTATACGTGTGTTTCAAAACCCTGATCCCTTGCACTCTCTAAACAGATCAAAAGAGAGGAAGGAGAAGAAGAGATGATTTTCGTGAGGATTACGGTAAGGAATGGGTTTGGAAATCATATTTATAGAGTTCTATAACGTGTAGTTGAGTTCTGAAAATATGTTGTTTGATACAAACGAGTTAAAGGATTTGCTGAGTTCGCTTGGATCATCTTGGGAGTGATTTGCAGTGTTATTAGAGAAGGCTTAAATCCTTGAAGAGGTAAGGAGTCCCTTCAAACTTGCATAAACTGAAATTTCGTTGATTAGTCGTTGAATGTGATTATACGAGTATTTACAGATTTTTTTGTGAATGATTCAAAGTGTAATTGAGTATTTTAAATGTCTAAGATGGTTAGAAAAATTTTAGGATGATATGGAGATCAATTCCCAAGATTATAGATGATTTTTGAAATGCCTAGTGTAAGTTACAACTTCTATAAATTTCTGTCCAAGCATGATTTCTCTGAATAATTTTGACTCATTTGAACAATACATGTAGTTTAATAGTTCGAAACTATCCTAGCATGTTTATACAATGATTTCAATTGATTTTGAATGGATTTGATACCTTGAATGAATAGTTTTCGAATTTATTTGGAATTATGCAATTTTTCGGAAGTTGCAGAAACCTAGAAAATACAACGGTCGCTTGAATTACCGCTCGAGTGCCCAGGTAGGAATTGTAATTCCATGTCACAACTCGGAACCAAGTCTGCCCCTCCAAGGCACAACCCATTCTAGACCGTGGCAAGTGTGCCATTACTCTTAACAAAACACGAAGGATTTTAAAACTTTTTCATTACAAGTGCAAGTGCAACAGTTTATACATGTGCATATCAAAAGTTTGTTCATATATATATTTGAAATGACACAAGACATGAGAGTTTAGCTACAAAATGATTTGGGTGACTAGTCACTCCTCTCAATGTATAGGGTTACAGTTCAAAACTATACAAGTATAACAAAAGAAAAATCCTAAGGCCTATAATAGTCTTCCTCTCTATACCCGATGGCCTTTTCCTTTATCCCCAGCCCGGTCCTTCACACCAGACGTCGATGGATCTGAAAAACAAGATAGAAAGCAATTGTGAGACGAATGTCTCAGTAAGCAACACATGCATGATTCAATAAAACACAGTTCATGCAAATATATCTCGATAAACCATGACATGCGGGTATTTTTTAATACGACAAAATCCACGACATCTCATGCATGTGTCATACAATAATGCATGCATGTGCTTCAGTGTACAGTTCATCAATTTATATCAATTGCAATCAATAAACATTATATAATAAATGTATCGGATCCCAAGCTTGCGTGGAGGATATGAGTCCTCTATCTCCAGGCTAGGGTGAACAAATGTTCACTACCCCAACCGCGATGAACCTCTCACTCTAACATTCCATACTTATAGTTGTGCAAGGCTAGTTCACTACCCCCAAATTGAGGTGAACAGCACACATTACCTACCAATAATCGCTTTTGTGAGGAATCTAGTTCACTACCCCCAATTGAGGTGAACCATACATTTTAGTTACCAATAATCACTTTTATGAAGGAGCTAGTTCACTACCCCCAAATTGAGGTGAACACTAGTTCACTACCCCCAATTGAGGTGAACCGCACATGTTAATTGCCAATATGACTTTTGGAGAAGGAGCTAGTTCACTAACCCCACATTGAGGTGAACACTAGTTCACTACCCCCAAATCTTTATTTTCAACTTATGACTTATTCGAATTAATTATCTTCTAAATCTTCACTTTTTATTTTAACTAGGACTCAACTCATATTTTCTTTTATTTATTTATTTATTTATTTATTAGGTGAAAATTCGGGGTTTTACATCCTACCCACCTAACAAAAATTTCGACCTCGAAATTTAAAACAATCATCTTCATTCTATATTTCAAAACAAAATTCCAACAGTTCAAAACAATTTAAAATTTTCATCATTTCCATTCCATTTCTCAAAATATAATTTAACTTCAAAATACTGTAGAAGAACACTACCAATCTCCTATCATCAATCTGTACATATAAACGCGTCCGCTTATATGCAAGCTTAAGAAGAAAATCACTGGTTTCTTCTAGTCTAACTTGTCTTAAAATACTGCATCCACAATACATATTTACACACACCTAGTTATACTAATACATATCCCGTATTGCATAAGGTTTCACACCCAGGTGCAATTCCACATTGTACACTGTTTCACCACACCTTGGCATGTCCTAGTGCAACTGGCTCAACCGGCAACAAACAATATTCAACAATAATAATTTAAGTATACATTCAACCTCAGATACAATTATACGATCAAATATAATACCTTATATGTCAATTAGTTCTAAATAGGTAGCTGTGAGAAAGTATTTATATATTAAAAGTGTTGATTTGCAATTTACAAGTATTTCTGGAAAATCTTCCTACTCTGATTATTATTCTAGATAAGGTTTTTTTTATAAATTTTTCAGTGTTTCCTAATTAATTTACTGCATTCATTTTCGCCGTATTAATATTCCTTATAATCATCGGCTATTATAGATTACTCTAGTTATTTATTCAATTTCAATTATCTCCATTAATTTATTAAAATTTTATTTTATTAATTGCTAAAGAAGCTGGACGCTCAGTGCCGCGATCAGAGGGCGCTGAGGATGGCTAAGGATGGCTGAAGAGGGCTGAGGGCTTACTTGGGTCTAAAACCCTAAGCCACGTGCTCATTAGCGCTCGTTTTAAAATAAGGGTTTTGTGCGCGCCTGACTTCGGTGTGTCGCACTGGATAAAAATGGGAAATTGGAGTCACCATCGCCTGATGGGGTGCAGGCGAACACTTGGGTGCCTAAGTTTGTCTATTTGGTCTGCGGCTTGAGATTCTAAGCAAGTTCTCGGTTGCGGTCTGGGGAAGTCCGTAGACACCCCAGTCCACCCTGTCAAAAGACGGGTCCCATAGGTTTCCCTGGTTTGAGTCAACTTTGGTCTCTCACTCACCCGATTCCTATTCCAGCATGCACATTTGGTTAAGTCTTGCGGGACCGCCAAAGCGGTGTGGGTCCCTTTACTTGATTTTATCTTCTTAGCTCAAAGTGAAGTGAGTCTTATTGGGTGGGCCCCGTTGGAGGGCCCACGGATTCCTTGGTGGGCCAAGTGTGGTCCACATATTCCTTGGTGGGCCTCCGTCTAAGCCTGAGAGGCCCTTTGGATTTTGGTTTGATGCATTGATTTTATTTTGAAGTTCAAGTTTGATTTTTTAATGATTTTCATGCCAAAACGGGCCGGGATGGCTTTGCGGGTCTCTGAGTGGGCCCCACAGTTGTTTGCCAAATGATTAGGGATTATCTTGCTTAAGTTTCCAAAATGGGCCAGGCCTTGGGCTTGGGGCCCTTTTACCTGGGCTTGGGCTTAAAAGCCCAATACTTCCTGGGTTAGGGTTTTAAAACCCTAACCTTGCTTGGTTTTGTGGGCTTAGTGGGCCCGAGAGGTCTTGCCCTTGGTCTCAGCCAAACCACAATTTTACACTACACATGCATGCCCCAAGCTGGGCTTTGGTGGGCCTCAGAGGGTCTAGCCCACTCAATTCTTTTAATTATCTTATTTAAGCACAATTGAATGGTTCGAGCTGTGTGGGCTCCGTTGGAAGGCCCATTGGAAATCAAGTTAGACCGGGTGGTCTGAGTCCCATGTTGGGTTTCCGGGTAGTTCATTTGGTTCTATTTGAAAGTGTCATCCACATGGAGCAGAAATCACAGGATATCGCAAAAATCAACAAATCACAGAATATGCAAAAATGGCATTTTTCATGGGAGATTGGCTCACTATTCTGGCTCCA
Organism: Buxus sempervirens; assembly: GCA_947561395.2. Classification (NCBI taxonomy): domain Eukaryota; kingdom Viridiplantae; phylum Streptophyta; class Magnoliopsida; order Buxales; family Buxaceae; genus Buxus; species Buxus sempervirens. Next base: position 26,436,384 of record OX387185.1, on the reverse strand, counting down.
AGGGGAGGGACCTGGTGTAAAATCTCGAATTTTAATAAAATTAAAATTTGGATTTTAGGCTTGATTAATTAATTTAATTGATTAAATATTTCAGAAAAGGGGATCAGTGTGTCGAGTTTGGACTGTTGGTCGAACCGGATGGGCTATTTATATTTAAATAGGTATGAGAAAAACTTTGGGAATGTACTTGGTTAAATTGTTTAGTTGGTGATGTGGCATGCGGGGTTTAATTAAGTAAGCAAGCTGCTGGTGTAGGGAAATTTTGTGAAGTGTTTCAGTAGGTGATCATGATGTTTAAGTTGCTGAAGACAGCAACTATTTAAGTAACTACCATTCAGTTTATGGTTTCGTTTTGGTCTTTGAGCAACCACCATGAGATCTGGAAATTAGAGAGGAGAGTTAGGGTTTAAGAGAGTGATCTGGAAATTCTGTAGTTGATCAGAGGATTTAAACTGTTGGCCAATTGATTCCTATTGAAGTGGAGGATCAGAACTCTTGCGGCAGCAGTTTCAGTCTCATCTAGGAGCTGGAATTTCTACAGATCTATGATATTCTAGGTATGAGTGGTAAAATTCTTTTAGACTAGGTTGAGATTTATTTGAGGAGTTCAGATCGGTTGAGAGCTCATCAGGTTTCTATTAAATTGCAGAAGAACCCAATTGCTGGGTGAATTTGGGCTGAGTTCATCTTCGACAGCAGCATTGTTGCATTTGGAAGAAATCTTAGATCTGAAATGGTTGGACGGATTTGAGAAGTTTAGGGCTGTGTTCTGTCTTCATTCAGGTAAGTAGTGCAAATTCGAGTGATTTGGCTGATTTAAATTGGAAATTATTATGGATTGAACAAACAGTACTGCGGCACCCCTGTTTTCACAAATTCTTGGTGTTTATACTCTGATTAGTAGCAAATTTGTTTCAATTAAATTTAGATGTGTTTTTGCTGTTTTAATTGATGTTTTGGAGAGTGTTGGGAGGGAAGCATAGAAGGAAAATTTAATGAAACCATTAGGAAGTTGAATTAAAGTTGCTGGTTGCAGAACCTTTTATTACAATGGTGTATGTGCGGCAAAGGTCATGGCAATTGCATTGATGTTTTAATTAATTCCAAATGGGTGTTTAAGTCATGATTAGGGTGTTAGGTTTTTACTGAAATTTATTTGATTAGGAAATATTAGGTCAGTCATTAGTGAATCCACTCAGGCGCAATGGAGCTGGAGAAATGGCCTTGGCGCCAAGCACTATTGGTTGGCACCAACCTCATCAGAGGTTAGCGCCAGCTCCATACCAGTTTATCGTTGTCTCTTCCAAAGCTTCTATTTAATTAAACCTTGGGGCTATTTTGGGAAATGATTTAGGGATCTGAAATAAAGGGTAAAACTGAAGTTCTTGGGAGAAACAAGAGGTGCTGAAATGGGATTTATGAGCAGGGTTGCTAAACTTTGTGGGAAGAAGGGCTGGGCAGCTAGGGCTGTTGGTATTGTTGGGGGTGTTTCAATTAAATCCGAATTTAGGCCAAAACATCACTTAGAAGGTTAGGTTTTTGATGAAATAAGTTTGGAAGTCAAAGCTCAGGTCAGTCTTATATTAATTTGTTCAAATGCATTAGTGGTTGCAGATTGTTATCGGTGTGCTGAGTGCTGCTGAGGGGCGCCTACCCTCTCAGCAGCATATAATTTTAATATATTGCAAAGCTCTTGTTAAACCATTTGGAGGGATAATTTAGGATTACTTTGGGAGCTATCTTAGGTAATCGGAAGTACCTAGATGGTATTGGATTAGTCACTGTACATCATAAATCTGGTTTGGTGCTAGGTGGTGCCTACCTCCTTAAAGGTTGGCGCCCAGCTTCCTACCAGCACACTTATCTTGGTTTTAAGTAATCTGTGGGGGGTTATTTAGAGAGCTTAATGAGAAGTTAGGGACTAAGAAACATTGGTTTTTGAGAACATATCTATGGTATTAAGTTAAAGAAAATAGAAACAGGTCTAATTAAGAATTTGGGTATTTTTAGAGTGCTGAATCTCTCCAACACATACAGATTTTACATGGCAAAAGTTAATTGCGGAAATTTACCTAAAGGATAAACTAGAGAAAATAAAGGGAGATTGGAGTGGATAAATGGATAACGATATGAGTATATAATTGAGGGGGTTTAGCCTAAATAGCATGGTGAATATTTCAGATTTGGATATGGGTGAACTAGGTGCAATGAAATTATAATTTGAGTTATATGAATGTTACTTTTGACGTTCAGATTATATTTGAGTGGCTTGGGATCATGATAGAGATTAGTGGCAGAAAATAAATTTAACTTAAAGTTGTAAAGATGTGAAGTGCATATCTAGACTAATAATAAGAATTAATTCTGAGATTTTACTCTCAAAGTTGCCGATTGAACCCAAAATTGAAATTCTTACTAAATTTTGAACTATAAGGAAATTATCTACAGAAAAAGCTACTGTTTGAATCCAAAATGAGTAGATCCAACTTGAACTTAACATTAGGATTAAATTCTGACTTTTAGCAATCAATTTGCCGGTTTAACAGAGAATGGCACTTTTACTTAGTTTGGTTTGTAAAAGGCGATTTATATTGAAACTGAAGGAAACACTTGTAAAAACTTATTGTTTAGAATAATTTGTGTCCATAATTTTCTGAACCTATGAATACGTTTGAACTTCGATTATTTTCATTGGATTTCAGCTTGGATTAGGTGAGATTGCCATGATTAGGTAATTGTTACATTTGAACTGGTTTTATACGGATTTTACGGAAAGAGGATTTTAAATTGAATATGAATGATTGGTTTTCTGGTTTGGAATTAGTTTTCCTCCATGTACTTGGGTAGTTTTGATACCTTCGTGTACTCTGGGATGCCCCATGTACTTGGGTTGTTGATGCCTCTATGTACTCAGAGATGCCCCGTGTACTCGGGATGATATGATTGAAATTGAGATGAGTTGTGCTTGCTAGATTTCACGGTTGGTTTTGGTTTTAGAGTCTAGTGGGCATAGCTCAATATGGATCCATGTTAGGAGCTAGTTAGTGGAGAGGATCATTCTTTACTAGTTGTAATACTATGTTCAAGCACGCGTTTCCACTGTGTACTCAGTGAAGCCTGATCGTGTACTCGGCTGGCTGTGGCTATCCCTCATTTTATCGTGTACTTGGACTGTGACTGGATTAGTACATGCCAACCCATCACTGTACTGGGTGGGTTCTCCCGCAATAAGACGATGATCATGTACTCGGCATATCGCACCAAAGCCGGGAGGTGGCATAGTGGACATTAGCATTACCCTAGTTAAAGGCAATCTGATTTCATGAGTCCTGCTGTGACTTATCAACTGTTGATTTGATGTTACATATATGTTTTGTTTAACTGGATTATTCTTGTATCTCATACTGATCTATGGATTACTGTTGAATTACTCGGATTATTCGGAACTGAGGTGTTATCGCTACTGTTGCATGATTTACAACTGTATCTTATTTTAGAACTGATAAACTGTATTTGAGCATGCATGTGCTGCTTACTGGGATATTCGTATCTCATTGCGTTTTATTTTGTTTTGTTTTCAGATTTCTGGTAAGGACGACACTAGCGGGTATATGCTTGGTTCTTGTGAGTTAGCATTGGTTATGGTATTTTATTTTTGAGCTTGGGTTATAGTGCACTCTGATTATTCCAGTTATTGTTTTATTCATGTTTTCCTTCACTCTAGTATTGCTATCCTGGGATATACATTAACCTTCAGAGATAAGTTACGGTTTCTCTACGTAACTTTGATCCGGGGCGTTACACCTGGGGTGGGGGGCGAACAATGGGGTTGGGGGGTGCGGGGGGCGAAGTAAAGGGCAGTTTTGGGTTTTCAAAAAATACAAGCAAATCGGCCTTAAAAGAGGATGTGCTGACCTCAGGCGCTAGGTGCGAGGTCAGCGCGGGCCCGGCGGACCGAAAACAGTGGAAAAAGCACCCGCGCACGTGCTCGGCGGACCCAAAAATGCTCCGTGGGAGCTCCGCGCAAGTTAGGCGCGAGCTCAGCGCGAGCTCGACACATACCCTTGACGAAACACGACTTTTTGTTTCTTCTTAAACTCAAAGTTTGGCTTGATTTTCAAGCTCTGTAACAGCTTTTTGGTGATCCTTAGACTCCCAGAAGACGTCTAAACTCACTTTGAAATTAATCTAACCTACTCTATAATCCAAAACAAAATCTCTTTAAAAATGCCCAAATCCGAAAACCAAACAGAAATGCGACCAACAAAGAAGGGAAAATGGGGGGTTTACATTGGGATACATGAGAGGAGGTCATGGGGGGAACATGCTCCCCCTTCGAATCAAACCAACAGTAATAGCAAACAAAATGCTAGAAAAGAACGGGGAGCCCCGATTTATATATATCAAGCAAATGAACAAGGATAGCTCACCTTGGTTTCGAGCCTTGGTAGAGTATGCGTGAGGCCTCCTTGGAGTGCACGAGCAACCGCCGGAGCCTCCTTCTTCTTGCACCAACAGCAGGTTCTCCTTCGGATTCGATGAGGTAGAAGAAGAAACGAGAAAACGGCGGTCAAAGGGGCTTCAAGTGCTGTGGAGTGGCTGTCTGTGGAGACAAAGAGAGGTATACGGAGGGGGCTTCGAAAAAGGAGGAGTGGTGAAGACGGGTCCTCTGGGGTAAGAGCCAACACCAGAGAAACCCACCAACAAAGAAAGGCCCCGAAAAAGCCGAGAGCAAACCCAGAAAAAGCCCAACCCAGCACCCCCGAAAAAGCCGAACCCCTTCGCAAGAAGGGGGCTGCGGTATTTATAGAGGAGAAATGGGGTATCCACCGAGCTGGCGCCAAGCGCTTTTCGCTCGGCGCGAGTGACACAATCATTGAAAAACAATTAATGCAGCCGCGGATTTGTCTAAAAAATCCGGAATTTACAGATTTAGTCCCTGGAAAATTTTGATTTAATCCGATACTCCTGGCTTTTTACAGATTTAATCCTTGGGATATTTTGAATGTTTTGATATTTACGGATTTGATCCCCAAGATATTTTCCTGTGCAACTCGCCACATGTGTAGTTTGCCAGTTTTGCTGCTCGGAAACTTTGACAGCTCATATCTTCTTCATCTGGACTCCGATTTGGGCAAACTCAATTGCGTTAGAACCGTATTGGAGTCCTATATCTACTGGGAGGGGGTAAGCACCTGGTTTGGGGTTTAGCAGAAAGTCAACTTTCAGCTCCCCTCAAGTTTGACCGGCTCATATCTTCTTCATCTGGACCCCGATCTAAGCAAACTCAGTTGCGTTAGAATTGTGTTGGAATTTCCTAATCATTAGGAAGAAGTATGGTGACCAAATCACACCTAATCAAAAGGTCAACTTTTGTCTCCTTAGGGTTTGAATTTTTGTCTTTTAGCACATTTTTTGTTTTCTTCTTTTCTTCCTTTTTTTCTTTTTCTCTTTTTTTTCTTTTTGGCTTGATCAAAATTTGGGTGCTTATAGGTTTTATAAACTAACTCTAACTCTCTCTCTCTCTCTCTCTCTCTCTCTCTCTCTCTCTCACGATCGAACAAAACTCTACCATCGCTCAACTTCGCCAAGTACTGCTCCCCTTGTCGCTCGACCTCTTTGACCTCATTCGCTCGGCTTCTCTCTTCCATTTGACGCTTATCAGGTAAACATCAAGCTCACCTTCTTCCACCAAAAAAAGTTCCACACATCACTTGCACGGCTAGGCTAGGTTTTTCTCAAAAAAAAAATTCGATTGAAGCTCAATTTTTGTGACAATTGTTTCAAATTAGTTTCTTTACTTCCTATACTCTTCATAGGTTGGATTTGAATTAGTTTTGGTCAAAAATTTTGTTTTTTATTTGCTTTGTGCCAAAAATCCCAATTCGTTGCTTACGGCAACGCGAGCGCCGACTTGATTGCCGTCGGGGATCTCAGGCGGTCTTAGGCGCTCGGCCAAATTTTGCAGCACTTGTTTCTATTCCAATTTCTTTCAATTGATTTCGATTTAGGACCTGTTTTAACACTTTTCTAGTCCATTATTGCACACTTTTATCCTAGTTTAATTTTTCTCAATTTTTGTTGAATTATTTGTGCAATTGTCCTAACCCAATTTGCGTTTGTTCATGTGTCTATTTTCATTTTCTTTATCTCTATTCCAATTTTCCTTTACTCCAATTCCTAGATGGCTAGAGCTTCAGTAGGGAATCCTCCTAAGAGAGCTAGGGTTGACCAGAGAGATGTCAGGTTTTATTCTGACATGGAGAAGGGAAAGTATGATGATCGTTTCCATCTTACGACGATCTTATTAGAGAGGAGTGTGGTTTTTGAGGACTTTGCTCCTACAGTTTTGAGTCTGATAGAGGGTAGAGGGTGGCTACCCCTCTTTAGTGGTTTTGCTCCCACCTGTGAGGAGTTGGTTAGGGAGTTCTACAGCAATATCCATGAGATTGCTCCCAACCAGTCTTCCTTTTATTCTTACATTAGAGGCACTAGGTTTATTGTCTCTCCTGACTTCATTTCCATCAGCCTTCATATTCCCAGGGTAGAGCACCCTGTCTTCCCTTATTCAGGTGAGACCACCCCTGACTTCTCTACTGTTGCCACTTCCCTGACAGGGGAGGCGACGGAGTATGATGGAGTGGGACCTCTCTGCACTGCCAGCTTCCCTGTCACTACCAGTGTTATTCTGAGGATCGTTTTCACGAACCTCTGGCATGTTTCTCACCTTTCCTCTCTTCCTAGCTCTCGTTCTCTATTTCTTTCTTTATGCCCTCTTGAAGGGTGATTCTATAGACTTGCCTTCCGTGATCATTTCTACTATTCTTGGGGTCTAAGAGGACCCTAAGAGATCTGTTGCTCTCCCCTACGGATTTTTGATCGCTAGACTCATATCAGAATCCTCGGCTCGATATCCTCGTTTCCGACCCTTGATTCTGAGCCAGCCTATCCGCAAAGCCACCACGGATATTACTCATTCCAGGAGGCCTGCTGATAGTGGCACCGCTCCTTCCTCCTCTACTCCTTCAGCTGTTCCATCTTCCTTTGCTGCTGCTCCTACTTCTACTGATGTTCCCCCTTCTTCTCCTACTGCTCCCCCTTCTTCTCCTACTCCTCCATCAGTTGATATTCCTTCCTCTTCTCTTCCACCTTTACTACAGCTGATGCCCCTCCTTTTTCAGCTGAGGCTCCTCGTCCTTCTACTCATGATGCAGATATCCTTCACGATATAGCAGTTGATGTGAGGATCCTACACAGGCGGATGACTATGATATCCACCAACATGCCTTCGGTGATGGAGCAGATGGTGGCCCTCGTGAGGACTCAGGAGGAGATGCAGCACCGGATAAAGACCCTATATGATTCCCAGTGCAGACTGTTCCAGATCATGCAATCATACATGCGGACTGGACCTTCTACTTGCCCCGAGATTTGGGATTCTGAGGAGTCTGAGGGTGCCGCTGTTGCTAGGGAGATTCTACTAGGGCTGGAGACCAGGGAGGAGATAGTGATGGTGGTGATGCTACGGGGTCTGGAGCTAGAGATACTGGCACAGGGGATGATACTGGACACGGAGGAGATGGTGCTGGACCATCTAGCTAATTTTATTTTTCTTGCTTAAAGACTTGTATTTTCTATTTTTTTTTCACTTTTTTGGACAGATGTGTATACACATTTTGGTTCTTTTGATTGTATTCAGTCCATAGGTCTTTTATTAGTTTTTCAGTTGTATACGAAGCTTTGTATGGGTTCATCTCATAGATATATATCAGATCATTTTTGTTAAATTTTGTCTATTTCAATTTCTCTTTTTTTTTCTTATGTGGAAATTTATCTGTTTATAGTCACAGGTTAATATTGCAACTTTTTGCTTTAATTGGGTTAATAATATACCATCCAATAATAGTAACATCATTAGCATAGCAATATCATCAAACAATAGCATTCACAACATACAATAAAATTAAAGTCTCTCATCCTAAATAACATGCTTTTATCTAACATGCACTCAATCCCACTACCCACCTAAGAAAAATTCCTAGGTTTAGATCTTGTTGCTTTGATACCATCTGTGTAACACCCTGAACCCGGGTCAATGCAAACGGGCACCCAACCCGAACCCGGTTCGCTACTGTAACAACCCAAGTCCGGTTCAACAACCAAACTCGAGGTGTTACCACGAAGCTGGGGTCAAATACATACCAAGATTCACAATAATTTTAAACTTTATTAATTAATTACATCAGAGTTATGGTGGCCAATAAAACAATTCTTTAATCAATATATTCAATTCAATTTACAATAAAGTTTATCTAATCAACATGTGACATTAATACCAATTATAATTCTACCCATCAAATTAAAACCCCATCTTCGCAATCTCTCCAAGCAACCTGAAAAATAGGGGAAAACGGAGTGAGATTTACATCTCAGCAAGTAGCAGGTGCATGCAATTATATACAGTCCAATGTAAGCAAATAGTCATGAGGTATTCGATTAATCAACGATAAGACGAGAAATCCAAGTTATCCATGGCAATTACGAATAAAGCGATAAAACAGATGATCATGTATAAATACTAGTAACTTGATGTTAACGAGGTAAAATCGATAAAAGTGATAAAACACGTGCCATTGCAAGACTCACAAAGATGATAAGTATTTGAGATGACACTCAACTAATTGCTATACCACTGTGCGGCTTAGGGGCAGTGCTACTTAATGATACTCAAGCCCCATGCAGTGCAGCTATAGACAAGAGCTGTAGTCATCGACTTATTGCGCACAAACTCAACAGAGTTGGCATGTACCACCAGCATGCAGCACCAGAATCAATACATGGAGATAGTCGCTTATCCACATGTACAGGGAATCACCAGCGGCCCACCGGGGTGTCCCTTCAGACATAGGACCTTCCTAGAGCAAACTAACTTGCAAGGAAAGCATGCTCAGATATAGGAGTAACTCAACCAAAACTAAATACCACTTAATTAACCAGCCAAAACTATGGATCCATATACAGCTAAGCCCATTGACACAAAACCAAGATAAAACCACATACAGGAAGACACGCTAATGTAGGAGGCATACATACTTTTACCCCGTAAAGGATTACACATCTCTACACAGAGGATTACCCATCTCTACCGTAAAAGTTAGTATCAACTCAATCACAGAAGTCGTACCACTCAACCGCAAAAGAAAAGCTAATAACTTCATACCACATACCAATCCATACCAGAATATGCAATTCCAAGTGAAAACCCTGATTCAATCCTTAATAATCCCGATGAAACCTTTTTCAGAATTTCATATGCAATTTCCCAATTATATTCAAAGCAAAGCTCATGTATCATAAATTCGATAGAAATCAATGTTACTCCAATTCCATAAACCAATATTCATATTAAAGCTCAAAATAAAGGAAATCAAATCCTACTTAGAGTTTTCCTTATTAATCCCTTTATTAGAATCCAATTTCCTATCTTAACACCTAAATTAGTTTCTATTTAATTTTCTGTATTTTATTTCCCCTGCATGTTCTATAGACCTAAAATCAAGTTTAGAAGATGTTTATAAGCTATAAATACGAGTAGTATTATTTCTAGCAATATCCATACCCTTTGACCCTTTTATAGACAACCTTTCATTAAAACCTTCAATTTATTGGTCAATCTTTACAATTTTATTTTCCAATTTTTATACCTTAATTAAGTTCTTATAAAGATGCTAACATGCTTAACTAATCAGAAACATTATTAGATATTTATTCAAATTACAAAATCCCCAAAATCTGCAAATTTTACATAGAGCGCCGACCTCTACAGGGCTAGGCGATCCTAGGCGCTCGTGCAAAATTAAACAGAAAATTTCTATATTTATAAAGTTTGGATTTTGATGCTTTTACTATATGTTTCTTTGGTCTAAATTGATCTACTATCATTCTAAAACATTCATATAGCCTTCTAGATTAATTCTTATTAATTAAATGCCATCCTATAATTAATTTCATGATTAAACCAAGTTTTCTTCTTTATTTCAACAAATCCTTAAAGAATACCAATCACTAACATATAACCAATTTGATTCCATGTAAATACTGTTCCGACTAATCCGTTCAATCAATATTAAATCACAGAAAACGAACTCATGCAGTTCCTCATGTTTTCCGAGGGTTACTACTTGCCTTATACGCTAAATCCTTCTTCCATTGAAACTTCTAATTCTGGACCTTACTTTTGCTCCCAAACGCACCAAACTAGAGTTCTCCAATTCAAATCTTCACCGTTTACATTGTAGATCCATCATTTATGAACAAAATCTCCAAATTTGAAGGCGATCCACCGTACGGATTTTCCCCGATCATATTTTGATGATGGCTGGTCAGACATGTTCATGAGCAGCCTTCTTCCTTTCTCTCCCTCTTTTCTCTCAATATGAAACCCACGAAAATTCCCTCTTGTCTAACCTTAGTCTCCTATTTATATTAGGCTTTAGAAGTCCTAAACCAACCCTAATTGGCTACTTTAATTTGGGCTAATCCAACCATGGTCTAGTTAAAGTCTAACCCTTTTAATTTAATTCCTACTTTTTCTCCATCTTTTATATTTTCTACTTAAACATTAATAATTTAATCTCTTATCATCTAAACTCCTATTTACAACCTATTTTCGTGCATAGTATTTAATTAAACTTTAGTATCACCTAAAACCTTATTTTCTCCAAATTAAGACGTGAAATCTCCTAATTACCCTTTTTCCCACTTTTAGGCTTTTATTAATTCCTTTTTAATTTCTAACTTGTCAAAATAATTTATTTTCTTCTATTTTCTAATTCTAGTTATTATTTAATGATCTATTTATTAATTACCCTTTTCTAAAAATTACCAAAATACCCTTTTTATTCTTTTAGGCATTAAAATTCTTTCTTTATTTTCAACTTATGACTTATTCGAATTAATTATCCTCTAAATTTTCACTTTTTAGTTTAACCCGGACTCAACTCATATTTTCTTTTATTTATTATTTATTTATTTATTAGGTGAAAATTCGGGGTTTTACACACTGCCTTCTATACAATTTATGTCATGCGTGTAGGGTCGAAGCCCTCTGTTCAATAATACTCGATACAACAGGACACTGCCCTCTCATTCGGTGTCAATACAATGGGCCACTGCCCTTTTATCTCATGGTACAAGTAACGGCCAAAGCCCTAGTTGTCAAGCATATGTAGTACGGGCCTATGCCCTCACTATCGGGCAACTCATGTCAAGTGTAACCCGGGTCCAATGCCCTTCATACTATATGTATGATACCAGGTGTGGTGTACTCACATTGATAACCAATGGTAAAGGTTTGGTTTCAGGAATTCTCTACCTTTCATGACTCAGTTTGGGCAACCTATGCCTCAACTCTTTTAATACTCTTACAACTCGGTCTTGGTTCTTGACTTCTACTTCTAAGGGTTATTTAGAAGGTGTTTGAAGTGATGGAACCAAGTTATCCCATTTCTGTAGTAATCTGGGACAGAAAACCTTCCTAAGACCCTCTTGGGCAAAACGTACCCAAAATCTTTATTCTTTAAAATTTTTAGATACCTCTAGTTGAAACACCTTTTAGATACTTAACTCTCACTTATACATAAGTTGGATTTGAACAAAATCAAATGGTAGTTCAATCTGGGTTGAAACCTCAAAAATTGAAATTTCTGGTAAGGGCGCTCGATGGGTCGCTCAAACCGGCTTCGAGCGGCTAGAAATTTCACTCTCGAGTTCTCTGTTTTGACATCTCGCTAGAACAGTCACTCGAGCGGCCATGACCTAAATCACTTCCTGAACTACCTAAAACTACTGCCTGATGCCCGCTCGAGCGACTGCTCTAGCGCCTAGGTTTTCTCAATAGCTTGCGAAATCCGACTTTTGGGGATTTTCTCAAATCTCACTTGTTCTAGGTGTTTTTGGGCTCGAAATCTCTCCTAGCATGTGTAGAAACTTACTACCTACAAAATCCCTCAAAGAAAACTCTCCCATTGGCCCTAGAACTCGTTTTCACATTTCAACCCTAGCATTCATCTAAATATACGAAAATGCCGAAATCGTGAAATAAGGGTTAGGGTGGTGTTGCTTACCTCTTGCAAACTCTTTAGCAAGCTTCCTAGCTCCTAAATCAACCAATGAATAGCTTCTTGCTTGCTCCTTAGTTGATTCCTCACAAAACCTCCACCAGAGCACCCACACGAAAATGCTCCTTTTGGGTTCTCTTCTTTCCTTTCTTGCAAGTAACCTCTTCCAATGAGTTTAGAAATGAAGGGGGACGAAAAAGGGGAAGGATTATGTAAAGGAGCTGAAGAAGAAATGGGAGAATGGGAGAAGAGGAGAGGAAGGAAGAGTTTAGCCAAGGGTTTGGTCGAATGGGGGGTTAGTCGTGAATGGGCTTTTTCCCTTTGGTTTTGCTCACTTAAGGGGCTTTCTAAAAGGCACTAAAATTTACAAGTGTGCCACTCCTTCATCCTACATTGCACATTACTTAACACTTAGCATATTTCCCACTTAGTGTCTAACCTTATTTAACAAACTGAAGATTTCTCACCTTCACAGGCTACTGACAGCCCGGGGTTTAGCCACTTTGGTTGGCTTTAGGCTTAATCTGCTCTAGCTTCATCTACACATCAAGCTCACTGATTAGGTTATGCTAGGGATATTGGAATGGGGTTTTACATTCCAAGTCAAATATCTCAATCGGGTAACACATGAAATCAAATCGACAAATACAATCAAATATTTCAAGCATGTCTTGGTAGGACTCGTGGGTTGGCGTGTCTCTAAATTAGATTAATGACCACTGTCCATTTAGAACCAAACTAGGGATCAAGGCCAAGTGGAGTACCTCTACACTGCCCGATGAATCAAGGCCAAACGGAGTAACCTCTACTCTACCCGATGAATCACAATAGATGGACAAGGACATTAAGGCTAACAAGCCAACACCAACACACAGACTAGACTCATCGTGGATCCACACTAAGAACAACGTCCAATTAGAAAACTCACAAATCAAACCAAACCAATCAAATCAGTGATCAAAACAAGTGTTCAAACCAAAGCCAAGCGTAGTGCATCTACACTACCTGATCAAATTAAGGCCAAGCGGAGTGTCTCTAAACTGCCCGATGAATCAAGGCCAAGCGGAGTGTCTCTACACTAACCGATAAAACCAAGGCTTGGTGGAATTCCCCATCCACCACCAAACCAACCGAGGCCAAGTGGAATTCCCCATCCACTACCAATAAAACCAAAGGCCAAAAGCCCTTGTCAAATCATATAAGAGTTTTTCAATCTCGCTTTCATAAATCCAAATCAACCTAGACGAATGTCATAAAATCCTCAAAACACACTTTCAGTGAGTGGGATGATCTTAGGAATCCCAAATAAGTCATCATACCAAAAATCAATGGATTCCGAAACAAAAAGTTTTTAACCTAAAAAATATTCGAAGTCTGGTTAAAAACGTGACTTTTGGGCATATAATTTTTCTAGACAAATCCACGAGGAGTTTTGAGCTTAATTTCTGGTTGTAGTCTAATGAAGGGTAAACAACTTTTATGAAATTTTATGGGCTTCTGAATCACTCATTTGGGTATCAAACTCAAAAAGTGGTTTTTGATGAAAATTGGGAAAACTGGAAATTTAGGCATGAACTGGAAAGTTGACTTTCTATTGGTTGGGAATTGGGCCTTGGGAGTATTTTTAATGGTTCCAAATGGGGATTAAAACCTTATTTACATGTAAAAACATAAGTAAATTGAGCAATAAAGACTTAAGTAATGGTTCCAAGGGTCCACGATTAGCTTCTAGATTAATCGCCAAGGGGCAATTACCATTCACGTTTGGGCGTTAAGGATTGACGTTCACGCGCCTAGGTTAAAACAAAGCCAACGTACGCATGTCCTCATGGACATTCGCACATCCAGGCTCGCGATTAGTCATCCAGACTAATCCTGATTCGCGATTAGGATAACAAAGACTGATTTTTTGGGGTTTTGGCTCAGGATTAATCGCCACTTCAGGTTTTCAAATATTTTTGGCTATTTTCAACACGAAACTCATACAAATCATTTCTAACCCTTCCAACACCAAATGTGATGATCATAAAACATCCCAACATACTTAAAAACACCTTCCCAAAACAAGGATTCATCCCAAACCCACATGAACACAAATCTAACACATGAAACCTCATTCAAAACACAAAACTCAAACCAAAATCTAAAATATAATCAATCTAGGTTGCAAACCCATAACAAAACAATAGAAAACAAAACAAGAGTGTTATCCAACCAAAACCTACGAATTTTAGAAAAAAAAACCAACATACAAGATCATTTTTTTCAAATAAATCAAACCCTATAGAGAGAATACGAATTTCGGTAATACATTTTGTTTTGAAGGGTTTGCTAATTACTTGTTAATGGAGAAGCCCAACTTCTCTTCAAGCTCTCCTCTCCTTCTCCTTCTTCTTGAAGCTTTGAAGCAAGCTCCCACAACTCCTTCTCTTGTTCTATGCATCCAAGACAAGAGAAAAGGTTCTCAAAACACTAGATATTTTAGTTAGGGCATCCTTTTATATGCCAAACTTTTGGTCTTTCAAATCTACCCCTAAACAAAGCTTTTATTTAACTAAAACCCTAGGATGTACCTAAGGCATACTAGGGGTACCTTAGTGTTAAGTGGGGGGTACCTTAGTGTGATTTGAGGGGTACCTTGGTGTTTCAAGGGGTTTTCCTTAGTTATTTCAAGGGGTATACTTTAAGGATGCTTGGGGGTACCTTAGTTATACCAGAGGGGGGTACCTTAGTTATAGAAGGGGTGTACCTTAGTTATACAAGGGGGTACCTTAGTTAAAACAGTGGGGTATCTTAGGTAAAACAATGGAGTACCTTAGGTATTCAAATGAGGTATCTTAGGCAACACAAGGGGGTACTTTAGGTATACAAGTGGGGTACCTTAGGTAAAACAGTGGAGTACCTTAGGTATTCAAGTGGAGTACCTTAGGCAATTCAAATAGGGTATCTTAGGTAAAACAGTGAGATACCTTAGGTATTCAAGTGGGGTACCTTAGACAATTCAAATAGGGTACCTTAGGTAAAACAGTGGTGTAATGCCCCGAATCCAAGTTACATAGAGAAACCATAACTCATCTCTGGAGGTTAATATATAACACAGGATCGCAATATCAGAGTGAAGGAAAAACATGAATACAACAATAACTATATAACAAAGTGCGCTAAAATAATCCCAACTGAAATAAACTCACATGACCAGCAACTACTCGTAGGAATCGTCTTCTCGAAGAGCCGCTGAAAACAAAACAAAAACAAACAGGATGAGATACGAATATCCTAGTGAACATCATATACATGCACAAAAACATTTAGTTCAGTTCTAAAACATGCCATGGTTACGAACCATATACAATGATGATAACACGCATAGTCCGAATAATTCGACTAAACTTCAACAATCCAATTTATATCAGTGCGGAAATCCATTATGTAAATCAAGCAATAACATCCATTTCAAATCACGAAGATAGCAATAAAATAATGAATAACTGACACCAACATAGTGAATAATCATAATTTCACATCTCAAGATATACTTCCAGATATACCAATGTCAGATAAAACAAAGTCTTCTCATAACCCTGTCCATGCCTCCAAATGTATATCTGGCCTACTCAAGGTTTAGAATATTGAAATGATGGCCTACTCAGAGTTTCGTCATCCAATGTCGGCCTACTCATCGAGTTTCGGCATTGACAACACCGAACCACTCAGGGTCACGATGCTGCTTTACATCAGCGGGAGATACAAATACCAAATAATCGATAGACAATATTCAATAAATCATAAATACCAACAAACCAGCGGATAAAACATCTTGTGACAAATAAAATCAAACCATTGTAGTTGCTTAAATTAGTTAATTGACATGCTAAGGCAACATGCACCCCTCCATGTACACAGTTCCGGCCTACTCAAGGTTTCGGCAACTCTGAAATGACGGCCTACTCAAGGTTTCGTCATCCAATGCCAGCCTACTCATCGGGTTTCGGCATTGACAACTAGGCCTACTCAGGGTTTCTGGTTGCTCTACACTGGCAGTGGCAACACTTAAAGCCATGCAATTACACCAACAAAGCAATAACATTAAATTACTAAGCTTAGACTCTGGATTCTGGACAAGCTAAACTAGTAACAAGCTCAAATTCATCAATCTAAACTTAATCGATCAAATAGCATAAAACTCCAACATAAAACATAACAACGATTAACCGCAATTGCTATTTTTCATGGGTCGCTCAGGACCAAAACAATCCTCCTTGGAACTCCACATGCATATTCAAATTAAAGAACAATATTCAAACCCATCGGTGTAAACAAGCAACTCATGGAAAACTCTTTTGTAAATTCTGCCTAGCACATTATAGTTCGACAAAACTCCGGTTAAACAACATCACAACCTAGGAAATAATAGTAGAACATGGATAAAACAGAACCACTAACTCATGGTATCAAGACAGCAATTAGACTATCAACCAACCCTTCAAACTTGACTTTTAGAACTCATATATCTTACTAAAAATTGACGGAATAATCTCAGGAGGTTACAACCACTTAATAATATTTCCAGCATGATAGTTCAGCTACTAGGTAGGTGTTTGGACCATTTGGTTTGAGAAAATGGGCTTAAAATGGTCAGCCGCACCCAAATTAAAATTTGGGTGGGTTCGCTGACTACAAGGCAGTAGGCGCCAGGTCGGCGCACCCTCCTTTTTGCATCCGCTGAGTTGCCGTTGAGCCTTAATCAGTGGGCGGCACTCAGCACACACTCCAATTTCTTTCTCGATAAGATTTTAACTCTCTGTTAGTGCAATTCCTCCATGTCTGACCTAAAATTAAAACTCTACAACCACTCTCTCATGCTCATAACACTTATAACAACCATTTAGAATCAATTCAAATTTAATCCTACCAAGATCATGTTCCGAAATAAAAAATCTACTCGTAATATTAATTTCAGTCGTTGATAACGCATATAGCATATAATCTCGATTAAACTCATGCATTCTGTTTCAATACACGAAGGAAATCTAGCGCTACTCACCTGATTCGAAATACCCTCAAGCTCAGAAACTCCAAGGCTTCGACTGAGCACCAATGGCAGCGATTCTCACTCCAAAATCTCTGCCGCTCACCTCCGATCCCAATCCCTCCGCCTAAAAGTTCCAAATCTGAATAGATCTTGACAAAATCTTGCTTCCTCTATCATTTTGCTTATGATCGACCAAGTTGAACCCTCCTTACCTGATCTCTACTGATCGCACTGACAAATTGGTAGAACCTCTGAAATCTTCAGCCACTACAGACCTCCGACCAATTTGAGTGAAACCCTAGAACTCCAACACAGCTCCTATTTATAAGCTTCCGATGGCGCTCAAATTCCAAAGCTAAAATCATGATCTGTTGTGTGCTCACCCACAGCAATCTCTTCCTACCTTAAAATTCCTTAACATCCGATCTTGTGGTTTGCCTCTTTGCCTAATCGCCTACCTTAGCTGTAAAACCCCAGTTTTTCATAGAATTAATTTAAAAGATTTACTAGTAGACTTAATTAAATACTTGTGAGTGGAGATTTCGGGCTATCGAATAACAAAGGGAAATTTGAATTTTTATTTAAACTTAAGTGGGTGAATAGTAAATTGAAATTAATAGTGATTAAAAAATTTTAAATCTAATAAATAATATTATCCTAAACCTTAGGGGAGGGTAAATATGGGATTTTGAAATTTGTAAGTCAAGACGAGCAGTAGATAAATTAGGTTAAGGGTGGGGTTTTGCGAAGCATATAAATAGACTGCTAGGTTAAAAATTTCGGTTTTTGGGGGAAAGAAACCAGAGGTCGAATTCAGAGATATTAAGATTTGGTCACTGTCTTGGACCTAGGGCATCGACCGATAAACCTTGCTTGGGAGGAGATTATCAGAAGGGTTGGAAGCTAGAAGAAAATCCTCAATACAAGTGAGTAGCATCGTTTTGATCTGTATTCTGGTTTTGATCTCTAAGTTTAGTCGAAAAGCATGGTTTTGGGGAAACATGGCTTTCAAATGTGAGGTATTCAATGAGATTCAGGGTCGGGATATGAAGTATTCTAGATTAATTTCAAACCATGTTTAAACGTGTTTTGGGGATGGTAGAAGCATAGTGAAGTAATCACAGAGGTCAAAAACTTGGTCAGTCATGGAGTTTTGGAATTAACAGAGAGTTGAAAATAGTGAGTTGGTTTCGCCGAGTTGCCATCGACCTATCTACCTCAGCAGCAGCTCAGCGCGGGTAAAAGGGTTGGGTTCGTTGAGTTGGCGCCGACCTTGCACCATGTGTTTGAAGTTAGCGCGAGATGAGTTTGGGTATCCGCCGAGTTGGGGCCGATCTTGCGCCGAGCGGCAAAGATCAGCGCACCCTCAAATTTTTCTAGGGTTGTGCGACTGACCTATTTGAACTAAATTTTGACACTTTGAGGCTTAAACCTCTTAGTCAAAGTCTAGATTAGGATAATAGAAATACTTGATTTGTTCCAAACCATCCATAGATCTTTGAGTCAAATTTTGGTAGGGTTGTTGAGTCTCAGTAAGTAAGGTTTGCATGAACGTAGAGAGTTAAATTTCTACTTTGACATCATGAATTAGTAAATTTTATTATGTCCATATTTTATAGCTGTTTCCAGTTTATGGATTTTTTGACGTGAGTTTATATGGGTTTTCCTTTGTACTGAACAGAATTTGTAAAAATTGTTTTTAGTGAGTAAAGGAATTGTATTGCTAGTGGAAATTTTCTGTTTTGGGTCTTAAACATCTTTTGGTGTTCCATGAGTTTTGTTCTGGTCCGGAGTGACCTGTTATGAGTTATGTTGGGTTATGAATGATGGTGACTAATGTTGGTTTATTGTTTTGCAAATGTGGAGTTTTATGTAGTTATTAATCGGTTTTGGTTTAGCTTGTCCTGGATCCAGAGTTTAAGCTTAGTAATGTGATGTATATGTTTTATTGGGGTAATGGCATGGCCATGTAGTGTTGCCACGACTGGCATAGAGCAGCCAGAAACCCTGAGTAGGCTGGTATTGGATGACGAAACCCTGAGTAGGCTGTCATTTCAGAGTATCCTAAACCCTGAGTAGGCCGGAACTATGTACATGGAGATGTGGATGTCGCTCTGGCATGTTGATTAACCAATATAAACCATTACATGACATTGACCAATGTTGGGTTTTTATTTATTTGGCACAAGATATATTATTGGAGTGTTGTGAAAATTTGTTTCCCTCGAGACATGTTTTATGATGATATTGGATTTCGTGATTATTCGGATTAGTTGACAACCGTACTCAGATTTAATTACAAATTGGTTTTTCATTAGCTATATCATCTTGGTCTGATGAATTATTGTGAGTTTAGTCGGATTAATCGTGTTATTACAATCGTTATTTGTGTATTATTCGATCCATGTTTTACAACTAGGAAAAATGTATTTGTGCATGCATGTGCTGCTCGCTGAGATATTCGTATCTCATTCTGTTTGTTTTTGTTTTGTTTTCAGATACTCCTGGAGAGTGACACTTGCGGGTAGTTATGTGGCATGTGAGTTTATTCATTGGGATTATTTTAGCGCACTCTGTTTTATAGATATTGTTATATTCATGTTTTTCCTTCACTTTGATATTGCGGTCCTATGTTACATGCTAACCTCTGGGGACGTGTTACGGTTTAACTACGTAACTCGAATACGGGGCGTTACATTAGCACCTCATTAACTTATAATAAATTTTAATACATATTATCATTAATTATCTAAATTATTTTCATAATCACCACTTAATTTAGTTTACAACCTTCTTCACCTAGTTTAGTAAAATCTCCAAAATACCCCTTTCTCGCTACACCTCCAAACCCAACCAATAAAATCAAATAACCATATTAAAATTTGTAATAATTCATTATATCTAAATTTTTTTTTTAAAATTTTACTTTTAACTAACTTCCTTTTGTCTATTTCTGAGATTTTCCATTAGTTTAAATTAATTAACAACAAAAATCCCATTTTTAATATTAATTAAAAATTCGGGATTTTACAAATGGGGTACCTTAGGTATTCAAGTGGGGTACCTTAAGCAGTACAAATGGGGTACCTTGGGTAATATTTGGGTATGCTTTGGTGGTACCTTGGGTAATATAAGGAGGTACTTTAGTGTTATTCAAGAGGGTACATGGGATATATTTTGGGTACCTTGGGTATACTTTAAAGGTACTTTAGGTACTCTTAGGAGTTACTTTAGGCACACTTGAGAGGTACCTTGGGTATACTTAGGAGTTACTTTAGGTACACTTGAGGAGTAATTTGGGCACACTTGGAAGGTACTTTAAGTGTACTTTGATTTCCAATTCACTAGGACTAATTGAAGGATATCTTAGCCAATTGAAATTGAGAAATAACATTAACCAAGCTTACCTTAATAACTTCATTAAAGTTCAATTTGATTTCCCTAAATCCTCAAGTATGATCCACATCTACCTCATCTTCATAACACAAGTACTTAATTAGTCTAATAATCCCACTTTAGATAATTAAGCTTAATAGTTAAGATATAATCTGGGTCGGTGTTTTACACCCCGCCTGTGTTTTTCTTAAATTTTCAGAACCCAAATGCTTAATTTCCAGATAAGCCGAGCGCCCGACAGAAGGCTCGAGCGCCCACTTGAGTGCCCATGACAGAATTTCTCGTATTTTCCAACCTGCCTAGTTTTTCATTATAAAAATGTTTTTTATTAAATTTCAACCAATGTATCATTAGGATTAGAGTGTCTAGAGATTGTTTACGCTAGGGGATAATTAAAATACATTTTTATAAAGATTTTGGGTACGTTCTTCCAAAATGGCTTTTAATCGAGTTTTATTGCTCCAAACTATTACCTTTTATACGAAACTTGATTTCAAAAGTTCCTACACCTATATTTGAGTTATTTGAACGTAATTTGTGCATCGAATGATTCGATACACACCCGGGACATAGTTGCCTGTTGAAATCTTGATTTTGGACATATGTTTTGGTTCCACGTATGTGGGATTTTGATTCACTATTGTGATTAAGCCATTGCCTAATTTAATTATTCCGCTATTGCGGGCATGTTATTGACATGATTGTGTCTCCATGTGTAAAACCCTGGATTTTCCTAAAAATAAAATAAATAGCTAAGGCATAAATTATGGAGAAAATACTAAGAAATATAATAATAGGAGAATTAAAGAAAGATTTAAAGGTTAAAATAGGAATTTAAAAAGAAAGGGTAATTTGGTAATTTCAAATTAGTTAAATTCATGAAAGAAAATAAGATAATTAATTATTAAGTCAACAAATTCAACTAGACCAAAATTTAGCTTATTTGGATGTAAGATAGTGAAATCAAGTTTTAAAAGGAGGAAAAAAGGGTCTAATGGTAATTATATTATTTAGGGTCCAAAATTTTAGTATATTGAGTAAATAATAAAAGTATAGTTATAATTTAAAATTAGAAATAAGAATAAGCACGAAAATTAATTAGGAGATTCCTTAAAAGAGAGTTCAATGAGTTAAATTAAGGAAAAGGGTAGAAGAGGGAATATACTTACTGTATTAAAGCAAGTAAAACCTAATTAGAGTTTGTCTATTAGAGAGGCTATAAAAGAGAGTTTTAAAGAGTGTTTTAGGTTTTGAAAACAAGTTAGAAGGAGAGGAAAATTCGTGCATTAGTGATGGAGCAAAAAATAGAAGGAAAGAAGAGAGAAGAGAGAAGAAAGGAGAAAAATTAGAAATAAAGAGAGTTGCAGAAATGGTCGACCAGCCAACTTCGAACGGCGAGCTAGGAAGATCCAACCGCTGGAATGGGCTGAAATTTTAGGGCTTTGATCTTCTCATGGAGGAATTCAAACTGAACGGTGGAGATTTGAATTGGAGAAGTCTAGAGGGGTGCGGTCGAGCTCAAAAAATGGGTACAGAAGAAGTTTTTGAAAAATCTGGGTTCATCAAAAAGGCAAGTAGCAAACCCTTGAAACTGGAGTTGCATGTTTTCTCGTGATTTTGAGGCTTGATCGTATTGTTCTTTAAGTTGGATTTCATTGGGAAAAGCTTAATGGTTTATAAAAAATTGTTTTTGGTGTTTTAACTTTCTTTAAAAACCAAGAAAGAGTTAATCATGGAAAGTTTATACTTAGAAAGAAACTCAAGATAAGTAAAAAAGATGATGAGATTTTTTTTTTTTTGGCAAAAACCCACTAAGGCATGAATAACCTTAGTGGCACTCCATCGGTGGGTTGAGGCAGACCCTGACCTGTAGATTAGAATTTCCAGTGAAAAATACAAATTCTGGGGGGGATATAAAACCTTACCCTTGATCAAAAACAAAAGACAATAACTAATATCTAATGGAAAATAACCCAGTCCTATCATGGAACAAGCAATTTCTAACATTCTGTGACAAGCTAGAAATAGAATCATAAAATATGTTCGTGAAATGAATACATCTCTCATTTGCCAAGCCATCTACCACTGCATTGGCTTCCCTGTAAACATGATACATATCCCGATTGAAAGCTATCAATCTCTCTTTTATTTCTCTCCACCAAAGCAAAAATTTCCAAGGAGTGGACACCAATCCAGCAAAAGTGTCCACAATGAGCTTCGAATCCGATTCAATATGAAGCTCTTGAATTCCATACCTGTCAGCCAGTCGAAGACCATCTCTGAGAGCCAAGAATTCTGCCAATGTATTAGAATTATGACCATAGTAAGCCGAAAATGCAGCAATAAAATGCCCAGAAGAATTTCTAATAATTCCTCCTCCTCCACTAATTCCAGGATTTCCTTTAGATGCTCCATCAACATTCAAAATATAAGGATAAACTCTTTGTCTTTTCCAATGAATGAATTTGGGAAGTAGGAACTTAAATGGAGGATGAAAAGCATTTATTTTTTCTAATATTGCAGCTCTTTGAGTCCCACAAGCAATTGTCGGCTTGGTAAAGTATGAGACCTCTTGAATCCACCTTTGAATCTTAGATATAATATGGCTTCCAGACATGGGGACATCTTCAAATCTTCTTTTACACCTTGCAGCCCAGATTTCCCAACATATAAATAAAGGCATGACTTTAAAGAGAATACCCAATTGATCATTCAAATTTGGATGAGAAAACTAAAAAGAAATTCTGGTTCTTAGATCATGGAGAGGATGGTAGTGGCATTGAAATAAACCAGAAAAGTGATCCCAAACTATTTTAGCTATATCCCCAAACGAGAAAAGATGATTAATGGACTCTCTTCTTTTGTGAAGACAACAATTGCATTGGGAGCACAGACTAACACCACTTCTTTGAATTCTATCATCAGTTGACACAGCACCCTTTAGAAGCTTCCAAATAAAAACACTAATCTTTGATGGAATGAAACTATGCCACAAACACTTACCCCAAATAAACATTGTACCTCTTGTTCTAATTAAATTCCAAGTAGATAAAGTGGAGAAAGAACCTGAAGAAGACGGCATCCAAAGAGCTCTGTCTTTCAAAATAGATGGTCTATAGTGAATATCAGCAATTTCTGAGACAATATTTTGAGGAAGGAATTGAGCAAGAATTTGAGTTTTCCATGAGCCATTTCCTTCAATGAGATCAGCCACATTTAAATCAATATATGGAGATGGGTCTTCAAGAACATAATCTGAAATTTTCTCGAGATGAGACCATTGATCAAAAAGAAAA
The DNA here is from genome assembly GCA_947561395.2 of Buxus sempervirens. Lineage (NCBI taxonomy): Eukaryota > Viridiplantae > Streptophyta > Magnoliopsida > Buxales > Buxaceae > Buxus > Buxus sempervirens. The sequence goes on along the minus strand of OX387185.1, from coordinate 26,412,541 downwards.
CTAACCTTTCCTTCCTCCAAGAACCAGGCCGTGTTATCAATAACCATATCCTTCACTTTGAGAATGGATTTCCAGATCTTAGAGCTTCCACATTTATCTTTAATATTCTGAAAATCTCTAGAAGGAAAATATTTAGAACTCATGCACTGAGACCATAAGCTTTCCCCATGAAAAACTTTCCAAGCCATTTTCATTTGAAGACTCTGCATAACATCAATAACCGATTTTATTTCCAGGCCTCCCTCAACTCTAGGCTTTGTAATTTTATCCCACCTCAACCAATGCTTCTTTAGGCCATGCTCAGAACTTTCACCCCAAAAGAAATTAGAGAAGATAGTTTCAATTCTACATAATACAGCTTTTGGAACAGGAATGGCGGACAGGGAAAGGATAGGAATGCTTGCACGAACACTTTGAATAAGAATGACTTTACTTCCATGAGAAAGAATCTTCGATTTCCATCCACTGATTTTTCTTTGAATTTTCTCTAACAATTCAGCAAACATATTCAAATTTGCTCTTCCATGAAATAGAGGCACTCCAAGGTATTTAATTGGGAAGTTAGCTTTTTTGAATCCTGAGATAGCTAACAGCATGTCTAATCTGGAATTAGAGATTTTAGAAGAAGCCAATAAACAACTTTTCTCGACATTAATAAGCTGGCCAGAAGCATCTTCATAGGATCTTAGCAACTTCAGCAGATTAACCATTGAAGCCCTTCTTCCATTAGTAAAAATAAGAACATCATCCGCAAATAATAGATGAGAAACAGTAATAGAAGTTCTACCAATATGATAGTGCCCCAAGGAACCCTCTTGTAGCATCAAATTAAGACCCCTACTCATAACCTCTTCAGCAATGATAAATAACAAAGGAGATAAAGGATCCCCTTGGCGAAGCCCCCTTGAGGACTTGAAAAACCCACAAGCTGTACCATTCAAGAGAACACTAAACCAGCAGTTATCCAAGCACCTTTTGATAATATTACACCAAGTATCAGAAAACCCAAACCTCTTGCAAACCTCAATGATGAAATCCCATTCCATTCTATCGAATGCTTTAGCCATGTCTAACTTCAGCATAATATTACTCCCCAAGCACTTCCTGTTAATATCTTGGCATAATTCATGAGCCAGAGAGATATTTTCAGATATATTTCTACCTTTAACAAAAGCACTTTGCTCCCTACTTATAATAAGAGGAAGAATAAAAGAAAGCCTTGAAGCTAAGATCTTTGCAATAATTTTGTAAGAAAAATTACAGAGGATTATTGGGCGAAATTCTGAAAAGGCTCTAGGCTTATCCACCTTGGGAATTAAAGCAATGAGAGAAGCAGTAAAAGATTTTGGAAGAGGACTACCATTGAAGAATTCAAGCATAGCTGCATAAATATCAGAAGCAATAACCTCCCAACAGTACTGAAAAAACCAACCTGTAAACCCATCTGGACCAGGGGCACTATCAGGATCAAGATCAAAAACCGCCTTTTTGACTTCATCAAAAGAAGGAACCGAAGAAAGAATATCATTGTGGCTGCTCTCCAGAATAGAGGGGATCCCATGCAAACTGTCATTGAAAGAATGAGGAACTGAAGAGAAACAAGAAGAGAAGTAAGAAATGGCCTCATCCTGAATAGAACCCGAATCAGATATCCAGTCACTACCTTGCAATAATTTCTTTTGCTTACGAATTTGCAAGGAAGCGTGAAAGAATTTAGTGTTTTTATCTCCATCTTGAAGCCATTTTACCCTTGATTGCTGTCTGAATAAAGTCTCCTATTGAGAGATGCTATGAATGAGATCTCTTTTACATTGATGAATCTGATTAGAAATGGACTGACTCCAATGATGAGAAAGAATATTTTCAAGTTCCACCACTTTAGAAGATAATTGTTCAATCCTTCTGTGAACATCCCCAAAAACTTCCCAATTCCACTTACGAAGAACAAATCTCAAATTCTTCAATTTCCTTGAGAGAACATTCAGAGGAGAACCATCCATATGATTATTCCAGGAGTTTCTCACCACATCCAAGAACAAATGGTGAGAAGTCCACATTTTCTGGAATTTAAAAGAAGAGGGGCCAGCTCTATTCGAACCTTGAATGAAAGAAAGACAAGGAGGGGAGTGATCCGAACAAACCCTTGGAAGATGGGAAATCCTCAAAGAAGAAGCAATGCTTAACCCAAGTGGTTGATGAAAAATCTGTCAAGTCTTGCCCAAATCCTCCTCTGAACAACTTGTTCGTTGCACCAAGTGAACTTTTCTCCCATAAAACCCAGATCCTTCAAACCAACTCTGTGAGTAAAGTCTTGAAAATCCTGCATTGATCTGCTATCAGGACATCTGCCCCCAATTTTCTCATCAATTGAAAGAATGGAATTAAAGTCCCCTCCAATTAACCAGGGCATTGTAACTGAATTGGAAAATGTCAGCAGATCATCCCATAAAATTCTTCTGTCCTGGATAGTACATTTTGCATAGACAAAGGTGATTAGAAAAGGGCTAAACTCAACATTATTAGAAGAGACAACAGCTGTGACAAATTGAGTATTAAGAGATATGAAATCCAAGGTAATTAAATCAGACCAAAAGATCCAGATTTTACTGTCCACCTTTGAATTAAGCTGAAAGTTCCTCATTTTGATCTTCTTTGATAAATTTTTACACTTCGCAATACCTGTCATAGGTTCTAAAACAGCAAGTAGCTGGATTTTCTTAGTTATAACATGATGTTTCAGCATGTCTATAGAATCAGAATTTGCTGCCCCCCTTATATTCCAGACCATTGTAGAGATCATGATAAATTTGAAGAAGAGTTTTTTGAAGGGCCCTTATGCTTGGACCTAGTATTGATATTAGAAGCCATCTTGCTACTTTTCCTCTTAACTTTCTGACTTGTGTTTCTAGATTCCATAAGAACATTTTTCCCACTGATCAATGAGATATCTGGATTAGCCAAAGTGGTTTGTAGCTTTTTTGAGAGAAATTCTTGATCTTGAACTAAGGAAATCTTAGCACTGCTCAATGAAGAATAACCCTCTGGAAAGGATGATTGACCACTTCCCAAGTTCAGAACCTGCACAATAGAATTTGACCCAATTTCTTTCATGTTTCCTTTTTGATAAAATCCTTCTAAAACTGTGTTTTCTATTGAAGTTTGAATAGCACTCGAATTAGAAACTGATTGAACTCTCCTTCTATTATGATCAAGGCTAACTCCAGACGAATTAGCAAGAGAATATTGGTGTTTTGATCCTTCTCCAGAAAAGTTCTCACAGACGCAATATTTCCTTTTTCACTCGTCAGTTGGGATTCCAAAAGATGGCCAGAAGATGTTATTTTATGTAAACTTTCCTGCTGATTTCCAACAGCAACAACAACATTATTATCCTTCAAAACTTCCATATCATTATTCTCATTCAAAACTTCAATATCATCTTTCGAACATTGCTGTAAATTTTCAATTATATTACCAGAATTAGTTTAGGATGGAAATCAGTTGTTTAGAATCAAATCAAATTAATATTAGAGTTAGAAAGTTCAAAAATTCCGCAAAAAAGAAGAAAAACAGTATTATAGTCGGAGCGCTCGAGTCAACGTTCAAGCGTTACATCAGGCGTTAGGCCTGTGAAACTTAACAAAACCTGGAAACTCAGCCGCTAGAACAGTCGTCTGAGCGCCCATTCGAGCGACCATCTGCCAGAATTTGGAAACTTGGGATTTGTGCCTAGATTTAATTTTTAATGATTTTTCTTGAAAATTTAAGGTTGTAACACCTGTAATTAGGGCAATGTGAGATTTAGGAAATGACGGAATTAAATTTGGATTAAAAGGTAATTATTTGGGACAATGAATGCAATTAGAAACCAAGTAGTCTAGGTAGGTGGAACATTTACACTTCGATAAATTTAATTGAGAATTTAGGGATGGAACCTTGTCTAACAAACTTTAATAGACCTAAAGTAACTTCTGGAAAGAACCAATAGCATAAACCAAAAGTCTTAGAGATTTAGGGTATTAGTTGGTAAATGAAGATTCTAAAGTAAGGATTTTAGAATAGACCAAAGTGTAGGATTTGGGGTAAAATTCGTAGTAAATAAATATTAATATGAATACTAATATAGAAAGATAAACTAAGTATGCCCACACTAACACAACTTGAATATGAACCTTATTATTAAGAATTTTTGTATGCTCTCGTACTTTTCTTATTAAATGACCTGGAACTCTGTTTAAGAGCTGTTTAATGGTTATTTTGAACATATTTTGGTTGGACACCGTGGTTTTGGAAATTACTGTTGGATACATCATTTGGGACATGTTTATGAGTATTTGTACGAGGTTTATCACTAAAGATTGCATTTTTGAGTTATTCAATGTTGTGAATGTGAGTTGTGTCTAGTGGGCAATGCTTAGTATGGATCCATAGCTTAGCTAGGAAGTGAAATGGAATTTGTTGGTAAGTTATTCTTGTTCGGAACTCCCCAGTATGCGTTCCATTGTACTTTCAAGGTGCGATGCGACGTTGGCAGCAATCCTCAACCGCTGCTAGTGCGGCCTGGTCTTAGCCGAGCTTGTCGATCGGCAATGGATTATTGGATTATTAGTTATTTGGGTTACCACCATGTGCTTTAATGAGACACCGACTTTCACGAGCTTTATATTGGTCATGTTGATAGGTTACTTATGACTCGCACATTGGAGCTATGATTTGGCCGTGCTAGAAGTTCTCTCGTGACTTGCACATGCACTGATATTAGTTGTGTTGTCGTGGGTCCATTTATCTTTGATCAGATTGGTATTCACCTGGTTTGTTATTTTCGCAGAAGCGGGTTTTGTTGCTATTTGGACTGGGGATTGTACTCGCCAACGCATTCGTAGGTGATCCGCATTGGTGGTTGACAGAGGAGATGGCAGTGACTGCAGGTGTGGGCTCCATCTATCATGTAAGTCGTGATGTAACGATATATGGGGATAGGAATATCTTCTTAAGTGGTTTTAGTTCATGAATCCTGTTATGTCAGTAATTGTTATTATTATATCATTGTATATTCGTGGTTTTGGTTTTATCATTCACCTCATGACTATTATTGTAAAAATTATTGACTGTTTTACATCATACACATTTCTACTTGTTGAGATTTATTCTCACTCTAGTTTCTCCCATTTTTTTTCAGGTACTCTTGGCAAGGACAATAAACTTTGGGCTAGTTACAACGGGGTAGTTTTATAGTTGTATTGAAATCTTTTATATATGATAATCATTAATAAATAATGAAATTACTTCAGGATTCCGCATTTACTCTGATATTAAAGTTAGAAAAAGTATTAAATTATTTGGGATTTAGTTGTTTTTGTCACTTACCATAACACCTCGGGTTTTGGGAATTGGACACGGAACCGGGGAGTTACACCATGTATGTGGTTATTGTTGTGGCTGGATGGTTTAGATCTATGTACTCAGTAGACCAGCATCAACAATCGGCTTTCCAAATCTGTGTACTCAGTGGAAAGTGGGGTTGTTATATCCTCGGTCTGTGTACTCGGCGAGATACTTCCTCAATCCGTATACTCGGCGGGAAGTGTGTTATTTCATGGCGTGTGCCCTATATCCTCAATCCATGTACTCGACGGAATACTTCCTTAATCTGTGTACTCGGTGGGAAGTGTGTTATTTCATGGCGTGTGCCTTATATCCTCAGTCTGTGTACTCGACGGGATACTTCCTCAATCCATGTACTCGGTGGAAAGTGCGTTATTTCATGGCATGTGATTGTACTTCCTCAAGACTATTCGTATGATTGTATCATTTTATATTTCACTGTGTTTGAATCTATCGTGGTTAGACTAATTTAACCTGGCATATCTTATAACTGTTTAAAGTTTATTTGCATGACTACTTATTAAGATGTTGTTTCTCACATATTCGTTTTATCGATTTTATTTTCAGATATTCTGGGAGAGGACGCTGCAGGGGTAGACACACCAGGGGATTATACTGATTACCAGGAAGAGGATTATTGTATTCCTATGTCGGTTCAGGGAATTTGTTATTGATTGACTTAGTATTGATGAATTGCATGTATCGAATTAATTCTTTTTATTTGACTTTGATGGATGTTTGGATCATTTTTATTTTAGTTGACCCATCCAGACTTAGTTTGATGGTTATACATTGGATATTTTTATTTCCATTCCGCATTCCTATGAGGAAATTACTTTTATTGTCGCACTCTGATCAAGAAAAAGGAATTCTGTTTAAGTCTAGATTAGTTTTAATTGGGCATTTTTCCTAATGTTCAAGGTTTGGGTTTATGTTTTAAAATAAACCTGGATCTGGGGCGTTACAAGATGGTATTAGAGCAATAGGATCCTAACCCTAAGTAGTTGACCTTTAGGTGTTAATTTGGGGATGTGTGTTGCGCTAGATAGCACCCTTAAATAGGTAATCTAGGTTGAGAGTGTTCCTTATAAGAATTGCCTACGGTTATTACTACAAAAAGGTATGCTTCTTCTTCCTCTATTTTATAATTAGTTATTAAGATGTGGTTTGCTAATTATAGTGTAGAGCTTTCTTGTTAATATTGCATGACTAGAGTAAAATTATTAAATTTCAATTGAGAAGGTAAATAAAGATTTTTGAGAAACAGTGATTCTGAGATAAATGGCAAGATGAATGTTTGAGGTTGGTAATATAATTTTAATTGTTTATCTGAAATGGGAAATTGGTGATGATTGATTAAGCATGCATGTTCTTGTGTGCTTAATTGGATGATGAGCCAAATGTGTATAGCCATACTTCGGTAGTGTAAGGCATCGGCCAATGCTGAACATATACCTGAGTATTAAGCTTTATACAAATGGGGTATGTAATGTAACACTTATAGGTGTATAAGTATTTGTGTATGTGGTATATTTGTTTAATTTGAGCCAGAAAAGAATTTGCATGACTTCTCCCCATCCTTCATATAGGTGCACATATATGGAGAGGATTGGTGGTAGCAAGTCATGTGTCCTTTTCTGAGTTATTTTTGTACTTTATTAGTGAGTATGGAAACCGAGAATAAGAAATTATAAGTGATTAAATTTATTAAGGATGAATTAGAGGTTTGGATATTAATGAATACGCAGTGGAAGTGTAGTGGACTTAGAAGATAACGGATGAGAGATTCTTTTGTTTTGATTAATTTTGTTTTCCTTGCAGTTGATCATCATGGATGCAATGGCAAGGGGCAGAGGTAGACCACACAATGTTCCTAGAGAGGTGCCACCTATAGAACCTGAACCACAGGTTACTCCACAGGCTGAGACCCAAATAGACCCACCTGAGGAGGGCGCAATTGAGCAGCCTATGCCTAAACCTCCGCCTGTAGCATCTCCAGTACCACAGGATGATGTTTGGAGAGTCATAGGGATAGTGACTGAGTTGGTTGGGGAGATTTCTTCGAAAGGAAGAAGAGGGGATGATAGAGACCATGATGAGGATCAAGCTGCACGAGACTTAGAGCAGTTTCGTAAGATGGGGCCCCCAAATTTTGGAGGTTTACCGGGTCCTATGGAGGCTGAATGATGGATTTTGAGGATTGAGTGGATATTTGAGGACATGCGTTGTCCTCAGGATCGGCAAGTAAGACTGGCCACCTTTATATTTGAGGAAAAGGCAGTTCACTGGTGGCAGTCTATGAAGAGGAAGACTGATCTAGAAGTGCAGATGACTTGGGAGAGGTTCAGAGAGCTCTTTTATGAGAGATATTTTACTGCCGATTTTCGCCTACAAAAGGCAAGAGAGTTTATGCACATCTCCCAAGGAGAGCAAACAGTCCTACAATATGAGGCTTGTTTTGACGAGTTGTCCCAATTTGCGCCTCACATGGTGGCAAATGACGAGGAAAGGATTCAACACTTTGAGCAAGGGCTAAGGCTAGAAATCAGGGAAAGGGTGTCTGTTGTGGAGTGCACTCAATACACCAAGCTGATACGTAGAGCCGAGAGAGCAGAGAGGCTGATCAAGGAGAGTCGACCAGAGCAGGGCAAATTTGGGGTCTCCCCTCGGCAATGTCTGGAACCAAATAATTTATCCAATAGAAATAAAAGGCATAAAAATTCTAATGGAAACCAAATGATAAGGCCGGTTAGTAAATGTGTTCATTGTAGAAGATTTCATGTTCCAAGGGCGCCATGTGTTGCACTTATGGGGACTTGTTTCCGTTGTGGGAAACCTGACCATTATATTAAATAGTGTCCACATCCATCTTACTGTAAAACCCCGAATTTTCCTTAAAAAAATATAATAAATTAATAAATAATATCTTTGGGAATATTAAATGATGGAAATATTTTATTAATGTAGGGGATAATATAAATAGTGGAGATCCAGAGTTGGACGCAGATCCAACCGTCCGATCATGAGTTATCAAGGTATAATTCATATTTTAAGATTGTTGTGTTCTGAATGGGTAGTGTGCATAGGAAAACTTGTAAGTGAGCTACATGAGATCAGAGGGATAAATACTAGTTTAATACCCTAATCTTATACGTTTGGAATACTTGCTCGCATTCAACAGTCGCAAGAGAGAAACCGAGAGAGCGACTGTGCGACCGGGAGAGAAGAAGGAGGAAGGAGGAAGAAGGAAGGACGTTTGACTTGTGTTCTTCATCACCTAGAGAGTATCTCGTGTCTGTGAGTACTGCTGTTTAGAGAAGAGAAGGAGAAACAGCGTGAACAGAGGTAGAGGACACAGTTTTACGTTCATTTTGTATTTCGTGTGATTAATCTCCAAACCATGTTTTTATGATGTAGATATATGTATAAATCATGATATAATCGTTATAAGTATTGTGGGATTGCTTAGAATAGGAAAAATCACAATTTTGAACTGTTTCTGAATGTTTTCGGGGGACCGCCGACCTTACTGTGCTTGGCAATCCTCAGCACTCTTAGGCGCTAGTATAATTTTTTAGACCGCCCGAGACCGCGAGACGACTTATCGTCGGCGATCTAAAATGAACTACCGCTTACCTTAGACCGCCGGGGCGATCCTAGGCGCTCTGTGCAGAAAATGCAAAATTTCGTAATTTCAAACCCTGATTCAATTCCAAAATATTTTTAGTAAATTTTAATCATTAATTAAAATGTTTTAAGACCAAAATAATTTATCAAATTCCCTGTTTTACAAAAAAATAAATTAGGGAGATATTTAGGACACTAGTTGCCAAACTTTGTATGAAACAGTGAAATCTAGTATTTGGAAGATTTGACCTATTATTTGATTATCAGAATATCTCTAAATTACACTATAAACCAAACAATTACATAAAGAGATTTCATATCATAAGTTCAACTCAGTAAACCCGAATATTGAAGGAAATGTCAGATTTACCCTTTATATGCCACTAGGCACCAACCCTTATAGAAATATCATACTTTAGAGAATTTTGGAGTCTAGTGGGCATAGCTGGTTATGGATCCATAGTTGTGGCTAGATAGCTGAGAGATATGTCATTTAGGTTGAGTTTCTCCCTTGTGCGAGCACGCTTCCTTTGCAAGTTGGTTTGTTTGGGAAGGTCCTATGTCTAGAAGGACACCCCGGTGAGCCGCTGGTGATTCCCTGTACATGTGGATAAGCGACCATCTCCATGTATTAATTCTGGTACTGCATGTTGGTGGTACATGCCAACTCTGATGGGTACGTGTGTAATAAGTCAGTGACTACGGCTCTTGTATAAGCTGCGCTGTATGGGACTTGAGTATCATTAGTAGCATTGCTCCTAAGACGCATGGTGGTATTGCGATTTGTCGAGAGTCATCTCAAAAGGTTTATCTATCTCCGTGAGTCCTACAATGACACTAAAATCACAAAAACATGTTGTTACTGTTGCATACATGCTGGAGGCATGTAATTGGTATATTGGTTGGATGTGACTGTTCAGTGCATCCTAGTAATGTATGGATTATGCTATTGATTTATGATATTGGATTCCTATCATGGAACTTGCTGAAATTTATATTTAGAACTATTTTATATACTGTTTTGTATTCCATGATCGATACAAATGGTTATACGAGCCTGATTAGTCGAGATTGCTTAATCGTGCATGAACTGTTATTTTTATGTATACGAACTGTTTAAACATGCATGTGTTACCTACTGGGATATTCATATCTCACCCTACCTTTATTTCATTTTTCAGCTGATACGCGAGAGGGGGATCATAGTATTGATTTCCAGGGAGAGATAGCTGATTATTCACCGGAGGATTACTATTACCCGAATTTTGTCTGAGGTTGTGGATTGTCATGGATTTAGTTATTTTATCAGATTATTATATTCACTTTGGTTTGATGTATTAGAGAAATGAGAGATTAGTGACCTTTTTATTTTACCAAACTTAAATATTGATTTTGATGGTAAACTATATTAGTTTCTTGATGATTTTAGACTATACTTCCGCACATACATGTTCCGCACTCTGATAGTTAATTAATTGAATGGATCATTTATTCCTTTAGTCTGGTATATTTTTTTATGTTTCTTTGATATGGGCTAGTAACACCTCGGATTTGGTTGATGAACTGAATTCGGGTTGTTACAGTAGCGAACCGGGTTCGGGTCAGGTGCCGGTTTGCACTGACCTGGGTTCGAGGCATTACACTTACTATTAGACACTCATGAGCCCTCTAAAAAATTCCAGTGGCCCACAAGCAATGGTTTCTTATCAATCCCAAGAACATGAGGCCCCGATTAGGCAAGGACCACAAGGGAAAGAAATGAATAATGAAAGGAATGTAAATGAAGGAAAAGGACATATGCAGTACTGCCTAATCCAATAAGATTGAATACTTTGGTGGTAGAAAGAGAGTAGTTAGATCTAGAAATTCCTCGAGGTGTATTTTTCTCTAGACTTCTCTTTTATTATTATGTTATTATTTATGAACTTTATAGTAATCCTGACACATAGATTTAAGAAATTCATTTAGCTTTATAATATTTAAGTGATCCTATGTTAATACATAATTTGGGATTTTACAAGCACCCAGTATAGATACTTGATAGACGTGAGTAGGTCGTTCATACGAAGGTGATTCAACTTGTTAGAGTGTTATGGCCGAATCATACTGTAGAAAGAGCCGGATGGGAGTTAGAATCTTAAATGAAAGAGAAGTACCAATTTTTGTTCAAGGAATCGCCAGGTAAATTTCGAGGATGAAACTTTTTTGTTAGGAGGGGAGAATGTAAAACCCCAGAATTTTAGGAAATTAAATAATAAAATAAAATAAATTGAGGTGTTGTAAATTATGCACAGAATAGGAACCAGGGTCAACCCGGAGAACTTGGGGAGTTAATTTAAGGTGAGTTTATAATTTAATGTTAAGTTGGAATTTAAATATTAGTATTATTATTTTTGTTGATCTAATTAAATATTGAAAGGAAAAAAGAAAAAAGAAGAGAAGATTTTTTGTGGTTGAATTCTACTAGAGAAGGGTGAGGTTGTAACGCCCCGGATCTGGGTTATGTAGAATAACCGTAACTCGTACCCGAAGGGTTAACTTTAAATCACAGGATCTAACAGAGTATGGGAAACATGAAATATATGATCAAGAAAATTTGATTACATGATATAAAAGGTTCACTAGTTCCCAATCACCATCCAAAATGAAATACAACTCACAATATCAAATAAAATCCAAACAACTATAACAAGCCTCTGCTCAACAAAATAATCCTCCTCACGATACTCCGGATAGTCTACCGGAATATTAGCACCCAACGTGTCGTCCTCACCGAGATCTGAAAACAAAAGCAAAACGTGTGAGATACGAATATCTCAGTAAGTAGCATATGCATGCAAGGAAATATAGTCATAATAATTCTAAAACATGCATAGGTTACAATCATTTAATTTTGCGATTAACCTCGGTTATTCTGACTAATCCTGGAAATCATCGACAATCCTGTTCGATATCAAAATCAGATCCAAAAAACAACATAGATAGTGGGACTCATGAAGTTTGTCTATTTTGTGTGGTTAAGTACTAGTGTTCCAAACAATCCAATCAAAAATACTGCAACAACTCGAACAATTCAATTCATCACCCTCATGGTGGAAAATACTCATGTGACATCACCCTCATGGTGGAAATGGAGTTGCTACAGCACTTCCCTCATGGAAGGTCTCTCCATCATGGAGGAAACGCATAAAGGAATCCTAGACTTAAATCCAAACAAAACGTACAAATTCCACTTACAACTAGACTGTGGATCCACACTAAGTCTTGCCCTTATTACTTTGTCAGACTTATCATATTATTTACTAATTCAATGTAAAAACATGCTCACGATAAACATAGTCATTTCATAACTGTCAACACCAAATTCCGTTTCAAATAACCACCAACGGTAGCAAACAGTAAAATTTCTAACATTCGGCATCATCGGAAGTAATACTTTACAATTTAATCAAAAGAATGATAATCAGATATTTACTAAAATCAAAATCCAAAATTGATCAGGTCATAATAGAGAATCAACAGTTTGATAATAAAATAAAAACCAGCTCAAAGAGTTTCACTAATAGCAATCTCTAATCACTATACTTGCATCCACCAATATTAAACTCAAAATGGTTTCCAATTCTAATTTATTCTCAAATGCAAATCATAATTTACTTCACCATAATATTTCTATAATCACTGGAGTGCTAAACTGTAAGTTCCCAAATTTTGGTTAACGTTAATTGCGAGAATTAATTAAGAAATTCTAATTATAGTTAATTGTGGAATTTTCAGATATCCGAGAAGCAGGGGTAAATTGGGGATTCGATAACTTAAGCGCGAGGAGTAGTAAATTATGGTTTGTAGCTTTCTTAATAATAAGTGGAATTATTATATTATTCACTTTCAGTTGGTTAAAGAGGTGCTAATGTAGGTGATTAAGTGGAGAAGCAAATCAGGGGATTGAATGGCTGGGGAAGCTGTTCATGTAGGAAATGCGTGGGTGAGCGACTAGCAAATCACAGTTCAATTTGGTTCGAGCACCAATGAGGGGTATAAAGAGTCGGCTTGTTTCATTTGGGCGGTTTCGTACAAACTGTTACAAGGGAGAAATAGCTGTTGGAGCATAACCAGAGCAAGGGGAAGAGAAGGTGAGTTGAGAATCATGAGTGAGAGCGTTGGAGATCATCGGAGAAGGAACTACTTGTTGATCTGAGATCTCGGCGACTGAAATTGTGGAAGTGCGATCACTTCAGTGGCAAATCTACAAGAGATCAAGTAAGATCAGCTTAATCCTTCGATTATGAGCAAATTAAGCGTGAAGCAAGGATTGAACTTAGATCTAATCAAATCTGACTGTTCCTGTAGATCGGAGTAAATCGGTTGTTGGAAGTTTTCACTTAGAAGGAGTGGATCAAAGAATTTGGAAGCTAGAAGACTGAGTTAGCAATCCATGTAAGTAGCACCAAATTTATACCTGGATTTGCAATCAATTGCACATCTTGATTTGAATATATGCAATATAAATTGAGATTGTTGTTATGAATTGATTATTGAGGTTAAATTCCAGTTCGGAGCATGATATTAGTAGGATAAATTTCAATTTGGGTTTAAAAGACTGTTAGAGGTGTTAGAAGTTTGAGATTGCCATCGTAGGGGTTAAATTTCCAGTCAGTCATGGTGGACTTGAGCTAACAGAGGCTAAGATCCTCTGTCGGAGGAATCGGGGGGTATGCGCTGATTGCTGCCCACTGACAGTGCTCGGCGGTACTCAACGGCAGTTCAAAATGTTGTATGCACTGACTGTCGCCCAGGGCCGCCTACAGACCCGAAGTCAGCGCACCTGGAATTTTTCCCACATTGAGTTCGGCTAATACTTTTAGTTGATTTTCTCAATGTCAATGGTTCTAAAACTTATCTAGAAGTTGAATAAAGATGATAAGAGTATTTATAAATGTTTGTAATCTACTTAGTTCTATTCCATCAATTACTGGGAGGATTTAGGAGGGTTAAATTTAGGTTTTAAGGGCATTGTTAGGGGTTACTTGCTGGTTTAGCACTGTGAGTTCCTGGTTTGGGTTGTTTACTACTTTACTATAAATTTCCGTTTTTGCGGCATTCGTTAAGTTGTAACGCCCCGAACCCGGGTCAATGCAAACCGGCACCCAACCCAAACCTGGTTCACTACTGTAACAACCCAAGTCCGGTTCAACAACCAAACTCGAGGTGTTACCACGAAGCTGGGGTCAGATACAAACTAAGATTCACAATAATTTTTAAACTAATTATTTATATCAGAGTTATGGTGGAAAATAAAACAATTCTTTATTTAATAATATCAATTCAGTTTACAATAGGGTTGTCTAATCAAAATGTGAACAATATTATCAATTACAATTCTACCCATCAAATAAACCCCATCTTCGCGATCTCTCCAAGAAACCTGAAAAATAGGGGAAAACGGAGTGAGATTTACATCTCAGCAAGTAGTAAGTGCATGCAAGTAAACAGTCTCATTTAGGCAAACAGTCATGAGGTATACGATTAATCAATGATAAGGAGATAAATTCAAATCAACATGGCCAATTCCAAACAAAGCAATAGGATATGCAGTCATTCGTAAATACCAGTAAAAAGATGTTATCCGTAAATAAAACCGAAGATTAGCGATAAAACATGTATTCATAATTAATGGTCCATCTCACAAATCCGATAGTAACATTCTTCCATGTAGGATGCAAACACGTAGTATTCACATCTCCCTTACATGAGGTTCCTCCCGTAGGAGCTAACACATCTCACCCGCAGCTGGTAACACACACATCTCCCTTGTGGGGCAATCACATCATGATTACATCTCCCCCACAAGAGGTCTCTCCCGCAAGAGTTACACATCTCACCTGCAGGTGGTAATCACATATCTCCCCTGTGGGATGTAATCCAATCAGGATCACATCTCCCCTACAGGAGGTCTCATCTCACCCGCAGGTGGTCACATATCTCCCTTGTAGGATGTAATCCAATCAGGATTAGATCTCCCCCACAGAAGGTCTCATCTCACTCGCAGGTGGTCATATACACATCTCCCTTGTGGGATCTAATCACATCATGACTACATCTCCCCCACAAGAGGTCTCTCCCGTAGGAATTACACATCTCACCCGCAGGTGGTCACATATCTCATCTGCAGATGGTATAAATCTCTTATTGCCATCATGGCATTTAATCCACAGTTCAAAATAAAGCTCCTGAACATAAATTCCATTGAAATCGTAATTAAAGTAATTTCCAGAAAATCAGTATTCATATTTAAAGCATACACCAAAGTAATTCAAGCCTTGCTTAGAGTTTTCCTTATTAATCCCCTTATTATAATCCAAGTTCCCATATTAACACCTAAGATAGTATTTATTTCAATTTTCTGTATTTATAATTTCCAGCATATTCTACAGACCTAAATTATAGTTTAGAAGATGATTTTAATTCATAATTACCAATTAGTATCTGTCCTATCATTATTCCCATCATTTAGTCCTTTACATACACTATCCTGCCATTAAAACTCTAATTATTTGGTTGTTTATCAAATTTAATTTTTATAATTTCCATACCTCAATTAGGCATTTATAAAGATGTTAGAATAGTTAAGATACTAGAAAAATTATTAGAAATTTATTTGGATTACAAAAATACCCTAAATCTGAATTTACTGCATAGAGCGCCTACCTCTGCTGTCTAGGCGATCCTGGGTGGTCCTAGGCGCTCGTATAAATTTTTAGTTAAAATTTCGGATTTTTAGGCTTTTGCTTTGAGTTCCATTGGTCTAAATTGATCCATTAACATTCTAAATCATGTCTAAAGCCCTCTAGATTAATTTGCATCAATTAATTTCCAACCTATTACTATCCACACGATCATACCTATGATTATTCAATACTTTTCATATTTCTTCAAGTTTTGATTTTTGTGCTTAGCCTTTGGGTTTAATTAGTCTAAAATAATTCCCTTACATTCTAAATCATTCCTACAACACTATAGATTAATTTGCATCAATTAAATATCATCCCATGAATATTTACATGATCAAGCCAAGATTTCTTCCTTACTTTTAGCAAATCCTTCAAAAACACAAAACTCTAAAATATAAATCATTCGATTCCATGTAAAATCCTTTCCGGCTAATCAAACTAAACTATAATAAATCATAGAAAACGAAACCATGCAATTCCTCCAGTTTTCAAGGGTTACTACTTGCCTTATACGCTAAAATCCTTCTTCTATTAAAGCTTCTAATTCTGGACCTGACTTTTTCTTCCAAACGTACCAAGCTAGAGTACTCCAATTCAAATCTTGACCGTTCACATTATATTTTCATCAGTCATGAACAAAACCACCAAATGTGAAGGCAATCCACCGTACGGATTTTCCCCGATCGCGATTTGATGAAGACTGGTCGGATAACTCCATTAACAGCCTTCTTCCTTTCTCTCCCTCTTTTCTCTCAATATGAAACCCACGAAAATTCTCTCTTGTCTAACCTTAATCTACAATTTATATTAGGCTTTAGAAGTCCTAAACCAACCCTAATAGGCTCCTTTAATTTGGGCTAACCTAACCAAGGTCTAGTTAAAGTCTAACATCTTCTAATTTAATTTCTACTTTTTCTCCACCTTCTATTTTTCAATTTAAACATTACTAATCAAATCTCTTTTTGTTTAAACTCCTCCTTACACCAATGTTCATGCATACCATTCACTTAAATACTAAATATTACCAAAAACCCAAATTAAGTTACTTTTCTCCCAATTAAGACTTGAAATCTCCTAATTACCCTTTTTCCTCATTTAGGCTTTTGTTACTTTCTTTTAATTTCTGCCTTGTCTAAATAAATTATTTTCTTCTATTTTCAAATTCTAGTTATCATTTAATGATCTATTTATTAATTACTCTTTTCTGAAAATTACCAAAATACCCTTTTTACTCTTTTAGGCTAATTTCATTAAAATTCTTTCTTTATTTACAACTTATGACTTATTCGAATTAATTATCCTCTAAATTTTAACTTTTTATTTTAACTAGGACTTAACTCATATTTTCTTTTATTTATTATTTATTTATTTATTAGGTGAAAATTCGGGGTTTTACATCCTACCCACCTAACAAAAATTTCATCCTTGAAATTTAAAAACAATCATCTTCATTCTATACTTCATAACAAAATTCTAGCAATTTGAAACAATTCAAGTTTTCCTCATTTCAATTCCATTTCTCAAAAAAATAGTTTAACTTCAAAAATACTGTAGAAGAATTCCACAAATTTCCTATCGTCAATCTGTACATATAAACACGTTCGCTTATATGCAAGCTTGAGAAGAAAATTACGAATCCCTTCTAGCTTAACTTGTATTTAAAATACTGTATTCACAATACATATTTACACACACCTATTTGTACTAATACATAACCCATATTGCATAAGGATTCACACTCAAGTACAGTTCCACATTACGTACTACTTCACCACACTTCGGGCATGTCCTAATGCAACTGGCTCAACGAACAACAGACAATATTCAACAATAATAATTTAATTATACATTCAACCTCAGATAGAAATATACAATCAAATATGTTATCTTATATGTCAATTAGTTCTAATCAAGTATCTTTGAGACATCATATATAGATCAAAAGTGTTGGGTTGCAATGATCAAAATTTCTGAATAAATCCTTATACAGGCTTTGATTATTATTCTAGGTAAAATTGTTAAATTTTCTGTAATATCAAATAATTCAGATTTTTAGTGTTTTCAGTTATAATTATTTTACTTTATAGTTTAACTACATCCAAATGTATACACATTATTTTTACGAACTAGTATAAGTGATTTTTGTCTGCTATATAGTTGTTATTATTTCTATTAACTAAGTAAAATTTTTAGTTTATTATTACCTAAAGAAGACTGAGCGCTCAGCACCCAAGCCAAATGGGCGCTGACTAACTGGGGTTTAAACCCAATTCACGCGCTCCTTAGCGCTAGTTTTATAACGCTTTCTTAAACGCACGCTGAAGACAATCCTAAGGCTAACGCTCACCTTCGCTGACCCTATTCTCTTTGGCATTCGTCTTCTTCAATCTCATTCAATCACTACCTCCAACAAACGCCACTCACAGGTATGCCTCTACACTTCTACTCATCTTTTACAGTAGCACGGATTTAGTTCTTTCATTGTTTGTTGATGACTAGGGCTAGATTTCTAAAGCGATTTCGATTGATGCTCAAATTTTTAGGGCATTTGCTTAAAAATGGTTTCTTTACCTTCTAGATACCTTATTGTGTTGATTTGAACTAGTTTTTACTTGAAGATTTGGTCATGTGTTGCATTTTATTTGAAAATCCCAATTTCTGTTTACAGCAGAACACAACCGCTGACCTTTTTGACCTGAGCACTCCTGAGCGGTCCTGAGTGCTGGGCCTATTTTTGTAGATTTTGATCCCTTTTCAATTTCTTTCAAAGGATTTCAATTTAAAACTTGTTTTAGCACTTTTCTAGTCCATTATTACACACTTTTTACCATGGTTTGATTTCTTAAATTTTTTTTGTTGAATATATGGGACCATATACATGCTTACTTACTAACTTTCTATTTGTTTATTTTGTGTTTTCTTGTCTCTTTTCTTTATTTTCTTCTTCTAGTATTTGGTCTCCGTCTAGAGATGATGGGGAGGTTGATGATGAGGCTGGGGATGATGCTACTGGTGATGGGGACCAGGGAGGAGATGGTGATGATGATGATGGAGCTACTGGGACTAGAGATGGGGACACTAGCACAGGAGATAGGTGCTGGACATAGAGGAGATGGTGCTGGACCATCTAGCTAAATTTATCTTTCTTGTTTAGAGTCTTGTATTTTCTATTTGTTTCTTTCTCACTTTGGGACAGATGTGTATACACTTTTTGGTTCTTTTGATTGTATTCAGTCCATAGGTCTTTTTATAGTTTTCCAGTTGTATACCAACTTTGTACTAGTTCAAGTTACACATATATATCAGATCATTTTTGCTCATTTTTTGTCTACTTCAATTTTTCTATTTATTTTCCTTATGTAGGAATTTATCTGTTTATAGTTACAGGTCAATATTGCAAATTTTTAATTTAATTAGGTCAATAATATAGCATCCAATAACAATAATAACATCAATAGCATAATAATATGATCAAACAATAGTATTCAAACACATGCAAATAAAATTAAAGTCTCTCATCCTAAAATAACATGCTTTTAACTAATGTGCACTCAATCCCACTACCAGCCTAAAAATTTATTTCCTAGGTTTAGATCTTGTTTCTTTGATACCATCTCTGTAACGCCCTGAACCCAGGTCAGTGCAAACCAGCACCCAACCCGAACCCGGTTCGCTACTGTAACAACCCAAGTCCGGTTCAACAACCAAACTCGAGGTGTTACCACGAAGCTGGGGTCAGATAGAAACTAAGATTCACAATAATTTTTAAACTAATTAATTATATCAGAGTTATGGTGGAAAATAAAACAATTCTTTAATTAATAATATCAATTTAGTTTACAATAGGGTTGTCTAATCAAAATGTGAACAATATTATCAATTACAATTCTACCCATCAAATAAACCCCATCTTCGCGATCTCTCCAAGCAACCTGAAAAATAGGGGAAAACGGAGTGAGATTTACATCTCAGCAAATAGTAAGTGCATGCAAGTAAACAGTCTCATTTAGGCAAATAGTCATGAGGTATACGATTAATCAATGATAAGGCGATAAATTCAAATCAACATGGCCAATTCCAAATAAAGCAATAGGATATGCAGTCATTCGTAAATACCAGTAAAAAGATGTTATCCGTAGATAAAACCGAAGATTAGCGATAAAACATGTATTCATAATTAATGGTCCATCTCACAAATCCAATAGTAACATTCTTCCATGTAGGACGCAAACACGTAGTATTCATATCTCCCTTACATGAGGTTCCTCCCGCAGGAGCTAACACATCTCATCCGCAGGTGGTAACACACATATCTCCCTTGTGGGATGCAATCACATCATGATTACATCTCCCCCACAAGAGGTCTCTCCCGCAGGAGTTACACATCTCACCCGTAGGTGGTAATCACATATCTTCCTTGTAGGATGCAATCACATCATAATTACATCTCCCCCACAAGAAGTCACATCTCTCCCACAGGAGGTCACATATCTCCCCTGTGGGATGCAATCCAATCAGGATCACATCTCCCCCACAGGAGGTCTCATCTCACCCGCAGGTCGTCACATATCTCCCCTGTAGGATGTAATCCAATCAGGATTACATCTCCCCCATAGGAGGTCTCATCTCACCCGCAGGTGGCCACATATATCCCCTGTAGGATGTAATCCAATCAGGATTAGATCTCCCCCACAGGAGGTCTCATCTCACTCGCAGGTGGTCATATACACATCTCCCTTGTGGGATGCAATCACATCATGACTACATCTCCCCCACAAGAGTTCTCTCCCGCAGGAGTTACACATCCCACCCGTAGGTGGTCACATATCTCATCCGCAGATGGTACAAATCTCTTATTGCCATCATGGCATTTAATCCACAGTTCAAAATAAAGCTCCTGAACATAAATTCCATTGAAATCGTAATTAAAGTAATTTCCAGAAAATCAGTATTCATATTTAAAGCACACACCAAAGTAATTCAAGCCTTGCTTAGAGTTTTCCTTATTAATCCCCTTATTATAATCCAAGTTCCCATATTAACACCTAAGATAGTATTTATTTCAATTTTCTGTATTTATAATTTCCAGCATATTCTACAGACCTAAATTATAGTTTAGAAGATGATTTTAATTCATAATTACCAATTAGTATCTGTCCTATCATTATTCCCATCATTTAGTCCTTTACATACACTATTCTGCCATTAAAACTCTAATTATTTGGTTGTTTATCAAATTTAATTTTTATAATTTCCATACCTCAATTAGGCATTTATAAAGATGTTAGAATAGTTAAGATACTAGAAAAATTATTAGAAATTTATTTGGATTACAAAAATACCCTAAATCTGAATTTACTGCATAGAGCGCCTACCTCTGCTGTCTAGGCGATCCTAGGTGGTCTTAGGCGCTCGTACAAATTTTTAGTTAAAATTTCCAGATTTTCCAATTTCGGAATTTTAGTCTTTTGCTTTGAGTTCCATTGGTCTAAATTGATCCCTTAACATTCTAAATCATATCTAAAACCCTCTAGATTAATTTGCATCAATTAATTTCCAACCTATTACTATCCACACGATCATACCTATGATTATTCAATACTTTTCATATTTCTTCAAGTTTTGATTTTTGTGCTTAGCCTTTGGGTTTAATTAGTCTAAAATAATTCCCTCACATTCTAAATCATTCCTACAACACTATAGATTAATTTTCATCAATTAAATATCATCCCATGAATATTTACATGATCAAACCAAGATTTCTTCCTTACTTTTTAGCAAATCCTTCAAAAACACAAAACTCTAAAATATAAATCATTCGATTCCATGTAAAATCCTTTCCGGCTAATCAAACTAAACTATAATAAATCATAGAAAACGAAACCATGCAATTCCTCCAGTTTTCAAGGGTTACTACTTGCCTTATACGCTAAAATCCTTCTTCTATTGAAGCTTCTAATTCTGGACCTGACTTTTGCTTCCAAACGTACCAAGCTAGAGTTCTCCAGTTAAAATCTCCACCGTTCACATTATATTTGCATCAGTCATGAACAAAACCGCCAAATGTGAAGGCAATCCACCGTACAAATATTCCCCGATCGCGATTTGATGAAGACTGGTCGGATAAGTCCATTAACAGCCTTCTTCCTTTCTCTCCCTCTTTTCTCTCAATATGAAACCCACAAAAATTCTCTCTTGTCTAACCTTAATCTACTATTTATATTAGGCTTTAGAAGTCCTAAACCAACCCTAATAGGCTCCTTTAATTTGGGCTAACCTAACCAAGGTCTAGTTAAAGTCTAACACCTTCTAATTTAATTTCTACTTTTTCTCCACTTTCTGTTTTTCAATTTAAACATTACTAATCAAACCTCTTTTTGTTTAAACTCCTCCTTACACCTATTTTTGTGCATAACATTCACTTAAATACTAAATATTATCAAAAACCAAAATTAAGTTACTTTTCTCCCAATTAAGACTTGAAATCTCCTAACTACCCTTTTTCCTCATTTAGGCTTTTATTACTTTCTTTTAATTTCTGACTTGTCTAAATAAATTATTTTCTTCTATTTTCAAATTCTAGTTATCATTTAATGATCTATTTATTAATTACTCTTTTCTGAAAATTACCAAAATACCCTTTTTACTCTTTTTGGCTAATTTAATTAAAATTCTTTCTTTATTTACAACTTATGACTTATTCGAATTAATTATCCTCTAAATCTTCACTTTTTATTTTAACTAGGAATTAACTCATATTTTCTTTTATTTATTATTTATTTATTTATTAGGTGAAAATTCGGGGTTTTACATAATTGGAGTTTTATCTGACTTTAATGTGCTGGGCAGAATTTTTAAAAATGGCTTTCTTTAGTAAATGTTTGTACTAAAGGTTTTCGATGGTTGTTCTTGGTTTTGGAATTTCAATTAAAGTTTTATGAGTCTTGATGCTGGTCCTGAGTGACCGTAAGGTTGTAGATTTGTTTTGGGGTGTTACTAGAGATTGGTATACCTTGCTACTAGAGGTTGGTTCATGAGTTGAATGTCTTGTTTTGGTCTAGCTTGTCCCGGATCCTAGACTAAGCTTAGTACTGTAATGAGTTATCTTTATTGTGGTAATTGCATGGCCATGAGTGTTGCCATGACTAGGGTAGAGCAGCCCGTGTTCCTTGGTAGGCCGGGTTGTCAATGCTGAAACCCGGAGTAGGCCAGCATTGAATGACAAAGTTCCTTGGTAGGCAGTCATTTCAGAGTTCCACGTCTATGTTGACCGGACTGTGTTCCAGGAGGCTTGGATGTCACTCCGGCGTGTAAATTACACAATACAAGTGAACTTCATGGCATTGGCCACTTGTGTATGGTTTATTATTGGTGTTTGGACTTTTGCTTTATCCTACTATTGAGAACTTGGTTTTTCGAAGTGTATGTTAACTCATATTGTTATTCGGGATTTTGTATTATTCGTGACATGTTTTAGAACTAATATAAATTGATTTCTCCATGCATGTGCTACTTGCTGAGATAATTGTATCTCATTACGTTTGTTTTGTTTTGTTTTTCAGATACTGTCGGTGAGGACCCGTTTGTTGGGGTAGAGCCCGCTGATTACTATAGGGGGGAGGATTACTACTTTCTTTAGAGATTGTAGGTTCTATTGGTGATTTTGAACTATGGAAGTTGTAATGGTTTAAAACATAGTTGATATTCAGTTTTGCTTAGAATTGTTAACCTTCATGTTGTTTGATTTCCACGCTTAATAAATGAACCCTTATTTTTCCGCACTATGATGTTTGTCCTATGTATCAAGTGGAGTTGTTGATTGAAATGTAGGCCCATACATAACCCTCTATGAGACGTGTTATATCTTTATTGAACAACACGGATCCGGGGCGTTACATAAACAAACTTTGATCAACTCTTTTAAACAGGTTTTAGAAGTTAAAAACCAAAATATGCTTAATAGGCAACTTAGCCGCACACTTCACAATTTAATGAGAGAGCTAACCCAGGGTGCCTAGGCTATCCTGGGCGTCCTGATTTTTTTTCTGGAAACAATGTATGATCACTAACCTCAGGGAGGTTAGCAATCCTGAGCGTCTTGCATTTTTTTTTTCTGGAAACAATGTATTGCTAACCTTAAGGAGGTTAGCAATCCCGGGCGCCCAGCATTTTCTAACACCAAACTTTGCCACACATCACTATAACCTTATTTTCTCCACACCTGAACCCAACTCACTCTTCTTAAACACATTCGACAACTTACAAATCCTTCAAATAACACATCTAAACCCACTTGAATTTAATCTAATCAAATTTGATAGGATTTAGAGATTCAACGCCCAAACATTAACAGAAATACAACATTTTCGTCTATCACAATTCTAATTCTTTAGATGATCTTAAAAAATACAAAATCATGCTATTTTGAAGGTGCTACTTGCCTGAAATTTGATGATAATCCAATCTCCACAAAAAACAAATGCTGATCAGAATTTTTCAGCAATCAGAAATTCTCCGACGAACTGCAACGTCTGCAGAGAATTTCCAGAACTTACATCCTATCACCTGGTCTATATTTATACTAAATTATCCTAAATCTAATACTGAATTGAACTTACCTGATCTGCACTAGAAATTGGACGAGAATTCTGATCTGAGAGATTAGTCAAAATGCTTCAACGAACAGAGCTCACCTCACTCGAATTCTTCTCAGGTCATATTGATTAATCAAACCACCAAAAATCAAAGTTTCTCTACTCAAGCTCTCAGATCTAACTCCTGCTGCTTAGGGTTCTCCGGCAATTGAACAGTCGAACCTGATCGCGTGTGCGGAGAACCAAATTTATATTTGCACTCAAAACTCTCCAACTTCCTCTTCATGATCCGGTGTAGTGCTCCTCCACCCGAATCCCTACACCAATGCCCTATTGACCCTTGATTAGCTGGTTCACCATCCCAACCAGATACAATACCATTTAATTACATCTAATAAAATTTCTAAATAATATTTATTGATTAATGAAATTATAATATAACCTCACTTACCCATCGCTTATATAATTCCTAGTTTTCTAAAATTCACAAAATTCCCTTGCGCATCGCGCACCTGAAAATCCACCAAAAACTAATTATTAAAATTTACTAATTATTTTCTCCAAATATAAATACTAAAAATTTGGGGTTTTACATCCCCCCCCCCCCCCCCCCCCCAACCAAATAAATTTCGTCCTCAAAATTTACCTCATGACGAAATAAACAAATCTGGATATTTCTGCTTCATTTCATCCTCTCGCTCCCATGTAGCTTCCTCAGTTGTATGATTTTGCCATAGAACTTTTACCAAAGGAATCACCTTAGTCCGTAGGACTTGATCATGCCGATCTAAAATCTGGGTTGGTCTCTCCTCGTAAGACAAGTCCTCTCGAATAGTCAATGGCTCATAATCGATCACATGACTTGGATCTAGAATATATCGTCGTAGCATGGATATGTGAAACACATCATGCACTCCCGCCAAATGAGCTAGTAAAGCTAACTGATAAGCCACTGGATTAACCTCCATCACAATCTCAAACGGACCAATGTATCTAGGAGACAATTTCCCTTTCTTCCCAAATCTCATAATACCCTTGGAAGGTGAAATCTTCAAGACTACACTGTCTCCCACCTCAAATTTTAGCTCATGCCACCTATTATCCATGTAGCTCTTTTGATGGCTCTGCACAGTCAACAACCGCTGCCTAATCAAGCTCACTTTCTCAACACTATCCTGTACTATCCGAGGTCCTAAATACTGTCTCTCACTGACCTTCTCCCAGCAAACTAGTGATCTACATGCACGGCCATACAAAGCCTCAAACGGTGCCATCTATATATTGGCCTAGTAGCTGTTATTATAAGCGAACTCTACCAAGTGCAAGTGGCTGCTCCAACTACCACCCCAATCCAACACACAGCATCGCAACATGTCTTCTAATGTCTATATAGTCCTCTCTGACTGACCATCTGTCTGCGGGTGATAACTAGTGCTAAAGCATAACTGAGTACCCATAGACTCCTGAAAACTCCTCCAAAATTGAGATGTGAAACAAGAATCTCTATTTGACACAATGGAGACTGGAACTCCATGCAAGCGTACAATCTCCCAGATATACATCTCTACTAAAGCATCCAAAGTCTGGGTAGTACAGATAGGAAGGAAATGGGCTGATTTTGTCAATCGGCCTACGATCACCCATATAGCATCCTACCTCTTCGTAGTGACTGGTAACCCAGATACGAAATCCATAGTGATGTGCTCCCATTTCCACTCGGGAACGGGCAATGGGTACAATAACCCTGGAGGTCTACAGTGCTCTACCTTGACCTGCTGACATACTAGGCATCTGGACACATACTCTGCTATGTCCTTCTTCATCCCAGACCACCAATATACAGCTTTCAAATTCTTATACATTTTCGTGCTCCCTGGATGAATTGCATATATGGACTTGTGACCCTCCTCCAAAATCACTCTATGAATCTCTGCATCATTTGGTACACAGATCCTGCCTCTAAATCTCAGCATGCCATCACGAAACTCAAAATCTGCGACAGTTTCATCACCCTTTTCCACCAATTCCTTAGTGTGCTACAAACCTGAGTCAGACAACTGCCTCGCTCCAATACGCTGAATCAGATCTGGCTCTGCATGAACTCTGGCTACAATCCTGCCATCCCCCTAAGAAACAAACTCACATGGCCAATCCCTGATAGTATCCACCAAACTGCACTGGCTAACCATGAAAGAAGCCAAAGTAGTTATCTGATCCTTTGAAGCACCTCTACAACCCAAGGCCTTAGAAACTACATTTGCCTTGCCTGGATGGTACTGAAGTGTGAAGTTATAATCCTTTAGAAGATCCATCCACCTCCTTTGCCTCATGTTAAGATCCCTCTGAGAGAATATGTATCTCAGGCTCTTATGATCAGAGAAGATCTCAAACTGTACCCCATATAAGTAATGCCGCCATATCTTAAGTGTGAACACTATAGCAGCTAGCTCCAAGTCATGGGTGGGGTAGTTCCTCTCATGAGGACGCAATAGTCGTGACGCATACGCTACAACTCTCCTCTGCTACATCAGCACACAACCTAAACCAACTCGAGATGCATCACAGTAGATAGAGAACCCTTCATTCACCGAAGGTATGATTAATATTGGAGCCTCAGTCAATCTCCGTTTCAGCTCCTGAAAGCTTTGCTTACAACTATCATCCCAATTAAACATCACCACCTTCTTAGTCAAATTTGATAAAGGAGCGGCTATTCTAGAGAAATTCTCTATAAACCTCCAATAATATCCAGCCATACCCAGAAAACTACGCACCTCAGTCACGGTAGTGGGTCTAGGCCAATCTGTCACTGCCTGAACCTTAGCTGGGTCCACTGCAACTCCCTCTCCAAAAATGATATGCCCAAGAAATGAGATTCTCTGTAGCCAAAACTAACACTTGCTAAATTTGGCATACAAGCGGTGATCTCTCAAAGTCTGTAAAACTGTCCTGAGATGCTGGGCATGCTCCTCTCTACTTTGAGAATACACCAGTATATTGTCAATAAACACTACCACAAAGCTGTTAAGGTAAGGATGAAATACCCGATTCATAAGTTCCATGAAGACAGCTGGGGCATTAGTCAGCCCAAATGGCATGACTAGAAACTCAGAATGCCCATATCTAATGTGGAATGCTGTCTCTTCCACATCCTCTGGTGCATCCCGTAATTGGTGGTATCTGTAGACACCCCAAATTGCACTACAGAATGAGAAAATAGTAAAAACATGTAATTAGAGCTTAAAACAGGTCAAAAATGCATAAAAACTGACAAGACATGATTTGCCCGTATTTTATTCATGGGCTGGTGGCGCTAGAAATTTCTCTACGGTCAGGCGCGCCCGTATTGGTAATACGGGTACCATTGGACCGTAAATAATTTACGGTCACTAAAGACTCGTGCGAGTTTTATTCTTCTCTCGATTTTCGAGCTTTATCTTTAGTCCAATATCCTTTTAAATGAACGAATTATGTCTTTTATTCGCTGAAGCCACCTTGGTTGGCTATGGATGGGCATTATCTCTGTTTTTCACTCTATCCTGAGGATCAAGATATATCCTTCTGGACCAGCCTTGCCCCTGGGCTTGCCTATAAATAGAGGTGAGATTCTTAAGCTAGGGGCCACAAAATTTTGAAGTCTAAGAAGCTCCAAGAGAAAAGAGGAACCCCTGCTGCTCTGCTTGCTCAATCCAGGTAAGTCCCTTTTCCCTTTTATTTTCTGTCTTCAATTCTAGAAGTAATAGGATCTTCTCCATTGATGTAGAATAAGGCCATCTTTTGTATCTGTATTCCTAAACTTGTCTCCAAGTACCTGAAGAGTCTCTCTAGCCGTAAAACGTGAAGAGAGAGCTAGGGGAAAAGAGAACAGGTGGATTCCTAGAATAGAACCCTATATCTGTTTTTCTCCTTTTTTTAGAATAAAGCCTCTGATTGTGCTTGTATACCCAAACCTATCTCCAAGTACCTCAAGAGTCTCTCTAGCCGTAAAACGTGAAGAGAGAGCTAGGGGAAAAGAGAACAGGTGGATCCGTAGGGTAGACCCCCATGTGCTCTAATTTGTGAGATGTGGCTGCTTTAAATATCTTGATCATGTTTTAATTGTTTTTATGATGAATCTGAATGAATCTATGATGATCATGATGTTTATAGCATGAGATCCCCACTTTTTTTTTATAAAATTTGGATTTTCCACATATTTGCACCTACAGCACTGTTTTCGTGATTTTTGTGATATTAGGCTAGGATCTCGGATTTATCATGATCAATATGATAGATCTGGATCCAGAAGCCTAAAAATAAATTCTAGGGTTTCATGATGTGGTTTTTAAATCGTTTTTCATTATTGAGAGAAGACCCTACGGTCTAAGTTCTCCCCTTTTGATGTTCTTCATCAACGTGGGTATTTTTGGTTTTGATTTATGGATTTAATGTGAAATTTGGGCTATATCTATGTCCTGGATTATTCAAGTTCAATTTGAAATATTTTATAAAAATCATATTTTTCTAGATTTCTAGAATTTAACTTGAAGACAGATTTTTGGATTTTTCACTTTAAATTGATTTTATTTAATTTTATCTCAATTTTATTTTGATCATGAAACCCTAGGAATGATATGATCATATTTGAAAGTTCTGGATCAATCAGACTTTCCATATGAAAAAACCAAATATTTTCGTCTTTTTTGTGATCTTTCATGAATTTTATAGCAAGCCTTTTTTCTTTGTAAAACTGAACAATACCTGGCAACCATCTTGTGTGGATGAATAGGGGTGCCTAACACCTTCCCCTGTTCATAACCTAATCCCCTTACCCATCTCTGGTTGTTTTTTTAGGAGGGTTATTTTTACCCTAAAATTGCATTTTGTGCTTATTTAATATCTTGGTGTCCATTCACACCTAAATTGAATGGTGGCGACTCTTTGTTTAATTTAATCCCATGTTGAAAGAGTAGAGGACTACTCTATAGGTCCACGATCTACAACAATTAAGAATTTAACAATGCGGAAACATACACACAGAGAATTATACGAGGAACCCTGAATCCAGATCCAGGAAAAACCTCGAGTCTATATGAGGCGACCAACCCTTCGAAATTCCACTATTGAATGAAAAGACAATTACAAAGGAGCACATACTTAACCTTTACAATTGAACTCACTCAACAGCAAACCACAGTTCGAATCCACGAACTACAACACAGCTTGAATCCACAAGCTGCAGAACACGATCAATCCAGATCGCAAACAATCACTCACCAGTGATCCACAGTTCGAATCCACGAACTGCAACACAGCTTGAATCCACAAGCTGCAGAACACGATCAATCCAGATCGCAACAATCACCTCAGAATCCAATGAGATGATCCAATGCAGTAGGAATCCACCTACGCATCAGTCAAAGCCGATCACCAGTCCAGGCGATCACACGATCAGATGAAGTTCCGAATTGAAGAAGAATCCTCTACCTTCAATTCCAGGTGATCTATCTCAGATCTCCCCCTCACTCGATCGCCGACTCTCTAAAGAAGATTTGATCGAATCTCAAACACCTCAAGATCCGAAATCAAAATGATCCAAAGAAAAAGTCACTTCTAAAAATTACAGCACGTCTATTTAAAGGAGAAAACTTAGATCGCGTCGAGCGCTGGTGGCGTCGTGAAGCGATCGGGTTAGACTGCTGGAAGCGAACTCAAGTCCCGCTCAGAACAGGTTGAATCAGTTAAGGGCGCGCTGCCAGCGAGCTGCTAGCGGGAGAGAACGCAGCATGTGCACGGCTGATCATACAATCTTCAATCTCGCTCTGCGCTACCAGCGGCGTGTCGGCATCGCCTTACGACGCTAGTGCACGTGCCTTACTTTCAAAGCACTGATTCACTTATGTGCTGCCAGCGGAGTGGCAGCGGCGTTGATCTTCGCAAGTGCCTTTACAAGAAATGCTCTATTTAGAAAATCTTCCATTTCCTTGAGCTACCAGCGGCGTGGTAGCTGTGTGGCAGCATCGTCTTCTTCTTCTTTACTAAATTCACTGAATTTTCATTATTTAATCTGCACATCTTGAAGATTTATTAGAAGACATAATTTGTCAAACATTTGCCATAAAAGGAGTGTGAGTTTTCACACTTACACATGTGATGATTGAGGAAGTCATTGGATTTTGATTTTTTCCCATGTCTCACAACTAGCGACTCTGCTAGGTAGTTGTGGATTTGAGCCTTTTGGTGTTTGTTCATGTTCTTGATATTTTTGGATTTGCTTGCTATTTTGTGTTTTTAGCATGTTTTTGTTTTGCTTGCTATTTTGTGTTCTTAAGCATGTTAGATATGTTTTAAATCTGATTTATTGCTTAAGAATTCATGGGGGTAGAAACATGCTTAATTTTGATGCGTAGGGGAGGTTTGTTTTGCTGAACCATGATTATTTCTTGCTATATTTCTATAATAGCATGTTTTAATTTTCAACATGATCTCCATGATGTGTTTTTGGAGTATATAATGTAAAACCCCGAATTTTCCTTAAATAATAAATTAAATTAGTAAATAATATTACCGAGAGTTATGATTGATAGAAACATTTTAATATTGTAGGGGGTGATCAACTTAGCGGAGATCCAGAATTAGACGCAGATCTGACCGTCCGATCGTGAGATATCGAGGTATGTATTCTAATTGGGCAAGGTGTATAGAAGAGTTGCATGGGAGATGCATAGGATCAGGGGGTATATATATGTATAAAGAAATAACCTAATCTTATACGTGTATTCTCGCTCGTATTGAAGCCGCAAGCGACGAACTGTTTGAAGGACCAAAGAGAAGAGAAGAAGGAGAAGAAGAAGGAAGGGCTGGGCGTGCGTTCATCGTCCAGAGAGTTTCTCAGTGCTAGAGGTTCGCCATTGTTCAGAATAGAGAAGGAGAAATCAGCGTATAGAGGTAGGTGACATCGTTTTGGTTTTAAAATTGGATTTACCCTTGTTTAATCGCAAATGCATGTTTCTATGTTATGTAATGTTGTATTTAGTTAGCTAAGCATGTTATAAATACATTAGAATGAGTTTAGACGAGAAAAATCACGATTTAGAACTGTTTCTGCTCGATTTTGTATGACCGCCGACCTCGACTAATCTCGGCGATCATCGGCGCTGGTTAAAAAAATTAGGACGCCGCAGACAGCGAGAAGACGGACCGCGAGCGCTCAAATTTGCACTACCGCCGACTGGAGACCGCCCGGAGCGATCCTGAGCAATCCCAGGCACTCTAAGCAGAAATTCCAATTTTTCATAATTTCGAACCGAATTCAACTCTAAACTATTTTTAGACAATTTTAATGATTAACTAAGGTCTTTTAAGACCAAAATAAACTATCAAATTCCCTGTTTTACAGAAAAACAAATTAGGGAGATATTTAGGACATTAGTTGCCAAGTTTTGAAGGTAAATGAGAAATGTGATTTTGGAAAAGCCTAACTACCATTTGATTATCTAAACACTCCTAAATAGCATATAAATCATAAGACATTATAAAGAGAATTCAGAATTCGAATGACTGAATAATGAAGTAAATGTACAGATATAACCATTATATGCCGCTAGGCACCAACCCTTATAGAATTATGATACTTTAGGGAATTTTGGAGTCTAGTGGGCATAGCTGGTTATGGATCCATAGTCGTAGCTAGATAGCTGAGGGATATGTCATTTGGGTTGAGTTACTCTGAAAGAGTAGAGGACTACTCTATAGGTCCACGATCTATAACAATTCAGAATTGAACAATGCGGAAACAGTACACAAAGAATTATACGAGGAAACCTGGATCCAGATCCAGGAAAAACCTCGAGTCTATATGAGGCGACTAACCCTTCAAAATCCACTATTGAATGAGAAGACAATTACAAAGGAGTACATACTTAACCTTTACAATTTGACTCACTCAACAGCAATCCACAGTTCGAATCCACGAACTGCTACACAGCTTGAATCCACAAGCTGCAGAACACGATCAGTCCAGATCGCAAACAATCACTCACCAGTGATCCACAGTTCGAATCCACGAACTGCAACACAGCTTGAATCCACAAGCTGCAGGACACGATCAATCCAGATCGCAGCAATCCTCTCACAATCCACTGAGACGATCCAATGCAGTAGGAATCCACCTACGCATCAATCAAGGCCGATCACCAGTCCAGGCGATCACACGATCAGATGAAGTTCCGAATTGAAGAAGAATCCTCTGTCTTCAATTCCAGGCGATCTATCTCAGATCTCCCCCTCACTCGATCGCCGACTCTCTAAAGAAGATTTGATCGAATCTCAAACACCTCAAGATTCGAAAACCAAATGATCCAAAGAAAAAAGTCACTATTAAAAATTACAACACGTCTATTTAAAGAATAAAAACTCAGATCGCGTCGAGCGCTGGTGGCGTCGTGAAGCGATTGATGTAGACGGCTGGTGGCGAACTCAAGTCCCGCTCAGAGTAAGTTGAATCAGTTAAAAGCGCGCTGCTAGCGAGCTGCTAGCGGGAGAGTACACGGCAGGTGCACGAACCTTTCTTTCAGAACACGAATTCCCTTATGCGCTGCCAGCGGGGGTGGCAGCGGCGTGGTAGCAGTGTGGTGGCATCAACTTCTTCTTCTTTACTAAATTCACTGAATTTTCATTGTTTAATCTGCACATCTTGAAGCTTCATTAGAAGACATAATTTGTCAAACATTTGCCAAAAAAAAAGGAGTGTGAGTTTTCACACTTACAATCTCCCCCTTGGCAAATGCCTGACAACAACCTTACACCAGTGTTTAATATCAACCTCAGTTAATGATGATTTCCATTTAAGAATTTTAAACCCACACTGTTAAAGAGAGACACAATGATTTTGACAAATCCAGAATTTCATTCATTTACAAAAGATATACAGATAACAGAATCATATACAAAGTTCAAGAAAGACAAACATTTTCTCCCCCTTACTTATCACTCCCCTTATACACCCATATTCAGGAGAAAACACTCAGAACAGAACATAACAAAAAAAACATCATATCCACAGCAAAAAAAATAACAGGCAGCAGCAAACAGCAAGCATCCAGCAGCAAACAGCAAGCATCAGCATCAACCCAGCCAAACCATCAACAGAAACAGAAACTCCAGCAGCAAACAGAAACTCCAGCAGCATCATCCAAATTTCTCCCCCTTTCTGGAAGGTGGTTTGGGTTCCCAAGTCCTTGAGTAGTGCTTGTATGCATCTTGGGATCTGGAGTGCAACCAACTGAGTTTGTGATCCATTTCCAGCTGAGTCTTCCGAATGCATTCCAGAAAATGATCCGCTTCATTTTGCATACGTTGCTGAGCAGCAACGTCCCTTTGTACTTCTCCACATGTAAAATCAACATCCTTTGCCAATTGCCCCAGCTTCTCTTGGGTTTCGGATTTGAACATGCTCATCATGAGCATGTGAGACCTAACCTCTGAATTGAAAGCCTCCTGAGAAGCTTGCATGGAATTCAGTTTCTCCATGATAGCCACAGCATCAGAGCTGGACAGAGAGGACTGAGAAGAGGAGGGTTCAGAAGACACAAACCGAAACGAACTTGCTCGTTTACTTCGGGTCAGAGTGGAGGAAGCAATGGGAGGACGGGGATGAATGATCAATTCAGTAGGATCAGGGAGTGCCCCCTGATGAACACACATGTAAGAGATGAAAATTCCAAAAGGAAGAGCTGCAGTCTTGGATTTTAAATTCCGAGACTGAAGAATCTGATGGAAGATAATGGAAGGAATACAGATACTTTCTCTGTTCCAGATGGCATGAAGAAGTCGTGCCCGATGGTGAGAGATCTCTGAGTGATGATCAGAAGGAACAAGAGAAGCACACACAAACAAGTTCAAGATCCGGAGAAGATCTTGAAGAGAGCCATGAGGCAAATAGTTGGGCTTATTCTTAATGGAAGTGGGAGCACCCTGAACGATTAGAGAAGGAATGATGGACTCCATAGGAGGATCAGTGTGTGACTCAAGAAAGTTAAAAGAGGGAGAGTCAACAAGAGGCAGTTCAAGAAGAGAGGAAATAAGCTCTTTCGAGAAGTCGAAAGAAATTCCCCTGACATAGGCTTTGACAGAGCCTTGATTGGCAAGATGGAGATGATGAAGATTAGAGTAAAATTCTCGGACCAGGTCCGGATAAGCAAAACCACCAAGTAAGGCAAATTTTTTCCAACCATTGTCCGAAAACAATGAGTAGAAAGGGGATTCAGAAAAAGACTCAAGCTTGATGGCCCTTTCCAGAAGAAGTGGCCTGTGCTTGAAGAATGCATTGAAATCAGAGAAACCATTCCCCACAAACGGTTCAGAAGAATGAGAAGGGGAAGGAGGTCTCACTGGAGGAGAAGAAATAACAGGAGAAGACCTCACAGGAGGAGACCTCACAGGAGGAGACGATGTTGAAGGAGAATCAGTTCTCGACTTTCTCTTGAGAGGCATACAAAAAAATGGAAGAGAAAGAGAAAACAGACAGCACCAACCAACAAAACGAGAAAGCCCTAATGGCTGAAAAATCTACTAAACCCTAGCTTAGAATAATGAAAAAAAAACTACAGAACTAGGAAGCAGAAAATGAAGAAGCAAGACGAAGATAGTAAAAAAAAATTTTTACCTGAACAGTAGGCAGGAAGGAAGAAGGTGACAGCGACAGCAGCACCGGGACACGATGCGAGAGGCGAGGGAAAATGAAGAGGGTGAAAAAGAACAGGGGTAAAAAATGACCGCACTTTCACCTATATATAGGCAAACAAAGTACGCTGCTAGCGAGCAACTGGCGACGTAGAAGAGGGCAAGTGCCAGATCAAGAAAACTAGAGAAGGCTACATGCACGCTTCTAGCGACGTAGAAGGTGCACATGCACACACAAAGAAAAACACAGATTCAAGGCAGAAATTTATAAAAGAGGTTTGAATTATTCTTCATGACAACCTCATACTTCCAAACACAAAGCTGAGATTTTAGCTAAACCAAAAATCATCCAGATAATCAACTTATTCAATCTAAGAAGTACTTATCACAAAACTGATCTTGAAGTACCTATCAAAGTTAATTCAGATGTGGTAGATTTCATATCAAGGAGCAAAATTTCCTTCATGGTTTCTCATACTATAAATTTTCTTCAAGATATTAAGCACATATGCATATTAATGAATCAATGCTTGTGAGAAATGAGCAACATTTTTGACTTTTACACTTCATACATATAGAAGGCTATTTCAGTGTAAACAATCTTGAAAAGTATAGACATATCCCAACTTCATTTTGGTGGCTTTCGCACATCAGAGATAGGTAGCCTTTTCTGATCTCTTTTTCTTTTCTTTTTAAAGAAGGCATTGACCCTTAAAAAACCTGAGTTTACAGTTCATTCCAAGAATATACCTTCTTTATCTTTTTCTTTTTGAGATTTACAGTGGCTTTCACTCTAATCTCTATGGCAGCCATTTCCAAAACTTTTCTTTTCAATAAGGTGATAGTCTATAGATCCCAAGCTTTACCACACAATAAGCTTCAATACGTAAAGGTGTTTCAGACAAAATTGCTGGTTAGAAATAAGACATTTCTGTCAATATGCATACACTCAATCTTCCTGAAAACAGATCTTAGTAATAAGAACACACAAATTCATTTTGAACAGATATGTGAGACATTTTATATCAAAATTAACTCAAAACAGAACTTGATTTTCAGTTTTGAGAGCATACTCCTAGGGATTTCCTAAGAGTTTCAAATCTGTTCTGATCTAAAGGTTTAGTAAAAATGTCAGCCAACTGTTTTTCAGTAGATATATATTCAATCATAACAGTTTTGTCTTCAATCAACTCTCTTATAAATTGATGCCTGATATCTATATGTTTGGTCCTTGAGTGTTGAACAGGATTCTTAGAGATATTTATGGCACTTTGATTATCACAGAAGAGAATCATTTGATCTTGATCTAACCCATAATCAGATAACATTTGTTTCATCCATATAAGTTGAGTACAGCTGCTTCCTGCAGCAATATACTCAGCTTCAGCAGTACTAAGAGAAACACAGTTTTGCTTTTTGCTTAACCAGGCAATGATATTATTTCCCATGTAAAAGCAACCACCAGAGGTGTTTTTTCTGTCATCCATACACCCAGCCCAATCAGCATCAGTGTATCCAGTAAGATGTGGGTTTGTCTCTTTGGAAAACCAGATTCCCAGATCAATAGTCCCATTAACATATTTTATAATCCTTTTTACAGCATTCAAATGAGATTCTTTAGGATTAGCCTGATATCTAGCACAGACTCCCACACTAAAGCTTATATCAGGTCTACTTGCTGTTAAGTACAGTAGACTCCCAATCATTCCTCTGTACAGGGTAGGGTCTACAACCTTTCCAGATTCATCTTTTCCAAGTTTTAAACTAGTACTCATAGGAGTCCTAGCATGTTTAGCATGAGTTAAGCTGAATCTCTTAACAAGATTTCTTGAATATTTTGCTTGAGAGAAAAAAATTCCTTGTTGAGATTGATAAATCTGAAGACCTAAGAAAAAGTTCAGTTCACCCATCATACTCATTTCAAATTCACTTTTCATTAAATCAGCAAAGGAGTGAGCATGATTTTCAGAAGTGGACCCAAACACTATGTCATCAACATAGATTTGAGCAATCAAAATATGTTTGGACTCTCTTTGAATAAAGAGAGTTTTATCCACATTTCCTCTCATAAAACTAGATTCAAGTAAAAAGAAGGTAAGTCTCTCATACCAAGCTCTAGGAGCTTGTTTGAGACCATACAAGGCTTTGTTCAGTTTATAGACATATTTAGGATGATTTGTGTCCTCAAATCCTTTAGGTTGCTCTACATAGACCTCTTCATTCAGATATCCATTCAAGAATGCACTCTTAACATCCATTTGAAACAGTTTAAACTTCAAGTAACATGCAATAGACAACAGTAATCTGATTGATTCTAACCTAGCTACAGGAGCAAAGGTTTCATCAAAATATATTCCTTCTACTTGAGTATACCCCTGAGCAACAAGCCTAGCCTTATTTCTAGTTACTATCCCATTCTCATCAGATTTGTTCTTAAAAATCCACTTGGTTCCTATCACATTCAGATCAGAGGGTCTTTCAACCAATTCCCAAACATTATTTCTAGTAAATTGATTCAGTTCTTCATGCATAGCATTCAACCAAGAATCATCTAACAATGCATCTTTATAAGATTTTGGCTCAAATTGAGAGAGATAAGAAGAAAATCTTACCTCATTATGTACCTGATGTCTTGTTCTGACACCATCTGAAATATTTCCAACAATTTGCTCAGTTGGGTGGTCTTTGAGAGTTCTAGTCAGAGGAATCACTTCAATGCTTGAGGAAGCATCTATGATTTCATCCTCTTCATCTACAGCTTGCAAAAATTCACTGTCAATACCTTCATCATCAATTAGCACATTTATAGATTCCATTACAACAGATTTTTGCAAATTAAAAACTCTGTATGCTCTACTAGAAGAAGAATATCCTAGAAAAATTCCTTCATCACTTCTAGAATCAAATTTTCCTAGATTTTCTCTGTCCCTTAAGATATAACATTTACTTCCAAATACTCTGAAATATTTCAAGTTCGGCTGTTTTCCTTTCCAAAGTTCATAGGGAGTTTGTTTCCACCCAGATCTGATATAAACTCTGTTACTAATGTAACAGGCAGTGTTTATAGCTTCAGCCCAGAATTTTGTTGAAATTTTCTTGGCTATCATCATGGTTCTAGCCATTTCTTGTAAAACTCTGTTCTTCCTTTCCACAACTCCATTTTGTTGTGGGGTCTTAGGAGCAGAAAATTCATGTTTGATTCCTTGTTCTTCACAGAAATTGGAAAACATTTGATTCTCAAATTCTGTCCCATGGTCAGATCTGATTCTAACAATCTTTCCTATTTGCAAGTTCTTTTCAACTTGAATTTGACAGCACAGATGTTTAAAACAGTGTGAGACATGGGAAAAAATCACCGGAGTGATCATCCCTCCGTCAACACGGGCTCAACGCAAAAATTGGGAGAGTCGCCACCATTCATGATTTTGAGGTGAGAATGGACACCCAAGAGTTCAAAAGAAGCAAAAATAGCCAAAAGACAAATTCTAGGATAAAAATAACCCTACTTGAAAATCCAATCCAGAGATGGGTAAGGGGATTAGATTATGAACGGGGGAAGGTATTAGGCACCCCCATTCATCCACACGAAGTGGTTGCCAAGTGTATATTCATGCAAAAAACAAAGTAAGAAAGCTTGCTAAAAATCATGAGAAACCTTGAAAAAGGAACAATGTATGATATTTTCACATGAAGATCCAAATGGATTTTAGATCTTCTCTTATGTCAATATCACTTCTGGAGTATTTCAAAAGATGGAAATCAAAGTAGAGGTTGAATAAAACCAAGTTAAATCAAATCCGGAAAATTCGGTAAAAAGTATGCCATTTGCCTTAAAATCATTCAAATCCAATTCTGAATTGAACCAAACCAAATCCATTTGAAAGATTAGGGTAAATAAGAGTCTCATGCAAAATTTCACTTCATTCCAATGAAAAATCTAGGAGTTATGCTCCTTTGAAGTTGCTGTTGGGATTTTTTAAAAGTAGTAAGTGGGCAACTTTGGAAAATTGTCTAGAAAAATCCACTACATAGAAATCCACGAAATTTGGTGTGATTGAAGTCTGTATGGCCATCTTTCAACAGAAACTAGCCTCATACAAAAATCCCTTCGGATGTGCCTTGGGTGGTCTCCCGAACAGGCCCCGAAGATCACAGATTTACCCAGAAAAATGCAAATGAGCAGTTCTGAGTAAATCGGCTACCAATAATTCAAATGAAATCCAAAAATTATGAAACCAACTGGATTTGAAAATAGACTCATAAAGGAATACTCAGAAACAAAAATCACTCGAATCGGACTTAAAACGAACACATGGCGGTCCGTCGAAGTGACAAGTTCTGTACTTGAACCTGAACTGTCCACTTAACTTCGACAGAGAAGTGTCAAAAATCGGCTAGATGAAAATTCATGAAATTTGGTGGACATAAACTAGACAGCCTCACCTTTCCCATGATTCTGGAATCGCCCCAAAATTCATCCGGATGATGAAGTTACGGACGTCCGAAGTAAGGGTACAGGTGCTGTCAAGCTAAGCCATTTTTGAGTAAAACCAAATCCGAAAATTGATAAAAAAATGAAATTCGTGTAAGATGAACACAAATACTTTAAAATCATCCGAAAGGCATTCCAGAATTGATTGAGGCCATTAATTTGAGATTTATCACAATAAATACAATAAACCCCAAATATGAGCCTATCCCGCCAAAATAGTGATATGTGTGCAAAAGTGAAAAAAACCAAGCAAGATCCATACACATGCATATAGATTCAACAAAATAGGTTCTAGCATAGCCTAGGGTTCCGTTCCATTATCGTTTCCCTCTGTTCTCTTTAAGATAATCAAGGGTACTTTGAATATGGAACGGTTTACAATCAATCAAAAAGCCTTACGCTACATGGGTTCTAGCACTAGGGTCAATCCCCAGTCTCGTTTCTCCTAGATCCGCCTTCACGTTTTACGGCTAGGGGAGTCTTGAGATACTTTGAGCCGGGGAAGGATTTCCACACATACAAACAAGGCTTTACACTACAGAAAGGTAGAAGAAGAGATCTAGATCTAGGAATGTAAAGACAGAAAATAAAAAGAAAAGTTGAGGCTTACCTGAGTGCTGGAGGCGATTCCACAGCGGTTTTCTTCTTCTCTTGGAGTTCTTCTTTGCGAGAATTCAAAACAAGAGTTGTGTGTCTTTTGCTCAAGGAGGAGGCTCCTATTTATAGGAAAGGGCTAAGGTCATTGGTAGACACAACTTAATGTCTAGAACCCCTCCAACCTAAACCCTAAGGTTATTTCCGCGATTTCCCCTCATTTAATGAGGGACATGATGGTAAAAGTGAAAAGCTCTCGGAAAACCCTAATTTTGAGCAAACTTAAGGTCTTCGGTATATCAGACCGGATAACAAAGGGCCTTAAGGTATCCGGTACATGGTACCGGATACGCTAAGGCTCACATGTATCCGGTATGAGTATCCGGATACGGGAAAGGGTACTTGTATCCGGATACTCAATCCGGATACAGGTAAAAGTTTATTTTCTTCAAATTCTGTGCTGGCTTTCCAGGAGATAATGATTTTTGATGATTGTTTGTGCAATTTGGGGTGTCTACAAACAGTTGAAACATTCAGATTTTTCTCTTAGAAAGTCTACCCAGGTATATCTGCTGTAGTCATCTACAGCAACAAATATATATTTCTTTCCTCCCAGACTCTCAGTCTTTGTAGGTCCCATTAAATCCATATGAATCAGTTCTAATGGTCTTGATGTTCCTACAATGTTGGTTTTCTTGTGTGTGGCTTTGATTTGCTTTCCTTGGTTGCAAGGACCACACATTCCTTTCTTTTTATTTTTCCCAAACTTGGGAATTCCTCTAACCAGCTCAGACTTAGAGATTTTTGACAAATCTCTATAGTTAATGTGGCCAAGTCTTCTATGCCACAAATCAATTTCATTGCCTATGGAGGATTTTAAAGAGCACTCATTGTTTCCAATAATCCCATAGCAATTATCACTTGTTCTTTCACCTACAAGAACAGTTCTACCAGATTTATCCAATATTTTGCATTCTTTTCTGGTAAAATTAACAAATAATCTGGAATCACATAATTGGCTAATACTGATAAGATTTGCCTTCAAACCAGATACAAATAGAACATTCTTTAAGCAAACTCCATTTGGACCTGTAACAGTTCCTTTACCTTTAACTTGGGAAGTGATTCCATCACCAAATGTAACACTTCCACCAAAATATTCTTCAAAGGTACTGAACATATCCTTATGACCACACATGTGTCTTGAACAACCACTGTCCAAGTACCACATGTTGACATCATGAGCTTTTAAAGCTACATGAACCGCATTAGCAACTAATGAATCTTTTCTTACCCAAATCTGTTTTTCAGGAGTCTTCTGAAAAGTACTTTCATCAACTACTTGAGTTTTTGATGAAAGCTTCTTTGACAGATTTGAGACTTCCTGATTTAATGTTTCAGTCATTTTTAACAGAGAGTCAAATCTGTTGTATAAGTCCAGGGACTGACTTTGGTTTACCTTTCTCTTATTATCAAAATATCCATCAGGGAAACCATACAGTGCATAACACTTTGGTCTTATATGACCCTTTTTATTGCAGTGATGGCATACAGGTATGAACCTATGTTCAGACAAATCAGCATTTCTAGACTTGTCAGTTTTTCTAAACTGAACAGATTTAGATTTCTCAGAAGTTGAAGATTTACCTGTTGGTCTTACTTCTCCAGCAGAAATTTTCTGTGAAGATTCCATGTTTTGATTACTTACACTCATTCTCTTTTCAGCAGAATTTGAGCTTTCAGGAACTTCCTTTGAAATTGATTCCTCATTAATTTGAGGATTTCCTGCAGAAACATTTGAAACATCAGATTTACTTAAATTTGAAACTTTCTCAAGTTCACTCACTTTACCTTGAAGTACAGAGATCTGAGCTTCCTTTTCTTTTAGTTTTTCAGTTTTTTCAGTTAAAGAAGTTACCAGAAAATCTTCTTTGGCATGTCTTTCAAGTAACTTCTGGTTTATTGAATCTATTTCTGCAAGAGCTTTATTTTTCTCTGTTTCTGATTCCTTCAATTTTTTACTCAATTTCTTGACTTTCTTCTGAGCTCTATTGAATTCCTTATAGAGTTGATTGTAGGCTTCTTGTAGTTCTTCTTCATCATCTGATAAAGTCTCTTTATTATCTCCTGCAATTCCAGAGATTGAACTACCAGAAGAGGATGAGTAAAAGGAATTGAAAGCAGTAAAATTAGCAAAGATATCCTCATCAGATTGTGAAGAATTATCAGTATTACTGTCATCCCAAGTAACCTGATAATTAGTCTTTTTCTTTTTATCCTTTGAGGGACACTCAGATGCAACATGTCCAAATCCTCTACATTTGTAGCATTGGACTTCATCATTCTGAGAAAATTTCTTCTCCTTTCTTGGATCAGACATTTTCTTATCAGATCTCCTATTTGATCTGTCCATGGATGATAAAGAATTGGATTGTCTCTTTTTAAACATTTTCTTGAACTTTTTGGCTAAGAGAACAAGTTCATCCATATCAACATCAGAATTATCTGATTCTTCAGTATTTACAGATTTTACAGATTTTAGAGCTATTCCTTTATTTTTTTTTGGAATATTCATATCTAGCTCATAAGTCTGTAAAGATCCTACCAGATCTTCAATTCTCATGTTATCTACATCTTTTGCCTCTTGTATTGCAGTTACTTTAGGTCTGAATCTTTCAGGCAAAGATCTTAATATTTTTCTAATAACCTTTGATGTAGAGATTTTTTCTCCAAGATTAAAACTAGAATTAACAATATCTGAGAGTTTAGCATAAAACTCATCAAAAGACTCATCATCTTTCATATATAAAGTTTCGAAAGATGTAGTAAGTCTCTGAAGTCTGGAAAGCTTGACAGCTGAGGTTTCTTCATGAGTGACCTCAAGAATGTCCCAAGCTTCCTTAGCAACTTCACATGAGGAAATTCTCCTGAATTCCTCAACACAAACAGCAC
Source organism: Buxus sempervirens (assembly GCA_947561395.2). Classification (NCBI taxonomy): domain Eukaryota; kingdom Viridiplantae; phylum Streptophyta; class Magnoliopsida; order Buxales; family Buxaceae; genus Buxus; species Buxus sempervirens. Next base: position 26,369,504 of record OX387185.1, on the reverse strand, counting down.
AAAATAAGGCATTCATTGCCTTGTTGTTCCATCCACATTGATCAGATTCAGTTTTAGTCCACTGATCATGAGGTTTAGGGATCACAACACCTACTTCTGTTGTGATCTCAGGTGGATGATAACCATTACAAACCGAGAGCCAGACACGCTCATCGATTGATTTCAGGTAAGCTCTCATTCTTGCTTTCCAGTAAGAATAATTGTTACCTTCAAATAAAGGAGGTCTAGAGGCAGATCCTCCTTCTTTTCCAAAATCCATGCTATAGATCTAGATCACACTTTGTATAGCAATTCAAAGTGAGTAAGCTTTGATACCACTTGAAAGAGTAGAGGACTACTCTATAGGTCCACAATCTACAACAATTAAGAATTTAACAATGCGGAAACATACACACAGAGAATTATACGAGGAACCCTGAATCCAGATCCAGGAAAAACCTCGAGTCTATATGAGGCGACTAACCCTTCGAAATTCCACTATTGAATGAAAAGACAATTACAAAGGAGCACATACTTAACCTTTACAATTGAACTCACTCAACAGCAAACCACAGTTCGAATCCACGAACTGCAACACAGCTTGAATCCACAAGCTGCAGAACACGATCAATCCAGATCGCAAACAATCACTCACCAGTGATCCACAGTTCGAATCCACGAACTACAACACAGCTTGAATCCACAAGCTGCAGAACACGATCAATCCAGATCGCAACAATCACCTCAGAATCCACTGAAACGATCCAATGCAGTAGGAATCCACCTACGCATCAGTCAAAGCCGATCACCAGTCCAGGCGATCACACGATCAGATGAAGTTCCGAATTGAAGAAGAATCCTCTACCTTCAATTCCAGGTGATCTATCTCAGATCTCCCCCTCACTCGATCGCCGACTCTCTAAAGAAGATTTGATCGAATCTCAAACACCTCAAGATTCGAAAACCAAATGATCCAAAGAAAAAAGTCACTATTAAAAATTACAACACGTCTATTTAAAGAATAAAAACTCAGATCGCGTCGAGCGCTGGTGGCGTCGTAAAGCGATCGATGTAGACGGCTGGTGGCGAACTCAAGTCCCGCTCAGAGTAAGTTGAATCAGTTTAAAGCGCGCTGCTAGCGAGCTGCTAGCGGGAGAGTACGCGGCAGGTGCACGAACCTTTCTTTCAGAACACGAATTCCCTTATGCGCTGCCAGCGGGGGTGGCAGCGGCGTGGTAGCAGTGTGGTGGCATCAACTTCTTCTTCTTTACTAAATTCACTGAATTTTCATTGTTTAATCTGCACATCTTGAAGCTTCATTAGAAGACATAATTTGTCAAACATTTGCCAAAAAAAAAAGGAGTGAGTTTTCACACTTACATACTCCTATATGCGACGCGCTTCCTTTGCAAGTTAGTTTGTCTGGGAAGGTCCTATGTCTGGAGGGACACCCTGGTGAGCCGCTGGTGATTCCCTATACATGTGGATAAGCGACCATCTCCATGTATTGATTCTGGTGCTGCATGCTGGTGGTACATGCCAACTCTGATGGGTACGTGTGCAATAAGTCGGTGACTACGGCTCTTGTCTAAGCTGCGCTGCATGGGGCTTGAGTATCATTAGTAGCATCGCTCCTAAGTCGCACAGTGGTATAGCAATTGGTTGAGAATCATCTCAAAAGGTTTATCTATCTTTGTGAGTCCTACCATGACACTGAAAACACAACACTGGATATGATTATTATTATTATTGTGCACGTGCGGGATGCATGTGATTGGGATACTGGTTGGATGTGACTGCCTAGTACATCCTGGCAATGAGTGGATTATGCTACTGATTTGGCTATTGAATTCTTATATTAAAACTTGTTTGAAAATCATTTCTAGAATTGTTTATCAAACTGTTTTGTGTTCATGAATGGTATAAATGATTATGCGAGCCTGATTTATCGATGTTGCTTAATCGTGCATGAAATGTTACTTTGCTTATATTAACTGTTTAGTCATGCATGTGTTACCTACTGAGATATTCGTATCTCACCCTACTTCTATTCCATTTTTTCAGCTGATATGCGAGAGGGGGATCTCTTAGACTTCCAGGGAGAGGTAGCCGAGTATTCGCCGGAGGATTATTATTATCCAGATCTTGTCTGAGGTGGATTGATGTTATAGACTTAGCATTTTTGATTGGCTTATTATCATTTATTTGGATTTGATGTATGAGAGAGATAAGAGAGAGATAGTAACCAGTTCATTTTACCAGACTTTGATATTACTGACTGATGGTCAAGCTTTATGCTTAGTTGAGGATTTTGATCTACACTTCCGCACATACTGGTTTCCGCAACTCTGATAGTTTAATAAAATGAATGGATTTTGCTTTCTTTGGTCTGGTATGTTATTGATGTTGTAATTGATATGGGCCAGTAACACCTCGGATTTGGTTGTTGAACTAAATTCGGGTTGTTACAGTAGCGAACCGGGTTCGGGTCGGGTGTCGTTTTGCACTGACCCGGGTTCGGGGCGTTACATATAACATGATCATATGTTTGCATGATTGGATGATTTTTATGAGCATGTTTTAGGTGCTATAGGATTGCTTTATTTACTTGTTTATTTTAAATATGCTTTCCTATTATGCCTTGGTTTGTTTATGCATGGCTGCGAAAAGAGTGACAAGGGTTTGGGATGTTGTGAATGCACCCTATTTTTACAATGCACTGTGCACATTTTATTTTTTTACACAGCCTACCCTTAACCTATAGGAAGTTGAACCCGAATGTGTGTAGCTTGGCGCAACGAGGTCGATACTTTGGAAAGCGAAAGTGAAAACATTTACCTTAGAACTTTGGGCCAATGATGTGATGATAACGTGGATCTAGGATTCTAGTCATCACTAGGCTTGAGTGCTAAGTTGTCATTAAGCCAAAACCCAAAACCCCTACGCTTGAAGGTGGAGATACACGTTTTTGTCTAAAATACACAATTACGGGAATATGGGTTTGTAATTGTGGGAAGGCCGTTTGCATGGCTTACAAACCAGGGCATAATGCGGATACCATATTGAAGGTAAACAAGGTAACAAGGTAATCCTATTTTTCTACATTGTATTCATGTCATAGGGGTGTCAGGGTGCCCATTGGTTTGGGGACAAAATGGTCCCAAATATGCATGGTTCTTAAGCATGGTGTATCCCATTGGAAGAGTCTCTAACTCTGTTTAGAATCAATCCTACCCAATGTTTGTACAAGAGGCAACAAAAGGGTACCAAAGTATGAGTATGGTGTCAATTTGGAAGGAACATGTGCCCTCCTAAGCATGTATTTTTGCAAATAGGTCAAAGTCCACTTTGGGATAATTTAGAGGCCTAGCATGGGTGAACCGTATGTTGGGATGAGCAATCAAAGTGATCAAACCATGAAAAAAAGAACTGAAGAAACATAAAGCAGCTCCGTAAAACCGTAGTTTTAATACGGGCTGGGCTCGCCCGTAGAGATTATACGGTCTGGGCTTGCCCGTATTAATCATACGGTCGGGACTTGCTCGTAATTTAAATACGGGCACAGTCGGACCGTACTGTGTATACGGTCTTGGCGGACAATTCAATTATAATCAATTTTTCTCAATTAAATCTTGTTCCTTTAACCTTCAAATGATGAAAGAAAGATGAGTTTGAATAAAATGCTTCAAAAAAAATGTAAATAAATAAATAAATGAATAAAAAAAATAAAAAAAATCTTTGGGCCTCTGAAAGCATTTGAATTTCAGACTTTTTCCAAAAAAAAAAAAACCCTGGGCCTCTGAAAGCCTTTGAATTTCAGACTTTAACCTTTTTGGGCCTCTGAAAGCCTTTGAATTTTAGACTTTAACCTTTTTGGGCCTCTGAAAGCCTTTGAATTTCAGACTTTAACTTTTTGGGGCCTTTGAGAGCCTTTGAATTTCAGATTTTAACCTTTTGGGCCTCTGAAAGCCTTTGAATTTCAGACTTTAACCTTTTGGGCCTCTGAAAGCCTTTGAATTTCAGACTTTAACCTTTTGGGCCTCTGAAAGCCTTTGAATTTCAGACTTTAACCTTTTGGGCCTCTGAAAGCCTTTGAATTTCAGACTTTAACCTTTTGGGCCTCTGAAAGCCTTTGAATTTCAGATCTTTCTCAAAAATATCCTTGGGCCTCTGAAAGCCTTTGAATTTCAGACCTTTTGCAAAAATACCCCGGGGCCTCTGAAAGCTTTTGAATTTCAGAATTTTTCTAAAAATACTCCTGGGACTCTGAAAGCCTTTGAATTTCAGACTTTTTCCAAAAAACTCCTGGGCCTCTGAAAGCCTTTGAATTTCAGATCTTTTTCTCTTATGGGACCAGTTGGAAGCCCTAGAATATTCCAACAATTCAAAAAAAAAAAAGAGAGATTCAAATAAAAAACAAATCCAAACTCGTATTCACCCAGCTAGCACATAGGCATTCCTAGGTAGGTGAAGGAGATTAAACGGGCATTGATATATTTTTTATTTTTCTCCAGGTACCAATACACTTGCAATCATAGCTCCTGTAACCAGATCAAGAGCTCGCGCCATGAATCCCATTGAGAATGAAGCTGATGCTCCTCATCCAGATGTTGCCCTGCTCCAAGAACAAGTAGCAGGACTAGCCCAAATGCTAGAGAACATATTGTCCGTGCAGGCCGAACAAGTGCAGGCCCAACAAATGCAGGCCCAAAATCAAGCATCCACTTCCAACCCTGCACCTCCACCCCAAATCAATATTCCACCTCCAGTGCAACCAATTCTTGAACCCGTCTATGAACCCACCCCTGAACCTATACTAATCAGGGATGAGACAGTTGAGTCAGACAAAGCTAAGGAAAAGGAAAGGATAAGGGAAGAGGTTGAAAGAAAGTTCCTGTACAAACTGGAAATGATCTAAGATGAACTTAGAGAAGTAAAAGGGGTGAGCAACTTTGGGGGCACCAACTTTGAGGACTTATGCCTATACCCCAATGTTAACTTGCCGGCTAAGTTCAAGTGCCCAGACCTAGACAAGTATGATGGCACGGGCTGCCCCATGAGCCATCTGAAGTTATGCTGTGGTGCCCTATGCCTGTTTGGGCGGGATGAAGGTGTTCTGATTCAGCTCTTCCAAAGGAGCCTGACTGGAACCCCATTGAGGTGGTTCACTACTCTAGACCATGGAAAGATTAGAAGATGGAAGGACCTAGCAGATGCCTTCCTAGCTCAATACCGGTTCAATTCAGAGATCGTGCCAGACAGGGACGACGTAATGAGAATGAGCAAAGGAAGGGATGAGACTGTAAGACAGTATGCCAAGAGATGGAGGGAGACAGCCTCTCAAGTTAGGCCACCTATGCTAGAGCAGGAGATGATTTCCACTTTCATCAGCACATTAGGTCAACCATTCTACAGCCATTTGGTGGGTCAGACCACCACTAATTTTGCTGCCTTAGTCCAAGTGGCCGATCGAATTGAAGACGGGATAAGATCAAGTAAGATAATTGAACACTCTGCCATGGTTAGTCAACATGACCCTAATCTGAAGAAAGGAAGCGGGATTAAGAAGAATGGGAACAAGAAAGAAGGGGAGGTGAACATGGTACAGCCACCATCTGGCCCTAACAAGCCCATACAAATCAACATACCTGCTCATTTTCCTACTCCATCTGTTCCATCTACCCAGGCCCCTATGAGGGTTAATGTTCCAGCAGCACCTTCAGACCAAAAAAGGGTTTTTACTAAGGAGGAAAAGGATGCCTATTTTGCAGCAAGGAGAAATAGGGTTTTCACCCCTATTCCAATGACTCATTCTTAGCTGCTGCCCACTTTATTGCAGGTAGGATATATCACCTTAAGAGAGCCGAATCCGAATGCATCTAAGGGGAGAAATTATGACCCCTCCACCACTTGTGATTTCCATATGAGTGCACCTAGGCACCCTACTGACAAGTGTTGGCCTTTGAAACATGCCATTCAGGATTTATTAGACCAGAATACCCTTTCTTTCAATACAGGGGCTCCCAATCCTCCAAGAATTGATATTGGACAAAACCCGCTGCCCCAGCATCATGGGGCAGGCCCATCTAATATCATAGGGGTCATCTCCTCTGACAAAATAACCTTTGAACCATCTCAATTGATTGCTTCTATAGGGACAACAGTCAGAGTGTATTTTGACAGAAGAAATGAGGACAAAGAAATAAATGTAATTTCAAAAGGGAATGATAGTGCTGCAAAGAACATTAGCTCATCTCTGGACCGGGTCTCGTCCCTCATGGCCCAAATGAACATTGCAAAACCACCGTTGGTCATCAATTGCAGTCCATCCACCTTTACTTCACCCATTCACTCCAAACCACCATTGGTCATAAACTGTGACCCTCTTAGTGCATCAGTCACTTCTGCAACCCCCCAACAAAAACAACTTCCACCATTGGTTGTTAATGTTCCCCTTGCTCAGACTTCCACAGCCAAGTCCAAACTTCCTCCCTTGGTGATAAATGTCCCTAAGCCTTCCCACTCTGAATCGGCTGTACCATGGAACTACAGTGAAGCTTTTACCACTACATGCCCTGCAGCTGAAAGCAAGGAAGAAGTGAACCTCATGACAAGGTCAGGAAAAGGTATGGGGGAGGAAGAAAAACAGAAAGAAACGGCAAAAGAAAAGAAGGAAGAAGAGAAAAATAAAGGAAAGGCCAAGGTAGGGGAAGATGCCCTCAGGTAGTTGATAGTGAGGCCGCTGAACTCATTAAGATCATAAAAAAGAGTGAGTTCAATGTTGTTGAGCAGTTGAACAAAGTCCCTGCCCAGATCTCAATACTGGGCCTATTGTTAAATTCTGAAAAACATAGGGACTCCTTGTTAAGGATACTCCAGGGGGCCCATGTACCTAAAAACATTGAACCAGACCAACTAGGCCGGATGGTTGGGCAAATATTATCCCACAATGTCATAACTTTTTCAGAGACTGAGATCAGCCCAATAGGGTACCATCATGTTGACCCATTGCACATAGCTGTACTCAGTAAGGGTTGCATGATAGCCCGGGTTTTAATTGATAATGGGTCGGCTCTGAATGTCTGCCCATTAATAACCTTTGTTAAGCTCGGTCTGGAGCAAAACAAAATAAAACAGAATGGAAGAATCATAAGAGCATTTGACAGCTTTAAAACACACTCCCTAGGGGAGGTTGAACTACCGGTCACAATTGGACCGTATATTTTTAACATCACATTTGAAGTGATGGATATACCTGCAGCCTTCAACCTACTCCTAAGAAGGCCGTGGATTCATACGGCTAGGGCTATACCATCTACCCTCCACCAAAGAGTCAAATATATTAGAGGGCAAAAGGTGATTACTGTCCAAGCCGAAAATTTGGTTCCTCCCATGTGGTCCCCTGATGTACCCTATATAAACATGGAAATGACTGCTGACAAGATGGCCTTTCACTCTTTCCAGTTTGAAACTACGAATTTTATACCTGGAGGGTATCAGGAAAAAGAAGGAAAGTTGACCTGTGCTGAGAAAATGGTCAAGAATGTGCTTGAAAAGTACAACTTTCACCCTGGAAAAGGTCTACGGGTTAACCTGCAAGGAAGGATAGAACCGATAAAAGTTAAGAAGATGGTCCACAGAGCAGGATTGGGGTCCAAGCCAAGGAATTGGAGAAGACATAAGGAAATGGAAGACATGCAATTCCCTCAAATTAGGGAAACTTTTCCAAAGCTTTCTCACATGATTCAGCTGTCTCCTCCTGAGGATCAGTCCAAACCCCTATACTATAACATCAATCCATTCCAAAAACCCAAGTCCTCAATTGAAAGAGTAGGAGACTACTCTACAAGTCCTCGATCTACAACAATTATGATCTTAACAATGCGGAAACATACACACAGAAATTATACGAGGAAACCTGAAACCTGAATCCAGATCCACAAAACACCTCGAGTCTATATGAGGCGACTAACCCTTAGAATCTCCACTATTGAATGAAAAGCAATTACAAAGGAAAACACACTTAACCTTTACAATTGAACTCACTCAACAGCAATCTACAGCTCGAATCCACAAACTGTAGCACAACTTGAATCCACAAGCTGCAATTCACGATCAATCCAGATCCACAGCTCGAATCCACGAACTGCAACACAACTTGAATCCACAAGCTGCAATTCATGATCTATCCAGATCCACAGCTCGAATCCACGAACTGTAACACAACTTGAATCCACAAGCTGCAATTCACGATCAATCCAGATCGTGACAATCACCTTAGAGTCCACTGAGATGATCCAATGCAATAGGAATCCACCTATGCATCCAACAAACTCGATCACCAATCCCAGGAGATCATACGATCAAGTGAAGTTCCGAAAAGAAGAAGAATCCTCAAACTTCAATTCCAGGTGATCTCTCTCAGATCTCCCCCTCACTCGATCAGCGACTCTCTAAAGATGAATTGATTGAATCTCGAACACCTCAAGATCCAAATCGAATTGATCAAAAGAAAAAGTCATTTTAAAAACAAATACAGCTTGTCTATTTAAAGAAGAAAACTCAGATCGCATCGAGCGTTGGTGGCGTCGCCTTGCAATCGGGGTAGACGGCTAGAAGCGAACTCAAGTCCCGCTCAAATCCAAATAGACTTAGTTAAGAGCGCGCTGCTAGCGGGAGGGAACACGGCATGTGCATAGCTGATTTTTAGATTCTTCAATCTTGCTTTGCGCTACCAGCGGCGTGTCGGCGTCGCCTTACAACGCAAGTGCACGTTCTTTACTTTCAAAGCACTGTTTCACTTATGCGCTGCCAGCGGAGTGGTAGCGGCGTTGTTCCTCGCAAGTGCCTTTACGAAATGTTCTTTATTTAGAAAACATTACATTTCCTTGAGCTACCAGCGGCGTGGTAGCTGTGTGGCAGCATTACCTTCCTCTTTATTAAATTCACAGAACTTATATTTTGATTCTGCGCATCTTGAAGATTATTAGAAGATATAATTTGTCAAACATTTGCCATATAAGGAGTGTGAGTTTTCACACTTACAACCGTGCAACCATATGATCCACCTCCACCGCCACAAGCATTGGGTGGGCCTGGGCCACATACAAAACAGGAGCATGACTTTTCTGAGGACATTGGAGCCTTTTTTGCCATGACAGAAGGCAGTCAAGAAGAAGTAGCAGAGGAGCTACCTTTTATTGATTGGGCTGCAGTAGAAGTTCCATATGGGACAAGCCCTACAGAAGAAACAGGCGATGCAACTCACCCAGTACTGGTGATTTTGGATGTGGACCCTAAGCTTGAGGAGCAGGCTTGTATCCCTGCCCCAGATTCTTTTATTCTGAACAATTGGGAGGAAACTCCCCTTACTTTTGAAGCCGCGTTTGTTTGGCAAACAGACATGGCTTCCAAAAAAAAACTCCATTAGTGGAATGCCCTTTTCCTAAAGGTTTTAATGAGCCTTCGTCTTCAGGGAAAGATTTTGTAGAAGGCTCTCAAAAAACACAAAAAGATTTTTCAATTTTTTATAGAAAAGATAAATTTTTCAAAAAGGTCCAAACCACTTATGAACCATATAAGCAAACGGAATTGGATCGGGTTGAGTATGACTTCGACCTCGAGCTCGACTTTGACCTAATGGGGGTTGAAGAAGAGACCAAGGACGAAGAAGACGACCCTCCAAAAGAAATCACATATCAATTGGAGTGTCATGAAAAGGGGGTCCAACCCAATATTGAAGAGACCATATCAATAAACCTAGGGACCGAAGATGACTCAAAAATAGTAAAGATTGGGGTATGCTTATCTGAGGTACAACGTAAGGAAATGATACGATTCTTGGCTAATTATGAAGATGTATTTGCATGGTCGTATCGGGATATGCCAGGGTTAGACACAGACATGGTTGTGCATAGGCTACCCATTCTACCAGATGTTAAGCCAGTTAAACAGAAGCTGAGAAGGTTGAAACCTGAATGGACATTGAAGGTCAAAGATAAAGTGGTTAAGCAATTCCAAGCGGGATTCTTGATAGTCTCCACATACCCTGAATGGCTTGCAAATATAGTACCAGTACCAAAGAAGGATGGAAATGTCAGAATGTGTGTTGACTACAGAGACATGAATAAGGCAAGCCCAAAAGACGATTTTCCACTTCCACACATCGACATCTTGGTGGAAAACACTGCTGTACATAGCCTGTTCTCATTCATGGACGGGTTTTCTGGGTACAATCAAATTAAGATGGCTAAAGAGGACCAAGAAAAAACAGCCTTCATTACACCTTGGGGTACCTTCCATTACACTGTCATGCCATTTGGGCTTAAGAATGCCGGGGCAACCTACCAATGGGCCATGACAGCCTTATTCCATGATATGATCCATAAGGAGATGGAGGTCTATGTGGATGATATGATAGCCAAATCATGTGAAGAAGAAGACCATTTGATCAACTTGAAGAAGGTGTTTGACCGGCTCAACAAATACAGTCTAAGACTTAACCCTGCGAAATGCGTTTTTGGGGCTACATCAGGAAAATTATTGGGCTTTATAGTAAATAGAAGGGGAATTGAGATTGACCCAGCTAAAGCTAAAGCAATCATTGAAATGCCATCACCTAGAACGGAGAAGGAAGTTCGTGGTTTTCTTGGAAGAATTCAGTACATAAGCCGGTTCATAGCACAGCTCACTGCTATCTGTGAACCAATTTTTAAGCTTCTAAGAAAGAATAACCCGACAGTCTGGAATGACGATTGCCAAGAAGCCTTTGACACAATAAAGGAGTATTTGTTAAACCCACCTGTGCTAGTACCACCAACTCCAGGAAGACCATTGATTTTATACATGTCAGTTTTGGAGACGTCAATGGGGTGTGTCTTGGGACAGCATAACGATACAGGCAGAAAGGAAAGGGCGATTTACTACCTAAGCAAGAAATTTACAGAATATGAAGCAAAGTACTCTCCTTTGGAAAAAACTTGTTGTGCTTTAGTATGGGCAACTCAAAGACTGAGACATTATTTCCTTAGTCATTCCACCTTATTGATATCCCGAATGGATCCTTTGAAGTATCTATTTGAGAAACCAGCTTTAACTGGCAAAACAGCAAAGTGGCAGTTGTTACTCTCTGAATTTGACCTCACCTATATCACACAGAAAACCATTAAGGGTCAAGCCATTGTTGATCACTTAGCCGCACACCCTTTACCAGAATACCAACCTTTGAAGACTAACTTTCCTGATGAAGCAATCCTGTTTACTGAAGAAGAAGAAGGTGAAAGCTCTTGGCAAATGTTTTTTGATGGGGCCGCCAATATGAATGGAAATGGAATAGGGGCTGTTTTGATCAAACCAGATGGGGCACACATCCCAATCGCAGTGAAGTTAATGTTCCAATGCATAAACAATATAGCAGAGTATGAAGCATGCATAATTGGGTTGCAAGCTGCCTTAGACCACGAAGTAGAGGAACTTGACGTATATGGGGATTCGAGTCTTATCATCTTCCAAACAACTGGTGAATGGAAAACCAAGGATCACAAACTGATCCCCTATCACCAGTATTTGGAAGAAATAAGCACCAAATTCACTAGAATTTCCTTCAATTATATGCCAAGGGCCAAAAATCAGTTTGCGGATGCTTTAGCAACATTGGCTTCAATGGTCAGTATGCCAGAAGGTGTTGATATTAGACCACTGGAAATTGAAGTCAGAGATGAACCAGCTTATTGTCTTGTTCTAGAAGAAACCCCAGAAGAAGAAGTACCATGGTTTCAAGATATTAAGAACTTCCTAAATGATCGGAGTTTGCCAGAAAATGTCACCTCTACAGAGAAAAGAACAATACAGAGGTTGGCAGGACAGTTCTTATTAAGTGGTGGGCAGTTGTACAAAAGATCACACAATGATATACTACTTAGATATGTTGCCAAGACCAAGTCAGAAAGGTTAGTTGAAACTGTACATGGAGGAGTGTGTGGACCCCATATGAACGGGCATATGCTTGCCAAGAAGATTCTGCGATTGGGATATTATTGGTCGACTATGGAGCACGATTGCTATATACATGTCAAAAGGTGTCATTTATGCCAAGTATATGCTGATAACAAAAATGCACCCCCAAGTGAATTGCACAACATGACATCTCCATGGCTCTTCTCCATGTGGGGTATAGACGTCATTGGAATGATCTCTCCAAAGGCATCAAATGGACACAGGTTTATACTTGTAGCAATTGATTACTTCACCAAGTGGGTAGAGGCAGCTTCATATGCAAACATTACAAGTAGCCACGTTTTGAAATTCTTGAAGCACAATATCATTTGTCGCTACGGTTTGCCAAGTGCCATAGTACCAGACAATGCTTCAAACCTTAAGAACAAGGACATGAGAAAGATGTGTGAACAATTTCAGATCACCCACCACAAGTCAACTTCGTATAGACCAAAGATGAATGGGGCAGTGGAAGCAGCGAATAAGAATATAAAGAAGATCATTCAGAAGATGGTAGTGAGTTTCAAAGATTGGCATGAAATGCTGCCACTTGCTCTACATGCTTACAGAACCTCGATTCGGACTTCTACATGGGCAACCCCGTATTCTTTAGTATATGGAATAGAAGCAGTTTTACCAGTGGAAGTGGAAATACCTTCATTAAGAGTACTAATGGAAGCTAAATTAGAAGAAGCTGAATGGATACAGTCAAGACATGATCAACTCAATTTAATAGAGGAAAAGCGTCTGAAAGCGCTTTGTCATGGCCAATTGTATCAGAAGAGAATGGCCAGGGCTTACAACAAGAAGGTAAAGCCCAGAACTTTCCAAGAAGGAAATTTAATATTGAAGAAAATCTTACCCTTTTTGGAAGACCCTCGTGGAAATTTTAAACCAAATTGGGAAGGGCCTTATGTTGTCAAAAAGGTCCTATCAGATGGTGCTCTCATCTTAACAAAAATGGATGGGAAAGATTTTCCTGAGCCAATTAACTCTGATGCAGTAAAGAGATATTTTCCTTGAATGAATATTACTAGGAAATGATCTGAGGCCATTTTTCTATATTTCCCAAAATTTTCATCCCTAGTCAAGCCAATTTGAGCCTGTTCGTTTTCTTTGTTAAACCTAAAACTGGACTTACAGTCTTATACTGGGGCAAAGCCAATAGGGGGAGAAAGAAAAAAGAAAAAAAAAGAGAGAAAAAAATAGGGACAAATGAAAGCCAAATACAAAAGAAGGGGAACGGGATTGAATTCATCATGACTGTAAGTCCGGTTGACCCATTTTCACACTTAGAAAATTTTGAGCCTTTAATACCTTTTCTTTCATAAACCGAGCTTAGCCTTTGTTTCGTCCTATTATTAAGCCCTCGGTGATTTTAGTATATTCATTCAACTTTCAGAGTAAGGTTGGTGATGACGGAATGCAGAAGCTGGCCCTAGTGAAAATCGTAATTGGCGCTAGGGGCAATAAGGGCAAAAAGAAAAAAAAAGAAAAGAAAGAAAAAAAAATCAAAGGGTTGAGTTGATCATGTGGTCTAAATTTAATCAGCATAAGTACTGGAAACTGAGCAGATTAGCAGGGTCAGTTATGAAGAAAAAGCCATTAGGGGATGATTCTAAAGGCCACGGGGTAGACAGATTTGGTCTCTCCCTATTGCTTGGACTACCCTTTTTATTATTCAAACGGATTTTAATTCCTTTAATTATATGTGATTAAGTGTTTTGGATTAGCTTTCAAAAAAAAAACTATACTTTGGCCAGTGATGAGAAATCAAATACTTTTTCATAAAACTTCTGTTTTTACAAGCATCTGAGAATTCTGAGGCCAATAATATAAAACCTATTTTTGAATTAAATCTATTATCTTTCCACTAATGGAGTTTGCTTTTGTATAAAAGTATAAAAAGAAAGAAGAAAAAAGATAAAAGAATCTAATCCCTACTCCCTAACTGCTCCTCAAGCTCCCTAATCCTAGCTGCCTGAGTTGCAATGATTCCAGAAGCTCCCTCTGCATCAGGATCGCTCAAAAAGGAGATGATCTCATCTGAAAGAGAATGCTTGATCTTCAACGTCCTAAGGTCAGCCAGGGAATCTTGATATTTCTTCCGCATCGCTCGGACTTCAAAGCGACGAGCTTGCCTTTGTTCTTCAAGTTTCTTCTCCATGGCAATGCGGCTAGACTTCTGCTCTTCAAGTTTCCTCTCCAGATCAATGACTTTTATCCTGAGCTCTTGTGCTTCTCGTACCCAAATTTGTTGAAGCCGCTTGTGGGTTGCCTTTTTAGACTCCAGAATGTCCTCATAAGAAGGGGGAAGAACTGCAGGAGGGTCCTCTGGTACTGGGGCATGACTCTGCACCTGCTCTTTGATCTAGAAATGATAGTCCTTCACATGGGACTCAGAAAAGACCGGACCCCGCAGAAAACGAACATAGGACCACTCATTCATTAACTAAGCATTTAGCCCCATGGTGGCTGATGTAAGTGGCCCTAAGAGCTTCTCATATCCAGTGGGGACCATAATCCCCTGGGTCGCTCTAAACCGCCGAAGAACCCTCAAAGGAAGATAAAGAACAACAGATTTCAAGCCTGCTAGAACCAGAAAGTTCTTATCTTTGAAGCTGATCACTGTCTCTGGAGTAGGCTGATAAGTGCCAGGCCATCTCACCTGATCATCCTAGAGAGTACCCAAGAAAGTGAACCACCCCTGCTTGCCACCTTGGATATTAGGACATCCCTATTGCTCATCAAAACAGGAACTTTCAATCTTGGAAAGAAGCGGCGAGTTATCTCTTCAACCTGGCTCAGGTGGTCAAGCAACCAAAGCTGCAGAAAAGGGGAGTATTTCAATTTATTTCCAAAGAAAAGAAAAAGAAAAAAAAAAGAGAAGAAGAAAAAAAAAAGAAAAGAAGAAAGAAAAAAAAAAGAGAAGGAAAAAAAAATATAATATTTATTTTTTTACCTGTAGGATAGGGGCGCAGGCAAGGAAGCGTTTCTTCTTTCTGAAATAGCAGTCAGTAAGGGCCTGGTATATCTCTACTAAGATCATAGGGGCCAACCTCTCACATTCCCTAACTTGGCAGACGACTGAGATGAGAGCCAAGTCAACCTGGTCGTCACCCCGTGGAAAACGCAACTGGTTGACCACTACCAGAGTCAATGCATTAAACCTGGCATCCTTGTCTTCACTCCTTAGAAGTTTTTCAGTCAAAAAGGTCTTGGACAAGGTCAATAGTGCATTAGAATTTCCTAAGTCCTTCTTCCCTATACCCAGGAAAGTGGAGGCCTCCTTTTTGTAGCTAGGCTTTAGGGGTGGGTTCACAACTTTTTCAGAAAAGCTTAGGCCAAGGATGGTTTCAATTTCCTCTATGGTGGGAGTCATCTCTTTATTATCAAAACGGAAGAGATTCAGCTCAGGAACCCAGTGTCCAATCAAAGCTTCAATGATTTTCCACTTAAAGGGAATTTTAGGGATGTGTAGGATGTGGTCTAAGTGGATGGAATCCCAGCGAATCTCCTCATCAAGGGTCATGGAGTTAACCCATCTGTCATATAAAGAATCTACCACGTTATACCTGGTGAGATTAGGAGGTTTGGATGTAACATGTTGTCTTACAGGAGGAGATTCAACGACAGAAGAGAGCAGGGCAAGGGAAGCCATGGAAGCGCCAAAGATGCCAAGGAAAGCGAGAAACGACATGCTCAGGGAGTTTTCAAACTATTAAAAGTATCACAATGACGTTACCCATGAGTTTATATAGAAAAAATCATTAAGGCAGTAAAATCAGTAATTATAATACGGGCATAGCGCGCCCGTATAGAAAATACGGACACACTTGACCGTGAAAACTTCACGGGCACAGTGCGCCCGTGTTAACGTTACGGGCACGGCTTGCTCGTAGTCTACGTACGGTTCTTTCGGAAAAATGCAAAAGAATGGGAAATTTTAATTTTTTGTTTCCCTAAGCTTCACCTGTCCCTGCTTTAACATTCATCATGTAATAAAAACTGAAAAGAAAGAAGGAAAGAGCACAAATGAATGAAAATCAAACTTCTTTTATATATATGAATGTGTACATCATTTTTGTCAAAAATACAAAGTACATAAAGGAATCCTAATCTACTGTCTATGCAGGTCCACCCCTACGGCCACGGCCTCGTCCTCTGCCTCGACCACGGCTTGAAGATCGCCTGCGCTCAAAGACATGCCGCACAATATTGCGGGCTGTGCTACGGGTCATCCTGCTCAAAATAGACTGAATATCCTACCACATATATAAAGGCACAAGGCCAGCAGTGGGATGATCAGGAGGAACGTACCCTGAAGTATCTACATATCCCGTAGACTCGGTGTCAGAATCAGTATGGGAAGACTCCGTCACAGGATCAGCGGCAGCAGGCGTCTCCTCTGTAGGCTCCATGGCAGGACCAGCAGGAGTAGATGTCCCAGGCACATCAGCAGGCTCCACCTCAGGCTCTACAAGATCAGCTGAAGCCTCCTCTATCACCATAGCCTCCACAGTAGGCTCCACCACCGCAGCATCCCTAGCCGACTCCATATCCCCATCTGCAGATGCATCAGGAGCAGTCTCAGGTACTGGGGTAGACTCTGGCACATCCTCAGCAGCAGGTGCAATATCAGCCTCGATCTCAGGCTCTGCTGCAGGTGCCTCCACCGGACTGGGAGAAGTCACAAACTCCACCCGTGCCACAGAAAAAACCTCCCCACAAAGATGCATGGGCACAGGTGAAACAGGTGAAGAAGGGCCGGCCGTGTCATCCTGAAAATAAAAGAAGAAACTTTAGTCAGAATAGGATAAACAGTTATAAGAGTAGGAATGGAAATAAATGAAAGATTTAACCTGAGTATGAGAAGGACTCGCCTGGTCCTGTGCATCAGAAGGGTCCGCCTGGCCCTGTGCTCTGGCTAGCTGCCCCCGGGGGTCTGAAATGGTAATGTAGAGGGCGTCCCGCTCGGCGATAGCAGCATCTCGCTGGCGCTCTATATCAGAGAACCGAGACCGGATCTCTGCCAACTGAGCCTCCTGAAATAGAAAAGGAGTCAAAAAATGCCAAGTTCAAATGAAATGAAAATAGAAGATCACAAAGAGAGAAGGCATACCGTCGTATCATAAGGCCCTGATCACTACACCTCCTATCTCCGTGACTCCACCACGGACAGGCATGGGTGGCATGAGGCACCCAACTGAAGCTCGCCTGAACCAGGCATCATATTCACCCTCCTCTAATAATGTCTCTGCCTCAGTCCAATCTAGGAACTGGGCAGGATCAACAAGCATAGGAGGAAAGGAGGGGGTAGTATCTGGAGGAATGGCAGGAATCCGCGGCTCCCCCACATGTTGATAGAAGAAGCACTCGCCGCAGTACCAGATGCTGCCCATCTGACCAATGAAAAACTGATATCTCTGACGTCTCTGGTCAGGGACAAAAGCATCATCTCTGGCTGCATGCAAGGCCAGCACCTCATGAATGTCCTCCATCCTGGGGACAAACAGCTGAAAAAGCGAACAAGAATATTAGATTCAGGAAGAAAAGGAAAGAGAAAAGAAGAGGAATTAAAGTAGATTACCTCAGACTGGTACAACCTGTCCAGGTGGGCCCGGGCGGACCTAGGACCACTCTTTTCAGAGACATGCTCCACATGACACCATCTACGTGCCATGGGATACGTCTCCTCAGACATCGTAAAGGTAGGGCGGAAATAGGGTATATAAACCCTAGCAAAGAACTGCAAAAAGAAAAAAGAGAGAGTTAGAGGAATAGAAAAAGAGAGATAGAAAGAAAGAAAGAAAGAAAGAGAAAAAAGAAAAAAAAGAGAGAGAGAAAGAAGATTCACCTGCAAAAAAGGCCAGAAGAATCTGCACCCAACTCCAGCCCCTTTGGAAGTAGAGAGGCCGCTCACTAATCAGCGCAGGCTGGCCAAAATAGTACCAAAAATGAGCGGGCCCTAGGCGTACCTCCTCGCTCGATGAAGATCTCCCAATAAGCTCAAAAAATGAGGACTAACTGAAGTCGTGTCCTCTGGGAAAAAGCAGGAGCCCATCATGTACAGAAAAAGAAATCGAAAGGCATACGGGAAAACGGGATCACCGGCGGCAAGCTGGCCAAACTGCCTCACCCTGAAAGTCTCTCTCAACCAAGTCAGAGACAATCTCGCTCTCCCTCTATCCCATGCCTCAGGAGGCAGCACAATGTATCCAAGATAGGAGGCGACCTCCTCGGCATCCGGCATCACCATCTCAGGAATAATATCACCGGTCATCCTAATCCCGGTGATAAGGGTGAAGTCAGAAGGCCGGATCTCGATCTCAACATCTGGGAAGTGGAAGCTCAAAGTCTCTGGGAAGAATCTCTCGAACAGTGTAGCAATAAGGGCCCGATCCAGGTGCACGTCCGGAATGGTAATAAATAGGCCAAAGCCATATAAGCCTAGCTCCCGGCGATAGGCTGAACTGCAGGCTCCCAAGAATCTAATAAAGCTGGCCCAACTCCCTCTGTAATGGGACATGGGATACTCCAGAGGGATATCCACCCTAATACACGCTGAAGGATGAGTCCTCAAGCCATGCAAGAGGTCGGTATCCCTAATCTGGGCAGCCACCTCATCAGGGACCTCAACCCTGGTCCTGGCCTCATCTCTGCCACAGCCTCCTCTACGGCCCTCATCATGGCCTCCGTCTCTGCCTCCACCTCGCCGCCTGCTATGGCTCCTGTCTCGGCCTAAAGCCTCAGCTGCTGGCTAAAGGAATAATTGAAAGAAGAGGGAATCAGGAAGTATTTTGTGAAAGAATATTGAATTCAGAAAGGTTAGTATATACCACTGGGGTCGCCTCACGTGAATCCCCAGAAGGAAGATCAGGGATATCAGAATCCGAATCCCTCTCGGCTCTCGAAGATGCCACATCAGCATGATCTCGCCTAACCCTCGAGGAGGAAGGCTCATCTACAGGATCTCTGGAAGCTGATCTAAGGCGGGCCATCTACGGTTCAAATCAGGGAGATGGTTAATTATTCATTTAAAATTTTTATTTGCTTGATTATTCATTCTAACAAAGTTTAATTGATTGGCAGGAAAAAGGAAAAAATGGAGAATGGAAGAAAATACTCCCGATCAAATCAAGAATCAACTGAAGGAGTTTATAGTTTTCTAGAAACATTTTGTTTGTCTTTGCTTTAAAAAATTATATAGAGAAACTATATAAGAAGTACATTCTTCTTATAGGTTCTCTTTATATGAAAAAAAAACAAGAGAGAGAAAAAATATGTGTGTGTGGAGGTTTCAATTTATTCCTTTGTATTTTAAAGATATCTAATCAGGTATTTTTTGGTTTCAGGGTAATTGATAGAAGCATGTGGCAGATTTTCAAAAAGAATTGATATGTCTAGCCCAAGAGCATTCTGCCGCAAATCATTGCATGGAGACAAGAAACATGGATAATTTCCTAAAGTGTAAACAGCGCATCAACAAAATAAGTGTTGGAACATATCATAAGTACACACAACAAAGGCATTCAAACAAGAAATTGCAGCATGATATTTGAAAGCAAACAAAAGGCAGAATAAGCACAATCACAAGCCATTAGGATTCTACTCGAAAATTGGTTTATGGTTTGGGGATTGGTTCACTCAGGAATCAAAGGTCAAGATTTCTTAAGAGCAGAAAACTGCAGAGAATTAGTCCAGGTGGTCAAACATGAATTAGCAAGGAAAATTGGCAGCCTACAATGATGAACAAGACTACATTTGGGGGATTTTGACCATTCAAGTACTAACAATCTGGTGCATTCATTCAGAGAATTGCAAAATCATATTCAGACAGGAAATTGCAGTACTTGGAAACAAGCAAGAGATTGGTTCATGAAGCACAAATCATCCAATTTTACATTTTCGGATAAGATGCTAAAAAAAAGTTGTGGAACACTGAGCAAAACAATCAAAACCATACCAACTATAGTTGCATTCGGGACATTGATTCTCAGTTGAATGGTTAACAAAGGGCGAGCCTACCTGTTTCGATCGAAGGAAGAAAAGCTTGCAAAAGAAATCTGAAGTTGGCCTTACAAAGAACAGATGAAGGATGCTCAAATGTGAAAGTCGCCAGAGATGACAGTGGTCGCCAGAGATAACAATGGTCGCCGGAAGGAGAGAGTCGCCAGAGAACAACAGGAGTCATCGGAGATTTGAAGAAGAAGAGAAGAGGACCGGAGAAGAAGATACGGGCACGAGAGAATTAGGGCCAAATGCAAGCAGAGGAGGAAAGGTCGCGGTCGCGGTATTAAGAAGGGAGGTAAAATCCGTAAAATCAGTACGGGCATCAGGTGACCGTAAAGGTAACACGGTCCAACCCGCCTGAGATCCAAATACGGGCATAACTTGTCCGTAATGAAAATACGGGCGAAGCAGAAAAGTGCATTGTTTATTATTTTCTCCCCATTTTTCAGGAGATTAATGTCTATATTAGTTGTAAGTTGCAAGGATTGCCCCCATACTCACTTTTGTTTAAAAATTTTGTCTCAAATCTCACTTCATAGCCACAAGTGCTCGGTGAGAGGAGAGAGGAGGATTTGGCCCTTAAGCTGAGGGACTTTTTAGCAGATCTTCCAAAATAAATTCTTTTTTATAAAAATCATCCATTTAATCCTTGCAAAGTGCAATTGGTTAAACAAAAGTCTCAGAAAGTGCAATTGGTGGGTCTTTTTGCTCTCTGCTTGTAATTGGTTCCAATTACCAGCAAAGAGGGGGCAGCTGTAGACACCCCAAATTGCACTACAGAATGAGAAAATAGTAAAAACATGTAATTAGAGCTTAAAACAGGTCAAAAATTCATAAAACTGACAAGGCATGATTTGCCCGTATTTTATTCACGGGCCGGTGGCGCCCGAAATTTCTCTACAGTCAGGCGCGCCCATATTGGTAATACGGGTACCATTGGACCGTAAATCATTTACGGTCACTAAAGACTCGTGCGAGTTTTATTCTTCTCTTGATTTCCGAGCTTTATCTTTAGTCCAATATCCTTTTAAATGAACGAATTATGTCTTTTATTCGCTAAAGCCACCTTGGTTGGCTATGGATGGGCATTATCTCTGTTTTTCACTCTATCCTGAGGATCAAGATATATCCTTCTAGACCAGCCTTGCCCCTGGGCTTGCCTATAAATAGAGGTGAGATTCTTAAGCTAGGGGCCACGAAATTTTGAAGTCTAAGAAGCTCCAAGAGAAAAGAGGAACCCCTGCTGCTCTTCTTGCTCAATCCAGGTAATTCCCTTTTCCCTTTTATTTTCTGTCTTCAATTCTAGAAGAAATAGGATCTTCTCCATTACTGTAGAATAAGGCCATCTTTTGTATCTGTATTCCTAACTTGTCTCCAAGTACCTCAAGAGTCTCTCTAGCCGTAAAACGTGAAGAGAGAGCTAGGGGAAAAGAGAACAGGTGGATTCCTAGAATAGAACCCCATATCTGTTTTTCTCCTTTTTTTAGAATAAAGCCTCTGATTGTGTTTGTATACCCAAACCTATCTCCAAGTACCTCAAGATCTCTCTAGCCGTAAAACGTGAAGAGAGAGCTAGGGGAAAAGAGAACAGGTGGATCCGTAGGGTAGACCCCCATGTGCTCTAATTTGTGAGATGTGGCTGCTTTAAATATCTTGATCATGTTTTAATTGTTTTTATGATGAATCTGAATGAATCTATGATGATCATGATGTTTATAGCATCAGATCCCCACTTTTTTTTATAAAATTTGGATTTTCCACATATTTGCACCTACAGCACTATTTTCGTGATTTTTGTGATATTAGGCTAGGATCTTGGATTTATCATGATCAATATGATTGATCTGGATCCAGAAGCCTAAAATTAAATTCTAGGGTTTCATGATGTGGTTTTTAAATCGTTTTTCATTATTGAGAGAAGACCCTACGGTCTAATTTCTCCCCTTTTGATGTTCTTCATCAACGTGGGTATTTTTGGTTTTGATTTCTGGATTTAATGTGAAATTTGGGCTATATCTATGTCCTGGATTATTCAAGTTCAATTTTGAAATATTTTATAAAAATAATATTTTTCTAGATTTCTAGAATTTAACTTGAAGCCAGATTTTTGGATTTTTCACTTTAAATTGATTTTATTTAATTTTATCTCAATTTTATTTTGATCATGAAACCCTAGGAATGGTATGATCATATTTGAAAGTTCTGGATCAATCAGACTTTTCATATGAAAAAACCAAATATTTTCGTCTTTTTTGTGATCTTTCATGAATTTTATAGCAAGCCTTTTTTCTTTGTGAAACATGAACAATACCTGACAACCATCTTGTGTGGATGAATAGGGGTGCCTAACACCTTTCCCTGTTCATAACCTAATCCCCTTACCCATCTTTGGTTGTTTTTTTAGGAGGGTTATTTTTACCCTAAAATTGCCTTTTGTGCTTATTTAATATCTTGGTGTCCATTCACACCTAAATTGAATTGTGGCGACTCTTTGTTTAATTTAATCCCGTGTGATGATTGAGGAAGTCATTGGATTTTGATTTTTTCCCATGTCTCATAGTATCCAGATCGGAGATCAATCTTAGAAAACCATGATGCACCCCTCAACTGGTCAAATAAATCATCTATACGGGGTAGTGGATACTTATTCTTAATCGTCACTTGATTCAACTGATGATAATCAATGCACATCCGCATGGATCCATCTTTCTTCTGTACAAACAAAACTGATGCACCCCAAGGTGAAACACTCGGTCTAATATACCCCTTCTCTAGCAACTCATCCACCTGCTTTTTCAGCTTTACCTATTCTGGCTGAGACATCCTGTATGGTGGTCTAGACACTGGTGCCATGCCAGGTAGAAGTCAAATCCGGAAATCGACCTCCCTAGGTGGTGGCAATCCTAGCAAGTCGTCAGGAAACACATCCATGTACTCATAGACCACAGGTACATCAGAAATACTAGAGGTGTCTCCCTTCGGCTCCTATGACACAATAGAGTCCACTAACTCCACTCTACTAGACAACCCCTCACATCAGAAACAGTATACTGGCTGATTTGGCTGACTCACTGTGATAGTACCTCTGAAACAGTCAATACTAACGTGATGTCTAAATAGCCAATCGATGCCTAATATTACATTGAATCCCCCAAAATCCAATTCTAACAAATCCCCAGGCAGCTCCAACAATCCCAGTCTAATAAGACAATCTCTATATACATTCTATACACTCGTGGACTCTCCCAGTGGTGTGTGCACAGTCATAGAAGTATCCATAGTATCGGCTAATAATCCAATCCGACCAGCACAACATGGAGTAATAAAGGAAAGAGATGCTCTGGAATCAAATAAGCAAATAACAAATCTCCTAGAAATATAAATAATACCTCCAACCAACTGTGGGGCATCTCGTTGCTCCTCCTCCAGAGCAACAACAGCAAACACTCGTGTCTGCTGCCCCTAAGCAACTAGTGTAGACTGCCTCTGTCCAGCTCTAGATGGTACCCCTCTACCTCTAGGAGCTCTATCTGGCTGCCTCTGCTCAGTAGGTGTTGGTGGTGCCGGTCACTCATCACTAGGCCTCTGCCGCTAAAAACAATAGAGTGCCACATCTCTCTGCGGTGCAAATCTGGTATCGGTTTGCAAGAGCTGATACATAGCCGGGTATGTGCACTCTGCCACACGGTGTCCGATTTGGCCACACTGAAAACAAGCACCAGGTGGGGCAAAACATGGCCCTGGTACATGCCTCCGGCCGCAACTACGGCATCCATCTCTGCAAAATCCCAGATTTTATTAACTAGACTAATCGGTTAATAATATGCAGGGGATGAAATTTCGATTCAACCCGGAGGAGTTCAAGATGAACCGAAGATGACAGGAGAGCCTATGTAAGGTGAGATCATGATTATTTGCTGAGTATTAATTTAATATAATAATTATTGTTGCTATGGTTTATGTTAGTAGGAATAAAGTGAGAAATAAGAAGGAAGAATAAAAGGGGTTGGTCGAACCCAATGGTAGTGGGTTGACCCGAGGGTTGAGTTGGTTTGATTTAAGTTGGTTTAATGAACGAGGGCATTATGGTAAAAGCCTTTAAAACAATAAAATAACCTAGCTAATAGTTGCGTGAGCAATTCACGTCCAACTCAAAATAGAAGTAGTCGCACGTTCTATTGTTTCCTATTCTTCCTCTTAGTTCCTTGTGATCAAACCTAAACCCTAAACGACCTGTTGGAGCCATCTTAGAGAAGGAAAAGAAAGGATTTTCATGCACAAAGAACTCAGGTAAGAGCAAGTAATATCCAGTTTTGTTTTGGAGAGAAAGATGTGTTGCTAGATTCTAAAAACATGATTTTGCTTAACCCAGACGAGATCAAGAGGTGTGAGATTGTTGGAGCATATTTGTGGTGATATTTCGTGCCTCTTAGAGAAGATTTAAGTTCCTAAAACGAGGTAAGTAGTCCCTTGACGCTTGCATAAAATCTAAATTCGTGTTTAGACGATATTCATGGTTATTCGATGTTTTATGTGTTGGGAATTGTTCTAGCATGTGTATAAAGTATTTTAGAAAGATTTAGAATGCTTTTGATGCATTGAATATTGAGTTGTGGAATTTTTATTGAATTTCGGAAAGTTACGGATTTTTCACGTATCGGGTCGCCTGAGCAGTCGCTCAAGCGCCCTATGTATATATTCAAAACTCGAGAGCAATTTTACCCAGATTGAACTACCGCTAGAACAGTCGCTCGAGTGACCTATCGAGCAACCTACCCTAAATTAACCTGTTTTGTAAAGCCGATCGAGCGCCCTTGGCCGTTCGAGCGACCAGTCTGTCAGATTTTAGAAAACTTGACTTTTCAACTTAATTTTCATTAAGGAAGTGGGTTTATTCAATTTTAACCTATGTACCATCAAGATTGGGGTATTTGGGAAGTGTTTGCATTGGCGGATGTTTAAAATTCAATTTTACAAAGATTTTGGGTAGATGTTTCTAAAGAGGCACTTTTACTTGATTCCATTGTTCCAAAAGATTTTACTTTTAACCAAGGTTGGTTTTGTGAATTCATACACCTGTATTTGGATGATATGAAGGTATTATGTGCATCGACGGAGTCAATACATATTCGGGACATATTGGCCCGTTGGAACCTGGAGTTTTGGACATATGACTTGGTACATTCTGTTTTGGTTTTGGGTCACTGGTGTGACAAGGCTGGTGCCCGATTTATTGTATCTCGCATGGGCGGATTTGGTTACAGATATGGTTCTGTATTTTGGTGGGTGTTATTGAGAAGTATGTCCATTACCATGGTTGTTTTTTCTCACTATTGAGTGGGCTTAGCAGTTATATGGATCCATAGAATAGCTAGTAAGTGAAATGTGTATTAGAGGGGTTTGAATTATGTGTCTGAGGCATTCCATAATCTCGAGGATGGTACTGCTCCTGGATTGGTCGATCTCTACGTTACCCAATCCTGGATTGGTTGGGCTGTACATGCTAACTCATGGTTGGGTTCTTTCGTTGGTGTTGAATAGCCAGACTGCAGGGTAGCTGGTCCATCGTAATTCGATTAGGTAGTATATTGGCACATGTGTATTCTATTTCATGAGTCCCATGAGGTGGACAAATTGTATTTCATTATTATCTTGAATCTTATTGTGATTATTCTGATTAAGCATTGCATATTTTATTGTGGTCAACTATTTGTATGACTGCTTACTGAGATGTTGTTTCTCACATTATTGTTTAATCGGTTTTGTTTTCAAATATTCCTGGAGAAGACGTTGCTGGGGTAGAGACTCCAGGGGATTACTATGATTACCAGGAAGAAGACTATTTCATTCCTGTGTAGGTCCAAGAGAACATGGAGAGATGATTAGATTTATTTTCTTAGGAATTAAATTTGGTATTTTATTTGAGGATTTTGATGTCATTCGAAGCATTCTTAGTATTGTTATTACACACCCTTGGTGGATGTTATTTATTTTATTTAGTTGAACCTTTCTAGACTTTATAGATGAAATATTAATGGATTATTTTGGTGGTTTAATTCCGTGCTTCTTGAAAGATGTTTTTATTTCTGCACTCTGATATAATAAATGAAATGGTTTAAGTCTAGAATAGTTGTTTTGGGCTATTTTCCCTAACGAACCAGATTTGGGTTTATGTGTTTAAATAAACCTGGATCTGGGGTTTTACAAAGATGGTATCAGAGCAAATAGGATCCTAACCTAGGCAGCCGACCTTTAGGCAAGGAATTGGGGGATGTGTGATACGTTAGATAGTACCTTAATTGATTTTCTAGGATGAGAGATCCTTTATGCTTAATTAAGTGTTTTTGTTTTTGCAGTTGATCTTCATCATGAACACTAGATCAAGAGGCAAAGGTAGAGCAGCATCCATTCCTAGGATGATGCCAGCTGGGGAACTAGAGCCGTTTGTGGCCCCACAGGCAAACCAGTATGTGGAACCTCCAACTGTGGAGCAGCCTATTCCACCTCCATCACCTGCTTTTGCCCCCACCCCACATGAGGATATTTGGAGAGCTATTGGGGCTGTGACTGATTTGATTGGCAGATCGAAGAGGGACCGAGGGGATGAGAGAGCCCCAAGGAGAGATCGTGTTGACGACTACGGTGCATGGGAGCTAGAGAGGTTCGGTAAGATGGGACCCCCGTCTTTTGGAGGTTAAGCAGACCCTATGGACGCCGAAAGATGGATGCTGAGGATAGAGTGGATACTTGATGGCATGGAGTGCCCGGAGGACCGTCGTGTTCGGCTGGCTACTTTCATGTTTGAAGGAGAGGCCATCCATTGGTGGCGTTCTATGAAGAGGAGGATTGAACAGGATGCGCAGATTTCCTGGGGAAGATTCAGGGAGATCTTCTTTGAGCGCTAATTTACTGCTGAGTTCCGCCGTCAAAAGGCGAGAGAGTTCATGTATATCACTTAGGGAGGAATGATAGTATTATAGTATTAGGCACGTTTTGACGACCTGGCCCATTTTCCACGCAAATGGTTACTTGTGAGACAGATAGGTGGGAACACTTTAAGAGGGGACTGAGGACTAAAATGAAAGACCGGGTATCAGTGGTAGAGTGTCCCAGTTATTCAAAGTTAGTTCTCCGAGATGAGAGAGTCGAGCGCCTGATTGATGAGAAGCGACAGTTGGCTCAAGCAGTCAAGAAACCTAAGACTGAGGGTCAGAGCAGCAAACCTAGTGGTGAGCAGATTTACAGACCTGGACCTCCTAGATGCCAGCAGTGTGAGAGGTTCCATATCCCAGGACCATGTTTTGCGCCTTATGGAGCATGCTTACCCTACCACTTATCAGAGCCTATAGATGGCCCGTTCTCCTATGGGACCACAGCCGTTGGGTGTGTCGACTCAGACACAGACTTTATCGGCACCTAAGGCAGCTGTGGGACAGAAACCACAAGGCAGGACAGGACCCCAGGGCCGAGGTGCAACACCCAAGGCAGTCAGAATGAATGCAGTAAAGGCTTATGAGGAGTATGGAGCACCTAAGCTTGTTGGAGGTATATTATTTATTTGTGGTAGATCTGTTGATGTTTATTTGATTCTAGAGCATCTAGATCCTTTATCACACTTGCATGTGCACATCATATTAGATTGTTACCTATTGCTTTGGATTCTTCTTTATCTGTGCACACACTTTTGGGAGAGACCACTAAGGTCCAAATTGTATATAGAGACTGTATGATTAGGATGGGTCGAGTAGAGTTACCCGGGGATTTGATTGAGCTGGAGTTCAGAGGATATGATGTGATATTGGGGATAGACTGGTTATTTAAACACTATGTCACTATTGACTGTCATAAGGGGACAGTTATTGTTAGTAAGCTTGAGTAGCCGACTTATTGCTTTATCTGTGAAGGATTGGATAGTCGGATTGGGTTAGTTGCTTCAGTTGCAGTAGAAGAAACCGGAAGTGACACAGTTGACCTTTCTAATGTGCCAGTGGTATCTAAGTTCGCAGATGTATTTCCTGATGATCTACCAGGATTACCACCTGCTAGAGCCATTGATTTTAGAATCCAACTTCAGCCTGGTACGACTCCTGTGTCTAAGCCACCTTACAGGCTAGCAAAACCTGAGCAAGATGAGTTAAAGAAGCAGCTAGATGAGCTTCGGGAGAAGGGATTTATCAGACCCAGCGTGTCATCGTGGGGTGCACCAGTTCTTTTTGTGCCAAAGAAGGATGGTAGTATGCGCATGTGCATTGATTATAGGCAACTTAACCAAGTTACGGTTAAGAACAAATATCCTTTGCCTAGGATCGATGACTTGTTTGATCAGTTGAGAGGCGCATCTTGGTTTTCCAAGATTGATTTGAGATCAGGCTATCATCAATTAAGAGTGGCTGAAGAAGATATAGAGAAGACAACATTTTGGACTCAGTATGAGCACTATGAGTTTCTAGTCATGCCTTTTGGGTTGACTAATGCCCCCACAGTTTTTATGGATATCATGAATAAAGTCTTCCACAAGTATCTAGATAATTTTGTGCTGGTTTTCATCGATGATATTTTGGTATACTCCAAGACTAAGAAGGACCATGTTGGACATTTGAGAGTAATACTCCATACGTTGAGAGACCATCGGTTAAATGCCAGTTTTGGCTAGGGCAGATCTCTTTTCTTGGTCACATCATCTCAGGTGAGGGTATCTCAGTGGACCCCGCCAAAGTCCAAGCAGTTTCACATTGGCCCAGACCTACCACAATGACAGAGATCCGCAGTTTCCTTGGCATGGCTGGATATGACCACCGATTCATTGAAGGTTTTTCTAAGATTGCATCACCGTTGTCCAATTTAACCAAGAAATCAGTTCCATTTAAGTGGGATGACAAGTGTGAGCAGAGTTTTCAGCAGTTGAAGCAGAGGCTTACCACGACCCCAGTGTTGATTGTACCATCCATGGATGAGTCTTTCGCTGTCTATTGTGATGCATCCAGGATTGGTTTAGGTTGTGTGCTGATGTAGCAGGGTTGAGTTGTAGCATATTCTTCCCGTTTATTAAAACCTCATGAAAAGAATTACCCCACCCACGATTTGGAGTTGGCAGCCATAGTCTTCGCATTGAAGATATGGAGGCATTACCTATACGGGGTTGAGTTTAAGATTTTCTCAGATCATAAGAGTTTGAGATACGTATTTTCCCAGAGAGATCTCAACATGAGGCACAGAAGATGGATGGATTTATTGAAGGATTTCAAATTTTCACTACAGTACCATCCAAGTAAGGCGAATGTAGTCACAGATGCCTTGAGCCGTAAAGGCGCTATTGAAGAGACTTCCATAGCTACTTTAGCTACTTTTATGGTTAGTCAGTGCAGCCTTGTAGATGCTATTCATGATTGGCAGGGAGAGTTCTGTTTACCTCAGGATGGAGTTATTCGAGTAGCCAGAGTTCAGGTAGAGCCTAACTTGATTCAAAGGATCAGGGCGAGTTAGTTGACAGATCCGGAGTTGACCACTACCAGGAAATTGTTGAGTGAGGGTTCTAAGACCGCCAGAGACTTTACTGACAGGGATGGATTATGAGATACCAGGGTCGTATTTGTATACCAGCTGATGAGGATATTAAGGCAGTGATCATGGCAGAGGCTCACAGATCAAAGTATGCAGTGCATCCCGGAAGCACGAAGATGTATAGAAACTTGACGGTAGTGTATTGGTGGTTAGGAATGAAGAAGGATATAGCAGAATATGTGGCTAAGTGCTTAGGGTGTCAACAGATCAAAGAAAAGCACATGAGACCAGTAGAGTTGCTTCAGCCCCTTCCTATTCCAGAATGGAAATGGGAGCACATCACCATAGATTTTGTGAGTGGATTACCTCTTTCTCCAAAGGAGCATGATGCTATATGGGTGATTGTGGATCGTTTGACTAAGTCAGCTCACTTTTTGCCTATCAGGATGAACCAATCGTTTAATGCACTGGTATAGCTGTATGTGAAGGAGATAGTGAGATTGCATGGGCTGCCAGTATCCATTGTTTCAGATCGTGATCCTAGATTTACATCTCAATTCTGGGAGTCTTTCCAGAAAGCCATGGATATAGAATTGAAGTTTAACACTAGTTACCACGCACAGACCGATGGGCAGTCAGAGAGGACCATGCAAACACTTGAGGATATGTTATGATGTTGTGTCCTTGATTGGGGAGGTAATTGGAGTAAGCACCTTCCTTCGGTGAAGTTCGCCTACAATAACAGTTATCAGGCAAGCATTCAGATGGCACCATATCAGGCATTGTATGGAAGAGCATGTAGATCACCAGTTTGTTGGGAAGAAGGTGATGTGAGGCAGCTATTAGGACCTCAGTATGTGCAGGACAGTGTTGATTTGGTGAAGTTGATCAAGCAAAGATTATTGGCAGCTCAAAGTCGCCAAAAGAGTTATGCGGATACTAGGTGGCGAGATCTGAAATTTGAGGTTAGGGATAAGGTATTTATTAAGATATCTCCTTTCCGTGGTATAAGAAGGTTCAGCAAGAAAGGAAAGCTTTCTCCCAGATTTGTAGGACCTTTTGAGATTATTGGTGCAATAGGACCAGTGGCATACCGCTTAGCATTACCATTATCATTTGGAGCAGTTCACGACATGTTCCATGTTTCGATGCTAAGGCGATATGTGCATGACCCTAGTCATATCATTAACCACGAGCCTTTTGTCATACGTGAGGATTTGCCTTATGAGGAACATCTGGTGCAGATATTAGACAGACGTGAGCAAATCCTTCGTACTAAAGTGATTCCACTTGTTAAAGTGCTATGGCAAAGTCATTCGGTTGAAGAAGCCACTTGGGAGTTGGAATCTGAAATGAAGGAGAAGTACCCGTCTCTATTTGAGGAATCTTGAGGTAAAATTTCGAGGACGAAATTTATTTGTAGGAGGGGAGAATGTAAAATCCCAGATTTTAGTAATGAATAAATAAATAAACTAATTGGTTAATAATATGCAGGAGATGAAATTTTGGTTCAACCCAGAGGAGTTCAAGATGAACCAGAGGTGATACGAGAGCCTATATAAGATGAGTTTGTAAGGCCCCTGTAACGCCCCGGATCCGTGTTGTTCATTAAAGATATAACACGTCTCACGGAGGTTAGGCAAGGATCGTTAATCAATTTATGATCGCTGGATAATCATACATCTATAACCTAACAGAGTGCACACTTCCATTTATACAAAATTGTAACATTTAAACTGAACCGAAATCATATGGTGCATCCCCAATTACTTTAATACATCTCAATTAATTCAAGTTCTCAAATTTGGAACAGATAACCTACAAGTCTAAGGAAGGTAATAGTAGTCTTCCTCCCTATATGCCTCAGCAGGATCTACCCCAGTAATCGCCTCACCACGAGTATCTGAAAAAATAGAACAACAACATAGTGAGATACGAATATCTCAGCGAGTAGCACATGCATGCAGAAATAGTTGAATCACATTTTAAAACTATGCATCGACAACACTACAATACGTTTAAACAGCCAACATCAATTTCCCAAGTTCAAATCAAACAAATCACATCTCAGTTAAGTACAATAACACATCGATTGGTCAATGTCATGACTATCGTTTGGTTGATAAATTAAACATGCCAAGTAGACACTCCACACCTCCATGTACACAGTTCCGGCCTACTCAGGGTTTCGGATACTCTGAAATGACGGCCTACTCAGGGTTTCGTCATCCAATGCAGGCCTACTCCCCGGGTTTCTGCATTGACAACCAGGCCTACTCAGGGTTTCTGGCTGCTCTACACCGGTCGTGGCAACACACAAGGCCATGCAATTCCAACAACCAACAATAACATCACATTACTAAGCTTAAACATCTGGATTCCAGGACAAGCTAGACCAAAACAGTAAACATCGCATAATCTCGATTTCAATATCAAAACAAACCATTCATTTCCACATCATGTAATTACTCATCACAATTCATCACCTGTCCCTCTGGACCAAGCAGTACCTCAAGTACATTCAGTAATTTCTCATTTCCGTAACACAAGTCATATGAAAGTAAAACTCAATCCATTCATACCAAAGAAAACCTTTCAATACGTATAAAGTTTCCAACAAGTGAAACCAGAAATACAAGAACTTCTCAATCAAAACAGTGTATAGAACAAGGAAAAGTAACTGGTAACTCTTACTAGTTTGGTGTCCGGCACAATACTCATAAGTAACCTAAACCCAACTTAAAAACTCTTAAGAGGTTCACAAATTTTTCCTCTATTACTTTCATAGGCAAAATGGTTTCCCAGGTTCCTAACCAAGTGAATAGTGAAGTGGTTTAACCCCTAAGAAGTGCAAATACTCTTGGTCAAATCAGAAATTCCATTTCGGTAAGCAAAATAGGTCTGCCGCTCACCTATCGAGTTGGGCGCGAGGTGAGCGCCGGTCGGCGGTGAAGAAAAAGGGCAAAATCGACCTGCCGCTCACCCGACGCTAGGTGAGCGCGAGATGAGCGCGAGATGGGCGTGAGGTGGGCGCGAGGTTCGCGCGAGATGGGCGCCTTGTTTTCTACTTCGCGCGAGATGAGCGCGAGGTGGGCGCGGGATCGGCGGTAGGTCATTTTTAACGGGGCGCCTACCTCCGAGGTGAACGCCGGTGAGCGCGAGGTGAGCGGATACCCCCTGTGGTTTTCATTTCTCTGTTATTTTGAGATCTACATGACTGGCCGGTTTGTGAAGGTCTATAACTAATCCAGTACACTCCTAATACTCCCAGAAGACTTCCCAACCATATTTGAAATTAATCTAAACACTTTCATTTTCAATTATAATTTCAATCCGGAGACTCTGTTCATGTAACTTTCCGAAAAACCAGAAAACCCAGAAAACATCATACTATCACTTAATATACAAACCATGCATCAGAATAAGCTCGAGAAAACACAAAACACAAAACCCAGTTGTAAAACAGTGCTACTCACCTGAGTGTGCTTATTCCCGAATGATAAAACCCCGGCCGATCACTTCTCGGCCACGCGCGCGAATGAAAAACCTATCGAAACTAATCTTCTCGAGCAGAGGGAAATAACCCAAGGAACTTCAGCTCCGAACTCCTTCTTCCAGCACTTGAGATATATGTTTCTTCACGAACGGAAGCCCTAGTCGCCCTCCAACCGAAATCGCCAATTCTCCTTATGTCCAGAGTTAACGAAAATGTTTCCGAAATTATGCTAAGCGTATTCTCATAAACCCGAACCCTACTTTCCATTTTAGTCCACTTACTTGTTACATACTCGCTCGAATACTCTCCCATTTCCTTGATCCTATGCATGCTCGCCCACCGAAGATACTACATGTTAAGCATCTATTCGTGTTAATAACCACATAACTACACCTTAATAATACCAATGATAATACTACGATTTTTCGGAAAAATGGCTATATAACGCCTGTACATATGAGTATGGGCTAAGCCCTCAAACCACAAAATAACCTGATAAACACAGTTTATACATCAGAATAAATAACTAAATAAATAAATAAATACTCACAAAATTCAGGGTCTTACAGCCCCAAACCCAGGTCAATAAAAACACCGACCTTGAATCCGGTTCGTCACTATAACAACCCGAATTCAGCCCAACAACCAAATTCGAGATGCTACTGGCCCATATCAAATAATAATCAATAAATAATCAGACTGAAAAGTTAAATAATCCTTTATTCAAAATCTATCAGAGTGCAGAAAACATTATTGCGCAGAAGTGTAGCCTAACATCATCATAAAATAAATAATCCAATCCAAGTCAACAGGTTCAAGTCTGGTATAAAAAGGTACTAAACTCTCAATCCCTCAGATACATCAAAACCGAATATAAAAGGATCAACTGTCAAATACTCCATAAAATATCATCTATCCTCAACCTCAAATCAATCTGGGTAGAAATAATCCTCTGGAGTATAGCCCAGAAGATCACTCTGGTAATCACCACTATGATCCCCTCTCGCGTATCAGCTAAAAAATAACATAAGGAAGTAGGGTGAGATACGAATATCTCAGTAGACAACACATGCATGCTATAAACAGTTCATAATCAATAAAATAGATTTTCATGCACGTATAAGCAGTCTCGAGTAAACAGGCATGTATAAACATTCATCTCATTCATGAATACAAATCAGCATGTAAAGCATTTTAGTAATTGAGAACAGATAAAGTATATCAAGATCATGATTCATAAATCAATAATAGAATCCAATATAATCCCGAGATGTACTAAACAGTCACATCCAACCATAGCATTCAATACATGCATCCTGCATGTGAAAAACATCAGAAATAAGTGTTTGTGATCTCAGTATCATTGTAGGACTCACAAAGAAAGATACACGTTTGAGATGACTCTCAACCATATGCTATACCACCGTGAGGCTTATGGGCGACGCTACTAATGATACTCAAACCTGTGAAGATCACCTTAGATAAAAGCTGTAGTCATCGACTTATTGCACACGAACTCAACCGAGTTGACAAGTACCACCAGCATGCAGCACCAGAATCAATACATGGAGATGGTCGCTTATCCACATGTACAGAGAATCACCAACGGAGCACCGGGGTGTCCCTCCAGACATAGGATCCTTCAAAGCAAACCAACTTACAAAGGAAACGCGTTCGCAACAGGGAGTAACTCAACCCAAATGAAATATCTCTTAGCTATCTAGCCAAAACTATGAATCCATAACCAGCTATGTCCACTAGACACCAACAATCCCTAAGGACTAATATTACTGTAAGTAATAGTGCCTAGCGGCATATAATGGTTATACTGTAATTTCTTTCCTTATTGGTTTAACTGTGTTAAAAATCTGATCTGGAAATCCTGTATAACGTATTCTAGTTAACAGTATAAATTTATAGGTCATTTAATCAAATCTTTCAAGGTTACAAGTTCAGTTCTTCCAAAACTTAGGTTTCTTGCTATTGACAAAGCTTGGCCACTAATTACCCTAAATACCTTTCTATTTTTATTCTTTTGTAAAACAGGGAAATGGGTAATTCATTTTGGTCTTAAAACATCTTATTTGAAGGTTAAAAATTGTTAAAAATAGTTTAGTATTGAAACAGGGTTTGAAAATACGAAAATTTGTATTTTCTGCACGAAGTGCTCAAGATTGCCTAGGATCGCTCAGGTGGTCTAGGGTAGGCTGTAGTTCAAATTTGATCACCGACGATAAGTCAGTCAGCGGTCTCGGGTGATCTAATTTTTTCAACGATCACCTGGGATCGCCGAGGATCGCTGAGCACGGTATGCTCGGCGGTCTCCCAAAAACGAACAGAAAGTGTTTCAAAACTTGATTTTTCACATTTAAAATGATTCTAACATACTTATAATGTTGTTATCAAACTAAATACACGATTATACAATACAAAAACATACAGTAGGGATTAAACCAAACATGAAGACCAAACGAACATTAAAAGCTGGTGTTGCCTACCTCTATTCGATTGTTCCAATGAACTGCTCTTCTTCAAGGATGAAAAACAACTCTGAGTCAATGGAGATCACACGAACCGACCTCCCTCTTTCTCTCTTTTCTTCCTCTCCTTCTCCTCTTCTTCTCTGGTCACCTATGGTCGTGCGGCTTCTCTCTTGCAGCTGCTGAGTATCAAACGAATACAAACAGCGTATTCCAACCGTATGTCATTAGGGTATTCTAATACACACACACACACACACACACACACACACACACACACACACACACATATATATAACCTCAATTCCACGCATCTCACATGCATTAGACTCCACACATCGCCCAATCAAAACACAGCTTACTTAAAATATTAACCTTACCTTGATATCTCTCGATCAGACTGTCGGATCTATGCCAAACTCCTGATCTTCACTAATTACAATGTCACCTACATTAATAAAATATTCCTATCAATAATAATCCTTGAGAATATTAATTATTAATTTACTTTTAAATTTAGGAAAATTCGGGGTCTTACAAAGTTCATGATTATTGACCAAGTATAATTTTAATACAATAATTAGTTGTGTTATGATATATATTAGTATGAATTAATTGAGAAATAAAATAGAAGATAAACAATAGGGGAGTTGGTCGAACCAAGGAGAGTGGGTTGATCTGGAATTAGTTGGTTTAAGGTTAAAGGCTAGGATGGTAAATTTGTTTAATGAAGGGAGGGCAAATAGGTAAAAGGAAACAAAAAAATTAAATAACCTAATATTGCATGAAGCAACTCACATTCAGAATTTTGAGGAAACAGCTGCACATCCCTTAGTTTTCTCATATTCTTCTTCTTTGCTTCCTTGTGACTAAACCAAACCCTAAACAACTTGTTGGAGCCGTCTTAGAGAAGAAAAAGAGAAGATTCTCATGCATAGAAACTCAGGTAAGAGCAAACCCAAGAGAAGTTTTGTTTTGAGATATATGTGGGTTGTTAGATCTCTAAAAACATGATTTTTCTTAACCCATACGAGATCAAGGCTTGTGAGATTGTTGGAGCAGATTTGTGATGATATTTCGTTGCTTTTAAAGAATATATAAGTTCTTAGAACTGGGTAAGTAGTCCCTTTGACTCTCATAAATACAAATTCGTGTTTAGATGATATACGTGGTTAATCGGTGATTTGATGAGTTGTATTTGTTATTTATGATGTTTTAATTGTTGGAAATTGTTCTAACATGTTTATAAAGTGTTTTAGAATGGTTTTGATGCATTGAATATTGAGTTGTGGAATTTTTATTGAACTTCTCAAAGTTACGGAATTTTCACATATTAGGCCGCCTGAGCAGTCGCTCGAGTGCCCTATGTATTTATTCAAAACCCGAGAGCAATTTTTCCCATATTGGACTATCGCTAGAATAGTCTCTCGAGCGACCTACCCTAAAACAACCTATTATGTAAGGCCATTCGAGCGCCCTTGGCCGCTCGAGCGACCTGTATGTCAGATTTTTGGAAACTTACTTTTCAACCTAGTTTTTCACTACGGAAGTGTTTTTAACCAATTTTAACCTATGTACAATCAAGATTGGGGTATTTGGGGATTGTTTGCACTGGCGGATGTTTAAAATTCAATTTTATAAAGATTTTTGGTAGATGTTTCTAAAGAGACACTTCTACTTGATTCCATTGTTCCAAAAGATTTTACTTTTAACCAAGGTTGGTTTTGTGAGTTGATACACCTGTATTTGGGTGATATGAAGGTATTTTGTGCATCGATGGAGTCGATACACATTTGGGACATATTGGCCCATTGAAACCTGGAGTTTTGGACATATGAGTTGGTGCAGTCTGTTTTGGTTTTGGGTCACTGGTGTGACAAGGCTGGTGCCTGATTTATTGTTTCCCGCATGGGCGGATTTGGTTATACTGATAAGGTTCTATATTTGGTGGGTGTTATTGAGAAGTATGTCCATTACCCTGGTTGGTTTTTCTCACTGTTGAGTGGGCTTAGCAGTTATATGGATCCCTAGAATGGCTAGTAAGTGAAATGTGTATTAGAGGGGTTTGAATTCTGTGTCTGAGGCATTCCATCATCTCAATGATGGTACTGCTCCTGGATTGGTCGGTCGCTACGTTACCCACTCTTGGATTGATTGGGCCGTATATGCTAACTCATGGTTGGGTTCTTCCATTGGTGTTGAATAGCCAGACTGCAGGGCGGCTGGTCCATCATAATTCGGTTAGGTAGCATATTGGCACATGTCTGCTCTCTTTCTCTAGTATTCTATTTCATGAGTCCCATGAGATGGACAAATTGTATTTCATTGTTGTCTTGAATCTTATTGTGATTATTTTGATTAAGTGTTGCATATTTTATTGTGGTCAACTATTTGCATGACTGCTAACTGAGATGTTGTTTCTCACAATATTGTTTTATCGGTTTTGTTTTCAGATATTCCTGGAGAGGACGTTGCTGGGTAGAGACTCTGGGGGATTACTGTGATTACCAGGAAGAAGACTATTTCATTCCTGTGTAGGTCCAGGAGGACATGGAGAGATGATTAGATTCATTTTCTTAGGAATTAAATTTAGTACTTTATTTGAGGATTTTGATGTCATTCGAAGGATTATTAGTATCGTTATTCCCCACCCTTGGTGGATGTTATTTATTTTATTTAGTTGAACCTTTCCAGACTTTATAGATGAAATATTAAAGGATTATTTTGGTGGTTTAATTCCGCGCTTCTTGAAAGATGTTTTTATTTCCGTACTTTGATATAATAAATGAAATGGTTTAAGTCTGGAATTGTAACGCCCCAGATCCGAGTTACGTAGAAAACCCGTAACTCGTATCCAGAGATGATTATGTAACGCAGGACCGCACTATCAAAGTGAAGGAAAACATGAATACAACGATAACTATAAATTCAGAGTGCGCTAAGATAACCCCAAAGTAATAACTCACATGACCAAGTAACTACCCGCAAGTATTGGGCTCTCTAGGCGTATCTGAAAAAACAAACAAAAGCAAAGGAATGAGATACGAATATCTCAACGAGTAGCACATGCATGCACAAATACAATTTACTAGTTGTAAAAATATGGATCGAATAATTTCACGAGTAACGATGGCAATAACTCGATAAATCTGACTAAACTCCCAGTAATTCATTAGACACAATGATATAGCAATTGAAAATCAATGTGTATTTAAATCTGAATACGGTTGTAAACAAATCCGAATAATCGCAAAAGAACCAATATCATTATAACCACGTCTCGAGAAAACCAAATTTTCTACAACAATCCAATAATATGTCTCATGCTAAATAAAACAAAACCCAACATTTGGTCAATGTTATGTAATTTGTTTAGATTGGTTAATCAACACGCCAGAGAGACATCCACATCTCCATGTACACAGTTCCGGCCTACTCAGGGTATCGGATGCTCTGAAATGACGGCTTACTCAGGGTTTCGTCATCCAATGCCGGCCTACTTAGGGTTTCGGCATTGACAACTAGGCCTACTCAGGGTTTCTGGCTGCTCTACACCAGTCGTGGCAACACTCCATGGCCATACCATTACACCAATAAAACAAAAGACATCACATTACTAAGCTTAATTTCTGGATCCAGGACTAGCTAAACCAAAACAGAAAACCCTCGCGTAGAAACTTCTTATTTGCAAAACAATTAAACCCACACTGATCACCACCCTGTGTATCCCAATACACTCATTTCAAGTCGTTCCAACTAGAACAGCAACTCATATAATTTTTAGTAGGTATCCAAACCCCACAACAACAAAACTTATTAGCAATCAAATCATTTTGTGCACACAAGTAATTTTCAATCAAATTTAGTTCGTTTATATCACCAATCCAGCTTAAACAGATTTATGATCAGATAACAATTATAATGCATAAAGGAGACCAACTCATTATCTTATAGTGCCATGAACAACCAATAACCTACCCAGATTCCTTCAATTCCTACTTCGGACACTTATAGAATTTCACAAAATTTTAATTTAAGGCCGTCCCAATTGTTTTGAAGAGATATAATCTTTTTAATATCCTAATCTAGCCTTTGGGTATAAGTTTGTAGTCTCAAAGTATCAAAATTGGTTAGGATTTGCAAAAACCCACTCTCGGCAATTTCCATTAGGTATGCGCTGACCTCTGGCACTTGGCGCGAGGTCGGCGCGGACTCAGCGTATACCAAATCAACATTTCACGCAGACTAAATCGACTAGGCGCGAGACAAGCGCGAACTCAGCAAGAGAAGGAAATACCTCGCGCGTAGTAGGCTTGAACTCAGCAAGAACAATAGACTTAGCTTGCGCCAACTCTTTCACTAGGCACTAGGTAGGCGCCAAGTCGGCGGATCCTACCTCCAATACACGACTCTCTGTTAATCTCAGAACTCCATGACTGGCCGAACTTTTGACCTCTATAACTACTCGTATAGGCTTCTACCATTACCAAAATACCTTTAAACCTATTTCAGATTTAATCTAACCAACTTTTAAATCGCGACTTCTAAACCCATCAAACAAACTCACGCTCGAACATATGTTATTCAGAAACATGCTTTCGGCAAATCATAGAGATCAAAAACCAACGACAAAACAAAACAATGCTACTCACATGTATTGAGGATTTTCTTCTAGCTTCAAACCCTTTTGATAGACTCCTCCAAAGATCAAAGCTTGTCGGCCGACGCCCTCAGTTTCCAAGCAGCGGCCACCCTAAACAGATGGCCTCCGCTTTCTTTTTCCCCCTCCCAAAAGTTTTAACCTAATCTATTTATAGGCCTTGAAACACCCTCTTCCCTTAACCTAATTTATCTCTGGCCTTCACTTAGCCTTCGAAATTCCATATCTACCCCTCCCTAAAGTTGAGGTTAACATAACTATTTATTTGTGTACTTTCTCATCACCACTAATTATTTATTTATTTATTATTATTTTTTTTGAACTCGCTTACTTAATAAAATCCTATTTATTTCCTTGCCACCTAATTGCCGGAAGCTCCACACCAATTAATTTAATTAAATCTGTTAATTAATCCTTTAATTAAATTCCTACTAAAAACTGGGGTTTTACAGGAATAGTTGTTTTGGGCCATTTTCCCTAATGAACCAGATTTGGGTTTATGTGTTTAAATAAACCTGGATCCGGGGCGTTACACAATAATCCATGAAATACAACTCACAATATCAAATAAAATCCAAACAACTATAACAAGCCTCTACTCAACAAAATAATCCTCCTCACAATACTCCGGATAGTCTGCTGGAATATTAGCACCCAACGTGTCGTCTTCACCGAAATCTGAAAACAAAAGCAAAACGTGTGAGATACGAATATCTCAGCAAGTAGCATATGCATGCAAGGAAATACAGTCATAACAGTTCAAAATCATGCATAGGTTACAATCATTTAATTTTACGATTAACCTCGGTTAATCCGACTAATCCCAGAAATCATCGACAATCTTGTTCGATATCAAAATCTGATCCGAAAGACAACATAGATAGTGGGACTCATGATGTTTGTCTATTTTGTGTGGTTAACCACTAGTGTTCCAAACAATCTAGTCAAAAATAATGCAACAGCTCGAACAATCCAATTCAAAAACCCTCATGGTGGAAAATACTCATGTGACCTCACCCTCATGGTGGAAACGGAGTTGCTGTAGCACTTCCCTCATGGAAGGCCTCTCCATCATGGAGGAAACGCATAAAGGAACCCTAGACTTAAACCCAAACAAAACGTACAAATTCCAACCATTTGTAACGACCTAACCCAGCGAGGTATTGTCCGCTTTGGGCCTAAGCCCGCATGATTTTGTCTTCAAAAGGCGCCTCGCTTGGTTAAGTGTTCTCCCTAACTCTTATACCATACCGGGTATTCATTAGTTTCTGATGTGGGATCGGGATATCACAATAGCCCCCCCTTTGGGCTACACGTCCCCGTGTAGTGGCCACCTAGAAACCTGCCAACCCCTCATGGGCCCACCCTCATCAATCCAACCACCTTTCGCGGGCAACACCAGGACCCACACCAGCCATGGACTACTGGACCCGGATTCAGCTCTAATACCATTTGTAACGACCCAACCCAGCGAGGTATTGTCGGCTTTGGGCCTAAGCCCGCACGGTTTTGTCCTCAAAAGGTGCCTCGCTTGGTTAAGTGTTCTCCTTGACTCTTATACCAGACCGGGTATTCATCCGTTTCTGATGTGGGATCGGGATATCACAGAGGTCGACCAAAACCAAATTTTGGGTTGAGAGTTAGTATATTGGTTTGAAGGGTAAGACAGTAAAAGGAGGGTTATTAGGGTTAGTATGTTGTCTTGGGCAAAAGTGTAAATAAAAGAAATATATATAATGAAACAAGTCCACGGCTGTTGCGATTGATGTTCAAAGAAAAGAAGAAGAAGAGAACAGCCGCCCATCCTTTTCTTCCCTATACGTGTGTTTCAAAACCTTGATCCCTTGCACTCTCTAAACAGATCAAAAGATAGGAAGGATGTGAAACCCCAGATTCCTAGATGATTATCAAACTCTAAACAGAGTAATTTATTGTGTAGCTGAAGCTGGAGAAATCCAAATCTGGAGCCAGCCAAGTGGCTAAGTCTATGCCTAAGCTTATCAAAAACAAATAAAGGTGAGCCTTCCTTCATCTGAGTAATTTCTAAGTTATTAAATAAGTCTTATATGTTGAGGTGATGGCTAAGTGATAAACTAATGTGTGCAATAGGAGGAGAAGGGCAAACTTGGAAATGCCTTAGAGAATTTTTGGTAGAAATTTGCTTAAGTGTGAGAAAGCCCACTTTGCTCCATTCGTATGAAACACAACCACCCTTCCTATCTTCATCTTCATCTTCTTCTCCCACTCTCATCTCTTCTTCTTCTCCTCATTCTCTTTCCCTCATCACACTCTTCCTCTGTTAAGTCCACTTGAAGAGATCCTTGCAAGAGGAGGAAGAAAAACTCAGATTTTCGTTGGGGATATCTTGGTGGGATTTGTGAAGAAAGCAACCAAGTAGCCCAAAGAGTGATGTTCGTGGGTTGATTTGTGAGCAAGGAGGCTTGCAAACTTGCTTAGGAGAGTTGAGCAACACCACCCTACCCTAGATTTCATTTTATTCCCATTTTCGTATGGAATATGAACACTTTGGGGTTTTAGGGTAAAATGGATTATCCTTGCAAATAAAAGAAGGGAAATAGGTAACCACACATGCTAGAGACAATTTAGAGACCAAAAATCTTAGAAACAAGCAAGATTTGAAAAACCTTAGAAAGTTGCAAAAATCGGATTTTTCACGACCTGAGAAATCGCCAGGGCGCCTGAAGCGTCGCTCGAGCAAGATCTCAGACGCCCATTCAAAATTTTAATTAAGGCATGGCCGCTCATTGGTGCTTGAATGCCCTATCAAGCGACCTGCCTGTGCTTTTTAAAAACTCAGAACCCGAGAGCTAGTTTTCCAGGTTAAGCAGAGCGCCCGAAGCCGCGCTTGAGCGAGCCTTCAAGTGCCCTAGGCAGATTTTCTGAAATTTTAGATTTTAGCCCAAATCAAACTACGGATCATTTTTATTTGAATCCAACCAATGTCTAAATAGGACTTAGGTGTCTATGAAGTGTACCAACTAGAATTATCTCAAAATTCCAAATAACAAAGATTTTGGGTACGTTCTATTGAAATAGGATTCCTAGAGAGAGTTTGTGTTCTAGATTCTTGTAGGAAAGGAATAATTTGACTATACCACTTAGAGCACCTACCAAATGACCCTTGGAAGTAGAAAATAAGAACCAAAACCAAGTGGCACATGTTTCCCAAGAGTAGGGGGCTTAGGTTGCCCAAGTAAGCTATGAATTGCAAGGTTTAAGGTTGTAAATGTATTTGTTGTTATTGATTATCCTTGTAAGCATGCGATTTATTTTAGGGCATTGGCCCATTT
Source organism: Buxus sempervirens (assembly GCA_947561395.2). Lineage (NCBI taxonomy): Eukaryota > Viridiplantae > Streptophyta > Magnoliopsida > Buxales > Buxaceae > Buxus > Buxus sempervirens. The sequence goes on along the minus strand of OX387185.1, from coordinate 26,326,070 downwards.
GTTTAGCATGCCATATATTGTTAGCATGATATGTAAAGGGCAGTGGCCCGTTATTGATGTATTGTATGGAGGGCAGTGGCCCGGGATTCCATGAGAAATGAAAGAGGGCTTGGCCCAAGATTGACTCGGGTAAGGCCACAGGCTACCCTTGAGAATTTTACACGCATTGGTGCATCTTATACTTGACATGAACTTGATGAAACGAACATTCACATAATGAACCCTTAAGTTATGGATCCATAAACTTAAATAGGAGTGTTTGTATATAAATGCCATGACCAAGTGCTATTGTTCTTGTTACTATATTGTTTATATCATCCCGGTACCAGCAACATCGGTGGCCGATGCCCATTTGCTACGGGGAATCGGCAATGGATGCCTATACGTCAAGGGTAATTGACGTATGGATGCCCACGTCAAGGGTAATCGGTGTGGATGCCTAGCCACCATGTAGAATCAATGAAGCTAGATGGGGTCATGTGCAATATATACTAAACAACCTAATTAACAAGTGATAAGAGAATACATGAATGTTTGCTTACTAAATGGTTAACTTGTACACATATGTACAAAATTGCACTACTTGTCTTGCACAAATTTGTTTACATTTTACTTAATATCTTTAACTACATGCATGTCATGGTTTCATCGATTGATATCAACATAAACTGTGTTTTCACCTAGCATGCATGTGTTCTTATTGAGACATTCGTCTCACTAGTTATTTTATCATCTTATTTTCAGAGCTCTCGACATCCGATGTGAAGGACCGGATTGGGGATAAAGGAAAAGATAAGGCACCAGCTTATAGAAAGGAAGACATCTATAGACCTACCTAGGACTTTTTTTTTGTTGTACAACTTTTTGATTTGTAAACCTTCTAACTTAGAGGAGTGATTAGTTACCCACTATTTTGTAATAGCCAAGTAGTTTTTCTTTTATACAAATACACTTTGATATACACATGAATCAATTGTTCTTTCACTTCACTCGTATTAGGAAAAATTTTAAATTATCTGCATTTTCTTAGGTTGAAAGACCAACCCGTGACGACCAGGGATAGGGGGATGCCTTGGAGAGGATACCTGGTTTAGGGTCGTTACAAATTTTTGTATCAGAGCGTAAATAACATCCTAAACCTAGAAATAAAAGCCTTAGGATGGTTTTGGGGAAAGAGTGCACGATAGCTAGAACCCCTAGGTTGTTTCTAGGGATTCGTTTCCTTATTTTTGATTGAATAATTATTACTATTACCTTATGTGATTGTGTGTAATGAGCCAAATGTATCTGGTTATACTAAGGTAATGTGAAGCATCAGCCAATGCTGAATATATACCGAAGTGACTAACCCTATACAAGTGGGATAGGTTATTAGCTAAATCTTGCATGAGATTATATACCTATATATATACTATTATGAAGAAATTAGTAAAGGGATATTCGTGACAATCACCCCGACCTTCGTATAGCTGCAGATATACTGAAGGGAGTGGTAGTGATGAAGTCATAAGTATTCCTTTGAATTTCTTTTCTTTTGTGATTGGAAATGCATGTGAATTCTCTTGTCTTAATTGATTGTACTTGTAAAATTCCAATTGTTATGTACCTCTCAGTCTAGTAATACATAGAGGTAGAGGTCGTAGAGCGGTAGCTACCTATGTTCTAGTATATGATCCAGCGGATGTGCATGACCCTAGTCATATCATTGACTTCAAGCCTTTGGTCATACATGAAGATTTGACTTTTGAGGAGCACCCATTGCAGATACTTGATAGACGAGAGTAGATTCTCCGTACGAAGGTGATTCCACTTGTCAAGGTGTTATGGCAGAGTTATTCCGTCGAAGAAGCCACTTGGGAGTTAGAATCTGAAATGAAGAAGAAGTATCCATCTTTATTTAAGGAATCATAACGAAGATGAAATTTTTATTAGGAGGGGAGAATATTAAATCCCAGATTTTATTAATAAAATAATTGTAATTTAAATAGACTGATCGAGTTATTAATACTTGTAGACACCCCAAAATTGCACGATTTTTGATAAATCTTGAAGGAGAGAAATATTTGATTGGAATTTTCAATTCTTAGCATTGGGTTTGAGATCCTTAACCCATTTTAATCCAAAAGCACAAAGGAAAAGGCCCAAATTCAATCTTTTGAGCAAAGTCAAACTTTTCCGGTTGAATTTTGTTGACTTTGGACCCCAAAAATGAAATATTTTAAGGCAAGATTTCAAAATAATTTTTCCCGGTAATCAGGTTTTTAGCAATGCTATTGCATAAATGAATTTTTTGAGCCTTTAAATCTTAACAAATACCTTGGTATTAACATGTTGAATCTTTTTACCGGACCTGAAAAACCGGAATTTAGCCTTGAACTGGAAAGTTGACTTTTTATTCACTTGGAATTTGGGTCTGGAACTATTTTTAATGGATTCAAATGGGGGGTGTTTGCTTATTTACATGTAATATCTTAAGTAAATGGAGATTAAAAAATACGAGGACATTTACTTAAATGATATTACATGTAAATAAGTATTGCCTATGTAGGCAAGGGTCAAGGCTATGCAGAAGCTGTACAGAGAGTCATTTTTGCCCTGAACAGAAATCAAAATTCGGATAAAAGCTCTTCTCTCTGTATCAGAAAACTATTTTCGAATACAAACAATTGTCAATGTATCCGAAATATTATTTTGGATACAAACATTTTTATTTGTATCCGAAATATTATTTCATATACAAACATTGTTGTTTGTATCAGACCTGAGTTGTCGGATACTAATGTTTTGTTCCAAATTAGAAAATCTCGAGAGTTTTCACTTATTTACTGCTATACCTTTGTCTGAGAAGTGGGGATTCCCGAATTTAGCCTCCAAAATTAGCCAAATGCCTCTAAACCATGCCTTAGGTTTAGGTTGGAAGGTTCTAGACACATTTTTGTGTCTACCCTTGTGACCACCCATGCCCTTGAGTTTTCCTATAAATAGAGGGTCTCACCTCAAGCAAATGGCTGAGAATTGAAGACTAGAAGAGCTCCAAGTGAAGAAGAGAACCCTTGCCTCTCTGCTTTCTTAAGTCCAGGTAAGCCTCTCTCCCCTTTTATTTTATATTTTTAATTTCTAAGATTATTCTGATATTCTTCCTTTCTGTAGAATAAGGCCTGTGTATGTTTGTAACCCCAAACCTAAATCCAAGTACCTCAAGTATCTTCTCTAGCCGTAAAACGTGAAAAGAGATCTAGGGGAAAGGAGGACAGGAATGGATCCGTAGGGCAGACCCCCATGTGTTGTAATCTTAGAAATGTGTAGTTTTAATATTTTGTTTAGGTTGTGTGATCGTTTATTGATGAAGTATGGAGGAATATTATGAATCTATGCTCTTTATAGCATTAGATCTCTTTTTCCTCCTAAAGTTGGGATTTTTCACATCCACCACATTGTTTTCTTCCTTTTGATTATTATTAGGCTATGATCTTGGATCTGCCATGATCAATATGGTAGATCTGAAATCAAAAGTCTTAAAGTAACCTCTAGGGTTTCATAAGGTTTTTTTTTTTTTGAGTTATTTTAATTTTTGAGAGAAGACCTTATGGTCTAAACTCTCCTTTTTTTATGTTTTTCATCAACATGGCTGTATTTGGTTTAGATCTCTCAACCAATGAGAAATCTGGACCAGATCTGTACCCTAGAATTGTTCAGATTTATCATTCAATATTATGAGGTGATTTTTGAGTTATTTTAATTTTTGAGAGAAGACCCTATGGTCTAAACTCTCCCTTTTTGATATTTTTCATCAACATGGGTATATCTGGTTTAGATCTTTCAACTAATGAGAGATTTGTACCAGATCTGTACCCTAGATTGTTCAGGATTAATTCCTCAATATTTTGTTAAAAGATTTTTTTTTATTTTTATTATTCCCATATTTCAAGGATTTAACTTAGAACTAATTTTTGAAGTTTTTACTTTAGGTTAGTTTTCTTTATCTTGATTTTACTCAATCATGAAACCCAAGAAATGGTGTATTCAAAGGAAGGATCCATAATTAATTGGATTATTCATATGGAAAAAACCATACATCTTTTATTCTTTGTTCTTTTACTTTTGATTTGATTTTTTATTAGCAAGCCTTTCTTTTAAAAAACATGAACAATACTTGGCAACCACCTTGTGTGGATGAATAGGGGTGCCTAACACCTTCCCCTATTCATAACCTAGACTCCTTACCCTTCTCTGGATTTTTTATTATTTTTAGTAGAGTTATTTTTACTCTAATTTTCCCCTTTTTTATTTTATTTGATTATTTTGGTGTCCATTCACACCTTAAAATTGAATGGTGGCAACTCCTTGATTTTGATTGAGCCCGTGTGATGATTTAGGAAGTCATTGAATTGATTTTTCCCATGTCACACAATACTATAGGAGATGAGGCATTGGCTCAACCCGGAGAAATCCAAGTTGACTCGAAGGAAATTGGGGAACCTATCTAAGGTGAGATATGAATTTAGGATTTAGTAAGTTAAATATAAAAAATTTTGTTACTGCCGTGATTTGTTTAATTAAGTGATAGAAAAAAAAATAAGAATAAGAATAAATAGAGGAGGTGGTTGAACCCCAGAGAGTGGAGGTTGACCTGGACCAGGTTTGGTTTGATGTTGTTTGGTATAATGAAGGAAGGGGGCATTTTAGTAAAAAGAGGGGAAATAATAAAATAACCTAAATAATCAAGTGACTGTTCATGTTCAAAGAAGTGAACAGTCGCCAACTTCAACTTCTTCTTCTCTTCCTTGTGATCAAACCCTAACATTCAAGCAACCATTGGAGCAGACTTTAAAGAAGGAGGAAGAGGATTTTCGTCTAAAAAATTTCAGAAGAGATAAAGGCTTGTTGTGATTGATTGGAACATCTTTGGGGTGATAGTTTAAAGCTGTTGAGGAGCTGTTTGTCCCAAACGAGGTAAGTAATCCCTTCAAAATCTCATAAACAGAATTTGGTATTTATTCGATGATCGTGTTTATTCGCATGTTTGATGACCCGTTTGCTTATTATAATGTGTATTAATTGTTCAAAATTGTTCCAAAATGTTTAGGAAGTATTCTTGAATGGTTTAGTATGGATTTGATGCTGTAGAATTCAAGTTTTCAATTTTTGAATGATTTGCGCAACCTTTTGGAAGTTACAGAGACTGTTTTCACGACAGGCTGCTTGAACTGCTGCTTGAACGCCCATATGGGTCTTGAGAGTTTGTTTGCAGGCGCTCGATGCCGCTCGAGCGATATCGAGGGCGCCCCGCCTGTGCTTTTTATTCAGAAAACCCGAAAGTGATCAAAACTTAGAACAACGAACGCCCAAAGCATCGCTCAAACGACCTCTCAAGTGACCAACCCTGAAGTCACCTAAATTTCACACCACCCGTTCGAGTGCCCGATGCCGTTCAAGCGCCATTTGTCAGATTTTCAGAATTTTACCAAATAGCCTAGTTTTCCACTATGAAATTGTTTTTATTCAATTTCAACCAATATACCATCAAGATTAGAGTGTTTAGAGATAGTTTGCATTAGCGGATCATTAAAATAAATTTTTATAAAGATTTTGGGTACGTTTTGCTAAAGAGGCTTTTTAACTTAGTACCATTGTTCCCAACAATTCACTTTTAAACAAAACTTGATTTTAAGAGTTCCTACACCTGTATTTGAGTTATTTGAACGTATTTTGTATATCGAATGATTCGATACACATCCGGGACATAGTTGCCCGTTGAAACCTGGAGTTTGGACATATGACTTCCACTTGTGTGGGTTTTGGGTCGCAGTTGTGACAAGGCTATTGTCTGATTTTTTTATTCCACAGTTGCGGGTTTGTTATTTGACACAGTTGTGCCTCCACGTATGGGGGTGTTGTTGGAGGATATGTCCATCACCTGGTTTGGTTTTCCACCGTTGAGTGGGCTTAGCAATTGCATGGATCCATAGATTAGCTAGCAAGTGAAATGTTTTCTAGAAGGATTTGAATTCTATGTCATAGGCATTTCATCATCTCGAGGATGGTACCACTCCTGGATAGGTCAGTCGCTACGTTACCCTCTCTTGGATAGGTTGGGCCGTACATGCTAACTCATTCCGGTTGTCGGTTGGGTTCTTCTGTTGGTGTTGAATAGCCAGTCTACAGTTGCGTCTGGTCCACCTATAATTCGGTTAGGTAGCATATTGGCACATGTCTACGTTCTTTCTCTGGTTTTCTATTTCATGAGTCCCATGAGGTTGAATGGGTTGTGGTTATTGCTATTTTCATTTAATTATTATTGTTCTGTATTATTGAGATTAGTCTGATTTATCGTTGCATATTTTATTGTTACAAACTATTTGCATAACTTCTTACTGAGTTGTTGTTTCTCACATATCTGTTTTATTGGTTTTGTTTTCAGATATTCCTGGTGAGGACGTTGCTAGGATAGACACTTCAAGCTATTATACTGAGTACCAGGAAGAAGATTATTTTATTCCTGTGTAGGTTTAGGGATTTTTATTATCAAATTGACTTGGTATTTGGAGGGATTGTTTTAGATTATTTTTATTTAGATGCCTTTGGTGGGTGATGATACATTTTATTTTAGTTGACCTATCCAGACTTATTTTTGATGGATTTGGTATTGGATGATTTATTTTTATATTCCGTGTTTCTTAGAAGAATTTATCTTTTATTTCCACACTCTGATTATATTTATTGAAATTGTTTAAGTCTGGAATTAGTTGTTTTGGGCCATTATCCTAACGTACTAGGTTCGGGTTATTGTTTTTAAATAAACCTGGATCTAGGGCGTTACATCTACTAACTACCCTTTACATAATCTCCCAATGCTTGTTGACCTCTCCAAGAATACCTAAAAAAATGGGGAAAACTGGAGTGAGAATAAATCTCAACAAGTAGCAATGTGCATGAGGTCAAACAGTCCATAATTTTCAACAAAATAAGTCATGAGGTGAAACGATAAAACAAAATCACGATAATTTTATTCTAAGCAATCATCAAACTAAACCAAGCATGTGTGACACGCTAGGACTCATGAACTGAAACCACTTAATAAGCTATTCATGTCCCCATAATCACCACCTTATGGCTTACATGATAATGGAGCTGAAATACACGGTCATCCATTCTTCCATCAACCATAAATGCGGATCACCCCCGAGATACATGGATAGGCTAGCACGTACAGTCCAATCAATTGCAAATAACCAGGGGAATATAAATTCGATCATAGATATATGGATCCTCGACAACACGGCTAGTACCAGTGCATGTACAAGTTACAAGTGAACTACAAGCAAAGCCAAAATATAGCTCTCATGTGCGAGTCCCAAGTAAACTAAAACATAACCAATATAAAGCTCGTGTAAGCCGATGTCTAATTGAAGCATACGGTGGTAACCCAAATAAACCAATGCCGAGATACACGGCTAAAGACCAGGTTGAGGTAATACAACGGGTTTGGAATGCATACTGTTTCTTCTAGTAAGCAAATCACATTGCTTCCATGAATGAACTTGATTCCCTGTACGAATTTGATCCCTTGTTCTTGATTGAAAGGAATCCCCAATTTTGAAGTTTGCTCATACTGATTCTTCATCTGAATTTTGATGCTTTGTATCTGTGAGAATTCATGTTTAACCCATGACCATTTTTCTGCATTTTTCGGCTCTTGAGCTGACAAATTCTTAATCTGCTGTGTTTTCTGAATTGTTGACTTGCTGACTTCAAACATCCTTGTTCTTATCCTTGAATTGCTGTATTTGTTTCAACAATTGTTATATGGATGCCCTGAATGCCTGCATGATTTTTATGAGTAAATCCCCCAAGTTTGACCCGCAATTTTTCTGTTCTTGAGCTAGCAGATTAGTTCCAAACTTTTGAGTTTGTTCACGTTCTTGACTTTTTGTTCCTCATCTGAGAATATGAAATTGGGTACTTTATGAACCATGAACCAATTCTAGGATGAACTCTTGATAGCTCGTGGCTGCGCCGTTTAAATGCTTTCAAATGCCATGCTGCTATTTTCTTTTTGAATGCCTTTGCCAAATGACCATGTGCATGTTCCCACACTTACTTTGCTGATATTTTGTTTGCACTGGGGCAACCATCCATGCTTTCATCTTGATGTGATATTTTGAAACAGAATACTTTGGGTGTATTAGTTTTTTATCTAATTCCTTGCTTTCTGAAGAACTTGAAAACTTGCAGCATGCTTCAATCTATGACTAATCCTCCAAATGCCGGATTATCCTGAAACCACACAAAGTTAGATAATTAGGCCTCCAAAAATCAGGACAATAACACATTTTTTCTTTTTTTTCTTTTTTTTTCTTTTATTTTTCTTTTTCTTTTTCTTTTTCTTTTTCTTCTTTTTTTTTTCTTTTTTTTTTTGTCATATAAAGAGAATATAAGAAGTCTATACTTCTTATATATAATTTTTATATATTTTCTTGGTTAAAGCAAAGACAATTAAATAAAACAATAAAATTTCTCAAAATATTTTGGAAAACAGAAAAACTCCTTTAGTTGACTCCTGATTTGGTCGGGAACTTCTGAAGCATTTCCTTAAATTTTCTTCTTCCTACAAACAATTAAGCTCAATTAAAATGAAAATCAAACAAAACAAATTTACAACAAAAAAAATGATGAATCATCGCCCTAATTTGAACTCGCAGATGGCCCGTATCAGTTCAGCTCCCAGGGATCCTGCAGATGAGCCTTCTTCTTTTAGGGTTCAGAGGGATCCCGCTAATGTGGCCTCTTCTTCGAGAGATGGGAGAGAGTCAGACTCTAATGTCCCTGATCTTCCTTCTGAGGGTTCGTGTGAGGAGACCCCAGAGGTATGCCCTAACCCTTCTAAAATTCAGCTTTTCTCTCAAAATCATTCACCGTGATCATTTCTACTTTCAATTTGTTTCCTTAGTCGATGACTGAGGCTCCTGGCAAAGGTAGGGGCCGTGGTGGGCGCCGATGTAGAGGCCCTGATGGAGGCCATGATGGAGGCCGTGGTGGAGGGGAGTCTCATACTCAAGTGGATATCCCCGAGGCAATTGCAGTGCAAATTAGGGATACATACCTTCTACATGGCCTGAGGACTCATCTCTCAGCCTGTATTAGGGCGGATATCCCTTTAGAGTATCCTCTGTCCCATTATCGAGGGAGTTGGGCCAGCTTCACCGGATTCCTTGGGGGTTGCAGTTCAGCGCTTCGCCGAGAGCTAGGCCAGTTTGGATTCGGGCACTTTATCACCATTCCAGGCATGCATTTGGATCGGGCTCTTATCACAGCGGTGCTCGAGAGATTCTTCCCCGAGACCCTGAGCTTTCATTTCCATGATATAGAGATTGGGATTCGGCCATCCAACTTCATGCTTATTATGGGGATTAGGATGTCCGGAGATATCATCCAGGAGCTGGTGAGACCGGATGATCTCGAGATTGCAGCACTTCTGGGCTATGGCACGCTGCCCGATGAGGCCTAGGATGGAGGGAGGCCTAGATTAACCTTTACTTGGTTGAAAGAGGCCTTCCAGGAGAGAGGACTTAGCCAGGTTGCAGCCGGCCATGCAGATTTTCCCTATGCCTTCCTCTTCGTCTTCCTCTATATGATGGGCTCTTGCTTTTTCCCGGAGGATACGACTTCCGTCAGCCCTCACTTTTTGAGGGACCTGCCGCAGGCGAGGAGGTATGCTTGGGACCAGCTCATCTTCAGCACTATTTTGGCTGGCTTGCGCCGAGTCTCTAGCGGCCTTTCCACCTCCCAAGGTGCCGAGGTTGGGTGCAGATTTTCTGGCCATTCTTGCAGGTAAAATATATATCTCTCTTTTCTTTCTTTGTCTTCTTCCTCTTTTTATTCTTCTGATACCCATTCTTTCTCTGTAGTTCTTTGCCAAGGTATATATACCCTACTTCCGCCCTACCTCTACGCTGCTAGAGGATACATTCCTGATGGCTCGTAGATGGAGTCATGTGGAGCCCAACTTTGAGAAGAGTCGACCTAGGTCGACTCGGGCTCATCTGGACCGGCTCTACAGGACTGATGTGAGTATTCTTCAGTTTTTTTTCTTCTTCTTTTCCTTCCTGAATCACAGCCTAATATCCCTTTTTGTTTCTCAGTTGTCCATTCCCCGGTTCGAGGACATCCCAAAGGCTATCGCTCTACAGGCTATTGCAAATGATGCATTTGCCCCTGACCAAAGAGGTCGGCGCTATCAGTTCTTCATCGATCAGATGGGCAGCAGCTGGTATTTTGGTGAGCGCTTCTTCTATCAGCACACCGGAGAGCCTCGGATCCCTGCCATACTTTTGGACACTACCCCTTCCTTTCCTCCAAAGCCTGTCGAGCCCGCTGAGTTCTTAGAGTGGATGGAGGCGGAGACTTTGATAGTGGAGGGTGATTATGATGCTTGGTTTAGGCAGGCTTCAGTTGGGTGCCTCATGCCACCCATGCCTGTTCGAAGCGGAGTCACAGAGATAGGAGGGGTTGTGATTCGAGCCTATGACACCACGGTATGTTTTTCCCCTCTTAATCTTCATTTCTTATCTTCACTTTGGCCTGAAATTTCTGACATCTTCTCTTTTGTTTCAGGGGACTCAGTTGGCAAAGGTCTGAGCTCAGTACACTGATTTAGAGCGTCAGTTGGTAGAGCGGGATGCTCTCATTGCGGACCTCAAGGCTCAGTTGGCTAAGGCACAGGACCAGCCGGGTCCATCTCATGCTCAGGACCAGGCGGGTCCCTCTTACGCACAGGTTGATTCTTCACCTCTTTCAATTTCTACTTGTATCTGTTTATTCTGTTCTGATTAAAATTCTTTTCTTATTTTTAGGATGACACAGCCAGCCCTTCAAGTTCACGTACTCCACCTCGTCCCATGCATTTTAGCGGCAAGGTATTCTCAGTTGCACGAGTGGAGTTCGTGGTCCCTCCTCGATCGGCAGAGGTGCCCATAGCAGAGCCAGAAATAAAGGTTGACCCCACATCCACTGCTACTCTTATTGCAAAGGACGTTCCAGAGTCTTCCCCAGCACTAGAGACCGCTCCAGATATGACTGCTAAGGTGGATGTGGAGATGGAGCCTGCCGAGGAGACCGCTGTGATAGAGGAGGTGCCTGAGGCAGATCCTGTTACTTCTGAGTTAGTGGTGGACCCACTACCTGTCGTTGATGTTCCTGAGGCGCCTGTTCCTACTGTCAAGCCTACTACTAGTGGAGGTGTCGAGCCTGCTGCTGAGCCCATTTTGGCTGATCCTAACACTGAGCTTGTTGGAGATGCGGACGTCCCAGAGTCTACCTCAGCTACTTCAAATGACTCGGGGTATGTTACTCCTGAGCACCCGACTGCTAGCCTTGTGCCCTTGAGTATTATGTATGACGTTCAGTGTATTTTGGGCAAGATGGAGCGTAGCACTGCTAGACGGCTAGTGTTGCTCGTCTTCGGGCACCAGCGATCTCGAGGCCGAGGACGTGGTGATGGACCTGTAGAGTAGATTAGGACATTAGATGTATATATTTGTATAAAAATGATGTATACTATCATTTATATATGAAAATAGCAATTTCATTCATTTATCCTCTTATTTATTTACATCTTGCACTTTATTAAATGATTCTTATTCAAATAGGGATAGGTGAAACTCAAAACCGTATCTCAATTGCAATTGTATATTTTTTTCTTTTGTGCCGAAACCGCATTTATTATGCGGACAAGGCGTGACTGCATTTCATTTGCAGTCATGCTTTGTCCGCATTTGATCTGTGGAAACAGTGTGACCGCATTTGATATGCGGTCATGCCTTGCCCGCATTTCAAATGCGGTTTTTGACTCCTTTTCGACTTTTCTATTTAAAACCCTGAGGAACGTCATTGTGATGTTTTTCTTTGCTCCAAAACACCCTAGGTGAGCCGCCCCTTGCTTCTAGTGCCTCCTTTGGTGACTCCATGGCATCTCTTGCATCGTCCTCCCTTGTTGATGAAGCCCCTCCTGCAAGATAACCTTTTAGATCAAAACCTCCTAATCTTACTAGATATAACATTGTAGATCCATTCTAATAGGTGGGTTAACTCCATAACCCCTGAAGATGATATCCAATGGGATTCTACCAACTTGGGTCATATCCTGCTCATCCCTACCATCCCTTTTAAATGGGAAATAATTGAGGCTTTGACTGGACATTGGGAACCTCAATTAAATCTCTTTTGATTTGGTGATAAAGAGATGACCCCTACCGTTGAGGAAATTGAAACGATCCTTAGCCTGAGGTTTTTTAGAGAAAGTGGTGAACCCGCCCCTTAAGCCTAGCTACAAAAAAGAAGCTTCCACTTTTTTGGGTATAAGGAAGAAGGACCTAGGGGACTCTGACACCCTTCTGACCCTATCCAAGCCTTTTTTGACTGAAAAACTCTTAAGGAGTGCAAACCCACAAACCTAGTTTAATGCCCTGACATTGATAGTTGTTAACCAACTACTTTTTCCACGGGATGATAATAAGGTTGACTTGGCTCTTATTTCAGTCATATGCCAGGTTAGGAAGCGTGAGAGATTAGCCCCTATGATATTGGCAGAGATATACCAAGCCCTGACTGATTGCTATTTCAGGAAGAAGAAGCGTTTTCTTGCATGTGCCCCTATCCTATAGGTAAAATCTGGTTCCCCCTATATTATTATTATTATTATTATTTTTTACAACTTACTTGTGAAGCTGAAATTATTGGAAATAAATTGAAATACTCCCTCTTTTTGCAACTTTGGTTACTTGACCACCTGAGTCAAATTGAGATGATTGATCGTCGCTTTTCTACAAGAATGAAGGTTCTTGTTTTGATGAGTAATCGAGGATGTCCTAACATCCAAGGCGGAAAGCAGGGTTGGTTCACCTTCTTGGGTACTCTCCGGATGATCAAGTGAGATGGCCTAGCACTTATCAGCCGAACCCCGAGACAGTGATAAGTTTCAGAGATAGGAACTTCATGGTTCTAGTAGGCTTGAGATCTGCTGTCCTTTATCTTCCTTTGAGGGTTGTGCGCACTCGATTTCGGTCGCACGACGAGGCGCACGTAAAACGATGCGTGCCTCGGGATTTGTTTGGAGTCGCCACTGCCTGATGGGGTGCAGGCAGACACCTGGGTGCCTAAGTTCTTCTATTAAGGCTTGGTCTGCGGTTTGAGATTCTAAGTAGGTTCTCGGTTGCGGTCTGGGGAAGTCCGTAGACACCCCAATCCACCCCGTTCAAGTGACGGGTCCCATAGGTTTCCCTGGTTTGAGTCAACTCTGGTCTTTCACTCACCCAATTCCTAATCCATCATTCAATTTTGGTTTAAGTCTGGCGGGACCGCCAAAGTGGTGTGGGTCCCTTTACTTGATTTTATCTTTTTAATTAGATATGAGATGAGTCTGCTTGGGCGGGCCCCATTGGAAGGCCCGCGGATTCCTTGGTGGGCTTAGTCAAGCCCATGTACCCTTGGTGGGCCAAGTGTGGCCCTTTGGATTTTGGTTTTATTTGACTTGATTATATTTTGGAGTTCAAGTTGGGTTATTAAGTTATTTCCATGCAAGGTGGGCCGGATTGCTTTGCGGGCCCGTGAGTGGGCCACACATGGTAGCCAAGTGATTTATTGGGTTTATCTTGAGTGATCTTGGCCAAAATGGGCCAGGCTTTGGGCTTGGGGCCCTTTACCTGGGCTTGGGCTTGAAAGCCCAAGGCTTCTTGAGTTAGGGTTTGGAAACCCTAACCTTGGTTCGGTTTAATGGGCTTTAGCGGGCCCGATCGGCCCTACCCGCAGTCTCGGCCAAACCAAGCCTAGATCTAAACATGCATGTTGCCCCAGTCGGGCTTTGGTGGGCCTCAAAGGGTCTGGCCCACTCTACTCTTTTAATTATCTTATTTAAGTACAAATAAGTTGGTTGGGCTTGGTGGGCCCCGTTGGAATGCCCACCGGAAATCAATTTAGACCGGGTCGGCCCATGGCTCATCTTGGGTTTCCGGGTGACCCGGAAACCCTACTGGTTCGCCCAGATTGATTAAACAAACCAAAGAAATCACACAAGATCAGCAAAATAGCCAAAAAATGCAGTTTGGCAGTGTAGCCAGCCTGAGATGCCGGTTACACATAGAGCTCAGTGTATCTGACACCTTCAGCCGGTTACGAATTGGTTCCTGTTGATCCGGCCTGAGTTGCCGGATCAACCTACAGAAGCTAAATTTTTGGATTCTTGCTTTGGGGTTGGTTTTCTGGGCCTCCTAGGGTGCTCTAGGGGTTATGTGGGCTCCTGTGCGAGCCCACATTGGTTCAGGTGAGTGGAAAGCCACTCTTTTGGTCTCTTTAGGGATCCTTTAAGCACGAAAAAGAGGGGGAAGGCATGAGGTGCTTGCCTTTCTCATTTTGATTGCCATCGTTCAAGAAACAGGGACCAAGCCATCCCTGTTTTGGGTCTCACTCAGTCCGTCTACCAACAAGTGAACAAAACCAAAGGATAAACGAACGAGCAACTAAGCATACACCAAATTCTACTCGCTAACTCATCTAACAGCAAACTAAAACACACAAAGGGGGTCACATGGATCTTAAGAAAACATAAAAAGACACTATTCAAAACATTGTGCATACAAATACATACTCACTTAGGCGTGCTTCCCAAAAGAGAACATCCACGGAGCAACCAACAAATTTCCTATCATGGCATGTAAGAGTTGGTCATGGGGTATAGACACGGGGGGGTAGGAACATGCTGGTGGGGTTTTCATGCACCTATACATGCATGCTACGTGTAACTCGCGTGTTAGGAGCACTCATCATAAGAAAACAAGATGTATAAAAGAAAGAAATAAGGGAAAGGGCATTGGGGGGTTACATTGGGGATACATTGGATGGGTTCTTAAAAGGGAACATGCTCCCACCCCAAAGTGCAATCAAACATGTAATATAGTGGCCTGTAGCATCAAAAAATATGGAGAAAGCCCTCATCCTTTGGGGACTTCCATATTAGAGAGACGAAGGAGAAAACATAAGGAAACTAAACATGAGAATGAACTTATACCAAGGAAAGCAAAATACTCTAAAAAGCCTCCATTTTCATATATGTATGAACAAAGATGATAAGAGTCAATACCTAAGGGTTTTAGAACCCTTTTTGTTGAGTATGGAGCTCCTCTTGAAGCTTGAAAAGCTGCTGGAGCAGCACCTCTCCCCTCCACCAACAGCAACTTCTTCTCTTGGTTGTGAGGAAATGGAGAAAAAGAAGGAGAAAAGGGGTTGGGTAGTGTTTAGGTGGTGTCTTGGGTGATATGGGGGCAATGAGGGGTTGAATGGGAGGTTTTCGGAGCAAGGACGAAGGGGGAGGAAGAGGTGGAAGCAGCCAAAAATAAGCCAACCCCCGGAAATGAGCTGCTGTTTCCTTTTTATAGACAAACTTAATGTATCTGGCAACTCAGGCCGGATTGTGAGACACGGGAAAAATCACCGGAGTGATCTACCCTCCGTCAACACACGGGCTCAATGCAGAATTGGGAGAGTCGCCACCATTCATATTTTGGGTGTGAATGGACACCAAAAGATTCAAAGATAATCAAAAAGTGCTAAAAGACATATTCTAGGGTAAAAATAGCCCTACTTGAAAATCAAATCCAGAGATGGGTAAGGGGATTAGATTATGAACGGGGGAAGGTGTTAAGCACCCCCATTCATCCACAAGAAGTGGTTGCCAAGTGTTTGTTCATGCTAAAAGAAAATAGAAAGCTTGCTAAAAAATCATGAAAACCTTGAAAAAGGACAAATATATGATATCTTCACATGAAAATCCAAATGAATTCCAGATCATCTTTTATGTTAATATCACTTCTGGAATATCACAAAAAGATGGAAATCACAGCAAAAGTGGCACAAAACCAAGTTGAGGCAAATCCGGGAAATTTGGTAAAAAGTAAGGCCATTTGTCTTGAAATCATTCAAATCCAATTTTAAATTGAACCAAACCAAATCCATTTGAAAGATCTTGGTAAATAAGAGACTCATGTAAAATTTCAAGTCAATCCGGTTGAAATCCTAGGAGTTATGCTCCTTTAAAGTTGCTGCTGGGGATGATTAAAAGTAACAAGTAGGCAACTTTGGAAAATCACCTAGAAAAATCTACTCCATAGAAATCCTTGAAATTTGGTGTCAATGAATTCTGTATAGCCATATTTCAAAAGAAACTAGCCTCATACAAAAACTCATTCGGATGTGCCTTGGGTGACTTCCCGAACAGGCCCCGAGGATCACAGTTTGACCCAGAAAAGTGCTGTTGATCAGTTCTGAGTAAATCTACTCTCCACGACACAATTTAAATCAAAAAATTATGAAATCAATTGGATTTAAAAATAGACTCATAAAGGAGTGCCCAGAAACAAAAATCACTTGAATCAGATTTAAAACGAACACATGGCGCTCCGTCGAAGTGACAAGTTCTGTATTTGAACCTGAACTGTCCAATCAACTTCGACATAGAAGTGTCAAAAATCCGCTTGATAGAAATTAATGAAATTTGGTGGACATAAACTAGACAGCCTCACCTTTCCCATGGTTCTAGAATCACTCCAACATTCATTCGGACGATGAAGTTATGAGTATCCGAAGTAAGGGTACAGTTGCTGTCAAGTTAAGCCCTTTTTGGAGAAAAACAATTCAAAACTGTGACAAAGTGTGTGCAATTCGTGCAAGATGAATACAAAACCTTTTAAACACATTCCAGAATTGATTGAGGCTATTTATTTGAGATTTATCACAATGAAAGTAATAAATCCCCAAATGTGAGTCTATCCCGCCAAAATAGTGCTATGTATGTGCAAGTGTGAAAAACCATATAAGATCAATACAACAACAAAGCATGCATACATATTCATCAAAATAAGGTTCTAAAACAACCTAGGGTTCCGTTCCGTTCCATTATCGTTTCCCTTTGTTCTCTCTCCCCGTTAAACACGGTTCTTCAAGATAATCAAGGGTACTTTGAATATGAAACGGTTTACAATCAATCAAAAGGCTTTATGCTACATAGGTTCTAGCACTACGGTCAATCCCCAGTCTCGTTTCTCCTAGATCCCGCCTCCACGTTTTACGGCTAGGGGGAGTCTCGAGATACTTTGAGCCGGGGAAGGATTTTCACACACAAAGAAGGCCTTATTCTACAGAAAGGTAGAAGAAGAGATCTAGATCTAGAAATGTAAAGACAAAAATTAAAAAGAGGTTTGAGACTTACCTGGGTTCTGGAAGCACTTCCGCAGCGGTTTCCCTCTTCTCTTGGAGCTCTTCTTGGCGAGAATTCAAAACAAGAGTTAATGGCCATTTGCTTAAGGAGGAGCCTCCTATTTATAGGCAAAGGCTAGGGTTAGGGTTGGTGAGAATGGTAGACACAACTTAATGTCTATAGCCCACCAACCTTAACCCTAAGGCTATTTCCGAGATTTCCCCTCATTTAATGAGGGATATGATGGTAAAAATGAAAAGCTCTCGGAAAACCCTAATTTTGAGCAAAACTTATGTATCCAGTATATCAGGCCGGATACAAAAGGGACCTAAGGTATCCGGTATTATATACCGGATACACTAAAGCTCTCTTGTATCCGGTCTGTCAGGCCGGATACACAGACGAGTACTTGTATCCGGCCTGAGTTGCCAGATACAGGTAAAAATTTATTTTCTTTAATTTTTGTGCTGGTTTTCAAGGAGATAATGATTTTTTATGATTATTGATCATTTTGACAGTGCAATTTGGGGTGTCTACACGGATACACTAAATACTCCTAATATCCGGCCTCCATGGCCGGTTACACAGGTCTTCCTTTGTATCCGGCATTCAATGGCGGATACAAAACATAATCATTCGAAAATTAAATGCCGCCGCGAATTTGTCGGGCGATCGGCGCGAATCTCGCACGAAAATCTCTTTGTATCCGGTATTTGAGTCCGGATATGAAGAGAAGCAAGTGTATCCGGCATATTTGGCCGAATACAAATCAAAAAATTACGGATTTGCCCCTTGACTTGACCAATTCGACCGATTTGACACTTTTGGATATCTACGGATTGCCCCCTGTGAATTTTGGATATTTAAGATTTAGTCCCTGAGATATTTTGCTGCGTTGGCTGCCACGTGTGCAGTTGCTGCGCCACGTGTGCAGTTTATGGCTTTGCTGCTCGGAAACTTCGATAGATCATATCTCCTTTATCCGAACTCCGATTTGAGCAAACTTAATTGCGTTAGACTCGTATCGGAGCCCTTTATTCAATAACATAGGGCTAAGCACTTGGCACGGGGTTCGAGGAAAAGTCAACTTTCGGCTCATCCTCAAGTTTGACCGGCCCACAGAACCTTCATCCGGACTCCGATTCCAGCAAACTCAGTTGCGTTGGAACCGTGTCGGGATTCCCTATCCATTGAGATAAAGCGAGGTGGCCAATTTTCACTTGATCAAAAGGTCAAATTTCAACCCCTCAGGGTTTGACTTTTCTACTAGGGTTTTCATTTTCAGCACTTCCAGGGGTGAAAAAATAAGGTGCTTACAAGGGTCCTTCGGCAACTTGGAGGGACTCAGGGGATCATGATCCCAGATGGATATGAGGACTTCCTGGGGCCACTTACACTAGCCACCATGGGGCTGTGTGCTCGGTTGATGAAGGAGTGGTCCTATGTACGCTTCCTAAAGGGCCCTGTCTTTTCTGGGTTCCATGTAAAGGACTATCTTTTCTGGATCAGAGAGCAAGTTCAGAGTCATGCCCAGTACCAGAGGAAACCCCTGTTGTTCTTGCGCCAACTTATGAAGACATATTGGTCTCTGAAAGAGCATCCCACAATTGGCTTCAACAAATTTGGGTACGAGAAGCCGGAGAACTTAGGATACGAGGCATTGATCTGGAGAGGCAACTTGAAGAGTAGGTGTCTCACCGCATTGTTTTGGAAAAAAGAACTTGAGGAGCAAAGGCAGGCTCGTCGCTTTGTAGTCCGAGTGATACGGTAGAAGTACCAGGATGCTTTAGCTAGCCTTAGAGGTATGAGAATCAAGCATGCACTTTCAGATGAGGTCATCTCTTTTTTGAGCGATCCGGATGTAGAGGGGGCTTCTGGGATTATTGCAACTCAGGCAACTTGGATTTGGGAGCTTGAGGAGCGGCTAGGGAATAAGGACTAGCTCCTTTTATTGCATTTTTTTCTTTCTTTTTTCCTTCTTTTTTCATACTTTTGTGCAAAAGCAAACTCCAATAGTGGAAAGACAAGGATTTAATTCAAAAAATAAGTTTTATACTATTGGCCTCAGAATTCTCAAATGCTTGTAAAAACAAAGGTTTTATGAAAAGTATTTGATTTCTCATCACTGGCCAAAATATAATTTTTGTTTTGGTTTTTTCTTTTTTTTTTTTGTTGAAGTTTGGTGCAAAACACTTAATGACACATAATTAAAGGAATTAAAATCAAGTTGAATAATGAAAAGGATGATTCAAGCAATAGGGAAAGACCAGATCTGTCTATCCTAGGACCCTTATATTCATCCCCAAATGCCTTTTCTTCCAGAATTGACCCCGTTATTCCCAATTTGTTCCATCTCCAGTGCTCATACTGATTTCACTTCAAGCTTGGATAACATGATCAACTCAACCTCTGACTCTATTTTTTATTGTTGCCAATATTGCCCCTAGCTCCAGTCATGGTTTCACTAGGGCCGGCTTTTGCATTCCATCGTCACCAATCTTTACTCTAAAAATTGAAGGAATATACTATAAGCACCTCATTTTTGCGCTCCATAAAAGCCAGAAATGCAAACCCCGGGCAGAAAGTCAAACCCTGAGGGGTCAAAAATTGACTTTTTGATCAAATGAAAATTGGCCACCTTGCTTTGTCTCAATGGATAGAGAATCTCGACACGAGTCCAACGCAACTGAGTTTGCTGGAATCGGAGTCCAGATGAAGGTTCTGTAGGCCGGTCAAACTTAAAGGGGAGCTGAAAGTTGAATTTTTGTCGAACCCCATTCCAGGTGCTTAGCCCTATGTCATTGGATATAGGGCTCCGATACGGTTCTAATGCAATTGAGTTTGCCCAAATCGGAGTCCGGATAAAGAAGATATGAGCTGTAAAAGTTTCCAAGTAGCAAAACCGAAAACTGCACACGTGGCAAAGAAACTGCACACGTGGCAAGAAACGCAGGAAAATATCTTAGGGACTAAATCTCAAATGTCCAAACTTTGAAAAAGATCTCAGGGACTAAACCAAAATTTGCAGGGGCAATCCGCAGATATCCAAAAGTGTCAAATCGGTCGAATCGGTCAAATCGGTCAAGTCGAGGGGCAAATATGTAATTTTTTGATTTGTATCCGACCAAATATGTCGAATACACATACTTTCGTGTGTATCCGACACTATTCATCAAATACAAAGAGATCCGCCCGCGAGATTCGCGCTGATTCCCCGACAAATTCGTGGTGGCATTAAAATTTAAAATCATTATGTTTTGTATCTGACCTATATGGTCGGATACATTAAATTTGCTTATAAAAGCCACCAGCAGCCCCCTTTCTTGGGGTTGGCTCATTTTTTGGTTTTAGACCTTTTGTCCCCTCCCATGCTCATCCGAACCTCTCCCTTTTAAGCACATTTTGCCTCCACCAACCCCACTCCACCCCTACACCACAAGAACCTCTTGCATCCTTCTTCTTCCCCACCTTTCTACTAACACAAAGAGTGAGTAGTTGCTATTGGTGCAAGAAGAAGCAAGCTCCAGCTGCTGTCCATCCTTCAAGAGGTGTCTCTACTGTGCTTAGAAGTGCTAGAACCACTAGGTAAGGCTTCTCCTCATATGGTATCTTACATATATTAAAAGTAGATTTTTCTACTGTTTTTCCCAAGTTCTTCTTCTTCCTTGGCATGAGCTCCCCTCCTTGGTGGCTTGAGCATGTTTTGCTATCTTTTTCATGGCATAAAGGTCACCACAGATAAGAAGTCCACGTAGGCTTTTTTTTTTTAGGGAGCATGGGAGCCTATTTTTACACTTTTTTTTAGTGTCCGTTAGTTGCTGTCCATGGGTTAATCTTAAGCCTTTTTTCAGGAGGAGCATGTTCCTCCCTTCTTCCTCTAATGTATCCCTGAAGTAAGCCCCCATTCCCTTTCTAAATCAGATTCCCTGTTTTGTCCTCCCATTGTTTTGATTTTATCAATTTTTCTGGGGATTCTTGCTGCTGGACGTATCCCCCATTTGCATGGGTATAGCAGTTTCTTTTTTTGGTATTTTGTTTTGTCTCTTTGCATGGTGCCTACATGAGTATATGCTCTATGTTTTCTGCTGCTTATCCTTTTTATGTGTACATGTGAGCATCGGTTCACGTATTGAACCTTTGATAAAGGGTTTCTCGGTAGATAACACTCGCTGTTTTTTATGTATATCAACTTGTTTTTTTATGCATGCATCACCACCTTAACATGCTTATGTTCCCATGCCAAGGTTGCTTTTTTTTTCTATATACACCATGCTCCCCTTGCCCATTTGACTTGCATATGTGGCTCACTTGTTCTGCTGCTGGAGACAGCAGCAGCACCCCCACCCCTTTGCAATGACCTACATAGGTTGCTGCTGGGGACAGCAGTGGGCCTTGGTGCTACCGATGCCCCCAGCAGGTCTCCCAATACCATGCAGCCCCTCTCATGTTTTGTTTGTTATAAAGTGTCAACTAGTTGGGGAGAATGCCTAGGTAGGTTCAGGTCTGAGTCTCATGTTCTTTTTTAGGTGCATAATCCTTGAAGACCATGTGTTGGTCGTAGCCTGGCTCTGGAGCTTTTCTCTTTTGTTTGTTTACTTGCTTGCTGCTGTTATTGGGTATAAATACATGTTCCCTTCCCCCAATGACTCGTTGTTTATTGGTGTGGGTGCATGCTCTTTTTACTCTGTAATTTGCTGCTTTCTTCATATGTCCATGTATGCTCTTCATTCTCCTTCATTATTATGCTGATGTAATTGGGTGATTAGCATGTCCCCATACCCCTTTTACCTTCCTGGTTTGCTATCCTTCCTACCAGCTACTGTCGTGCATCTCTATGGCCATGCTCCCTTTACTGTGATCCAGTTGGGTTACTGCTGGAGACAACAGCAAACCTTCACTGTTTGCTGCTGTCCCAGCAGGCCTAAATCCCAAGACCAGACCCAGCCCTTCAACCCTTGCATGCATGCTGCCCTATCCCTAACACCCATGTGATGCCCAGCCCCTTTAACATGCTTAAAGCCCACCAGAATTTCCCTTTATTGGTGTTGTTTTCTCCTTTCTATAGCAGGTTGGTTGGCTCTTGATTGAGTGATTGAAATGCATAATTGTCTTGCTCTAATTGTTTACTAATTGATAGCATGGAACCCCGAAGTGTGGGGTACCAAGACCCCCACCTTGGGGTTGTAATTATGGAGAAGAGGTAAGAGGAATAGCAGCCCTATGTTCCATTGTTTGCCCTTTGCCTTTGCTGGAAAAGTCCCAAAGGGAGCCAAATGAGGCCCCCCCCCCCCCCCCCCCAACAATATCTGAACCAATGTGGGCCTACCCAGGGGCCCACACCACTTGTAGAAACCCCCTAGGAAACCCATGAGGCCTCTCCCACTGTAAAATTCTGAAAAGAGGAATTCTCAAGGTGATCCGACAACTCAGGTCGGATCACCCTTGGCTTGTGCGTTGCCGGCAAGAAGTGCCGGATACAAAGCAGAAGTGCCATTTGTGGTTGCCCATTCTCTCGCCGAATTTTCATGCTATTTTCAACAAAACCAAATGAACCAATAGAGTTTCCGGATCACCCAGAAACGCAATTTGGGACATGGACCACCGATCCAACTCGGAACATTCGTGGGCCTTCCAACGGGGCCCACCAAGCCCAATAAACCTTCGTGCATGCAATTAAGCAACGTAAGCAAAATTAACTAGTCAAATTGGGTGGGCCAAACCCAATGCAGCCCACCTGAACTTGATGTGTGGAATGAGTATTTGAATTGTATGGTTTGGCCGAGACCCAAGGCTAGGGCCTATCGGGCCCGCCGAAGCCCACCAACTGAACCAAGGGTGCGGACCCTAAACTTCAAAGAACCGGGCTTTCAAGCCCAAATTTGGACCACGGACCCCAAGCCCGATGTCCAACTCACCTTGGCAAATTCAAACAAGATAATCTAAAAACATTTTGGCAACCATCATGGGGCCCACCTAAGGGCCTGTAAACCAATGCCGACCCAATTTTGCATAAAAGCCACCTAAATCCTTAAATTAAACCTCAAAATAAAATTAATTCACTAAACCTAAACCCAAAGGGCCTCTTAGGTTTAGACAGAGGCCCACACGGGGCATGTGGACTTGACCAAGCCCACCAAGGACATCGTGGGCCTTCCAACGGGGCCCACCCAATTAGACTCAGATCATTTAAAATAAACAATATAAAATCAATTAAAGGGACCCACACCACTCAGGTGGTCCCACCAGACTTAACCAAATGGCATGCTGGATTAGAAATCGGGTGAGAACCAAAGCAAGTTCACTCAAACCAGGGAACCCATGGGACCCGTCATCCGACGGGGTGGACTGGGGTGTCTACGGACTTCCCCAGACCGCAACCGAGACCCTTTCCCAGAATCTCAAGCCGCAGACCAGCCCAATAGACAAGATTAGGCACCTAGGTGTCCGCCTACATCCCATCAGGCGGTGGCGACTCCGAATTTTCCAATACGGCGTTTTCGACGCGCGCACAGCCAAGCGACTCCACTGGGGAGTTATTAGCCCACTAGGACCCTGGTTAGTTTGAGTCAGCGTAAGAGGGATTTAGTTGACATTTAGGAGTCTTACTATCTTTTTTAGTAAGATTTAGAATACACGTAATTACGTGTTCTGGGGAGTCCTGTCAAAAGGACGAGATAATTGCCTAAGGCAATTGGAATTTAAGTGGACCATTGTGCCCCTCCAATTACCTGGGGACTCTCCCAGAACCTCGTATTGCGTTCCCATTCTGCACCTTACTATACAAGACGGTAAAAATTCCTTTGTCAACAAAATCCAGGCAAAACTCACCCGTGTAGACACAGCACGCAGCCAACTACACACACGGGCATGCCACCACACCATGGATAGATTTCATTTCCGGTTTTTTGTGTGATAAACTGTGTGGGGTGACACGCACGAGGGAGTCTGCGTGAATGATCCGACCCCGAATGAATGAGTGAAATACGGATATTGCAACTTCTTTACCAAGACTTAGACCTCTCTAGTAGCCTACCCTTCTGATTCCTATAAACTGATCTTTGGGATGGTATTAGCACCTACGCTTCAGTGGCTTGCCGGGGAAAGCAGGGTAAACCCATCCCCCCAGTTTTCTGGAGTCCATTAGCATCACAGGTTTCTTGCCGTGGCACGCGAGGATCCAGTACTGGTCTAGACCTTGTAGGCTTATGTCTCGGGCTGGATATCCTTCCCCACCTAACGTTTCTGAATGAACCACGCGTTGTGCATGTGAGGGTGATTGTGTTGTGAATGATGAATATAAGAGGAGCAAAATCGGAATAAAACCCAAGAGTCCATTAGGGGCAGCAACCCCCGCTTTTTTGCATCAAATTGAGTAAACCCTAGACTCTGGGTTACCTCAGCTCTAATTTAGGAAACTAACCTAACTTTGATCAGGGGAACCACCCCAGATCCATGCATTGAGTCCTATAAGCTATGGGTCCTGACCCATTAAAGTCCGCTGGGAGCACTTTAAGTCTTGATTAGTCTTTTAGAGCAAATGAAAGCCGGCCAGATCAGACAAACAGATGAAAGCATGCCAGATCAGAACATAGCCACTAAACCCTAGATCTAGGAATTTTTAGCCTACCCGCTTTAGAAGCAATTTGTATCCTTCCTTTTGGCTCCCAACAACCTTAAGGATGAATTCTTTGCAGTTCTTGTAAATATTGTAAACCTTCACCCTCGATGGCAAGTTGTAATTTTTTATGTGGTCCGACACTGAAGCAAATGAAAGGACAGATGAAAGATAGAAGACTGATCAGGACTTGAATTTGCTCCTCTACACAAGTATGTCTAGGAGTCGCACCTTCATTGGCGCCAACCCTTAGGACCACACACCATGTGTGCCTGAGTTAAATTCCACACTGTTTTAGTTTTCTGCTTTATTCTGTGAAGCATGTTAAAATTGGTAGTAGTCCATCTCTTTTGCTTGAAATTATGTATGTCTTAGAACTGATCAAGAGTTTGGTGTGGAACCTTAAATTGATTTGGAATTTCAATCGGATAGTTGGCATGGCATCTTCGTCCTCATCTGAGAGAGTCCGTTTCCCTAGGATAGAGAAGTGCGCCTGGGATACCCCCTGGATCCGTTCTTGGACAAGGCAGCTCCAAGGGAATGAGCAAATTGAATGGGAGCACAAATACCATATGGGATAGACTCTATCCCTGTTAAATGTGCCGATCAACTGGGATATGATCCAAGCAGCATTGCTTTTTTGGGATCCCCAGCTATCAGTGTTTCGATTCGGGATCAATGAGTTGACTCCACAACTGAGGAACTCGACCTGTTCCTCCGATTTTGCGACTTAGGAGAACCCGCTAGGCCAAGTCTCAAAGAAAGTTACCAGAATGAAGCTTGTGTTTTCTTTGGCCTCTCAAGGGTAGAATTCCAGACCTTAGGAGGTGACAAAGCATTCATTAGGGTTGTAAGCACCTCATTTTTGCGCTCCCAAAAAGCCAAAAAATACAAAATCCTGCTAAAAAGTCAAACCCAAGGGGTCGAAAAGTTGACCTTTCAATCAGATGAGATCTGGCTACCTTGCTGTCTCTCAATGGATAGAGAATCTCGACACAGTTCCAACGCAACTGAGTTTGCTGGAATCGGAGTCCGGGTGAGGGTTCTGCGGGCGGTCAAACTTGAGGATGAGCCGAAAGTTGACTTTTCCTCGAACTCCGTGCCAAGTGCTTAGCCCTATGTCATTAAATAGAGGGCTCCGATACGAGTTCAACGCAATTGAGTTTGCTCAAATCGGAGTTCAGATGAGTAAGATATGAGCTGTCGAAGTTTCCGCGCTGCGAAACCAGAAACTGCACACGTGACGCAAGAACTGCACACGTGGCAGCCAACGCAGCAAAATATCTCGAGGACTAAACCTTGAATATCCAAAAATCTCAAGGACTAAACAAAAATTCGTACGGGGCAATCCGTAGATGTCCAAAAGTGTCAAATCGGTCAAATCGGTCGAATCGGTCAAGTCGAAGGGCAAATCCGTAATTTTTTGATTTGTATCCGGTCAAATATACCGGATACACATACCCTTATGTATACCCGG
This sequence comes from Buxus sempervirens, assembly GCA_947561395.2. Classification (NCBI taxonomy): domain Eukaryota; kingdom Viridiplantae; phylum Streptophyta; class Magnoliopsida; order Buxales; family Buxaceae; genus Buxus; species Buxus sempervirens. The sequence continues at coordinate 26,299,733 of OX387185.1, read as the reverse complement.
ACTCCAAGGCCGGATACGAAGATTTGCTCGGCGAGATTCGCGCCGATTCCCCGACAAATTCGCGGCGGAATTAATTTTTGCCAATTATTATGTTTTGTATCCGGACTCCAAGACCGGATACAAAGGCAACTTAATGTATCCAGCCTTGGAGGCAGGATACACAGGGTTTATAGTGTATCCGGACTCCAAGTCCGGATACATTAAGTTTTTTATAAAAGGGGGCAGCAGCCCCCTTTCCAATGGTTGCTGGCTTTTACCCTTTTTCTCCCCTTTCCTTCACCATCCGAACCACCTTCTCTTGAGCTCATTTGGCTCCACCACCTTCCCACACCATCTCAAGCCCTCCCACCCTTCTCCTTCCTTCTTCCGCCGCACTCACACCCCAACGAGAAGGAGTGTAAGTGCTGTTCGCACAAGGAGAAGAAGCTTTTGGCTGCTGTCCAGCTTCAAGGAGGAGCTTCCACACTACATAGCAACCCAAGAACCACAAGGTGAGTCTTTTTGGCACATTTGCTTATACATATATAAAAATGAGAGCATTCTCGACACTTTCTTTTGTGTATCTCCTTCACTAGCTCGAATATGGGGTTAGTGTCTGCATTGCATGCATTTTATGCTCTTTTGCATGGCATGGGGACCTTCGGAGGCAAGCGGTCCACGTATAGGTCCGTAGGAGCATGAGAGTCCCTTTTCTTACGTAAGTTTAGTGCTCATAAGTTTCTGTTTTGATTTCCTTTTAAGCATCTCTAGGAGGGGTTTGTCTCTTCTCTGCTTTTAGTCAAATGTGTCCCCATAAATCCCCCTTCTCTTTCCCTTCTGTAGAGACTTTGTGATGAGCAATAAGCCTAGGCTTAAATCTTGCTGGATAATCTTCCTTTGCTTTTCTTTCTTGTTAGATTCTACATATGTAGTGCCATGCATCCTAGAATCCCATGAGCATGCCTTTCTCGCTGTACTTACACGCTTGATTAGCTTCTCACGCATGCAAGCTGCTATTCTTTTCTGTTTGTTTCTTTTTACTAATCGTTTGCTGCTGCTGAGGGTGTTTGGTATGTCTCCCTTCTTAGTTGGTTAGTTGGTCGAAGTGGTAAGCATGTTCCCTTACCCCCTTGCAGTTTGCTGTCTTGGGATAGTAATGCACGCTCTTTCCCCCTTTGGGGGTTGTTGATTGTCCATGTATTAATGCATGATTCCCTCCTCCCAATGATACATTGATATGTCCTTTGCCATAGTGCTGCCACGGACAGCAACGAAGCCTCCATAATTGGTTGCTGTCCCAAGCCTCCTACAGCATGCCTTACTTAGGTTGTTTTATGTAAATTATTTGCTATCGTGATTATTGGGTATGCTGTCGAGTTATCCCACCATCCTAGTAGCATGTTAGGACATTCCTAACCCGGCCATGCACCCTAATTTGTATGAATGGGGAGCCAAGCGCCTGCTTCCCCGTGTGATGCACATGAGAGTAGGTTCATGCATTTCATTGTGCGGGGTATTCTTTCAGTCTTCTTGTCTTGTTATTGCTACGGGGATTCGTGCATGCTGTTTGTGAAGTCCCAGAGACCAAGTAGGGACACTTTGGTCCCCACTGTAGTAACAAGCTTGATCCAAGATAGTGAGAAGGGCAGCAAGCTCCTTGCCTTCAGCCCACTCCTTTGCCTTGCTAAAAATCCAAAAGAGAAGCCAAATGGGGCTTCTCCCCTGAACCTGAACCAATGTGGGCCCACACAGGGGCCCACACAGGTTGTAGAAGACCCCTAGAACCCCTGGAAACCATCCCCAATGGCCAAACCCCGAAAAAAGCCTATTTTAAGGTGATCTGGCAACTCAGGCCGGATCACCTAGGGCCCATGTGTATCCGGCCACCAAGGCCGGATACACCCAGAAATGTGTGTTTTTTTGTGTGTTTTGATGTCTTACCGAATTTTGGAGCGATTTGAATCAAAACCACTGAACCAACCGGTCTAACTTGGCTCACTAGTGGGCCTTCCAACGGGGCCCACCAAGCCCAATGAACCTCATGACATGCAATTAAGTAAGCTAAACAAATTAACTAATCCGACCGGGCGGGCCAAACCCAATGCGGCCCACCCGACCTTGTCTTTGAGGATTGATGTTTAAATTGCGTGGTTTTGCCGAGACCTAGGGCTAGGGCCTATCGGGCCCGCCAAAGCCCATTAACCTAACCAAGGAAGGGTGCCAACCCTAAGCCTCGAGGAATTGGACTTCTAAGCCCAGATTTGGACTACGGGCCCCAAGCCCAATGTCCAACTCGCTTTGGCAAATTTAAACAAGATAAATCTAAAAATATTTTGGCAACTATCTTGGGGGCCCACCCGAGGGCCCGCAAACCAATGTAGTCCCGCCTTTTTGCATGGAAATCACTTAATACCTCAAATTGAACCCCAAGTTAAGAATTAATTCACTAAACCGAAACCCATAGGGCCTCTTAGGCTTAAGACAAAGGCCCGCAGGGGCACACGGGCTTACCCAAGCCTAACAAGGACACCGTGGGCCTTCCAACGGGGCCCGCCCAATCAGACTCAAATAATTTAAATAAAACCAAGATAAAAATCAACTAAAGGGACCCACACCACTCAGGTGGTCCCGCCAAGACTTAAACAAATTACATGCTGGATTAGGAATCGGGAGAGAACCAAATAGGAAGAGCTGACTCAAATCAGGGAACCCACGGGACCCGTCATTCGACGGGGTGGACTGGGGTGTCTACGGACTTCCCCAGACCGCAACCGAGAACCTAACCTAGAATCTCAAGCCGCAGACCAAAAGCCCTAAATAGACAAGATTAAGCACCCAGGTGTCCGCCTGCACCCCATCAGGCGGTGGCGACTCTGAACTTTCCCGTGCGGCGTTTCCCACGCGCGCACAGCCTGGCGACTCTGCTGGGGATAAGTCAGCCCAGTAGGACCCTGGTTAGATGAGTCAACATAAAGAGAGATTTAGTTGACGTTTAGGGTTTCTTACTACCTCGTTTAGTAAGATACAGAATACGCGTAATTACGTGTTCTGGGGAGTCCTGTCAAAGGGACGCGATAATTGCCTAAGGCAAGTGGGATTTAAGCGGTCCCTCGTGACCCCCCACTTACCTGGGGACTCTCCCAGAACCTCGTATTGCGTGCTAATTCTACACCTTGCTATACGAGACAGTAACAATCCCTTTACCAACAAAATCTAGACCAAACTCACCTGTGTAGACACAGCACGCAGTCCAACTGCACACACGGGCACACCACCACACCATGGATGGATTTTTTTTCCCGTTCTTTTGTGATAAACTGCGTGGGGTGACACGCACGAGGGGGACTGCGTGAATGATCCGACCCTGAATGAATGAGAGCGGATATTGCATCTTCTTTTCCAAAACCTAGATCTCTCTAGCAGCCTACCCTTCTGATTCCTATGAACTGAACTTTGGGATGGTATTAGCACCTACGCTCCCGTGGCTTGCCGGGGAAAGCAGGGTAAACCCATCCCCCCAGTTTTCTGGAGTCCATTAGCACCACTGGTTTCTTGCCGTGGCACGCGAGGATCCAGTACTGGTCCAGACCCTTGTAGGCTTATGTCTCGGGCTGGGTATCCTTCCCCACCTAACGTATCTGAATAAACTATGCGTTGAGCATGCGAGGGTGAGAATGTTGTGAATGATGAATATAAGAGGAGTAAAACCGGAATAAAATCCAGAGTCCATTAGGGGCAGCAACCCCCGCTTTTTGCATCAAATTGAGTAAACCCTAGATCACGGGCGACCTCAGCCCTAATTTAGGAAGGTCACCTAATTTTGATCAGGGGAACCACCCCAGATCCATGCATCGAGTCCTGTAAGCTATGGGTCTTGACCCATTAGAGTTCGCTGGGAGCACTTTAAGTCCAGATTAGTCTTTTAGAGCAGACGAAAGCCGGCCAGATCAGACAAACAGATGAAAGCATGCCAGATCAGAACATAGGCACTAAACCCTAGATCTAGGAATTTTTAGCCTACCCGCTTGGAGAGCAACTTGTATCCTTCCTTTTGGCTCCCAACAGCTTTAAGGATGAATTCTCTGCAATTTTTGTAAATATCTTGTAAAAATTCGCCCTCGATGGCAAGTTGTAAATTTTGCTGTGAACCGACACCACAAAGCAGAGGAAAGAACAGATGAAAGACAAAAGGCCAGTCGGGACTTGGACGTGCTTCCTTACACAAGTATGTCTAGGAGTCGTGCCTTAATAGGCACCAACCATTTTTTAGGACTGTGCACACACTTTTGGGTGTTTTTTATAGATTTGCTAGATGGTAATAGAATTTGAGTTCACTTTGCTTATGTACATGCTTGTTTACATATTAAGTGCACGCACTTCGAGATCATTTGCACAAATGTTTTTGGCCAAACCGCTTTCAAAAGTGCACAAAAGAATTTCCTAAACCAAGGTCGCCTCTGGGCGTACATCAAATCGCCTTTGGGCGTACATCAAATCGCCTGCGAGCGTACATCAAGCCGCCTCCCAAGGCACACATCGAAGTTGCTTTTTCAAAGCACACAATAAAGTGGCCACTAGGCCTACATTGAATCGTCTTCCATGACATAAACACCGTCTCTGGTGACGCACAATAAACCGTCATCTGTGGCATATTGGGCTAGCCATATAGACAAAAATTAAATCACTTTTGGCGTACATTCTCCATGCCAGTTATGGCATGATGTGGGTTGTCCAAAATGCATTTTCTGATCTTTATAATTCATTTGCCGTTGCATGATTTTAAAGGATTTTACAATCGCTGTTGATCAAGGCATGAAGTTTGAGGTTTAGTCCTCGCAACTTTTTTTCAAGGATTTCCACGCATAAAGCACATGTTGCACGATTTTTGAAAACTGCCAGATACGGCAGGGTCTCCAGAGCTTCGGATCTCTGAAAGACCATATTACAAGGTTTAAACTTCACATCCTAGGGGTTCTCCGATCAACCGGTGCACTGTCACACTTTCTTCACAATATTGTTTTGTCAAGTCGTGGTTTTTATGCATGAGCCGCATTGCATTTGTTCTCGCCAAGCACGGCACAAAAGCACCACTCAGTGTAATGATCTCGTCACACATGACACTTCATTCATAATTAAGGAAGGAACTGATCAAAATTTCTCTTAATCAGGTACAGTTTAGATAATTCACATTTAGAGCACCATTCGTAACTTGGCCTTCACAGTGAGAGAGGACTGCAATGAATCCCGCCAAGGCCCCAATTCCATCGTCATCACAGCAAAGGGCCGAAGAACAACCGGCCATAACAGATCCAAGCCCACAGGCGGCCATGATACATGCCACAGGGATTCGAATGCCAGAAATCCCACAAGGGCAACCACCTCAGCCAGCACCCAGGGTAGGGCATCCGCCGCCACAAGACACTCCAGTTACTATCCCTCCTCCACAGCACGAGCCGTTTGTGCCTATCCAACTGAGACAGGAAGAGCTAGACTGGAATAGGGCACGGGAAGCCCGGCTGGAGGAAAGATTGGCAGCAATCAAAGAGGATCACATGCTGCAGCTGGCGGCAATAAAGGAAGATAGCAGGGCACAGATGGCCACCATACGTGAGGACCTTTTGAAGCAGCTTCAACCAAGCACTGTTCGGAACGAGGCTACGCTAGAAAGTCTTTGCTTCTTCTCGGATATCCAGTTCCCAGCCAAGTTCAGATGCCCTGAACTGCACCAGTTTGACGGCACAGGCTGCCCTTTGAACCACTTGCAATCCTATGTTGGCGACATGTGCCAATATGCAAAGGACGAGAGGATTATGGTTCAATTCTTCCAAAGATCTCTAACTGGGGCAGCATACGCTTGGTTCTTAAGTCTGGATAAGCAGAAGGTTAAGGCATGGAATGACCTCGCCGCTGTGTTCATTCATCGATACCACTTAAATAGCCAAGTGGTTCGGACCAGGACTGAACTGCAGAGACTGTCAAAAACAAACTGCGAATCTGTGAGAGACTATGCTAAGAGGTGGATGGAACTAGCAAATGTGGTGCAACCCCCCCTTCTAGAGCAAGAGTGGACTCCCTTGTTCATATCCTCGCTGGGGCAACCATACTTCACAATGCTATTGGGACAGTGCACTACAAGCTTCACTGACCTAATCATGGCAGCAGAAAGAATTGAAGATGCGATTAAAATGGAGAAGCTCGGAGGCCCCATGACGCGTTTGTTGCAGGGAACAATCTCAGGTGGCATGAGGCAAGGGAACGAGGACGACGTAAGCACAGTCAACTGTGTACCACCTTCTGTGCCGTTCCACATCCCTTCCTCAAGAGGCATGAGCCTCCACTCCGCTAACGATGCCGTGTCTCGCCTCAGGGGGCGTCTCACCAAAGAGGAAAGAAAGAATCGGGAGTTCACTCCGCTTCTGTACACGCTGGCTGAGTTGTTACCAACGCTCCTGAGAGAAGGACACCTGTAACTGGCCACGCCGAATCCTAAGGCACCAAAAATGAAGGGCTATGATCCAAGCAAGAGCTGTGAGTACCACATGGGGGCACAAGGCCATAATACTGATGGATGTTGGGGCCTTCGTCATGCAGTCCAAGATCTTCTGGAAGCTGGGGAACTCAAAATCGATCCTCCGTCGGATTAAAAAAAATGAAAAATGAAAAAATGATGAAAAAAAGAAAAAAAGAATAAAAGCATCATTTCCATGCATCTTATCATGTATTCTGCTTCCTAATGTTTGTTTCTCCTGCCAGGAACTACATTAACAATCAGCATGGACAGCACCTCAGGGACAAATCACGATGTAACCCAGCAAATAACCACCATAGTGGCCTCCCTACAGAGCCTACTATGGACAATAACAATCAAGGAAGAAACGATGAACAAATGCTTGGAAGCGTTAGGCGAAGAAAATTTTGAGCTGGGATCCCGAGTAAGGATCCTTGAAGAAGAGATCAAAAGCATGAAGGGAAAGATACCTTTGAGCAAACAAGAAGTGAGCCGTCCACTAACCATGGCAGATGGACGAATGCAAAGGGAGAAAGGGAAAGCCGTTGCAGCAGATGTTCCCCAACTCACGAAGAAACTGAATGCCTATCATGGCAAAGGGCAGCATGACAGACTGATGGATCATTCGAAGGGTCCCCCAAGGAGAACAAAAGAAGAAATGGAGGCTAGAATGAGGAGGGTTTTTACCCCACTACCATATACATCGGCGGAGTTACTACCGACGCTGTTGAAGGAGGGGTATGTGCAGATTAAGCCCCCGAACCCTCGGTTGGTTAATGCCAGAAGCTACAACGCCGCAGAACGATGCGAGTACCATTCTTGTGCTCCAGGGCACCACACAAGCCGGTGTTGGGATCTGCGGCACGACATTCAAGATCTGATTGATCACGGATTCTTGAAGGAACTTCTTGAGGAGCCAAGGTCCATCGAAGGACGAGACATCTCGGATGTGTTAGCGCAGATTCAGACATCCGAACCAGCCATCTTCCAGCGAGAAGGAGAAGATGATGACAAGGAAAGCACTTAAAGGCTGCCTCCCATGACATACAACTGAATTCCAAGAACGCCGATGTGTGTCGGCCATGCCTTGCATAGCTTGCTGCTCTGTTTTTGTTTATCTTTTCTTTTCTTTTGAAATCAGAACTTGATAATATGTTTCTTTTGCAAACTAATGAAATCTTTTGGGAAATCACTAGAGTGTTGGACCACACCAAGGCATGATGGTGATCTCGGGCCAAACCTAAGCAATCAAATTTGACAAATGGGATGTGCCAAATGGCACAAACTGTGCGGGTCTCGATATAGCCATGGGATCCCCCGCCAGCACCACATTTGAACCCTTCCATGCCAAACACAAGGGGCAGGTTGTGATATGAGAGGAGAAAAGAAAGGGCAAGGTGCCCCATACCAGTCTAAAGGTCACTAACATGATCCAGGATTAGTGATCTCGATGAAATGATGAGAGGCCTTTTTTCGGCTAAGATACTTCAAATAAATTCCGCTAGTTAAACGTGTTGAGCTTGATCGTCTCATTTCTGACCCACGTTATGTCTAGCCACCCCAAACTAGGGTAAAGTCAAAAAACAAAAGAAAAAAAAAATGAACAAAGAAGAAAATGGTTCTTGAACCAGTTAGTCGTGCAAAAATAATTAAGTGTTACATTCTCTATAAAAGGATGGAAGGCCATCCTTGATCTTCTCCAAAAATCATCTGACACAAGATGAAACCCTTGCAAAACCCTTTGAGCCTAAAAATTCCTTCATTAACCCTACCATGTCTTGTCTTCAAAACGGGGGCATAAAGCTTCGTGCAATTGGAGACACAAAAAGGATGAAGGTGAAGATAGGACAAAGCGAAAAGCACCCTAAGAACAAATGGGACAGAAAGGAGGAATGGGGAGAACCCCAGAAAGCAAGAATTCGAAGAAAGGACTGGGGCAATCCATCGAAAGAAAAGAAAAGAAAAAAAAAACAAAAGCCGGGGCAAACCCCGAGAGCAAGAATCAAGAATTGGGGCAAAAGACCCAAGAAAGAAGGGAAAGAAAGAAAAGAACAAAGATGGAAAAAGGAGAAGAAGCTAATCAAAGTTGAGTATAAAGTTGCAGGAACAAAGGTGAAGCAAGCCCTAACAAAAAAGTTGGACAGGACATGGCTCTTACCCCATTCATCAATTTTGAGCCTTCATATCATTTCTTCTAGACCCTTGAACCCAGCCTACATTTCGTCCTACTGTGAAGCCCTTTCTGATTACAGAGAATGTAACATTGAACCTTAGACAAACTGCAATGACAGAACCAAAAAAAAAGGAGATAGAAAAGAACTTTGGCTAGACATAATGGTTACCTATAGAGTGAAGCTATATAGGGTTTGAGCATGTTTATCCTTCATTTCTAAACACTGGAACCAAAGCCTACATTTCGTCCTACTAATAAGTCCTCTCTGATCATTGGATCATGATCCGTGTAAATTGACAGGGCCCTCAGACTGGGGCAAGGCGCCTAACCCGAATGAGGGAGCCAATGAGAAAAACATTCCACAACCCCTAACCAAAAATGGGAAAAAGAAAAAAGAGAGAGAAAATAAAAAAAGCTGGGGTGTGGCAGTGCCAAAGAAACCCCCTGAACCGAAACAATTTACTGCACTTCAACTCGGGGCAGGCCATTGAAGGCAAAAATGTTGAGACCCTTACAGGGAGAGTCGGGAGGCACGATTCCCTAAGTCTGAATGAGAGCGTCAGGTAACTGACCCAAAGATTATTGGCTCTGCCAATGGGCCCACCTGAGAGGGAAAAATCCAAACACTTTAGGAGTTCCCAAGAGATTTTAATCAAAGAAAAATTGCTTGAGTTTGCATATAATTTTGATAAATAAATTCCAATTGATTGAATTCCACATGAATTTTTCCAGGTACCAACCAAGACCTGAAATAGACAGACAAAGGCATCACAGCGTATCTCACACGTTGGATGGAGAAAAGAATCGCCAACATGTATTCTCACGCGGGGCGCAGAAAGAGTCATCACAGTGTATTCACACATCGGTTGACCAAGTTTGTGAAGCCAAAGCCACCGACGAAATAAGTCACAGATTGGTGGAGGCAACTTTGAATGCAATCAAGAAAGAAAAAGAAATAACCAAGTCAGAATAAGTGATGGACAAAAACAAAATGGAGCAAGAAGCCTCAAAAATTTGAAGACTGAAGGAGCAAGGTGCCTCCCGACCCTAAGGGAGCAAGAAGCCTCCAAAATTTGAAGACAGAATGGAGCAAGAAGCCTCCATAATTTGAAGACAGAACGGAGCAAAGAGCCTCCAAGAATTGAAGACAAAAGGAACAAGGTGTCTCCCAACCTCAATGGAGCAAGAAGCCTCCAAAATTTGAAGACAGAATGGGCAAGAAGCCTCCATAATATGAAGACAGAACGGAACAAAGAGCCTCCAAGAATTAAAAGCAGCAGGAGCAAGGCGTCTCCCAACCACCGAGAGCAAGGTGCCTCTCAAGACTGAAAGGGCAAGGCGTCCCTGGAGCAAGGCGACTCCAAAACTAATGGAGCAATGTGCCTCCCAACCACCGAGAGCAAGGCGTCTCTCAAGACTGAAAGGGCAAGGCATCCCTGGAGCAAGGCGACTCCAAAACTAATGGAGCAATGTGCCTCCCAACCACCGAGAGCAAGGCGTCTCTCAAGACTGAAAGGGCAAGGTGTCCCTGGAGCAAGGCGACTCCAAAACTAATGGAGCAAGGTGTCTCCCAACCACAGAGAGCAAGGCGTCTCTCAAAACTGAAAGGGCAAGGTGTCCCTGGAGCAAGGCGACTCCAAAACTAATGGAGCAAGGTGTCTCCCAACCACAGAGAGCAAGGCGTCTCTCAAAACTGAAAGGGCAAGGCGTCCCTGGAGCAAGGCGACTCCGAAACTAATAGAGCAAGGTGTCTCCCAACTATAGAGAGTAAGGCGTCTCTCAAAACTGAAAGGGCAAAGCGTTCCTGGAGCAAGGCGACTCCGAAACTAATGGAGCAAGGCGTCTCCCACCACTGAATGACACGGAAATGTGTCCCCAAGGAGCAAAGTGTCTCCCACCATTTGAATGACACGGAAATGTGTCCCTAAGGAGCAAGGCGACTCCCACATCTGAAATCCCTAAGGAGCAAGGCGTCTCCCACCATTTTAGTGACACGGAAATGTGTCCCTAAGGAGCAAAGCGTCTCCCACCATTTGAATGACACGGAAATGTGTCCCTAAGGAGCAAGGCGACTCCCACATCTGAAATCCCTAAGGAGCAAGGCGTCTCCCACCATTTGAATGACACAGAAATGTGTCCCCAAGGAGCAAAGTGTCTCCCACCATTTGAATGACACGGAAATGTGTCCCCAAGGAGCAAAGCGTCTCCGACCATTTGAATGACACAGAAATATGTCCCTAAGGAGCACGGCGACTCCCATATTTGAAGTACCTAAGGAGCCAGGCGTCTCCCAAGACTGAAGGAGCAAGGCGACTCCCACATTGGAAGTACCTAAGGAGCGAGGCGTCTCCCCAAAGCTAAAGGAGCATAGCATCTCCCATCTCTGAAGTCCCTAAAGGAGCAGAGCATCTCCCGATGCTGAAAGACAAGGCGTCCCCAGAGCAAAGTGTCTCCACACAGTTGAACAAGTTGTTCCCATTCCTGGAAATGACAGGAAGTCAAGACATGAAGAAGAAAGCAGAAATGAAGATCTAATCGGGCAAGATGACCCAGGATGTAATTTTTTATTTCACACTTTTGTAAATAGAGTAGAGCAGGTGTGTGAGCACCCTTGAGGCATTGGACAGCGCCGGAAGCAACTCCTCACCAACAGCAGCTCCTCCTCCACTCTTCCCTCCTCCTTTCTCCATTCGGTCCACATCCCAACCCAACCCTTGGCCATCAAATCCTTTAAAAAAAAAAAACAAACAAACAAACAAAAAATTTTTGCAAGCAAGCTTCAAGTAAAAGACACAAAATGGATCAAAAGTCTGAAGTCACCTAAAAGCTTTAATGGAACTAACCAGAAGGAAAGAATATTGTCAAGTGTCTGACATCAGCGCCGAAACAGGTTGGCGAGCTCAAGTCCAATCTAATCTCTTTCAAACTTAAATTAAATGCTGAAGAGTTACCCTACAAAAACCCGAAAAGCAAAGGGTGAGGAAACTCGGACGCTAGGAAGTGACGCCACATCATTGGCCGCTTCCCTCTCAAAATGAAAACTTCAAAGGACTAAAGCTCGTCGACCATGTCAATAGAAATGCCAGGCGCAAAAACGAGATTCTTTTTCTCTTTGCCGTTCATCTGCAAGGTGACTCCGGCAAAGAGGGGCAGCTGTAAGCACCTCATTTTTGCGCTCCCAAAAAGCCAAAAAATACAAAATCCTGCTAAAAAGTCAAACCCAAGGGGTCGAAAAGTTGACCTTTCAATCAGATGAGATCTGGCTACCTTGCTGTCTCTCAATGGATAGAGAATCTCGACACAGTTCCAATGCAACTGAGTTTGCTGGAATCGGAGTCCGGGTGAGGGTTCTGCGGGCGGTCAAACTTAAGGATGAGCCGAAAGTTGACTTTTCCTCGAACTCCATGCCAAGTGCTTAGCCCTATGTCATTAAATAGAGGGCTCCGATACGAGTTCAACGCAATTGAGTTTGCTCAAATCGGAGTTCAGATGAGTAAGATATGAGCTGTCGAAGTTTCCGCGCTGCGAAACCAGAAACTGCACACGTGACGCAAGAACTGCACACGTGGCAGCCAACGCAGCAAAATATCTCGAGGACTAAACCTTGAATATCCAAAAATCTCAAGGACTAAACAAAAATTCGTACGGGGCAATCCGTAGATGTCCAAAAGTGTCAAATCGGTCAAATCGGTCGAATCGGTCAAGTCGAAGGGCAAATCCGTAATTTTTTGATTTGTATCCGGTCAAATATACCGGATACACATACCCTTATGTATACCCGGACTCCAAGGCCGGATACGAAGATTTGCTCGGCGAGATTCGCGCCGATTCCCCGACAAATTCGCGGCGGAATTAATTTTTGCCAATTATTATGTTTTGTATCCGGACTCCAAGACCGGATACAAAGGCAACTTAATGTATCCAGCCTTGGAGGCAGGATACACAGGGTTTATAGTGTATCCGGACTCCAAGTCCGGATACATTAAGTTTTTTATAAAAGGGGGCAGCAGCCCCCTTTCCAATGGTTGCTGGCTTTTACCCTTTTTCTCCCCTTTCCTTCACCATCCGAACCACCTTCTCTTGAGCTCCTTTGGCTCCACCACCTTCCCACACCATCTCAAGCCCTCCCACCCTTCTCCTTCCTTCTTCCGCCGCACTCACACCCCAACGAGAAGGAGTGTAAGTGCTGTTCGCACAAGGAGAAGAAGCTTTTGGCTGCTGTCCAGCTTCAAGGAGGAGCTTCCACACTACATAGCAACCCAAGAACCACAAGGTGAGTCTTTTTGGCACATTTGCTTATACATATATAAAAATGAGAGCATTCTCGACACTTTCTTTTGTGTATCTCCTTCACTAGCTCGAATATGGGGTTAGTGTCTGCATTGCATGCATTTTATGCTCTTTTGCATGGCATGGGGACCTTCGGAGGCAAGCGGTCCACGTATAGGTCCGTAGGAGCATGAGAGTCCCTTTTCTTACGTAAGTTTAGTGCTCATAAGTTTCTGTTTTGATTTCCTTTTAAGCATCTCTAGGAGGGGTTTGTCTCTTCTCTGCTTTTAGTCAAATGTGTCCCCATAAATCCCCCTTCTCTTTCCCTTCTGTAGAGACTTTGTGATGAGCAATAAGCCTAGGCTTAAATCTTGCTGGATAATCTTCCTTTGCTTTTCTTTCTTGTTAGATTCTACATCTGTAGTGCCATGCATCCTAGAATCCCATGAGCATGCCTTTCTCGCTGTACTTACACGCTTGATTAGCTTCTCACGCATGCAAGCTGCTATTCTTTTCTGTTTGTTTCTTTTTACTAATCGTTTGCTGCTGCTGAGGGTGTTTGGTATGTCTCCCTTCTTAGTTGGTTAGTTGGTCGAAGTGGTAAGCATGTTCCCTTACCCCCTTGCGGTTTGCTGTCTTGGGATAGTAATGCACGCTCTTTCCCCCTTTGGGGGTTGTTGATTGTCCATGTATTAATGCATGATTCCCTCCTCCCAATGATACATTGATATGTCCTTTGCCATAGTGCTGCCACGGACAGCAACGAAGCCTCCATCATTGGTTGCTGTCCCAAGCCTCCTACAGCATGCCTTACTTAGGTTGTTTTATGTAAATTATTTGCTATCGTGATTATTGGGTATGCTGTAGAGTTATCCCACCATCCTAGTAGCATGTTAGGACATTCCTAACCCGGCCATGCACCCTAATTTGTATGAATGGGGAGCCAAGCGCCTGCTTCCCCGTGTGATGCACATGAGAGTAGGTTCATGCATTTCATTGTGCGGGGTATGCTTTCAGTCTTCTTGTCTTGTTATTGCTACGGGGATTCGTGCATGCTGTTTGTGAAGTCCCAGAGACCAAGTAGGGACACTTTGGTCCCCACTGTAGTAACAAGCTTGATCCAAGATAGTGAGAAGGGCAGCAAGCTCCTTGCCTTCAGCCCACTCCTTTGCCTTGCTAAAAATCCAAAAGAGAAGCCAAATGGGGCTTCTCCCCTGAACCTGAACCAATGTGGGCCCACACAGGGGCCCACACAGGTTGTAGAAGACCCCTAGAACCCCTGGAAACCATCCCCAATGGCCAAACCCCGAAAAAAGCCTATTTTAAGGTGATCCGGCAACTCAGGCCGGATCACCTAGGGCCCATGTGTATCCGGCCACCAAGGCCGGATACACCCAGAAATGTGTGTTTTTTTGTGTGTTTTGATGTCTTGCCGAATTTTGGAGCGATTTGAATCAAAACCACTGAACCAACCGGTCTAACTTGGCTCACTAGTGGGCCTTCCAACGGGGCCCACCAAGCCCAATGAACCTCATGACATGCAATTAAGTAAGCTAAACAAATTAACTAATCCGACCGGGCGGGCCAAACCCAATGCGGCCCACCCGACCTTGTCTTTGAGGATTGATGTTTAAATTGCGTGGTTTTGCCGAGACCTAGGGCTAGGGCCTATCGGGCCCGCCAAAGCCCATTAACCTAACCAAGGAAGGGTGCCAACCCTAAGCCTCGAGGAATTGGACTTCTGTAAAACCCCGTTTCGAGTAGGAAATAAAAATAAAATAATAATGTTATAATAAAATAAATTAACAGTCACAAGAAGAATAAACAAGAAATAACAGCGGATGGAAAATATATATATATATATATATATATATTGGTGCTGGTTAAATCAAACTTTATTAATTCTGGGAAGACTTGCGGTCATCAGGGGGTAAAAATTGTAAATCCGGAAAACCCTGCACTATTGAGGGGTAAAGAGGAGATTTCTAGAAATAAGGGTGAATTAGGTTAAATCCGGTGAGTGTCTATATAAATAGCTATCTCATACAAACTTTTCGGGATTTGGGGAAAAGGTCGCGGCCCTGGAGAGAGTTAGGGTTTCCGTCTCTCTCTCGAAGTCCAAAAATCTCCAGGATGGCCGGAAGCTTGAAGAAAGTCTTAGTAAGGTGAGTAGCACTGTTTTATCACTGGGTTTGCCTTTGGGTTTTATCGAGCTTATTCGTATGCATGTTTTGAATGGTTAGTGATAGTATAAGGTTTTCTGGTTTCTGGGTTTTCGGAAAGTTGCATGAACAGGGTATCCGGAGTTAAGTTTTAATTAAAAATGAAAGTGTTTAGATTAATTTCAAATATGGTTGGGAAGTGTTCTGGGGGTATTAGGAGTGTATTGGAGCAATTACAGACCTAAACCAACCGGCCAGACTTGTAGATCTTGGAATAACAGAGAATGAAAAATCACAGGGGGTATCCGCCTACCTCGCGCCCACCGGCGTTCACCTCGGAGGTAGGCGCCCTGTTAAAAATGACTTACCGCTCATCTCGCGCCCACCTCGCGCTCATCTCGCGCGAAGTGGAAAACAAGGCGCTCATCTCGCGCGAATCCCGCGCCCATCTCACGCCCACCTCACGCCCATCTCGCGCTCACCTAGCGTCGGGTGAGCGGCAGGTCGTTTTTCACCATTTTCTTTACCGCCGACCGGCGCCCACCTCGCGCCCACCTCGATAGGTGAGCGGTAGACCTATTTTGCTTAATTAAATGGAATTTCTGACTTGACCAAGAGTAATTGCACTTCTTAGGGGTTAAACCACTTCACTATTCACTTGTTTAGGAACCTGAGAAACCATTTTGCCTATGAAATTAATAGAGGAAAATGTTGTGAACATCTTATGAGTTTCAAGTTGGGTTTTAGGTTACTTATGAGTATTGTGCCGGACACCGAACTAGGAAGAGTTATCAGTTATTTTTCCTTATTCTATACACTGCTTTGATTTAGAAGTTCTTGAAATTCTGGTTTCACTTGTTGGAAACTTTATACGTATTGAAAGGTTTTCTTTGGTATGAATGGATTGAGTTTTACTTTCATATGACTTGTGTTATGGAAATGAGAAAATACGAAATGTACTTGAGGTACTGCTTGGTCCAGAGGGACAGGTGATGAATTGTGATGAGTTCTTACGTGATGTGGAATGAATGGTTTTGTTTTGATATTGAAATCGAGATTATACGATGTTTACTGTTTTGGTCTAGCTTGTCCTGGATCCAGATGTTTAAGCTTAGTATTGTGATGCTTTTATTTTATTGGTGTAATGGCATGGCCATGGAGTGTTGCCACGACTGGTGTAGAGCAGCCAGAAACCCTGAGTAGGCCTGGTTGTCAATGCCGAAACCCTGAGTAGGCCGGCATTGGATGACGAAACCCTGAGTAGGCCGTCATTTCAGAGTATCCGAAACCCTGAGTAGGCCGGAACTGTGTACATGGAGGTGTGGATGTCGCTCTGGCATGTTGATTACCCAATTAAATATTTGTATGACATTGACCACGGGGTTTTGTCGTTTACCTATCAGTTAGAATACCTTGGGATACTTAGTGGAAATTGTCATATTGAGGCATGGACTATATTATTAATGTTCTCAGAAGCTGATCTGGGTTTGTTGACCAAGGGATTTCCGATGTTAATTGCTATTAGTTAAAATGGTTCCCTATACTCTTGGGTCAACAAATTCCTGTCAGCAGAGTACGCAGGCTTTACCGGTTGTTCCTTGTTTTCTCGTCTGATTATTCGATCATAGAATTTTTAAATTGAAGATGTGTATTTTTGCATGCATGTGCTACTTGCTGAGATATTCGTATCTCACTCTTTTATTTCTGTTGTTTTTCAGATACATATGGAGAGCCGATAATTGCGGGTAGTGAAAATTTGGTCATGTGAGTTCTCATATTGGGTCTTGTTTAGCACACTCTATTGAAATAAAAATATTTAGCTTCATGTTTTCTTTACTCTGGTAGCTTGATCCTGTTATTTTAATAACCTCTGGATACGAGTTATGGGTTTTCCTGTGACTCGGATCCGGGGCGCTACAACTTCTAAGCCCAGATTTGGACTACGGGCCCCAAGCCCAATGTCCAACTCGCTTTGGCAAATTTAAACAAGATAAATCTAAAAATATTTTGGCAACTATCTTGGGGGCCCACCCGAGGGCCCGCAAACCAATGCAGTCCCGCCTTTTGCATGGAAATCACTTAATACCTCAAATTGAACCCCAAGTTAAGAATTAATTCACTAAACCGAAACCCATAGGGCCTCTTAGGCTTAAGACAAAGGCCCGCAGGGGAACACGGGCTTACCCAAGCCTAACAAGGACACCGTGGGCCTTCCAACGGGGCCCGCCCAATCAGACTCAAATAATTTAAATAAAACCAAGATAAAAATCACCTATAGGGACCCACACCACTCAGGTGGTCCCGCCAAGACTTAACCAAATTACATGCTGGATTAGGAATCGGGAGAGAACCAAATAGGAAGAGCTGACTCAAATCAGGGAACCCACGGGACCCGTCATTCGACGGGGTGGACTGGGGTGTCTACGGACTTCCCCAGACCGCAACCGAGAACCTAACCTAGAATCTCAAGCCGCAGACCAAAAGCCCTAAATAGACAAGATTAGGCACCCAGGTGTCCGCCTGCACCCCATCAGGCGGTGGCGACTCTGAACTTTCCCGTGCGGCGTTTCCCACGCGCGCACAAGGGTCTCCAAAACATTCCTTGTTGAGAAAATAAGAAACAAAAAGCAGGAAAGACCCCGGGCTTGGTTTGACACCTTCACCCTTGTGGTTTTGTCACAAATCTTTTTCCCAACTGGAGGAGACACTATTAATTTGGCCCTCATGGAAATTTTGGATCAACTCCGGGCAGGGTACCGAATCATGCCACTGATCCTAGCTCAATTGTTCCATTCCTTCACTTTGTCCAAAAATGGAACCCGGAGGTTTCAAGGGTGCGCTCCCCTCCTACACATTTGGCTGCAAGACTACCTGATGGTGTCATCACCTGTCAGTGCACATTATAGGGTAGCCTACAATAACATCATATGGCTAGCCCGAAGAGAGATCAAACCGGACCTACCCGTTTATAAGGATTGGTTTAACCACTTTCTCCATCTAAATGGAGAAACAGACATTTGATGGAGGGGCACATACAACATCCCCTACACCCCCATTATAGCTTTCAAGAAAAGAAAGGGCCTTGCCTTGATAGGCCTTACCCATGCTGTGCCATACTATCCGATTCGGGTTCTAAGACAGTTTGGAAAACCATAGGGAATCCCGGTCAAGGACGACATGGGCAATTTGATTGGTCTACTCACCAAGGGACTAAGGACTCAACTGCAGATGGAGTGGAAGACGGTGTATGTATATCGGGAAGACGTCTTCATCGAATCACACTTTCGAGACTACGAGCAGTGGATAGCTTGGGAGTTCAGCCACGGCGGCCCCCCACCTCTTCAGCCTGTCGCTTCAAGCGACATTCCAATTCCGCCCCCTAACACATATAGGGACAGGGCGGCCGAACTATAGGAGACCCACTCCCGTATCCATTCAGCTTATGTGGATTCGGAATGGGAGAGTAGGCAGGCCAATATGGCCTTGCAACATGAGATGGAATTGGTGCGCAAGCGTGCCGAGGAGGACCAACGTCTACGGAACAAGCTTCTGCGAGCCTTGAGGAGGCAAGATGTGTCCTCCACTATGAGCTGACGAAATTCCCCGAGCAGCAAAATCGGCAAACTGCGCACGTGGCAAAAAGCTGCATACGTGGCAAGTTGCGCAGGAAAATATCTCGGGGATCAAATCTGTAAATATCCAAATGTACGAAATATCCCAGGGACTAAATCTGTAAAAATCCCGGAATATCGGATTAAACAAAAAATAACCAGGGACTAAATCTAAAAAAGTCGGATTTTTCCGACCGGCGAGCGGCGGAATTAAATGATGTTTCATCATTTTGCTGCTCGCGCGAACGTGGCAGGCGGGTATGCGCTTAGCGCAAGCTGAGCGGATCCCCTTTTTCCTCGTCTATATAAACCGCGCGAGATTTCATGCAAAGGGTTCGAGGATTTTTGATTAAAAAAGTTTAAGGTTGGAAGATTTTCGGATTGGGGATTTTTCAGTGAAGGCTTTTCTTCTGGTTGGCTTTTGGTTTTCGGGAACCTCCTCTCCCGTGGCCTGACTTCCCTCCCTAGATCCCCAAGCACCCGACCTTGCCTTCCTACCTCCTCTTTTCTCCTTCTTCATCCTTCTACCAAAGACCGGAGGAGCTACTTGCGGTGGCTGTTGGAGAGGAAGCTTGCAGCGGCATTTTCGCTTCGAGGAGGTCACACACTTCCACGAAAGAGCCCAGAACTTTCAGGTATTGTTCCCCACTAGCTCCTATGCCACATATATGAAAACTGGTTCTCTTGCATGATATTTGTGTAAGTATATTATCCACAACTTTTCAAGTTGCTTCCACATAGGATCTCCTAGGCTACGGTTTTGGGGAATATCAAGTTTGTAGTAAAAGGGAGTGTGTTCCCGGTTAAGCAAGACTTTTGTATCCCGGTAAACCCCCCTTCTCCTTCCCTTCTCCGAGTGCCTGCATGCATGCACAGAGTTTAGGTACATGCATAGGCGCGAAAATTAGGTTTCCATCGTACGTAGGCAATCTCTGTTTATTAGTGTTTTTTTTGGTTGTTTTATTGCTTGCTGGACTTGCCTACATGCTCCCCTAACCCTTGCCATATGCTGTTTGCTCCTTGTTGTGTCCCTGTAAGCATGCTCCCATCACCCCATTACCTGTCTGTAGCTGCTTGATAGATGATGCCTGTAGTTACTGGATAACAGTCGGGTTTGTTTTCTTCGTAAAAGGATCTTGGGTCATGGTTCAAAGCATGTTTAAGTGTCTCTTGGGAGTCTGGGGAACACCTGGGGGGGCTTACAGAGCTTAAAAACCAGTTAAAAATGGAGTTTGAAAAAAAAACAGGGAATCGGGGTATGCGGTAAGCTCGCGCCCACTTCCTTTTTGGGTGCGCTGAGCTCGCGCCCACTTCTGTTTTTTGGATGCGCTCAGCTCGCGCTCACTTATTTTTGGGTGCGCTCAGCTCGCGCTCACTTATTTTTGGGTGCGCTCAGCTCGCGCCTACTTGATTTTTGGGTGTGCTCAGCTCGCGCCTACTTGATTTTTTTGGGTGCGCTCAGCTCGCGCCCACTTCGCCCGCGGATCTTTTTTTTTGGTTTTTCGGTCCGCCCACCTTGCTGACCTTGCGCCTAGTGCCTAAGGTCGGCGCATACCCCTAAAAAAGGCAAAATTGCCATATTTTTGGAAAATCCCGAAAATGCCCTTTACTGTACCGCTCAAGCCCCCCGCACCCCCCAACCCAGTTGTTCGCCGCGCGTCCAACTCGTTCCTTGGTACGAGGCCCCTTGGACCAAGTATAATGAGCAAGTTTTTCCCTGAAAAATCGTCAATCTTGTATTTTTTTTTGTGGTCATTGCTGGATGTGAGTGCCATTTCCGAACCGAACCAAATAAACTAACAAGGTTTCCGGGTCACCCGGAAACCCAACATGGGACTTGGACCCCCGGTCCAACTTGATTTCCAGTGGGCCTTCCAACGGGGTCCACCCGGCCCAATAAACACAATGAAATGTATGCATGCAACTTAATCAAGATAAGTAAAATTAACTGATTAAACCGGGTGGGCCAAACCTAAGGCGGTCCACCCGCACCAGACTTGTGAAATTGATGCATGAATTGGCCGAGACCAAGGGCAAGGGCCTACTGGGCCCGCCAAAGCCCACCAACCGAACCAAGGAAGGGTGCAAACCCTAACCTCTGGTAACTTGGGCTCACAACCCTAATCAGGACTATGGGCCCCAAGCCCAGTGTCCAAACTCACTTTGGCAAATTAAAAAGATAAATCCAATAAAAATACTTGGCCACCATGTGGGCCCACCTTAGGGGCCCACAAACCAATCCGGCCCACCTTTTCATGGAAAACACTTAAATTTCAAATCTGAACCTAAAGTAAAATCAATGCACTTAACCAAAACCCAAAGGGCCTCCTAGGATAGACCGAGGCTCACAAGGGTACATGGGCTTGCCTAAGCCCACCAAGGACACCGTGGGCCTTCCAACGGGGCCCACCCAACCAGACACAGATTACCTAATTAATCAAGATAAAAGCAATTAAAGGGACCCACACCACTCAGGTGGTCCCGCCAAACTTAACCAAACTGCATATCGGATTAGGAATCGGGTGAGACCAAAGTAAGCTGACTCAAACCAGGACAAACCTAAGGGACCCGTCACCCGACGGGGTGGACCGGGGTGTCTACGGACTTCCCTGAACCTCAACCAAGACCCTACTTAGAATCTCAAAGCCGCAGTCCAAAAGCCCTAATAGACAAGGTTAGGCACCCAGGTGTCTGCCTGCACCCCATCAGGCGGTGGCGACTTCGAATTTCCCCGTGCCGCGTTTCCGACGCGGGCACAACCTTCTAATTTAATTCCTACTTTTTCTCCACCTTCTATTTTTCTACTTAACAATCCTAATTAAGTTTCTTACTATCTAAACTCCTAATTATAACATATTTTCGTGCAAAATATTTAATTAAACATTATTATCACCTAAAACCTTATTTTCTCCAAATTAGGACGTGAAATCTCCTAATTACCCTTTTTCCCACTTTTAGGCTTTTATTAATTTCTTTTAATTTCTAACTTGTCAAAATAATTTATTTTCTTCTATTTTCCAATTCTAATTATTATTTGATGATCTATTTACTAATTACCTTTTTCTGAAAATTACCAAAATACCCTTTTTACTCTTTTAGGTTAATTTCATTAAAATTCTTTCTTTATTTACAATTTATGACCTATTTGAATTACTTACCTCTAAATCTTCACTTAACTTATATTGTCTTTTATTTATTATTTATTTATTTATTAGGTGGAAATTCGGGGTTTTACATGTTTTACCGAATCAGGAAATATAGTTTACGGCTTAACCCAGCAAAATGTGTCTTTGGGGCTACATCAGGAAAATTATAGGGATTCATAGTGAGCAGAAGGGGAATTGAGATTGAACCGGCTAAAGCAAAGGCGATTATCGAAATGCCACCACCGAAAACAGAAAAGGAAGTTCGGGGTTTTCTTGGAAGGATTCAATATATAAGCTGGTTCATAGCACAACTCACTGCTATCTGTGAACCGATTTTTAAGCTTCTAAGAAAGAACAACCCAACGGTCTGGAATGATGATTGCTGAACCCACCTGTTCTAGTGCCACCAACTCTGGGAAGACCATTGATTCTGTACTTGTCTGTTTTGGAGACGTCAATGGGGTGTGTCTTGGGACAGCATGATGAGACGGGTAGAAAGGAAAGGGCGATTTACTATCTGAGTAAGAGGTTCACTGAATATGAAGCCAAGTATTCTCCTTTAGAGAAGACTTGTTGTGCTTTAGTGTGGGCAACTCAAAGACTGAGACATTACTTCCTCAGTCATTCCACATCGTTGATATCCAGAATGGACCCATTGAAGTACTTATTTGAGAAACCGGCACTAACGGGCAGAACGGCGAAGTGGCAGCTGTTGCTTTTTGAATTTAACCTCAAATATGTCACTCAAAAGGAAATTAAAGGTCAAGCAATCGCTGATCACCTAGCTGAGTATCCCTTGCTAGACTATCAGCCTTTAAAGACTAATTTTCCCGATGAGGCCGTGTTATTTACTGAAGAAGAGGATAGTGAAAGCTCCTGGCAGATGTTCTTTGACGGGGCCGCAAACATGAATAGAAACGGGATCGGGGCAGTTTTGGTAAAGCCGGATGGTTCACATATCCCAATCGCAGTGAAGTTGAGGTTCTAGTGCACAAACAATATTGCAGAGTATGAAGCATGTATAATTGGGTTGCAAGCTGCTTTAGACCATGAGGTAGAGGAACTTGACGTATACGGGGATTCGAGTCTTATCATCTTCCAAACAACCGATGAATGGAAAACCAAAGATTACAAATTGATCTCATATCACCAGTATTTGGAAGAAATAAGCACCAAATTTACTCGAATTTCCTTCAGCTATATGCCAAGGGCCAAGAATCAGTTTGCAGATGCTTTGGAAACATTGGTGTAACGCCCCGGATCCGAGTCACATGAAAAACCCGTAACTCGTCTCCAGAGGTTATTATAAAACACAGGATCGCAATATCAGAGTGAAGGAAAAACATGAATACAACAATAACTATATAACAGAGTGCGCTAAAATATTCCCCAAACTAAAATAAAACTCACATGACCAAGTAACTACCCGCAAGTATCGTCCTCTCCAGGAGCAGCTGAAAACAAAACAAAACAATACGGAATGAGATACGAATATCCCAGTGAGCAGCACATGCATGCACAAATACATTTATTTCAGTTCTAAAACATGCCACGATTATAACCATGTACAATGACGATAATACGCATATTCCGAATAAGCCGACTAAACTTCAATAATCCAATTCATATCAGTGCGGGAAAACCATCAGGTAAGTCAAACAATAACAATCCATTTCCAATCCCGAAGAATGCGATAAAATAAAGATTAACTAACAACAACATAGCGAATAACCATAATTTCGTATCTCAAGATGTAATTCCAGATACACCAATGTCATATAACACAAAGTCTTCTCATAACCATGCCCACGCCTCCAAATGTATATCCGGCCTACTCAGGGTTTCGGATATTGAAATGACTGCGTCATCCAATGCAGGCCTACTCCCCAGGTTTCTGCATTGACAACCAGACCAACTCAGGGTTCCTGGCTGCTCTACACCGGCGGGAGGTACAATACCCAATAATCGGTAAACAATATTCCATGAACCATAAATACCAACAAACCAGCGAATAAAACATATCACGTCAAAACAAATCAAGTACCAACATTGGTCAATGTCATGACTATCGTTTAGTTGATAAATTAAACATGCCAAGTAGACACTCCACACCTCCATGTACACAGTTCCGGCCTACTCAGGGTTTCGGATACTCTGAAATGACGGCCTACTCAGGGTTTCGTCATCCAATGCAGGCCTACTCCCCGGGTTTCTGCATTGACAACCAGGCCTACTCAGGGTTTCTGGCTGATCTACACCGGTCGTGGCAACACACAAGGCCATGCAATTCCAACAACCAACAATAACATCACATTACTAAGCTTAGACTCTGGATCCAGGACAAGCTAGACCAAAACAGTAAACATCGTATAATCTCGATTTCAATATCAAAACAAAACCATTCATTCCACATCATGTAATTACTCATCACAATTCATCACCTGTCCCTCTGGACCAAGCAGTACCTCAAGTACATTCAGTATTTTCTCATTTCCATAACACAAGTCATATGAAAGTAAAACTCAATCCATTCATACCAAAGAAAACCTTTTAATACGTATAAAGTTTCCAACAAGTGAAACCAGAAATACAAGAACTTCTCAATCAAAACAGTGTATAGAACAAGGAAAAGTAACTGGTAACTCTTACTAGTTGTGAGACATGGGAAAAAAATCACCGGAGTGATCGTCCCTCCGTCAACACACGGGCTCAACGCAAAAATTGGGAGAGTCGCCACCATTCATGATTTTGGGGTGAGAATGGACACCAAAGATTCAAAAGTAGGCAAAAATAGCCAAATGACAAATTCTAGGGTAAAAATAACCCTACTTGAAAATAAAATCCAGAGATGGGTAAGGGGATTAGATTATGAACGGGGGAAGGTGTTAGGCACCCCCATTCATCCACACGAAGTGGTTGCCAAGTGTATGTTCATGCAAAAAAATAAAGTAAGAAAGCTTGCTAAAAATCATAGAAAACCTTGAAAAAGGATTAATGTATGATATTTTCACATGAAGATCTAAATGGATTTTAGATCCTCTCTTATGTCAATATCATTTCTGGAATATCTCAAAAGATGAAAATCAAAGCAGAGGTTGCATAAAACCAAGTTAAATCAAATCCGGAAAATTCGGTAAAAAGTATGCCATTTGCCTTAAAATCATTCAAATCCAATTCTGAATTGAACCAAACCAAATCCATTTGAAAGATTAGGGTAAATAAGAGTCTCATGCAAAATTTCACTTCATTCCGATGAAAAATCTAGGAGTTATGCTCCTTTGAAGTTGCTGTTGGGGATTTTTAAAAGTGGTAAGTGGGCAACTTTGGAAAATTGTCTAGAAAAATCCACTACATAGAAATCCGTGAAATTTGGTGTGATTGAAGTCTGTATGGCCATCTTTCAACAGAAACTAGCCTCATACAAAAATCCCTTCGGATGTGCCTTGGGTGGTCTCCCGAACAGGCCCCGAAGATCACAGATTTACCCAGAAAAATGCAAATGAGCAGTTCTGAGTAAATCGGCTACCAATAATTCAAATGGAATCCAAAAATTATGAAACCAACTGTATTTGAAAATAGACTCATAAAGGAGTACCCAGAAATAAAAATCACTCGAATCGGACTTAAATCGAACACATGGCGGTCCGTCGAAGTGACAAGTTCTGTACTTGGACCTGAACTGTCCACTCAACTTCGACAGAGAAGTGTCAAAAATCGGCTAGATGGAAATTCATGAAATTTGGTGGACATAAACTAGACAGCCTCACCTTTCCCATGGTTCTGGAATCGCCCCAAAATTCATCCGGATGATGAAGTTACGGACGTCCGAAGTAAGGGTACAGGTGCTGTCAAGCTAAGCCATTTTTGAGTAAAAACCAAATCCGAAAATTGATAAAAATGAAATTCGTGCAAGATGAACACAAATACTTTAAAATCATCCGAAAGGCATTCCAGAATTGATTGAGGCCATTTATTTGAGATTTATCACAATAAATGCAATAAACCCCAAATATGAGCCTATCCCGCCAAAATAGTGATATGTGTGCAAAAGTGAAAAAAACCTAGCAAGATCCATACACATGCATATAGATTCAACAAAATAGGTTCTAGCATAGCCTAGGGTTCCGTTCCATTATCGTTTCCCTCTGTTCTCTTTAAGATAATCAAGGGTACTTTGAATATGGAACGGTTTACAATCAATCAAAAAGCCTTACGCTACATGGGTTCTAGCACTAGGGTCAATCCCCAGTCTCGTTTCTCCTAGATCCGCCTTCACGTTTTACGGCTAGGGGAGTCTTGAGATACTTTGAGCCGGGGAAGGATTTCCACACATACAAACAAGGCTTTACACTACAGAAAGGTAGAAGAAGAGATCTAGATCTAGGAATGTAAAGACAGAAAATAAAAAGAAAAGTTGAGGCTTACCTGAGTGCTGGAGGCGATTCCACAGCGGTTTCCTTCTTCTCTTGGAGTTCTTCTTTGCGAGAATTCAAAACAAGAGTTGTGTGTCCTTTTGCTCAAGGAAGAGGCTCCTATTTATAGGCAAGGGCTAAGGTCATTGGTAGACACAACTTAATGTCTAGAACCCCTCCAACCTAAACCCTAAGGTTATTTCCGCGATTTCCCCTCATTTAATGAGGGACATGATGGTAAAAGTGAAAAGCTCTCGGAAAACCCTAATTTTGAGCAAACTTAAGGTATCCGGTATATCAGACCGGATAACAAAGGGCCTTAAGGTATCCGGTACATGGTACCGGATACGCTAAGGCTCACACGTATCCGGTATGACTATCCGGATACGGGAAAGGGTACTTGTATCCGGATACTCAATCCGGATACAGGTAAAAGTGTATTTTCTTCAAATTTTGTGCTGGCTTTCCAGGAGATAATGATTTTTTATGATTGTTTGTGCAATTTTGGGTGTCTACAACTGCCCCTCTTTGTGGGAGCTGCGAAGCAGTGAGCTGCAAAGAGTAGACAAGCCCAAATTGCATTCCCTTGAGCATGATTTGCTCGGTTTAATTCAATTTCTGTAGAAAACCATTTTTGAGTGGAGATTTGCCAAAAAGCCCTCACTTTAAGGGGGCATCTCTCCAAGAGTTCTTAAATTCCACTGAGCCCTTTGTGGCTGTGAAATGGATTTTAAGCCCAAAAATAGGATTTTTGAAAAACTGATTTTTTATCAAACCAAGTTGAAAATTGAGTGGATATCATCCTTTTGACCAGGCACATTTTCCAAAGTTGTCCCGAATTCCACAGAGCTCTCGTGGCTGTGAGGTGGATTTCAAGACAAAAATAGGATTTTGAGAGAAAATAGAAGTTGTGGCACAAGTTTGCTTTTTCTTTTCTTTTTTCTTTTCTCTTTTTTTCTTTTTCTCTTTTTTCTTTTTTTTTCTTTTTTCTTTTCTTTTTTTTTTCTTTTCTTCTTTTCTTTTCTTTTTTTCTATTTTTCCCTGTTTTTTTCTCTATTTTTTCTATTTTTTCTGCTTTTTTCTATTTTTTTTTCTTTGGTATCCGGTAGGTGTATCCGGATAACGAAGGCTCTGCGGGTATCCGGCCTGAGTATCCGGATCCCGCATGTTTACTTAAGTCGCGCGCGACCGCGACCTTTCATTCCTTTTCTTCTTGCTCCGATTACCCAGACCGGCCCCAAGCTTTGCTTCTTCGACGACCGACGATCCTCCTTCTTCTCCGGCGATCTCCGACGACTCCGGTGCTCCTTTTGCTGCCGGCGGTTGCTCCTTGCTCCGGCGACATTCACTCTCTGCTCATTTACAGCATCAGTCGAGCCCTAGCTCGCTTTTCTCCTAATTTCCGGCTATTCATCACCTGGGCATTGGAGCGACGACCCCCGGCGATTCCTTCTGAGTTCGGCCGACTTCTTCATCAACTACTGTTCCTCTTGAATCCGATTTCCCGCTGGTGGAGGTCAGTAAATAATGAATTTTCGTTTGACATTTTTGCATTGTCTATTGATCATGTCTGAAATCTTGCATTGCCGAATCCATGTCTGCCAAAATGTTGGCTTGCCTCCTGTTGGTGGTTAATGCTATCTTGTTGTTTTCTCCTTGTAATGTGCCACACCAAATCTGCCACCTCCTAAGCATGCCTTTTCCATGCTTTGACTTTGTCTATCATGCTGGATTGTTGATAATTGCAATTAGTTCTGACTGCGATATTCCATGCGCCTTGTTCTTGACCACGCCTTGCATGATCATCTTGATACTGTTTAGGTTACAGGGACCTTTGAATTGTTGATATCGCATTACCTTGATATTCCTTGACCTCAAATGTTATTAGCCCTGTTAGAACCCAAATACAACCTGCTTAGTCTTTTTCCAATAGAGGCTGTGTACCTATGATTTGCTCTGCACATTGTTTCCCTTGAGATACGATTCACGATAATCTGGAAAAATTATGTAAAACCGAACGTGAATTATAAGCACAGTCAAGTTTCATAAATTTAAACTGAAATCCACAAAACACTTCCCTGTTGTAGATGGCTAGGAGTCGTTCCCGAGTTAGAGAGGAGGCTGACCCTGCTGATCAGCCCTCTAGTTCGCGGGCTCGGACAGAGGCGAGCTCCAGTGCTACCTTGTCTGAGCCATTGGATGTCTCCAGGGAGAGCTCTGCTGAGGTAGACTTTCAAGAATTTTTCTTTCTTTTCTTTCTTCTATTCTCCTTTCCCACACAATCTTCACACTGCCCTTGGATTTTAGCCCATGGTTGCACCGGCTCGGGGTCGAGGCAGAGGCAGAGGCAGAGTCCAGGATCAGGCCCCTGAGGGCGAGAGAGGCCGTGGTAGAGGCCGAGGCAGAGCCAGAGATATGGCTCCGGAGGGGGTTGCTGTAGCTTTGGCAGGGGTCTCTGAGGAGTTGAGGGCTTCTGTGCATGATACAGAGCTCCTCCATGGCTTGGATAGCCACCCCTCCATGTGCATCAGGGCCGATGTGCCGCTTCCCTACTACTCTTCCCACTTGCGCGGCAGCTGGGGGAGATTCAGCGAGTTGGCACGGTCACTTTCTCCGGCACTCAGGCGGGAGTTTGGGAGGTGCCACCTGGATCACTTCCTTAGTATTCCATCATTCAGAGCCGACCGTCCACTCATCTTTGCCATGATGGAGAGATACTTCCCAGAGACACAGTCATTCCACCTGCCGGACGTGGAGCTGGGGATCCGCCCCTCTGATTTTGTGATGATTACGGGCATTCCTCTGACGGGGCGGACCATTGTCTTGGAGCGGCCTTCTGCGGAGGATATTGGCCTCCTTCTTGGGTATCAGGCTCTGCCACCTACTGCCTGGGATGGGAGGAGTGGCCGGCTCTCCATTAGCTGGCTGCGGGAGAGTCTGGCTCGCCATTTTGAGAGGAGGCACGAGACCGTTTCTGTGGAGGATGCAGCCTTTGCGCCGATTTTCCGACATGTATTCCTGCTGATGTTGGGGAGCTGCTTCTTCCCGGAGGATACGACTGGTGTCAGTCCGCTCTTTTTGGACGCCTTGAGAGATTTCCATCAGACCCGCCAGCTAGCATGGGGTCGGCTGATCTATGGGACCATCTTGGCCGGGCTGTGCCGAGCGGTTCGAGGCTTAGCATCTCCGAGAGGTGATGGAGTTAGCAGCCGGTTCTTCTGGCAGATTTTACAGGTATTGCATTCATCTGTCTGGCTTAATTCTTTAGGCTTTATCTTTTCTTGACTGATTTTTCTTTTGCTAGGTGTTCATGTACACCTATATGACCTTCTTCCGCCCCTCCCCGGTTCCTGAGGTTGCGGATTTCCCTGTGGCCCTGCGATGGTCGGCCCAGGTTCGAGATGCCGATAGGAGCCAGCCTCGCACTGCCCGGGTGCACTTAGACCGTGCACGCCGATCTGATGTAAGTCCTCTATCTTTTTTCTTTTATTTCCTTTCCTGTACCTTGACTGTATCTGACCACTTTGCTTCTTTGCAGCTCATTCTATCCCGTCCAGATGACGTGGATGTCGGAGTCGCCCGTGAGATGGCAGTACAGGATGCTTTTGAGCGAGATCTCCGACGTCAGCCTTACCAGTGCTTCCTTGGGAGGCTTGGTAGGGTGATGTACTTGGGAGAGCGCCTGTACTACCAGCACACTGGCGCACTTCGCATCCCCGTCCCTCCTCCTGCTGTGGGTCCCGATACTCTCCTTCCCGGCTTCGATGTGGATCAGTTCGATCACTTCTTGGATGCCGAGGGGCTCACAGCAGCCGGAGATTATGACGAGTGGTTCCAGAGGGTGTCCATTGGG
Source organism: Buxus sempervirens (assembly GCA_947561395.2). Classification (NCBI taxonomy): domain Eukaryota; kingdom Viridiplantae; phylum Streptophyta; class Magnoliopsida; order Buxales; family Buxaceae; genus Buxus; species Buxus sempervirens. The sequence continues at coordinate 26,269,620 of OX387185.1, read as the reverse complement.
TGCTTGATGGATCGACCCACTCGTGCTGGGGTGACAGAGATTGGCGGGATCCGCATCCGGATCCATGAGGACACAGTAAGTCTTGTACTTTTCATATCTTCATCTTTTCTTTCTTTATGTATTTCTGATCCTGCTTCTGTTCTTGCTGGCAGGTACACGAGCTGAATTCCATTCGGGACCGGTTCGAGAGCCAGCGGGCTGCGATCGATGATATGATCGCGGAGCACGATGCGGTCGTGGCCCAGCGGGATGCTCGGATCAGGGAGCTGGAGGCCCTAGTTGCTGAGCTCCAGTCTAGACAGGTATCTGGCCTTCTCATATGTTCATTTCTTTCATTATTTTCCTGTTTCTGCTATTCTGATATGCTTGTTTGACTTGTGCAGGGCCCGGTCCATGATCAGGATGCCTTCTTTGGGCATGATTTCCTGATTCCTGACCCATCTCCTGCCCGGGCCTCTGATCCCGAGGATGCCCCAGTGGCTGGTCTTGACGAGCCGGATCCTCCTGCTCCTTCTGCAGACATTCCTGGTATGATCTTCTTTTTTATTCTCTTCTTTTATTCTTCCTTATATCTGAATCTTCTGATTTCTTCTTTTCTGTGGACTCAGCTACTTCTGATCCTGGCCCCTCTGCTGCTGATGCTGGGCCTTCTGGAGCTGCGGGAGCAGAGGATGCTTTGGATGAGGGCCCAGTTGGGCCGGTTGCTGCTGAGCCTGAGGCTTCTTCCCCAGATTCTACTCCTGCTCCTCCCCCAGATCTCGAGGATTATTGCTTGGAGTATCATCTTCAGCAGGTGGTAGGTCGGCATCCTCGCCATGCAGCCGAGCGGATCCTTGCATACTCTAGAGGCCGAGCCCTTTGGGGGAGACGCCGTAGAGGTGGACGCGGCCGAGGACGCGGGGATGATCCTGCACAGGAGTAGATTAGGATTATATTTTTCATTTTCATGTATTTTTATCATCCCTGTACAAAAACTTCCAGATATATATGAAAAAACTTTTTATTCATTCTATCATGTCTTGCACATCTTTTGCTCTCCATTCTATGCAATTATGACTTGTAAGCAGGTAAAACAGGTAAAAATTCGGATTTTTTCATCCTTAGCTCTTTTTTTTTGTATTTTTTTTCTCGGTATCCGGTCTGACATACCGGATACATGGATTGGTCTTTGTATCCGGTATGTTATACCGGATATTCATGAGATACTTTGTATCCGGTATACTTATCCGGATATTACCAAAGCCTTTGTATCCTGTCTGAGTTACCGGATATGTTAAAAGATGCTATAAATGCAACCAGTCTCGGGATTTGGGCATTTTTTACGAGTTTTTGAGTTTAGAAACCCCCTTTTCCGCCTTTTTCTTCCTCCTCTTGAGTTCTAGCTTGCTCCCGTCAAATCCAATGGAATCCGGATCATCTTCTGCCCCATTATTGTCTGTCCACACTGCCTCCCCTGCAAAACAGCCTTTTAGATCAAAACCCCCAAATCTCACTAGGTACAACCCTGTGGATTCCTTTTACACCAGGTGGGTTAACTCTATGACCCTAGATGAGGAGAGGAGATGGGGTACTACTAACCTAGGCCATACCCTGCTCATTCCCAAGGTTCCCTTCAAGTGGGAGATTATAGAGGCCATGATTGGTCATTGGGTTCCTGATCTCAACTTGTTCCGTTTTGGGACCCATGAGATGACCCCAACCATTGAAGAGGTGGAAACCATCCTGGGCCTGAGGTTTGATGAGAAGGTGGTGAATCCACCTCTTAGGCCCAGTTATAAGAAGGAAGCTTCTACTTTTTTGGGCATAGGGAAGAAGGACTTGGGGGATTCTGACACCCTTTTGACCCTATCTAAGGCTTTTTTGACTGAGAAGCTTTTGAGGGGAGAAGATAAGGAGGCCCGATTCAACGCGTTGACCCTGATAGTGGTCAACCAGTTGCTTTTCCCACGGGAGGATGACGAGGTGGACTTGGCCTTGATTTCTGTGATATGCCAGGTCAGGGAGCGGGAGAGGTTGGCCCCTATGATTTTAGCTGGGATATATCAGGCCTTGACTGACTGCTACAGCAGGAAGTCGAAACGCTTCTTAGCATGTGCCCAGATCCTGCAGGTAAACAAGTTTTTTTTTTCTCTTTCTTTTTCTCTTTTTCTTTTTTCTTGCTTTTTGGCTTTCTTTTTGCCTTTTTTGTTTTTTTTTTTTTTTTTTTTTTGTTTTTTTTTGTTTTTTTTGTTTTTTTTTTTTTTTGTACACTGTGCTGACACCTCTCTCTTCCTTTGCAGCTTTGGCTACTTGATCATTTGAGCCAGATTGAAGAGATCAATCGACACTTCTTCCCGAGTCTGAAAGTCCCTTTGTTGATGAGCAACAGGGGGTGCCCCGATATTTCAGGGGGCAAACAGGGCTGGTTCACCTTCTTGGGCTCGCTTCAGGATGATCAGGTGAGATGGCCTGGTACTTATCAGCCCAATGCGGAGACAGTGATTAGCTTCCGTGACCGCAACTTTCTGATCCTAGCAGGCCTAAAGCATGCAGTGCTTTATCTTCCTCTGCGGGTCCTTCGTCAGTTCCGGGCGACCCAGGGGATTATCATCCCATATGGATACGAGGATCGTCTTGGGCCTCTTTCTATGAAGCTGAATGTCTGGTTGATGAAGGAGTGGTCTTATGCCCGCTTTATGCATGGTCCAGTCTTCTCGGAAACCCATGTGAAGGATTATCTCTTCTGGATCAAGGAGCAGATACAGACTCAGGCCCCAGTACCCGAAGATCCTCCTGTAGTCTTGGCTCCCACCTATGAGGACATTCTAGAGTCTGAGCGGGCTTCTCATAAGCGGCTTCAGCAGATATGGGTACGGGAGGCCCAGGAGCTCAGGATACAGAGTGCTTATCTGGAGAGGCAGCTTGATGAGCAGACCTCACGCCGTATTGCCGTGGAAGAGAAGCTGGAGGAGCAGAGGCAGGCCCGTCGCTTCGAGGTCCGTATGATCCGGCAGAAGTACCAGGATACTTTGGCCAGCCTTAGGAGTATGAGGATCCAGCAGGCCCTTTCAGATGAGGTCATTTCCTTCCTGAGTGATCCTGCTGCAGAGGGGGCTTCAGGAGTCATTGCAGCTCAGGCAGCTCGGATTCGGGAGCTTGAGGAGCGGCTAGGAGACTAGCTTTATTTCCTGCACATTTTTCATACCTTTGTACAAAATTGAACTCCAATAGTGGAAATACAAAGGATTTAATTCAAAATAAAGTTTTTATATTATTGGCCTCAGAATGCTCAGATGCTTGTAAAAACAAAGGTTTTATGAAAAGTATTTGATTTCTCATCACTGGCCAAAGTATAATTTTTCCTTTTTATATTTTTTTGTATTTTTTTGAAATTTGGTCCATGCACTTAATCACCTATAATTAAGGGAATTAAAACCAGGTTAAATAATGAAAAAAGGTAGTCCACAAAATACTGAGGGATCAGAACCGTCCATCTTAGGACCTTTAGAGTCATCCCCAACTGCCAAAACTGCCCCATTCTGCTCATGCCAACTTTGCTTAAAGCCCGGATCCCATGATCAACTCAACCTCTGATTTTCTTTCATTTTTCTTATTTTTTTTCTTTTTGCCAATATTGCCCCTAGCGCCAGTTACGGTTTTCACTAGGGCCGGCTTTTGAATTCCGTCATCACCCATCTTACTCTGATATTTAAATGAACAAACTAAGATCACCGAGGGCTTAAAAATAGGACGAAATAAAGGCTAGGCTCAGTTTATGAAAGAAAGGGTATTAAAGGCCCAAAAATTTTCAAGTGTGGAAATAGGTCAACCGGCCTTACAGTCATGATGAATTTAACCCTTTTCCCCCAAATTGCATTTTTTGCATTTTTTCACACTTGGCTTTCTTTTCCTCTCTTTTTCTTTTTCTTTCCCCACTTTTGCTCCAATTGATTTTGCCCCAATTTGACTGTAAATCCGGTTTGGGTTTATCAAAGAAACGAACCGGCTCAACTTGGCTAGACTAGGGATTAAAATTTTTGAAGGAAATAAAGAAAAATGGCCTCGGATCATTTCCTAGAAATATTCACTCAAGGAAAATACCTTTTTACCGCATCAGAGTTAATGGGCTCAGGAAAATCTGACCCATCCATTTCTGCTAAGATGAGTGCTCCCCCTGATAGGACTTTCTTGACGACATATGGGCCTTCCCAATTGGGCTTGAACTTACCACGAGGATCTTCCAAAAATGGTAGAATTTTCTTTAGCACTAAGTTTCCTTCTTGGAAAGTTCTGGGCCTCACTTTCTTATTGTATGCCCTGGCCATTCTCTTCTGGTACAACTGTCCATGGCAAAGTGCTTTCAACCGCTTTTCTTCTATCAGGTTAAGTTGATCATGTCTCGACTGGATCCATTCGGCTTCTTCTAGTTCTGCTTCCATGAGCACTCGGAGTGAGGGGATCTCTACTTCCACGGGCAAGACTGCTTCCATCCCATAGACTAGGGAGTACGGGGTTGCCCCAGTTGAGGTCCGGATCGAGGTTCTGTAGGCATGTAGAGCAAGTGGTAGCATTTCATGCCAATCTTTGTAACTTACTACCATCTTCTGAATGATTTTCTTTATATTCTTGTTTGCTGCTTCTACTGCCCCATTCATCTTTGGCCTATATGGAGCTGACTTGTGGTGGGTGATTTGAAACTGCTCACACATTTTCTTCATGTCCTTGTTCTTAATATTTGAAGCATTGTCTGATACTATAGCACTTGGCAGTCCATAGCGACAAATAATATTGTGCTTCAAAAATTTGATCACATGGTTGCTTGTGATATTTGCATATGAGGCTGCTTCCACCCACTTAGTGAAATAGTCAATCGCCACCAGGATGAATCTGTGCCCGTTCGATGCCTTAGGGGAGATCATGCCAATAACATCTATGCCCCACATAGAGAAGGGCCAGGGTGATGTCATGTTGTGCAGCTCACCTGGGGGTGCATGCTTGTTGTCTGCATAGATTTGGCATTGATGGCACCTCCTGACATGTATACAGCAGTCATGCTCCATGGTTGTCCAGTAATATCCCAGCCTCAGGATCTTCTTAGCCAGCATGTGCCCACTCATATGGGGCCCACAGACTCCTCCATGTACAGTCTCAATCAGCCTTTCCGATTCAGCCCTGGCAACGCATCTTAGCAGAATGTCGTTATGTGACCTCTTGTACACATGTCCACCACTTAGCAGAAATTGACCAGCCAATCTCTATATTGTCCTCTTCTCAGTAGCAGTGGCATTTTCTGGCAGACTCCGATTGTTCAAGAAATTCTTGATATCTTGAAACCATGGTGTTTCTTCTTCTGGTGCTCCCTCTAGAACGAGACAGTAAGCCGGTTCATCTCGGACCTCAATTTCCAGCGGTCTGATGTCTACTCCTTCTGGTATGCTGACCATTGAAGCCAAGGTTGCTAGAGCATCCGCAAACTGATTCTTGGCCCTCGGCATATAGTTGAAGGAAACTCGAGTGAAATTTGTGCTTATTTCTTCCAAATACTGGTGATAGGGGATCAATTTGTGATCCTTGGTTTTCCACTCACCAGTTGTTTGGAAGATGATAAGACTCGAATCCCCATATACGTCAAGTTCCTCTACTCCATGATCCATGGCTGCTTGCAATCCAATTATGCATGCCTCATATTCTGCTATGTTATTGGTGCACTGGAATCTCAGCTTTACTGCAATCGGGATGTGTGAACCATCTGGTTTAACCAAGACTGCCCCTATTCCGTTCCCATTCATGTTGGCGGCCCCATCAAAGAACATCTGCCAGGAACTCTCACTGTTCTCCTCTTCAGTGTACAGTATTGCCTCATCTGGAAAGTTGGTCTTCAAGGGTTGATATTCTGGCAAAGGATGTGCAGCCAGGTGATCAGCTATGGCTTGACCCTTGATTGCCTTCTGGGTGATGTATGTGAGATCAAATTCGGACAGTAGCAGTTGCCACTTTGCCGTCCTGCCAGTCAGTGCCGGTTTCTCAAATAAATACTTCAGCGGGTCCATCCGGGATATCAATAGTGTGGAGTGACTAAGGAAATAATGCCTTAGCCTCTGAGTTGCCCACACTAGAGCACAGCAAGTCTTCTCCAATGGTGAGTATTTGGCTTCATATTCCGTGAATTTTTTACTCAGATAGTAAATTGCCCTTTCTTTTCTACCAGTCTCATCATGCTGCCCCAAGACACATCCCATCGACGTTTCCAACACTGACAAGTACAGGATCAGCGGTCTTCCTGGGGTTGGTGGCACTAGCACAGGTGGGTTTAGCAAATACCTCTTTATTGTGTCAAATGCCTGCTGGCAGTCCTCATTCCAGACCGTAGGGTTATCTTTCCTCAAAAGTTTGAAAATTGGTTCACAGATAGCAGTGAGCTGTGCTATGAACCGGCTTATGTATTGAATCCTTCCAAGAAAGCCCCTGACCTCCTTCTCGGTTCTGGGTGCTGGCATTTCAATTATGGCCTTGGCTTTAGCCGGGTCAATTTCAATTCCTCTTCGGCTCACTATAAACCCAAGCAACTTTCCTGATGTAGCCCCAAAGACGCACTTAGCCGGGTTAAGCCGTAGACTGTATTTCCTGAGCCGATCAAACACTTTCTTCAGATTGATCAAGTGGTCATCCTCTTTGCATGATTTGGCAATCATATCATCCACGTAGACCTCCATCTCCTTGTGGATCATGTCATGGAATAGTGCAGTCATGGCCCGCTGGTATGTTGCCCCGGCATTCTTAAGCCCAAACGGCATGACGGTATAGTGGAATGTGCCCCAAGGTGTGATAAATGCTGTTTTCTCTTGATCCTCCTTAGCCATCTTGATCTGATTATATCCTGAGAACCCATCCATGAAAGAGAACAGGCTATGTACCGCAGTATTATCGACCAGAATGTCGATGTGTGGAAGCGGAAAATCGTCCTTTGGGCTTGCCCTGTTTAAGTCTCTATAATCCACGCACATTCGGACTTTCCCGTCCTTCTTGGGTACCGGCACTATGTTTGCGAGCCACTCTGGGTACGTAGAGACTGCCAAAAATCCCGCCTGAAACTGTTTGACCACTTCGTCCTTGACCTTCAAGGTCCATTCAGGCTTCAATCTTCTCAGCTTCTGCTTAATCGGCTTAACCCCTGGCAAAATTGGCAACTTGTGCACCACCATGTCAGTGTCCAACCCCGGCATGTCCCGATATGACCAAGCAAACACATCTTTGTAGTCTGCCAAGAACTGTGACATTTCATTTTTCTGCACATCAGACAAGCATGACCCGATTTTCACCATTTTTGGGTCCTCTTTGGTTCCAAGATTTATGGCTTTGGTCTCCTCAATATTAGGTTGGACCCCCTTTTCATGACGTTCTAATTGGTATTCAATTTCTTTTGGAACGTCTTCTTCTTCGACCTCGGTCTCTTCTTCGACCCCCATGAGATCAAAGTCGAGCTCAAGGTCGAAGTCATATTCAATCTGGTCCAATTCGGTCTGATTATATGGTTCATAAGTGGTGTGGACCTTTTTGAAAAACTTAAATTTTCTAGAAAAAATAGAAAAATCTTTTTGGGTTTTTTGTGGGCCTTCTAAACATAATTCCCCTGAAGATGAAGGCCCATTAGAACCTTCAGGGAAATGGCATTCCACTATTGGAGTTTTTTTTTGGAAGCCACGTCAGTTTGCCGAACTAACGTTGCTTCAAAAGTAAGGGGAGTTTCCTCCCAATTGTTCAGTACAAAATTTTGGGGAGCAGGGGAAATAGGGAAAGCCTGCTCCTCAAGCCCAGCATCCGATGCCATCATCACCGGGTGGGTACTGCCCTTTTCTGCTGCGGGGCCCAATCCAGAAATGACCTTGTCTGGAACCTTTACTGCGGCCCAGTCAATAAATGGCAGTTCCATGTCTGCCCCTGTCTTTTCGCCTTCAGTCATGGCGAAGAAGGCTCCAACATCCTCAGAAAAGTCCACCTGCTGCTCGGGCTGTGGTCCAGGCCCATCCACTGCTCCCAGTATTGGAGATGGGTTATAGGGTTGGAGGGCCGAAACAGGAGGCTTTTGAAATGGGTTGATATTGTAGTAGGGAGGTTTGGATTGGTCCATAGGAGGAGAAATTTGGATTATGTAGGAGGGTTTTGGGAAGCTTTCCCTTAAATGAGGGAGTTTTCCTTTGCTTCTGCTCTCCCCTTCTTCGTGCTTCATTCTTCTCCAGCCTCTGGGCTTGAAGCCCAACCCTACCTTGGGAATCAGTTTCTTAGCCGTGATTGGCTCCACCATCCCCTGCAGATTGATCCCCAGGCCTTTCCCTGGGTGAAAGTGGTATTTCTCCATCACTTTCTTGACCATCCTTTCTGCAGTGGTCCCCTTTTCTTTCTTTTTCTCACACCCCCCAGGTATGTAATTTACCGCCTCAAATTGAAATGAGTGGAATGCAATCTTGTCGACAGTCAAGTCCACATTGATCAAGGGTACATCAGGTGACACAATGGGCGGCACCAAGTTTTCGGCTAGGACTGTTATCACCCTTTGCCCTCTTACATATTTCACCCTTTGGTGGAGCGTGGATGGTATTGCCCTAGCCGAATGTATCCACGGCCTTCCTAGGAGCAGATTGAAAGCTGCGGGTATATCCATCACTTCAAATGTGATGTTAAAGATATTCGGCCCAATTGTGACCGGCAGTTCAATCTCCCCTAGGGAGTGGGTCTTGGAGCTATCAAAAGCCCTCACTATCCGCCCATTCCGTTTGATCCTCGACTGGTCCAGACCCAGCTTGGTAAAAGTGATTAACGGGCAAACGTTTAACGCTGACCCGTTGTCAATTAAAACCCGTGCAACCATGCAGCCCTTACAAAGCACAGTGATGTGCAAAGGGTCAACATGATAACACCCACTTGGGCTGATCTCACCCTCTGAGAAACTTATCACATTATGTGACAAGATTTGACCAACCATTTTACCAAGCTAGTCCGGATCAATGGTCTGGGATACGTGTGCACTCTGTAGCACCCTTAACAATGCATCCCTATGCTTTTTCAGAATTCAGCAAAAGGCCCAGTATTGAAATCTGGGCCGGGACCTTGTTCAGCTGATCCACAAGATTAAATTCACTCTTTTTTATTATTTTTATGAGGTCGGCTGCCTCATTTTCTGCACCCTGGGGGGTGTCTTCTCCCACTTTATTTTTTCCTTTCTGTTTTCTTTTTTCTTCATTTTCTTTTTCTGTTTTTTCTTTTTCTACTTCTGTCTCTTTCTCCTTCTCTTCACCCCCTGCACATCTCCCCGACCTCGTCATGAGGTTCACCTCCTCCTGGTTCTGGTTCCTGACCATTGGAACCGTAGCCGTGATTCCCTCGCTGTAGTTCCATGGTACAGCGGCCTCTGAATAGGCTAATTTAGGGATGTCAACCACTAGTGGCTGGAGTTTGGACCGGGATGTATGGGCCGGTTTAGGGATAGTTTGGGCTGGCTGCACATTTACAACCAGGGGTTGAAATTTGGATTTGGTGGGGACAGAAGAAGTGATGGAAGCAGTAGTGGGGTCAAGATTGATGACCAGTGGAGCCTTAGACGGCTTGGATGGGGAATAAATGGGTGGACTGCAATTGAAGACCAATGGGGGCCTTGCAGTATTCATCTGGGCCATGAGTGAAGAGACCCGGTTTAAAGAGAAACTTATGTCCTCAGCAGCAAGATTATTATTTTTTTGGGAGACCATGTTGATCTCCTCTTCTTCCCCTTCTGGGAAAAATCGGACCTGGACCGTGGTCCCCACGGGAGCTATGAGCTGTGATGGGTCAAAGGCCCTTCTCGTGGTGGATATGGCAGAGACGGAGTTGGATGGGCCTGCCCCATTGTGGTAAGGCAGAGGGTTCTGCCCAATATCATTCCCGGATAGGGCCGGTGCAGCAGTGTTGAACACTAAGGCCTTCTGGTCCAACAGGTCCTGGACCGCATGCTTCAATACCCAGCAGGTATCTGTAGAATGCCCCGGTGCACCCATGTGGAAGTCACAAGTGACCGACGTGTCAAAATTTCTCCCCCTGGTGGCATTCGGGTTGGGCTCCTTCAGAGTCAAGTATTCACCCTTCAGCAAAGTTGGCAATAGTTGGGAAAGAGATATTGGTAGAGGGGTGAAAACCCGGTTCTTTCTTGCTGCGAACCAGGCATCCCGCTCCTCCTTAGAAAAAGTCCTCCTTGTGTTAGCTGGCACAGAAGGAGAGAAGTTGACATTCATCGGGGTCTGGTATGACTGCTGGGCCTGCTGGGCCTGTTGGGGTGCCGAGATGTTCACGTGCAGTGGCTTCTTGGCTGGAGGAGCCTGGACCAGGTTCACCTCCCCTTCTTTTCGGGCCCCCGTCTTTTTAAACCCGGCCCCTTTCTTCTGGGCCATGGAGGCAAAGGAATCAGACTGCCCAGTAAGAGTAGAGTAGTCTATCAGCCGTCCTGACCTGACCCCTTCCTCGATCCGGTCCGCTACCTGTACCAGGGCTGCAAAGTTGGTGGTGATCTGGCCCACCAGATGGTTGTAAAAGGGCTGGCCCAGTGTGCCCATAAAGGTGGAGATCATCTCCGGCTCTTGCATAGGTGGCCTGACCTGGGAGGCGGCCTCTCTCCATCTCTTGGCGTACTGCCGTACCGGTTCATCCTTCCCCTTGGTCATCCTCATCATGTCGTACCGGTCTGGCACGATCTCAGAGTTGAACTTGTACTGGTCCAGGAAAGCATCGGCCAAGTCCTTCCACCTTCTAATCCTTCCATGGTCCACTGTAGCGAACCACCGAAGGGCTGACCCGGTCAGACTCCTCTGGAAGAGCTGGATCAGTATTCCATCGTCCCGGCCAAATTGGCACAGGGCCCCGCAGTATAGTTTCAGATGGCTTAATGGGCAGCCCGTGCCATCAAACTTGTCAAAATCCGGGCACCTGAACTTAGCCGGTAGACAGACGTCCGGGTACATGCACAGGTCCTCGAAGGTGGTGCCTGCATGGCTGCCTCCCCCCTTCACCTCTTTCAGCTCTGCCTGGATTCTTTCTATCCTCAGCAGCATTTTCTTTTCCTTTTCATCTCTGGCCTTTTCTTTTTCCAGCTCTTTCTCAGACTCCGCCATATTTTCCCTGATCAGAATGGGTTCAGGGACTGGTTCAGAAATGGGCTCAGGCATGGGCTGAACCGGAGGCGGAATGTAAGCCTGAGGTGGCGGTGCCGGATGAGAAGTAGATGCCTGGTTCTGGGCTTGGGCCTGTTGGGCCTGAGCCGCCAATAGGTCCCCCAGCATTTTGGCCAGACCGGCCACTTGCTCCTGCAGTTGAGTGAAGTCCTGAGCGGGGACAGTAGCTTGGGCTTGGTTCTCTTCAGGATTCATGGCTCTTGCTTTGGATCTGGTTACTGGAGCAATGACTGCAAGTGTACCTGGGTTGAATGTACCTGAGGGAAAAAAATGAATAGAACATGTTAGTTTCCACTTAACTTGAGTCACACCCCTATATATGTAAACCAGTAGGTTAGGTGAACACCAGCCAGAAAAATTTTTTTGTTTTTGTTTTTGTTTTTTTTTTTTTTGTTTTGAGTTGGAATATTCTAGGGCTTCCAAGGGTCCCAATTTTTTTTTGATTTGATTGATAAAAATAACCAACCAAGGTTTTCATTTTTTTTTTTGATTTGATTGATAAAAATAACCAACCAAAGGCATCTTGGAATATTCTAGGGCTTCCAAGTGTCCCATTTTTTTTTTTTTTTTGATTTGATTGATAAAAATAATCAACCAAAGGTGTCTTGGAATATTCTAGGGCTTCCAAGTATCCCACAAATGTTTTGATTTGATTGATAAAAATAACCAACCAAAGGTGTCTTGGACTACTCTATCCAAGTATCCCACAAATGTTTTGATTTGATTGATAAAAATAACCAACCAAAGGTGTCTTGGACTATTCTATCCAAGTATCCCACAAATGTTTTGATTTGATTGATAAAAATAACCAACCAAAGGTGTCTTGGACTACTCTATCCAAGTATCCCACAAATGTTTTGATTTGATTGATAAAAATAACCAACCAAAGGTGTCTTGGACTACTCTATCCAAGTATCCCACAAATGTTTTGATTTGATTGATAAAAATAACCAACCAAAGGTTTTCATTTTTTTTTTTTTTGATTTGATTGACAACAATAACCAACCAAGGTTTTCATGGAATATTCTAGGGCTTCCAAGGGTCCCAATTTTTTTGATTTTTTTTATTTGATTGATAAAAATAACCAACCAAGGTTTTCATGGAATATTCTAAGGCTTCCAAGGGTCCCAAAATTTTTTTTTGATTTTTTTCTTTTTTTTTGTGTTTGATTGATAAAAATAACCAACCAAGGTTTTCATGGAATATTCTAGGGCTTCCAAGGGTCCCAATTTTTTGATTTTTTTTTTTTATATTTGATTGATAAAAATAACCAACCAAGGTTTTCATGGAATATTCTAGGGCTTCCAAGGGTCCCAATTTTTTGATTTTTTTTTGTATTTGATTGATAAAAATAACCAACCAAGGTTTTCATTTTTTTTTTTTTGATTTGATTGACAAAAATAACCAACCAAAGGTTTTTTTTTTTTCCTCTTCAAATTTGCTGAATTTTCTCAGTTTTCAAGTTCCAGAGTTTGACTGACACATGTTTGAGTTGAGTTGGTGTCAAAAAATATGACACCTTGGTTTCCTCTTTGATTTTCAAACTTAGGTTAAATCCTGAAAGAATATTTTATTTTATTCTTTTTTGTTTTTCTTTTTTTTATATTTTTTCTTTGTATTTTTGGGAACATTTCTTATGTTCTTTTCGGGGTGCCTAGGGATTATCCACAGTGTTTTAGGCATTTTATTCTGAAAATTTGGGCTGAACAGCCAATTTGTGCATTTTTTGAACGTATCCGGTATAGTATACCGGATAAGGATATGCCTTATGGTATCCGGTTACCCTAACCGGATACGCGCATATGCCTTTGTATCCGGAAATACATACCGGATATGAATATAAGTGTTATTAACCGGCCTGAGTTACCGGTTATTGCCGAAATGGCCTTTTTTTGACTCATTTTTTCACCCGATTAGTTTTTTTTTCATTCCCAATTGATGTTCACCTTAATTTGACCTTCAAAACTTGCCCCAAATTGGGCTTGGACATATACTTGCAAAATTCCCCAAATTTAGGATAGAACATGGTTTTACCTTGCCACCTTGTATTACCTTCATTCAATATGGTATTCACATTATACCTTGGCCTGTAAAACATGCAAACGGCCTTCCCACATTTACACCCAATTCCCCAAACGCAATTGTGTGCTTTTAGCTGAAAACGTGTTTCTCCACCTTCAAGCGTATGGTTTTTGGGTTTTGGCTTAATTGGCAACTTAGAACTCAAGTCTAGTGATGCCCGGAATCGAATCACAGATCCCATTGTCATCACATCATTGACCCAAATTCTAAGGTAAATGTTTTCACTTTCGCTTTCCGAAGTCACGACCTCGGTGCGCCAAGCTACACACATTCATGGTTCAACTTCCTAATAGGTAAAGGGTAGGCTGTGCAAATTGTTTCAAGTGCTCAAGTGCAACTTTAAAATTGTGGTAACATTCATAACGTCCTAGCCCCTTGCCACTCTTTTTCGTAGCCATGCATTCAATTTCAAGCCAAGGCATATATGACAAAATAATGAAGCTAAATACAAGCAAGCAAGCACCAAAACAACTAAACATGCACAAAAAATATTACATGCCCAAAAAGTGTTATACAAAACATGTCATTTGTACAAACAACCATCAAATCATGTAAGCATGCTTGAAACTCAAAAGCATTCCCTAAAATCCCAGATTTCATGCTCTTTTTCATGCTCAAAGTGTACCATTTACCCCAAATTGAAGCCCAAAATTTTAGCACTATTTGACATGATACAAGAAAGGTTTTGATGATTTAAACTTGTTTGAAAACCCCCAAATATGCACTGAAATTTCCAGAATTTTCATGCTTAAACGTGCATTCCTTATATCCCAAATTAATGCCTAAAAGTTTAGCAACTACTTGACATGCTATATTGGTGAACATGCTAAAAAAATCTACAATGTGCACTAAAATCCCAGATTTCATGCTCTTGGTTTTCATGCTCAAATCAAATCCCCTATACCCCAAATCAAAGGCATAGCATAACAAAAATTTTTAAGCACAAAAAGCATGCTTTATGGGAATCATGTTTGAATACCCCAAAAATTCTGAACTCCTAGATTTCATGCTTCTAATTCTCATGTTCAAACCATGGTATTCAAAATCCAAATTAGAGCATGTTATCAAAAATATAACCAAATCACGCTTCAAGATAGGCTTTTCCTAAATCAACCTTTAGGCAACATCAAGTAAAACATACATGACTTGATTCATATAAAATTCAAAAGCATCCCAATCTGATTTGAAGTACAAGAATATATACAAATGAATTAAACAAAGTAGCAAGCATTCAAAAATAATTAAAAAGCATGAAATACACAAAAAAAGGCTTAAATCCACAAGTCCCCAGCAGAGTCGCCAGTTGTGAGACATGGGAAAAAAATCACCGGAGTGATCGTCCCTCCGTCAACACACGGGCTCAACGCAAAAATTGGGAGAGTCGCCACCATTCATGATTTTGGGGTGAGAATGGACACCAAAGATTCAAAAGTAGGCAAAAATAGCCAAATGACAAATTCTAGGGTAAAAATAACTCTACTTGAAAATAAAATCCAGAGATGGGTAAGGGGATTAGATTATGAACGGGGGAAGGTGTTAGGCACCCCCATTCATCCACACGAAGTGGTTGCCAAGTGTATGTTCATGCAAAAAAATAAAGTAAGAAAGCTTGCTAAAAATCATAGAAAACCTTGAAAAAGGATTAATGTATGATATTTTCACATGAAGATCTAAATGGATTTTAGATCCTCTCTTATGTCAATATCATTTCTGGAATATCTCAAAAGATGAAAATCAAAGCAGAGGTTGCATAAAACCAAGTTAAATCAAATCCGGAAAATTCGGTAAAAAGTATGCCATTTGCCTTAAAATCATTCAAATCCAATTCTGAATTGAACCAAACCAAATCCATTTGAAAGATTAGGGTAAATAAGAGTCTCATGCAAAATTTCACTTCATTCCGATGAAAAATCTAGGAGTTATGCTCCTTTGAAGTTGCTGTTGGGGATTTTTAAAAGTGGTAAGTGGGCAACTTTGGAAAATTGTCTAGAAAAATCCACTACATAGAAATCCGTGAAATTTGGTGTGATTGAAGTCTGTATGGCCATCTTTCAACAGAAACTAGCCTCATACAAAAATCCCTTCGGATGTGCCTTGGGTGGTCTCCCGAACAGGCCCCGAAGATCACAGATTTACCCAGAAAAATGCAAATGAGCAGTTCTGAGTAAATCGGCTACCAATAATTCAAATGGAATCCAAAAATTATGAAACCAACTGTATTTGAAAATAGACTCATAAAGGAGTAACCAGAAATAAAAATCACTCGAATCGGACTTAAATCGAACACATGGCGGTCCGTCGAAGTGACAAGTTCTGTACTTGGACCTGAACTGTCCACTCAACTTCGACAGAGAAGTGTCAAAAATCGGCTAGATGGAAATTCATGAAATTTGGTGGACATAAACTAGACAGCCTCACCTTTCCCATGGTTCTGGAATCGCCCCAAAATTCATCCGGATGATGAAGTTACGGACGTCCGAAGTAAGGGTACAGGTGCTGTCAAGCTAAGCCATTTTTGAGTAAAAACCAAATCCGAAAATTGATAAAAATGAAATTCGTGCAAGATGAACACAAATACTTTAAAATCATCCGAAAGGCATTCCAGAATTGATTGAGGCCATTTATTTGAGATTTATCACAATAAATGCAATAAACCCCAAATATGAGCCTATCCCGCCAAAATAGTGATATGTGTGCAAAAGTGAAAAAAACCTAGCAAGATCCATACACATGCATATAGATTCAACAAAATAGGTTCTAGCATAGCCTAGGGTTCCGTTCCATTATCGTTTCCCTCTGTTCTCTTTAAGATAATCAAGGGTACTTTGAATATGGAACGGTTTACAATCAATCAAAAAGCCTTACGCTACATGGGTTCTAGCACTAGGGTCAATCCCCAGTCTCGTTTCTCCTAGATCCGCCTTCACGTTTTACGGCTAGGGGAGTCTTGAGATACTTTGAGCCGGGGAAGGATTTCCACACATACAAACAAGGCTTTACACTACAGAAAGGTAGAAGAAGAGATCTAGATCTAGGAATGTAAAGACAGAAAATAAAAAGAAAAGTTGAGGCTTACCTGAGTGCTGGAGGCGATTCCACAGCGGTTTCCTTCTTCTCTTGGAGTTCTTCTTTGCGAGAATTCAAAACAAGAGTTGTGTGTCCTTTTGCTCAAGGAGGAGGCTCCTATTTATAGGCAAGGGCTAAGGTCATTGGTAGACACAACTTAATGTCTAGAACCCCTCCAACCTAAACCCTAAGGTTATTTCCGCGATTTCCCCTCATTTAATGAGGGACATGATGGTAAAAGTGAAAAGCTCTCGGAAAACCCTAATTTTGAGCAAACTTAAGGTATCCGGTATATCAGACCGGATAACAAAGGGCCTTAAGGTATCCGGTACATGGTACCGGATACGCTAAGGCTCACACGTATCCGGTATGACTATCCGGATACGGGAAAGGGTACTTGTATCCGGATACTCAATCCGGATACAGGTAAAAGTGTATTTTCTTCAAATTTTGTGCTGGCTTTCCAGGAGATAATGATTTTTGATGATTGTTTGTGCAATTTGGGGTGTCTACACTAGTTTGGTGTCCGGTACAATACTCATAAGCAACCTAAACTCAACTTAAAACTCATAAGATGTTCACAAATTTTCCTCTATTAATTTCATAGGCAAAATGGTTTCCCAGGTTCCTAACCAAGTGAATAGTGAAGTGGTTTAACCCCTAAGAAGTGCAAATACTCTTGGTCAAATCAGAAATTCCATTTCGGTAAGCAAAATAGGTCTGCCGCTCACCTATTGAGGTGGGCGCGAGGTGAGCGCCGGTCGGCGGTGAAGAAAAAGGGCAAAATCGACCTGCCGCTCACCCGACGCTAGGTGAGCGCGAGATGAGCGCGAGATGGGCGTGAGGTGGGCGCGAGATTCGTGCGAGATGGGCGCCTCGTTTTCTACTTCGCGCGAGATGAGCGCGAGGTGGGCGCGGGATCGGCGGTAGGTCGTTATTAACGGGGCGCCTACCTCCGAGGTGAACGCCGGTGAGCGCGAGGTGAGCGGATACCCCCTGTGGTTTTCATTTCTCTGTTATTTTGAGATCTACATGACTGGCCGGTTTGTGAAGGTCTGTAACTACTCCAATACACTCCTAATACTCCCAGAAGACTTCCCAACCATATTTGGAATTAATCTAAACACTTTCATTTTCAATTATAAAACTCAATCCGAAGACTCTGTTCATGTAACTTCCGAAAACCAGAAACCAGAAAAACTCATACTATCAGTTGATATGTAAATCATGCATCAGAATAATCTCGAGAGAAATAGAAAACACAAATCCCAGTTGTAAATCAGTGCTACTCACCGTATGCGCTTAATCCCAGAAAAACAGCTTCTTCCCCATTCGGCCGATCGCGATTTCCGGGTGCGCGCGAAGATGAAATGGTAGCCGAACAATTCCTCTGCTCGCGAGAGAGATAACCCGCAGAAATCCGACTCCAATAAACTCCTAGCAACTCTTGCGGTTCTCATCTATTCCCAGCGAAACCCTAATCGCCATTTCAGCCGCAATCACCAAATCGCCCAGTTACAAAAATATGATGCGAGCATTCGAAAACCAAAACCCTAATTTCCCCTTTAGTATATATATACCTTCCACACGCTCCCATACGCATTGCCGCACGACAACCTTTTAAAAGCCTTGATCCTGTGCATACTCACCCACTGAAAACCCTACATTTTCCCGCATCCACTTAAGGTTATTCTCTTTGACAACTAATGACAACAAATCTCCAGCAATAAATAAATTTTGATTAAGCCTGCCCATAAATCCATGTGTTCATACTTTTGCATATATTTTATTTTATCTACTATTTTATATTGTTTATTATTATTATATTATTTTTTTTCTACTCAAAACTGGGGTCTTACAATTGGTTTCAATGATCAGTGTTCCAGAAGGAGTAGGCATCAAACCACTGGAAGACGTATCGTTGGCGTTCGATTTTGAACTACCGCCAACCACAGACCGCCGGGGCGATCCTGAGCGATCCTAGGCAGTTTGTTCAGATTTTGCAGATTTTCATAATTTCACACCCTGATTCAATTCCAAACTATTTTCAGACAATTTTAATGATTAAATAAGATGTTTTAAGACCAAAATAAACTATCTAATTCCCTGTTTTACAGAAAAATAAATTAGGGAGGTATTTAGGACATTAGTTGCAAAACTTTGAAAGAAATGGAGAAACCTAGTTTTTGGAAAACCTAACTTGTATTTAATTACTAGAACATCTTCTAAATGACACTATAAACTAGAAAACTGTATATAGAGAATTCAGAACTCAGATGACCGAATATTGAAGTAATTGACAGATTTAACCTTTATATGCCGCTAGGCACCAACCCTTATAGAAATATTATATTTTAGGGAATTTTGGAGTCTAGTGGGCATAGCTGGTTATGGATCCATAGTTGTACCTAGATAGCTGAGGGATATGTCATTTGGGTTGAGTTACTCCTATATGCGACGCGCTTCCTTTGCAAGTTAGTTTGTCTGGGAAGGTCCTATGTCTGGAGGGACACCCTAGTGAGCCGCTGGTGATTCCCTGTACATGTGGATAAGCGACCATCTCCATGTATTGATTCTGGTGCTGCATGCTGGTGGTACATGCCAACTCTGATAGGTACGTGTGCAATAAGTTAATGACTACGGCTCTTGTCTAAGCTGCACTGCATGGGACTTAAGTATCATTAGTAGCATTGCTCCTAAGTCGCACGGTGGTATAGCAATTGGTTGAGAATCATCTCAAAAGGTTTATCTATCTTTGTGACTCCTACAATGACACTGAAATCACAATACTTGATATTATTATTGAATACATGCTGGAGGCATGTGATTGAGATATTGATCGGATGTTACTGCTTAGTGCATCCTAGCAAAGTGTGAATCATGTTATTGATCTTGATATTGGATTCTTATATTAAAACTTGCTGAAATTCATTTCTAGAACTGTTTATCAAACTGTTTTGTATTCATGAATGATATGAATGATTATACGAGCCTGATTAGTCGATATTGCTTAATCGTGCATGAACTGTTACTTTACTTATACGAACTGTTTAATCATGCATGTGTTACCTACTGGGATATTCGTATCTCACCCTACTTTTATTTCATTTTTCAGCTGATACGCGAGAGGGGGATCTTAGTGATTTCCAGGGAGAGATAGCGGAGTATACACCGGAGGATTACTATTATCCGGATCTTGTTTGAGGTGGATGAATGACATAGACTTAGCACTTTTGATTAGATTATTATTATTCATTTTGATTTGATGTATTAAAGAGATGAGAGAGAGATAGTAACCAGTTTATTTTACCAGACTTTGATATTAATGATTATTGATCAAACTATATGTTATTTGAGGATTTTAAACTCCACTTCCGCACATACTTGTTTCCGCAACTCTGATAGTATAATAAGTTGAATGGATTTTAATTTTTTGGTCTGGTATATTATTGATGATGTATTTGATATGGGCCAGTAACACCTCGGATTTGGTTGTTGAACTAAATGCGGGTTGTTACAGTAGCGAACGGGGTTCGGGTCGGGTGCCAGTTTGCACTGACCCGGGTTCGGGGCGTTACACTTAGTCCTTTGAAGTTTTCATTTAAAAAGGGAAGCGTCCAAATGATGTGGAGTCACTTCCTGGCTTCAGAGTTTCCTTACCCTCTGCTTTTCGAGTTTTTGTAGGGCAACTCTTCAGCGTTTGATTTAAGTTTGAAAGAAATTAAATTGGACTTGAGCTCACCAACCTGTTTTGGTGTTGATGCCAGACCCTTGACAATATTCTTTTCTTCTTGTTTGTCCCATTAAAGCTTTTAGGTGACTTCAGACTTCTGATCCATTTTGTGTCTTTCACTTGAGGCTTGCTTGCATTTTTTTTTTTTTTAGGATTTGATGGCCAAGGGTTGGTTTAGGATGCGGGACAAATGGAGGAAGGAGGAGGGAAGAGCGGAGGAGGAGCTGCTGTTGGTGAGGAGGTGCTTCCAGCACTATCCGATGCCTCAAGGGGGCTCACACACCTGCTCTATTCTATTTACAAAAGTGTGAAATCAAAAATTACAAAAGGGCCATCTTGCCCGATGAGATCTTCATCTTTGCTTGTTCTCTTTCATGTCTTGCCACTTCTTTCTTCTGCAGCGTGCCTTCTGGTTGGCTTTTCTTTCTTAGATGAGGTAGATGCCTCCTAGCTTGGAGTGACTATTGCTGGGGATTTAGGCAGGAATCCCTACCTCATTGCTTTTTACTTAGTCAGGCCTTGTTTTTCGACATGCGTGTGGGTTCCCTTGTGAAGGGTGCTTCGCTGGGGATAAGTGGGAATTCCTCACGCTGTCATTCTTTCTTTGTAAGGCCTTTTCCTTCAGCTTGGGTGCGAGTTCTTCATGTTCGTTCGGGCTCTTGTTGGGTGCAAGAAACTCCACCAGGGGTTGGTTTGAGCTTGCTTTGTCTCCTTTCTACTCTCTTCCGCGAAGCCGGCCTTTTCAGACTGGGCGAGGCTTAGGAAGTCTACATCATCAGGTATCGCTCTCTTATTGTTGAAAGGACTCCATGGGGGCTTAGGGGATCTCGTCCTCTATTGGTTGAAGGAACTCCCCTGTAGATTTGGGGGAGGATGTCCATCATCTCATTTTTGTTGTACCTGTGAAGGCGGGAAAGGAACCAAATGTTAGTCTTGGACTAGCTGGGGATAAATGCAAAGCATTCTTATTTTCTTCTTGCTCTGAGCCTTTTTCCTATGGCAGCTAGAAGCGGCCTCTGCCAAGGTGAAGAGATTATCAACTCAGGTTAGTAGCACAATGTGGAGCTCACAAATAGTTAAGCAGAATAATTATAGAGAGAACAGGTGTGACAGTGTGTGCCTGTGTCTACAGTATCAAAGAAATTTCCATGGTCAGACGGGACTTGGAGTGCTTGGTAATTTCAGTAGCATTGTCATCATAGGCCACTGTGAAGTCTTTGACTCAGGCGCAACCTGCCGGTCTGGACCCCTCAGATCTGTGCATTTTTCTTAGTTTACTGTCTGCCACTGCCACTGCTCTCTGCAGTATCTTGCTCCGCTCAATCGGGATGTGACCACCTCTCTCTCTCTCTCTCTTGGTGACCACACAACGCCCTTTTTTCGGGCTTTCGCTGTGTCCAGCCTTTCTGGAAAACTCTGAATTCCGTCATTGCTGATGAACACAGACTTAACTGTTTGCCCTGATCATTCCTTTTGAGATCCAAGAGGTCTTAGAGATAGGACAAAACGTAGGCTTGGTCTTGGTTATGAAAGAAAGGGTGAGTGGCTCAAAAATGCTTATTTATTTGGGTTTGCAAAGTGTGCTACTTTTATTGTTGGTGGGACTTACATCCTAACTTATTGGCATCTCTATTTTTTGTTGGGTAAACATTTCCCCATTTTTCTCTGTTTCTTTCTTTTCTTCTTTTTTCTTTCTTTTTCCATTGCACTTTCTCCTCTTTTTGAGGTTTTTCTGGGCAAGAATGCACTATTTCTTTTTTGCTTTGCCAGGAATGCCCTGTTTGATGTGTAGAACACTTAAAATTGTCTAAAAATAGTTTGGAATTGAATCAGGGTGTGAAATTATGAAAATCTGCAAAATCTGAACAGAGCACCTAGGATCGCCCCAGCGGTCTGTGGTCGGCGGTAGTTCAAAATCGAACGCCGACGATACGTCTTCCAGTGGTTTGATGCCTACTCCTTCTGGAACACTGATCATTGAAACCAATGTTTCCAAACCATCTGCAAACTAATTCTTGGCCCTTGGCATATAGCTGAAGGAAATTCGAGTAAATTTGGTGCTTATTTCTTCCAAATACTGGTGATATGGGATCAATTTGTAATCTTTGGTTTTCCATTAATCGGTTGTTTGGAAGATGATAAGACTCGAATCCCCGTATACGTCAAGTTCCTCTACCTCATGGTCTAAAGCAGCTTGCAACCCAATTATACATGCTTCATACTCTGCAATATTGTTTGTGCACTAGAACCTCAACTTCACTGCGATTGGGATATGTGAACCATCCGGCTTTACCAAAACTGCCCCGATCCCGTTTCTATTCATGTTTGCGGCCCCGTCAAAGAACATCTGCCAGGAGCTTTCACTATCCTCTTCTTCAGTAAATAACACGGCCTCATCGGGAAAATTAGTCTTTAAAGGCTGATAGTCTAGCAAAGGATACTCAGCTAGGTGATCAGCGATTGCTTGACCTTTAATTTCCTTTTGAGTGACATATTTGAGGTTAAATTCAAAAAGCAACAGCTGCCACTTCGCCGTTCTGCCCGTTAGTGCCGGTTTCTCAAATAAGTACTTCAATGGGTCCATTCTGGATATCAACGATGTGGAATGACTGAGGAAGTAATGTCTCAGTCTTTGAGTTGCCCACACTAAAGCACAACAAGTCTTCTCTAAAGGAGAATACTTGGCTTCATATTCAGTGAACCTCTTACTCAGATAGTAAATCGCCCTTTCCTTTCTACCCGTCTCATCATGCTGTCCCAAGACACACCCCATTGACGTCTCCAAAACAGAAAAGTACAGAATCAATGGTCTTCCCGAAGTTGGTGGCACTAGAACAGGTGGGTTCAGCAATCATCATTCCAGACCGTTGGGTTGTTCTTTCTTAGAAGCTTAAAAATCAGTTCACAGATAGCAGTGAGCTGTGCTATGAACCAGCTTATATATTGAATCCTTCCAAGAAAACCCCGAACTTCCTTTTCTGTTTTCGGTGGTGGCATTTCGATAATCGCCTTTGCTTTAGCCGGTTCAATCTCAATTCCCCTTCTGCTCACTATGAATCCCTATAATTTTCCTGATGTAGCCCCAAAGACACATTTTGCTGGGTTAAGCCGTAAACTATATTTCCTGATTCGGTAAAACATGTATAACCCCGAATTTCCACCTAATAAATAAATAAATAATAAATAAAAGACAATATAAGTTAAGTGAAGATTTAGAGGTAAGTAATTCAAATAGGTCATAAATTGTAAATAAAGAAAGAATTTTAATGAAATTAACCTAAAAGAGTAAAAAGGGTATTTTGGTAATTTTCAAAAAAAGGTAATTAGTAAATAGATCATCAAATAATAATTAGAATTGGAAAATAGAAGAAAATAAATTATTTTGACAAGTTAGAAATTAAAAGAAATTAATAAAAGCCTAAAAGTGGGAAAAAGGGTAATTAGGAGATTTCACGTCCTAATTTGGAGAAAATATGGTTTTAGGTGATAATAATGTTTAATTAAATATTTTGCACGAAAATATGTTATAATTAGGAGTTTAGATAGTAAGAAACTTAATTAGGATTGTTAAGTAGAAAAATAGAAGGTGGAGAAAAAGTAGGAATTAAATTAGAAGGTTGTGCCCGCGT
This sequence comes from Buxus sempervirens, assembly GCA_947561395.2. NCBI lineage: Eukaryota > Viridiplantae > Streptophyta > Magnoliopsida > Buxales > Buxaceae > Buxus > Buxus sempervirens. The sequence goes on along the minus strand of OX387185.1, from coordinate 26,245,936 downwards.
CGGAAACGCGGCACGGGGAAATTCGAAGTCGCCACCGCCTGATGGGGTGCAGGCAGACACCTGGGTGCCTAACCTTGTCTATTAGGGCTTTTGGACTGCGGCTTTGAGATTCTAAGTAGGGTCTTGGTTGAGGTTCAGGGAAGTCCGTAGACACCCCGGTCCACCCCGTCGGGTGACGGGTCCCTTAGGTTTGTCCTGGTTTGAGTCAGCTTACTTTGGTCTCACCCGATTCCTAATCCGATATGCAGTTTGGTTAAGTTTGGCGGGACCACCTGAGTGGTGTGGGTCCCTTTAATTGCTTTTATCTAGATTAATTAGGTAATCTGTGTCTGGTTGGGTGGGCCCCGTTGGAAGGCCCACGGTGTCCTTGGTGGGCTTAGATAAGCCCATGTACCCTTGTGAGCCTCGGTCTATCCTAGGAGGCCCTTTGGGTTTTGGTTAAGTGCATTGATTTTACTTTAGGTTCAGATTTGAAATTTAAGTGTTTTCCATGAAAAGGTGGGCCGGATTGGTTTGTGGGCCCCTAAGGTGGGCCCACATGGTGGCCAAGTATTTTTATTGGATTTATCTTTTTAATTTGCCAAAGTGAGTTTGGACATTGGGCTTGGGGCCCATAGTCCTAATTAGGGCTTGTGAGCCCAAGTTACCAGAGGTTAGGGTTTTCACCCTTCCTTGGTTCGGTTGGTGGGCTTTGGCGGGCCCGGTAGGCCCTTGCCCTTGGTCTCGGCCAAACCACGCAATTCATGCATCAATTTCACAAGTCTGGTGCGGGTGGACCGCCTTAGGTTTGGCCCACTCGGTTTAATCAGTTAATTTTACTTATCTTGATTAAGTTGCATGCATACATTTCATTGTGTTTATTGGGCCGGGTGGACCCCGTTGGAAGGCCCACTGGAAATCAAGTTGGACCGGGGGTCCAAGTCCCATGTTGGGTTTCCGGGTGACCCGGAAACCTTGTTGGTTTATTTGGTTCGGTTCGGAAATGGCACTCACATCCAGCAATGACCACAAAAAAAAAATACAAGATTGACGCTTTGTCAAGGAAAAACTGGCTCATTATACTTGGTCCAAGGGGCCCCGTACCAAGAAACGAGTTGGACGCGCGGCGAACAACGGGGTTGGGGGGTGCGGGGGGCTTGAGCGGTACAGTAAAGGGCATTTTCGGGATTTTCCAAAAATATGGCAATTCGGCCTTTTTTAGGGGTATGCGCCAACCTCAGGCACTAGGCGCAAGGTCAGCAAGGTGGGCGGACCGAAAAACCAAAAAAAACGATCCGCGGGCGAAGTGGGCGCGGGCTGAGCGCACCCAAAAAAATCAAGTAGGCGCGAGCTGAGCGCACCCAAAAATCAAGTAGGCGCGAGCTAAGCGCACCCAAAAATCAAGTAGGCGCGAGCTGAGCGCACCAAAAAATAAGTGAGCGCGAGCTGAGTGCATCCAAAAAACAAAAGTGGGCGCGAGCTCAACGCACCCAAAAAGGAAGTGGGCGCGAGCTTAGCGCATACCCCGATTCCCTGTTTTTTTTTCAAACTCCATTTTTAACTGGTTTTTAAGCTCTGTAAGCCCCCCCAGTTGTTCCCCAGACTCCCAAGAGACACTTAAACATGCATTCAAATTAATCTAAACATGCTTTGAACCATGACCCAAGATCCTTTTACGAAGAAAACAAACCCGACTGTTATCCAATAACTACAAGCATCATCTATCAAGCAGCTACAGACAGGTAATGGGGTGATGGGAGCATGCTTACAGGGACACAACAAGGAGCAAACAGCATATGGCAGGGGTTAGGGGAGCATGTAGGCAAGTCCAGCAAGCAATAAAACAACAAAAAAAAACACTAATAAACAAAGATTGCCTACGTACGATGGAAACCTAATTTTCGCGCCTACGCATGTACCTAAACTCTGTGCATGCATGCAGGCACTCGGAGAAGGGAAGGAGAAGGGGGGTTTACCGGGATACAAAAGACTTGCTTAACCGGGAACACACTCCCTTTTACTACAAACCCGATATTCCCCAAAACCGTAGCCTGGGAGATCCCATGTGGAAGCAACTTGAAAAGTTGTGGATAATATACTTACACAAATATCATGCAAGAGAACCAGTTTTCATATATGTGGCATAGGAGCTAGTGGGGAACAATACCTAAAAGTTCTGGGCTCTTTCGTGGAAGTGTGTGACCTCCTCGAAGCAAAAACGCCGCTGCGAGCTTCCTCTCCAACAGCCACCGCAAGTAGCTCCTCCGGTCTTTGGTAGAAGGATGAAGAAGAAGGAGAAAAGAGGAGGTAGGAAGGTAAGGTCGGGTGCTTGGGGATCTAGGGAGGGAAGTCAGGCCACGGGAGAGAAGGTTCCCGAAAACCAAAAGCCAACCAGAAGAAAAGCCTTCACTGAAAAATCCCCAATCCGAAAATCTTCCAACCCAAAATCCTCCAACCTTAAACTTTTTTAACCAAAAATCCTCGAACCCTTTGCGCGAAATCTCGCGCGGTTTATATAGACGAGGAAAAAGGGGATCCGCTCACCTAAAAATGGGATCCACTTAGCTTGCGCTGAGCGCATACCCGCCTGCCATGTTCGTGCGAGCGGCAAAATGATGAAAAAGCATTTAATGCGGCCGCTCATTTGTTTAAAAAATCCGAAAATTAAGATATAGTCCCTGGGATATTTGGGTTTAATATTATTTTATTCAGATATTTTCATATTGGTCCCTGGGATCTTTTGAATGTTTGGATATTTACGGATTTGATCCCCGAGATATTTTCCTGCGTAACTCGCCACGTGTGCAGCTTTTTGCCACGTGCGCAGTTTGCCAGTTTTGCTGCTCGGGAACTTCGATAGCTCATATTTTCTCCATCCGAACTCCGATCTGGGCAAACTCAGTTGCGTTAGAATTGTATCGGAGCCCTTTATCCAATGACACAAGGGTAGGCATCTGGATCGGATTTTAGCAGAAAGTCAACTTTTGGCTCCACTCAAGTTTGATCGCCCGCAGAACCCTCATTCAGACTCCGATTCCTGCAAACTCAGTTGCGTTGGAACCGTGTCGGGATTCTCTATCCAATGGTATAGGGGTAAGCATCTGGATCGGATTTTAGCAGAAAATCAACTTTTGCCTCCGCTCAAGTTTGACCGCCCGCAGAACCCTCACCTGGACTCCGATTCCTGCAAACTCAGTTGCGTTAGAATTGTATCCGAGATTTTCTATCCAATGGTATAAGGGTAAGCATCTGGATCGGATTTTAGTAGAAAGTCAACTTTTGGCTCCGCTCAAGTTTGACTGCCCGCAGAACCCTCATCCGGACTCCGATTCCTGCAAACTCAGTTGCGTTGGAACCATGTCGGGATTCTCTATCCAATGATATAGGGGTAAGCATCTGGATTGGATTTTAGCAGAAAGTCAACTTTTGGCTCCGCTCAAGTTTGACCGCCCGCAAGACCCTCATCCGGACTCCGATTCCTACAAACTCAATTGCGTTGGAACCGTATCGGGATTCTCTATCCAATGATATAGGGGTAAACATCTGGATCGGATTTGAGTAGAAAGTCAACTTTTGGCTCCCCTCAAATTTGATCGCCTGCAGAACCTTCATTCGGACTTCGATTCCTGCAAACTCAGTTGTGTTGGAACCGTGTCGAGATTCTCTATCCAATGGCATAAAGCGAGGTGGCCAATTTCTTGATCAAAAAGTCAACTTTTCACCCCTTAGGATTTGACTTTCTGTCTAGGGTTTGCGTTTTTGGTTTTTCTGGGAGCGCAAAAATGAGGTGCTTACAAAGGTGTTAGACATTAAATAGACCATGGTTGGGTTAGCCCAAATTAAATTAGCCAATTAGGGTTGGTTTAGGATTTCTAAAGCCAATATAAATAGGAAACTAAGGTTAGACAAGAGGGAATTTTCGTGGGTTATTGTTGAGAGAAAAGAGGGAGAGAAAGGAAGAAGGTGGCTAATGGAGGTGTCTGACCAGCCATCATCAAAACATGATCGGGGAAAATCCGTGCGGTGGATCGCCTTCAAATTTGGAGGTTTTGTTCATCACTGATGGAACTACATTGTGTACAGTGGAGATTTGAATTGGAAGAGTCTAGCTTGGTGCGTTTGGGAGCAAAAGTTAGGTCCAGAATTAGAAGTTTCAATGGAAGAAGGATTTAGCGTATAAGGCAAGTAGCAACCCTTGGAAAACGTGAGGAACTGCATGATTTCTATTTCTGTGATTTCATATGGATTTAATGGATTAGTCGGAATAGTATCTACATGGAATCAAATTGTTTATATTTTAGTGTTTGGTGTTCTTGAAGGATTTGTTGAAATAATGGAGAAAACTTGGTTTGATCATGAAATAAATTATAGGATGGTATTTAATTAATAAGAATTGATCTAGAAGGCTTTAGGAATGTTTTAGAATGTTATTAGATTAATTTAGACCAAAGAAACATATAGCAAAAGTATAAAAATCCGAACTTTGCAAATCTAGAAAATTCTGTTAAAAATTGCACTAGCGCCTAGGATCGCCCAGCCTTGTAGAGGTAGGCGCTCTAAGCAGAATTTGTAGATTTTGGTGATTTTTTGAATCCGAATAAATCTCTAATAATTTTTCTAGTATCTTAACTATTCTAACATCTTTATGAAGACCTAATTGAGGTATAGAAAATATAAAAATTAAATTTAATAAACATCCAAATATTTAATGTCTTAATGGTAAAATAGTGTATAAAAAGGCCTAAACAATGGAGAATAATGTTAGAAATAATATCTCTGGTATTTATAGCTTATAAACATCTTCTAAACTTTATTTTAGGTCTGTAGAACATGCTGGAGAAATAAAATACAGAAAATTCAAATAGAAACTAGCTTAGGTGTTAAGGCAGGAAATTGGATTCTAATAAAAGGGATTAATAAAGAAAACTCTAAGTAAGATTGCATTTACTTTATTTTGAGCTTTAAATAGAAATATTGGCTACTGGAATTGCATAAACTCATATTTTATCAGATTTATGATACTTGAGTTTTATTTTGAATATAATTGGAAGAATTGCATATGTTATTCTGAAAAAGCCTATAATTGGATTTGTAATGATTGAATCATGATTTTCACTTGGAGTGGAATACTTGGGTATGGTTTGGTATGTGGTATGATGTTGTTCACTTTACTTTTACGGTTGGGTGATACGGCTTCTGTGGTTGAGTTGATATTAACTTTTACGGCAAAGATGGGTAATCCTCTGTGTAGAGATGTGTAATCCATTACGGGTAAAAGTGTGTATGCCTCCTACAGTAGCGTGTCCTCCCGTATGTGGTTTTATCGTGGTTTGTGTCAGTGGGCTTAGCTGTATATGAATCCATAGTTTTGGCTGGTTAGCTAAGTGGTATTTAGTTTGGGTTGAGTTACTCCTATATGCGAGCGCGCTTCCCTTTGCAAGTTAGTTTGCTCCGGGAAGGTCCTATGTCTGGAGGGACACCCCGGTGAGCCGCTGGTGATTCCCTGTACATGTAGATAAGCGACCACACTCCATGTATTGATTCTGGTGCTGCATGCTGGTGGTACGTCCAACTCTGCGGGGTTCGTGTACAATAAGTCGGTGACTACGGCTCTTGCCTAAGCTGCGCTGCATGGGGCTTGAGTATCATTAAGTAGCACTGCCCCTAAGCCGCATGGTTGAATAGCATTTAGCCGAGTGTCATCTCAAATACTTATCATCTTTGTGAGTCCTGCAATGGCACATGTTTTATCGCTTTTGTCGGTTTTACCCCGTTAACATCAAGTTATTGGTATTTATACATGATCGTCTGTTTTATCGCTTTATTTGGAATTGCCATGGATAACTTGGATTTCTCGTCTTATCGTTAATTAATCAAATACCTCATGACTATTTGCTTACATTGGACTGTTTCAATTTGCATGCACCTGCTACTTGCTAAGATGTAAATCTCACCCCGTTTTCCCCTATTTTTCAGGTTGCTTGGAAAGATCGCGAAGATGGGGTTTTAACTTGATGGGTAGAATTGTAATTGGTATTAAGGTCACATGTTGATTAAATAAACTTTATTGTAAACTGAATTGATATTATTGAATAAAGAATTGTTTTTATTGGCCACCATAACTCTGATGTAATTAATTAGTAGTTTCTAAAGTTATTGTGAATCTTGGTTTGTATCTGACCCTAGCTTCGTGGTAACACCTCGAGTTTGGTTGTTGAATCGGACTTGGGTTGTTACAGTAGTGAACCGGGTTCGGGTTGGGTGTAGGTTTGCACTGACCCGGGTTTGGGGCGTTACAAAACACCTTCTTCAAGTTGATAAGATGATCTTCTTCTTCACATGATTTGGCAATCATATCATCCACGTAGACCTCCATCTCCTTATGGATCATATCGTGGAACAGTGCTGTCATGGCCCGCTGGTAGGTTGGCCCGGCATTCTTAAGCCCAAATGGCATGGCAGTGTAGTGGAAAGTACCCCAAGGTGTAATGAAAGCTGTTTTCTCTTGATCTTCCTTTGCCATCCTGATTTGATTATACCCCGAGAAGCCTTCCATGAATGAGAATAGACTGTGTACTGCAATATTATCTACCAATATATCGATGTGTGGCAGCAGAAAATCATCCTTTGGGCTTGCCTTGTTAAGATCTCTATAATCTACATACATCCTGACTTTCCCATCCTTCTTTGGTACTGACACAATATTTGCGAGACACTCGAGGTACATGGAGACTGCCAAAAATCCCGCTTGGAATCGCTTGACCACTTCATCTTTGACCTTCAGTGTCCATTCAAGTTTCAATCTTCTCAACTTTTGCTTGACCGGCTTAACCTCTAGCAGAATTGGTAGCCTGTGCACAACCATGTCAGTATCCAACCCCAGCATATCCCGATACGACCATGCGAACACATCCTTATAGTCTGCCAAGAATCATGACATTTCATCACGCTGTACATCAAATAGGCATGTCCCAATCTTCACTATTTTTGGGTCATCTTTGGTCCCTAGATTTATTGAAATGGTCTCTTCAATATTAGGTTGAACACCCTTTTCATGACGCTTTAAATGATATGAAATTTCTTTAGGAAGGTCGTCTTCTTCGACCTCAGTCTCTTCTTCGATCCCCATTAGGTCAAAGTTGAGCTCAAGGTCGAAGTCATATTTAGCCTGATCTAATTCTGTTTGCTTATATGGTTCATAAGTGGTTTGGACCTTTTTGAAAAACTTAAATTTTCTAGAAAAAATGGAAAAATCTTTTTTTGTTTTTTGAGAGCCTTCAGAAAAAACTTTTCCTGAAGATTAAGGCTCATTAAAACCTTTAGGAAAAGGGCATTCCACTAATGGAGTTTTTTTTGGAGGTCACATCTGTTTGCCAATCAAACTCCGCTTCAAAGGTAAGGGGAGTTTCCTCCCAATTTTTCAAAATAAATTTTTCTGGAGTAGGGGAAATAATGCAATCCTGCTCCTCAAGTTCAGAATCCGATGCCATCATCACCGGATGAATTGTACCGCCCTTTTTTGCTGTAGGGCTCAATCCAGATATGACCTCATTCGGAATTTTCACTGTGGCCCAATCAATGAATGGCAGTTCATCTGCTTCTTCTACTCTTTTGCCTTCAATCATGGCAAAGAAAGCCCCAATATCTTCAGCAAAATCCCGCTGCTGTCCTGGCTGTGGCCCAGGCTCGCCCACTGTCTTAGGTGTAGAAGGTGGGATGTAGGTTTGCAAAGTTGGGATATATGGCCTCATGAAAGGGTTGGTGTTACGATATGGAGGTGTGGACTGATCCGTGGGAGGAGATAACTGGATTGTATGAGAAGATTTTGGAAACTTTTCCCTTAAATAAGGGAATTTTTTATGAACTTTCCTCTCTCTGTTCCCTTCCTCTACCTGCTTCTGCCTTCTCCAACCTCTTGGTTTAAATCCAAATCCTACTTTAGGGGTAAGCTTCTTAGCCCTTATTGGCTCCAACCTTCCTTGCAAGTTGACCCCCAGACCCTTCCCTGGATGGAAATTGTATTTCCTCAACACTTTCTCCACCATCTTTTCAACATTGGTCATCTTCCCTTTCTTATCCTCACACCCCCTAGGTATGAAATTGACAGTTTCGAAGTGAAATGAGTGGAATGCAATTTTGTCGACAGTTAATTCTACATTAATGAAGGGTACATCAAGTGGCACTATTGGAGGTATCAAATTCTCAGCTAGGACAGTTATCACCCTTCGTCCTCTTATATACTTCACCCTTTGGTGAAGAGTGGATGGTATTGCCCTAGCCGAGTGTGTCCACGGCCTTCCTAGGAGCAGATTGAAAGTTGCTGGAATATCCATCACTTCAAATGTGATGTTAAAGATATTGGGTCCAATAGCGACCGGCAATTCAATCTCCCCTAGGGAGTGTGTCTTAAAGCTATCGAAAGCCCTCACAATCTTCTCATTTTGTTTGATTTTGGATTGATCCAAATCAAGCTTGACAAAAATGATTAATGGGCAGACATTTAAAGCCAACCCATTGTCAATTAAAACTCGTGCTACCATACTGCCCTTACAAAGCACAGTGATGTGCAAAGGATCAACATGGTAACACCCACCTGGGCTTATTTCACTTTCTAAAAAACTTATCACGTTGTGAAATAAGATTTGGCCAACCATTTTGCCTATCTGGTTTGGATCAATAGTCTTAGGCACATGTGCACTCTAAAGCACCCTTAATAATGAATCCCTATGCTTTTCAGAATTCCGCAAAAGTCCCAGTATTGAAATCTGGGCCGGGATTTTATTCAACTGATCCACAATATTAAATTCACTCTTTTTTATTATTTTTATAAGATCATTTGTCTCATTTTCAGCAACCTGGGGGGTGTCCTCCCCTATTTTTGCTTTTCCTTTCAGTTTTGTCTTCTCTTCTGTTTCTTTTCTTTCCTTCTCAACTTCCAACTCTTTTTCCTTTCCTTCTTCTCTTACACATCTTCTTGACCTCATCATGAGGTTCACCTCCTCCTGGTTCTATCTCTCGACCACTGGAACTATAGTTGTGACACCCTCACTGTAATTCCATGGTACAACCGACTCGGAATAGGAAGGTTTATGAACATCAAGTGGAGTAAGATAGGATTTTGATGTAGGAGTTGATTTAGGAGCATTACAGATAGAAAGAACATTTATAACCAAAGACGGAAGCTGCTTAGGGGTTGTTGGAGCAAAAGAAGTGATTGATGCAGTGGTGGGGTCATAGTTGATGACCAAGGAGGTTTTTGATGGATTGGATGGAGAGAAAATGGATGGATTGCAATTGATAACCAAAGGAGGCCTTGCAATATTTATTTGGGCCATGAGAGAGAAGACCCGGCTCAAAGAAGAATTAATGTCTTCAGCACTGTCATTTCCATTTCTTCCAGAAACGACATTGATTTCTTCTTCCCTTTTTACTTGGTCAAAATGAACTTTAACCGTAGCCTCAATGGGAGCAATCAACTGAGAGGGGTCAAAAGTTCTTTGAATGGAAGAGATGACTGTAACTGAGTTGGACAGGCCTACCCCATTGTGATAAGGCAGAGGATTTCGCCCAATGTCATTTCCAGAAGGGGTAGGAGCAGCTGTGTTGAAGGATAGTTTTCTGGTCCAACAGGTCCTGGATGGCATGCTTTAAATGCCAGCAGTTGTCAGTAGGATGTCCTGGTGCACCCATGTGGAGATCACAAATGACTGAGGGATCAAAACTCCTCCCCTTAGATGCATTTGGGTTTGGCTCCTTCAGGGTTACATATCCCGCCTTCAATAAGGTTGGTAATAGTTGGGAGGGAGACACGGGAATAGGAGTGAAGACTTTATTCCTTCTTGTTGCCATCTAGGCATCCCTCTCTTCGTTAGTAAAAACCCTTCTTTGACTTGCAGGTACAGATGGAGAGAAATTGATGTTGAGTGGAGTTTGATAGTTGGTTTGTAGCTGCTGGGTCTGCTGGGGTACAGGGACGTTGATGTGGAGTGGTTTCCTGGGAGGAGGAGCTTGTACCAGGTTTACTTCTCTTTCTTTCTTGTTTCCATTCTTTTTCATCACATTTCTTTTCTTCTGTGCAAAAGAGTTGGAGGAATCTGACTGACCAGCCATAGCAAAGTAATCAATTATTTTCCCTGATCTGACACCATCCTCAATCCAGTCGGCCACTTGTACTAGGGCCGCAAAGTTGGTGGTAGTCTACCCCACCAAATGATTGTAGAAGGGCTGCCCCAGTGTACTTATGAATGTTGAGATCATTTCAGGCTCCATCATTGGTGGCCTAACCTAGGAGGCAATCTCTCTCCACCTCTTGGCATATTGCCTCACAGATTCATCCTTTCCCTTGCTCATCCTCATCACATCGTACCTATCTGGCATGATCTCCGAGTTGAATTTATATTGAGACAAGAAGCTGTCAGCCAAATCCTTCCACCTTCTAATCTTCCCATGGTCAAATGTGGCAAACCACCTCAGAGCAGCTCCAGTCAAACTCCTCTGGAAAAGTTGGATTAGTATCCCGTCATCCCGGCCAAATTGGCACAAAGCCCCACAGTAAAGCTTCAGATGGCTCATGGAGTAGTCGGTGCCATCATATTTGTCAAAGTCTGGGTACTTAAACTTGGCTGATAGGCAAACATCTGGGTATAGGCACAGGTCTTCAAAGTTTGTGCCTCCATAACTGTTCACCCCTTCACTTATTTCAGTTCCTCCTGAATCATCACCAACCTGTGCAAGAACTTCTTTTCCATCTCATCCCTCATTCTTTCCTTTTCCTTTTCTTTCTCAGATTCAACACTATCCTCCCTAGTCAATATAGGTTCAGGGATAGGTTGAGCTGGAGGTGGAATGTTGGTTTGAGGTGGAGGTGCTTGGTGGGAAGTGGAGGCTTGATTCTGGGCTTGCTGGGCCTGAGCTACCAGTAAGTTTTCCAGCATTTAGGTGATCGCTACCGCTTGCTCTTGCAGCTAAGCAAAGTCTTGAGCAGGAACATTGGCTTGATTTTCAGTAGGATTCATTGTGCGAGCTCTTGATTTGGTCACGAGAGCAATGGTTGCAAGTATACTGATACCTGGAGAAGGAAAAATAAAAAATAAAGAAATATATCAGCACCAATTTATATCTTATTCACATACCTATGAATGCATGTATGCAAGTTAGGTGAACATGTGTTTGGATTTTATTTTATTTTATTTTTGATTTAGAAGAATTGTTGGAATATTTTAGGGCTTCCAACATGTCTCATAAGATATAAATTGTCTAAAATGAAAGTTTCTAGACAACTCACAGAGTGTCTTAGAATTACTCAAGCTTCCAAGGGCTTATGAATTGGTTGGTACAAAAAAGACCATCCAAAGAGTTTGTTGGAATATTTTAGGGCTTCCAACATATCCCACAAGATATGAAATGCCTAAAATAAAGCTTTTAGACAAATCACAAAGTGTCTTGGAATTACTCAAGCTTTGAAGGGCTTATGAATTGGTTGGTACTAAAAAGACCATCCAAAGAGTTGTTGGAATATTTTAGGGCTTCCAACATTTCCCACAAGATATAAATTGTCTAAAATGAAAGTTCCTAGACAACTAACAGAGTGTCTCAAGCTTCTAAGGGCTTATGAATTGGTTGGTACGGAAAAGACCATCCAAAGAGTTTGTTGGAATATTTTTGTAACGCCCCGAAATCCGGGTCATTTTTTTTTGACTCGGATCAAGGCATTAACTTGTGGTACATTACAATCAGTTCAAATATAAGGAAATAAAGAACTAAGTTTTATCAAAGCGCTAGGAAGCTTAAATCATTTATTAGAAACTGAATCTCCCTATTACATCAATTACTCAAATGAAAGGCAGCTACAAATTAACTAACTCTTAATATCTTACCAAATCATCTATTATGATTCCAATAAAATAAATACAACTATATAAAATCATCCTACTCTTTTCATATGGAATTTCTTGACTTCAACCCACTATTTGTCTAACCCATGGCGTCCTCTCCAAGATGACCTGAAAAATAAAATATGAAATAGGGGTGAGATACGAATATCTCAGTAGGTAACACATGCATGAGGAAAACAGTTTATATATAGAAAATAACAGTGGTTTCATGCACGGTAAAATAACGAGTAATTTACAGTCAATAAGATAAACGAATAATCACGATACAAACAAACATTAAATCAATGCCCGAATTAAAGGAAGTTAATCATGTACATTTCATTTCAATTTAAAGGACCATGTATTATAATCCACATTCCCATGGTTTCTGGTATATTTCAATTAGTTTCCTCCTAAGAACAATTCCACATTTTATTCATGATTTCATAATATTCCATTTTAACAGTTCTCATTAAATCATAGCAATTCTATTCAATTATGACATTTCAATATTTCCTTTCAAATAAACAATCTTATCAAATATGTCCAAATCAATCCATCAATTTGAGAATCAATCAATATATCAGTAATAAAAGCCAACCTTCAGGTAGTAGCCTATCTCTACCGCAGGACGCAAACACATAGTATCCACACAAGCTCCACAGGAGAATGCACATCTCTACGACTACAGGTACCCCCTGCAGGAGACAGCATAACTCTACCGCAGGATGTGAACACCTAGCATCTACCTCTACCGTAGGAGATAGCTTCCTCACCTTCCAGTGGTAACTCACATACCCATCCTCCATGTGGGATGCAATCACGCATAATCACATCTCCCCCACATGAGGTATCTCTCCTGTAGGATGCAATCCATCAGAAATACATCTGCCCCACAGGAGGTAATGAATCTCTCCCGCAGGAGGTAATGTCTCCGCCACCAAGCGGGTATCTCCGCCACCAAGTGGGTAATGTCTACGCCACCAAGTGGGTAATCTTTGCCACCAAGCAGGTTGGGTCTCCGCCACCAAGCGGGTTATCTCTGCCACCAAGTAGGTTGGGTCTCCGTCACCAAACGGGTTATCTCTGCCACCAAGCAGGTTGGGTCTCCGTCACCAAATGGGTTATCTCTGCCACCAAGCAGGTTGGGTCTCCGTCACCAAACAGGTTAGGGTCTCCTCCACCAAGCGGGTTATAATCTCTGTCACCAAGCAGGTAATAATCTCTGCCACCAAGCAGGTAATATACAATACATCTCTGCCACCAAGCAGGTTATTTATAAAACTTGCCACCAAGCCATTGTACAATCATTCACATTCCAATATTGTTTATAATCACAGTTCTTTCATGTTCAATCAGTAATCCAAAGTCTCGTTCCATAACCAGTTCATTAGTGTGTACTCATGTTGATTATGGGATTATCTTAATAATGGAAGACTCAAGTGGTTAAATATCTAATATGAACCTTTTAGTATAATTGGCCTTCAAAGACACCTTAAGAATAATCTTAGAGAAGTGTTACAAGTGGTGGAAATCCAAATAACCTATTTTATAATGATTTGGGACTAAGAATGTCGTAAAGTTCTCAAAATACATTTTGGATGAGTGGAATAATCTTAAGATTCCTAATAAGGTCACCATACCAAAAATCAATCGATTTCGAAACAAAAAGTTTCGGACCCCAAAAATATTCCAAGTCTGATTAAAAACGTTGACTTTTGGTATATAATTTTTCTTGACAAATCTACAAGGAGCTTCGGGCTCAAATTTTGGTTGTAGTCTATTGATGGGTAAACACATCTCCTAGAATTTTATGGGCTTTTGAATCACTCATCTAGGTATCAAACGCAAAACGGGCTTTTTGGTAAAAAAACTGAGAAAACTGGAAATTTAGGCATGAACTGGAAAGTTGACTTTTTATTGGCTGGGAATTGGACCTTGGAAGTATTTTTATTGGTTCCAAATGAGGGGTAAAACCTCATTTACATGTAAAGACTTAAGTAAATGGAGCAATAAATACACAGGACATTTGGAAAAGGGTTGGAGAAGAAAAGGGAATGAAAAACTGTCAAAATTGCATTTTTTTTGTTAGAGCGCCTAGGATCGCCTAGGCAGTCAAAGGTCGGCGGTAGTTGAATTTAGAGTGCCAACGATAAGTCTTCCAGCGGTCTTCGGCGGTCTACAATTTATAACTAGCGCCGAGGATCGCCGAGCACAGTCGAGGTCGGCGGTCTCCCAAAAACAAACAGAAACACTTTAAAAACGTGATTTTTCCTATTCTAAGCAATCCCATAATACTTATAATGATTATATCATGCATCATACATATATCTACATCATAAAAACATGGTTTGAAGATTAAACGAACGTTAAATACAAAAACGAACGTAAAACAGCGTCACCTACCTCTTGAACGTGCGTTCCTCTTCTTCTCTTCTGAACAGAAACACTCCAACCTCTCTACGGTTGCAAAACAAATCTCAGAGCAAGAAGAACCCTAGTCTTCCTCCCTTCTTCTTCTTCTTCTCTTCTCTTCTCGGCTTGGTCGTGTTTGTCGCTTGTGGCTAAAGTATACGAGCGAAAAATACAACGTGTATGTTTTAGGTTATTTAATTGGTATTTATACTCTCCGATCCCATGTAGCTCACATGCAAACTTTCCTATACACACACAGCCCAAACAGAACACATACCTCGATATCTCATGATTGGACGGTCAGATCTGCGTCTAACTCTGGATCTCCGCTTATAACGATATCCCCTACAATAATAAATTATTTCCCATCCATAATAATCCTCAAGAATATTAATTATTATTTTATTTTAATATTTGGGAAAATTCAGTGTTTTACAATTTTAGGGCTTCCAGCATGTCCCACAAGATATGAAATGCCTAAAATAAAAGCTTTTAGACAAATCACAGAGTGTCTTGGAATTACTCGAGCTTCCAATGGCTTATGAATTGGTTGGTACGAAAAAGACCATCCAAAGAGTTTGTTAGAATATTTTAGGGCTTTCAGCATGTCCCACAAGATATGAAATGCCTAAAATAAAAGCTTTTAGACAAATCACAGAGTGTCTTGGAATTACTCAAGCTTCCAATGGCTTATGAATTGGTTGGTACGAAAAAGACCATCCAAAGAGTTTGTTGGAATATTTTAGGGCTTCCAACATGTCCCACAAGATATGAATTGCCTAAAATAAAAGCTTTCAGACAAGTCACAGAGTGTCTTGGTAATTACTCAAGCTTCCAAGGGCTTATGAATTGGTTGGTACGAAAAGACCATCAAAGAGTTTGTTGGAATATTTTAGGGCTTTCAACATGTCTGTAAAATCCCTAATTTTTATGAAAATAAAAATTATTAGTTTAGTGTTTAAAATAAAGCCAATTGGTGGATTTTTGCAGAAAAGGAGAGCATATGGGTTTAAATTAAGATCCGGATGAACCAGACCAGAAATTTCAATTTATGGAGGTGAGGTAAGCTTAGTAAATTCTTATTTGGAAAATTAAGTTTGATGATGATGTGGCATTCATGGGTTAATTAACCAAACAAAACTGCTAGTGAAGGGAGTGTTGTAGTGTGGCACTACAGGGGATTGTGATTTAAGTTGCTGATTGAGCGGCAACTATAAATACCAGGTTAAAATGAGCTCGCTGGTTTGGTTGAAGAATTGAGCGACTGAAGAGGAAATTTCAGAGAAGAAAGGAGATCAGAAGCTAGGGTATGAAGCTAAGTCTGGAGAATTTCGAGTATTAGTAGAGCTCATTTGCTTACTGTTTGAGTTATGTTCGTAGGAATTTATGAGCTCTTGGCAGCAGTGCTCAGATCTGGTCTGCTGAAATTCTCGGCAGATTTGAGTTTGAATTTTAGGTAAGTATAGTTAATTAGATTTTAATTGGTCGAGATTGATCAAGTGAATTGTAGATCTGGAAAGATCTGATTTGAATTTGGAATTCTGCAGAGATTGGTTGTATGTTTGTTCTGGAGGTAGGAATTCCATAGTCATTGGAGTAATTGAGATGTTTTCAGCTCAGTTTTGCTTCTATCAGGTGAGTAGCACAAATCTATTTTGTTTCGAATGATTTAAAATGGAAGTTGGTGTGGTTTAATCAGCAAGCAATTGATCCCTTGTTTGTTACTGATTTTGACGTGTAAAACCTGATCTGAAATAAGAAAATGATTGATCTAAATGCTAAAGCATATCTGCTGGTTAGTCACATGATTTTCTTGTTGTTAAACATGAATGGATTAAGTAAATTTTGTTCCGTTCATGCGAGAATAGGAAATTATATTGCTGGAGCTGAATTTGAGTTGGAGAAAAGGGCTTAGGCGGCTGAGGCTATCTAAATTGAATTGATGAACTAAGTAATTTCACATGAGTGTTAAATGTCAGTTTAGTGTGTTAGAATAATGTTAGAATTGGTTGGAGATGGAAGTGATAGTTCAGATTTAACTAATTTGGGCTAGCCGTAACTAAATATGGAAAAGTGGACCTAGCGCTGAGTACCAAGGTTTTGCTGCTGAGCCTTAGTAGATGGGGCCTACTTCCTTGGAAGTCAGAGCCAGCCTCTTTCTTTTTCCACCAGCTGTGGTCTTTGAGCAAAATCGATCTTTTATAGTTCAAATGTATGTGGTAGTAGTTAATTAATGAAATTATATGTTGATAACAAGGTTGAATATAGTATAAATGGTATGCTGGTTATTGGGGAGATGAACCTCTGTGAGTGGCGCCTACCTCCCCAAAAGGTTGGCGCCAGCTCTCTTAATGTTGTTTGGGTGATGGTTATTAATTTAATTAATGGAGTTACTCTTAGGGAATTTAAATGCATGTGATCAATGTATATTGGAGGAAAGGCAAGTGCTGGAAACTGGAGGTATACTAGTGTAGTATGAATGGAAATCTGAAACTGTTTAGTTGAGTGTTTTAGGTAACTCTTAAGTGCTGAAAACTTCTCCAGCACATACAACTTTTGCATGGCAAACTAAACATGAGAAAGTAAGTAAAGGAATATTTAGGGATAAACAATTGATTGTGTACTTGGCTGGCTGCAGCTATCCCTCATTTTATCGCGTACTCGGACTGTGACTGGATTATCACATGCCAACTCATCACTATACTGGATGGGTTCTCCCGCAATAAGACGATGATCGTGTACTCGGCTTCGCACCTAAGCCGGGAGGTGGCAAAGTGGACTTCGGCATTACCTAGTTAAGGGCATTCTTATTTCATGAGTCCATCGTGGACTTATTTCTGATGATTACACGTTATGAATTTCTGTTATGTAGTGATTGTTGATATTTTTCCTTTATCAGTATTGGATTTGGATTACTCGAGTTACTCGTAAATGTTGGTTATCGTTAGGGATGCATGATTTACAACTGTAGCATCTTTTAGAACAGATAAACTGTATTTTGTGCATGCATGTGCTACTTGCTGGGATATTCGTATCTCATTACGTTTTGTTTTCCAGATCCTGGTGAGGACGATCTTGGCGGGGTTGAGCCTATCGCTAATTACCCTGAGTATAGGAGAGAGGACTATTTTGTTGAGTAATATTTTGAGAGATACTTTTTTTTGTTGATTACATTTGATATAGTGAGTAAGCATTTGAATTGTAATTCTTTCATTTCAGTGTGGAATGGTGATTGGGTTTATTAGTGAACTCTGATCTTGTTGTTGATGATAATAAAATGCAATTTCATGTCTTTTACACTCTGATATAGATCCTGTGGTTTTAATTATCTAACACTTCGGATACGAGTTACAGTTCCGCTACGTAACCCGGATCCGGGGCGTTACAATGTCCCACAAGATATAAATGGAATCAAGGCTTCCAAAGCCTCCTGAAATTACTCAGGCTTTCAGGAGCCTATGAAGGGTTAAATGGAATTACTCAGGCTTCCAAAGGCCTTTAAAGTTAAAAATCTAAAATTCAAAGGCTTTCAGAGGCCCATGGAAATTTTGAAGAAAATCTGAAATTCAAAGGCTTTCAAAGGCCCCTGGAAATTTTGAAGAAAAACGGAAATTCAAAGGCTTTCAGAGGCCCATGATGTTTTTGAATCTTCTTTAAGGCTTTTGGGTTGAAAATTAATTCAAGTTGCATTAAGGAAGTTGATTTTTTTTTTATTTTTTGCTTGGAATTTAATGGCTTCCAAGTGTCCCATTTGAGATTCCAAGGTTCCCAAAGTACCTATGGTTGGACAATCACATTGTTCTTTAAGAAAAAGTCTTTTGGAAGTTTTTTTTTTTGGAAATTTCTTATTCAAGAACATATTTTTAAATTGTATTGTTCTTATCAAACTTTGGAGATTTAAAATGATTTGAAATTTTCTTTCCTTATTCCCCCTTAGATCGCACTTCAAGAATGTGTTTTGCAACATTGATGTGGTTTGAGGTTCAATTGAAGTGTATTTTGATTCAAACACATTTTTCTTTTCACTTCCACTCTTTGAGTTAAGTTACATATTCAAAGTAGGTAAAAATTACCTAAACATGCTTAATCCTTTGATTTGAGTGAGTTTAGAGGAATTTGGATGCTATTTTCTCTTGTTGAAGTATTTACTACCTATTTATATCACTTAAGAGGTTAAAGGAACCAAGTTTGTTTGCAAAAG
Organism: Buxus sempervirens; assembly: GCA_947561395.2. Classification (NCBI taxonomy): domain Eukaryota; kingdom Viridiplantae; phylum Streptophyta; class Magnoliopsida; order Buxales; family Buxaceae; genus Buxus; species Buxus sempervirens. The sequence goes on along the minus strand of OX387185.1, from coordinate 26,227,468 downwards.
TTGGTTGAAATAGCTTAAATCTGTAAAACCGCATACTTAGTGCGGACTATCCATGACCGCATTTACAATGCGGTCAGGCTATATCCGCAAATAAAATGCGGTCAGGTTATGTCCGCAAATAAAATGCAGTTTACGGACAGATTTTCATTGTTTTTGTTTTCCAAGTGATTTGATCACTTTGATTGCTCATCCAAACATATGGTTCACCATTGAAAGGCTTCTAGACTGTCCCGAAGTGGATCTTGACACTATATTTACAAAATTGACACCATATTCATAGATTTTGTACTTTTGCTTGCCTCCTATATGGATTTTGGGTAGGATCACTTCTGAGAAGAGTTAAAAAAAACTCTTCCTATAGGCTACACCAATCTTAGGATACAAACCTCATTAGGAAAAATTCCATCCCAAAGATATGGACACCATGGCACTTACTTTACATGATATGAAGATAATTCTAAAAAAAATGATATCACCTTGTTACCTTGTGTTTACCTTCAATATGGTATCCATATCATACCTTGGCCTTGTGAACCATGCAACCAGCCTTCCCTCAATTACAAACCCATTTCCCCATCGTAATTGTTTACTTTAGCTGAAAACGTGTTTCTTCACCTTCAAGCGTAGGGGTTTTGGGTTTTGGCTTAATGGCAACTTAGATCTCAAGCCTAGTGATGACCAGAATCAAAGATCCACAATGTCATCACATCATTAGCTCAAAGTTCTAAGGTAAATGTTTTCACTTTCGCTTTCCGAAATAACGACCTCGTTGCGCCAAGCTACACACATTCGGGTTCAACTTCCTATAGGTAATGGGTAGGCTATGTAAAAGATTTAAAGTGCTCAAGTGCATTTGAAATAAAAGGGAACATTCACAACGTCCCAACCCTTTGCCATTATTTTTGGTAGCCAAGCGCATTTTTATTCCCAAACCAAGGCATATATGAAATCATATTGGAAATATTCACAAGTAAACAAGACAATAAAATAACCTAGGCATGCTCATGTTAACCATACATCCATACAAAACATCAAACAGGCATATGGACATGTTATCATATTATACAAAGAAACAATCTATCATGCTTGAAACATTCAAAACATTCATTCAACCTTCAAATCTCATGCTTATCATTAATCTTGATCAAAACATGGTTAAATTAAAGCATGCTATCATAACAATACGGCAAGTAAGCATGGTTTAGCAGAATAAGCCCCCTACACATGTTTCTAGAAACAATCCTATAAATCATATTTAAACATGTTTCTACCCCCATGAGTTTTTAACCAATAATTCAGATTTAAAACACATCAAACATAGCGATAACACAAAACAGCAAGCAATCTAAATAAAAACAAAACATGAACAAATACACAAATCAAGGCTTAAATCCACTATGTCCCCAGCGGAGTCGCCAGTTGTGAGACATGGGAAAAATCAATTCAATGACTTCCTCATCATCACACGAGCTCAATAAAAATCATGGAGTATCCACCATTCTTTTTTAGGGTGTGAATGGACACCAAAATAATAAAATAAAATACAAAAAGGCAAAATTAGAGTTAAAAATAACTCTACTAAAAATAAAAAAAATTCAGAGATGGGTAAGGAGATTAGGTTATGAATAGGGGAAGGTGTTAGGCACCCCCATTCATCCACGCGAGGTGGTTGCCAAGTATTGTTCATGTTTTGAAAAAGGCTTGCTAAAAAAATCAAATCAAAAGTATGAAAAAGAACAAAAAAGGACGTATGGTTTTTCCATATAAATGATCCAATTAATTCTGGATCATTCCTATGAATACACCATTTCTTGGGTTTCATGATTGAGTAAAATCAAGATAAAGAAAACAAATCTAAAGTCAAAACTTCAAAAATTAATTCTAAGTTAAATCCTTGAAATCTTGGAATAATAAAAATAAAAAATACTTTTAACAAAATTTTGAGGAATTAATCTTGAACAATATAGGGTACAGATCTGGTACAAATCTCTCATTAGTTGAAAGATCTAAACCAGATATACCTATGTTGATGAAAAACATCAAAAAGGGAGAGTTTAGACCATAGGGTCTTCTCTCAAAAATTGAAAATAACTAAAAAATCACCTCATAAAATTGAAGAATAAATCTGAACAATTCTAGGGTACAGATCTGGTCCAAATTTCTCATTAATTAAGAGATCTGAACCGGATACAACCATATTGATGAAAAACATCAAAAAGGGATAGTTTAGACCATAGGGTCTTCTCTCAAAAATCAAAATAACTCCAAAAATCATCTCATAATATTGAAGAATGTATCTGAACAATTCTAGGGTATAGATCTGGTCCGGATTTCTCATTGGTTGAGAGATCTAAACCAGATACACCCACATTGATGAAAAACATCAAAAAGGGAGAGTTTAGACCATAGGGTCTTCTCTCAAAAATCAAAACAACTCCAAAATCACCTCATGAAACCCTAGAGGTTACTTTAAGGCTTTTGATTTCAGATCTACCATATTGATCGTAGCAGATCCAAAATCTTAGCCTAATGATAAAAAAACATAAAAATGGAGAAAACAATGTGAAAAATCAAAACTCTAGGAGGAAAATGAGATCTAATACTATGAACAGCATAGATCCATGGTATTCCCCCATATTTCATCAATAAGCAATCACACAACCTAACCAAAATATTAAAACTATACATTTTTTAAGGTTACAACACATGGGGGTCTACCCTACGGTCCATTCCTGTCCTCCTTTCCCCTAGAACTCTCTTCACGTTTTACAGCTAGAAAAGATACTTGAGGTACTTGGATTTAGGTTTGGGGTTGCAATCATACACAGTCCTTATTCTACAGAAAGGGAGAAGATCAAAATAATCCTAGAAATTAAAAATAGAAAATAAAAGGGGAGAGAGGCTTACCTGGACTTGAGAAAGCAGAGAGGCAAGGGTTCTCTTTTTCACTTGGAGCTCTTCTAGTCTTCAATTCTCAGTCAATTTGCTTGAGGTGAGGCCCTCTATTTATAGGAAAACTCAAGGGCATGGGTGGTCACAAGGGTAGCCCAAAATAAGGTTCTAGAATGTTCCAACTAGGTTTTGAAACTTGAGTTGGGGTAAATTTGACAATCAACAGAGGGTAAAAAGGGGACGATGAACCTCTTAGAGAGAGTTAAGAGTGGTAAATATGGCTCAAAATTGAGTATTTGAAAATTCACCGAAATTACGTGCGACCGCATTTGAATTGCTGTCATTCCCTAACCGCATTTTCAATGCGGCCAAGTAATGACCGCAGATCAAATGCGATCACCACATGTCCGCACTTTTAATGCCGGCAATATAGTTCTAATTAATTTTTACACTTTTTTGACCTGTTTCAAATCCCAATTAAATATTTTTCTTTATTTTCTCATCTTTTAGTGCAATTTGGGGTGTCTACAGAAATTTCTAATTAATTTCATGCTAATTTTCATCCTAGATTTTGAATTTTATCAAAACATTTCATATCCTACTATATTACTAAAATTAAGGACCCTAGATAACATAATTACCATTAAGCCCTTATTCCTTTTTTTAAACCTTAAATTCCTTATTTTACATTCCCCTAAACTAAAGTTAAATCTAGTTTAGTTTATTAACTTAATAATTAATTATCTTATTCCTTACTTTTATTAGGTCGAAAGACCAACCGGGGACAGGTGGATGCCTTGGAGAGGCATACCTAGTTCTGGCTCGTTACATTATGATTTAATCATATTCAACAAATTTTGGCTTGGATTGATGTGTTTTACTGCAATAAAATTTGTTGGGTTCTACTTTAGATTGATTATATGATGATTTGGTATGGTTTTATTAAGTAAGGGTTGAATCAGAGAATAAACAGAAATGGAAAAAGTTGTAAATTGGAATTTGGGTTTCGGCCGCTCAACACACCGCTCGAGCATGGGTGTTGAGCGACCTACCCAAAACATCTTTTAAAGAGGGCAGCCAACACATTTCTGACCCCCTTTAATTCTTTATGGGGAGGACACTCAACCCATTTCTCAAGCAATGGGGTCAAGCGCCCCTTTCTAAAACAAAATTTTTACTTTTATAATATATACATCGCTTGACATGGGGGCTCAAGCATGGCGGTTTAGCGCCCACTCTTCTAAACATTTTTGGGGTATCTTGACATGTGTACTAACTATAGTGGTTTAGCAAAGGTCTGATTGATTTTTTGAAAATGATATTTTACAATTTAAAGCATTCTAATGCATGTATAATTCACCGTTGAGCTTGTTTAACTGAATTACTGAAATTTCGTAACTGTTTACAAATTACTGTAGTGAAATCAGGACATGATATGTGTAGTTGATTATTTTGCTTAGAACATGGTTATGTGATGATTGTACTACTGGTTGAATTGCCAATTCAATACCCACATTCACGGGATGTCTGGGATTATTAAGTTGTACTGGTAGTCCAGTACCCAGTGTTTGAGAGGACCACTGGGATTTGATGAGATTGTACTACTAACCACGCTTGTTCAATACCCAGTGCAAAATTAATCACTAGAATGATTTGAGATGTGATAGTACTACTAATGGCAAAGGTTCACTAGTCTAGTACCCAATATGAAGACTAGCAGACAGACCTATATGGTGGTACTTCTAATTGTGAGGCCACACACTAGTTAAGTAGTCTGTCATTGACATTCTATTCGGATTGAGATTATTGCTAGTCTATATTAGTTCAGTACCCAGTGAGTGACGCCCATTGGAAGAGGATATTGAGATGATTTGCACTATTAGCAAACACTATGCTAATTTAGTACCCAGCGTGACCTAGTTGTCTACTGGGATGCGAGGATGATATTGGTTGATTATGGATTTATTTACATTCAGTTATTTTTATTCTGTTAATTATCTCTTCAAGGTATATATTTGTAAAATCATAGGTAAGTATCTCTAACTCTTTAGATTAAGATTTATTTACCTTTTATCATCATGAATATTGTTATATTTTAGATTGCATGATCCTTTTTAGGTGAATATTGTTAACAATAAAGTATTTATGTAAATACGTTATGAACCAAACTTAGGAAAAACTTTGCATGTTTATTGATAATAATATTAAATACCTATTTGGTGTAAACATATTATTTAAATGAGGAATAATGTGCATATTATCATATGAAGTGTATTAGCCTCACTTACTGGGTTTCTTTAAGACTCACCCCTTACATTTTTGCAGAAAATAATCAGGAAAGGAGAAATGAAAGAAAGTGAGCAAATATTGTTTACTATGAACCAGATATTAGTTTAGGCTTGGTATTTCATTTTATTGAATCATGGAACTTGTAATTGGATTTAATTGTGAACCGGTTGGGTTAAATTACATTATTGGTTTAATCTTAATTAGAGTTTTTTTTATATTTATTGTATTCCACTAAACTCTGATGATATTTAATGACAATTAGAGATTTTTATTGTCTCTTAATTGCACTTTGGAATTCGCTTACGAGCAAGGTCATGCTCGGTCCTACTCACGTAGTGTAAGTCATGAAGTGAGGATTTAAGGCGTAACATGCTACCACATACAATATGTCACAGTTAATGTCTTTCACATTAAAAATTTTGAAAAGACTTTTTAATATGAAAAACAGTAGTCGTGAGATGCAACACATCGCAGCATCTCACTCAAGCGACATGGTCATCTGCAGGAGTAAGCACTAGATGATTTCTACCCATTTTTTACTGCATTGATCTATGCTATAGGCATGAGATGCTACTATGTTGAGCATCTAAAGGTTCGTGGTTTTTTACTTCTTGTGAAAATTTCATAGCGAGCCCACTTGAAAAAAACCAACCACGAGATGTTCCACATGGTAGCATCTCAAGCCCACATCATAGACCAATCCATTGAAAAAATTGCAAATGATATCATCACCTTTTGATGGGTCCCAAAATTCTGAAAATCATGATGCAGTGGGTATTTTTACTTTGTCTTATTTTCACTCCTAAATGGATAGATATATTGAATAATTAAGAAGGAAAATGTAATACCTCTCTTGTAGGTCCAGGGTGCTCTTCAATTGGGTATGGAGAAGCAGAAGAATTAGGGCCTTTTCTAACACAAAAAGGCATCCCTGAACTCAAACTCAACAAATTCTCATGGAATAAAGGTAAGACTACCAAGTACCAACTCCTCTCTTGCCTAATTGTTTACAACAAACTAAGAACTCTTTGATTCCTTCTAGCTAGTATAAAATCAGTTTTTTTTTAATCCTTCCAAATTTATGCAATAAAAAAATTTACATGATGGGATTTCATTTGCTCTAAACTAATGACAATCACCATTAAACACAGCTACGAATTTGTTATTTTTGGAATCCCCTATCTGTGTCGGCTTTTCTTATACCAGTACTAGCACTAATATTAAAGAAATTGGAGATAGCATTACGGGTAATTATAACATGACATCCATATGTTTACTACTTGATTAAGAAATTTTTTTCTTTTGCTTTTTTAAATATTCTATTAACATTGTGGTTAATGTTTGTTTATGTCCTCAGCTAATGACTCCTATACATTTGTTGTCAACTGGTTTCGGAGGTTCCCCCAATACAAGTCTCTTGATTTCTACATTGCGGGCGAAAGCTACGCAGGTATAGCATGGAATAGGCTTAACTAAGGATCAACTTTAATTTTATTCTTTTCCTTTTTTTTTTCTTTGGCACTTTGGGCTTCTCTAAAAGGTTGGCAAAATGACACAACTTCTTAAAGGTTGAGCTCCCAAAGTATACCTTTAGGGTTAATAATATTGTTGATGAGTATATATATACACCATTATATAAAGTACCTTAAAGATTCTGGCCTATCGTTTTTGGAAGAATACTGTTTCTAAAATTTGAATGACTACCCACCCATGGGATGCTACCCCTAGCATTTGTGTTTATGCTATATATAAAATGAACAACCCCTTTGGGAAGCGTGTCAAACATACACCTTTTTTTTTTTCCTTTCAAAAATAACCTTCTAATGTCATTTTGCCTTATATATTTAGATGGATAATTTTGTTTTTTTACTTTTCAATTTCTAAAAGATACCCTTCAACAATTTATATTATTTACATGTTCTAACCTTTTTACATATAGTAATGCACATGCACCCACTAATGCATGTAAAGAGAACCTCAAAGATTATGGTTTGACAATTATTTTCGTAAGAATAACACTTTTAAAATTTGAATGACTCCCAAATCCCCTGGATAACTACCACTTATGTATACATGGGTTTAGATGCATACGTTTAGGTACATAGGTGTAGTGCTGCACGTGCTACCCCTAGTATATATCGACCGATTTCTTCTGTCGCCGATTGTATTACCCTTCGTGTAATGGATTTTATGGATGCGACACGCGTCCTTCTCGTTTAAAAAACGAAATTAACGCTAACGTCTGAACGAAGGGAACGTTAGCGATAGAAAACTAACGATGCCGTTCATCATTAGCGTCGTCGTTAACGAAATCCGAACGAAATCAGGATTCCGCCCAAATCTAAAAATTTCAAAATCCTTTTTTTTCAAAACCCCTATCGTTCTTCTTTGTCCTCAACCTAAACCCCTTCAACCGATCTTCTTCCCCTCTCGTTATCGTCTCCTCGGTCTCTGTGTCTCTTTGCAAGGCCCTCTATTTGTGATAGGCCTCAGATCTTCTCTCTCAGCTATCGCTTCAAGGCTTCTACTGTTGTGTAAGATTTCGTTTCTGCTGATTGGTAAACGATTCTTTCTCTTTTTGGTTCTCTCTCGATTTCTTTGTTTGTTATTTTGTTATTATATATAGAAGGTTGTTCTGAATTTAAAGATCTTGATTTTCTTCCAACTTTGTTGGGTTGTTCTACATAAGTTTCTAGATTTGAGTTCTTTGTTGAATTTCTAGGACACGGATCGGTATTTTGGTTAAAAGTTCAAATACAAAATGAGATTGTTTATTCTTAGAAGATTTATGCCTTCGTGTCGATTTCTTTTCCATATATATATGTATGATGTGAAACAACAATCCAACTTCTTGGAAGCCTTTGGCACAGCAGGTGGATTTTTAGTGAAGCTCCGGAGGTCATATCGTGTTTTTAGGATTGGTTCTGCGTGACTGTTGGGGACTCATTCATGGTAATTATTTGAAATGGAATATTATCAATGATTACAGTTTGACTGGTTCATGGTTAATGTGCGCACCTAAAAATCCTGGATCCTAGATCGCACACCGGGCGCACTTTTCGTGCGTGCCACGGGACATTCGGAGTCGCCACTGCCTGAGAGTGCAGGCAAACACGGTTTTACCCTAACCGGGTCTAAGTCTGGTCTGCGGCTTATTAGAGATCTAGCTAAGTCCTCGGTTACGTCCGGGGAAGCCCTAAGACACCCCGGCCCTCCCCGTCAGTTTGACGGGTCCCTCGGGTCTCCCTGGTTTTTGAGTCAATTTCACCCTTTTCCTAGGCCAGCATGCTACCTTGTTAGGTCTGGTGGGACCCTCTGGAGGTGTGGGTCCCTTTTTATTTGATTTTATCTTTTTATTTATTTTAAGTGAAGTGGGTCGGACCCGGGTCCCGTTGGAAGACCTGTGGGTTGCCATGGTTGGGCCTTGGGCCCAGTTGGGTTATTGGGTAACCCATTTTGGTTATTTATTTAAACTATTTACACATGCCATGTGCTTAGTGGGCTTGGATTTGGCCCATTAGCCAAGGGTCAAAGGGCCTGGGCCTGTTTATTGAAAACAGGCCTGGTATAGGCCAGTCTAAGGTGGACCACTCATGTGGGCCAAAAGGAGGTCTTGGTGGGCCCGTTTGGGCCCATGGTCCAAAAATGGGCTTAAGATAGCCCAAATTGTTAAAGGGGCCAGTTCAAGCCGGAATAAATCCAACCGGGCCGAAAAATTTTCGTTTTTTATGTTACTTTACATTTGCCCGTATTTTCTACACGGTCCACCCTTGCCCGTGAATGGAATCCGATTTGGGCTTGCCCATGAAGCAAATACGGTCCCGCCCGGACCGCCCCGAGTTTACGAACACGACTAGTTTTGCATTTCTGCTGCCGATTCTGTTTGGGATCAGTTCCGTGGCCTCTTTGGAACTTTCTGCAACTTCAGTAGTGATTCTGGTGCCTTCTGATATGGTACATTAGCTTCCTTCACCGTCTTCAAGTCTTCTTTTTTGGTACTTTAAAACTCCATTTTTTGAACCTTGTCATCTTCTGGTAAGGTAGCAAAAGAAGTGGTAGTGGGAAGGGGATTACATGGAAGTATTTAAAGAGGACAAATTCCTCTTATATTTATGAATTTAACCAATTAACCAAGATTTTTCCTTCTTTTATTAGTTTTGTGGTTCCATCCCCTTTTCATTCCATAAGACCATGTTTATTTGCATGGGAATTCTTCAACAAACAGTGAAACCAATGGGTTAGTAGCACAGTAATAAGATAAAAGGAAACTTAAATGAAATGGTTCATTAAAAAAAAGTTGATATAAAAGTTACCACACTAGTGCTCCTTTGATTTTGGTGATGGAGTGACTCCCTAGAGATTTCGGCAGCGCTTCCGCGTCCTCCAAATTTTGTTAGGATGAAATGGGAAGAGCTTTGTTAAGATGGATGGGTTTAAGATCAAATTGAAGGAGATTTGGGCATGGTTTTGTGGTAGTTTAGGAGTATAGGGGTAATTTGGGGATAAAAAAAGGGTTTAGGTTTTGGGATGGTGGAATTCGGGCAGGGTTTTGGGTATGAAGAGCTCCTAGAAAAAGAGAGTTTCGGCCAGGAAGAAAGCTTGTTCGAAATGAGGGGGAGGCCTCTCTATTTATAGGCAAAAAGGGGCGTGCTCGTATTTGAAGCACGGGCGTGCCTTGCCCGTACTTCAAGTACGGGCGTGCCTTGCCCGTAATTTAAATACGAGCGAAAAACGCACATTTGTAAATCCCGCGAATCTGCCGTACGGGACGCATGTCCCGCCGTACAGCGACGCGTGTCTTCTACCAGAATCTTGCCTGTATTTCAAATACGGGCATGCCCTGCCCGTAATTCAAATACGGTCCAGCACGTCTTTTAAATGTTTGGATTTCAAATCTTTATTCAATTTGGTTTTTTGCAAGATTCTTATTCGATTTATCCGATTATTTTATTTAAAAAGTGAGATTCTCTTTATTAAAATATTATTAAACACATTTATTTAATTTATTGTATTGGTTTATTCCATTTTTTGCTGTCTTTTTGCCACATGGGCAGTTTTTCTGAAACTTCAACTGCTCATAATTTCTTCATCCGGTGTCCGATTTCAGCAAACTTAGTGTTGTTGGAACCGGCTCGGAATCACTTATCCACTGGGATCAAGTTTGGCAGCTGAATTGGGGTCGAGCAAAAAGTCAACTTTTTGCTCCCCAAAAGTTTGACCAGCTCATATCTTTTTCATCTGGACTCCGATTCCAGCAAATTCAGTTGCGTTGGAATCGTGTCGAAATGCTCTTTTCAATGAGATGAAGTTTTGATGGCCAAATTTACTTGAATCAAAAAGTCAATTTTTGACCCCCTCAGGGTTTGACTTTTAGTTTGACTTTTCATTTTTCTTTATTTTGGGGGTGCAAAAATCAGGTGCTAACAGTTAATATTGTAATTTAGGAGTAATTGAATTTACATATGGAAGCTAAGTCATGCATTTTTGTTAGATCTGTGACCTTGAGGTAGTATAGGTGAAAAGCAAAAAATTTGTTCTCACTTCTTCAAATCAGGGTTCTTTTCCCTTTTAAAAAATAGAATATCTAAGCTTTCAGATGGAGGTCTTGAATCATTATTTTTAAGGTTATTTTGGATTTCTAAGCTTTTCAGATGGAGCTTTTGAATCATTATTTTGGATTTCTAAGCAGAATATTTTGAACGTTGCTTTGCATATGTATCTCCCTTTATTTTTTTAGCAATTCACATATGAAATTTTATCATATTTAAGCTTTTTTAGTTGTTTTAAGCATCATATACTTGTTCATAGAATCTTATGGGAATTCTTGATGTATAATATTATCAATGCTGCTCTTGTTTTAAGCATCATTTAATCACTGTATGATTGCTTTGGACTTAGGTTGTCCATTATTACTCTTCACAATAAAGATTTTAGGTCTTTCTGTACTTTTTATGTACAAGACTCATGAGGTCTTATGGGAATTCTTGATGTTTAATATTATCAATGCTGCTCTTTTTTGCACTTATGGGTGTTTAATTTTCTATTGCAAGCTTGAGTCTCACAGGAATGGAACTTTTGGCCGTAGACTAGATGTAATGCTTTGTTTGTAGGAATGTCTACCGAGTCTTAACAACTTGCATCAAATCTACATAACAACCTTGTCCATTTTGATCTCTATTTCCAGTTCAGTGCAGAAGAATCTGTCCAATGCCAGCTTGATGCCTTGAAATACAATGACCAACCCCGTCAAGATTATGGTTAAATCATTTTGTTGATGGTCATGCAAATTTATTGCATATATCTTTGATTATAGGAGAGTGCTTGCGTTTGACTTAATATTTAGTAAGGTTCTTCAAATTTCTTTATTCGTTTCATTTGTGTAAAGAAACTTTCTAAAGGTTGTATGTTCAAAGATACAACATGGATCAGCAATACTTCAAAACATTCAGGTTCTTTATGCCATAATACCTGTAAGTATTATTTTGTTTTTTAACAAATGAATTACTTTATTGTAGGACATGGAGTGGTTTTTATTTTTTTCAAGTGTAGGTCTACTTTACATTTATAACTTGGCATCTCAAAATTACTACGATATAGTTTCCAACATGTGTTAGTTCGATGTTAGCATCTTGTTTTTTAGCTTATTCCTCCTAATTTTTGAAACTTGAGATTAGCTTGGAACAGTATATTTCTTTCACTATTTTTCTCTGCTGTACTAATTGTGACCTGCTAATTTTCATGTTAAAACTGATATGTGTCACTATCCATGTGGATTGATTAACTTCATATATGTCACTTTGAACAGATTGCTTGGTAGTTTTGTTTATTGTGCTTGAATACTATTTACATTGCACATTCTCTACTACTGATGATGTCATTTGTTACAGAAATGGCCACGAAAGAGCATATAGTTAATAGTAATGTTCCTACATGCCCTTGTGGCAAGGGCAAGCTTAAGATGCTAACATCAAATACATCTCTCAATCTAGGACGTCAATTCTTAACTTGTCCAGATTCTGTAAGTTTAGTACGTAAGTGTTTTCATAAATATGTTGGAATGAAGTTATCTGTTGTGATATATATTTGTTGGGATGTAGCATATGAGAGAAAAGGGTTGTGGGTTCTTTGTTTGGTGTGACCAGCTTTTGATGTGCCGATGTGGAAATGCGCCGTGTCGTCTATTGACGGCGAAGACAGAAAAAAACAAGGGCCGTGCATTTTATACTTGTCAATTTCAGGCAAGAGCTCTTTATTGCTACTTTTAAATTTTTATTATTATTATTTGGTTGGCATTTGTTGATTATATCTTTTATTCGCTTTGTTCAGGATGAGCATAATTGCAAATTCTTTTGCTGGTTAGACAATGTTGATAGCATCAAAGGTGGAGAAGAAAAGGGTATGCCATGCTGTGGTGTCAAATCTGGGAAGGATGAATGTAGCTCATCTGAAAAGGCAACAAAGGCGAATTCAAGTAAAAGATTACACCATGTTTGGAAAATAGAAAGAGAATTACTTTTAGAAGAACGTGATCATGCATGAAGGATGAGCGACTTATATCGAGAATTGGTACACGGGTTAGAAGAAATGAACATCAACGATGAATAGCAACATTGAAGCAGGTTGTTAATTGTATGTGAGTTATTTGCATGGTGTAGGATATTATTGTTTTGTTGATGTGGACTTTGGCTCATAAACGACCATTGCTATTGTTGTTTCAGGCATAAAGCTGAGTTAGCTCCTGCTCAAGCGGTGCTTCCTCCTGATCAAACATGCTGATATATTTGACTAATGTAGTTCCTTTTCGCCCATTTGAGACATAGTCCCGCATGGAGATTAGGGTTCATCTTGACTTATTGTGTAGTTGAATGAAAAGAAACAAACCAATATAACAATGCTTGGGGAAGCATGTGAGAATTTTGGATTACTTACCTATTTAATTTTGGATTACTTACCTATTTGTAATGTGCTTGAATTCAAAAATTGCTTTTGGGTAAGAGGATTTTTTATCTTCCAAATATCTTTTTCCTTTTCAGTTGCCATGTGCTTTCAATCAATTTGTCAAATAATTAGCATAGTCTCAATTGGTATCATAAATTTGCTTTTACTTGAGCTTTACATTCTTGTTTTGCTGCGTTGTCAAATTTACTTTTTGTTCTTTGGATATTCTATTGCAGAACTACCCATTTTTCAGCATGTCTATCGTATCTCTGGTACTTAGTCCAACTGAGTGAGATTTATACAGGAATATATAATTTGCATATGCGGCGCCATGTTCAAAATGTTTATAACCAAAATCTAACTTTGGTTAATGAAAAATTGTTTACTAAATTGGCTAAGGCATCCTTATGTTGCGCCACAAAGCAGAAATGTCTTTCCTAATGTATGTGCTCCTAATGTTTAGAATTTTGATGTTTCAGAGTATTTGTTGTTTCAGTTTTGTGATTTTTGTATGACCTTGCAGTTGAAAATTTCCTTTATGATGAGATTAAAGGTTCAGTCTAGCCACAGGAATCTGAATAAGAAATGCTTGCTGATTCATCTCTATGATTTCTTCCAGTTTTATTCAATATCTTCATCATGGTTTCAGTTACATAATCACCAATGCTGCACCAGATTAATGTCCAATACAATGTAGAGTAAATTGACCAATTGTTGTCTTCCCCCATTTGACCTATTACTGTGACAATGATCTTGTGGGAAGTAATCCAGTTCCATGCTTCTTGTTCTATAAGGGGTCATCTTGATTTGTAATGTGCTTGATAATTTCACTTACTTATTTAATGTGAGAAACGAACCAATTTTTTTTTGCCTTGGAACTTGAAACCAAGTTTTTTAGTTTATTACTTTCAAGCACCCTTAACCATGCTTGGGGAAGACTAAAGAAAAATAAAAACAGGTGTCATAAAAACAGAGTCATAAATCATATGAATGACCCCTTGATGGAGGGCTAGTAGGCAAGGTATATTTTTGGTAAGTCCCTCATACCCCTGGGGCATTTGAAATCTGCCTTGTTGCATCTTTTCATGTATTTTATTTTCTATTTATTCGGTTTGCAAAAACAGTAAGTATTGTATAGATCAAACATTTGCAAGGGTCCTATACAGATTGTAAAACCCCGAATTTTCACATAATAAATAAATAAATAAATAAATAATAAATAAAGGAAAATATGAGTCTAAGTCCTAGTTGAAATAAAAAGTGAAGATATAGAGGATAAATAATTCAAATAAGTAGTAAGTTGTAAATAAAGAAGAAATTTTGAGGAAATTAGCCAAAAAGGGTATTTTGGTAATTTTCAGAAAAGGGTAATTAATAAATAAATCATTAAATAATAATTATGATTATAAAATAGAAGAAAATAATTTATTTAGGCAAAGTAGAAATTAAAAGGAAGTAATAAAAGCCTAAAAGAGGAAAAAGGGTAATTAGGAGATTTTGAGTTTTAATTGGGAGAAAAGTAACTAAATTGGGTTTAAGGTGATATTTAGGATTTAAGAGAGTGATAGGCACGAAATTAGGATGTAAGGAGTGTTTAGATAATAAGAAACTTAATTAGTAATGTTTGAGTAGAAAAATAGAAGGTGGAGAAAAAGTAGGAATTAATTAGAAGGAGTTAGACTTTAATTAGACCTTGGTTAGGTTAGCCCAATTAAAGGAGCCTATTACGGTTGGTTTAGGACTTCTAAAGCCAAGTATAAATAGGAGAGTAAGATGAGATAAGAGAGAATTTTCGTGTGTTTTATAATGAGAGAAAAGGGGGAAAGAAAGGAAGAAGAAGGTTGTTGGAGATGTCCAACCAATCTCCATCAAATCGTGATCAGGGAAAATCCGTATGGTGGATCGCCTTCCAAATTTAGAGGTTTTGTTCATGACTGATGGATCTACAATGTGAACGGTGGAGATTTGAATTGGAGAACTCTAGGTTGGTGCATTTGGGAGCAGAAGTTGGGTCAAGAATTAGAAGCTTCGATGGAAGAAGGATTTTAGCGTATAAGGCAAGTAGTAACCCTTGGAAAACGTGAGGAACTACATGATTTCGTTTTCTGTGATTTAATATGGATTGAATGGATTAGTTGGAACAGTATTTACATGGAATCAAATTGTTTATATTTTAGAGTTTTGTGTTCTTGAAGGATTTGCTAAAGTAATGAATAAATCTTGGTTTAATCATGCAAATAATCGTAAGATGGTATTTAATTAAAACAAATTAATCTAGAAGGCTTTAGATATGATTTAGAATGTTAAAGGATCAATTTAGACCAAAGGAAACATATAGCAAAAGCCTAAAAATCCGAACTTTGTAAATCTGGAAATTTTTGTTAAAATTTGTACGAGCGCCTAGGATCGCCCAGGATCGCCTAGCCCTGTAGAGGTAGGTGCTCTATGTAAAATTTGCAACTTTTGGGGATTTTATAATATGAATAAATATCCAATAATTTTTCTGATTAGTTAAGCATATTAGCATCTTTATGAGGACCTAATTAAGGTATAAAAATTATAAAATTAAATTGGAAGAATTAACCAATAAATTGAAGGTTATAATGAAAGGTTTGTCCATAAAAGGATCAAATGGGATGGGATATTGATATAAATAATACTACTGGTATTTATGGATTAAAATCACCTTCTATACTATATTTTAGGTTTGTAGGATTTGCTGGAGAATAAAATTACAGAAAAATTAAATAGAAACTATCTTACGTATTAAGATAAAAACTTGGTTGATAATAAAAGGATTAATAAGGAGAACTCTAAGCAAGATTTGAATTAGTTTTATTTGAGCTTTAAATATGAATACTGATTTTCTCGAAATTACATTAATTCTGATTTCTATGAAATTTATGTTCAGGAGTTTTATTTTGAATATAATTTGGACTGTGGATTAAATGACATGATGGCAATAAGAGATTTGTACCATCTGCGGATGAGATATGTGACCACCAGCGAGTGAGATGTGTAACTCCTGCGGGAGAGACCTCTTGTGGGGGAGATGTATTCACGATGTGATTGCATCCCACAAGGGAGATATGTGACCACCTACGGGTGAGATGAGACCTCCTGTGGGAGAGATGTGATCCTGATTGGATTGCATCCCATAGGGGAGATATGTGACCACCTGCGGGTGAGATGAGACCTCCTGTGGGGGAGATGTGATCCTGATTAGATTGCATCCCACAGGGGAGATATGTGACCTCCTGCGGGAGAGATGTAACCTCTTGTGAGGGAGATGTAATTATGATGTGATTGCATCCTATAAGGGAGATATGTGATTACCACCTGTGGGTGAGATGTGTAACTCTTGCGGGAGAGACCTCTCGTGGGGGAAATGTAATCACGATGTGATTGCATCCCACAAGGGAGATGTGTGTGTTACCACCTGCGGGTGAGATGTGTTAGCTCCTGCGGGAGGAACCTCATGTAGGGGAGATGTGAATACTACGTATTTGCATCCTATATGGGAGAATCTTACTATCAGATTTGTGAGATGGACCATTAATTATGAATACATGTTTTATCGCTAATCTTCGGTTTTATCTATCGATAACATCTTTTTACTGGTATTTACGTATGATTGCATATCCTATTGCTTTATTTGTAATTGACTATGTTGATTTGAATTCATCGCCTTATCGTTGATTAATCGTATACCTCATGACTATTTGCCTAAATGAGACTGTTTAATTCCATACACCTGCTACTTGCTGAGATGTAAATCTCACTCCGTTTTCCCTTATTTTTCAAGTTGCTTGAAGAGATCATGAAGATGGGGTTTTATTTGATGGGTAGAATTATAATTGATAATTTTTTTTCACATTTTGATTAGACCACTCTATTGTAAACTGAATTGATATTATTGAATAAAGAATTGTATTACTTCCCACCAGAACTCTGATATAATTAATTAGTTTTTAAAATTATTGTGAATCTTAGTTTGTATCTGACCCCAGCTTCGTGGTAACACCTCGAGTTTGGTTGTTGAACCGGACTTGGGTTGTTACAGTAGCGAACCAGGTTTGGGTTGGGTGCCGGTTTGCACTAACCCGGGTTCGGGGCGTTACACAGATGACAACGGCTCCTTTGTCACTGAGAATGCACATAGGCTTTGCTACTCCTATTTTGACTACAAAAGTATCATGGGATTGATATGTAGTTGAATGTATAGAATGCGCTTCATGACGGGATGATTTGAAGGTCTTAAGGATACTAATATATGTTAGGAAGTAGTGTAGAAGGAATTAGAATTACGTTAGACAAGTTCATAATTTTTATAAGCGAACTAACGGATTTAACGTTCGAATCGCATCGAACGCGGAGAATTACGTAAGGCCAGTTCGCATATGTTATAAGGGAACTATCGGATTTAACGTTCAAACAGCGTCGAAATCGGAGAATTACAATCGTTATAAGGGAACTATCAGATTTAACGTTCGAACAGCGCCGAACGTGGAGAATTACAATTGTTATAAGGGAAGTATCGGATTTAACGTGCGAACAGCGTCGAATGCGGAGAATTACAATTGTTGTAAGCGAACTAGCGGAATTAACGTTCGAACAGCGTCGAACGCTTAGAATTACGTAAGGCCAATTCGCATATGTTATAAGGGAAGTATCGGATTTAACGTTCGAATAGCGTCGAACGTGGAGAATTACAATTGTTATAAGCGAACTAGCAGAATTAACGTTCGAACAGCGTCGAACGCTTAGAATTACATAAGGCCAATTCGCATATGTTATAAAGGAACTATCGGATTTAACGTTTGAACGACGTCGAACGCGGAGAATTACAATTGTTATAAGCGAACTAGAAGAATTAATGTTCGAACAGCGTCGAATGCTTAGAATTACGTAAGGCCAGTTTGCATATGTTATAAGGGAACTATCGGATTTAACGTTCAAACAGCGTCAAACGATAACCATAAAATCTTCATTTCCACCCCGATTGGAGTGCCATTTGGACCATAGCTTCTCTAACTTATATTTAACCAACTTAGACACTTTAAATACTCGGGTTTGAACAAATGTTGGCGTTGGTTACTATTTTAACTTTCATCTTGTGCAGAGACCCCGATTATTGTTAGTATCAGGTGCAGAGACTTGCTATTTCAGATAAATGCTATTTCTAGAAAACTTGACATGCTCACACCGCACCCACACCACACCCCCACTTCTTTCACGGGGCACAAACCGAACAACAACACCAAAAAACTGAAAAAAAATAATAATAATAAAAATAACCTCTTTTGCCTTAATAGAAGTCATATATTCATAACCTTTGCAAATTAAGTTGATCGATCAGTAGCATGAATCTTGTTCCATAAATCCAGCCAAACAAGCACTACAAATTATGTTGGACCATGCATTGTCAAATCACATAGCACTAACTAAAAAGTAAAATAATAACCATGACACGAGGGGATGTAAATGAACAACACACTTCAAAACAGATACATGGTGCAACTCATGGCAATCATCAACTTAAACTGAATAGCACAAATAGCATAAACGACATACTGTTAATAAGACTGTGTTCTACATATTATAAAACAGATAAATACTCGTTTCTATTAGAAACAAGAATCCCTAGCAAGTCTCTGCACCTGATACTAACAATAAGCATTTATCTGTTAGACTGAATATATATTTATGGAAAGCCCAAAAGTGGCCATAAAACATGGAGATGGCACTATGGTTTGTGGAAGTGCAAGGTGCAAAAGGGATTATCATGGTTAATGCATGGACTATTCCGTGCGTGACTTGAACAAGTACATTAATTACAATTGTTGAACCAAAGTAACAGATATATACAATCCTTCCATTATCAAACATTTTCAAAAACCTATATCCACATGCCCAAAAAACCTACATCCACATCCAAAACCTATACATCCAAATTCAAAAAAAAGAGACATCATATCCAAAAAATATACATCCACCACTGCCACTAGGGCCAATAACATGACTACAAACAGCCCTTGGACCGGCAGCGTGTGCGAGGAGGACCCCTTCTACCATCCGCTGCACGTGGACCTAGCGCTTCCTTAGGAGCTGCATGTCGCTCCCCTTCTTGATCATCGTCAGCCTAACTGAGGAAAAAATCTACCAACTCCTTGTAACGCTGCTGATGCTGTTGCTCAAGCATCTAAATTCTCCTCATACTGTCTTCATGATTCTTAGTCACCTGTTCTGTCATAGATTGGAGAAGCTGAAGAAGTTGAGAAATTTGGTCTTTGAGGAAAGATAATTCCTCATGGAAGTTAGAAGGAGGTTGGGGTTGCGCAGGGTCATCAGGGTTAGGAGGTGGAGAAGAAACAAGATGGCCTCTACTCTAATGCAAGGTAATGCCAGTGATAGGTTGGGCTTCTTTGACAAGATCAAACTGAGGGTAAGGCACACTAAGACCAACAACCAAACGGGCAATGAGACAACTATAAGGAAGCCCATTAGACCCTTTGGAATGAATAAAGACTTCCAACATTCTGGAACATATCATAGATGGAAGATCAATAGAATGCTGTTTTTTTAAAGCATAGAGGAACAACAGCTTAGGAAATGGAATGAACGATTTGTGGGCCACAAGATACAAGTTAGTGCTTTGAATGCTAAAAAGCACTATGGTTTCGGCAGACAATTTATTGGCTTCAAGTCATTCACCCTTGTAAACCCATGGACCTCTTGGTTGTTCTGCAATAGTGTCAAACAACTCATTCTTAAACTCCAAACTCTTGGTTTTGGGATATGGATATTGAGGGTTAGTAACCCTCGGAAGACGAAAGGCAGAAGCAATGAGATCCGGAGTAATCTTAAGAATATTTCCCCTCAAGTAAGTGGAGAAAGACATTTCATTCCAATCAACCTCATGAATATTGGAGTAAAACTCTCTAATCAGCTCATAGGAGGGCATGGTAAAATTATCAAACATCGAATCCCAACCTCTCCTAGTGAGGCAATCAATGATATCGGTGGGAAGGTTATTAAGCCTCACCACCCTCTCTACAATGAGAGATCGCTCAATAAAATATTTCTCATACTTCTTCCAGTGACTCTCATCAAGAAAGGCTGATTGGTCAATCCTAGGTCTCTTATTGGTTTGCGTAGCACCTGTGGATTTGGTTCTAGGCATCTAAGAGTGGACAAGAGGGACATATTAAGGAAGAAAGAGAAAAAAGAAAATAAAACAAGATGATACACATGTTAAAAAGGAATATTAGCAGTTAATTCTATAAATTAATCCGAAGAACAACATAAGAAGTGTAATTGGATATGTTAAGGAACTTATGTCATGCCAAAGTAAATAAACAACTCATATGATGGAAATTCAAATATATTTGAGGAACTTATGTCATGCAAAAGTGATGCTTTATCTTCTTCTTCTTTTTTGGGTCTTCTTCCATTGGTGGATGAGTATAATTTCCAAGGTAGTGGCTCGAGTGTCAACTACCCATGGAGTTGTTGCTCTCCATGGGTACTTTCTTGTTGAATATTCCATTTAATGAGAGAGAAAAATTAGAATGCCCTCTCCATGGGTACTTTCTTGTTGAATATTCCATTTAATGAGAGAGAAAAATTAGAATGCTAATAGACCATGCAAGCAAAAATTAACCCAGAAGCTGTGGCAAGAGGAAAAAATTAAGGTTTGACATTGTATATAAGTATTGATGTTGACGTGAATAAAAACAATTATGAGGGCAAGACGAAGAAGTAAAGTGGAAGCAAAAGCAACAGGCATGTATCAGATTGAAAAAGAAAAAAAAACTGTTCAGGAAAGCAATGCAAGGATGGTTCTGGCAGCTATTTTGTCCAAATGCAACTAATGCTTTGGTAACACATTCACAATAGTCTCGAGAAGTGGCACACAAACACAAATTTTTAGAAAAAAAAAAGGCTGCAAGTCCTCCTAAATCAGTTGCCATAAGATCCATATAAAGTGGTATATTTCAATAGAATCCAACAAAAGGCCCAAAAGATCATATTTGAAACTCATGCATCCCAATTTAATGAGCAGTTCAAGATCCAGCAGAATATAGAGGAAAAAAAATGAATTACCCAACAATAGATCAGTCCAAAATTTGATCAGGAACCACTCCCAAAAAATATATATATAAAGCCAATGGCAGAGATATAACCTTGTGAAATATCCCCTCATACCTTACTGCTATAGTTTATATCCCATCCATTTTGACAGGGAAAAAAAACCTACCTCAATGTCAACATAGCACAAAGTCTCAGCCCATAGCTAAACCTTCCACAAACCTAGAATAACAAAGTCTCGACATAGGATTCCTTCTTCTTGCATTAAAAATTATAAGGGAAAAAACCCAGTGGTAAGAATTAACACCACCAAAAGATCATGAAAACTACTAGGGTTCCAAAAGTGATATAAGCAGCAGATCTTGCCTTGTCAAATGTCAATTATTTTCAAAAAAAATTTCCCTTCATTCTAAAAACAATCGTAACTGGTCAGACCATGTAAGGTTAGAAGAGACACCAAATCTTGATTGCAATAACGAGCAAAAAACAGTTGATATGAAGTTATACACTTACGTGGTAAAAAGAAAGGCACGTAATGTGTGATTGAAGAATAGGACATGACTGAGCGAACGATAGCTCAAACACTATCGTTCGCTCAACAAAACGAAACCCCCAGATTTGGGGATTTGCGTCTAAAACACCAAACGAAGATCAAATACATACAAAATCTCTCGAAAAATATAATAATAGGCGGTTAAAAGATTTTCGAAGGGATTTGAAACCAAACATTCCTTAAAAGAAGCACGAATCACAGATTAAAGACCTAAAACCCTACAAAAGACACGAAATCGAAAATGTCTGCAGAAACCCTTTCCACAAAAGATTGTTAACCACAACTCTTACCTTTATTGGCGAGATCCTCCGGTAAACGGGGTAACAGCTCTTGGAATATCTGAAAATCCACAATCGCCTCCTTCTGCCTCTCCTTTGAAAGTTTGGGGTTTTTGAGACACATTGCGCGTTTTAACCATCCTACACGCGACTTAAATGGGAAAAAGGGGTTTAAAACTTAACGTTCGACCGCCACATCTAACAAGGGTCGAACGTCATACTTAAAAAGGTTCAAGAAACAGCCTTAGAACCGTGGTTGAACAAGGAGTCCCATTCGAACGTCCTAATTGCTTTGATTTTATTGAATTAAGCCCCATCATCAAAGATTCACTTCATTGATACATGTACCTACCAATTCAACATAGATCCAAGATATTTCATCAAATCATGTGATGAAGAGATTCTACTTGTCCCCTGAACCAAATTATTATATAAAATCATGAATCCATGCATTACTTAAAAATAATAATTTGACTCATTAACTAATCACTGAAAATGGATTATATTTGTATTTCTCCATAAATAAATTTAAAGCAAGGTTACAGAACTTGTTTATTCAAAAATTGTAGCAAAGATATAAAAAGGAAATAAAAAAGATAGAAAGTATATAGAGAAAATCATGAGATCTTTCAGCATGGCCTTTGATACCCCTTTGCCTCCAAATCCAATATTGAAGGTAAGAGAAATATCCCAACAAATATTTTATGGTACTCATTTGGCAGATCAGTGTTCCCACAAAGGGAAGTAGATCAAGGCATTTCTCTGCTCTTAGAAGCGAGGTCATGAAACTAGAAAGAATAGTGAATAGGAAAACAATAGAATTAAGAATATGAGTAATTCCCATCGAATTGTTAGCAACTAATAGGAAAACAGCATGTAACTGGATGATCTTAAGATGACGAGGCAAGATAAAATTTAACTAAATTATTGATATGCAAAAGCAGTGTATTCTGGACTAACTAACCATCATGATGAAGAGTTGATGCAATCTCTATTCAACACAAAACCAAAACAATTCAGATTATCTAAACACTGATTTGAACATCTTAACAGTTTTGATCCATGATTCAATATCATCATATGCAAGACATGAGAATAAACTGAAAATGTTTTGTGAGGGATCAATCAGTAATTTGAGAAAAGCTTAGAGTTGATCAATGATTACATAAATCAGTGCATGTTGAAGTGATCATGACAATAAGGTAGAATATGATATCTCTATTTTAACTGAAAAACAATTATATTTTCAAAATACTGAATTTTAACAATATAGATATTCATGAGCAGGTGTGCCAAACGTACAACAGAAGACCTTGATAATGTTGATAAGGGATAGATCAGCCATTTGAGATGAGCTTAGATACAACAATTGATACATTAGTGAATAAAGTAAAAACAATTAGGTGGTGGGAGGCATCATAAAGTCTATGTGATCAACAATTGATTCATGGATGTTTACTGTCTCTCTAAATTGTGAGCATATTATGTTCTTAACAAGCATGAGACACAACCAGATTGGCTACTGTTTTTTCTTTCAAAATAATTGCAAATTAAAGGGCATTTCAAATGTTGGAGTAGCTGCCACACAGTTTATCTCATGGAACTCAACTATCCCTGAGGTGTAATTCTGTGTGAATCGTAAGCAGAGACTGAGATGAAAAGATAACAGATATGACAGGGATTAGATAGTCTCATTGCAAGAATAATTCCCTAGCAGTGAAGTTCCTAAAAACAATAATAATAATTTGGCAATAAAGGGAGAAAATTAAATGACAGAAACAGTGGGATGGTTTATTGGCATCCACCTGCGTGTTACTTCAGTACAATAGGTTCCCACACATCTATCATTCTACAATTCATGAACCTCAAACACCCATTTTGACTTAATAATATGAAATTCTCAAATGTTAAAATACATTCCAAAATTAATATATCTTGGTCATGGTCTCCATAAACGAAGAAAAGTATAGATGATAGATACAATAATCAACCCCAAATGGGCCTCCACATTACAACCGAGGAGGACGGAAAACAAATACAAACGTTACTCAAATAAAATCCATGCTTCGAAGCTGTGGGACAGGACTCCGGCTTTTTAACAAACTCCTACTTGAAGGACTCCGCTACCTAAAAAGCAAACAAGTCACATAATGAAAAGCAACCCAAAAGCTATAGATTATTCAGAAGTGGAAGTATTCAGCTCAAACTATTACGCATGCAAGCACACTAAGACAAATGCGATTTAGAAGGGGGAAAAGATTGGTAGCATGGAACAAACCTTAATGCGAGATGGCCATGTTGGCGCTCTCATTTGGCATTCGGTGGCTTGCCATCGGGGAACACAAATGGCTGCCAAAGGAATGAAGATCTTTAGCACAATGAAAACTGTTGTTTGTAAATCGATCAATTTCAACTATTACCTACAGCATTTGAGTGAAGGCATAATTGCCTTGAAGACCCTGGGCCAACATACTATGATCACCAACAGTACCGTGCAACACTTGGTTGGAGGAAATAAATGCTTGCATATTATATCAGCTACCTGATAAGAAACAAAGTATACTGTGGTTGTATGGAACACCAAAACAATGAATTCAAGTATACCTGAAATGCTTGAGTATGTGGAGTCAACGGACTACTAGGCATCATAAAAGCATCCCTCATATATAGTGTTAGTGGAGTAAAAGCACTCTGAGTAGGTTGGCTATTAGACCCCAGTGGCATGAAAGTTGCTGCATCCATTTGTTGGTTATGGTTTTCCTGTCCTAATGCATTGCAATCTATATTGACAGCTTGTTTGGCTTTTTTCCATGTACGCTTGATAGACTGTTCCAACGCACTTTTCTGCCAGTGAACACTTCTTCCAACACGACCACCCCTTACTTTCTGTTTAATACCTTTTGCCCTTGACAGGATTTCCGTGCCATCTACACTGGTAGACTGATAATCGTTGTCCCCAACTCTATTTAGATTTGCGCAATCCAGATGAAAACTCTGTTCTGACACATTCACCCTTTTGACTTCACTTTCACTTCCTACTTTTCGTGATGCATTATCCCCACTGATAGATTTGTTCTTTTCTTTTATCATACGATTTACCCCACTTTCAATTCCTTTAACCAGATCACTAGTAAAATCAGAGATCTCTTCATGCAATGCATCTTTTCTCGCAGTTTAGACGAACATGCGACACAATTCCTTAAACCTCCGTCCAACTACACTTTGGGATCATCACCAACATCAGCCCCTTGCTTATATGCAGTCAACCCACTCTTTGCCTCTTTTGTCCATCTTTTCAAAATATATTCATCGGGTATCTTCCTTATCGTATTTGTATGAAGAATATAAAATGCATGACAGCACAATATGCCACTGAATTCAAATTTCTTACAGCTACAATTCACTGAAGTAGTTGAACGATCAAATGTAACAGTATGTTCACACCACCTTGGAATGGAAGCATTACTGACTGTGTAATCAACCACTTCGCCAACTTCCCGACAAACATGCATATCACAATTGAGGACACCATCAAGTACTTCTCTCTGAACTAATTCATATATTTCTTCCGTGTAGACATCTCTTGCGGATTCCAACATTTGATTTCCCTCGAACGGCAACACTGGAGTACTGTTCATCATCTTGCAATCAGCCTTCAATTCCTCATACCGTCTATCATCTAAGAATTCATCAAAGCGATCCAAGAACCCTAATAAATCCTTCTGGGAATGTAGATGCGTTTTTAGTGATGCATTCATGCTCTCCGACCTCTGTTTCGTACTCATGTTTGCACAGAATGTGTTCCTTCCGTATGCTAGAGACCATTTCTCTTTTTCATCAAACTTTGCTTTCAACCACCTATTCGATGATAAATTATACTTATTAATCATTGTGTTCCATGCTTCAATGAATTCATCCACGTCTTCATACTCATAAACACATCTACTAAAATCTTTTGCGAATGATCTCTCACGGTTAAATACATCACTAAGATGCTTTGCAGCATTTTGGAACATGTGCCAAACACAAAAGCGATGGTATGTATCCGGAAGCACCGAAGCTATTGCACTCGTCATAGCTTGGTCATGATCTGTCAGAATTGTCTTCGGCCTCTTACCAGACATAGCTCTTACAAAGCTTTCAAATAACCAACTAAATGTCCGCGTGCTTTCATCATACAATAGGGCAGCGCCAAAGATTTTTGTTTGTCGATATGATTAACACCAACAAATAACCCAAATGGTCTACCATACTTGTTTGTTTTATATGTGGTGTCAAAACAAACCACATCACCAAAATAACTATAATCTGCCATCATCCCAGAATCAGCCGAAAATATGTTACTAATAAGATCTTCATTATCTAACTGAATGGCATAGAAGAAGGATGCATCTTCTGATTTTTTTTCTGAAAGTATTCCAATAAGGCTCCATCATCTCCCTTTTGCATGGCCATCATACGTTTAGACCACAAATAATTATGACAATCTGCCCGCATGAATCCTAGGCATTCAACTCCACCTGTTTCCCTTCTCATCATTTCAACCGTTCTCTTGGCTTGTATCCCTGTGGAATCTGCCATATCAATCTCAACTGCTTGGGCCTCTGTTACTTTTCGGTGCGATCGTAACATATGGACCATGCTTGGCAAAAGCAACTCGTGATTATGCATCTCCTCAAACACTGTAATGATATATTTTCCACTCACTTCGAGAACAATTTTTATTCGTGCCATACACCCAGTGCGTTGATGCTTATGCATTATGTGAATTCTCGTTCCAAATCCAGTTCGTCTTGCATACTCATTATAAAACTGATGTGCATCGTCTTCAGAATCAAACACCATCCCAATCTTTGGTAAATAATCAATCTGTGTTGATTCTTGCAAACCATTTACATCCTCATTGATGATGTCTTCAATATCATCAATTGATCTAGACGACGTCTCCTCCCCAATATCCATTTCCCTTCTATCCTCTGTTTACATATAAAACTGACATCAAATCTCCAACTGCTGAACTCAATTTATTGTGCATGCAGTCACTAAATAGGACTTGATAACAAAGGTTACCTTAACAAAATATACCTCGTAGTCATAAGACTAGTCAACAGTACTTGTTTAAGGCTGTGGTGTTTCAGCCGTTGCCCTGTAGCCTTTTCAGCACAGGGTCGACTTTACTAGCCACGGTGTTTACCTAAAGGGATGAAGTATGTAAAAGAAATAAAAACACTAAGAAATATAAAAAAATGACAACATTTTACATCTGATAAATACGACCTGCGCAAATTTGTAAACAACTTTCGTATTACAAGAGTAGTACTGCGTGCAAGCATGAATGTTGCAGTTCAAGAAATGAAATTAATCAGCTCATTATAATACACCAATAAATACAATCATCCCAATCTACATTAATATCAGTAAAGATACCAATTAAAACATTGACATAGCACACTAAATTTAATGCTTTACAGCTGCATCCACCAGTGGAGTGGCTCAACCTCTATAGTAAACATGTTAAATTAATTTGATAACAAGAACAGATTCGTGATGAAGACAAGCTCAAAAAATGTGCTTAATTAAATCATGACCAACAATCAACAGAGAAAACAAAAACAGAGTCCCAGAAACAAATGTGCTTAATTAAATCCTGAGCAACAATCAACAGAGAAAACTAAAAACAGATTCGTGATGAAGACAAGCTCAGAAAATGTGCTTAATTAAATCCTAAGCAACAATCAACAGAAAAAACTAAAAACAGAGTCCCAGAAATAAATTTATATTTCTAAATAAGTAAATAACAAGAACAGATTCAAAGAATATTAACTGTTGTTGAAAACCCCATTTGTTTAAAACATTAACGGTTTCTTTGAAGAATCAAATGCCATGGTCGAAAACAAACCTCTGATTAATTGATAATATTAGTTGAAAATCTCACCTGTTCTTCAAGATGTGAGCTGCCTTCGAACAATCAAGTTGATGCCTTTTGCAGGAGACAAGTGAAAGCTTCTGGATAACAATGTGCAATCAGCGATAGTTAGCGGAATACAAATGCTTCAAGACCTGAGCTGCCAATCTTTTTCTTCTCTTACATTCTCTTGCATATGCATTCCTCACATCTCATTCCTTTCAGAAATTCCAGACATTTTCTTACGCATCGCTCTCTTACGATATCCAACACTGTTCTTACTCGTCGTTGCTATTTTGCTTCAGCGCAGGAGGTTTGAAAGTTTTCAAAATTGCGCGTAAAACCAATTTTGCGCATCATTTTATTTCTTGACGAAAACTACGGACGGTAACGTGGGAACGGTGTCTGTAACGCCCCGGATCCGTGTTGTTCATTAAAGATATAACACGTCTCACGGAGGTTAGGCAAGGATCGTTAATCAATTTATGATCGCTGGATAATCATACATCTATAACCTAACAGAGTGCACACTTCCATTTATACAAAATTGTAACATTTAAATTGAACCGAAATCATATGGTGCATCCCCAATTACTTTAATACATCTCAATTAATTCAAGTTCTCAAATTTGGAACAGATAACCTACAAGTCTAAGGAAGGTAATAGTAGTCTTCCTCCCTATATGCCTCAGCAGGATCTACCCCAGTAATCGCCTCACCACGAGTATCTGAAAAAATAGAACAACAACATAGTGAGATACGAATATCTCAGCGAGTAGCACATGCATGCAGAAATAGTTGAATCACATTTTAAAACTATGCATCGACAACACTACAATACGTTTAAACAGCCAACATCAATTTCCCAAGTTCAAATCAAACAAATCACATCTCAGTTAAGTACAATAACACATCGATTGGTCAATGTCATGACTATCGTTTGGTTGATAAATTAAACATGCCAAGTAGACACTCCACACCTCCATGTACACAGCTCCGGCCTACTCAGGGTTTCGGATACTCTGAAATGACGGCCTACTCAGGGTTTCGTCATCCAATACAGGCCTACTCCCCGGGTTTCTGCATTGACAACCAGGCCTACTCAGGGTTTCTGGCTGCTCTACACCGGTCGTGGCAACACACAAGGCCATGCAATTCCAACAACCAACAATAACATCACATTACTAAGCTTAAACATCTGGATTCCAAGACAAGCTAGACCAAAACAGTAAACATCGCATAATCTCGATTTCAATATCAAAACAAACCATTCATTTCCACATCATGTAATTACTCATCACAATTCATCACCTGTCCCTCTGGACCAAGCAGTACCTCAAGTACATTCAGTAATTTCTCATTTCCGTAACACAAGTCATATGAAAGTAAAACTCAATCCATTCATACCAAAGAAAACCTTTCAATACGTATAAAGTTTCCAACAAGTGAAACCAGAAATACAAGAACTTCTCAATCAAAACAGTGTATAGAACAAGGAAAAGTAACTGGTAACTCTTACTAGTTTGGTGTCCGGCACAATACTCATAAGTAACCTAAACCCAACTTAAAAACTCTTAAGAGGTTCACAAAATTTTCCTCTATTAATTTCATAGGCAAAATGGTTTCCCAGGTTCCTAACCAAGTGAATAGTGAAGTGGTTTAACCCCTAAGAAGTGCAAATACTCTTGGTCAAATCAGAAATTCCATTTCGGTAAGCAAAATAGATCTGCCGCTCACCTATCGAGGTGGGCGCGAGGTGAGCACCGGTCGGCGGTGAAGAAAAAGGGCAAAATCGACCTGCCGCTCACCCGACGCTAGGTGAGCGCGAGATGAGCGCGAGATGGGCGTGAGGTGGGCGCGAGGTTCGCGCGAGATGGGCGCCTTGTTTTCTACTTCGCGCGAGATGAGCGCAAGGTGGGCGCGGGATCGGCGGTAGGTCATTTTTAACGGGGCGCCTACCTCCGAGGTGAACGCCGGTGAGCGCGAGGTGAGCGGATACCCCCTGTGGTTTTCATTTCTCTGTTATTTTGAGATCTACATGACTGGCCGGTTTGTGAAGGTCTGTAACTACTCCAGTACACTCCTAATACTCCCAGAAGACTTCCCAACCATATTTGAAATTAATCTAAACACTTTCATTTTCAATTATAATTTCAATCCGGAGACTCTGTTCATGTAACTTTCCGAAAAACCAGAAAAACCAGAAAACATCATACTATCACTTAATATACAAACCATGCATCAGAATAAGCTCGAGAAAACACAAAACACAAAACCCAGTTGTAAAACAGTGCTACTCACCTGAGTGTGCTTATTCCCGAATGATAAAACCCCGGCCGATCACTTCTCGGCCACGCGCGCGAATGAAAAACCTATCGAAACTAATCTTCTCGAGCAGAGGGAAATAACCCAAGGAACTTCAGCTCCGAACTCCTTCTTCCAGCACTTGCGATATATGGTTCTTCACGAACGGAAGCCCTAGTCGCCCTCCAGCCGAAATCGCCAATTCTCCTTATGTCCAGAGTTAACGAAAATGTTTCCGAAATTATGCTAAGCGTATTCTCATAAACCCGAACCCTACTTTCCATTTTAGTCCACTTACTTGTTACATACTCGCTCGAATACTCTCCCATTTCCTTGATCCTATGCATGCTCGCCCACCGAAGATACTACATGTTAAGCATCTATTCGTGTTAATAACCACATAACTACACCTTAATAATACCAATGATAATACTACGATTTTTCGGAAAAATGGCTATATAACGCCTGTACATATGAGTATGGGCTAAGCCCTCAAACCACAAAATAACCTGATAAACACAGTTTATACATCAGAATAAATAACTAAATAAATAAATAAATACTCACAAAATTCAGGGTCTTACAGTGTCGTTAGTTTTTTGTCGCTAACATTCACTTCATTCAGACGTTAGCGACCGATTTCATTTTTTAAACAAGAAGGACGCATGTCGCGTCCACAAAATCCGTTACACGAAACGTAATACAATCAGCGACAGAAGAAATCGGTCAAGTATATATGTGCATAAACCCAAACCAACTTTTAAGCATAAATAAGCTCGTCTCAGTCTCGTTAAGATAGTGAGATATTTTTTAGCCCAAGGCATAACTCGTGAGTCTAATTATAGACCTCAATTTTGGTGCTTGAGCTAGTCTAGCTCAAATGGTTGACAATCTTATATAAAGGATGTCACAAACTTAAAAGAGGAAAAAAAAAAAAAAGGAGGTTCAAGAAATCTCAAACTGTTTCTTTTAATCTGATTTTAAACCTACTTTTACTGTTTAACTCACACCAGTTAAACAATCCACCAAACTAAGGTTTGAATTGAACCCTTGAGAACCCAGTTATGGTTTTTATTTGTTGGTCAAACCCTGTAAGACCCTGAATTTTGTGAGTTATTTATTTGTTTATTTAGTTATTTATTCTGATGTATAAACTGTGTTTATCAGGTTATTTTGTGGTTTGAGGGCTTAGCCCATATTCGTATGTACAAGCGTTATATAGCCATTTTTCCGAAAAATCGTAGTATTATCATTGTTACTATTAAAGTATAGTTATGTGATTATTAACGCGAATAGATGCTGAACATGTAGTATCTTCGGTGGGCGAGCATGCATAGGATCAAGGAAATGGGAGAGTATTCGAGCGCGTATGTATCAAGTAAGTGTACAAAAATGGAAAGTAGGGTTGGGTTTATGAGAATACGCTTATCATAATTCGGGAAACATTTTCGTTAAGTCTGGACATCAGGAGAACTCGCGGTTTCGGCTGGAGAGGCGACTAGGGTTTCTGTTCGTGAAGAACAAGAATCGCAAGGGTTAAAAGAAGGGTTTTGGAGCTGAAGTTCATTGGGTTATTTCTCTCTGCTCGAGAAGATTAGTTTCGGTAGATCTTTCATTCGCGTGCGTGGCCGGAGAAGTGATCGGCCGAGGTTTTACCATTCGGGAATAAGCGCACTCAGGTGAGTAGCACTGATTTACAACTGGGATTTGTGTTTTCTGTTTCTCTCGAGATTATTCTGATGCATGGGTTATATATAAACTGATAGTGTGAGTTTTCTGGGTTTTCTGGTTTTCGGGAAGTTACATGAACAGAGTCTCCGGATTTAATTTATATTTGAAAATGAAAGTGTTTAGATTAATTCCAAATATGGTTGGGAAGTTTTCTGGGAGTATTAGGAGTGTAGTAGAACCATTACAGAGTTTCACAAACCGGCCAGTCATGTAGATCTCAAAATAACAGAGAAATGAAAACCACAGGGGGTATCCGCTCACCTCGCGCTCACCGGCGCTCACCTCAGAGGTAGGCACCCCGTTAACAACGACCTACCGCCGAGCTCGCGCCCAGCTGGCGCTCATCTCGCACGAAGTAGAAAACGATGCGCCCATCTCGCGCGAATCTCGCGCCCACTTCACGTCCATCTCGCGCTCACCTAGCGTCGGGTGAGCGGCAGGTCGATTTTACCCTTTTTCTTCACCGCCGACCGGCGCTCACCTCGCGCCCACCTCAGTAAGTGAGCGGCAGACCTATTTTGCTTACCGAAATGGAATTTCTGATTTGACCAAGAGTATTTGCATTACTTAGGGGTTAAACCACTTCACTATTCACTTGGTTAGGAACCTGGGAAACCATTTTGCCTATGAAATTAATAGAGGAAAAATTAGTGAACATCTTATGAGTTTTTAAGTTGAGTTTAGGTTACTTATGAGTATTGTGCCGGACACCAAACTAGTAAGAGTTACCAGTTGCTTTTCCTTGTTCTATACACTGTTTTGATTGAGAAGTTATTGTATTTCTGGATTCGCTTGTTGGAAACTTTAAATGTATTGAAAGGATTTCCTTGGTATGAATGCATTGAGTTTTACTTCCATATGAATTGTGTCACGGAAATGAGAAATTACTGAATGTACTTGAGGTACTGCTTGGTCCAGAGGGACAGGTGATGAATTGTGATGAGTTTTTACATGATGTGGAATGAATGGTTTTGTTTTGATATTGAAATTGAGATTATACGATGTTTACTTTTTTGGTCTAGCTTGTCCTGGATCCAGATGTTTAAGCTTAGTAATGTGATGTTATTGTTGGTTGTTGGAATTGCATGGCCTTGTGTGTTGCCACGACCGGTGTAGAGCAGCCAAAAACCCTGAGTAGGCCTGGTTGTCAATGCAGAAACCCGGGGAGTAGGCCTGCATTGGATGACGAAACCCTGAGTAGGCAGTCATTTCAGAGTATCCGAAACCCTGAGTAGGCCGGAACTGTGTACATTGAGGTGTGGAGTGTCTACTTGGCATGTTTAATTTATCAACTAAACGATAGTCATGACATTGACCAGTCGATGTGTTATTGTACTTAACTGAGATGTGATTTGTTTGATTTGAACTTGGGAAATTGATGTTGGTTGTTTAAACGTATTGTAGTGTTGTCGATGCATAGTTTTAAAATGTGATTCAACTATTTCTGCATGCATGTGCTACTCGCTGAGATATTCGTATCTCACTTTGTTGTTGTTCTGTTTTTCAGATACTCGTGGTGAGGCGATTACTGGGGTAGATCCTGCTGAGGCATATAGGGAGGAAGACTACTATTACCTTCCTTAGACTTGTAGGTTATCTGTTCCGAATTTGAGAACTTTGAATTAATTGAGATGTATTAAAGTAAATTGGGGATGAACCATATGATTTCAGTTCAGTTTAAATGTTACAATTTTGCATAAATGGAAATGTGCACTCTGTCAGGTTATAGGTGTATGATTATCCAGCGATCATAAATTGATTAACGATCCTTGCCTAACCTCCGTGAGACGTGTTATATCTTTAATGAACAACACGGATCCGGGGCGTTACAAACCCAATTTTCCAAATAGTGTTTCTATAAAGATATATTGATTTGAGATATGCATCTCAATTCGGATATCTTTATCCTTGTGTGTGTGTTTTCAAGGCATTATGTTCCACAGCTTGCTGAAGAAATCTTTGATGCTAATAATAAAGCTGCTAAGGAGGATTGTATCAATCTCAAGGATCTCATTGTAAGTTTTCTCTCAAATTATTAAACCTTAGTCCTAAATATTTGTTAAGGAAACCAATTATTATCATGTATTCCCTCATTTAACCAACTAGCAACTCGGCTGAGTCACAGAGTTACCAGCTCGGTCTGAGTTTCAAGGACTGATTAAGATGCCCCATATTGAGATCTTGTCAAAATTCAGATTGGAAATGCATTGTTGGATGATGAAACAGATCAGACTGGAATGATAGATTATGCATGGGATCATGCTGTGATCTCTGATCGTGTATACCACAACTTCACCAACAACGATCAGTCTATTGAGGGCAATAGAGCTCTTGATTCCTACTTTGATGTGTACAAAATCATTGACATGTATAGTTTGTATACTCCAAAGTGCATTCCTCAGAACTCTCGCACCGGACAACTTCATCGGATCGACTGTGGCGTTGCTCCAAAGTTATTCTCCAAACGGGTAAGTTTGTCGCTAAGAACATGGTCTACAATATTGTCGGCATGCCAATGGTTCCCTGTGGGATCCTTCAATAGCATCACAAAATTGTGAGATCTGGGAATCCCACATTGCTCAAGGAGGGGAAAGTGGAGATCCACATATATAGGCTTGTGAGTCCTTCAAACTCCGAAAGCAAACAATGTCATTGCTGGTAGGAACGGGGTGTTACAGATCATGGTATTAGATCTAAACCCTGACCAAATTAAATTTGTGAGATCCTAACATTGCCTGATGCATGTAGGCCGGCTCGGGTTAATGAGCTGACAGGCAACTTGGGTTGATAGACTACTGCACGAGGACGTGTAGCATTCCTCCCTTTTTGCTCTTTATGTTGTGATTTACGGGCAGCATAAAGAATGCCGGATTTGTCGAGACTTGCCTGAAATTTTTCATTTAATGCCAATAATATATCGGTAGCTTGCCGGCGATATGATGCCAAGCAAAAAAGATGGCACACCCCTTTGAGAATGATATCGCAAACCTTGGTGAGGAAGACATGAGTTTACATCTTGTAACTGGTTTTGTTTCACCTGTTATACAGGAGGGATGGCATCGGAAACCGGCGGGCTATGACCCTTGTGTGTCAGACTATACCGAGGTTTACTTCAACCAGCCGGATGTTCAAGAAGCTTTGCATGCTAATGTCACAAGAATTTCCTATCCATGGACACACTGCAGGTACTGATTGAACTCGCTAACTCGGTACTGAGTCGACTCAGCTCTTAAATTCACACTCGGATCCTCTGTCAAGCGCATCCTCTGTGAAGCAAAAACATCGTCTGTGAAGTGCAATCCAATGGACTAGAATAAGCGAAGGCTATAATAGTAATTTTGAGCGCAATACTTAAAAAAGTATTAAAATTCTACTCGGCTCTCTCCTCGGCAAGACGAAAACGCGCGAAACGTTTATATTATTTAACTTATAATCTTGTCCACATCCGAACTCTCTCTGTGGTTACTCAGACATTTTTGTGTTTACTCCGACATTGGCGGGAAAGGTGTTGTCTTTACTCTCACTTCGAAGAAAAGGAAGGCAGCTACCACAGTTCCACTTCCAAGTGTTAAATAAGAAGGGACCACCACTCACTCCACCATTATTTGTTTTTATTTAAGACTCCAACAACCAATCTAAACCAGGTACATAAACAGATTTTTGGCTTTTTCCATTAATGTCAACCCCCGAAGATGGTGGAACCTTAAATAAATTCAAATGATGGTCGGGCGAACAACGCCGCGCCGCCACACATCGACAGGGTACCATGTGGTAACCTCAATGATACACCTGGGGTACTAAAAAAAATTCAGAAGTAAAGGGAGATAATAAATTTGTAATTACAATTCAACCAATTAAGTAATATGTACCTACCAAAGTAAGCCGCAGGTTGGGTGTACTTAAGTCGTAGGTAGCCCCAGTTAAGCCTAAGGTACACGTTAAGCTTCAGGTACACGCATATTTAACCATAGGTACACCTAAGGACAACCCTTAGGTACCTGTAAAAAAAAACCCTCCCAAATAACCCTTGGCTAACCCCATTTAGCACTCATTACCCACACAAAAAGGCTAGTCAAATAAGAATTCGGTACCCCGAAATGAACAATGAAGCACCCCCAAAATAACCTTAGGTACGCCCAGAAATAAACAGCTGTCAAATAAGCCATTACCACCACCAAACAAGCCTTAGGTACCCACCGAATAAATGTGAGGTTCACCATAATTAAGCCTTAGGTACACACCATAAGAACCTGTAGGTACCCACCAAAAAACCGCCAATAATGCCCTAGGTACCCCCAATTAATCGTTAGGTATCCCCAAAATAAGGCATAGGTACCCAAGAAATTTTCGTAGGTATCCCAAATCGCCTGGCACCGATTAATCCTGAGATTTAATCGTGATGAAACAGATACTTCATGTTCTCTGGAAAGTTAATCGGGAAGGCCGTGATTAATCTTGAGATTAATCGCAAGACATAATCTCGACTGGGCGATTGGTCGTGGATGCTAATCGTGGAAAATCGGTGTCTTAAAATTCTAATCGCGGATCTTACGATTAATCTCTGTGCTAATCGAGCTAACATGTTTTGTCTTTTTTTTTGGAATTTATTTTTTGCCAGTATATTCTATCTTATTTTAACCAAACCTATGGGGATGAAGAAGGTCCAAAACTTATGTACCACCTTCGTACCCTTGGCGTACCGCAAAAATAATTCGTAGTTACCATGTGTCTAGGTACTAAGAAATTATTCCGACGTAATCAAGTTTTGTAATAAGCCCTCAAAATACACCAACTTGGCATATGGTTGAAGAGAATGGTTACCCTGTGATGTTCATGGGTACTATATATTGTTATTAGTATGATATTCTAAGTGGAATATCTGTTTTATGTTGTAGGGACAAATGGAGCAAGTCATTTCAACAAGTGGAAGTGAGCAATTAAGTGGAGATGAGGTCAGTGATGATATAGCGGATATAAATACAGTGCCTAGAGTTGTAAGAGCGCTAAGGTTCGATGATGGCGAAGGGCATACTCAAAATTTTAGGCCATCCGTGGGAATGGAGTTCCCATCTACTGATGAAGCGTATAGATTTTACAATGCTTATGCAACACAGAAGGGCTTAAGTATTCGAAAGAATACGAGATGGAAAAGTCAGAAAGATGGTATGGAGTTTTGTTGCTATAAAGAAGGGAAGAAGGGAACAGACAAATGGGATAAAGATGTAAAGAACCCTGGAAATAAAACACGTACCGGGTTGTTTGGCACACATGAGTGTGAAAGCTCAAGACAATGGCATGTATTTTGTATCGAGCTTTGAGGAGGAGCATAATCATGAGGTTGTTACCCCAAGTAAGGCCCACATGCCACCTTCACAGAGGAAAGTTACAGAGGCACAATTAGTAGAAATTGTATTAGCAGAAAGCAGTGGCGTACAACCAAAGCATGCTTTTGAGTTCATGGGTAGAGAAGCCGGTGGAAAAGAGAATTTGGGCTTCCTACCTATTGACCATAAGAACCAGATGCGTGACAGATGGAGAGCAATGAAAGTAGGAGACGGATCAAGGTTATTAATTTATTTTGAAGGACAACTGATTGACGATCCGTCTTTCTTTTATGCTGTACAAGTTGATGAGAACAATGAAATAACAAACTTTTTCTGGGCTGATCGGAAGATGCAAGAAGACTACAATAATTTTGGAGATGTCGTTTGTTTTGATACAACTTATAGGACAAACGAAGCTCAAAGGCCATTTGCACCATTGGTTGGAGTCAACCATCACAAACGAATGGTAGTGTTCGGAGCCGCAATGCTTTATGATGAGACGAAGGCATCCTTTGTGTGGTTGTTTGAAATATTTATAAAGGCAATGAATGGGAAAAGGCCAGTTACCCTCTTGACAGACTAAGATGCAGCTATGTCAGCTGCAATTGCTTTTGTTTTGCCAAACACCTATCATCGGTTATGTGTATGGCATTTGCACCAAAATTCATTGAAGCATCTCGGTCACGTATTCCAAACGAGAACCTCCTTTTCATCTGATTTCAATCGGTGTATATATGATTACGAGGAAGAGGCTAAGTTCTTGGAAGCGTGGGATGCAATGATTCAAAAATACGATCTCCAAGACAATGAGTGGCTTAAGGGCATATTTAAGATAAAGGAGAAATGGGCCCTTGTATATGGAAGAACTACATTTTGTGCTGACATGAAGAGCACCCAACTGAGTGAAAGCTTCAACAGCCGGTTAAAGAAATACACGAAGTACAACATGGACGTCTCGTGTTTTTCCAGCATTTTTCAAGGCTTTTGGATGATATCCGTTACAAGGAACAGGAAGACAATTATAATATGAGCTAGCGTATTCCAAGAATGATGGCGGAAATCATCATATTAAAGCATGCAAGGGAGGTATACACACCGAAGCTATTTGAGATTTTTCAATCGGAATATGCAAAAGCTCATAATCTTGTTGTTAATGAGACTTCACATACTGAGACATCCAAAATCTATAAAGTTAGCTTATTTGATAATCCTCGAGGGCATGTTGTTACAGTTAACACTGAGGATGATATGTTGAAATGCAGTTTCTGTAAGTTTGAATTTGTTGGGATTTTGTGTAGCCATGCACTCAAAGTTCTTGATATGCGAAATATTAAGAGGATCCCAAGTCAATACATATTAAAGCGGTGGACAAAGGATGCAAAGGGTTGCAGCACAAGTTATAGTCGTATGTCAGATGAGGAAGTGGCAAAGTTGTCCATGGTTAAACGGTACAGAGAACTTTGCCATAATGCCATTAAATTATCAGCAATTGCTGCCGAAATTGTTGAGGCGTATGAATGCGCTGCAAATGGGCTGGCCATTTTAATGACCGAAGTTGGAAATGTGCAAAAGAACAAGCCTCCGAGCGCAGTGGATGGGAATGAAGGAGAGAATTTATCTGAAAATATTCCAATCACCGTTGCTGGACTGAAGAGGAAACCGGGTCGAGGTCTTAGTGGACGTCGACCAAAACATTTTTCAGAAAGGGCTCCAAAGAGGAAGAGGAACCATGACGTACCAACTCAAACGGCAAATACAATTCAGACTCAAACTCCACCACAAACACAATATGGAAGTCAAAGCTCTGGATGGAGTGAGGCAATGGTATAATACTTACCTCA
The DNA here is from genome assembly GCA_947561395.2 of Buxus sempervirens. Lineage (NCBI taxonomy): Eukaryota > Viridiplantae > Streptophyta > Magnoliopsida > Buxales > Buxaceae > Buxus > Buxus sempervirens. Next base: position 26,188,322 of record OX387185.1, on the reverse strand, counting down.
TACTAATGTATTTGTTTTATCATAACATGTTTATGGTTTTATGGGGGATTTTCTGATTTTTTATTAATTATATCTATTCCATAGGCCTCTCATCAGTTTCAAACAGATGGAGTGGTGACGGGAATGCAATCGAGAACATATCCTATCGCTGAATGTGAAATTTTGTCTCCATTCCAACAACCTAGTACTTACACACAGCTACAACGGGTATATTTTCTAGAAGATCCTACTCTTCAATACTTTGCGAAGAATTTCAATGCTTTGCAATGACATTCCATTAATGATAGGAATCAATGAGTCCAAACATATTCCAAGAATCCAACTCAAGCAATACTGTTGGCCAAAATCAATTTGGCTCCTGTTCAAACTCTACTGTAGGGAGATCTCCAAGAGTTTATAGTGGACGAGCTTATATCATCAAGAAGGAGATTTAGGTCATTTCCCCGGAGATTTGTGATTCTTTTGTATATTGGTACGACAAAAAAGGGGGAGTGAATTGTGTATATTGAATGTGATGACAGTGTTAGTCCTGTAATTAGATTTTTTTTTTGTAGTGCAATGTAAGTGTTCATTTTTTCTAATTGTACAAGGATGTGTATGTACCAAATGTATACTTCCAGTGGAATGAGAATTGCAATTTTGAGTTAATTATTTAGTTCCGTTAATTGGTTAATATTTTCAGAGCTTCTTGCTGTTCCTCTTGCAAGTACATCCTAAATCAAAATAAGGTTCCCCCATTAATAACACAGGTACATCCAAAATCAACCCTTAGGTACCCCCTATCTACCTTAGGCACCACCCATAATGGCTCCCAAAACCCCCAAATATATATATTTTGTACACCCCAACTGAAGAGTTAAGGTATCCCCTCAAACAACAATAAGAACCCACCCATCTAGACTTTAGGTACCCCCAATTAAGCGTTAGGTAACCACAATCATGCTTTAGGTACCCCACAAATAAGTCCAAGGTACCCTCTGCACAAATAGCATGACGTGCGTACCTGGGATATTAACGCCCAAACGTTTCAGTACGAATTGGTGATTGAGATTTCAACGCGCGAACGTTGCTTCCTAACGTCCGCGTGTTAGAAGCAAATTATTCCTACTTCCTAACGTACCACTTTGTTCCCTGTAATTATGCCCTTGTCCTCAAGCAATCCCCCCAATGATGCCTTAGGTAGCCCCCAAATGAGGCCTACGGTACACCGCCAATCATCTTTTCAAAGAAGGAACTGATTCAGAGTAGATTGATGGACAAAGTTATATCAAATGGAAACAACAGAAGATTATGATACTGTAATTACGAATACTTTTACTATGTGAAATGAGTACATTCTATACATCTGAGTTGCGTTGAGATAAATACATTTATATCCAAAACATAGAAGTACGTCTAAAATCAGCACACTACGGTGCAATGTCATCATCATCAGACCCGGGAAGTGGTGGGAGGGATGGATTCTGCTGACTGAAGCAAGTGAAGAGATGAGTCACTATCTTCACGGCTTTCTTGACCAGCTTCTTTAGTCCACCAACTTCATGAGTGATAGATTCCTGAAACATTCCAAAATCACGTCGTAGATTGCCAAAATCCTCTCGAATCTCTCCAACGTCTTGGCTAAGCCTACGAAAGGCTTCTGACGACAGTCCACGTCGTGAATATGTCTTGAAAGAGCTGGGTTGAGAAGTGGCTGGACGAGGATGTGATGACGAAGGTTGTGCTAGCTCTGCTTCCTCTCTTTGTTGTGGCTGCTGTTGGTGCGCCCTTGATTCTCCAGATCTCTGAGCCGCGTGACAATGGTGGTGCAAAGGTGCAAGTTGCATTTGATTTAGATTCATCTGTGAAAAATGTCTTGAAATAACCATGGAATCAGGAGGTCCACGTAAACCAAACCTCATCCCAATCCTGGTCATAAGATAGGCAAACGGAAGGGTTCTGTGACCAGATGAATGGAAAACTTGACATATATGTCTGCAAATGAATGTGGGCTGACAAAGGCGCGTCCGAGTAATGAAACGGTAAAGAAGGAAGACCATGGCCTTCGTTAGCTCGAACTTATTACCGCACCTAGGATAGACATTGAATGTGAAGATAAGATGGAGTATTCTATACCTAGGGAAGAGCTGATTAGCTTGAAGCACAGTCTTTTTCCATGGTGCATCAATCCCACACAGACATTGAGTGGCCTCAGCAAGTTCCTCTTGCGTTGGTGGGTTCAGGAAACGGACCTCTGATCTAGGTATACCCATTAGATCACTTATCAAGTTAGGTGCGACAGTATAGGTAGAGTCTGCCACTTTGATCTCAAATGCAGGCTCACGAAAAGGAGGGGTGGACAAGTTACGGGATCCGGCGTAAAGTTGAGCAACAGTCGAGGAGTTGGCAGCATCCCCCCAATCTAGAATGCCGGACCAACCAACAGCTTCCAGAATCTTTACAATACCATATGGTGCTAAACATGATTTAACAACCTGTTTCTCAACAATCAAGGGTCACTACCGAATCTGCTCGGCTTCAGAAGGTGCAGACGATGAATTATCAGGAGAATAAGGCTCCTTGTGGATGGTAGACTGAGAGGGATTGGGTTCCTCTGTCTCAGAAGGGCTGTAATGAGAGCTGGAAGATAATGAGGGACTTGCAGATGCAGGAGTCCTATCCCTTCTCCTCTTATGGCGCATGCTAGAATTCTTTGTTCGAGGCATGATTTTAAAAAATGACAGAGAAAAAAACAATGTTTGACACAACTCACAGTGGAAACTTGGTGGAGCCAAACCGTAAACCCCATATATTTAGCCTTGAGTTGGAGAGTATAGAGACTTGGAGAACCCTGGAAGAAACAGGAAGTGCTTATAAGATACCATAGATTAATCGTGATTTGGAGGCGAGAGGTAGTAGGAGAACAGTGGAATAAGGGGACCCATGCGTAGGAAACCCTAGATTAATCGTGAGTACGAAGTGGAGCAAACCCCTCTATTTATACACCCAAACAAAAACCCTCGCTTGCGCGAATACAAATAATACATACGGCCGCAAGATTAGTCGTAAAAATCAGTAGATTAATCGCATGCTTAATTGCCATGTTCCTATTACGCATGGGACCTAACCCTGACAAAACAGTGGCTTGCTGTATTAAAATATTATATTATTATGATATAATATTGTGTCTACAAATCATGGGAAAGGGATTGAATGATGTAAGAGGTTATAACATTCATGTCACATTATGAATGTGACTCATGTAAGATATGTGTATGTAGACACCCCAAATTGCACTAAAAATGAGAAAATAATGAAAACATTAATTGGAATTTAAAACATGCCAAAAATGCATGAAAATCAATAATTTAGGCCTTGCCCGTATTGTATCTACGGGCTAAGCGCGCCCGATTTTTATATACGGGCACACAACACCCGTAATACTTCTACGGACACCTTTGGACCGTAAATCATTTACGGGCACATCAGACTCGTGCGAGTTCTGTTCTTCTCTCAATTTCTGAGCCTTATCCTTAGTCCAATATCCCTTTAAATGAGCGAATTATATATTTTATTCGTGCGAAATATCTTTGTGGATAAAGGATTGGCATGATCTTGTGTTTAACTCAAACTGAAACTCTATCTTGCCAAACCTTGGACCAACCATACCCCTGGGTTTGCCTATAAATAGAGGGCCTTTCCTCAAGCAAAAGGCCACGAAAATTTGAAGTCCAAGGAGCTCCAAGAGAAAAGAGGAATCCCTGCTGCCTTGCTTGCTCAATCCAGGTAAGTCCCTTTTCCCTTTTATTTTATGTTTTCAATTCTAGATGTAATAGGATCTTCTCCATTGCTGTAGAATAAGGCCATCTTTTGTATCTAGTATTCCTAAACTTGTTTCTAAGTACCTCAAGAGTCTCTCTAGCCGTAAAACGTGAAAAGAGAGCTAGGGGAAAAGAGAACAGGTGGATCCGTAGGGTAGACCCCCATGTGCTCAAATCTGTGAGATGTGACTGCTTTGAATATCCTGATCATGTTTTAATGCTTTTTATGATGAATCTGAATGAATAACATGAATCCATGATGTTTATAGCATGAGATCCCCACTTTTTGATAAAATTTGGATTTTTGCCACTTTTGCACCTACAACACTGTTTTCGTGATTTTTGTGATTTTAGGCTAGGATCCTGGATTTATCATGATCAATATGGTAGATCTGGATCCAGGAGCCTGAAAGTAAGTTCTAGGGTTTCATGATGTTGTTTTTAAATCGTTTTTCATTATTGAGAGAAGACCCTACGGTCTAAGTTCTCCCCTTTTGATGTTCTTCATCAACGTGGGTATTTTTGGTTTTTATTTTCAGATTTAATGTGAAATTTGGGCTATACCTATGTCCTGGACTATTCAAGTTCAATTTTGAAATATTTTATAAAAATCATATTTTTCTAGATTTCTAGAATTTAACTTGAAGCCAGATTTTTGTATTTTTCACTTTAAATTGATTTTATTTGATTTTATCTCAATTTTATTTTGATCATGAAACCCTAGGAATGGTATGATCATATTTGAAAGTTCTGGATCAATCAGACTATTCATATGAAAAAACCATATATTTTTGTCTTTTTTGTGATTTTTCATGATTTTTATAGCAAGCCTTTTTCCTTTGAAAAACATGAACAATACCTGGCAACCACCTTGTGTGGATGAATAGGGGTGCCTAATACCTTCCCCTATTCATTACCTAATCCCTTACCCATCTCTGGTTGTTTTTTTTAGGAAGGTTATTTTTACCCTAAAATTGCCTTTTGTGCTTATTTGATATTTTTGGTGTCCATTCACACCTAAATTGAATGGTGGCGACTCTTTGTTTTATTTAATCCCGTGTGATGATAGATGAAGTCATTGGATTTGATTTTTTCCCATGTCTCACAACTGGCGACTCCGCTGGGGACTTGAGGATTTGAGCCTTTTGGTGTTTGTTCATGTTTTTGATTTTTTTTATTTGCTTGCTATTTTGTGTTCTTAAGCATGTTGAGTATGTTTTAAATTTGAATTATTGCTTAAGAATTCATGAGGGTAGAAACATGCTTAATTTTGATTTATAGGATTGTTTCTAGAAACATGCGTAGGGGAGGTTCGTTTTGCTAAGCCATGCTGATTTCTTGCTATATTTTTATAATAGCATGTTTTAATTCTTAGCATGATTTCCATGATGTGTTTTTGGGATGTATAACATGATCAGATGCTTGCATGATTGGATGATTTTTATGAGCATGTTTTAGGTACTATAGGGACTACTTTGTGTATTTGTTTATTTTAAAAATGTTTTCCTATTATGCCTTGGTTTGTGTATGCATGGCTGCGAAAAGAGTTGCAAGGGTTTGGGACGTTGTGAATGCACCTTATTTTTACAATGCACTGTGCACCTTTTATTTTTTTACACAGCCTACCCTTAACCTATAGGAAGTTGAACCCGAATGTGTGTAGCTTGGCGCAACGAGGTTGATACTTCGAAAAGCGAAAGTGAAAACATTCACCTTAGAACTTTGGGCTAATGATGTGATGATAACGTGGATTTGTGATTCTGGTCATCCCTAGGCTTGAGTGATAAGTTGCCATTAAGCCAAAACCCAAAACCCCTACGCTTGAAGGTGGAGTTACACGTTTTTGGCTAAAGTACACAATTACGTGGGGATATGGGCTTGTAATTGTGGGAAGGCCGTTTGCATGGCTTACAAACCAGGGCATAATGCGGATGCCATAATTGAAGGTAAACAAGGTAACAAGGTAATCCTATTGTTTTGCATTATTTTCATGTCATAGGGGTGTCATGACGCCCATTGGTTCGGAATAAAATTGGTCCCCAAAATATGCATGTTTCCTAAAATTGGTGTAGCCCATAGGAAGAGTTTCTAACTCTGTTTAGAATCAATCCTACCCAATGTTCATACAAGAGGCAACAAAAGGGTACCAAATTCTTGAGTATGGTGTCAATTTGGAGGGTACATGTGCCCTCCTAAACATGTGTTTTAGCAAAAAGGTCAAAGTCCACTTTGGGACAGTTTAGAAGCCCTGCACTGGGTGAACCGTATGTTTGGATGAGCAATTAAAGTGATCAAACCATGTAAAAACTTAGAAAACATAAAAGAGCTCCGTAAAACCGCATTTGATACACAGGGTGGCCTTGTCCGTATTAGTTATACGGGCTGGGTTCGCCCGTGTTTTCCATACGGTCACGGCTCGCTCGTAATTTGAATACGGACAGGGCTGGACTGTACTGTGTATACGGTTTTCTCGAAAAATTCAATTTTAATCAGTTTTTCCCACTAAATCTTATTCCTTTAACCTTTAAATAATGAGAAAGGGAAATGAGTTTGAATAAAATGCTTCAAAAAAATGTGAGAGAAAATCCTTTGGGCCTCTCAAAGCCTTTGAATTTCAAACTTTTTCTCAAAAACTCTTTGGGCCTCTGAAAGCCTTTGAATTTCAGACTTTTTCTCAAAAAAACTCCTTGGGCCTCTGAAAGCCTTTGAATTTCAGAATTTTTCTCAAAAAAATCCTTGGGCCTCTGAAAGCCTTTGAATTTCAGAATTTTTCTCAAAAATGTCTCCGGGCCTCTGAAAGCCTTTGAATTTCAGATCTTTTGGGCCTTTGAAAGCCTTTGAATTTCAGATCTTTTGGGCCTCTGAAAGCCTTTGAATTTCAGATCTTTTTCCATTGGGCCTCTGAAAGCCTTTGAATTTCAGATCCTTTTTCTTTTGGGCCTTTGAAAGCCTTTGAATTTCAGATCTTTTGGGCCTCTGAAAGCCTTTGAATTTCAGACCTTTTTCTTTTGGGCCTCTGAAAGCCTTCGAATTTCAGATCTTTTGGGCCTCTGAAAGCCTTTGAATTTCAGATTTTTTTTGGGCCTCTGAAAGCCTTTGAATTTCAGATCTTTTGGGCCTCTGAAAGCCTTTGAATTTTAGACTTTTCCTCAAAAACTCCTTGGGCCTCTGAAAGCCTTTGAATTTCAGACTTTTATCAAAAATCCTTGGGCCTCTGAAAGCCTTTGAATTTCAGACCTTTTCCAAAAATATCCTTTGGGCCTCTGAAAGCCTTTGAATTTCAGACCTTTTCCAAAAATATCCTTTGGGCCTCTGAAAGCCTTTGAATTTCAAACCTTTTCCAAAAAATATCCCTGGGCCTCTGAAAGCCTTTGAATTTCAGACCTTTTTCAAAAATACCCCCGGGCCTCTGAAAGCCTTCGAATTTCAGATCATTTTCTCTTTTTGTGGGACCTGTTGGAAGCCCAAGAATATTCCAACAATTCAATTCAAAAAAAAGAAGCAAATAAAGAAAAAAATCCAAACTCGTGTTCACCTAGCTTGCACATAGGCATTCCTAGGCATGTGAATGAGATTAATTGGGCACTGATATTTTTCCTTTATCTTTTTGCAGGTATTAATACACTTGCAATCATAGCTCCTGTAACCAGATCAAGAGCTTGCGCCATGAATCCCATTGAGGCTGAAGCTGATGCTCCTCAGCCAGATATTCTCTTGCTTCAGGAGCAAGTGGCAGGACTGGCCCGAATGCTAGAAAACATCCTGTCGGTGCAGGCCCAACAAGTGCAAGCCCAAAATCAAGCATCCACTTCCAACCCAGCACCTCCACCACAAATCAACATTCCACCTCCGGTTCAACCTATTCCTGAACCCATCTATTAACCCACCCCTGAACCTATACTGATCGGGGATGAGACAGTGGAATCGGACAAAGCCAAGGAAAAGGAAAGGATGAGGGAAGAAGTTGAAAGAAAGTTCATGCACAGACTTGAAATGATCCAAGACGAACTAAGAGAAGTAAAAGGGGTGAACAACTTCGGGGGCACCAATTTTGAGGACTTATGCCTGTACCCTAATGTTAACCTGCCAGCTAAGTTCAAATGCCTAGACCTAGACAAATATGATGGCACTGGCTACCCCATGAGCCATCTAAAGTTGTACTGCGGTGCCCTATGCCAGTTCGGGCGGGTTGAGGGTGTTTTGATTCAGCTCTTCCAAAGGAGCTTAACTGGAATGGCTCGGAGGTGGTTTGCCACTTTAGACCATGGGAAGATCAAAAGATGGAAGGACCTAGCAAATGCCTTCCTAGCTCAGTACCGGTTTAATTCAGAAATCGTGCCAGACAGGTACGATGTAATGAGAATGAGCAAGGGAAGGGATGAATCCGTGAGACAGTATGCCAAGAGATGGAGGGAGACTGCCTCTCAGGTCAGGCCACCCATGCTAGAGCAGGAAATGATTTCCACTTTCATCAGTACACTGGGTCAACCATTCTATAGCGACCTGGTGGGTCAGACCACCACTAATTTTGCGGCTTTGGTATAAGTGGCCGACCGAATCGAAGACGGAATCAGGTCAAGTAAAATAATTGACCACTCTGCTATGGTCAGTCAGCAAGACCCCAATGTGAAGAAAGGAAGTGGGATAAACAAGAATGGGAACAATAAAGAAGGGGAGGTAAACATGGTACAGCCACCGTCAGGCCCTAACAAGCCCATACAAATTAACATACCTGCTCACTTTCCTACTCCATCTGCTCCATCCACCCAGGCCCCCATGAGGGTTAATGTTCCAGCAGCACCCTCAGACCAAAAAAGGGTTTTTACTAAAGAGGAAAAGGATGCCTATTTTGCAGCAAGGAGAAATAGGGTTTTCACCCCTATTCCAATGACTCCTTCTCAGTTGTTGCCCACTTTATTGAAAGCAGGGTATATCACTTTAAGAGAAACTAATCCGAATGCATCCAAGGGGAGAAATTTTGACCCTTCCACCACTTGTGATTACCACATGGGTGAACCTGGGCACCCTACTGACAAGTGCTGGCCTTTGAAACATGCAATTCAGGATTTACTGGACCAAAATACCCTGTCTTTCAATACAAGGGCTCCCAATCCTCCAAGAACAGACATTGGCCAAAACCCGTTGCCTCAGCATCATGGGGCAGGCCCCTCTAATGTCATAGGGGTAATTTCCTCTGATAAAATAACTTTTGACCCATCCCAGTTAATTGCTCCTATAGGGACAACGGTCAAGGTTTATTTTGACAGAATAAATAAGGAAAAAGAAATAAATATGATTTCAAAGGAGAATGAGAGTGCTGCTGAGAGCATTAGCTCCTCTCTGGACCGAGTCTCATCCCTCATGGCCAAAATAAATATAGCCAAGCCGCCTTTGGTTATCAATTGCAGTCCATCCACCCATTTTTCACCCATTCAGTCAAAACCACCATTGGTCATAAATTGTGACCACTTTAATGCATCAGTCACTTCTGCAACCCCTCAACCAAAACAACTTCCACCATTGGTTGTTGATATCCCTCTCACTCAAATTTCATCATCCAAGTCCAAACTTCCTCCCTTGGTGATAAATGTCCCTAAGCCTTCCTACTCAGAATCGGCTGTACCATGGAACTACAGTGAAGGCTACACCACTACATTCCCTACAGCTGAGGCAGAAAGTAAGAAAGAAGTGAACCTCATGATGAGGTTAGGAAAATGTGTAGGGGTGGAAGAAAAGCAAAATGAGACAGAAAAAGAAAAAGGAAGAAAAGAAAAATAAAGGAAAGACCAAGGTAGGGGAAGATGCCCCTCAGGTAACAAGTAGTGAGGCTGCTGACCTCATTAAAATCATAAAAAAGAGTGAGTTCAACATTGTCGAGCAGTTGAACAAAGTCCCTGCCCAAATCTCAATACTGGGCCTATTGTTAAATTCTGAAAAACATAGGGACTCCTTGTTAAAGATATTTCAGGGGGCCCATGTGCCTAAAAACATTGAACCGAACCAACTAGGCCGGATGGTTGGGCAGATTTTATTCCACAATGTTATAACTTTTTCAGAGACTGAAATCAGCCCAGCAGGGTACCATCATGTGGATCCTTTGCACATAGCTATGCTCAGTAAGGGTTGCATGATAGCCCGGGTCTTGATTGATAATGGGTCGGCTCTGAATGTCTGTCCATTAATAACCTTTGTTAAGCTCGGTCTGGAGCAAAACAAAATCAAACAAAATTGAAGAATCATAAGAGCATTTGGCAGCTCTAAAACACACTTCCTAGGGGAGGTTGAACTGCCGGTCACAATTGGACCGTATATTTTTAACATCACATTTGAAGTGATGGATATACCAGCAGCCTTCAACTTACTCCTAGGAAGGCCGTGGATTCATACAGCTAGGGCTATACCATCTACCCTCCACCAAAGAGTCAAATATATTAGAGGGCAAAACGTGATTACTGTCATAGCTGAAAATTTGGTTCCTCCCATGTGATCCCCTGATGTACCCTACATAAACATGAAAATGACTGCTGACAAGATGGCCTTTCACTCTTTCCAGTTTGAAACTGTTAATTTCATACCTGGGGGGTATCAGGAAAATGAAGGGAAATTGACCTGTGCTGAGAAAATGGTCAAGAATGTGCTAGAAAAGTACAATTTTCACCCTGGAAAAGGTCTGGGGGTTAACCTGCAAGAAAGGATAGAACCGGTAAAGGTTAAAAAGATGGTCCACAGAGCAGGATTGGGGTCCAAGCCAAGGAAATGGAGAAGACAGAAGGAAATGGAAGACATGAAATTCCCTCACATCAGGGAAACTTTTCCAAAGCTTTCTCACATGATTCAGCTATCTCCTCCCCAGGATCAGTCCAAACCCCCATACTATAACATCAACCCATTCCAGAAACCCAAGTCTTCAACCGTGCAACCATATGTTCCACCTCCACCTCCACAAGCTTTGTGTGGGCCTGGGCCACATACAGAACAGGAGCATGGCTTTTCTGAGGACATTGGAGCCTTTTTTGCCTTGACAGAAGACAACCAAGAAGAAGTAGCAGAGGAGCTACCTTTCATTGATTGGGCTGCAGTAGAAGTCCCATCTGGGACCAGCCCTACAGAAGAAGCAGGCGATGCAACTCACCCAGTATTGGTGATTTTGGATGCGGACCCTGAGCTTGAGGAGCAGGCTTGTATCCCTGCCCCAGATTCTTTTATTCTGAACAATTGGGAGGAAACTCCCCTTACTTTTGAAGCCGCATTTGTTTGGCAAACAGACATGGCTTCCAAAAAAAAAACTCCATTAGTGGAATGCCCTTTTCCTGAAGGTTTTAATGAGCCTTCGTCTTCAGGGAAAGATTTTGTAGAAGGCTCTCAAAAAAACACAAAAAGATTTTTCAATTTTTTATAGAAAAGATAAATTTTTCAAAAAGGTCCAAACCACTTATCTGAGTACCCCCGAAATAAGGCCAAGCTACCCCAGACTTAAGCCCAAGGTACTGTGCAAAGTTTTCCAAAACGTAACCCCACGAAGAGAGCACCAATAGCACAGAGTTGTAGCGAGGTACCCCAAGAAATACGACCAGGGCACCCCTCAAATAATTCTAAGGTACATCAGAAAATAAGCGAAAGGTGCCCCCAAATGATGCCTTACTGTAGCCACAATTATGAAGCCAGGTACTGTAAAACCCCGAAGTTTCCCAAATATTAAAATAAAATAATAATTAATATTCTTGAGAATTATTATGGATGGAAATAATTTATTATTGTAAAGAATATCATTATTAGTGGAGATCAGGAGTTTGGCGCAGATCGGAGCGTCCGATCACGAGTTATCACGGTAAGATTAATATTTTAAAGCTAATGTATTTTGATTGAGCGATGTGCATTGAGTTTGCTGTGCGTGAGTTGCGCGGGATATGAGGGTATATAAGTAAGTTACAAAACCTAAGGAAATACATGTGGAATACCTAAACGTGTTGCTTGTATTCGTTAGCCGCACGACTGAGAGCAACCGTAAGAATGACCAAAGAAGAAGAAGAAGGAGGAGGAGGTTGCTCTGGTTCTATTTCATCCCCAAAGGAGTGTTTTTGAATCTGAGTGTTGCTACTTAGAGAAGGAAGAGGAGAACGCACGTTCAAGAGGTAGGTGACACTGTTTTATTCGATTGATTTGTATTTACGTTCGTTTAATCACAAAAGCATGTTTTTATGATATGTAATGATGTATATAGTTATATAATCATGTTATAAATATGTTAGAATGAGTTTAGACGAGAAAAATCATGTTTTGGAACTGATCCTGATCGTTTTCGAACGACCGCCGACCTCGACTATGCTCGGCGATCATAGGCGCTCGTTATAAACTGAAGACTGCCATAGACCGCTTGAAGACGTATCGTCAGCGATCAAAAACTAACTACCGCTGACCTTTGACCGCCTAGGCGTTCCTAGGCACTCTAGCAAAAAAATGCAATTTTGACATGTAAATAAGGTTTTACCCCCCCCCCCCCCCCCATTTGGAACCAATAAAAATACTTCCAAGGTCCAATTCCCAACCAATAAAAAGTCAATTTTCCAGTTCATGCCTAAATTTCCAGTTTTCCCGGTTTTTATCAAAAAGCCTATTTTGGGTTTGATACCCAGATGAGTGATTCAAAAGCCCATACAATTCTAGGATATGTTTTTACCCTTCAATAGACTACAACCAAAATTTGAGCCCAAAACTCCTTGTAGATTTGTCTAGAAAAATTATATACCAAAAGTCAACGTTTTTAACCAGACTTAGAATATTTTGGGGTCCGAAACTTTTTGTCTCAAAATCAATTGATTTTTGGTATGGTGACCTTATTGGGAATCCTAAGACTATTCCACTCATCCAAAATTTATTTTGATAATTTTATGACATTCTTAGTCCCAAATCATTATAAAATAAGTTATTTGGATTTCCACCCCTTGTAACACTTCTCTAAGATTATTCTTAAGGTGTCTCTGAAGGCTAATTACACTAAAAAGTTCATATTAGATATTCAACCACCTTGTTCTATTATTTAGTACAATTTGGGGTTTAAAGAGAATCAAATTCACCTGAAATGATTACAAGGATTCTATATAGGTAATTTCCTTCTCAAAATATAATTGGACTATGGACTGAATGCCATGATGGCTATAAGAGATTGTTCCATCTGCGGATGAGATATGAGACCACCTGCGAGTGAGATGTGTAACTCCTGCGGGAGAGACCTTTTGTGGGGGAGATGTATTCATGATGTGATTGCATCCCACAAGGGAGATGTATATGTGACCACCTGCGGGTGAGATGAGACCACCTGTTGGGGGAGATGTGATCCTGATTGGATTGCATCCCACAGGGGAGATATGTGACCACCTGCGGATGAGATGAGACCACCTGTTGGGGGATATGTGATCCTGATTGGATTGCATCCCACAAGGGAGATATGTGACCACCTGCGGGTGAGATGAGACCACCTGTTGGGGGAGATGTGATCCTGATTGGATTGCATCCCACAGGGGAGATATGTGACCACCTGCGGGTGAGATGAGACCTCCTGTTGGGGGAGATGTGATCCTGATTGGATTGCATTCCACAGGGGAGATATGTGACCTCCTACAGGAGAGATGTGACCTCCTGTTGGGGGAGATGTGATCCTAATTGGATTGCATCCCACATGGGAGATATGTGACCTCCTGCGGGAGAGATGTGACCTCTTGTGGGGGAGATGTATTCATGATGTGATTGCATCCCACAAGGGAGATGTATATGTGACCACCTGCGGGTGAGATATGATGACTCCTGCGGGAGAGACCTCATGTAGGGTAGATGTGATTACTACGTGATTGCGTCCTACGTGGGAGAATGTTGTTAACAGATTGAGATTCACTATTAATTATGAATGACATGATTTACATTTGAATAAGAAGAGTTTGATTAAACAGTTTAGCTGTGATTTGATTTGAATGACTTCAAAATAGAATATAAATGAGCCATGAATTAATTATAGAATTATTTTAGGAAAACAATATAGGCAGTGAATTGGAAAACCCTTTAGATTTGATTTATATTACATTGACTTTCTAATTGAAATGAAGGTTACAAATAAACTCTCTTTATTTCAAGCACTGATTAGATGTTGGTTTCATATGGTGATTAATCGTTCTTATTATCGACCGTGACTACCCGATTATTTTATCTTGCATGAATGATTACTTTTATATATAAACTGTTTCTAGCATGCATGTGTTACCTACTGAGATATTCGTATCTCACCCTACTTCATTATCTTATTTTTCACCTGTTTCACATGAGAGCGTCCTTGGGGTTGACACGAGGGGGAGTTGCAGATTACCGAGCTGAGGATTTTTCTTATTTCGTTGAGATCTTTCTTTTAGAGGTTGATATAGATGTACCTTGATGGAAATCTTATTATTTAATTGAAAATGAGAGAAAGTGTGTTAGAGAACCCTTTTACCAGATTTATGAATTTATATTGACAAGTTAGTTTGATGGTTATATTTAGCCACGCATATTGTTGAAATTAATGTCTTTAATTCTCCGCAATCTGATAATGATTGGAATTAGCTTAATTTAAATGCCTGGAAATTAGTAGCTTTGGGCCAGTATCACTTCGGATTCAGGTTTGGTACTTCTTTTGCATAGACCCGGGTTCGGGGCGTTACAGGTACTGTATGGGTACCCCACATAACACGTAGGTACCCCCCACAAATAATATGAAGGTACCCCATATAAGGAATTACCAAGAAACGAAAACGCACGGACGTTAAGGTCCAACGCGCGAATGTTTAAGCTATAAAAGAAGATAACGCGCGAGCGTTTAGAAGAACGTCTGCGCGTTGAAATTCTTTACGTAGATTGTTTACTGAGGAACCTTCGGTATAATGTGGTGTACCCCAATCTTCCATGGGGAGTACCTGAATTTTACAGGGGGTACCCATATTTGATTTTGTGACTTTTTTTTTGGGACACTAAAGGCTTGTATGGGAGGTACAATGGGCTGATCTGGGGGATACCCCAGATGCAAACAAGATGGTACCTTGCCTTATATATTCATATATGTGTTACATAACCCATAAGATGTACGTACAACTACGTACGCGTGTGCAAATGTACGTGTACATGTGTGCATGTGTACACATGTGTTCGTGTGCATGAACATGTGTACATGTAGACACCCCAAATTGCACTAAAAATGAGAAAATAATTGAAAATTAATTGGGATTTAAAACAAGCCAAAAATGCATGAAAATCAATAATTTGAGCCTTGCCCGTATTGTATTTACGGGCACGCAGCGCCCGTAATACATATACGGACACCTTTGGACCGTAAATCATTTACGGGCACATCAAACTCGTACGAGTTCTGTTCTTCTCTCGATTTCTGAGCCTTATCTTTAGTCCAATATCCCTTTAAATGAGCGAATTATATATTTTATTCGTGCGAAATATTTTTGTGGATAAAGGATGGGCATTATCTTGTGTTTAACTCAAACTGAAACTCTATCTTGCCAAACCTTGGACCAACCACACCCCTGGGTTTGCCTATAAATAGAGGGCCTTTCCTCAAGCAAAAGGCCACGAAATTTTGAAGTCTAAGAAGCTCCAAGAGAAGAGAGGAATCCCTGCTGCCCTGCTTGCTCAATCCAGGTAAGTCCCATTTCCCTTTTATTTTCTGTCTTCAATTCTAGAAGTAATAGGATCTTCTCCATTGCTGTAGAATAAGGCCATCTTTTGTATCTAGTATTCCTAAACTTGTCTCTAAGTACCTCAAGAGTCTCTCTAGCCGTAAAACGTGAAGAGAGAGCTAGGGGAAAAGAGAACAGGTGGATCCCTAGAATAGAACCCCATATCTGTTTTTCTTCTTTTTTCTAGAATAAAGCCTTTGATTGTGTTTGTATACCCAAACCTATCTCCAAGTACCTCAAGAATCTTCTCTAGCCATAAAAAGTGAAGAGAGAGATAGGGGAAAAGAGAACAGGTGGATCCGTAGGGTAGACCCCCATGTGCTCTAATCTGTGAGATATGGCTGCTTTGAATATCCTGATCATGTTCTAATGGTTTTTATGATGAATCTGAATGAATAACATGAATCCATGATGTTTATAGCATGAGATCCCCACTTTTTTATAAAATTTGGATTTTCCACATATTTGCACCTACAGCACTGTTTTCGTGATTTTTGTGGTTTTAGGCTGAGATCTTGGATTTATCATGATCGATATGATAGATTTGGATCCAGAAGCCTGAAAATAAATTCTATGGTTTCATGATATGGTTTTTGAGTCGTTTTTCATTATTGAGAGAAGACCCTATGGTCTAAATTCTCCCATTTTGATGTTCTTCATCAACGTGGGTATTTTTGGTTTTGATTTTCAGATTTAATATGAAATTTGGGCTATATCTATGTCCTGGACTATTCAAGTTCAATTTTGAAATATTTTATAAAAATCATATTTTTCTAGATTTCTAAAATTTAACTTGAAGCCAGATTTTTGGAAGATTTCCCTTTAAATTGAGTTTATTTGATTTTATCTCAATTTTATTTTGATCATGAAACCCTAAGAATGGTATGATCATATTTGAAAGTTCTAGATCAATCAGACTATTCATATGAAAAAACCATACAATTTTGTCTTTTTATGTGATTTCTTATGGATTTTATAGCAAGCCTTTTTTCTTTGTAAAACATGAACAATACCTGGCGACCACCTTGTGTGGATGAATAGGGGGGCCTAACACCTTCACCTGTTCATAACCTAATCCCCTTACCCATCTCTGGTTTTTTTTTTTTAGGAGGGTTATTTTTACCCTAAAATTCCCTTTTGTGCTTATTTGATATTTTTGGTGTCCATTCACACCTAAATTGAATGGTGGCGACTCTTTGTTTTATTTAATCCCGTGTGATGATTGAGGAAGTCATTGGATTTGATTTTTTCCCATGTCTCACAACTGGCGACTCCGTTGGGGACTTGAGGATTTCAGCCTTTTGGTGTTTGTTCATGTTTTTTATTTTTTTTTATTTGCTTGCTATTTTGTGTTCTTAAGCATGTTAGGTATGTTTTAAATCTGAATTATTGCTTAAGAATTCATGGGGGTAGAAACATGCTTAATTTTGATTTATAGGATTGTTTCTACAAACATGCGTAGGGGAGGTTCGTTTTGCTGAACCATGTTTATTTCTTGCTATATTTTTATAATAGCATGTTTTAATTTTCAGCATGATCTCTATGATGATTTTTGGTGTATAACATGATCAGATGCTTGAATGATTGGATGATTTTTATGAGCATGTTTTAGGTGCTATAGGGACTGCTTTGTGTATTTGTTTACTTTATATATGCTTTCCTATTATGCCTTGGTTTGTATATGCATGGCTACGAAAAGAGTGACAAGGGTTTGGGACGTTGTGAATGCGCCCTATTTTTACAATGCACTGTGCACATTTTATTTTTTACACAGCCTACCCTTAACCTATAGGAAGTTGAACCCGAACGTGTGTAGCTTGGCGCAACGAGGTCGATACTTCGGAAAGGGAAAGTGAAAACATTCACCTTAGAACTTTGGGCTAATGATGTGATGATAACGTGGATCTGTGATTCTAGTCATCACTAGGCTTGAGTGATAAGTTGCCATTAACCCAAAACCCAAAACCCCTACGCTTGAAGGTGGAGTTACACGTTTTTTGGCTAAAGTACACAATTACGTGGGGATATGGGCTTGTAATTGTGGGAAGGCCGTTTACATGGCTTACAAACCAGGGCATAATGCGGATGCCATAATTGAAGGTAAACAAGGTAACAAGGTAATCCTATTGTTTTGCATTATTTTCATGTCATAGGGGTGTCATGGCGCCCATTGGTTCGGGATAAAATTGGTCCCCAAGGTTCGGGATAAAATTGGTCCCCAAAATATGCATGTTTCCTAAAATTGGTGCAGCCCATAGGAAGAGTTTCTAACTCTGTTTAGAATCAATCCTACCCAATGTTCATACAAGAGGCAACAAAAGGGTACCAAATTCTTGAGTATGGTGTCAATTTGGAGGGTACATGTGCCCTCCTAAACATGTGTTTTAGCAAAAAGGTCAAAGTCCACTTTGGGAAAGTTTAGAAGCCCTGCACTGGGTGAACCGTATGTTTGGATGAGCAATTAAAGTGATCAAACCATGTAAAAACTTAGAAAACATAAAAGAGCTCCGTAAAACCGCATATGATACACGGGCTGGGCTCGTCCGTATTAGTTATACGGTCTGGGTTCACCCATGTTTTCCATACGGTCACGGCTCGCTCATAATTTGAATACGGGCAGGGCTGGACCGTACTGTGTATACAGTTTTCTCGGAAAATTCAATTTTAATTAGTTTTTCCCACTAAATCTTATTCCTTTAACCTTTAAATAATGATAAAGGGAAATGAGTTTGAATAAAATGCTTCAAGAAAGAAAAAAAAGAAAAAAAAAGAAAAAAATGTGAGAGAAAATCCTTTGGGCCTCTGAAAGCCTTTGAATTTCAGACTTTTTCTCAAAAACTCCTTGGGCCTCTGAAAGTCTTTGAATTTCAGACTTTTTCTCAAAAACTCTTTGGGCCTCTGAAAGCCTTTGAATTTCAGACTTCTTCTCAAAAATGTCCTTGGGCCTCTGAAAGCCTTTGAATTTCAGATCTTTTGGGCCTCTGAAAGCCTTTGAATTTCAGACCTTTTCCTTTGGGCCTCTGAAAGCCTTTCAATTTCAGATCTTTTGGGCCTCTGAAAGCCTTTGAATTTTAGACCTTTTTCCTTTGGGCCTCTGAAAGCCTTTGAATTTTAGATCTTTTGGGCTTCTGAAAGCCTTTGAATTTCAGAGCTTTTTCCTTTTGGCCTCTGAAAGCCTTTGAATTTCAGATCTTTTGGGCCTCTGAAAGCCATTGAATTTCAGATCTTTTTCCTTTGGGCCTCTGAAAGCCTTTGAATTTCAGATCTTTTGGGCCTCTGAAAGCCTTTGAATTTAAGATCTTTGGGCCTCTGAAAGCCTTTGAATTTCAGACTTTTTCTCAAAAACTCCTTGGGCCTCTGAAAGCCTTTGAATTTTAGACTTTTATCATAAATCCTTGGGCCTTTGAAAGCCTTTGGATTTCAGACCTTTTCCAAAAATATCCCTGGGCCTCTGAAAGCCTTTGAATTTCAGACCTTTTCCAAAAATACCCCTGGGCCTCTGAAAGCCTTTGAATTTCAAACCTTTTCCAAAAATATCCCTGGGCCTCTAAAAGCCTTTGAATTTAAAACATTTTTCAAAAATGTCCCCCGGGCCCCTGAAAGCCTTTGAATTTCAGATCATTTTCTCTTTATTATGGGACCTGTTGGAAGCCCAAGAATATTCCAACAATTCTTAAAAAAAAAAAACAGAAGCAAATAAAAAAACAAAATCCAAACTCGTGTTCACCCAGCTTGCACATAGGCATTCCTAGGCATGTGAATGAGATTAATTGGGCACTGATTTTTTTTCTTTATTTTTACAAGGTACTAACAAACTTGCAATCATAGCTCCTGTAACCAGATCAAGAGCTCGCGCCATGAATCCCATTGAGGTTGAAGCTGATGCTCCTCACCTAGATATTCTCTTGCTTCAGGAGCAAGTGGCAGGACTGGCCCGAATGCTAGAAAACATCCTGTCGGTGCAGGCCCAACAAGTGCAAGCCCAAAATCAAGTATCCACTTCCAACCCAGCACCTCCACCACAAATCAACATTCCACCTCCGGTTCAACCTATTCCTGAACCCATCTATGAACCCACCCCTAAACCTATACTGATCAGGGATGAGACAATAGAGCCAGACAAAGCTAAGGAAAAGGAAAGGATGAGGGAAGAAGTTGAGAGGAAGTTCATGCATAGACTGGAAATGATCCAAGATGAACTGAGGGAAGTCAAAGGCGTGAACAACTTTGGGGGCACCAACTTTGAGGACTTATGCCTGTACCCTAATGATAACCTGCCGGCTAAGTTCAAGTGCCCAGACCTAGACAAATATGATGGCACTGGCTGCCCCATGAGCCATCTGAAGCTGTACTGCGGTGCCCTATGCCAGTTCGGGTAAGATGAGGGCGTCCTGATTCAGCTCTTTCAAAGGAGCCTAACTGGAACTGCGTTAAGATGGTTCGCCACTTTAGACCACGGAAAGATCAAAAAATGGAAGGACCTAGCAGATGCCTTCCTAGCTCAGTACCTGTTTAATTCAGATTTCGTGCCAAACAGGTACGATGTAAAGAGAATGAGCAAGGGAAGGGATGAATCCGTGAGACAGTATGCCAAGAGATGGAGGGAGACTGCCTCTCAGGTCAGGCCACCCATGTTAGAGCAGGAAATGATTTCCACTTTCATCAGTACACTGGGTCAACCATTCTACAGCCACCTGGTGGGTCAGACCACCACTAATTTTGCGGTTTTAGTACAAGTGGCCGATCGAATCGAAGATGGGATAAGGTCGGGTAAAATAATTGACCCCTCTGCTATGGTCAATCAGCAAGACCCCAACCTAAAGAAAGGAAGTGGTATAAAGAAGAATGGGAACAAGAAAGAAGGGGAGGTGAACATGGTGCAGCCACCATCAGACCCTAACAAGCCCATATAAATCAACATACCTGCTCATTTTCCTACTCCATCTGCTCCATCTACCTACGCCCTCATGACGGTTAATGTTCCAACAGTACCCTCAGACCAAAAGAGGGTTTTCACTAAAGAAGAAAAGGATGCCTATTTCGCAGCAAAGAGAAATAGGGTTTTCACCCCTATTCCAATGACTCCTTCTCAGTTGCTTCCCACTTTATTGAAAGTAGGGTATATCACTTTAAGAGAGCCCAATCCGAATGCATCAAAGGGGAGAAATTTTGACCCCTCCACCACTTGTGATTACCACATGGGTGCACCTGGGCACCCTACTAACAAGTGCTGGCCTTTGAAACATGCCATTCAAGATATGCTTGACCAGAATACCCTGTCTTTCAATACAGGGGCTCTTAATCCTCCTAGAACAGATATTGGACAGAACCCTCTCCCCCAGCATCATGAGGAAGGCCCATCTAATGTTATAGGTGTCATGATTTCTGATAAAATAACTTTTGACCCATCCTAGTTAATTGCTCCTATAGGGACAACGGTCAAGGTTTATTTTGACAGAATAAATAAGGATAAAGAAATAAATGTAATTTCAAAGGGGAATGAGAGTGCTGCTGAGTGCATTAGATCCTCTCTGGACCGAGTTTCATCTCTCATGGCCCAAATGAATATAGCCAAACCCCCTCTGGTTATCAATTGCAGTCCATCCACCCATTTTTCACCCACTCAGTCAAAACCACCATTGGTCATAAATTGTGACCACTTTAATGCATCAATCATTTCAGCAACCCCTCAACCAAAACAACTTCCACCATTGGTTGTTGATATCCCTCTTACTCAAATTTCATCATCCAAGTCCAAACTTCCTCCCTTGGTGATAAATGTCCATAAGCCTTCCTACTCTAAATCGGCTGTACCATGGAACTACAGTGAAGGCTACACCACTACATTCCCTGCAACTGAGGTAGAAAGCAAGAAAGAAGTGAACCTTATGATGAAATCAGGAAAATGTGTAGTGGTGGAAGAAAAGCAAAAGGAGACAAAAAAGGAAAAGGAAGAAGAAAAAAACAAGGGAAAGACTAAGGTTGGGGAAGATGCCCCTCAGGTAACTAGTAGTGAGGCTGCTGACCTCATTAAGATCATAAAAAAGAGTGAGTTCAATGTTGTCGAGCAGTTGAACAAAGTCCCTGCCCAGATCTCAATACTGGGCCTATTGTTAAATTCTGAAAAACATAGGGACTCCTTGTTAAGGATACTTCAGGGGGCACATGTGCCTAAAAACATTGAACCAGACCAACAAGGCAAGATGGTTGGGCAAATATTATCCCATAATGTTATAACTTTTTCTGAAATTGAGATCAGCCCAGCAGGGTACCATCATGTTGACCCTTTGCACATAGCTGTGCTCAGTAAGGGTTGCATGATAGCCCGGGTTTTAATTGATAATGGGTCGGCTCTGAATGTCTGCCCGTTAATAACATTTGTTAAGCTCGGTCTGGAGCAAAATAAAATAAAACAAAATGGAAGAATCATAAGAGCATTTGACAGCTCTAAAACACACTCCTTATGGGAGGTTGAACTGCCGGTCACAATTGGACCGTATATTTTTAACATCACATTTGAAGTGATGGATATACCTGCAGCCTTCAACCTACCCTAGGAAGGCCGTGGATTCATACAGCTAGGGCTATACCATCTACCCTCCACCAAAGAGTCAAATATATCAGAGGGCAAAAGGTGATTACTGTCCTAGCTGAAAATTTGGTTCTTCCCATGTGGTCCCCTGATGTACCCTACATAAACATGGAAATGACTGTTGAAAAGATGGCCTTTCACTCTTTCCAGTTTGAAACTGTGAATTTTATACCTGGGGGTATCAGGAAAAAGAAGGAAAGTTGACCTGTGCTGAGAAAATGATCAAAAATGTGCTAGAAAAGTACAATTTTCACCCTGGAAAAGGTATGGGGGTTAACCTGCAAGGAAGGATAGAACCGGTAAAAGTTAAGCAGATGGTCCACAGAACAGGATTGGGGTCCAGGCCAAAGAACTGGAGAAGACAGAAGGAAATGGAAAACATGAAATTCCCTCACATCAGGGAAACTTTTCCAAAGCTTTCTCACATGATTCAGCTGTCTCCTCCTGAGGATCAGTCCAAACCCCCATACTTTAACATCAACCCATTCCAGAAACCCAAGTCCTCAACTGTGCAACCATATGTTCCACCTTCACCTCCACAATCATTGGGTGGGCCTGGGCCACATACAGAACAGGAGCATGATTTCTCTGAGGACATTGCAGCCTTTTTTGCCATGACAGAAGGCAACCAAGAAGAAGTAGCAGAGGAGCTACCTTTTATTGATTGGGCTGCAGTAGAAGTTCCATCTGGGACTAGCCCTACAGAAGAAGCAGGCGATGCAACTCATCCAGTACTGGTGATTTTGGATGCAGACCCTGATGTAAGCACCCAAATTTTGGTCAAATCAAAAATGTGCTAAAAGACAGAAAAACATCTCAAAACCTAGCTAAAAAATCAAACCCTAAGGGGGCAAAAGTTGACTTTTTGATCAGGTGCAAATCCACTGCCATACTTCTTCCCAATGATTATGAAATTTTGACATGATTCTAACACAACTGAGTTTGCTCAGATCGGGGTCCGGATGAAGAAGATATGAGCCGGTCAAACTTGAGGGGAAGCAGAAATTGACTTTCTGCTAAACCCCATAACAGCTGCCCAAACTTATCCCAGTGGACAGGTTATCCTGACACAATTCCAATGCAACTGAGTTTGCTCGAATTGGAGTCCCGGATAATAAGTTATGAGCAAAACAAGAAACCCTAAAAACTGCCCACGTGGCAAAAACAGCAGAAAAAGGTGTCTAGGGGCAAATCCGTAAATAATTAGGACAGTAAAAAATATCTGATGGCATATCTGTAATTATCTAGGGACAAATATGTGAATAGCAAGTTGATGTTAAAATAGCTCAGGGACTAATCTACAATTACCAAGAAAATCACCCCCACATGCTTAATTCCCCACCACATCTTTCTCTCCCTCTCTCTCCTCCATAACTCATCCCCCACATGCTTAATTCCCCACCACATCTTTTCCCTCTCTCTCTCTCTCTCTCTCTCCTTCATAAATTCTTGTTCCCCATGTGCATCCCCATGCATCATGCATGCAAACACCTCTCTCTCTCTCTCTCTCTCCTTCAATAGTATCCATGCATGCATCATATGCATTCACCCATCATAATCCACATAATAAAAGCCCCATGGAGCCCCATACATAGGGGATGAGACATTTTTGTTGCTCTCTCCATCTTTGCTCCAACCTCTCTCCCAAGCTCCAACCTCTCCCCCATTGGTCTTCCCAAAGACTCTCCTTCTCCATCTCCCCAAAAAACCCTAGCCTAAAGCCTTTCTTAACCCTCCATCCTCCATCCCTTCTTCATCTCCATCACTTAAACACTTGAAGGAGAAGAAAGGCTTGCTGTTGGTGTTAGGAAGGAGCTGCTCCAGCAGCCGTCCAAGCTTCAAGGAGTGTACACACCATTCTAGGGTTCCAAAACCCCAAGGTATTGCTTCTTTCCACATTTCATTTCACATATATAAAAATGAGAGTATTTCAAAGTGTTTAGAGAGTTTGGTTTCTCCTTGGTATAAACTTGTGTTTGTACCTAGTTTTCATGTGTTTGTCTCTTATTTCTATAATACAAAAATCTCCAAAGGTAAAGGGGGTGTACGTATGATCCACAAAGGGGGAGATGAAAGGCTTTTCCACACATTCTTAGGTTCTATTTCAAGCTACTATTTTGGGTGTTTTGTTTTATCTTTTGAGGGAGCATGTTCCCCATTGTTAGCCTATCTAATGTACCCTCATGTAACCCCCACTTTCCCTTCTTATGTACTCTCTTTTTCTTCTCCTTTACCACTTTCTTTTGGATGTCTTCTAATGGTGATGTTTTGTTTCTTTTGTGTGCCTTGAAGTATGTGAAAGTGTGTGCATATGTGCATGTAAAACCCACCATCATGCTTCCCTCTTCCCCTTTACAAGATTCTTGTAGCATTCATTAGCATGCCTTTAGTAGTGTTAATAACATGTCCTTTTCTTTGCCTTTTTAACTTGCTGTTTTGACGGTGTTAGCATGACCCTTATCCCCCCAAACACCTTGTTGCCCCAGCATGCTCCCCCCTTTAGGCTTCATATGCAACCCACTAGCACCATGCATATAGGTTGCCATCCCTACAACCTTTTTAGGTTGTTCCCAACCCATTTAGTATGCTTAATCCACTCCAAAATAGCTGCCACCCAAGGCACCTACAGCATGTATTTTTCGCATTCATGCTTGCACGGTATGCTTCTCCACTTACACACACCAAGTGTATAAACATGTCCACAGCTTAGTGACATGCTAGGTTGCCTCCCCCACACCCCTTTTTTGTTATTTCCAGCATGGTAGCCATGCCTTTTCTCCATGTATAGCTGCTGCCCCCCTCCTACAGCATTCTTTTTCTGTTTCATTTTGTTTACCTTCATGATTGGCTTCCTTGTTTGTGCACACACATCACGTGCACACACTCACCAGCCTTATCATGCATGCTTGGTTGCTCCTCACCATGCCACTACTTCCTCTTGCATGAGTCTAAGCCCGAACACCTGCTGTCCCCATGTATGGTACATTGAAATGCATATGTTGGACTTTTGGGCTCGAGCATGCCTTAGCCCCTTTGTTAATTGTGTACCTTAAGGGCTATGGTGCGTGCTGTTTTGCATGGACTAAGAGACCAAAACAGGGACAACATGGTCCCTGTTTAACTATCATATGTGGTTTAGGTGGGAGAAGGCAATCACCCATGCCTTCTCCCCTTCTCTTTGTTGTAAAACCCCCAAAAAGAAACGGAAGTGGGGAGATCCCCCATTCCCTAAATCAATGTGGGCCTTCCAAAGGGGCCCACCAAGCCTAATAAACCCTCTTAAATGTAAATAAGCAATTTAATTAAACTGGGTGGGCCACACCACTAAGGGCCCACCAAACCCCAACTTGATGCATGCTGGACTAGCTAGGAATGGCTTGGCCGAGACCACGGGCTAGGGCCTATCGGGCCCGCGAAGCCCACTAACCAAGCAAGCAAGGGTTCAAACCCTAGCTTCAAGAAACTTGGGCTTTCAAACCCAAATCTGGACTACGGGCCCCAAGCCCAATGTCCAACCCAATTTTGAGAATTAAATCAAAGATAAGCTAAAACACTTGGCAACCCTTGTGTGGCCCAATGGGCCCACAAACCAATCCGGCCCACCAGGAATAAAATGTAATTTAATCTTTCAATCTGAACCCTAAAGTAAAATCAATACACTTAACCAAAGCCCCAAAGGGCCTCCCAGGCTTAAATCGAGGCCCACCAGGGGACATATGGGCTTAACCGAGCCCACCAAGGAGACCGTGAGCCTTCCAACGGAGCCCACCCAATCAGACAAAGTTCACCTTACTTAACCAAGATAAAATCAATTAAAGGGACCTGTAAGCACCTCATTTTTGCGCTCCCGGAAGTGTCGGAAATGCAAACCCTGGACAGAAAGTTAAAACCTAAGGGGTGGAAAGTTGACCTTTTAATCAGATAAAACTTGGCCACCTTGCCCTATACCATTGGATAGAGAATCTCGACACGGTTCCAACGCAACTGAGTTTGCTAGAATCGGAGTCCGGATGAGGGTTCTGCGGGCGGTCAAACTTGAGGATGAGCCGAAAGTTGACTTTTCCTCGATTTCCGTGCCAAGTACCTTGCTCTATACCATTGGATAGAGAGTCTCGACACGGTTCCAACGCAACTGAGTTGGCAGGAATCGGAGTCCGGATGAAGGTTCTGCGGCAGTCAAACTTAAGGGAGAGCCGAGAGTTGACTTTTCCTCGATTCCCGAGCCAGGTGTTTAGCACAATCCCAATGGATAGAGGACTTCGATACGATTCCAACGCAATTGAGTTTGCTCAAATCGTAGTCCGGATGAAGAAGATATGAACAGTCAAAGCTAAGGGTATTACTGGAATTTTAGCAATGCCACGTGGGATGCCACGTGTGCATAAGGGGTGCTCCACATTGGATGCCACGTGTGCACAAGGAGAGCTCTACATTGGATGCCACATGTCCCTCTCTCCATCTCCCAACACACCTCTTCATCTCCCAACACCCCTCTAACCAATTGCCACATGTCCCTCTCTCCATCTCCCAACACACCTCTTCATCTCCCAACACCCCACTAACCATCTCCATTAACCCAACCCTCCATCTCCCAACACCCCACTAACCATCTCCATTAACCCAACCTTCCATCTTCCAAGACAACCTTCCATCTCCCAACACAACCCCTCTCTCCATCACACATGTCAACCCTCCATCTCCCAACACCCCACTAACCATCTCCATTAACCCAACCCTCCATCTCCCAACACCCCACTAACCATCTCCATTAACCCAACCCTCCATCTTCCAACACAACCTCATCTCCCAACCCCTCTCTCCATGACACATGTCATCCCTCCATCTCTCACACTTAAGCCACTCCATCTCTCCCATCTCTCTCCCATTCGAACTACTCCTCACCTCTCCCTCCATCTCTCCCACCTCTCTCCAATTCGTCCCCTCCCAAAGAAAAAAAAAGCCTCTCCTCTCCTTCATCTCTTAGCACCCCACACCCCATTCTAGGCCAAGCTCTCCCTTCTCTTCTTCTTCTTCTTCATCCTCATCCAAGTTAAAGGAGGAGTTGCTGCTGGTGGAGCTGTAAAGTGGTGCTCCAACTCTTGTCCAAGCTTCAAGAAGAAGCCTACACACCTCAAGAAGGTCTCAAGATCCCTAGGTAAGGTTCCTTACCATATTTTATGGCACATATATTAAAATGAAGGTTTTCTAAAGATTTTCCCATGCTTGGACTCTTCCACGTCATAAGATCTATTTCCATGCTAATGGGGTATGCATTATCCTCTTGTTTCCACCATATGAAAGCCTCCAAGGTAAGATGGTATTCGTAGAGTTTTCATGGGAAGTAGAGAGATGGTGGCATTCCACTTTTAGGCCATTTAAGTTACTGTTTTGGGTGTTTTGAGGGAATGTGTTCCCTCTCAAGTGGTAATCTCATGTATCCTTGCGTAATCCCCCTTCCTCTCCCTTTCTTTAAGTGTCTTCTCTCAAGTTAAAT
Source organism: Buxus sempervirens (assembly GCA_947561395.2). NCBI lineage: Eukaryota > Viridiplantae > Streptophyta > Magnoliopsida > Buxales > Buxaceae > Buxus > Buxus sempervirens. The sequence goes on along the minus strand of OX387185.1, from coordinate 26,160,728 downwards.
GAATGGGTTAGATTAAGGTAAGCATGCTGAAAATCAACATAAAGTTCTCCCATCGTGCATCAATATTCAAGGCATGTATGCTTTCATCTCTAGACCATGTAGGCATCTTCATTCTTGCTGATTTTTTTTTTTTTTTTTTTTTGTATGATCGATCATGATCTTTACCCCATTTCAGTCACTGTTTTGGCTGTAGGAGATCAGCCCACTTGATTGTGAACATGCTCCACATGCTTGCACATGTTTGCATTTATAAGGGATACATCAAAATGCTTTGTGCACTACATCATCTAGTTGGGTTTTGTATGCATTAAAAATCTGTTTTCAAGTTCTTTAACCCAACAAACACCTGCACCCACGTCTAGGTAAGGAGCATGCTGAGTTCTTGTTTTGTTACTTCATTTGTACATGGCTTTGCATGAGATCCCCTCCCTCTTTAGTGTGCTCGTTGTTTTGTGTTTGCTGCCATGCTCTCCCACCACTTTTACTAGTGTTGCTGTTTTACCAACCTCAATGCTTTGGATTTCGTACACTAGCATGCCCTCTCCCCCCTTTTTACTTGCTGATTTTAGCATGCTTAAAACCCCATGACAGTTGCTGTCCCCCTATTCCAGCAGGTTTTTTTATTTACTTTTTTATTTGTGCTTGTGTAACATGCCTCTTTGGTTAACTACTTTGAGTGCATGCATGAACCCCCATTGTAGTATGCATGTTAGATTATTCTCAACACATGCTACCCTCTCCACTTTGCATAAACTTGAGCCCAAATGTTTGCTGCCCTGTGCAAGATGCACATGGAAACATGCATGCACATTTCATGTCATGGAGCATGCTTTAGGTATCTCTTGAGTTTGGGTTGCATCATCAATTATGCTTGCTGTTGGTGGAATCTAAGAGACCAAACATGGACACCTTGGTCCCTGTTTATTGACATATATGATCCAAAATGGAGGAGGCAACTTCCCATGCCTCCCCCCTCCTTTACTTGCTGTAGAAACCACCCAAAAGAGACCAAGAGCTGGAGACTCCATAACTCCAGCACCCTGGTGGGCCTTTGCAAGGGCCCACACAGCCCTAGAAAGACCCCAAGAAGCCCACAGATGCATCCCAACTGGCAAAACCCCAAAGAATGCTTTTGGGTTTTACCAAACCAAGCAAACCAATAGGGTTTCCGGGTCGCCCGAAAACCCAACATGGGACCTGGACCACGGTCCAACTTGGAAACATTAATGGGCCTTCCAACGGGGCCCATCAAGTCTGATAAACCCAAAAGCATGCAAATAAGCAAGTTAAGTAAAACGAACTAATTGAACCGGGCGGGCCAAACCCAATGCGGCCCACCCAAACCTTGATGTGTGGAATGACGTTTAAATTGCGTGGTTTGGCCGAGACCAAGGGCAAGGGCCTATCGGGCCCGTCAAAGCCGACCAACCAACCAAGTGAGGGTTTAAAACCCTAAACTTCAGGAACATGGGCTTGCAAGCCTAAGATTGGACTACAGGCCCCAAGCCCCAATGACCACCAGCCTTTGGTGAATTTAAATAAGATAATTTGAAAACGTTTTGTAACCATCATGGGGGCCCACCTAGGGGCCCGCAAATCAATGCAGACCCATTTGTTACAGGGAAATCACATAAATGCTCAAATTAAACTTTAAGGAAAAATCAATTCACTTCACCAAAGCCTACAGGGCCTCCTAGGCTTAGACAAGTGCCCACATAGGTACCTGGGCTTACCCCAGCCCACCAAGGACACCATGGACGTTCCAACGGGGCCCACACCATCAGGCACAGATCACCTAATTTAAGCGAGATAAAATCAACTAAAGGGACCCACACCACTCAGGTGGTCCCGCCGAGACCTAACTAAAATGACATGCTGGATTAGGAACCGGGTGATAACCAAAATAGACAGCTGACTCAAACCTAGGAAGCTCTTTGGGACCTGTCAACTGACAGGGTGGATCGGGGTGTCTACGGACTTCCCCGAACCACAAATGAGACCTTACTTAGAATCTCACGCCGCAGACCAACCAATTAGACTAACTTAGGCACCCAGGTGTCCGCCTGCACCCCATCAGGCGGGTGGCGACTCCGATTTCCCGTTTTCTACTAGTGCGACCGTTTTTTCACGCGCGCACAACCTGGCGACTCCACTGGGGAGTTCTCGACCCGTTAGGACCCTAGGTTAGAATGAGTCAACACAAGAGGGATTTAGTCGGTTTTAGGGTCTTTACTATCTTTTTAGTAAAACGTAGAATATGCGTAACTACGTATTCTGGGGAGTCCTGTCAAAAGGACGCGATAATTGCCTAAGGCAAGTGGTATTTAAGCGGTCCCTTGTGACCCCCCACTTACCTGGGGACTCTCCCGGAACCTCGTATTACGTGCTAATTCTGCACTTTACTATACGAGGCAGTAATAATCCCTTTACCAACCAAATCCAGACAAAACTCACCCGATTAGACACAGCACGCAGCCTACCTGCACACACGAGCACACCACCACACCGTGGATGGCGTATTTTCTTATGAACTGCATAAACTGCGTGGGGTGACACGCACGAGGGAGGATGCGTGGATGATCCGACCCAGAATGAATGAGAGTTACGGATATTGCATCTTCTTTACCAAGACTTAGACCTCTCTAGCAGCCTACCCTTCTGATTCCTACAAACTGATCTTTGGGATGGTATTAGCACCTACGCTCCCGTGGCTTGCCGGGGAAAGCAGGGTAAACCCATCCCCCCAGTTTTCTGGAGTCCATTAGCACCACCGGTTTCTTGCCGTGGCACGCGAGGATCCAGTACTGGTCCAGACCCTTGTAGGCTTATATCTCGGGCTGGGTATCCTTCCCCACCTAACGTTTCTGAATGAACCTCGCGTTGAGCATGAGAGGGTGAGTAGGATGTGAATGATGAATAAAATCGGAATAAAATCCAGAGTCCATTAGGGGCAGCAACCCCGCTTTTTGCATCAAATGGAGTAAACCCTAGATCATGGGCGACCTCAGCCCTAATTTAGGAAGCTCACCTAATTATGATCAGGGGAACCACCCCAGATCCATGCATGAAGTCCTGTATGATATGGGTCTTGACCCATTAGAGTCCGCTGGGAGCACTTTAAGTCCAGATTCGTCTTTTAGAGCAGACGAAAGCCGGCCAGATCAGACAAACAGATGAAAGCATGCCAGATCAGAACATAGGCACTAAACCCTAGATCTAGGAATTTTTAGCCTACCCGCTTTGAAAGCAATTTGTATCCTCCCTCTTGGCTCCCAACAGCCTTAAGGATGAATTTTTAGCATGCCAGGTATGAAGTTTGAGGTTTAGTCCTTGCAACCTTTTTTCAAGGATTTCCACGCATAAAGCACATGTTGCACGATTTTTGAAAACATCCAGATACGGCAGGGTCTCCAGGGCTTCAGATCTCTGAAAGACCATATTACAAGGTTTAAACTTCACACCCTAGGGGTTCTCCGATCAACCGGTGCACTGTCACACTTTCTTCACAATATTGTTTTGTCAAGTCGTGGTTTTTATGCTTGAGCCGCATCGGATTTGTTTTCGCCAAGCACGGCACAAAAGCACCACTCAGTGTAATGATCTCGTCACACACGACACTTCATTCATAATTAAGGAAGGAACTGATCAAAATTTCTCTTAACCAGGTACAGTTTAGATACATGCCACAGGGATTCGAATGCCAGAAATCCCACAGGGGCAACCACCTCAGCCAGCACCCAGGGCAGGGCATCCGCCACCACAAGACGCTCCAGTTCCTATCCCTCCTCCACAGCAAAAGCCGTTTGTGCCTATCCAACTGAGACAGGAAGAGCTAGACTGGAATAAGGCACGAGAAGCCCGGCTGGAGGAAAGATTGGCAGCAATCAAAGAGGATCACATGCTGCAGCCGGCGGCAATAAAGGAAGATAGCAGGGCACAGATGGCCGCCATACGTGAGTACCTTTCGAAGCAGCTTCAACCAAGCACTGTCCGGAACGAGGCTACGCTAGAAAGTCTTTGCTTCTTCTCGGATATCCAGTTCCCAGCCAAGTTCAGATGCCCTGAACTGCACCAGTTCGACGGCACAGGCTGTCCATTGAACCACTTGCAATCCTATGTTGGCAACATGTGCCAATATGCGAAGGACGAGAAGATTATGGTTCAATTCTTCCAAAGATCTCTAACTGGGGCAGCATACGCTTGGTTCTTAAGTCTGGATAAGCAGAAGGTTAAGGCATGGAATGACCTCACCGCCGTGTTCATTCAGCGGTACTGTGCGCACCCGATTTCGGTCGCACGACGAGGCGCACGCAAAACGATGCGTGCCTCGGGATTTGTTTGGAGTCGCCACTGCCTGATGGGGTGCAGGTAGACACCTGGGTGCCTAAGTTCTTCTACTAAGGCTTGGTCTGCGGCTTGAGATTCTAGGTAGGTTCTCGGTTGCGGTCTGGGGAAGTCCGTAGACACCCCAGTCCACCCCGTCAAGTGACGGGTCCCATAAGTTTCCCTGGTTTGAGTCAACTCAGTTGGTCTCTCACTCACCCGATTCCTACTCCAGCATTCAATTTTGGTTTAAGTCTGGCGGGACCGCCAAAGTGGTGTGGGTCCCTTTACTTGATTTTATCTTTTTAATTAAAGTGATGTGAGTCTGATTGGGCGGGCCCCGTTGGAAGGCCCACGGATTCCTTGGTGGGCCAAGTGTGGCCCATATGTCCCTTTGGTGGGCCTCAATCTAAACCTGAGAGGCCCTTTGGGCTTTGGTTCAAATGAACTGATTTTTATTTGAAGTTTAAGTTTGATTATTTAAGTGGATTTCCATGCCAAAGCGGGCCGGGGTTGTTTATGGGCCCTTGAGTGGGCCACATAATTGGTTGCCAAGTGGTTTGAGTTATCTTTGATTAACCTTTGCCAAAATGGGCCAAGCATTGGGCTTGGGGCCTTTTACCTGGGCTTGGGCTTGAAAGCCCAAGACTTCTTGAATTAGGGTTTTGACACCCTAACCTTGGTTTAATGGGCTTAGTGGGCCCGACAGGCCCTGCCCGTGGTCTCGGCCAAACCACAATCTATTTTAAGCATGCATGGCCCAAATAGGGCTTGGGTGGGTCTGGCCCACTCGAATCTCTCATTTATCTTAGTTAAGCATGAATGAGTTGGTCGGGCTTGGTGGGCCCCGTTGGAAGGCCCACCGGGAATCAATTTGGACCGGGTCGGTCCATGGCCCATCTTGGGTTTCCGGGTGACCCGGAAACCCTACTGGTTCGCCCGGATTTGACCAAACAATTCAAAATATTGCACAAAATCACAAAAATAGCAAAAAAGAATTCTGGCAGTGTAACCGGCCTGAGATGCCGGTTACACACAGGTCACTGTGTATCCGGCATCTGTAGCCGGCTACACGTGGGCTTCAGTTGATCCGGCCTGAGTTGCCGGATCAACACACAGAATCCATTTTTTTGGATTTTTCCGATGGGGTTGGTTTCTTGGGTCTCCTAGGGCATTCCAAAAGTTGTGTGGGCTCCTGTGTGAGCCCATGGTGGTTCAGGTGAGAGGAAGACCTCCTCTCGGTCACTTTTTTTTGGGGTTTTTTAAGCAATACCAAGGGAGATGGATGAAGCTCCAACTCCTCCTCCCCTTGAATGAAATATAGCGGGGAATCACATACTCAATAACCAACAAAACCACTAAAAGTAACAGCGAAGAAAGGATGAGAAGGGGGGTTAAAATGGGGGATACATGGGAAGCTAGGGTGAGGGAACAAGCTCCCATTTAGAAGTAATAAAAGCATGCACAGCAATAGCCAAAAGTATGCTTAAATCAGCAACTTTGTAAGACACAAAAGCATGTAAACATGACCCTCATCCTCCCATGAAATTGCACATGAAGTCGTTCTCACCTTGAGAGACTTTCATGCTCATGGAGGTGGGGCAATAACACATGCAATCTACTAAAAAAACACAGATCTGGTCCTGGGAGAGGCTAACCTTTCTAAACATGGCAAAATCAATCCATTCTCATATATGTGGTATAAAATACAAGGGAGAATATTACCTTGGGGGTTTTGAAACCCTAGAGAGGAGTGAGCACCTCCCCGAAGCACCAAAGGTTGCTGGAGCCTTCCCTTCGCACCACCAACAGCAAGTGTTCTTCCTTGGCTTGGGTGAAAAATGGAGGAGAAGAAGTAAGGAGGGAGTGGGGGAGCCTTAGGATAATGCTTTTAGGGTTTGGGGAGCCAAAGGAGGCCAAAAGGGAAGTGTTTCGGAGCTGGCACAGTGGGGGAGAAGAAGTGGCAACTAGCACAAATGAGCCCAACCCCAGAAATGACCTGCTGGTTTGCTATTTATAGAAAACTTAATGTATCCGGCAACTCAGGCCGGATACACTAAGGCCTCTTCGTGGCTTCCCTTTGTATCCGGCAACTCAGGCCGGATACATGACTTAATCATTTCGAAATTTAATGCCGCCGCGAATTTGTCGGCCAAGTGGCGCGAATTTCGCGCGAATATCTTTATGTATCCGGTCTTCAAGTCCGGCCATGAAGGATAGGCAGTGTATCCGGTATATGTGACCGGATACAAATCGAATAATTACGGATTTGCCCTTCGACTTGACCGATTCGACCGATTTGACCCTTTTTGATATCTACGGATCGCCCGTACGAAATTTTTATATTTAAGATTTAGTCCCTGAGATATTTTGCTGCGTTGGCTGCCACGTGTGCAGTTCCTGCGCCACGTGTGCAGTTTCCGGCTTTGCTGTTCGGAAACTTTGACAGATCATATCTCCTTCATCTGAACTCCGATTTGAGCAAACTCAATTGCGTTGAACTTGTATCGGAGCCCTCTATTTAATGACATGGGGTTAAGCACTTGGCACGGATTCCGAGAAAAAGTCAACTTTTGGCCTTCCCTTAAGTTTGACTGCCCTTAGAACCTTCATCCGGACTCCGATTCCAGCAAACTCAGTTGCGTTGGTCTCGTGTCGGGATTCCCTATCCACTTAGATAAAGCAGGGTGGCCAATTATCACTTGATCAAAAGGTCAAATTTTCATCCCTTATGGTTTGACTTTCTATTTAGGGTTTGCATTTCCGGCAATTCCAAGGGTGCAAAAATAAGGTGCTTATAGGTACCACTTAAATAGCCAAGTGGTTCGGACCAGGACTGAACTACAGAGACTGTCAAAGAGAAACTTCGAATCTGTGAGAGACTATTCTAAGAGGTGGACGGAACTGGCAAACGTGGTGCAACCCCCTCTTCTCGAACAAGAGTGGACTCCGCTGTTCATATCCTCGTTGGGGCAACCATACTTCACAATGCTATTGGGATAGTGCACTACAAGCTTCACTGACCTAATCATGGCAGCAGAAAGAATTGAAGATGTGATTAAAATGGAGAAGCTCGGAGGCCCCATGACGAGTTTGTTGCATGGAACAATCCCAAGTAGCATGAGGCAAGAAAACGACGACGACGCAAGCGTAGTCAACCGTGTACAACCTTCTGCGCCGTTTCACATCCCTTCCTCAAGAAGTGTGAGCTTCCACTCCACCAACAATGCTCTGTCTCGCCTCAGGGGTCGTCTCACCAAAGAGGAAAGAAGGAACCGGGAGTTCACTCCGCTTCCGTACACGCTGGCTGAGTTGTTACCAACGCTCCTGAGAGAAGGACACCTGCAACTGGCCACGCCGAATCCTAAGGCATCAAAAATGAAGGGCTATGATCCAAGCAAGAGCTGTGAGTACCACATGGGAGCACAAGGCCACGATACTGATGGATGTTGGGGCCTTCGGCACATGGTCCAAGATCTTCTTGAAGCCGGGGAACTCAAAATTGATCCTTTGTCGGATTAAAAAAAATAAGAAGAAAAAAAAAGAAAAAAAAAAGAAAAAAAAAGAAAAAGAAGAAAAAAAATCATCATCACCATTATGCATCTTGGCATTTCATATCAGGTATCCTGCCTTCTACTGTTTTCTTCTCCCCTCAGGAACCCCGCCAACGATCAAGATGGACCCTACCTCAGAAGCAAACGATGATGTAGCCCAGCAAATAACCAGCATAGTGGCCTCCTTGCAGAGCCTACTACGGACAATAACAATCAAGGAAGAGACATGGAGCAAATGCCTGGAAGTGTTAGGGGAAGAAAATTTCGAGCTGCGTTCCCGAGTGAAGGCTCTTGAAGGAGAAATTGAAAGCATGAAGGGAAGGAGACCCTGAAACAGAAAAGAAGTGAGCCTTCCGCCCACATTCGCAAATGGTCGGTGTAAGCACCTCATTTTTGCGCTCCCCCGAAAAACCAAAAATGCAAACCCTGGACAGAAAGTCAAACCCTAAGGGGTGAAAAGTTGACTTTTTGATCAAGTGAAATTTGGCCACCTCGCTTTATGCCATTGGATAGAGAATCTCGACATGGTTCCAACGCAACTGAGTTTGCAGGAATCGGAGTCCGGATGAAGGTTCTGCGGGCGATCAAACTTAAGGAAAAGCCAAGAGTTGACTTTTCCTCGAATTCCATGCCAAGTACCTAGCTTTATGCCATTGGATAGAGAATCTCGACACGGTTCCAACGCAACTGAGTTTGCAGGAATCGGGATCCGGATGAAGGTTCTGCGGGCGGTCAAACTTGAGCAGAGCCAAAAGTTGACTTTCTGCTAAAATCCGATCCGGAGGCCTACCCCTAGGCCATTGGATAGAGAATCCCGACACGAGTCCAACGCAACTGGGTTTGCAGGAATCGGGGTCCGGATGAAGGTTCTGCGGGCGGTCAAACCTGAGCAGAGCCAAAAGTTGACTTTCTGCTAAAATCCGATCCGGAGGCCTAGCCCTAGGTCATGGGATGGAGGGCTCCGATACGATTCTAATGAAACTAAGTTTGCCCAGATCGGAGCCCGGATGAAGAAAATATGAGCTGATGAAATTTCCGAGCAGCAAAACCGGCAATCTGCGCACATGGCAAAAGCTGCACACGTGGCGAGTTGCACAGGAAAATATCTCGGGGATCAAATCCGTAAATATCCGAACATTCGAAATATCCCAGGGACTAAATCTGTAAAAATCCGAGAATATCGGATTTTACCAAAAATTGTCAGGGACTAAATCTGAATTTTAAAGATTTTTACGTCCGGCGAGCGGCGGCATTAAATGATTTTCATCATTATGCCGCTCGCGCGGACGTGGCGAGCGGGTTTGCGCCCACCTTGAGCTGGGCGCCAAGGTGAGTGGCACCCCATTTTTGTGGCCTATATAAGCCGCGTGAAATCTCGCGCACAGGGTTGGAAAAATTCGGAAAAAGAAACTAAGTGTTCGGAGTTTTTGAGAGTTCGAAGGGTTTTGGTTTGCTTCCTTCTTCCTTCACCCGAAGCCCCCCCCCCCCCTCTCTTCACCCCGGCTTGCCTCCCAGAAAACCCCAAGCTCATCACCCTCCTTTGGTTCTCCTCCAGTTCATCCTAAACCAGTGGAGGCTTGCTACTGTCGGTGTGGTAAAGAGGAGGCTCCGGCCGCTGTCCGACTTCGAGGAGGCTCCCCCACTCAGCTCCAGAACTCAAGAACCACCAGGTAAACATCCCTGTTACTTTGAGTTATACATATATGAGTATGAGATGATTTTTTTTTCGTAAGCCGGTCTTATTCGGTGGTATGAGGCCACAGCCATGGAACCATGTTTATTTTGTTCACTTCCATCTGATGAAGACCACCAAGTAAGGAAGAGGAAGATGCGTGTGTTGCTCGCGCCGAAAAGGGAGCATGTTCCCAAGCTCCCTCCATCCATTGTACCCCTGTAAACCCCCCTCCTCATTCCCTTCTTCGGATGTTAGGGTGCATGCTTGAAGGTCTAGTCGTGGATGGGAGTACATGTAATGTCTGCATGTGGTTCCTTTTGTTTTTTTTACATTGCTGGGTTTGCTAACATGCTGCTTGTGCACCCTTGAGCATGCTCCCATCACCCCCCCCCCCTCCTTTTTCAGGCTGTTAATGCATCTGTATCTGTTTGTTGTTTATCGGGTTTGTTTCTTTTCTTTTAAGAGATTTTTATGGAGCATGAATCATGTTTAGATTAATTTCAATATAAGTTTAAGTATGTTTTGGGGAGTGGTCGAAGCCCTGGGAGGGCTTACAGAGCCTAAAAAATGTGTTACAGAGCTCAAAATCAGCTCAGAAATGGAGTTTGAAAGAAAAACCGAGAACATCGAGTATCCGCGAAGCTCGCGCGAAGCTCGTGCGAAGCTCGCGAGTATCCGCGAGGCTCGCGCGAAGCACGCGTGCACCTTCGCGCGAGGCTCACGCTCATCTCGCACGAGGTCGCGCGAACCTCGCGCCCACCTCGTTTTTTTGTGTGTTTTTCGCGTTTTTTGGTCCGCCCGGCCCGCGCCTACCTCGCGCCTAGTGCCCGAGGTTGGCGCATACCCCTAAAAAATGCCAAATTGATATATTTTTGAAAAATTCCAAAAATGCCCTTTACTGTACCGCGGGGGCTTCGCCCCCCGCACCCCCCACCCCTTTTGTTCGTTGCGCATCCAACTCGTACCTTGGTACGGGGCTTGGACCCAGCACAATGAGCCAGTTTTTTTCTGACAAGTGTCCATCTTGTGTTTTTTTCTGTAATTATTGCTAGACGTGAATGCCATTTCCGAACCGAACCAAATAAACCAATAGGGTTTCTGGGTCACCCGGAAACCCAATGTGGGACTTGGACCCCGGTCCAACTTGACTTCCAGTGGGCCTTCCAACGGGGCCCACCCAGCCCAATAAACACCAAAGCATGCCATTAAATAACTTAAGTAAAATGAACAATTTGAACCGGGCGGGCCAAACCCAATGCGGCCCACCCGAGCCTTGTTATGTGAAATTGATGCATGAATTGCGTGGTTTGGCCGAGACCAAGGGCAAGGGCCTACCGGGCCCGCCAAAGCCCACCAACCGAACCAAGGAAGGGTGCAAACCCTAATTTCTGGTAACTTGGGCTTACAAGCCCAGATTTGGACCGCGGGCCCCAAGCCCAATGTCCGAATCACTTTGGCAAAATTAAAAAGATAAATTCAATAAAAAATACTTGGCCACCATATGGGCCCACCTAAGGGGCCCACAAACCAGTCCGGCCCACTTGTGTATGAAAAACACTTAATATTCAAAGCTTAACTTAAAGTAAAATCTGTTGAACTAACCAAAGCCCAAAGGACCTCTCAGGCTAGACTGAGGTCCACAAGGGTACACGGGCTTCACTAAGCCCACCAAGGATACCGTGGGCCTTCCAACAGGGCCCACCCAACCAGACCCAGATCACCTAATTAAACAAGATAAAAGCAATTAAAGGGACCCACACCACTCAGGTGGTCCCGCCAGACTTAACCAAACTGCATATCGGATTAGGAATCGGGTGAGACCAATGGAAGCTGACTCAAACCAGGGAACCCACGGGACCCGTCATCCGACGGGGTGGACCGGGGTGTCTACGGACTTCCCCGGACCACAACCGAGAACAGACTTAGAATCTCAAGCTGCAGACCAAAAGCCCTAATAGACAGGATTATGCACCCAGGTGTCCGCCTGCACCCCATCAGGCGGTGGCGACTCCGAATTACCCCATGCCGCGTTTCCCACGCGCGCACAGTCGGATGCAGAGGGAGAAAGGAAAAGCCATCGCTGCAGATGGTCTCCACCTCACAAAGAAGCTGAATGTGTACCGTGGCAAAGGGCAGCATGACAGACTAATGGATCATTTAGAGGGTCCCCCAAGGAGAACAAAAGAAGAAATGGAGGCTAGAATGAGGAGGGTTTTTACCCCACTACCATATACACCAGCGGAGTTACTACCGATGTTGTTAAGGGAGGGGTATGTGCAGATTAAGCCCCCGAACCCTCGGTTGGTTAATGCCAGAAGCTACAACACCGCAGAACGGTGCAAGTACCATTCTGGTGCTCCAGGGCACCACACAAGCCGGTGTTGGGATCTGCGGCACGACATCCAAGATCTGATTGATCAAGGATTCTTGAAGGAACTTCTTGAGGAGCCAAGGTCCATCGAAGGATGAGACATCTCTGACATGTTAGCGCAGATTCAGACATCTGAACCAGCCATCTTCCCGCAAGAAGGAGAAGATGATGACAAGGAAAGCACTTAAAGGCTTCCTCCCATGTCATGCAACTGAATTCCAAGAACGCCGATCTGTGTCGGCCTTTCCTTGCATAGTTTGCCGCTCTGTTTTTGTTTATCTTTTCTTTTCTTTTCTTTTGAATTCAGAACTTGATAATATGTTTCTTTTGCAAACTAATGAAATCTTTTGGGAAGTCACTAGAGTATTGGACCACACCAAGGCATGACAGTAATCTTGGGCCAAACCTAAGCAATCAAATTTGACGAATGGAATGTGCCAAACAGCGCAAACTGTGCGGGTCTCGACATAGCCAAGGGATCCCCCGCCAGCACCGCATTTGAACCCTACCATGCCAAACACAAGTTGTGATATGAGAGAAAAAAAAGAGAAAGTGCAAGGTGCCCCATACCAGTCGAAGGCCACTAACATGATCCAAGATCAATGATCTCGATGAAATGATAAGAGGCCTTTTTTCGGCTCAGATACTTCAAATAAATTCCGCTAGTTAAACGTGTTGAGCTTGATCGTCTCATTTCTGACCCACGTTATGTCTAGCCACCCCAAACTGGGGTAAAGTCAAAAGCAAAAGAGTGAAAACAAACAAAATGAACAAAGAAGAAAATGGCTCTTGAGCCAATTAATTGTGCAAAGATAAGTGGGTGTTACATTCTCTGTAAAAGGACGAAAGGCCGTCCTTGATTTCCTCCAAAAATCATCTGACACAAGATGAAACCCTAGCAAAACACTTCGAGCCTAACAATTCCTTCACTAACCCTACCATGTCTTGTCTTCAAAACTGGGGCATGAAGCTTTGAAAGAGTAGAGGACTACTCTTTAGGTCCACGATCTATAACAATTCAGAATTAAACAATGCGGAAACAATACACAGAGAATTATACGAGGAAACCTGGATCCAGATCCAGGAAAAACCTCGAGTCTATATGAGGCGACTAACCCTTCGAAATCCACTATTGAATGAAAAGACAATTACAAAGGAATACATACTTAACCTTTACAATTTGACTCACTCAACAGCAATTCACAGTTCGAATCCACGAACTGCAACACATCTTGAATCCACAAGCTGCAGAACACGATCAGTCCAGATCGCAAACAATCACTCACCAGTGATCCACAGTTCGAATCCACGAACTGCAACACAGCTTGAATCCACAAGCTGCAGAACATGATCAATCCAGATCGCAGCAATCCTCTCAGAATCCACTGAGACGATCCAATGCAGTAGGAATCCACCTACGCATCAATCAAGGCCAATCACCAGTCCAGGCGATCACACGATCAGATGAAGTTCCGAATTGAAGAAGAATCCTCTATCTTCAATTCCAGGCGATCTATCTCAGATCTTCCCCTCACTCGATCGCCGACTCTCTAAAGAAGATTTGATCGAATCTCAAACACCTCAAGATTCGAAATCCAAATGATCCGAAGAAAAAGTCAGGATTAAAAATTACAACTCGTCTATTTAAAGAATAAAACTCAAATCGCGTTGAGCGCTGGTAGCGTCGTGAAGCGATCGATGTAGACGGCTGGTGGCGAACTCAAGTCCCGCTCAGAGTAAGTTGAATCAGTTAAAAGCGCGCTGCTAGCGAGCTGCTAGCGGGAGAGTACGCGGCAGGTGCACGAACCTTTCTTTCAAAACACGAATTCCCTTATGCGCTGCCAGCGGGGTGGCAACGGCGTGGTAGCAGTGTGGTGGCATCAACTTCTTCTTCTTTACTAAATTCACTGAATTTTCATTGTTTAATCTGCACATCTTGAAGCTTCATTAGAAGACATAATTTGTCAATCATTTGCCATAACAGGAGTGTGAGTTTTCACACTTACAAGCTTCGTGCAATTGGAGACACAAAAAGGATGAAGGTGAAGATAGGGCAAAGCGAAAGGCACGCTAAGAACAAAGGGGGCAGAAAGGAGGAATGGGGAGAACCCCAGAAAACAAGAATCCAAAGAAAGAACTGGGGCAATCCCTGGAAAGAAAAAAAAAGAAGAAAAAGAAAAAAAAAACAACAAAAGCTGGGGCAAACCCCGTGAGCAGGAATCAAGGATTGGGGCAAAAGACCCAAGAAGGAAGGGAAAGAAAGAAAAGAACAAAGATGGAAAAAGGAGAAGAAGCAAATCAAAGTTGAGTGTAAAGTTGCGGGAACAAAGGTGAAGCAAGCCCTAACAAAAAAGGTGGACAGGACATGGCTCTTACCCCATTCATCAATTTTGAGCCTTCTTATCATTTCTTCTAGACCCTTGAACCCAGCCTACATTTCGTCCTACTGTGAAGCCCTTTCTGATTACAGAGAATGTAACATTGAATCTTGGACAAACTGGCAATGACAGAACCAAAAAAAAAAAGGGATAGAAAAGAACTTTGGCTAGACATAATGGTTACCCATAGAGTGAAGCTATATAGGGTTTGGCCCATGTTGTAATTTTTGCTTTCACACTTTTGTAATTAGAGTAGAGCAGGTGTGAGAACCTCTTGGAAGTACTGGACAGCGCTGAGAGCTCCTCCTCACCGGCAGCAGCACTTCCTCCTCTTCTCTCTTTCCCATCTCCTCTCACTCCTTCCGCGTCTAAAATCATCTCCTGGCCAACAGCTTTTTTTAAAAAAAAACAAAAACACAAAAAAACAAAAAAACAAAAAAACAAAAAAACAAAAAAACAAAAAAACAAAAAAACAAAAAAACAAAAAAACAAAAAAACAAAAAAACAAAAAAACAAAAAAACAAAAAACAAAAAACAAAAAAACAAAAAACAAAAAACAAAAAAACAAAAAACAAAAAACAAAAAAACAAAAAAACAAAAAAACAAAAAAACAAAAAAACAAAAAAACAAAAAAACAAAAAAACAAAAAAACAAAAAAACAAAAAAAACAAAAAAAACAAAAAAACAAAAGAATTCCGAAAACACCTAAAAGCTTTAAAGGAACAAACAAGGAAAAGAAGAATATTTTCAAGTGCCTGGCATCAACGCCGAAACAGGTTGGCGAGCTCAAGTCCAATCTAATCTCTTTCAAACATAAACTAAATGCTAAAGATTTGCCCCGCAAAAACCCGAAAAGCAAAGGGTAAGGAAACTCCGAAGCCTGGAAGCGACTCCATATCATTTGGATGCTTCCCTTTCTTCATAAAGACTTCAAAGAACTAAGCTCGTCGACCATGTCAACAGAAATGCCAGGCGCAAAAACGAGTTTCTTTTTTCTCTTTGCCGTTCATCCGCAAAGTGACTCCGGCAAAGAGGGGCAGCTGTAAGCACCTCATTTTTGCGCTCCCGGAAGTGCCGGAAATGCAAATCCTGGACAGAAAGTTAAAACCTAAGGGGTGGAAAGTTGACCTTTTAATCAGATAAAACTTGGCCACCTTGCCCTATACCATTGGATAGAGAATCTCGACACGGTTCCAATGCAACTAAGTTTGCTGGAATCGGAGTCCGGATGAGGGTTCTGCGGGCGGTCAAACTTGAGGATGAGTCGAAAGTTGACTTTTCCTCGATTTCCGTGCCAAGTACCTTGCTCTATACCATTGGATAGAGAGTCTCGACACGGTTCCAAGGCAACTGAGTTGGCAGGAATCGGAGTCCGGATGAAGGTTCTGCGGGCAGTCAAACTTAAGGGAGAGCCGAGAGTTGACTTTTCCTCGATTCCCGAGCCAGGTGTTTAGCACAATCCCAATGGATAGAGGACTTCGATACGATTCCAACCCAATTGAGTTTGCTCAAATCGGAGTCCGGATGAAGAAGATATGAACAGTCAAAGCTAAGGGTATTACTGGAATTTTAGCAATGCCACGTGGGATGCCACGTGTGCATAAGGGGTACTCCACATTGGATGCCATGTGTGCACAAGGAGAGCTCCACATTGGATGCCACATGTCCCTCTCTCCATCTCCCAACACACCTCTTCATCTCCCAACACCCCACTAACCATCTCCATTAACCCAACCCTCCATCTCCTAACACCCCACTAACCATCTCCATTAACCCAACCTTCCATCTTCCAAGACAACCTTCCATCTCCCAACACAACCCCTCTCTCCATCACACATGTCAACCCTCCATCTCCCAACACCCCACTAACCATCTCCATTAACCCAACCCTCCATCTCCCAACACCCCACTAACCATCTCCATTAACCCAACCCTCCATCTTCCAACACAACCTCATCTCCCAACCCCTCTCTCCATGACACATGTCATCCCTCCATCTCTCACACTTAAGCCACTCCATCTCTCCCATCTCTCTCCCATTCGAACTACTCCTCACCTCTCCCTCCATCTCTCCCACCTCTCTCCAATTCGTCCCCTCCCAAAGAAAAAAAAAGCCTCTCCTCTCCTTCATCTCTTAGCACCCCACACCCCATTCTAGGCCAAGCTCTCCCTTCTCTTCTTCTTCTTCTTCATCCTCATCCAAGTTAAAGGAGGAGTTGCTGCTGGTGGAGCTGTAAAGTGGTGCTCCAACTCTTGTCCAAGCTTCAAGAAGAAGCCTACACACCTCAAGAAGGTCTCAAGATCCCTAGGTAAGGTTCCTTACCATATTTTATGGCACATATATTAAAATGAAGGTTTTCTAAAGATTTTCCCATGCTTGGACTCTTCCACGTCATAAGATCTATTTCCATGCTAATGGGGTATGCATTATCCTCTTGTTTCCACCATATGAAAGCCTCCAAGGTAAGATGGTATTCGTAGAGTTTTCATGGGAAGTAGAGAGATGGTGGCATTCCACTTTTAGGCCATTTAAGTTACTGTTTTGGGTGTTTTGAGGGAATGTGTTCCCTCTCAAGTGGTAATCTCATGTATCCTTGCGTAATCCCCCTTCCTCTCCCTTTCTTTAAGTGTCTTCTCTCAAGTTAAATGAATGGGTTAGATTAAGGTAAGCATGCTGAAAATCAACATAAAGTTCTCCCATCGTGCATCAATATTCAAGGCATGTATGCTTTCATCTCTAGACCATGTAGGCATCTTCATTCTTGCTGATTTTTTTTTTTTTTGTATGATCGATCATGATCTTTACCCCATTTCAGTCACTGTTTTGGCTGTAGGAGATCAGCCCACTTGATTGTGAACATGCTCCACATGCTTGCACATGTTTGCATTTATAAGGGATACATCAAAATGCTTTGTGCACTACATCATCTAGTTGGGTTTTGTATGCATTAAAAATCTGTTTTCAAGTTCTTTAACCCAACAAACACCTGCACCCACGTCTAGGTAAGGAGCATGCTGAGTTCTTGTTTTGTTACTTCATTTGTACATGGCTTTGCATGAGATCCCCTCCCTCTTTAGTGTGCTCGTTGTTTTGTGTTTGCTGCCATGCTCTCCCACCACTTTTACTAGTGTTGCTGTTTTACCAACCTCAATGCTTTGGATTTCGTACACTAGCATGCCCTCTCCCCCCTTTTTACTTGCTGATTTTAGCATGCTTAAAACCCCATGACAGTTGCTGTCCCCCTATTCCAGCAGGTTTTTTTATTTACTTTTTTGTTTGTGCTTGTGTAACATGCCTCTTTGGTTAACTACTTTGAGTGCATGCATGAACCCCCATTGTAGTATGCATGTTAGATTATTCTCAACACATGCTACCCTCTCCACTTTGCATAAACTTGAGCCCAAATGTTTGCTGCCCCGTGCAAGATGCACATGGAAACATGCATGCACATTTCATGTCATGGAGCATGCTTTAGGTATCTCTTGAGTTTGGGTTGCATCATCAATTATGCTTGCTGTTGGTGGAATCTAAGAGACCAAACATGGACACCTTGGTCCCTGTTTATTGACATATATGATCCAAAATGGAGGAGGCAACTTCCCATGCCTCCCCCCTCCTTTACTTGCTGTAGAAACCACCCAAAAGAGACCAAGAGCTGGAGACTCCACAACTCCAGCACCCTGGTGGGCCTTTGCAAGGGCCCACACAGCCCTAGAAAGACCCCAAGAAGCCCACAGATGCATCCCAACTGGCAAAACCCCAAAGAATGCTTTTGGGTTTTACCAAACCAAGCAAACCAATAGGGTTTCCGGGTAGCCCGAAAACCCAACATGGGACCTGGACCACGGTCCAACTTGGAAACATTAATGGGCCTTCCAACGGGGCCCATCAAGCCCGATAAACCCAAAAGCATGCAAATAAGCAAGTTAAGTAAAACGAACTAATTGAACCGGGCGGGCCAACCCCAATGCGGCCCACCCGAACCTTGATGTGTGGAATGACGTTTAAATTGCGTGGTTTGGCCGAGACCAAGGGCAAGGGCCTATCGGGCCCGTCAAAGCCGACCAACCAACCAAGTGAGGGTTTAAAACCCTAAACTTCAGGAACATGGGCTTGCAAGCCTAAGATTGGACTACAGGCCCCAAGCCCCAATGACCACCAGCCTTTGGTGAATTTAAATAAGATAATTTGAAAACGTTTTGTAACCATCATGGGGGCCCACCTAGGGGTCCGCAAATCAATGCAGACCCATTTGTTACAGGGAAATCACATAAATGCTCAAATTAAACTTTAAGGAAAAATCAATTCACTTCACCAAAGCCTACAGGGCCTCCTAGGCTTAGACAAGTGCCCACATAGGTACCTGGGCTTACCCCAGCCCACCAAGGACACCATGGACGTTCCAACGGGGCCCACACCATCAGGCACAGATCACCTAATTTAAGCGAGATAAAATCAACTAAAGGGACCCACACCACTCAGGTGGTCCCGCCGAGACCTAACTAAAATGACATGCTGGATTAGGAACCGGGTGATAACCAAAATAGACAGCTGACTCAAACCTAGGAAGCTCTTTGGGACCTGTCAACTGACAGGGTGGATCGGGGTGTCTACGGACTTCCCCGAACCACAAATGAGACCTTACTTAGAATCTCACGCCGCAGACCAACCAATTAGACTAACTTAGGCACCCAGGTGTCCGCCTACACCCCATCAGGCGGTGGCGACTCCGATTTCCCGTTTTCTACTAGTGCGACCGTTTTTTCACGCGCGCACAGGACCCACACCACTCAGGTGGTCCCGCCAGACTCAATGAAATGAGCATGTTGGAATAGGAATCGGGTGAGTAGACAGACTGAGTTGACTCAAACCAGGGAAACCTATGAGACCCGTCACTTGACGGGGCGGACCGGGGTGTCTACAGACTTCCCCGGACCGCAACCAAGAACTTGCTTAGAATCTCAAGCCGCAAAACAAATAGACAAACTTAGGCACCCAGGTGTCCACCTGCACCCCATCAGGCGGTGGCGACTCCAATTTCCCATTTTTACCCAGTGCAACACCGGAGACAGGCGCGCACACCTGAGATTGAGGAGCAGGCTTGTACCCCTGCCCCAGATTCTTTTGTCTTGAACAATTGGGAGGAAACTCCCCTTACTTTTGAAGCCGCGTTTGTTTGGCAAACAGACATGGCTTCCAAAAAAAACTCCATTAATGGAATGCCCTTTTCCTGAAGGTTTTAATGAGCCTTCATCTTCAGGGAAAGATTTTGTAGAAGGCTCTCAAGAAACACAAAGATTTTTCAATTTTTTATAGAAAAGATAAATTTTTCAAAAAGGTCCAAACCACTTATAAACCATATAAGCAAACGGAATTGGATCAGGTTGAGTATGACTTCGACCTCGAGCTCAACTTTGACCTAATGGGGGTTGAGGAAGAGACCGAGGACGAAGAAGACGAACCTCCAAAAGAAATCACATATCAATTGGAGCATCATGAAAAGGGGGTCCAACCCAATATTGAAGAGACCATATCAATAAACCTAGGGACCGAAGTTGACCCAAAAATAGTGAAGATTGGGATGTGTCTATCTGAGGTACAGCGTGATGAAATGATACGATTTTTTGCTGATTATGAAGATGTATTTACATGGTCGTATCGGGATATGCCAGGGTTAGACACGGACATGGTTGTGCATAGGCTACCCATTCTACCAGATGTTAAGCCAGTTAAACAGAAACTGAGAAGGTTGAAACCTGAATGGACATTAAAGGTCAAAGATGAAGTGGTTAAGCAATTCCAAGCGGGATTTTTGGCGGTCTCCACATACCCTGAATGGCTTGCAAATATAGTACCAGTGCCAAAGAAGGATGGAAAGGTCCAAATGTGTGTGGACTACAGAGACTTGAATAAGGCAAGCCCAAAGGACGATTTTCCACTTCCACACATCAACATATTGGTGGACAACACTACTATACATAGCCTGTTCTCATTTATGGACGGGTTTTCTGGGTATAATCAAATTAAGATGGCTAAGGAGGATCAAGAAAAAACAGCCTTCATTACACCTTGAGGTACCTTCCACTACACTGTCATGCCATTTGGGCTTAAAAATGCCGGGGCAACCTACCAGTGGGCCATGACAGCCTTATTCCATGACATGATCCATAAGGAGATGGAGGTCTATGTGGATGGTATAATAGCCAAATCATGTGAAGAAGAAGACCATTTGATCAACTTGAAGAAAGTGTTTGACCGGCTCAGGAAATATAGTCTAAGGCTTAACCCTGCGAAATGTGTCTTTAGGGCTACATCAGGAAAATTATTGGGCTTTATAGTAAGCAGGAAGGGAATTGAGATTGACCCAGCTAAAGCTAAAGCAATCATTGAAATGCCATCACCTAGAACGGAGAAGGAAGTTCGTGGTTTTCTTGGAAGGATTCAGTACATAAGCCGGTTCATAGCACAGCTCACTGCCATCTGTGAACCAATCTTCAAGCTTCTAAGAAAGAATAACCCGACAGTCTGGAATGAGGATTGCCAAGAAGCCTTTGACATAATAAATGAGTATTTATTGAACCCACCTGTGCTAGTACCACCAACTCCAGGAAGACCATTGATCTTATACTTGTTAGTGTTGGAGACGTCAATGGGGTGTGTCTTGGGACAGCATGATGATACAGGCAGAAAGGAAAGGGCGATTTATTACCTAAGTAAGAAATTTACAGAATATGAAGCAAAGTACTCTCCTTTGGAAAAGACCTATTGTGCTTTAGTATGGGCAACTCAGAGACTAATGCATTATTTCCTTAGTCACTCCACCTTATTGATATCCCGAATGGACCCTTTGAAGTATCTATTTGAGAAACCAACTTTAACTGGCAGAACAACAAAGTGGCAGTTGTTACTCTCTGAATTTGACCTCACCTATATCACACAGAAAGCCATTAAGGGACAAGCCATTGCTGATCACTTAGCTGCACGCCTTTTACCAGAATACCAACCTTTGAAGACTAATTTCCCTAATGAGGCAATCCTGTTTATTGAAGAAGAAGAAGGGGAAAGCTCATGGCAAATGTTCTTTGATGGAGCCACCAATATGAATGGAAATGGAATAGGGGCTGTTTTGATCAAGCCAGATGGGGCACACATCCCAAACGCAGTGAAGTTAAGGTTCCAATGCACAAACAATATAGCAGAGTATGAAGCATGCATAATCGGGTTTCAAGCTACCTTAGATCATGAAGTAGAGGAACTTGACGTATATGGGGATTCGAGTCTTATCATCTTCCAAACAACTGGTGAATGGAAAACAAAGGATCACAAATTGATCCCCTATCACCAATATTTGGAAGAAATAAGCACCAAATTCACTCGAATTTCCTTCAATTATATGCCAAGGGCCAAAAATCAGTTTGCGGATGCTCTAGCAACATTGGTGTAAGCACCTCATTTTTGCGCTCCCAAAAAAAAAAAACCAAAAATGCAAACCCTGGACAGAAAGTCAAACCCTAAGGGGTAAAAAGTTGAATTTTTGATCAAGTGAAAATTAGACACCTCGCTTTATACCATTGGATAGAGAATCTCGACACGGTTCCAACGCAACTGAGTTTGCAGGAATCGGGGTCCGGACGAATGTTCGGCGGGCGGTCAAACTTAAGGAAAAGCCAAGAGTTGACTTTTCCTCGAATTCCGTGCCAAGTACCTTGCTTTATATCATTGGATAGAGAATCCCGACACGATCCCAACGCAACTGAGTTTGCAGGAATCGGGGTCCGGATGAAGGTTCTGCGGGCGGTCAAACTTGAGCAGAGCCAAAAGTTGACTTTCTGCTAAAATCCGATCCAGAGACCTACCCCTAGGTCATTGGATAGAGAATCTCGACACGATCCCAACGCAACTGAGTTTGCAGGAATCGGGGTCCGGATGAAGGTCTGCGGGCGGTCAAAACTTGAGCAGAGCCAAAAGTTGACTTTCTGCTAAAATCCGATCCAGAGACCTACCCCTAGGTCATTGGATAGAGAATCTCGACACGGTTCAAACGCAACCGAGTTTGCAGGAATCGGGGTCCGGATGAAGGTTCTGCGGGCGGTCAAACTTGAGCAGAGCCAAAAGTTGACTTTCTTCTAAAATCCGATCCAGAGGCCTACCCCTAGGTCATGGGATGGAGGGCTCCGATACGATTCTAATGAAACTAAGTTTGCCCAGATCGGAGTCCGGATGAAGGAAATATGAGCTGACGAAATTCCCGAGCAGCAAAAACCAATAAACTGCGCACGTGGCAAAGAGCTGCACACGTGGCGAGTTACGCAGGAAAATATCTCGGGGATCAAATCCGTAAATATCCAAACATTCAAAATATCCCAGGACCAATCTGAAAGTATTTGAAAATATCTGAATAAAATAATATTAAAACAAAATATCCCAGGGACCATATCTTAATTTTCGGATTTTTTAAACAAACCCGCGGCGGCATTTAATGTTTTAATGATTTTGTCGCTCGCGCCGAGCGACAGGAGCTCGGCGCGAGCTGGGCGCCAAAGTGGGCGGATGCCCATTTTTCCTTCTATAAAAGCTCCCGGAACCTTCATTTGCGGGGGTTCTGCATTTTTTTTGGCTCGACCTTCTTGTGGTTGGAGACCTTCTTTTTGCCGGGTAGTTCTTAAGGTTGCTTGTTTCTTTTTTGGCATTCTTGGTTCGGCTTTTGAAGACCCCGTTCCTCTCTTCCTCTTCTTCCTCATCAAACCCGAAGGAGACCTCGCTGTGGGTGTGGAGAGTAACTGCTCCGGCAACCATTTGTGCTTCAAGGAGATGCTTCCCCCCCTCTAGGATCTCGAAACATTCAAGGTAATGTTCTCTCTTGTATTTTTTACACAGCATATCTAAGATTAGATTCATTTGGCCATGTTTAGAAAGATAAGTCTCTCCCGGGACCAGATCTGGTCTTTTGCCTGCTTCGGATTCATTTTGCCTGCTTGCTTTTGTTATTGGTTTCATCTTAAAGGAGTATGTTCCTGCGAAGATCTAATGTATCCCGATAAAGCCCCCCCGTTCCCTTCTTCCTTATTCGGGTTCTGTTAATTCATGGTGTTGTTAGTGTCTGTTTCCGGATTTTATTATGTTCTGTTAGTGTTTTGTTCGGATTTGTAGGTTTGCAAAGAGGTTTGATCCTCACAACTTAGGTTAGATTAATTTCCATGTATGTTAGAGGTCTGTTGGGATTCTAAGGATCCCGAGAAACCAGTTACAGAGCTTAAAACCAGTCGGAAATGGAGTTTGGAGAGAAAAAACAGAGAGTCAGGGTCTGCGCTGAGCTCACGCTCACCTCGCGCTCACCTAGCTTGGGTCCGCTCACCTCGCGCTGAGCTCACGCTCATCTCGCGCTGAGCTCGCGCTCACCTAGCTTGGGTCCGCTCACCTCGCGCTGAGCTCACGCTCATCTCGCGCTGAGCTCGCGCTCACCTAGCTTGGGTCCGCTCACCACGCATTGAGCTCACGCTCATCTCGCGCTGAGCTCGCGCTCACCTAGCTTGGGTCCGCTCACCTCGCGCTCACCTCATGCTCACCTAAAATTGGATGCGCTCACCTCGTGCTCACCTAAAATTGGATGCGCTCACCTCGCGCTCACCTCGATTTTTGGGTGCGCCCACTTCACCTTTACCTTAAAAAATCCCGAAAATGTCCTTTACCTTAAATAAAATCCCGAAAATGCCCTTTACCCTGAAAAATCCCGAAAATACCCTTTGTCTTGAAAAATCCCGAAAATGCCCTTTACCCTTAAAAAATCCCGAAAATGCCCTTTGCCTTAAATAAAATCCCGAAAATGCCCTTTACCTTAAATAAAATCCCGAAAATGCCCTTTACCCTGAAAAATCCCGAAAATGCCCTTTACCTTAAATAAAATCCCGAAAATGCCCTTTACCCTGAAAAATCCCGAAAATGCCCTTTACCCTTAAAAAATCCCGAAAATGCCCTTTGCCTTAAATAAAATCCCGAAAATGCCCTTTACCCTGAAAAATCCCGAAAATGCCCTTTACCTTAAATAAAATCCAGAAAATGCCCTTTACCCTGAAAAATCCCGAAAATGCCCTTTACCCTTAAAAAATCCCGAAAATGCCCTTTGCCTTAAATAAAATCCCGAAAATGCCCTTTACCCTGAAAAATCCCGAAAATGCCCTTCACCTTAAATAAAATCCCGAAAATGCCCTTTACCCTGAAAAATTCCGAAAATGCCCTTTACCCTTAAAAAATCCCGAAAATGTCCTTTGCCTTAAATAAAATCCAGGAAAATGCCCTTTACCCTTAAAAAATCCCGAAAATGCCCTTTGCCTTAAATAAAATCCCGAAAATGCCCTTTACCCTTAAAAAAATCCCGAAAATGCCCTTTGCCTTAAATAAAATCCCGAAAATGCCCTTTACCTTGAAAAATCCCGAAAATGCCCTTTACCCTTAAAAAATCCCGAAAATGCCCTTTGCCTTAAATAAAATCCCGAAAATGCCCTTTACCCTTAAAAAATCCCGAAAATGCCCTTTGCCTTAAATAAAATCCCGAAAATGCCCTTTACCCTGAAAAATCCCGAAAATGCCCTTTACCCTTAAAAAAAATCCCGAAAATGCCCTTTGCCTTAAATAAATTCCCGAAAATGCCCTTTACCCTAGAAAATCCCGAAAATGCCCTTTACCTTGATAAATCCCTCCCCTTGGACCCAGTATAATGAGCCAGTCTCTCCTTGATAAATATCAATTTTGATCTGTTTCTGTGATGTATATTCTGTAACGTTTGCTAGACATAGGTGGCATTCCTGAATCAAGCCAATGAGCCAAAAAGGGTTTCTGGGTCACCCGGAAACCCGACATGGGACTTGGACTCCCGGTCCAACTTGACTTCCAGTGGGCCTTCCAACGGGGCCCACCAAGCCCAATAAACACCAAAGCATGCCATTAAATAACTTAAGTAAAATGAACAATTTGAACCGGGCGGGCCAAACCCAATGCGGCCCACCCGAGCCTTGTTATGTGAAATTGATGCATGAATTGCGTGGTCTGGCCGAGACCAAGGACAAGGGCCTACCGGGCCCGCCAAAGCCCACCCACCGAACCAAGGAAGGGTGCAAACCCTAACTTCCGGTAACTTGGGCTTACAAGCCCAGATTTGGACTACGGGCCCCAAGCCCAGTGTCCGAATCACTTTGGCAACATTAAAAAGACAAATCCAATAAAAAATACTTGGCCACCATGTGGGCCCACCTAAGGGGCCCACAAACCAGTCCGGCCCACTTGCGCATAAAAAACGCTTAACCTTCAAATTTGAATCTAAAGTAAAATCAATGCACCAACCAAAGCCCAAAGGGCCTCCTAGGATAGGCCAAGGCCCACAAGGGCACACGGGCTTGACTAAGCCCACCAAGGATACCGTGGGCCTCCCAACGGGGCCCACCCAATCAGACTCAGGTCACCTAAGTAATCAAGATAAAAGCAACTAAAGGGACCCACACCACTCAGGTGGTCCCGCCAGACTTAACCAAATTGCATATCGGATTAGGAATCAGGTGAGACCAATGTAAGCTGACTCAAACCAGGGAACCCACGGGACCCGTCATCCGACGGGGTGGACCGGGGTGTCTACGGACTTCCCCGAACCACAACCGAGAACAGACTTAGAATCTCAAGCCGCAGACCAAAAAGCCCTAATAGGCAAGATTAGGCACCCAGGTGTCCGCCTGCACCCCATCAGGCGGTGGCGACTCCGAATTACCCCGTGCCGCGTTTCCCACGCGCGCACAGCTTGGCGACTCCACTGGGGACAAGTCCAGCCCAGTAGGACCCTGGTTAGATGAGTCAGCATAAGAGAGATTTAGTTGATATTTAGGGTTTTTACTACCTTGTTTAGTAAGATACGGAACGCGCGTAATTACACGTTCTGGGGCGTCCTGTCAAAGGGACGCGATAATTGCCTAAGGCAAGTGGGATTTAAGCGGTCCCTTGTGACCCCCCACTTACCTGGGGACTCTCCCGGAATCTCGTATTGCGTGCTAATTCTGCGCCTTACTATACGAGACAGTAACAATCCCTTTACCAACAAAATCTAGACAAAACTCACCTGTGTAGACACAGCACGCAGCCCAACTACACACACGGGCACACCACCACACTGTGGATGGATTTTTATTTCCGTTCTTGTGAGATAAACTGCGTGGGGTGACACGCACGAGGGAGGCTGCGTGAATGATCCCACCCTTGGTAGATGAGTGAAATCGGATATTGCTACTTCTTTACCAAACCTAGACCTCTCTAGCAGCCTACCCTTCTGATTCCTATGAACTGATCTTTGGGATGGTATTAGCACCTACGCTCCCGTGGCTTACCCGGGAAAGCAGGGTAAACCCATCCCCCCAGTTTGCTGGAGTCCATTAGCACCACTGGTTTCTTGCCGTGGCACGCGAGGATCCAGTACTGGTCCAGACCCTTGTAGGCTTATGTCTCGGGCTGGGTATCCTTCCCCACCTAACGTTTCTGAATGAACCTTGCGTTGAGCATGAGAGGGTGAGTAGGATGTGAATGATGAATAAAATTGGAATAAAATTCAGAGTCCATCAGGGGCAGCAACCCCCGCTTTTTGCATCAAATGGAGTAAACCCTAGATGCTGGGCTACCTCGGCCCTAGCTTAGGAAACTCACCTAACCATGATCAGGGGAACCACCCCAGATCCATGCATGGAGTCCTGTATGCTATGGGTCTTGACCCATTAGAGTCCGCTGGGAGCACTTTAAGTACAGATTGGTCTTTTAAAGCAGATGAAAGCCGGCCAGATCAGACAAACAGACGAAAGCATGCGAGATCAGAACATGGGCACTAAACCCTAGATCTAGGAATTTTTAGCCTACCCGCTTGGAAAGCAATTTGTATCCTCCCTTTTGGCTCCCAACAGCCTTAAGGATGAATTCTTTGAAGTTTTTATAAATATCTTGTAAACCTTCGCCCTCGATGGCAAGTTGTAATTTTTGCTGTGGTACGACGCCAAAAGCAGATGAAAGAACAGATGAAAGACAGAAACACCAGTCAGGACTTGGACGTGCTTCCTTACACAAGTATGTCTAGGAGTCGTGCCTTGATAGGCACCAACCATTTTTTAGGACTGTACACACACTTTTGGGTGTTTTTTAGGGTTGTTTAATAACATAGATTTGCTAGACGGTAATAGGATTTGAGTTCATTTTGCTTATGTACATGCACATTTATACATTAAGTGCACGCACTTCGAGATCATTTGCACAAATGTTTTTTGGCCAAACCACTTTCAAAAGTGCACAAAAGAATTTCCTAAACCAAAGTCGCCTCTGGGCGTACATCAAATCGCCTTCGGGTGTACATTAAATCGCCTTCGGGCGTACATTAAATCGCCTTCGAGCGTACATCAAGCCGCCTTTCGGGGCGCACATCAATGCTGCTTTTTCAAAGCACACAATAAAACGGCCTCCGGGCCTACATTGAATTGTCTTTCGTGACATCAACATCGTCTCTCGCGATGCACAATAAGCCATCATTACTGGTTATATTGTGCCATCCATATAGACGTAAATCAAATCACCCATCTTTGGCAGAAATTCTCCATGCCAGTTACGGCATGATGTGGGCTGTCCAAAATGCATTTTCTGATCTTTATAATTCATTTACCGTTGCATGATTTTAAAGGATTTTAAGATCACTGTTGATCAAGGCATGAAGTTTGAGGTTTAGTCCTCGCAACTTTTTTTTCAAGGATTTCCACGCATAAAGCACATGTTGCATGATTTTTGAAAACTGCCAGATATGGCGGGGTCTCTAGAGCTTCAGATCTTTGAAAGACCATATTACAAGGTTTAAAATTCACACCCTAGGGGTTCTCCGATCAACCGGTGCACTGTCACACTTTCTTCACAATATTGTTTCGTCAAGTCGTGGTTTCTATGCATGAGCCGCATCGTATTTGTTTCCGCCAAGCACGGCACAAAAGCACCATTCAGTGTAATGATCTCGTCACACACGACACTTCATTCATAATTAAGGAAGGAACTGATCAAAATTTCTCTTAATCAGGTACAGTTTAGATAACTCACATTTAGAGCACCATTCGTAGCTTGGCCTTCACAGTGAGGGAGGACTGGAATGAATCCCGCCGAGGCCCCAATTCCATCATCATCACAACAAAGGGCCGAAGAACAACCGGCCATAACGGATCCAGGCCCACAAGCGGCCATGATACATTCCACAGGGATTCAAATGCCAGAAATCCCACAGGGGCAACCACCTCAGCCAACACCCAGGGTAGGGCACCCGCTGCCACAAGACGCTCCAGTTCCTATCCCTCCTCCACAGCAAGAGCCGTTTGTGCCTATCCAACTGAGACAGGAAGAGCTAGACTGGAATAGGGCACGGGAAGCCCAGCTGGAGGGAAGATTGGCAGCAATCAAAGAGGATCACATGCTGCAGCTGGCGGCAATAAAGGAAGATAGCAGGGCACAGATGGCCGCCATACGTGAGGACCTTTTGAAGCAGCTTCAACCAAGCACTGTTCGGAACGAGGCTACGCTAGAAAGTCTTTGCTTCTTCTCGGATATCCAGTTCCCAGCCAAGTTCAGATGCCCTGAACTGCACCAGTTCGACGGTACAGGCTGCCCATTGAACCACTTGCAATCCTATGTTGGCGACATGTGCCAATATGCGAAGGACGAGAAGATTATGGTTCAAATCTTCCAAAGATCTCTAACTGGGGCAGCATACGCTTGGTTCTTAAGTCTGGATAAGCAGAAGGTTAAGGCATGGAATGACCTCGCCGCCGTGTTCATTCAGCGGTACCACTTAAATAGCCAAGTGGTTCGGACCAGGACCGAACTGCAGAGACTGTCAAAAAGAAACTGCGAATCTGTGCGGGACTACGCTAAGAGGTGGATGGAACTGGCAAACGTGGTGCAACCCCCTCTTCTCGAACAAGAGTGGACTCCCCTGTTCATATCCTCGTTGGGGCAACCATACTTTACAATGCTATTGGGACAGTGCACTACAAGCTTCACTGACCTAATCATGGCAACAGAAAGAATTGAAGATGCAATTAAAATGAAGAAGCTCGGAGGCCCCATGACGAGTTTGTTGCATGGAACAATCTCAAGTGGCATAAGGCAAGAGAACGATGACGACGCAAGCGCAGTCAATCGTGTACAGCCTTCTGCGCCGTTTCACATCCCTTCCTCAAAAAGCGTGAGCTTCCACTCCAACAACAATGCTCTATCTCACCTCAAGGGGCCTCTCACCAAAGAGGAAAGAAAGAACCGGGAGTTCACTCCGCTTCCGTACACGCTGGCTGAGTTGTTACCAATGCTCCTGAGAGAAGGACACCTGCAACTGGCAACGCCGAATCCTAAGGCATCAAAAATGAAGGGCTATGATCCAAGCAAGAGCTGTGAGTACCACATGGGAGCACAAGGCCACGATACTGATGGATGTTGGGGCCTTCGGCACGCGGTCCAAGATCTTCTTGAAGCCGGGGAACTCAAAATTGATCCTCTGTCGGATTAAAAAAGAGAGAAGAGAAAACAAAAAAAAAAGGGAGGAAAAGAAGAAAGAAGAAAAAAAAAAAAAAAAAAGAGAAAAAAAATTATCACGCATCTTGTTATTTTACTTTAGGTACTTTGATTTCTAATGTTTGTTTCTCCTGGCAGGAACTCCCTTCAACAATCAGCATGGACCATACCTCCGGCGCAAATCATGATGTAGCCCAGCAAATAACTAGCATAGTGGCCTCTCTACAGAGCCTACTACGGACAATAACAATCAAGGAAGAAACAATGAACAAATGTTGGGAGGCGTTAGGAGAAGAAAA
Organism: Buxus sempervirens; assembly: GCA_947561395.2. Taxonomy (NCBI): domain Eukaryota; kingdom Viridiplantae; phylum Streptophyta; class Magnoliopsida; order Buxales; family Buxaceae; genus Buxus; species Buxus sempervirens. Next base: position 26,130,569 of record OX387185.1, on the reverse strand, counting down.
TTTTGAGCTGCGATCCCGAGTAAGGGTCCTTGAAGAAGAGATCAAAAGCATGAAGGAAAAGATACCCCTGAGCAGACAAGAAGTGAGCCTTCTGCCCACAGTCGCAGATGGTCGGATGCAGAGGAAGAAAGGAAAAGCCGTCGCGGCAAATGGTCTCCACCTCACAAAGAAACTGAATGTCTACCGTGGCAAGGGGCAGCATGACAAACTGATGGATGATTCAGAGGGTCTCCCAAGGAGAACAAAAGAAGAAATGGAGGCTAGAATAAGGAGGGTTTTTACCCCACTACCATATACAACGGCGGAGTTACTACCGACGCTGTTGAAGGAGGGGTATCTGCAAATTAGGCCCCCGAACCCCCGGTTGATCAATGCTAGAAGATACAATGCCGCGGAACGATGCGAGTACCATTCTGGCACTCCAGGGCACCACACAAGCCGGTGCTGGGATCTGCGGCACGACATTCAAGATCTGATTGATCAAGGATCCTTGAAGGAACTTCTTGAGGTGCCAAGGTCCATCGAAGGACGAGACATCTCTGATATGTTAGCGTCGTTTCAAGCATTCGAACCAGCCATCTCCCCGCAAGAAGGAGAGGACGATGATGAGAAGAGCACTTGAAAGCTCCCTTCCGTGGCATGCAACTAAATTCCAAGAAGGCCAATTACATTGGCCACCCTTTTTGCATAGTTTGATGTTCTGTTTTGCTTGTGCTTTCTTTTCATTTTAAATTCTGAACTTGATAACATGTTTCTTCTTGCAAGCTTATAAAATCTTTTGGGAAATCATTGAAGTATTGGACCACACCAAAGCATGACCGTAATTTTGGGACAAACCAGAACAATCAAATTGGACAAATGAAATGTGCCAAACAGCACAAACTATGCGGGTCTCGACATGGCCTAAAGATCCCCCGTCAGCACCACATTTGAACCCTTCCATGCCAAACACAAGGGGCAAGTTGTGATATGAAAAAAAAAAAAAAAGAAAAGAAAAGAAAAGAAAGGGCAAGGTGCCCCATACCAGTCGAAGGTCACTAACATGATCCAGGATCAATGATCTCGATGAAATGATGAGAGGCCATTTTTCGGCTAAGATACTTCAAATAAATTCCGCTAGTTAAACGTGTTGAGCTTGATCGTCTCATTTCTAACCCACGTTATGTCTAGCCACCCCAAACTGGGGTAAAGTCAAAAAGAAAAAAAAAACCAAAATGAACAAAGAAGAAAATGGCTCTTGAACCAGTTAATCGGGCAAAAATAATTGAGTGTTACATTCTCTGTGAAAGGATGGAAGGCCATCCTTGATCTTCTCCAAAAATCATCTGACACAAGATGAAACCCTAGCAAAACACTTTGGGCCTAACAATTCCTTCATTAACCCTACCATGTCTTGTCTTCAAAACTGGGGCATGAAGCTTCGTGTAATTGGAGATACAAAAAGGATGAAGGTGAAGATAGGGCAAAGCGAAAAGCACCCTAAGAACAAAAGGGACAAAAAGGAGGAATGAGGAGAACCCCAGAAAACAAGAATTCAAAGAAAGGACTTGGGCAATCCCTCGAAAGAAAAGAAAAAAGAAAAAAAGAAAACAAAAGCTGGGGCAAACCCCGAGAGCAAGAATCAAGAATTGGGGCAAAAGACCCAAGAAAGAAGGGAAAGAAAGAAAAGAACAAAGATGGAAAAAGGAGAAGAAGCTAATCAAAGTTGAGCGTAAAGTTGCAAGAACAAAGGTGAAGCAAGCCCTAACAAAAAGGTGGACAGGACTTGGCTCATACCCCATTCATCAATTTCTGAGCCTTCAGATCATTTCTTCTGGACCCTTGAACCTAGCCTACATTTCGTCCTATTGTGAAGCCCTTTCTGATTACAGAGAATGTAACATTGAATCTTGGACAAACTGGTAATGATAGAACAAAAAAAAGGGATAGAGAAGAACTTTGGCTAGACATAATGGTTACCCATAGAGTGAAGCTATATAGGGTTTGAGCTTGTTTATCCTTCATTTCTAAACACTGGAACCAAAGCCTACATTTCGTCCTACTAATAAGTCCTCTCTGATCATTGGATCATGATCCGTGGAAATTGACAGGGCCCTCGGACTGGGCCAAGGCACCTAACCCAAATGAGGGAGCCAATGAGAAAAACCATTCCACAACCCCTAACCAAGAGTGGGAAAAAGAAAAAAAAAGAGAGAAAATTGAAGAAAAACCAGGGTGGGGCAGTGCCAAAGAAACCCCCCTGAACCAAAACAATCCCCTTCGTTCCTACATGGGGCATGCTATTTGAAGGCAAAAATGTTGAGACCCTTACAGGAAGTGCCAGGAGGCACCATTTCATAATTCTAAATGAGAGTGTCAGGTAACTGACCCAAAGATTACTGGTCCTGCCAATGGACTCACCTGAGAGGGAAAAATCCAAACACTTTAGGAATTCCCAAGAGATTTTAATCAAAGAAAAATTGCTTGAGCTTACATATAATTTTGATAAATAAATTCCAATTGACTGAATTCTACATGAATTTTTCCAGGTACCAACCAAAGCCTGAAATAGACAGAAGAAAGCATCACATCGGATCTCACATGTCGGATGGAGAAAAGAATCGTCACCATGTATTCTCACATAGGGGACGCAGAAAGAGTCATCACAGTGTATTCACATACTGGTTGACCAAGTTTGTGAAGCCAAAGCCACTGGCGAATGAGTCAGCAATTGGTAAAGGCAACTTTGAATGCAATCAAGAAAGAAAAAGAAATTACCAAGTCAGAATAAGTAATGGACAAAGACAAAATGGGGCAAGAAGCCTCCAAAATTTGAAGACAAAATGGAGCGAGGAGCCTCCGAGAATTGAAAAATTAAGGAGCAAGGCGTCTCCCAAAAAACAAAATTTGAAGACAGAATGGAGCAAGGAGCCTCCAGGAATTGGAAAATTAAGGAGCAAGGAGTCTCCCAAAAAATTGAATTTGAAGACAGAATGGAGCAAGGAGCCTCCAGGAATTGAAAAATTAAGGAGCAAGGCGTCTCCCAAAAAATTGAATTTGAAGACAGAATGGAGCGAGGAGCCTCCAGGAATTGAAAAATTAAGGAGCAAGGCGTCTCCCAAAAAATTGAATTTGAAGACAGAACGGAGCAAGGAGCCTCCAAGAATTGAAGACAGAAGGAGTAAGGCGTCTCCCAACCTTAATGGAGCAAGAAGCCTCCAAAATTTGAAGATAGAATGGAGCAAGGAGCCTCCAAGAATTGAAGACAGAAGGAGCAAGGTGTCTCTCAACCCTAATGGAGCAAGGCGTCTCCCAAAAAATTGAACACAGAATGGAGCAAGGCGCCTCCAAGAATTAAAAACAGAAGGAGCAAGGCGTCTCCCAAACTAATGGAGCAAGGCGTCTCCCAAACTAATGGAGCGAGGTGTCTCCCAACCACCGAGAGCAAGGCGTCTCTCAAGACTGAAAGGGCAAGGCGTCCCTGGAGCAAGGCGTCTCCCAAACTATTGGAGCAAGGTATCTCCCAACCACAGAGAGCAAGGCGTCTCTCAAGACTAAAAGGGCAAGGCGTCCCTGGAGCAAGGCGACTCCCAAACTAATGGAGCAAGGTGTCTCCCAACCACCGAGAGCAAGGCGTCTCTCAAGACTAAAAGGGCAAGGCGTCCCTGGAGCAAGGCGACTCCCAAACTAATGGAGCAAGGTGTCTCCCAACCACCGAGAGCAAGGCGTCTCTCAAGACTGAAAGGGCAAGGCGTCCCTGGAGCAAGGCGTCTCCCAAACTAATGGAGCAAGGTGTCTCCCAACCACAGAGAGCAAGGCGTCTCTCAAGACTAAAAGGGCAAGGCGTCCCTGGAGCAAGGCGACTCCCAAACTAATGGAGCAAGGTGTCTCCCAACCACCGAGAGCAAGGCGTCTCTCAAGACTGAAAGGGCAAGGCGTCCCTGGAGCAAGGCGTCTCCCAAACTAATGGAGCAAGGTGTCTCCCAACTACAGAGAGCAAGGCGTCTCTCAAGACTGAAAGGACAAGGTGTCCTTGCAGCAAGGCGACTCCTAACCACCGAGAGCAAGGCGTCTCTCAAGACTGAAAGGGCAAGGCATCCCTGGAGCAAGGCGTCTCCCAAACTAATGGAGCAAGGTGTCTCCCAACTACAGAGAGCAAGGCGTCTCTCAAGACTGAAAGGGCAAAGCGTCCCTGGAGCAAGGCGTCTCTCAAGACTGAAAGGGCAAAGCGTCCCTGGAGCAAGGCGACTCCGACAATTCAAATGACACGAAAATGTGTCCCTAAGGAGCAAGACGTCTCCCACCATTTGAATGGCATGGAAATGTGTCCCTTAGGAGTAAGGCGTCTTCCATCACTTGAAATACCAAGGAGCAAGGCGACTCCCACTTTTGAAATCCCCAAGGAGCAAGGCACCTCCCACATCTAAATAACACACGAATGTGTCCTCAAGGAGTAAAGCATCTCCCAATGCTGAAGGACACGGAGTCCCCAGAGCAAAGTGTCTCCACCAAGCCGAACAAGTTGTTCTCATTGCTGGAAATGATAGAGAATCAAGACAGGAAGAGGAAGGAAAAATGAAGATATCATCGGGCAAGATGGCCCTTTTGTAATTTTCGATTTCACACTTTTGTAAATAGAGTAGAGTAGGTGTGTGGGCTCCCTTGAGGCACTGGACAGCGTTGGAAGCACCTCCCCACCAACAACAGCTCCTCCTCCACTCTTCCATCCTCCTCTCTCCATTCGGTCCACATCCTAGCCCAACCCTTGGCCATCAAGTCCTAATTAAAAAAAATAAATAAATAAAATAAAATAATAATAAAAAAAATAATAAATACAAAAAAAATAAATAAATAAATAAATAAATAAAAAGAGAGAAAGAAAAAGAAAAAAAATGCAAGCAAGCTTCAAGTAAAAGACACAAAATGGATCAGAAGTCTGAAGTCACCTAAAAGCTTTAATGGAACAAACAAGAAGAAAAGAATATTGTCAAGTGTCTGGCATCGACGCCGAAACGAGTTGGCGAGCTCAAGTCCAATCTAATCTCTTTCAAACTTAAATGCTGAAGAGTTGCCCTACAAAAACCCGAAAAGCAAAGGGTAAGGAAACTCTGAAGCCAGGAAGTGACGCCACAAGATTTGGCCACTTCCCTTTCAAAATGAAAACTTCAAAGGACTAAGCTCGTCGACCGTGTCGACAGAAATTCCAAGCGCAAAAACGAGATTCTTTTTCTCTTTGCCGTTCATCCGCAAGGTGACTCCGGCAAAGAGGGGCAGCTGTAAGCACCTCATTTTTGCGCTCCCAAAAAAAAAAAAAAAAAAAACCAAAAATGCAAACCCTGGACAGAAAGTCAAACCCTAAGGGGTGAAAAGTTGACTTTTTGATCAAGTGAAAATTGGCCACCTCGCTTTATACCATTGGATAGAGAATCTCGACACGGTTCCAACGCAACTGAGTTTGCAGGAATCGGGGTCCGGACGAAGGTTCGGCGGGCGGTCAAACTTAAGGAAAAGCCAAGAGTTGACTTTTCCTCGAATTCCGTGCCAAGTACCTTGCTTTATATCATTGGATAGAGAATCCCGACACGATCCCAACGCAACTGAGTTTGCAGGAATCGGGGTCCGGATGAAGGTTCTGCGGGCGGTCAAACTTGAGCAGAGCCAAAAGTTGACTTTCTGCTAAAATCCGATCCAGAGACCTACCCCTAGGTCATTGGATAGAGAATCTCGACACGATCCCAACGCAACTGAGTTTGCAGGAATCGGGGTCCGGATGAAGGTCTGCGGGCGGTCAAAACTTGAGCAGAGCCAAAAGTTGACTTTCTGCTAAAATCCGATCCAGAGACCTACCCCTAGGTCATTGGATAGAGAATCTCGACACGGTTCAAACGCAACCGAGTTTGCAGGAATCGGGGTCCGGATGAAGGTTCTGCGGGCGGTCAAACTTGAGCAGAGCCAAAAGTTGACTTTCTTCTAAAATCCGATCCAGAGGCCTACCCCTAGGTCATGGGATGGAGGGCTCCGATACGATTCTAATGAAACTAAGTTTGCCCAGATCGGAGTCCGGATGAAGGAAATATGAGCTGACGAAATTCCCGAGCAGCAAAAACCAATAAACTGCGCACGTGGCAAAGAGCTGCACACGTGGCGAGTTGCGCAGGAAAATATCTCGGGGATCAAATCCATAAATATCCAAACATTCAAAATATCCCAGGGACCAATCTGAAAGTATTTGAAAATATCTGAATAAAATAATATTAAACCAAAATATCCCAGGGACCATATCTTAATTTTCGGATTTTTTAAACAAACCCGCAGCGGCATTTAATGTTTTAATGATTTTGTACCTCACGCCGAGCGACAGGAGCTCGGCGCGAGCTGGGCGCCAAAGTGGGCGGATGCCCATTTTTCCTTCTATAAAAGCTCCAGGAACCTTCATTTGCGGGGGTTCTGCATTTTTTTTGGCTCGACCTTCTTGTGGTTGGAGACCTTCTTTTTGCCGGGCAGTTCTTAAGGTTGCCTGTTTCTTTTTTGGCATTCTTGGTTCGGCTTTTGAAGACCCCGTTCCTCTCTTCCTCTTCTTCCTCATCAAACCCGAAGGAGACCTCGCTATGGGTGTGGAGAGTAACTGCTCCGGCAACCATTTGTGCTTCAAGGAGATGCTTCCCCCCCTCTAGGGTCTCGAAACATTCAAGGTAATGTTCTCTCTTGTATTTTTTACACAGCATATCTAAGATTAGATTCATTTGGCCATGTTTAGAAAGATAAGTCTCTCTCGGGACCAGATCTGGTCCTTTGCCTGCTTCGGATTCATTTTGCCTGCTTGCTTTTGTTATTGGTTTCATCTTAAAGGAGTATGTTCCTGCGAAGATCTAATGTATCCCGATAAAGCCCCCCCGTTCCCTTCTTCCTTATTCGGGTTCTGTTAATTCATGGTGTTGTTAGTGTCTGTTTCCGGATTTTATTATGTTCTGTTAGTGTTTTGTTCGGATTTGTAGGTTTGCAAAGAGGTTTGATCCTCACAACTTAGGTTAGATTAATTTCCAGGTATGTTAGAGGTCTGTTGGGGTTCTAAGGATCCCCAGAAACCAGTTACAAAGCTTAAAACCAGTCGGAAATGGAGTTTGGAGAGAAAAAACAGAGAGTCAGGGTCTGCGTTGAGCTCACGCTCATCTCGCGTTGAGCTCGCGCTCACCTAGCTTGGGTCCGCTCACCTCGCGCTGAGCTCACGCTCATCTCGCGCTCACCTAGCTTGGGTCCGCTCACCTCGCGCTGAGCTCACGCCCATCTCGCGCTGAGCTCGCGCTCACCTAGCTTGGGTCCGCTCACCTCGCGCTCACCTCATGCTCACCTAAAATAAGATGCGCTCACCTCGTGCTCACCTAAAATTGGATGCGCTCACCTCGCGCTCACCTCGTGCTCACCTCGCGCTAACCTCGATTTTTGGGTGCGCCCACTTCACCTTTACCTTAAAAAATCCCGAAAATGCCCTTTACCTTAAATAAAATCCCGAAAATGCCCTTTACCCTGAAAAATCCCGAAAATACCCTTTGTCTTGAAAAATCCCGAAAATGCCCTTAACCCTTAAAAAATCCCGAAAATGCCCTTTGCCTTAAATAAAATCCCGAAAATGCCCTTTACCTTAAATAAAATCCAGAAAATGCCCTTTACCCTGAAAAATCCCGAAAATGCCCTTTACCTTAAATAAAATCCCGAAAATGCCCTTTACCCTGAAAAATCACGAAAATGCCCTTTACCCTTAAAATATCCCGAAAATGCCCTTTGCCTTAAATAAAATCCCGAAAATGCCCTTTACCCTGAAAAATCCCAAAAATGCCCTTTACCCCTTAAAAAATCCTGAAAACGCCCTTTGCCTTAAATAAAATCTCGAAAATGCCCTTTACCCTGAAAACTCCAAAAATGCCCTTTACCCTTAAAAAATCCCGAAAATGCCCTTTACCCTTAAAAAATCCCGAAAATGCCCTTTGCCTTAAATAAAATCCCGAAAATGCCTTTTACCCTTAAAAATCCCGAAAATGCCCTTTGCCTTAAATAAAATCCCGAAAATGCCCTTTACCTTGAAAAATCCCGAAAATGCCCTTTACCCTTAAAAAATCCCGAAAATGCCCTTTGCCTTAAATAAAATCCCGAAAATGCCCTTTACCCTTAAAAAATCCCGAAAATGCCCTTTGCCTTAAATAAAATCCCGAAAATGCCCTTTACCCTTAAAAAATCCCGAAAATGCCCTTTGCCTTAAATAAAATCCCGAAAATGCCCTTTCCCTGAAAAATCCCAAAAATGCCCTTTACCCTTAAAAAATCCCGAAAATGCCCTTTGCCTTAAATAAAATCCCGAAAATGCCCTTTACCCTTAAAAAATCCCGAAAATGCCCTTTGCCTTAAATAAAATCCCGAAAATGCCCTTTACCCTGAAAAATCCCGAAAATGCCCTTTACCCTTAAAAAATCCCGAAAATGCCCTTTGCCTTAAATAAAATCCCGAAAATGCCCTTTACCCTGGAAAATCCCGAAAATGCCTTTTACCTTGATAAATCCCTCCCCTTGGACCCAGTATAATGAGCCAGTCTCTCCTTGATAAATATCAATTTTGATCTGTTTCTGTGATGTATATTCTGTAACGTTTGCTAGACATAGGTGGCATTCCTGAATCAAGCCAAATGAGCCAAAAAGGGTTTCTGGGTCACCCGGAAACCCGACATGGGACTTGGACTCCCGGTCCAACTTGACTTCCAGTGGGCCTTCCAACGGGGCCCACCAAGCCCAATAAACACCAAAGCATGCCATTAAAATAACTTAAGTAAAATGAACGATTTGAACCGGGCGGGCCAAACCCAATGCGGCCCACCCGAGCCTTGTTATGTGAAATTGATGCATGAATTGCGTGGTCTGGCCGAGACCAAGGGCAAGGGCCTACCGGGCCCGCCAAAGCCCACCCACCGAACCAAGGAAGGGTGCAAACCCTAACTTCCGGTAACTTGGGCTTACAAGCCCAGATTTGGACTGCGGGCCCCAAGCCCAGTGTCCGAATCACTTTGGCAACATTAAAAAGACAAATCCAATAAAAAATACTTGGCCACCATGTGGGCCCACCTAAGGGGCCCATAAACCAGTCCGGCCCACTTGCGCATAAAAAACACTTAACCTTCAAATTTGAATCTAAAGTAAAATCAATGCACCAACCAAAGCCCAAAGGGCCTCCTAGGATAGGCCAAGGCCCACAAGGGCACACGGGCTTGACTAAGCCCACCAAGGATACCGTGGGCCTCCCAACGGGGCCCACCCAATCAGACTCAGGTCACCTAAGTAATCAAGATAAAAGCAACTAAAGGGACCCACACCACTCAGGTGGTCCCGCCAGACTTAACCAAATTGCATATCGGATTAGGAATCAGGTGAGACCAATGTAAGCTGACTCAAACCAGGGAACCCACGGGACCCGTCATCCGACGGGGTGGACCGGGGTGTCTACGGACTTCCCCGAACCACAACCGAGAACAGACTTAGAATCTCAAGCTGCAGACCAAAAAGCCCTAATAGGCAAGATTAGGCACCCAGGTGTCCGCCTGCACCCCATCAGGCGGTGGCGACTCCGAATTACCCCGTGCCGCGTTTCCCACGCGCGCACAATTGGCTTCAATGGTCAGTATGCCAGAAGGTGTTGATATTAGACCACTGGAAATTGAAGTCAGAAATGAACCAGCTTATTGCCTTGTTCTAGAAGAAACCCCAGAAGAAGAAGTACCATGGTTTCAAGATATTAAGAACTTCTTAAATGATCGGAGTTTGCCAGAAAATATCACTTCTACAGAGAAAAGAACAATACAGAGGTTGGCAGGACAGTTCTTACTAAGTGGTGGGCAGTTGTACAAAAGATCACACAACGATATCCTGCTTAAATGTGCTGCCTAGACCGAATCAAAAAGGTTAGTTGAAACTGTACATGGAGGAGTGTGTGGATCCCATATGAATGGGCACATGCTTACCAAGAAGATTCTGTGATTGGGATATTACTGCTCGACAATGGAGCACGATTGCTATATGTAAGCACCTCATTTTTGCGCTCCCGAAAAGCCAGAAATACAAAACCCGGCTAAAAAGTCAAACCCGGAGGAGTGGAAAGTTGACCTTTTAATCAGATAAAATTTGATCACCTTGCTTTATCTCAATGGATAGAGAATCCCGACACGAGTCCAACGCAACTGAGTTTGCTGGAATCGGAGTCCGGATGAGGGTTCTGCGGGCGGTCAAACTTGAGGAAGAGCCGAGAGTTGACTTTTCCTCGATTTCCGTGCCAAGTACCTTACCCTATACCATTGGATAGAGAATCTCGACACGGTTCCAACGCAACTGAGTTTGCTGGAATCGGAGTCCGGATGAAGGTTCTGCGGGCGGTCAAACTTGGGGAACAGCCGAGAGTTGACTTTTCCTCAAATTCCGTGCCAAGTACCTTGCTCTATACCATTGGATAGAGAATCTCGACATGGTTCCAACGCAACTGGGTTTGCAGGAATCGGAGTCCGGATGAAGCTTCTGCGGGCAGTCAAACTTAAGGGAAGGCCAAAAGTTGACTTTTCCTCGAAGCCCGTGCCAAGTGCTTAGTCCTATGCCAATGGATAGAGGGCTCCGATATGATTCTAACGCAACTGAGTTTGCCCGAATCAGAGTTCGGATGAAGAAGATGTAAGCAGTTGAAGTTCTAGGGCAGCGTGCCAGAAAACTGCACACATGGCAAAAGTCTGCACACGTGGTAGGCAGCAGAGCAAAAAGGTCCCAGGGATTGAATCTGTAATTACCCAAATCAGTGAAAAATATCTCAATGATAAAGCTGCAGATATCCAAGGGTATCAGGGACTAGATCCATAAGCATCAAAACTTGAGAAAATATCCCAGGGACCAATCTGTAAATATCCAAAAGTATCAGGGACTAAATCTGTAAATACCAAAAGTATCAAGGACTAAATCTGTAAATATCCAAAAGTATCAGGGACTAAATCTGTAAAAATCCAAAGTTCCAGGGACCAATCCACAAATACCAAGATTTGCTCATAATTGATGTCCCCTATGGGCATGCATGGGCATCATCCATGCATGCCACCACTCATGCATCTCTCTCTCACTCTCTCTCCCCCCATGACCAACCATGCATGTCTCATACATGCATCCCCCTCTCTCATGGTGGATGGGCATGCATGGGCATCATCCATGCATGCCACCCCTCATGCAACTCTCTCTCTCTCTCTCTCCCATGATTATGCCCCCCATGCATGCATGCCCATAAGACATGCCACATAATAAAACCCCCCCCAAAGCCCCATACGTAGGGGTTCCTCTCTCTCTCACTTGGAGCAAGCTTTTGCTCCCACCATCCTTCTTCTCAAAAGCTCCCATCTCTCTCCCAAAAGCCATTGAAGGATCTCTTTAAGCTTCTTCCACTTCCTCTTCTCTTCTTCTTCTTCATTCTCACCCAAGCAAGAGGAGGAAGAGCTGCTGTTGGTGGTGAAGAAGGAAGCTCCAGCAGCCGTCCAAGCTCCAAGGAGGCTCCACATAGCTTCAACCTAGGTTTCAAGCCCAAGGTGAGCTCCCTTAGGCCATTTTCCTTAACATATGTAAGTATTGATTCATTTGAAGCATATAGGATTTTGATCATGATATGGGATTTTGGGTATGAGTAGTGTTCGAATTTGCCTATTCTTATTGTTCTCCTTTGCATGGTTTTCTAAGCATGATTACCCTTAGAAGGTAAAAAAGGAAGTTTTGGTCAAATTAAGGAGAGAATGAGGGATATCTAGCTTGGTTTGAAGTGTTCATGATCATTGTTTTACATGGATGCTTTGCTGTTCCTCCCTTTTATTTCGGAGTAGGGGAGCATGTTCCCCTTTGCCCTCATCTTATGTACCCCCCCCCCCCCCCCCCCCCCATGTAACCCCCCCCCTCCTTCCTTTCTTTGGTTCCTTAAGTTGAAATGCATGGTTAAAGTGAGCATGGTATTGCTGTAAATCACAAGTGATGTATGCTAGATTAGGCCTTTACTTTTACATGCATATAGTTAGGTTGTCATTTTATGCATGCTAGAGTACACCATTTGAAGCATGCCGTTCCTCACTTCTAGGGCCATATGGATGCCTAACCTTGCTTGCTGTTTTGGGTGATTTATCATAACTTTTGCCCCACTCCAACTGCTGTTTTCGGTCATGCATGACCACCCCACTTGGTTTAGGCATGGATTCCGGGTGTATGCTTTTGTGTTTGCTCATTAGGAATGTCTTGAGCACTTGCTGATTTTGCATGGTCATAGGCCATTTTTCAGTCTTTGAACACCACAAGCACAAGCATGCATCTCTTGATGAAAGATAGGCCTCAAATGGAGCATGTTTTTTAATTGATTTCTTTCTCTTTTATTGTTCATGTTGATTGCTGTTTCCTTAGGCTACAGATGGCCTGAACAGAGGTGCATGGCCTCTGTTCCCTTGCTGGATTTCGTCCAAGAGAAAGGGGAGGGGAAGCCCCCCACCTATCCTTCACAATTTGACTTGAAAAACCCCAAAGGAGAGGCAAGTGGCTCTACCTTGACCACTGTGGGCTCACACAGGAGCCCACACAATCCCTGGAACACCCTAGGAGGTCCAGAAAACCAACCCCAGTGCCAGAAATCCGAAAAAATACCATCTTGAGGTGATCCGGCAACTCAGGCCGGATCACCTGTAGACTCTGTGTATCCGGCCTGAGTTGCCGGATACACACAGAAATGTGTTTTTTGCACTCTTGTGATCCCCAGCCGAATTTTTGAGCGATTTGAACCATAACCATTGAACCAACAGGGTTTCCGGGCCACCCGGAAACCCAACTTGGGACCTGGACCGCCGGTCCAACTCGGAACACCCGTGGGCCTTCCAACGGGGCCCACCAAGCCCAATAAACCCAAAAGCATGCAATTAAACCACTTAAGTAAAATCAACTTATTTGAACCGGATGGGCCAAAGCCAATGCGGCCCACCCAAGCCTGGATGTGTGGATTAAGGCATAAACTGCGTGGTTTGGCCGAGACCAAGGGCTAGGGCCTGTCGGGCCCGCCAAAGCCCGCCAATCGAACCAAGGAAGGGTGCAAACCCTAACTTCCGGTAACTTGGGCTTTCAAGCCCAAAACCTGGATCACGGGCCCCAAGCCCAGTGACCAGCCCACTTTGGCGAAATTAAATAAGATAAACCAAAATTATTTGGTCACCATGTGAGCCCACCAGAGGGGCCCACCAACCAATCCGGCCCACCTTTTGCATGGAAGACATTTAAATTGCAAACTTAAACCTTAATAAAACCAACTCACTAACCAAAGCCCACAGGGCCTCCTAGGGTTAGACTGAGGCCCACCAAGGGTACATGGGCCAACTCAAGCCCATCCAGGACACCGGTTGGGCCTTCCAATGGGGCCCACCCAAACCGACCCAGATCACTTAAGGATAAATCAAGATAAAATCTACTAAAGGGACCCACACCATTCAGGTGGTCCCACCCAGACTTAACCAAATCGCATGCGGGATTAGGAACCGGAGGAGAACCAAAATAGGAAATGCTGACTCAAATCAGGGAACCCACGGGACCCGTCATCCGACGGGGTGGATTGGGGTGTCTACGGACTTCCCCAGCCCGCAACCGAGAACAAACCTTAGAATCTCAAGCCGCAGACCCAAAGCCCTAAATAGACAAAATTAGGCACCTAGGTGTCCGCCTGCACCCCATCAGGCGGTGGCGACTCCGAATCACCCCGTGCCGCGTTTCCCACGCGCGCACACTATATACATGTCAAAAGGTGTCATTTATGCCAAGTGTATGCTGATAACAAGAATGCACCCCCAAGTGAATTGCACAACATGACATCTCCATGGCCCTTCTCCATGTGGGGTATAGACGTCATTGGAATGATCTCCCCAAAGGCATCAAATGGACACAGGTTTATACTTGTAGCAATTGATTACTTCACCGAGTGGGTAGAAGCAGCTTCTTATGCAAACATTGCAAGTAGCCACGTTCTTAAGTTTTTGAAGCACAACATCATTTGTCGCTACGGTTTGCCAAGTGCCATAGTATCAAACAATGCTTCAAACCTTAAGAACAAGGACATGAGGAAGATGTGTGAACAGTTTCAAATCACCCACCACAAGTCAACTCCGTACAGACCAAAGATGAATGGGGCAATGGAAGCAGCAAATAAGAACATAAAGAAGATCATTCAGAAGATGGTAGTGAGTTTCAAAGATTGACATGAAATGCTGCCACTTGCTCTACATGCGTACAGAACCTCAATCCGGACTTCTACTGGGACAACCCCGTACTCCTTGGTCTATGGGATGGAAGCGGTTCTACCAGTGGAAGTGGAAATACCTTCACTAAGAGTGCTAAGGGAAGCTAAATTAGAAGAAGCTGAATGGATACAGTCAAAACATGATCAACTCAATCTAATAGAGGAAAAGCGTTTGAAGGCGCTTTGTCATAGCCAATTGTATCAGAAGAGAATGGCCAGGGCTTACAATAAGAAGGTAAAGCCCAGAACTTTCCAAGAAGGAAATTTGATATTTAAGAAAATTTTACCCTTTTTGGAAGACCCTCGTGGAAAATTCAAACCAAAATTGGGAAGGACCTTATGTGGTCAAGAAGGTCCTGTTAGGGGGTGCTCTCATCTTAACAGAGATGGATGGGAAGGATTTTCCTGAGCCAATTAACTCTGATGTAGTAAAGAGATATTTTCCTTGAATGAATATTACTAGGAAATGATCTGAGGCCATTTTTCTATATTTCCCAAAATTTTCATCCCTAGTCAAGCCAATTTGAGCCTGTTCGTCTTCTTTGTTAAACCTAAACTGGACTTACAATCTTATACTGGGGCAAGGCCAATAGGGGCAAAGCCAATAGGGGTAGAAAGAAGAAAAGAGAAAAAAAATAGGGGCAAATGAAAGCCAAATACAAGAGAAGGGGAATGGGATTGAATTCATCATGATTATAAGTCCGGTTGACCCATTTTCACACTTAGAAAATTTTGAGCCTTTAATACCTTTTCTTTCATAAACCGAGCTTAGCCTTTGTTTCGTCCTATTATTAAGCCCTCGGTGATTTTAGTATATTCATTCAACTTTCAGAGTAAGATTGGTGATGACGGAATGCAGAAGCCGACCCTAGTGAAAACCGTAATTGGCGCTAGGGGCAATAGGGGCCAAAAAAAAAATCAAAGGTTGAGTTGATCATGAGGTCCAAGTCTGAAGTCAACATGAGCACTAGAAACTAAGCAGATTAGCAGGATCAGTTATGAAGAAAAAGCCATTAGGGGATGATTCTAAAGGCCACGGGGTAGACAGATTTGGTCTCTCCCTATTGCTTGGACTACCCTTTTCATTATTCAACCTGATTTTAATTCCTTTGATTATATGTGATTAAGTGTTGTGGATCAGCTTTCAAAAAAAAAAAAAAGAACAAAAAAAAAAAACTATACTTTGGCTAGTGATGAGAAATCAAATACTTTTTCATAAAACTTCTGTTTTTACAAGCATCTGAGAATTCTGAGGCCAATAATACAAAACCTATTTTTGAATTAAATTTATTGTCTTTCCACTAATGGAGTTGGCTTTTGTATAAAAGTATGAAAAAAAGAAAACAGAGATAAAAGAATCTAATTCCTATTCCCCAACTGCTCCTCAAGCTCCCTAATCCTAGCTGCCTGAGTTGCAATGATTCCAGAAGCTCCCTCTACATCAGGATCGCTCAAAAAGGAGATGATCTCATCTGAAAAAGAATGCTTGATCCTCAACGCCCTAAGGGTAGCCAAGGAATCCTGATATTTCTTCCGCATCAGTCGGACTTCAAAGCGACGAGCCTGCCTTTGTTCTTCAAGTTTCTTCTCCATGGCAATGCGGCAAGACCTCTGCTCTTCAAGTTGCCTCTCCAGATCAATACCCTTTATCCTGAGCTCTTGTGCTTCTCATACCCAAATTTGTTGAAGCCGCTTGTGGGTTACCCTTTCAGACTCCAGAATGTCCTCATAAGTAGGGGAAGAACTGCAGGAGGATCCTCTGGTACGGGGGCATGACTCTGCACCTACTCTTTGATCCAGAAATGATAGTCCTTCACATGGGACTCAGAAAAGACAGGACCCTACAGAAAGCGAACATAGGACCACTCATTCATTAATTGAGCATTTAGCCCCATGGTGGCTGATGTAAGTGGCCCTACAAGACTCTCATAGCCAGTTGGGATCATAATTCCCTGGGTTGCTCCAAACTGCCGAAGAACCCTCAAAGGAAGATAGAGAACAGCAGATTTCAAGCCTACCAGGACCAAAAAGTTCCTATCTCGGAAGCTGATCACTGTCTCTGGATTGGGCTGATAAGTGCCAGGCCATCTCACTTGATCATCCTGGAGAGTACCCAAAAAAGTGAACCATCCTTGCTTGCCGTCTTGGATATTAGGACAACCCCTGTGGCTCATCAGAGCAGGAACTTTCTTGGAAAGAAGCGGCGAGTTATATCTTCAACTTGACTCAGGTGGTCAAGCAACCAAAGCTGCAGAAAAGGGGAGAATTTCAATTTATTTCAAAAGAAAAAAAAAGAAGAAAGAAAAAAAGAAAGAAAAAAGAAAGAAAAAAAAAGAAGGAAAAGAAAAAGAGAAGAAGAAGAAAAGAAAAAAAGAAGAAATAAAAAAAAAGAAAAGAGAAGAAAAAAAATTATTTCTTTTTTTACCTGAAGGATAGGGGCGCAGGCAAGGAAGCGTTTCTTCTTTCTGAAATAGCAGTCAGTTAAAGCCTGGTATATCTCTGCCAAGATCATAGGAGCCAATCTCTCACGTTCCCTAACATGGCAAATAACTGAGATGAGAGCCAAGTCAACCTGGTCATCACCCCGTGGAAAGAGCAACTGGTTGACCACTATCAGAGTCAAAGCATTAAACCTAGCATCCTTGTCCCCACTCCTTAGAAGTTTTTCAGTCAAAAAGGTCTTGGACAAGGTCAATAGGGTATCAGAATTTCCTAAGTCCTTCTTTCCCTATACCCAAGAATGTAGAGGCCTCCTTTTTGTAGCTAGGCTTTAGGAGAGGGTTCACAACTTTTTCAGAAAATCTTAGGCCAAGGATGGTGTAAGCACCTCATTTTTGCACTCCCGAAAAAGCCGAAAATGCGAAACCCGGCTAAAAGGTCAAACCCTAAGGGGTGAAAAATTGACCTTTTGATCAAGTGAAAATTGGCCACCTTGCTTTATCTCAATGGATAGAAAATCCCGGCATGAGTCCAACGCAACTGAGTTTGCTGGAATTGGAGTCTGGATGAAGGTTCGATGGGCCAGTCAAACTTGAGGGAGAGCCGAAAGTTGACTTTTCCTCGAACCCCGTGCCAAGTGCTTAGCCCTATGTCATTGAATAGAGGGCTCCGATACGAGTCTAATGCAATTGGGTTTGCTCAAATCGGAGTTCGGATGAAGGAGATATAAGCTATCGAAGTTTCCGAGCAGCAAAACCAAAAACTGCACACGTGGCGCAGGAATTGCCCACGTGGCAGCCAACGCAGCAAAATATCTCGGGGACTAAATCTTAAATATCCAAAAATCACTAAAAATCTCAAGGACTAAACCAAAATTCGCAGGGAGCGATCCGTAGATATCCAAAAGTGTCAAATCGGTCAAGTC
This sequence comes from Buxus sempervirens, assembly GCA_947561395.2. Classification (NCBI taxonomy): domain Eukaryota; kingdom Viridiplantae; phylum Streptophyta; class Magnoliopsida; order Buxales; family Buxaceae; genus Buxus; species Buxus sempervirens. The sequence goes on along the minus strand of OX387185.1, from coordinate 26,112,914 downwards.
GAAGGGCAAATCCGTAATTTTTTGATTTGTATCCGGTCAAATATGCCGGATACACATACCCTTGTGTATATCCGGACTCAAATACCGGATACGAAGATTTGCTCGGCGAGATTCGCGCCGATTCTCCGACAAATTCGCGGCGGCATTAATTTTGCCAATAATTGTGTTTTGTATCCGGCATTAACCCTTAGTGTATCCGGCCTTGGAGGCCGGATACACATAAGACATAGTGTATCCGGCCTTCAAGGCCAGATACATTATGTTTTTTTATAAAAGCCACCAGCAACCTCATTTTGTTGGTTGGCTTGTCTTTGGCTCTTTCTCCCCTTTTCTTCTTCATCCGAACCCCTCCCTTTTGAGCACTTTTGGTCTCCACCACCTTCCCACTCCACCCCTTCTCCTCCTCTTTCCTCTTCATCTCTCCCCCACCAAGTGTCAAGAGGGAGGAGTCACTTGCTACTGCTACTGTGGGAGGACTTACTAGCAGCTTCCCAGCCACAAGGAGGTGTCTCCACCTTTCCCAGGGGTGCAAAAACCACCAGGTAATGGTTCTCAACACTTTGTACTTCATATATATTAAAACCAGAATTTTTCAAAGTGATTTCCAAGCTTGCCTTCATCCTTTGCATAAGTTGGTTTCCATGGTGTTTTAAGCATGCATCTACCATCTTTTTCATGGCATGAAAGCCACCACCAGCAAGAGGTCCACGTAGGTTTTCATTAGTGAGCATGAAGGCCCATTTTTACACACTTTGCAGCACCCTTTAGCTGCTGTTCTTGGTTTTATTTTAAGCCCCTTGCAGGAGGAACATGTTCCTATCTTTACCATCTAATGTACCCCCATAACAGCCCCCATGTCCCTTCTTATTTCTTCTCTTCTCTCACTTTTCTTGTGACTTTCCTGGATGTTTTGCTGCTGGTCACACCCTTGCCACTTGCTATTTTTAGGAGTAGATGTATGCTCTCTATTCCCTCGTATTACCATGCTTTTGTGGTGTGTGATGATCATGACCCCACCCCCCATTAATCTGCTGGTTTGTGTGGTCAAGCATGAGTCTTTCCTTTTCTTTCTTTGGTAATAATAGATCATGGTGGCTCCTTGTTTTTTTACATATATAGCATGCGGGGGGGCCATTGCCATGCGCCACTTATCAGGACCTAGGTGAGCTGCTGCTAGGGATAGCAGCAGGACTTCACTGTTTGCTGCTGTCCCAGCTGCCTTCAGCCTACGGCCAAGCCTAGCCCCTCGATCCATGAAGGCATGCTTATCCCCCATGTTGTTTGCCAACCCGTGCTTGCACAGCCACAGTCCCCCATGCATTTTGAGTGTTTATTTTCATGTAAATCTGCTGTCCCAAGCCTCCTACAGCATTCATTACTTAGGTTGTTTTATGTAAATTACTTGCTATCGTGATTATTGGGTATGCTGTCAAGTTATCCCACCACCCTAGTAGCATGTTAGGACATCCTTAACTCGGCCATGCACCCTAACTTGTATGAATGGGGAGCCAAGCACCTGCTGTCCCGTGTGATGCACATGAGAGTATGTTCATGCATTTAACTGTGTGGAGTATGCTTTCAGTCTTCTTATTTTGTTATTGCTACAGGGACTCATGCACGCTGTTTGTGTAATTCCAGAGACCAAGTAGGGACACTTTGGTCCCCACTTTAGTAACAAGCTTCATCCAAGATAGTGAGAAGGGCAGCAAGCCCCTTGCCTTCAGCCCACTCCTTTGCCTTGCTAAAAAATCCAAAAGAGAAGCCAAGTGAGGCTTCTCCTCCTCACCTGAACCAATGTGGGCCCATCTCGAGGCCCCCACTGCTTGTAGAAAACCCCTAGGAGCCCCTGGAAATAATCCCAATGGCCAATCCCCGAAAAGAGGCCATTTCAAGGTGATCCGGCAACTCAGGCCGGATCACCTATGGCCTGTGTGTATCTGGCAACTAAGGCCGGATACATGAGAAAAATGCCATTTTCATGTTTTCTTGGTTCCTTGCCGAATTTTCATATTGTTTTTAACAAAACCAAGTGAACCAATAGGGTTTCCGGGTCACCCGGAAACCCAACATGGGACCTGGACCGCCGGTCCAATTCGGATGCATACTGGGCCTTCCAACGGGGCCCACCAAGCCCAATAAATCCTAAAGCATGCAAAATAAACAAGCTAAACAAAGGTCAATTGATCGAACCGGGCGGGCCAAACCCAATGCGGCCCACCCGAATCTTGTTGTGTGGAATGAGCATTTGCATTGTATGGTTTGGCCGAGACCAAGGGCAAGGGCCTATCGGGCCCGCCAAAGCCCACTAATCAACCAAGTTAGGGTGCAAACCCTAGGCTTCAAAGAACTGGGCTTTCAGGCCCAAAACTGGATCACGGGCCCCAAGCCCAGTGACCAGCCCATTCTTGGCAAAGCTAAATAAAATAGATCCAAAACACCCTTGGCAACCATCATGGGGGCCCACCCTGGGGCCCGCCAACCAATGCAGACCAACCTTTTGCATGAAAATCACCTAAAATACCAACTTAAACAATTAAGTAAAATCAACTCACTAACCTAAGCCCAAAGGGCCTCCTAGGACTAGACAGAGGCCCACCAAGGGTACATGAGCTTAACCAAGCCCGCCAAGGACACCGTGGGCCTTCCAACGGGGCCCACCCAATCCGACTCAGATCGCCTAAATTAAGCAAGACAAAATCAAGTAAAGGGATCCACACCACTCAGGTGGTCCCGACAGACTTAACCTAATGGCATGCCGGATTAGGGATCGGGTGAGAAACCAAAGTAAAGCTGACTCAAACCAGGGAACCCACGGGACCCGTCATCCGACGGGGTGGACTGGGGTGTCTACGGACTTCCCCAAACCACAACCGAGACCCCGACTTAGAATCTCAAGCCGCAAACCCAAAGCCCAAAATAGACCAACTTAGGTACCCAGGTGTCCGCCTGCACCCCATCAGGCGGTGGCGACTCCGAACTTTCCCGTGCCGCATTTATGACGCACGCACAGATGGTTTCAATTTCTTCTATGGTAGGCGTCATCTCTTTGTCATCAAAGCGAAAGAAATCCAGTTCAGGAACCTAGTGTCCAATCAAGGCTTCAATGATTTCCCACTTAAAGGGAATTTTAGGGATGTGTAGGATATGCCCTAAGTGGATAGAATCCCAGCGAATTTCCTCATCAAGGGTCATGGAATTAACCCACCTATCATAGAAGGAGTCCACAACATTTTACCTGGTGAGATTATGAGGTTTTGATCAAACAGGTTGTCTTGCAGGAGGAGATTCAACGACAGAAGCGAAAGGGGCGAGGGAAGCCATGGAAGCACCAAAGAAGCCAAGTAAAGCAGAAAACGGAAGGCTCAGGGGGTTTTCAAACTTTTAAAAGTGCCACAATGACGTCCTCCTTGAGTTTATATAGAAAATTCGAAAAGGCAGTAAAATCTGTAATTATAATACGAGCATGGCATGCCCGTATAAAGAATGCGGACACACTATGACCGTGAAATATGCACAGGCAGAGGGCGCCCGTATTAATATTACGAGCATGGCTTGCTCGTAATCTAATTACGGTCCCTTCGGAAAAATGCCAAAAAGTGGGAAATTTTGATTTCATTGGTTTCCTAAGTTTCACCTGTCCCTACTTTAATAAATATCATGCAAGAAAAGCTAGAAATAAAAGAAAAAAGAGCACAAATGAATAAAAAAATGAATCAAATTCCTTTTATATATATGAATGGATACATTAGTTTGTCAAAATACATATACACGAAAAATCCTAATCTACTGTCTACGCAGGTCCACCCCTATGGCCACGACCACGGCCACGTCCTCTACCTTGACCACAGCCTGAAGATCGTCGGGGCTCAAAAACATATCGCACTATGTTACGGGCTGTACTACGAGTCATCCTGCTCAAAACAGACTGAATATCATGCCACATATATAAAGGTACAAGGCCAGCAGTGGGATGATCAGGAGGAACGTACCCCGAAGTATCTACATATCCCGTGTACTCGATATCAGAATCCGTATAAACAGACATAGAATCATCAAAAGCAGGGTCAGCAGGAATGGACGTCCCAGGAGCACCAGTCTCTACCTCAGGCTCAGTAGCATCAACAGTAGCCTCCTCTATGATCCCAGCCTCCACGGTAGGCTCCACTACAACGGCATCCCTGGCCGGCTCCATGTCCATATCCACAGAAGTATCAGGAGCAGACTCAGGTGCTGGAGCAGACTCTGGCACATCCACCACAGCAGGTGCAACCTCAGCCTCGACCTCAGGCTCTGCTGTAGGAGCCTCTACCGATCTGAGAGAAGTCACGAACTCCACCCGTGCCACAGAAAATACCTCACCACGAAGATGCATAGGCACAGGTGAAGCAGGTGAAGAAGGGCCGGCTATGTCATCCGAAAAATAAGAAAGGAAATTTTAATCAGAACAGGATAAACAGAGATAAAAGCAGAAATGGAAAGAGGTGAAAGAATTAACCTAAGTATGAGATGGACCCGCCTGGTCCTATGCACCAGAAGGGCCCACCTGGCCCTGTGCTCTGGTAAGCTGTCCCCGGAGATCAGAAATGGTAATGTAGAGGGCATCCCGCTTGGCGATAGCAGCGTCTTGCTGGCGCTCTATATCAGCATACCGAGATCGGATCTCTGCCAACTGAGCCTCCTGAAATAAAAAAAAAGTGTCAGAAAAAGCCAAGTTCAAATAAAGTATATGAATTGAAGAAGGAGAAGACATACCGTCGTGTCATAAGCCCTAATCACTACCCCTTCAATCTCTGTGACTCCGCCACGGACAGGCATAGGTGGCATGAAGCACCCAACTGAAGCTCGCCTGAACCAGGCATCATAGTCATCCTCCTCTAATAATGTCTCTGCCTCAGTCCAATCTAGGAACTGAACAAGATCAACAGGCATAGGAGGAAAAGAGGGGGTAGTATCTGGAGGGATGGCAGGAATCCGGGGCTCTCCAACATGCTGATAGAAGAAGCGCTCGCCACAATACCAGATGCTCCCCAACTGACCAATGAAGAACTGATATCTCTGACATCTCTGGTCAGGGGCAAAAGCATCATCTCTGGCCGCATGCAGGGCCAGCACCTCATGAATGTCCTCCATCCTGGGGACGAACAGCTGAAAAAGTAGAAGGGATATTAGACAAGTGATCCAGAAGAAAAGAAAAAAAAGAAGAGAGAAGAGAAAAAGAAGAGGAATTAAAGCAGCTTACCTCAGATCGATACAGCCTGTCCAGGTGGGCCCGGGCAGACCTAGGACGACTCTTCTCAGAGTCGTGCTCCACATGACACCACCTACGAGCCATGGAATATGTCTCCTCTGGCATCGTAGAGGTAGGGCAGAAATAGGGGATATACACCCTAGCAAAGAACTACAAAAAAGAAGAAAAAAAGAGTCAGAAGAATAGAAAAAGAAAGAAAGAGAAAGAAAGAGAAAGAAAGAGAGGAGAAATAATTGTTTCACCTGCAGGAAGGGCTAGAAGAATCTGCACCCAACCCCAGCTCCTCGAGAAGTAGAGGGCCTCCGCTCACTGATCGGCGCAGGCCGGCTAGAATAGTACCAAAAATGAGCGGGCCCCATGCATACCTCCTCGCTCGCTGCAAGTCTCCCAATAAACTCAAAAAGTGAGGACTAACTGAATTCATGTCCTCTGGGAAGAAGCAGGAGCCCATCATGTATAGAAAAAGAAATCGAAAGGCATACGAGAATACTGGATCACCGGCAGCAAGCTGGCCAAACTGCCTCACCCGGAAAGTCTCTCTCAACCAAGTCAGAGACAATCTCGCTCTCCCTCTATCCCATGCCTCAGGAGGTAGCACAATGTAGCCAAGATAAGCGGCGATCTCATTAGCATATGGCATCATCATCTCAGGAATAATATCACCGATCATCCTGATCCCGGTGATAAGTGTAAAGTCAGACGGCCGGATCCCTATCTCGACATCTGGAAAATGGAAGCTCAATGTCTCAGGGAAGAACCTCTCCAGCAGTGCCACAATAAGGGCTCGATCCAAACGCACATCCGGAATGGTGATGAATAGGCCAAAGCCATACAAGCCTAGCTCCCGACGGTAGGCCAAACTGCAAGCTCCAATAAACTTAATAAAGCTGGCCCAGCTCCCACAATAATGAGACATGGGATACTCCAAAGGGATATATGCTCTAATACACGCTGAGGGATGAGTCCTTAAGCCATGCAAAAGATCAGTATCCCTGATCTGGGCAGCAACCGCCTCAGGGACCTCAACTCTGGTCCGGGCCTCATCTCTGACACGGCCTCCTCTGCGGCCTCCCCTACGGCCCTTATCATGACCTACATCTCTACCTCCGCTATGGCGCCCTCTACGGCTCCTGTCTCTGCCCGAAGCCTCAACTGCCGGCTAAAGAAGCAATTGGAAAGAAGAAAGGATTAGGGTGAATTTTATGAAGGAATGAGAAATTTCAGAAAGGTTAGAATATACCTCTGGGGTCGCCTCACGCGAATCCCCAGAAGGAAGATCAGGGATATCAAAATCGGAATCCCTCTCAGCCCTCGAAGACGAGGCCACATCCACATGATCCCGCCTAACCCGCTAGGAGGAAGGCTCATCTGCAGGATCCCTGGAAGCTGATCTAAGGCGGGCCATCTATGGTTCAAATCAGGGAGATGTTCATTATTCTTGTTAAAATTTCATTGCTTGATTTTCATGTTTACCAAGTTTACAGGAAAAAGGAAAATGGAAAAAATGATTCAGAAATTCCTGACTAAATCAGGAATTGATCAAAGAAGATTATCCTTCTGATTTCAAGAAATTTTTAGGAAGTCCAATTATCTTATAGTAGCTTGTTTTAATTGCTTATGCTTAATCATCTCTTTTTGTTTGGTTTCAGGACAGGCCAAGTAGATGATAACAAGGAAAAGGCAAAATGATACTCTAAACAGCGAGATGGGATAGTCAGTGAGGAATGTGTTAAAGTAAGATATAGCAGCATCTTATGCATAAAGACAGAATCAGAAATATCATGCAAAGTCAGAGTAATCAGTTGGCAAGGAATTTAGTCCAATTTGCCAATGATAACAGGGAATCAGAATTTCAATTGGAAGCATACAAGATCAAAGCAGAAATCAAGTCTGAATAAGAAAAGTTACAAGCATGTGTCACTTGGAGGAGAAATCAGCGAATCACATATAGGAATTAAGTCCTCATCCCATCAGGAACCTAAACTCAAAGATTGCTAGCACAAGAGCAAATTTCAGACAAACCAAAATGAGCCAAGATTTACAACAGAAATCATAGTATGATGGAGCTTATTTGTTCATAAATCAATCTTCAAAACAATAACAGATTTGGCATATATTGGGCATCCAGATCATGGCATAACAAATTTCAGATGGCAAGAAAATCATAGCAAATGCACGCATGAGCCAAGCTAGTTCAGTCATATGGTCACTTGCAATATACTGTTTGCAACAGGAATGAGTGTTTTAGCCACTTACCAGGAATGATCAAGGAAAAAATGCAAGTAAGCAGCAGTAGAACCTTTGATCCACCAAGCTCCTAAAAAATAAGCCAACGAACTTGAGCAAGTCAATGGAGAACCTTCGAACACTGTTCGGATGGTTGTAGAAGAAGGGAACAGTCGCCCAAGGAAGAAAGCAGGTCGTCGCCGGAGAAACAAGGACTCGCCGGAAATAGAAGAGTCCCCGGAGAATGGGAGAATGGCCGGAGAAGAACAGTAGTCGTGCACTGTCGAAGAAGAAGAAGGACCGGAGAGAAGAGTGCGGGCGCAAGGAAAATAAGGCAAAATGCGAGTAGAAGAGAAAGAAGTTCGCGGCCGCAGTTAAGAAGGAGGTCAAAATCCGTAAAAACAATACGGGCTACAGGCACCCGTAAAGGTAATACAGTCCACTTCGCCCGTGTTTAAAGTACGGGCAGCATATGTCCGTAATGCAAATACGGGAGAAGCAGAAAATTGCATTTTTTTATTATTTTCTCCACACTTTTTAGGAGATTAATGTTTATATTAGTTGTAAGTTGCAAGGATTACCACCTTACCCACTTTTGTTTAAAAATTTTGTCTCAAATCTTACTTTATAGCCATGAATGCTTAGTGAGAGGAGAGAGGAGGATTTGCCCCTTAAGCTGAGGGACTTTTAGCAAATCTTCCGCAATGAATTCTTTTTCCCAACATCATCCTTTTAATCCTTGCAAAGTGCAATTAGTAAAACAAAGATCTCAAAAAGTGCAATTGGTGGGTCTTTTTTCTCTCTGCTTGTAATTGGTTCCAATTACCAGCAAAGAGGGGGCAGCTGTAGACACCCCAAATTGCACTAAAAATGAGAAAATAATTGAAAATATTAATTGGGATTTAAAACAAGCCAAAAATGCATGAAAATCAATAATTTGAGCCTTACCCGTATTGTATCTACGGGCTAAGCGCGCCCGGATTTTGTACACGGGCACGCAGCGCCCGTAATACATATACGGACACCTTTGGACCGTAAATCATTTACGGGCACATCAGACTCGTACGAGTTCTGTTCTTCTCTCGATTTCTGAGCCTTATATTTAGTCCAATATCCCTTTAAATGAGCGAATTATATATTTTATTCGTGCGAAATATCTTTGTGGATAAAGGATGAGCATTATCTTGTGTTTAACTCAAACTAAAACTCTATCTTGCCAAACCTTGGACCAACCATGCCCCTGGGTTTGCCTATAAATAGAGGGCCTTTCCTCAAGCAAATGGCCACGAAATTTTGAAGTCTAAGAAGCTCCAAGAGAAGAGAGGAATCCCTGCTGCCATACTTGCTCAATCTAGGTAAGTCCCTTTTCCCTTTTATTTTCTGTCTTCAATTCTAGAAGTAATAGGATCTTCTCCATTGCTGTAGAATAAGGCCATCTTTTGTATCTAGTATTCCTAAACATGTCTCTAAGTACCTCAAGAGTCTCCCTAGAATAAAGCATTTGATTGTGTTTGTATACCCAAACCTATCTCCAAGTACCTCAAGAATCCTCTCTAGCCGTAAAACGTGAAGAGAGAGCTAGGGGAAAAAAGAACAGGTGGATCCGTAGGATAGACCCCCGTGTGCTCTAATCTGTGAGATATGGCTGCTTTGAATATCCTGATCATGTTTTAATGGTTTTTATGATGAATCTGAATGAATAACATGAATCCATAATGTTTATAGCATGAGATCCCCACTTTTTTTATAAAATTTGGATTTTCCACATATTTGCACCTACAGCACTGTTTTCGTGATTTTTGTGGTTTTAGGCTAAGATCTTGGATTTATCATAATCAATATGATAGATTTGGATCCAGAAGCCTGAAAATAAATTCTAGGGTTTCATGATATAGTTTTTGAGTCGTTTTTCATTATTGAGAGAAGACCCTACGGTCTAAATTTCTCCCCTTTTGATGTTCTTCATCAACGTGGGTATTTTTGGTTTTGATTTTTAGATTTAATGTGAAATTTGGGCTATATCTATGTCCTAGACTATTCAAATTCAATTTTGAAATATTTTATAAAAATCATATTTTTCTAGATTTCTAGAATTTAACTTGAAGCCAGATTTTTGGAAGATTTCCCTTTAAATTGAGTTTATTTGATTTTATCTCAATTTTATTTTGATCATGAAACCTTAGGAATGGTATGATCATATTTGAAAGTTCTGGATCAATCAGACTATTCATATGAAAAAACCATACAAATTTGTCATTTTATGTGATTTTTCATGGATTTTATAGCAAGCCTTTTTTCTTTGTAAAACATGAACAATACCTGGCAACCACCTTGTGTGGATGAATAGGGGTGTCTAACACCTTCCCCTCTTCATAACCTAATCCCCTTACCCATCTCTGGTTGTTTTTTTTAGGAGGGTTATTTTTACCCTAAAATTGCCTTTTGTGCTTATTTAATATTTTGGTGTCCATTCACACCTAAATTGAATGGTGGCGACTCTTTGTTTTATTTAATCCCATGTGATGATTGAGGAAGTCATTGGATTTTATTTTTTCCCATGTCTCACAGTACATGAACCTTTACATATGCACAGGTACGGGTACATGTGTGTACTTCTGATCACATGTATGTACATTTGTATATGTGTACACATGTACATGAGTACACATGTACACATGTGTGTACTTTTGTACACATGTGTGTACTTGTGTGCACAGGTATGTACATGTACACGTACAACAACATATACGTGTGTACTTGTACACGTTCACGTGTACATAAATAAATATGAGTACATATGCATGTACATGTGTACACGCGTACATGGCTCAGATACATAGTGTGCGTATGTAAACACACACACACACACACATGAAAGATTACAGAACTCCCAAAAAAAATTTGCCCAAAAAAATGGTAAACGTACCCCTGTACCTCCTGTAGAACATAGGTACCCCACAATGAAACATTCAGGTACACACCCTTATACCGAAGGTAGCTCAGGAAACAATTATTAACAAACTTCAACACGCGAACGGTCCTTCTAAAAGCACGCGCGTCAGTTATTTTCTTCAGCCGAAACGTTCGTGCGTTAGAGATCAACATCCGCGCGTTGACGTTTGTTGATCTATCATTCTTCGGGGTACCTTCACCTTAACAGCAGGGTACCTTTGTATTATTTCTTGGGGTACTTGTTGCCTACCTTAATATATTTTTGTGTACATGTACATACATGTGTACGCATATATACAAGTCGGTACACATCAAAAAATGTACACACATGTATACGCAGGTATACATGTGTGTGCGTGTGTACATGTACATGTACACAAGTATATGTTATTGTACGTGTACATGTACAGACATGTGTACACATGTACACACATGTGTACTTCTGTACACAGATGTACATGTACATGTGTGTGTACAAATGTACACACATGTGCACATGTGTACACAAATGTACATGTGTGCATGTGTACACATGTGTACATGTGTACACATGTACATGTCTACACACATGTACCTGTGTACACACATGTACATGTTTACACATGTACACACATGTACATGTTTACACATATACACATGTGTACATGTGTAAATAGATGTACATGTACATGTGTGTGCACGCATATATACATGTACATGTGTACACATATACATATGTGTACATGTGTAAACAGATGTACATGTACATGTGTACACATGTACACACATGTGTACATGTGTACACATGTATACACATGTGTACATGTGTGTACACATATATACATGTACATGTGTACACACACATGTGCATATGTAAAGGTTCACGTACACATGTTAGTGCACATGTACATGTGTACACGTGTACATGGCTCAGGTACCCAAAGAATTTAAACCAAGGGCACAACCTAATTAAGCCTAAGGTACATCAGCAAATAAGTCAAAAGTACCCCCCAATGATGCCTTACGGTAGCCACAATTATGAAGCCAGGTACTATATGGGTACCCCACATAAAACGTAGGTACCCCACAAATAATATGAAGGTACCCTATACATAAGGCGAAGGTACCCCATATAAGGAATTACCAAGAAACGAAAACGAACGGACGTTAAGGTCCAACGGGCGAACGTTAAAGCTATAAAAGAAGATAACGCGCGAGCGTTTAGAAGAACGTCCGCGTGTTGAAGTTCTTTACGTAGAGCATTTACTAAGGTACCTTCGGTATAATGCGGTGTACCTCAATCTTCCATGGGGAGTACCTGAATTTTACAAGGGGTACCCATATTTGATTTTGTGACTTTTTTTTTGGGGGACAACTAAAGGCTTGTATGGGGGGTACAATGGGCTGATCTGGGGGATAACCCAGATGCAAACAAGATGGTACCCTGCTTTATATATGCATATATGTGTTACATACACCCATAAGATGTACATACAACTGCGTACGCGTGTGTACATGTACGTGTACTTGTGTGCATGTGTACACATGTGTGCGTATGCATGAACATGTATACATGAACCTTTTCTTATAAGAAATTTCTTATACATACTTACATATATATGTATACATATAAGAGATGTATAAACATCTCTTCTAAACGCTCGCGCATTATCTTCTTTTATAGCTTAAACGTTCGCGCCTTGGACCATAACGTCCGCGCGATTTCATTTCTTATTAATTCCATCTTTGGGGTACCTTCGCCTTACCTATATGTGCGTACACATGTACACATGTGTGTACATGTATACACATGTACATGTACATCTGTTTACACTTGTACACATGTGTATATGAGTACACATGTACACATGTGTACATGTGCACACTCATGTACACATGTGTGTACATGTGTACACATGTACATGTCTATATGCATAGACATGTACACATGTGTACATGTGCACACTCATGTACACATGTGTGTACATGTGTACACATGTACATGTACATCTGTTTACACATGTACACATGTGTATATGTGTACACATGTACATGTATATATGCGTAGACATGTACATGTACATGTGTGTACACATGTGCACGTGTGTGTACATTTGTACACACACATGTACATGTACATGTGTGTACATGTAAACGTACAAGAACATATACTTGTGTACATGTACATGTACCCACGCACACACATGTATACTTGCGTATACATGTGTGTACTTGTGTACACATGTAAGTACATTTTTTTATGTGTACCGGCTTACTTTTATATATGTGTACACATGTACATGTGTACGTGAACATTTACATATGCACATGTGTGTGTACACATGTACATGTATATATGTGTACACACATGTACACATGTGTGTACATCTGTTTACATATGTACACATGTGTATATGTGTACACATGTACATGTATATATGTGTGCACACACATGTACATGTATATATACGTAGACATGTACACATGTGTACACATGTGCACATGTGTATATGTGCACACATGTACATGTGTGTACACATGTGCCCATGTGTGTACATGTGTAAACATGTACATGTGTGTACATGTGTAAACATGTACATGTGTGTACACAGGTACATGTGTGTACACATGTACATGTATATATGTGTACACAAGTACACATGTCGATGTGTGCAGACATGTGCACATGTGTGTACATTTGTACACACACATGTACATACATGTGAACAAATGTAGATATGTGTGTACATGTGTACACATGTATGTACATGTACACATACAAGAACATATACTTGTGTACATGTACATATACACATGCACACACATGTATACCTGCCTATACATGTGTGTACTTGTGTACACATGGAAGTACATTTTTTGATGTGTACCGGATTACTTTTATATATGTATACACATGTATGTACATGTACACACTCATATATTAACGTAGGCAACAGGTACCCCAATTAAAACTAAGGTACGCCAACAAATAATACGAAGGTACCCCGCTGTTAAGGCAAAGGTAGCCCGAAGAATGAAAGACGAACAGACGTCAACGCGCAGACGTTGATTTCTAATGTGCGAACGTTCCGTCTGAAGAAGACAATTGACGCGCGCGCTTTTAAAAGGACCGTTCGCGCGTTGAAGTTTGTTAATAATTGTTTCCTGAGGTACCTTCGTTATAAGGGTGTGTACCTTAATATTTCATTGTGGGGTACCTATGTTCTACATGCGGTACAGGGGGTACCTTTACCATTTTTTTGGGCAAAATTTTTTTTTGGGAGTTTCGTAATCTTCCATGTGTGTGTGTGTACATACACACACTATGTATCTATGTATATATATGTGTATATATCCGTATATGTTTGTATATACATATATTTGTATATACATATATGTGTGTGTGTGTGTGTGTGTCTATATACATATATGTGTGTGTGGGTATATAGACATATATGTGTGTGTGATATACATATATGTGTGTGTGATATACATATATATGTGTGTGTATATTCATATATGTGTGCGTGTATACACACACACACACACACACATTGAAGATTAAGGTACACCCAAACCAAAAATGCCCAAAAATATGTTAAAGGTACCCTATGTAAAAAGGAGGTACCCCTCAATTGAAGAGAAAGGTACATCCCCTTATACCGAAGGTACCCCAGGAAAAAATTATTAACATACTTCAACGCTCGAACGGTCCTTTTTAAAAACGCGCGCGTCAGTTGTCTTCTTTAGCTGAAACGTTCGCGCGTTGGAGATCAACGTCCGCGCGTTGACGTCTGTTCGTCTTTCATTCTTCGGGGTACCTTCGCCTTAACAGCGGGGGTACCTTCGTATTATTTCTTGGGGTACCTTAGTTTTAATTGGGGTACCTGTTGCCTACCTTAATATATGCGTGTGTACATGTACATACATGTGTACACATATATAAAATTAAGCCGGTACACATCAAAAAATGTACTTCCATGTGTACACAAATACACACATGTATACGTAGGTATACATGTGTGTGCGTGTGTACATGTACATGTACACAAGTATATGTTCTTGTACGTGTACGTGTACATACATGTGTACATATGTACACACATGTCTACATCTGTTCACATGTATGTACATGTACATGTGTGTGTACAAATGTACACAAATGTGCACATGTGTGTACACACATGTACATGTGTGCACATATCGACATGTGTACTTATGTACACATATATACATGTACGTGTGTACACACATGTACATATGTACACTATACATGTACATATATACACATGTACATACACACATGTGTACACATATGTACATGTGTACACATGTACACACATGTGTACAATCATGTGTACACACATGTGCACATGTGTACACGCATGTACATGTGTGCACATATCCACATGTGTACATATGTACACATATATACATGTACCTGTGTACACACATGTACCTGTGTACACACATGTACATGTGTACACATGTACACACATGGGTACATGTGTACACATATATACATGTACATGTGTACACATGTACACACATGTGTACAATCATGTATACACACTATGCGCGCGTCATAAATGCGGCACGGGAAAGTTCGGAGTCGCCACCGCCTGATGGGGTGCAAGCGGACACCTGGGTGCCTAAGTTAGTCTATTTTGGGCTTGGGTCTGCGGCTTGAGATTCTAAGTCGGGGTCTCGGTTATGGTCTGGGGAAGTCCGTAGACACCCCAGTCCACCCCGTCGGATGACGGGTCCTGTGGGTTCCCTGGTTTGAGTCAGCTCAGTTGGTTTCACCCGATTCCTAATCCAGCATGCACAGTTTTTGATTAAGTCTAGTGGGACCACCTGAATGGTGTGGGTCCCTTTAATTGATTTTATCTTGCTTATTTAGATGATCTGGGTCTGATGGGGTGGGCCCCATTGGAAGGCCCACAGTTGCCTTGGTGGGCTTGTGTGAGCCCATGTGCCTATGTGGGACTTTGTCTAAGCCTAGGAGACCCTGTGGGCTTTAGTGAGGTGACTTGATTTTATTCAGTTTGTTCAAGTTTGGAGCCTTATGTGGTTTTCATGCAATAAGTGAGTTTGCATTGGTTTGCGGGCCCTGAGTGGGCCCCCATGTTGGTTGCCAAAAGAATGTTTTGATTTATCTTTATTTATTTTTGACAAAGTGGGCTGGTCACTAGGCTTGGGGCCCGTGATCCAGATTTGGGCTGGAAAGCCCAGTTCTTTGAGGTCTAGGGTTTGCACCCTTCCTTGGTTCGGTTCATGGGCTTTGGCGGGCCCGATAGGCCCTGGCCCGGGGTTTCGGCCAAACCATACAATTCAAGCATCGTTCTACAAACAAGGTTGGGGCGGACCACATAGGGTTTGGCCCGCCCGGTTTGGTTAATTCATTCATCTGGTTTATTTGCATGCAAACGGATTTTATCGGGCTGGGTTGGCCCCCGTTGGAAGGCCTACTAAGGTGCCGAGTTGGACCGGCGGTCCATGTACCCCTATTGGTTCACTTGGTTGGGTTAAACAATCACCAAAATTCGGCAAGGAACGAAGGAAACATGAAAATGGTATTTCTGTGTGTATCCGGCCTTAGTTGCCAGATACACACAGGCCATAGGTGATCCGGCTTGAGTTGCCGGATCACCCCAAAAATGGCCTTTTTCGGGCTTTGGCCATTGGGGTGGTTTCCAGGGGCTTCCTAGGGCCTTCTACAACCTATGTGGGCCCCTGGGTGGGCCCCCATTGGTTCAAGTTCAAGGGAGAAGCCTCATTTGGCTTCTCTTTTTCTTTCTTTGGGTTTTTCAGCAAAGGCAAGTGGGGCACTGGGGGACATGGGGCTTGCTGCCCTTCCCCCCTTTCCAGTAGCACAACAGCAGTGAGGTAGGGGTCTTGGCATCCCTACCTGGATATTCCCAAGCCACTACCCAATAGGCACTCAAGGCCAATGGGTTAGGCTCCCATGCCATGTAGATCGATCACTAAAGCAACATGCTGTAGAGGTAAGAACAGCAACAGCAACAACAAAAAAACAGCAAATAACATGGAGAAATTGGGCCTTGTTAAGTAGGCTGGAGATGCATAGGGTTAATGGAGATTGGCCATTTTCACACACAGGCTTGGGGGTGCTGCTGTTGTCTCCCAACAGCAACTCGTATGCCATCATAGTAGGCTACCAAGGTATGGGATCATGCTCATCATTCAACTAAATGGCCTTACAGCAAAAGAGGGGATGGGGAGCATGCATTGACCATGATGATCGCTCAACCAAGAAAACACAGCAAATATTACCTAGCATGTTATTAGCCCAAAAGGAACTCATGCTTAGACATAAGAACAGTCAGTTGAGAGAAGGGATCATGGAGCATGCTATGATATTAACCAAAACAACAAATAAGAAAAAAAAAACTACAGCTAGCAATGACAAGAAGAAACATAACCAGAAAAATAATCAAGAAGGGAATTCGGGGGATTTATCATGGGGGTACATTGGATTGAAAATGGGAGGAACAGGCCCCTCCTAGAAGTGCTGAGAAGAAGACCAAAATAGCAACCTATGACAACTAAAAGTGTGCAAAGACTGAAACCTCATGCTCCCAAGGAGCTATACGTGGACTTCCTAACCATGGAGGACCTTATGCCATAAAAATGAAAGCAAATGCATGCTTAGTATACCAAGAACATGATCCCATACAAAGGAGGAAACAAATGTGACACACCCTTCAGAAAAATCCTGTTTTAATATATGTATAAGAGCAGGTGATGAGGGACCTTACCCAATAGTTCTTGCACTGCTAGGCGAGGTGGTGATGCTCCCTTGAGGTGATATAGCGGCTAGTGGCCTTCTTGGTGCACCCACTTCACCCCACAGCAACTAGGCTTCTTAGTCTTGTTTTAGAAAGTGGAGAAGAAGAAGGGAACAAAGGTGGAAACCCTTGAGGTGGTATGGTGAGGTGGTGGAAGGCCAAAGGGAGTTGAAGATGGAAGGTTTCGAATGAGGAAAAGTGGGGGAAGAAAGCTGGAAAATAGCTAAGGAAGCCAACCCCCGGCCAGAGGTTGCTGCTGTGCTTTTATAGACAATTTTAATGTATCCAGCATTAAATGCCGGATACACTACATGTCCTTTGTATCCGGCATTTAATACCGGATACACTGAACTTTATGCAGGATACAAACAAAATTATTTCAAAAATTTAATGCGGCTGCAAATTTGTCGGGGAATCGGCGCAAATCTCGCCAAGCAAATCTTTGTATCCGACATTTGAGTCCGGATATGAAGAGGGGCAAGTGTATCCGGCATTAAATGCCAGATACAAATCGAAAAATTACGGATTTGCCCCTCGACTTGACCGATTCGACCGATTTGACACTTTTGGATATCTACGGATTGCCCCCTGCGAAATTTGGTTTAGTCCCTGAGATATTTGATGATTTTTGGATATTTGAGATTTAGTCCCTGAGATATTTCGCTGCATTCATCGCCACGCGCGCAGTTTCTTCGCCACATGTGCAGTTTCTGGTTTTGCTGCACGGAAACTTCGACAGCTCATATCTCCTTCATCCGAACTCCGATTTGAGCAAACTTAATTGCGTTAGACTCGTATCAGAGCCCTCTATTCAATGACATAGGGCTAAGCGCTTGGCATGGGGTTCGAGGAAAAGTCAACTTTCGGCTCTCCTTTAAGTTTGACCGGCCCACCGAACCTTCATCCGGACTCCGATTCCAGCAAACTTGGTTGCGTTGGAACTGTGTCAGGATCCTCTATCCATTGAGATAAAGCAAGGTGGACAATTATCACTTGATCAAAAAGTCAATTTTCCACCCCTCAGGGTTTGACTTTCTGTTTAGGGTTTGCATTTCCGGCTCTTCCGGGAGCGCAAAAATGAGGTGCTTACACACACATATACAAATGTACATACATGTGTGCACAACATAAACCGAAGGTACCCTTTACAAAACCGAAGGGACCCTGTAAAAACCCGTTGGGACCCTTTAAAAAAGTTAAGAGGCCTTAGGTACTACACATATTTAATATCAACGCGCACACGTTCTCGTGAACGCTCGAACGTTCGCTTTAGGCTTGGGTACCCTCGCTTTTTTGCAGGAGGTATCCCCACATTTTGCCTGAGGTACCCCAAACATAAACCGAAGGTACCCTTTAAAAAATTCCCTATGTTGTACACATATTTAATATCAACGCGCGCACGTTATGGGCGCGTGCGTCCGGGAGTTTGCCTATATTTACAAAGAAATAGGTCTGCGCGTTATTTCGTCCATGCAAGTCAAAGCCATCCGAAGCGCTTCATCTTCATTTCAATAAAGTCTTCTCAGGGTGGGTACCACTTCATTCTCTTCTGGAAGAGTTCCAAATCTGTTATTTCTGCATCGAAGGTGTGACTTATGCTTTACGAACTTTACTGCTTTGAATTTATATGTTACAATTAGGGTATTAATTTGTTCATTTAGGGCTTCCGATCTATGTGTTTATTCTAATGTCTTGAAGAGGTACATTTTGCTTTATCTTGGTCGGAATGGTTTCTATTATCGGTTGCAATCAAGTTACTATTCACTTTTCCTATAAGCCTTTGACAAGTACACATCCCTATTGTTATCTCCCTAACGTGTGAATAACGCCTACACTTTTTTCTCAATTGTTGGGGTTTTTTTTTATGTATATAAGGAGTGGGTTTTTTTCCACAAAATTATTCATATTATTCACATTCTATATTATTTGCATTCGGTAGAACTCATCTTTTCTGTGTCTAATATTATCATTTGCTCTGTGTTTTTTTGTGCATATTTATTTTTCTTCCTCACTTCTTCTGAATTCTTAGATGGCCCCTAAGACCAGAGCCTCATCTTCTAAACCGAAGAAATCCTCCAAGAAAGCCAATAAGAAACCCAGGACTGATTCATTTGATAATTCAATCTTCATCAATCGGAAGGCCAAGAAGATGTACGAGAATAATATCAGCCACAGACAAATCTTGCTTGAAAGAGGGGTTATTCTAGACGACTTACCCGAGTCTATTCGTGCAGCATTTACCGGGAGAGGATGGGATAACCTCTTCACCAACTTCCTGCTCCCATCCCAACACCTAGTATATGAATTCTATTCAAACATCCACAACATCGCAGACGGTCCCACATCCTTCGATACCTCTCTCAGAAGGCAGCCCATCCATGTAGATTCTGATACCATCGCTGGGGCCCTAGGTATTCCGAGAGTTGAAAATCCTGAATTCCCGTATGTTGATGCTCCCTTACCATATTTGCTCAATGAAGTGGCTGCTTGCTTACTGACCACTGAGAGGGAGGGGGACTATGAGGGCAAAGCTCTGGATTCCTCCCATTTTACATTTGACACCTCATTCATATACAAAAACCAATGCTCTAACCTTGAGCCGGTGAGTCACAGATCAACTGTGCCTCCTATGAGAGCACTCTTGCTTTATGCATTGGTCAAGACGCATTCAATTGATGTTGCCACCATCATGATTTCGTCTATTCTTGACTCTTTTCTCGATACCAAACATAGTGTGGACTTCCTCTCGGGTGTGCCATTGCAAAGATAGTCAAGATGCATCAAATTGACTTCCCAAAGTATGAGTTACTTGCTCCCCTTCCTCCTATCAGTACTGCAACATATAATAAGTCCAAGGGGCAATACAACAAGTTTCATCCTCCTCCTCCACCCCCTCCCCCTGTTCCAGGGGTCCATGATCCTACTCCTCCATCTCCTCCCCCTGCTGGTGAAGATGCTCCTGCTCCTCCATCTCCTCCCCCCAATGTTTCTATAGGATATGAGCATGATCTTCCTGTCCTAGAGTCTGCTATACATGATCAACCTGTGGAACCTGATATTCCATCCTCATCGGCGCCTGCTCCTACTGCTGCTCCTATAAACCAAACAACTTCTTCCGAATTTCCTCATGGACTCGCATCAATCCTTTCACAGGTTATAGGCATGCAATGTGAGTTGATGAATCAAACCAAGCTACTTCTTGAGAACCAGGAGACGATGAAGCAGCAGATAAAACAATTGTACGATCGTCAACTTGCATACAAGCATGAAACTGATCTCCACGTTGCTAAGATGGAACATCTTCTTGAGAACATAGAAGATGATACCTACTCTACGAAAAAGGACGTACGAGAACTGATTTGGCCGAAGTTTGCACAAATTGACACCAAGTTGAATTGGGTGAGGACAACAGTATGGAATGCTGATGACACACTAAAAGCAGTGCATGAGAAGCAGACCAGGCTGAACGAGATATATTGGGAGATGCAACAAGACTACAGTCGGGCCATGAAGCACTTTGAATTGGAAAATCAGGAGCTTCACAAACTGAATAGGGACAGGGGAGAACAGAGGACAGTTGTCGATGCAGCTTCTCAAGGTATCGTTGGAGAGCATATTCCTCCAAGTGATGCGGAGTACATTCGAGATGAACATTTGTTGCTTGAATCCCTTGAGCCTGCACACAAAGTTCCTGATCCAGCAGGGCCTGCCCCATAATCTTGAACCTCTTTTCATGTCATTTGAGTATGGAATTCATCTAATTTGACCATCTTTTTTACTTATGTGCCTGTAAAACGTTGCGATAAGTGCATGCAAAGCAAATATTGTTTGGTCTTAGCTTTCATTTGTCATATTCCTCTATCTCCCCAATGGAGTTCATTGGGTCTAGCACGTCGTAAT
Organism: Buxus sempervirens; assembly: GCA_947561395.2. Taxonomy (NCBI): domain Eukaryota; kingdom Viridiplantae; phylum Streptophyta; class Magnoliopsida; order Buxales; family Buxaceae; genus Buxus; species Buxus sempervirens. Next base: position 26,091,797 of record OX387185.1, on the reverse strand, counting down.
GCGTGTGCATGCAAAACAACCAGTCCAAGGTGCTGGTTATATTAGCCTATGGTAATGAACTTCCACCTATAAGACTAAGATATTATGCGAAATGATTAAAATCTGCAACGAAGGCTCTGGGAAGAGGGGGAATGCAAAACAAGTCAGCTTATATTACGTATTAATCTTGAGATACCCTTCCAAACGTGCCTACGTATCCCCCAAATCAGCCCAGGGTACCCCCCACACGAGCCTTAATTTATCTACAAAAAATTCTCCAAATTAAGGGGAGAGTACCTCCAAGTAACACCTAGGTACCCCAAAGGTAAATTTAAGGTACCCCAGAAGAAACCCAAAGGTACCCACACGTACAAAATAGTAGGAGCACATTCAACGGGCGAATGTTTCCTGGTAACGCTCGCGCGTACTGTGCACTTTAGAGCTGCAACGTGCGCGCGTTAATGATTAACGTCCGCGCGTTTCGTTCATTATCAATTCCTACTTGGGGGTACCTCCGGCTTACTTATGGGTTACCTTAATATTAATTTTTGGGGTACCTGGGTATTACTTAGGGGTACCCTTCCATTATTTCGCATCATACTTTTCGGTACCTCAATGTTTTTATTGGGGGGGGGGTACCTTGGCTTATTTGCTGATGTAAATTAGGCTTATTTCGTGGGGGCCTTGGCCTTATTTCGGCGTGTACTCAACTCTTACTAGGTAACACCTAATCTTATATGGGGTGGGGGTGGTACATTGTGCTGGTTAGGGGGTTACCTTACCCTTCATACGAACCATACCTTCATTTTGTTTTGGGGAGGAGTACCTAATGTGTAGTAACTTGTTTTAAAATTTGGCATAATTTACGAACAATGAGTTTGACAAATCTGTGGCAGAACTTAAGCAATCAAAATAACCAAGCTTTTATTCAATGGATACAATGTCCTATGTACACAATACTTTACAAAAATCTGATCGTGAAACATCATAAAAAACTAAACATGCCATAAAAGTAAAATCCAAGTGAATGCTTGATTCAGCTACAACATTCATTACAGGAACATCCTTGTTCTCAAATAAATACATACAGATTCCCCAAAAATTAAAATTTTAGTTTGACACATGTATAATATAAAAATGTTAATACATCGAACTCTCCCCCTAGGTAGAACTCTTCTTCACAATATCATCCTTCACCGTGTTTTCTTCGTGGAGGATCATCTCACTCACAATGCTTCTTCTGAAGCCCGAAATATCATTCTATTCAAAAATAACAAAACTATATTAATAATGTGATCATTTGGAGCTTTTGAAAACACAACTGGATAGGTTAGGAGTTGTAGCGTACCTGCGTGAATCGAGGAGAAAGTTCTCCTCTCCAGTAAGCGGCGAACTTCATGGCAAAGATTCCACAGTCATGGCTACAAAAGATGCGATTACAAGTTAATGCTATTAATATCATATCGTAGTAAGGATAGAAAAGAAAGTATAGGTGGAAAATGTACGGGTTGCCTTGCCGAGGAAGCTTAAGAGTCTCTGCTTTCGTCCTTGGAAATTTGCTTACTAAAACTTCCTTTTCCCATTGCCAGGTGCATATAATATCTACTTCTTTTAGCTAAAATATAAAAATTGATACTTAATAACAACATTAGTGACACAAGAAATTATTACGCTGATCACTTACCACTCCAGTGAGAACTTCGCGGGTTCTCCACACCTTCATTGAGTTTTAAAAAAATACTTTCTTCTTATTCATGTCAACAACACACATGTACCAATGTTCTTGCTCCAATATGGGAAAAAACAACTGCAAACAAACATATTTATTAGCCCTACCCTATTAAAAGATCCCAGCAACAATGGTGAGTTAAGCTTACCATTTTGTAGTTCACCACATTCAGTAGGTACGATGGATCAAATTGATCATTAAGTCTGGTAAGGTCTCGGTTTTCTTCTGCCTTGAAAAAATTCTGAAAAGTTATAATATAAGTTCAACAGGAGTATTACAGACATTGTCAAATGATTTTGAAGAATGTCGTAGTAATTACCCCAATATCTGACATGAAGAAGTAGCATGGGCCTCCAACCTGCCGTTCCTGGAAATTCAGCATCTGCATGTAGCAATCCAAGATCTACATAGAAAAAAATAAAATCTAAGAATCCAAATATTTATGCGATCAGACAAGATACTTAGGTTGTTAGACTCCCACCCAGTTGGTAACCAATTTCTCAGGCTTCAAACACTCGAACTCACTGCGGACAATGAAGATATCGAAGAATCTCACCAAAACCTCGCTACATATATATCCTACAAATGAAACAGTCAAACCATACGCAACAATTTACAAAGAAACAACGCATAAAACATAAATATGCAAAAGTACGTATTCTGGATCGAGGTCCTTACGGAATGCATAGTCGCAGACTGCGCATCCAACATCCACCGGAGTCCTACTAGAAGATGCCTCCATTGGTTCGCTTCCCTACAAGTTTATTAAAAATTCCAAAAAATGAATATATGTCTATCAACCTAATTCTAACCGAAAAACATAAAACAATTCCTTTAGAAAAACTGAGAACAAACATACCAATGGCTGTATGGCCGGATCTGCAATGTTCAGATCCAGCAACAACCTAGCATCCGCACGTTGATCATCGCCAGATGGCACCTGAAATATATTTCATGTAGGTCACATGATCATTACATCAACAATTTTGCTCTTCAATCTACTATAGTAAAGTTTTACATGAATAGTTGACATGTAATTAGACATCCAATTATATACTACTTACCATTTGCGTTGGCCTCTCGGCATCGAGCAATTGCTTACTCTTTCTGGCCCTCTTCTTTTTCTCCCCGGTGATGGTTGTAAAAGGACTCCTTTTTTGCCTTGTTGGGCACCTTCATTCGTTTCAATCTCGGAGCTTCAACGGGTTGAAATGGAACGATTAACCCTTCATATTCTCCCGCTGTTGGATCCAGGATACATTCCACCCTAAGTTCAATATCTTCCATCGGCGACACTGGGCAAGGGCCCTCCGGTGCAGAAGCAACGTTCACTGGAACCTCAAATGGTTCCCGTGGACATTCAGGGGCAGAGTAGCTTTGGTAGTCACGAGCATATCCAACAAGCTCGAGAACCATCTCTCTTAATTCAGCTTGCCCTACTTCAAGATTGCTTATCATCAACTTCAATTTCTCCACCTAAACAAATCAAGCCACAAACATTTGCATTTCTATAAGATCTGGAACTTATAATGAATAATGACAAAAACCGAATTCCATTACCTCCTTCTCCAAAGCCTTCAATCTCGGGGATTCGGCTACCTCACGCTGAAGGGCAGCAACTACCTTCGTTAGCTTCTTTATCGCTGCCCTCAATTTATTCTGCTAAAACACACAATCAAGTAAAATTTATGTCCATGTACGTATAATGAATATTGATATTGAGTACCCCTTATTCGAAAATATAAATACAATATAATATAATATACCTTCTTCCTCCCCTTTGATTTATCGGACTCTGGAACATTTTCATATTCAATATGTTCCGGAGTTTTCATGTCCTTTTCCTTTCCTTCTTTCTCCCTCTCCAACACATCCTCATCATTCCACACGGTGATGAGAGGAGCTGTTGCATCCAAGTCTATCGCGGTCCCATCCATGTGTAAACATTCATAATAGAGCATCTGCGATTGAGTAAACATTTCCATTACAATTTAAGCATACCAAATATATGAAATGTGTGTATAACAATAATTTACCTTTAGAAAAACCAAACAACCACCGATATATATTTGGCGCTTCTCCTTGTATTGGCGGATTGCGGCAATGAGCCAATCAAGAACCAACTTCGACCAGTTGAGGGTACGGAGTCCCTCCATATCTATTACGAGATTTAAGAACTTTGTGCTGGCCTCTGGCTTAGCTTGAGGGCATAAAAATGAGCCCAATGCAAGCAATACAAAAAGCCTCAAAAAATCTTCATCCGTCGTCTCCTTCTCTTGAAGTCTTCTCTCCAACTCTCCTAAAGGTATTTTACCCTTATCATCACAATACATTTTCTTTAATTCTGTGAGATCGTTTTCCACCTCATCAATTTCTATAGTCTCCCCGGCAGAGGTCACCCCCAATATCCGCTCAACATCAGGAGGTGATATATCAAACGTCCTTCCACTTACTTCAAGGCAACATTTATCGGGATCAAATGAAGCCAATAAGGACACAATGTTGCCCTTATAACAGTGTTTAATCGTCATATCAAGAAGGCTTCCCAGCCCAATTTCTCTAACAGCTAGCCTTTGGGACTCGTTCAACCTTTTGATAATTTTTAGCAATCATTGAGGAGTACATCTATTGCAAACTCCTTCCCTGCTTGGTGCCATTTATCTACAAATAAATACACAAATTGATAATAAAAAAAAAACTTTGCAATGTGACTATTTACATGTGCCATCTATAAAATCAAAATGTAAATTGAAATACGCCTTACGTACCCCACAAATATGCATTTTGTACCCCACAAATAAGAATTGGGTACCCACAAATAGGCCCCCTAAATTGGTTTACCTACACCTACAAATTGGCTTACCAAAACCCAATTAAGCCTTAGGTACCCCCAACAAAATAAGGCTTTCATACCCCATAAATAAGCCATGGGTATCCCCATATATCCATCCCCCCCCCCCCCCCCCCCCCCCCCCCCCCCCCAAAATGTTCTAGGTGTGGAAAATAAATCTGAATGGGTACAAGTCTACTCATAAAATTTAGGATTAAAACAGAAGGGTTTGAGAACCTAAAAAATTCAAGTGAAGATTGGTTTTTCAAACCTCAGAAACTTGACTCATTTGAAAGACTAGATTTGAATTAATAGATAAAGCTTAAGGTTGTGATTTTTGGTCAGTGAATTAATTTCAAACTGGGGTGACTCACCATCTTCCATCCTTCCAATTATCAAAAAGCTTGTGGCAGGAGGCCTCAGAATCTGGATATATAGGTATGAATTTTCTTTTAAATTAAGGGTATGATTGATTTCACTCCTAATATAAAATTTTTACTGCTATTTGATTGAATATATCTGATAGTGTATTTGTTTTTGTTATTTTAATTTCTGCAGTGGAGACACTGATGGGAGAAGTCCAGTAACATCAACCAGATGTACACCTAAGAAACTTGGTTTGAAGACAACAAAAGAATGGGCTCCTGGTACACCCCATCAACAGGTAAAATTTTTATTTTAATTTCTTTTAATTTATTCAATTTAAATATGATAATCATGTTCATTTATACTGTAAGCATTACCAAAAAAAGAAAAAAAAAGCAAAAACAAAGAAATTTAGGGTTTGTTACTGATGGAATTTTACAGGTTGCTGGGTGGACAATCTACAATGGACTGACCTTTGCAACTGTCAGAGGTGCTGGTCATCAAGTTCCGACATTTGTGCCAAAGAAATCACTTCAGCTTATAAGGCATTTCTTAGCAAATAAAAAATTGCCACCTAATCTTGAATTTAGAACATTTAATCCAGCAACTTTCATCTTCTTTTCTTTCCCTAGATTCTCTCCTTTTTTCCCTTTTAGTTTTTTTTCTTCTTTGTCGGCTTTGCCAAAAGCAATGCTATTGTTGTTAATAAGATTAAATGTTTTACTGTCATATATACTATAAGAGATGGCAAGAAAAGACCAAAGGTTAAAATATCTTTCTTGAAAAATATTTTAGTACTTGTATTTTCTTTATTCTTTTTAGTGTTTTTTTTTTGCCAAAACAAACAGGGCCTCGTTGGAGAGGAACTTACTAACAAATTTAGAGTATGTATTCCATCCCCTCCCCCCCCCCCCCCCCCCTGCCAAAACAAACAGGGCCTCGTTGGAGAGGAAATTACTAACAAATTTAGAGTATGTATTTCCCCCCCACCCCCCGAGCTAGATTTGAAAAACAAAAGTATTTAGACATTTTGATAAAATAATAAGAGTTTCCAAATAAGTAAACCAAAACTACAAAGAAAATGCACTAACGGATGGCATTTCAATTGAAAAAACATGAAAGATCTTTTGTTTATTCACAAGAGCTTTAAGCTGCATTTGATGTTGCTTTTTGCTTTTACTTTTGTTGGTCCCAAATTGGTCCGGGCTCGACACGTGGCCGTGGGGATGATGTGTTTTCGTGCGGGTGTGCCAGTATCTTTCGATACAATGATTCGGGTCGGATCCTGACCCGGGCACCTGTTCCGAATCTAAACTGACGTCGGTCTAGCCGTACTTCAAGTTACCTGTAATAAAATTGATCAGACAATGGAATGAAGATAAGGGGTTCGGTCTTCGTTTGAGTTCTTGTTCGTGTTTGAAAGTGGTAGTAAACAATAAAGAAGTACTTTTATCCAGATATCGATCGCCGGAAATGCAACCGTTGATTAAAACAAATCCTTAAGTAACTCAAAAGGAAATAAAACTAAAGAAAACCAACTAGATTTGCAGGACCGGCCTCTCCTAACCTTATAGCCGCGATCGGAGTATAAGAAAAGGAAGCAGGGAGCGACTGCTAACGAAGTTAATTCAGGGGTTCACCCAGGAGTACTACTTAGTCAATGTTTCGGCAATCACCTGGCTTGACCAAAGATGGTTTCGAGACCGGCTGCTCGTAACCCTATAGTCGTAATCGGAGTACATGACTAGGAGTCAAGGGTGGCCACAACCTCCTTGTCGGTGGCAGGGTCTTCACTTCACTCGAAGTAAGTAGTAGCCTGAAGTGTCACTGCGACAGGAAGCAGTGAAATGGGTCCTAGATTATCCTTTCTTGCTATAGTTTGGGTGTAGGAGACTGGAGAGTGATCATGGATGATCGAGTTATAATCATAATAACCAGTTGCGGTTGAGTGGAAGTCGTCTTTGAGTTCTTCGTCACTGTACCTTTTATAGCCAATCGCCAACGGTTGCTTAACGTCCCCTATCTGCACGATTTCCATGGCGACTGGAAGTTGCCCAAACGTTCCATCTTGTTCGAGTAATACAACCATTCTACATGATCTTGACGAATAACTTTTTTTGTCTAAGTTAATCTTGTTGTTTCGTGGTGGAGCCCACGTGTATGCTAATGTGGCCTATCTGGTTGAATTTGTCCATGTAGATGCCACGTGACCTTTCCTCATTTGCCAGTTTATGGAGGGTGTAAACAACTTCTTTATTTGTTTAAGCAAAATCAAGCTTTTTGTAGTAACAAGCATATTTGGTTAATGACTGCTTTTGCTTCTCATAATGAAACAAAAAGTAATCCCTTTGCATTTTTATAAAGGCAAATTTTCTTTTTCTTTTTTTTTTACTTCTCATTTTTAGCTTCTTTCACTTATTGCTTCCAATGCCAACCACCCACCCACCCGACTACCACTGCCACTCACTACCATCACTATCATCACCCACAATTCACACCACCATCCACCCTCACTTCCCATCATGGCTACCACTCCCCCCAATTATTGTGATAGCACTATTTTACCATTTTTTTTGGGGTTGATGAACAATCTAGCGAATTGAAACCACTACTTTGGTAGGAAGCCCTCCCTTTACGATGTCTTGACCTATATACAAACAATTAAACAATCACAAAATAATTAAACAATAATAAAATGCCTTACATCCACTTATAGTCCTAATAATAAATTTTTTTGGGTTTTAAAACTCTCTATGTAAATTAAGATTGGTTTATGATACATGTGAAAAAAATTTGGCTGTTCAAATAATAAACTTTCATGTTCATTTTGCCAGTCACTATAGATAATTAAGCTGTAGCATTCCTCCAGATAACCCCAACTCTTGAAGTAAATACAAAATTTCAGTAACGTAACATTATAAAGGGTGTGAGACTCTCAGATAGATTAGCATCAAGGATGAGACTGTTTTAACCAAGCTAAGTTGAGAGTCAAGTACTCTGAGATGAGGAAATGATTGTCAAGACATAAAATTAAAAAAAATAAATAGACTGTTTCCACTGAAATCAATTAGTTCTCAATCTAAAATCATGGCTGCAGTTCTCATTTTTACCAAAAGGCCGGATCAAGTGGTGCGGTACACATTTTCTAAAAAATAAATTATAATACAGATTCATCTAACTCTTCTAATTCACCCACTTTGTGGACAAAGTCGATATCAAACCTAATGTTACGACCACCTAGGACCTATAGCTTCTATCTCCATCTGGCTATTTCAAGAACTTTTCTCAATTTGGAACTAATCTGGAATGATGAAGGAAACTTACTGTTAATAAACTAAGCATTAGGCAGAGCAGATGGAGTCGAGCTAGGTTTCATCCATGCTGAGTCTGAAATTTAGACGGAGACAACTTTAAAAAACCATGGCATGAATCATTTTGCCTCAGTTCTTCAGAAGCCAAACTATAGTTAAAATGGAGGTTCCAGATTCAGATGAACTTTGCACCTTAGAGCTTTTCAGATTCGGCGTCTTCCTCTGTCCCAATCCCTCGTCTCAGATACTCTTCCTCAATCGTTTCTTTGAGAATCAAAAGCCTCTGGATAACAACTGGTTGAACCATCTGTCTGGCTTCTCTAATTTCAGTGTCTTCTTGATTAAGGTGGTATGCATCAAGCATGATCTTAATCCACTTGTGTAACTCCTTGGGTGTACTGCTCCATTAAAAAATTTGCAATATAAATAAAATCAGCATTTTATCTTCTTTGTTATCAAAAATATAAATTCCCATCAACGGAAAAGGCATAAAAACATAATCTCTTTTTCAATATACAAGCATCCAACCATATAAAATTTTTCTCAAAACAAACAGATTCTTACGTGTATAACGCATCGGAATCCTTCATTTCATGCTCATCTCCAGGAGAGAAACAAGAGGCCAATGCTGAAAACCGCTCTTCAGGATCTATGATATTCAGTAGATGCTTGAGTAGCTTTATCTCCATTGGCGCAATGCTCCTAAGGCTACTCTTTGTCGCTTTGTATAGATGGTACATTATTTCTTTGACCTACAAATAGATTTATAACTCAGAACAAAAAAGAATAATAGGAATGCTTAAGAAGGAAATATGGATGGGACAGATACATAGAGCAAATAGCATCAAACAAAGATGTAAATTAAACCTTGAGCACTCAAGGATTCACACAAGAACCTCGATGTTTATCCATTTACAGTTACGACAATACCAAACACTCATGTGAGCAATTCTTGATATTTTTTTCCCCAGTATGCATATCGCAGATAAGTAGGTACTTCATATTATTCCATTCTATTTCATATTTGCAAAAGTTTTGTCAAATTAGTATCTCATTTCAGCATTATCAAGATTCAAGACAAGACAGCCCTGTATCAAATGTAAGTCAGACATTTAATTGATTGACTAGCTGAATCACAACTGTTTATACAAGTTCGTTTCGTTGTCTCACAAGTAGCAAACATACCACTGCACCCCATATGCTATAAAGCAGCAGAAAGAAAAGTGATTGGGTTCTGGGGCCAAGAAACATGGTTTTAAATAAATATCAACCACGAATTGCGTGGGCCTTGAAAACCTGGAAACAATTTAGAATCATGCAGACAACTGGCGAGTCAACTAAGAATATGAAAGTCATTTCTAGTGTTACTTCTTCAATATAAATGATCCATATGCTAATCAAACATTTTGATTCCAAAACTCACTGAAACTACTACTCATTGAAAGTTATTCACCTACTCAATTTGAGAAATCTTCAATCTATTGTTTTCAGGTAATATTCAATAACACCATTTCAAAAAGGGTTTTGGACTTTTACAAGTATGGTTAATTTCTTCCCTCACTAGTTCTCTAGATGAGGAATTTGGCACTGTTTGATGAATGATACCAAAAAGGTTTATTTATGAAATTCTACTAACATGTTACTATTTTCTAATTTTGTTAACTTATAAAAATCAGCGCAATGTTGAAAATAATACAAAAATTTTAATATTGGATGAAGAGAAATCCTAAACTAGCAAAAGATATGTATATGTTATTTTTGCCAGCCAACTAAAACCAGACTCTTCAGTAACCGATTGGTCCCCTGACATGACACATTGGTCCAGCCAGGTTGATAGTACCACAAGCTGACAAGGTCAATTTCTTGTTTGCGTTGAAAAAAGTTCCACAAAAAGGTGAAGACTACAGTCCACAAAATTGAAACTCAAAGAACATCAAATCACCGAACCATGCTAGTGAATTTATGAAATCCATTAAGAGTGGGAATGGGAAAAAAAGAAAGTTTCTGTAAGGCATCTCACAAGATTACCATGTTTCAGTGCCAAATTGGATCCCAATTTAACATTCCCACCTTCAGAAACAATTCCAATGAATGTAGGGAACTATGTAGCATAACTATCCTGAAAATATGAAAGGTATGATCTTAATTCTCGCAAAATATAAGAAGCCATCTGTTATTAAAATTCATCGCATGAAAGATACTATTTGGACAGGTAAAAGTGGTTCTGAGTTTCAGACTACCCAGCAATGGATCTTGAGTATCATCTCAAGATATCTAGCAATTCTTTTTTGAACTTTTTCGGTTCTCTTTATCCCAGTAAGTGATAATAAATGTGACTTCAATCAAGCAACTTGAATCAACTGGGACAAGCATTTTTCAGCCTTCCAACTTTTTCCTTACCATTCTTCAGATCTTAGATGTTCTCCAGCCATGTCAATATCCATTATCAACCCAATTCTATTTTTATCAATCCAGTAAATCTAATTCCATTTTCATCAATTTAAGTAAATGAAAGGTAAATATGGGGTGCAATATAAGGGTAGTATACCAATCATACACAAAAAAAAAAAACTCCTTTAAAGCACAAACTAGGAGCCACAATAGAATCAATCTTACGACCCATACCACTACCATGCCCCCCCAAAACCTCAACAACTGCCCACTACACAAAAAAAAAAAACAACAAAAAGAGCACACACAGACACACGAATAGGCAAAATAAGAAACCAACATGGCAAATCTTTCAAGACAAAATCTGAAAGGAAAATTAACATATGAATGTAAGCATTGGGAGATCTCTCGGATCATAGAATTCTTAGAGGGAGCCATATTCAGTGAAGCTGTGTTTGGAACCTTGGATTTGGTGAGAAAAGAAAAGAAGAGAAGAGAAAATGTTGGTTTTCTTTTCTTTTCCTGCGTTTAGATGAGATGAGAAATAGGAACAAAGAAAAACATATCTTAATAAGATGATGGGTGGAGAGTGGTGGTAGTGGTGGGTGTGTGGGTGGTGGTGATGGTAGGCGGTGGGTGGTGGTGGTGGGTGATAGTGGTGATGGCGGTGGTGGGGTGATGGCAACGGTGGGGTGGTGGGCACTAGGAAGTGGTGGGGTGTTTGGGGTGGTGATGATGGAATGGTAAGTGGTGGCGGGTGGTCATGGGATGGTGGTGAGGGGTGGTGGGACTGGTGATGGTGGTGGGGTGGTGGCAGGTTGGCGGTGAGGGGTGGTGGGAGTGGTGATCACGTGTGGTGGTGGGGGTGGTAGTGGGGTAGGATGAGCGGTGTTAGTAGTGATTAGTGATAGTGGATCTTCTTTTCTTTCAAAATCTCTACCTTTTTAGAGAGAATTTTTTGTCTTGAAAGATAGAGGAAGAGAAAATTTTTTAACAAATTTTCTCTCCAAATTACTTTCTTCCTTTCCAACCAAACGGGATAAAAGGAAATTTTAGCATTTTCTTTTCTTTTCTCCCGGAATCCAAGGTTCCAAAAACAGCCTGAGGTTTACCCAATTTTCATGGTGCAACATTCATTAAGATATCCTGCTGTCAAAACTGAAGACAACTAAAAAATTCAAATTATAAGGTAGACAAGATTCTTTCTCCATACCTCTGTTTTCATGTTTTTCGACTCCTTTGCTGAAGCCCAAGCACTATTTATCAGCAGGATCAATGAAGAATCTAGTTCTTTTGCCTTTGCCAGGCTTTTGATCTTCTCACATGCAACATCCAATGAAGGAGAGTTGAGGATATCATCAAACTTTGCCTGGGCAGTATCTAATGTTTCCACATTTTCTACCGTGTTGTCATAAGCACTGACTGCAGACAGGCATTTAGCTCCAAGCCTAGCAAGAGCTGCTCACATAATAGCCACCAAAATAAATCAACAAACATGGTGCCAGAATTCAAATTTGCATAATTTGTCACTCAAAAGAAGTTCAGGAGCCAGAAAAATTCAGTCAAGAGAAATAGAAGACCAGAATATTTCACAAGCAATGATCTTAAAGCCTATTATGTGCCTGGATTAAGATAGAAGCCTTTTTATTTATAAATCAACAAATTTACAACAATTCATCTATTCCAAATCAACAATATTTCCAGATAAAATAGTAGATAAGAAGAAGACAATACAACAAAAATAACAGAAAACTGAAAGAACGAAGAAACTGAATGGATTGATCAAAGATCTCTTTTAAGGAATTATGTTCAAAGAAAAGTATGCAAACAAACTTTGAACAATGGCAGAAACGTTTCAAGAAAAAGTGAGATAGTTATTTGATATATAAACAGAAAAACCAAAGACTACAAAGTATAAAATGCTGGCTTCTTTTGATGCTATACATGGTGTACATTCTTTGTGACCATACATATTTTCCTTTTTCTTGCTTTTATATTATATATACAATCATACTTTACTGATCAAAATAATTAAGTAAATAAAATACCAAATATAGTAATAATTTCTAGCAATTAGTAGTCTATAGAAGATTACAAGGGTTCTTTCTCACTTGAAGCCCTGAATCTTTAAAATCTTATAAATCATTGTATAAATCATACAATTTGATTTGATTATTGAACCCCAGATCAATTCGAATCAATGAGAAAATTCAATTTACTTCTGAATATTTTCTAGATCAAATCTTGCAATCTACAATCTAATATGACTCATGCAATTCTTCTGATTCTACAGTAAAAGAACGTGATTTTCATGTTTTGTCATTATTAAGCCATATGCAGATATTTAACTTCATTATTTATAATTTTTATAGATAAAGAAGCTCAATTTCAAATTTTTATTTTCATATAATTTCTCATTTTAAATATATGTTTTTAAGTTTTTAGCTCAAGGACGCAATTCACTTGGGTGAGCTTGTCAATGCACATATGGCACCATAGACAATAGGGAACCAAGTGCTTCAAGGTGTCATTTTGCTTTTAAACACTTTGGACCATAACTTTTTATGCTTCAAATAATAGTTATTTTGATGTTCAATGCTTTCAATCACTTTAGAGCAAAAATTTTTATGCATCAAAATTCCAGTTACTTTGATATTCTATAATCAAAACAACAGACCTTTGTAATAGACGATTGCCTATATGATTTCAAATTATGAATTCTTCAAAAACAAAAAATAAGTTGCCTCAGATTGGGAAATGTAGTTCATGGCCAAGAGCCAATTACAAGAAACATACAAAATAAAAACAAACAACAAAAGAATCACACCGGAGAAAACATCTGTAAGGGGATATGAAATTAAACTGTGACAACAATAAATCCTAATGCACATAATTGATCTTTATGAAACAACAATAAATCGTAATATATGTAATTAACCTTTAAAAAGAAAGTCAACCACAAAAAACTCTCATTTGAGTACCATCACAATCATCTAGATTGTCACAGGTTTCTGAAAGTAGAGTGAGGTGATGGAAAAATTCCCCTGTGAAGTCCTTGCGACGCCTTGTTACAATAGCATTAATATCTGTTGGGCTTTCCTGTATCTCCTTAAGAAGTCCAGTGTGACTTTCTATTTCTTCATCAATCTGCAAATACAGCTCTATATCAAATAAACTGAACAAAAGGAAAGTTCAAAAAAAAAAAAAGAAAAGAAGAAAAATTCATAAAACCTAATCAAAATGGGAAAATATATCCAATATTCAAGCACATGATAAATAAAGTGATGAGAGATGAGAAAATGCAAATAATACAAAAACTGACTCAAGAATCAAGATTGCCGAGAACAAGAAATGAAAGAGCGAAAACATAGAGAGGGGCTTTGAAAGAAGTCAGTATTGAGGAAGAGGAAGAAAAGTGACAATGAACAATGAAAAAAGGCAAGAGCTTGAAGCTGAGCAAAAAAATAATGCTAAGAGCACAAACCAGATATCAAACAGATCTTAACAGTATGCAAAGGAGATCAAGGAGCAGAAAAAGGATCTGATTCAATGGGAGGATGGGACAAAGCGGAAAGTGGGACTACGCATTATAAGATGCTAAGCTGTTACATTTCATCCAATCAACCAGAAAGATTTTGCAGGTGTTTCATTTGAAACAGACATTTCATTGCGTCTATAGACAGTAAACGAAGAAACAATGAACATGATGCACAGGGTTGAGCAACTTATGTAACATACAGATAACCCAATTTATAGAGCCAAAATGATTTATAAGAGAGGCTAAATAGAAGTTAACAAACACAGAAATGCCTTGAGTGCCAATTCAATTATTGATCATGCTCTGTGTAAGTTTGATATCATCAGCAAAGAAGATTTTTTTCCATGCTTCCAACAGGATCTGTGTGGATTTCTTATAATCTGCAAAGACGTCTATTAGCATGATCATTGGATCATACTTGAGGGAAACAACTAAGAATTGAAGCTCAAACTTAAGGCATTATTGTGTGGTGCAAAAAAATAAAAGCAATCATATGGTGGAGAAGACAGTGGAAATTGCAAAGATTATTATCAATAAGTTCACATGGAGGATGAATTGGTTTCTAGTGAATATGATGTTCTTGTGGTTTTGAGGTCCTTTCTGTCTTTATTGGAAATATAAATAATATGAAACTTAATTTAGTTTTCCTCGTCAAGAAGTTCAATAATTTTGTACCCAAAAGCAAGGTATTTGACAATTGTCATTTCAACCTTGATTTTGGATTTGTAGCTATTATGATGATGACGATGATGCACATTGTAAGTTTGATATCATCAGCTAAGAAGATTTTTTTCATGCTTCCAACAGGATCTGTATAAATTTCTTATAATCTGCTAAGACATCTATTAGCATGATCATCGGATCATACTTGAGGGAAAAACTAAGCATGGAAGCTCAAACTTAAGGCATTATTGTGTGGTGCAAAAATAAAAGCAATCATATGCTGGAGAAGACAGTGGTATTGCAAAGATTATCATTAATAAGTTCACATGGTGAATGAATTGGCTTCCTGTGCAATATGATGTTCTTGGGGTTTTGACATCCTTCCTGTCTTTATTGGAAGTAGAAATAATATGAATCTTAATTTTGTTTTCCTTGTCAAGAAGTTCACTAATTTTGTACCCAAAAGCAAGCTATTCGGCAATTGTCATTTCAGTCTTGATTTTGGATCTGTAGTTCATGACAAAAGTTTATTTTATTTCTAGTTGAATGACAAGGAAAACAAAAATGACAAACAAATAAACAAATAAAATAAAAATAAAAAAGATGAAGCAATATTACCTTCTTCACCTTTCTCCCTAATCCAATAAATTTCTGCTTCATAACAGGATCATACTCGTTGCCAGCACGTACTTGACACTGATGGTAGAATTTATCTCTATATTTGTTCCATTCCTCCCTAAAAAGCAGCAACTTCCTCCAATCTTTTGGTCTGGGTTTCTCATTCAGGAAAACATCAATTATCTTATCACAAAACTGAGTAACAGTGTAGCCTTCTGCAATGTCAACCTCATGCTCTTCTGCTTGAGCATTAGCTATGCTGCATGTTGGAGGATCTAGGCATGGTTTTTCTAAGAGTCCAAGAATGAAAATTGTTAATTATCTAAAACACAAACCATACATTTGAATAAAGGAAACAACAAAATTTTCAGAAGCCCAAACCAGTGAAAGTAGCATATATCAAAAACATCAACAAAATGCACTACTACAAATAATTGGGATTGGAAACGAAAATCAAGCTCCATCATCTGAAATTAATCAAAAGCCATTGTTTTGTCAGATTATATTCCTTCACATCCTTATTTTATCAACTCCATCCAGGTTGCCTTCACCCTTCTTCTAACCCCCTGAGATCATTACAGTTTGCAGCCTGTCAAACCTTATAAGAGCATTCCTAATCATCCAATTTATATGCCCAAATCTTCTCAACCTAATTTCTTTTATGTTAACTCTCATATAGCGTCAGTTCCTCTTATACCTTTGTTCCCTACATCAGATTTTGCAGTCATGAACCAAAAATAGGAAACAGTGATGGCATTAATTAAAACACACTTAGAAAAAAAGTGAAGGAAGATTAAGCAAATAAAGCTAAATTTAGATTTTATATGGCAACATTCACCTAGTAACCAGGACTAAAAGAACCAATAAATCCTCAAAAGCCAGATATGAGAATGGAAGATATCACCACAAAATTAATCATAATACTAAAATCTATATTGGTGATCACTGGATTTAAACTTTTTTTCCCCATTAATTGGGAACAAAAGAATAAAATTTTACCGAAAAGAAGAAGAAAATAATGTAAAATTCACCCATGAGAGATGGGTTCAGAAAAGCAAAGCCAAGCTGATTTTAAAATATTGGCATACCAAATCGAATCATAACTCAAATTCCACTCACTAATTCTAATTGATTCAACTCAAATTCCACCCACTAATTCTAATAGTGAAATATCACATCATCCATGGTCGAGCTATTCATTAAAATCATGCAATTTTACAGAGGTTCCAGAACTTCCTCATCTTTTTCTTTTTCCCCCTTTTTTTCTCTTTTTTTACCCAGAAGTTCCTAGTCAGCAAGGAAAGACATCATCAATATTCAGAGAATATGCCTGCAAATCCAAGATTCTAACATGGAAAAAAAGTTTGTGGACTAGTTAAATCTTTGTATGGTTTAAAATAAGCACTTAATAGTTGAATGAGAATTTAGATAATGTGCTTGTTATATATGCTTTTCATATAAATGATTCTGACAATATGTGTCATAAATTTTCTGAGAATTCTAGTGCTAAAACTTCTATATATGTTGATAACATGCTAATCATGGGACCTAATTTATATATTCACCAAACAATTTGTATTATATAAACTTGAAATAAAATTTTGGAGAGCCTGACGTTATATTAGGAATTAAAATAATTAAAGAGTCTAGTCGAATTAATTTGGCCCAATCATGTTACCCGGTAGAAAGACAAAATGATTGAGTAACCATCTACATGGTATCCTTCTGTGTACAAGACCAACATCTCCTATATCTATTTTGCGTGATAGCCAAACAGCAATAACTAGAACAAAAATAAAATCTATAATGGAAAAAAGAGGCATATAAAATTGAGATATAATATAATAAGCCAATTACTAGGTGGAGTAACATAAGGTCAGGAAAAAAGGTCAAGAAAGAATGATATAATTGCTTGAAAGTTTCAAAGTATATAAGGTCAGGAAAAAATCTAGCAAATCCCTTTACTAAGCCTCTGACTAAAAAAACATGATTATCAAAACACTAGGGGGAGGTTATGAAGCCCATGGAATGAATAACCAGTTATGGCAACCCAAGCTATGTGAATGGCAATCCTAAAAGGTAGGTTCAATCATGATGAGTTGTTTGAGAAACAATACAAATTTGAATAAAATTATGACATGCCTATCTCTATTATAAGTAGTGCATAACTGCAATGTATGTGAGGTTGACTCATTGAACTTCTAATGATATCCATATCTCCTTAGAGAATTTGGCCACGAAACCAGCAGCATGGCTGTACAAGTGCCACTCTAACTAAAACTCAACTTCAGATATTCTAACATATGGGTTACAAGTAGACAATTTATAATAAAAATATCAGGTTTAAACCTTTATTTAACCATATGAATCTACTTTATAAATCCTAGTATCGATTTAGACCCTTAAGATACCAATATAATTGCCCAGTAGGATTTTGATCACCCAATCATTGTTGTTCAATTTTGCATTATAGAGGGGATTTGTAGTATTTGATATCTTTTTAGGTTTCAAAATTAAGTGTTTATCTTTTTTTATTCTGCCTTTTGTCTTTTATGTATTAGTTTAATCCCATGGAAAATGAACAATACTTCTAGTGGAAATGTATAGAAATTTGTGATCGAGAATGAATCATGTTCATGCACACACCAACTTGTTGGGTAGAGTCGAGATGGGTGCAAGTGAGCATGTGTGTGCATGTGTGCACGTGCATGTGTGTGCATGCATATATACCTAAGTACACCATTCTTATTACTTTTGGTAAAAGTGGTTATTTATTTTAATCACTTATTCAAATTAACCTAATTATTTTTGTTAATGTTATTAACATTGTTGATTTCATTTTTAACATTGTTGGACAACTAATTATGTGTGCTAATCGTGCATGTTCTGAAATGTTCTGAACCATTTTAAACAATTCTTTCTATATTGCTTCCCCAACCATTTTGAAGAACTACAAACTCTTCTACTCTACCCTTCTATTCTCTAAAAACATTGAGTGACAATATGGATGAATTCACCACTGACCAGTACTTGTTGTGCATTACCAGAAAAGTCTTTTGATTGTTGAATGTTGGATACCTGTAACCAAACTCTATGCACTAATGAAAGTATCCAAAAGGGGGCGCTTTAGGTATTAAATTTGAAGGCTTCTAAATCATATGATGTTCAATCGATAAGTCTACCTTATCACAATTTTATTTTTATTTTTAACCAATTCCACACCCTTCTAAATATTCTTTTATGAATCGAACTACCTGCTACTACTTGGCATTATTCCTCAGAAATTGTTTTTGTGCTATTAGTTCACTGCCAATATTCTGTGCTGTGCATCTAGTGTGTGAATATTTTTCACATAACTCACTAGCTCTATTGATGAAGGTTCCTCCAGCATATAATTCCATCACAGCCTTCACTGAATAAAATCTAAGGTCACCAGCACCACCACCCCTTCACGAAAGGCCATAGGACAGAGATTCATTGCCACCATATTTTACTGTACTAATTCTCATTACCTATCACAATAAGGGACGTACAACCAGTAGAATTCATTATCCAGAGCTTCATCACCACCACAGTTTGATGTACTAATTCTCAATACCTATCACAAACGGCCTCTTACAATAAGTGATGCACAGCCAGTACAATTCATTATCCAGCAAGGTCGTATGACACAGATTGACAATGAAATTCAAGTAATTATAACCTATTTGTTGGTGATCTTGTACTTATAAGAATTTTTAAATGAATAAAATTTAAAATCATCATCCAATAAAACATAAACAAATAAGGGAGAACGTACCTAGTATTTCTCTATTCATCTTATCTCTACCTCCTAAACTCTGCTGCTACCTATTTTGCCACACAGTTAAGGAAGATGTCAAAATAAATGCCTCCCTCTCTTTCTGTCCACCTTTCTTTTATTTTTCTCCTTTTGAAATTTTAAAGAGATGGAGAGAGACTGAGGATCTGTATCTCTAGATTTCTTTCTGCCTTTTTTCGATCTCTTGCACCCTCACTTTCCTTTCTCAAATAAGACCTCAATCTCTGCTCCCCTCTCCTTCCCTCCCCTCCTTTCCATAGTCGAAGCTTCCCTTTTACTCTTTTCAAAATCAAGTAATTTTGGCGATTATACATTTTTATTTTTCCTGTTTATTTCTTTTTTCTAAAATACACTGGCAAAATATACCATCTGTACCCATCTTTTACACGCAAGTCTATACAAGATCAATATGTTAGAAGCTGGTTGACAGCCTTCACCCATACACAAAACTTTTCTCACAGCCCGCACAAGACAAGGATATGCAGGGAGAACATTAAAATCCTTCTTACTTGAAGAAATGATGATTCTCCATATTGTCGTTTGACCTAAATATCCTCACCAATTTGATGAAAAACAGCTCTGTGAATTGGACCTCCTAAAGTAAGTGTGTATAAGACTACAAAAGCATGAGAATCTTTCCTTGCAAGGACTCAGAACCCCAACTGAGCATAAATATTTGCTTATCTCCATTCCTCAGAAAATTATCATCAGGAAGAGAATCTAGGAAGAACTATTCTGTAGCCAATATATGAATCACTTTGACAATTTGTCAAAAACTGGCTCCAACAATAGAGAATTTCAGCAATTACTTTGTCTATAAGATATTGAAGGATTGTGCAAATATTAAGACAATACAATCTACATATCAGACTATATTAAAACTAAATACTATCACCATCAACAACAACAACAAAACAACAAAAAACGCAAATAACACAAATAAAATGAACAATCTAATAGCAGTTTATATACTCCACACACAACCAACATGAAAAGAAAAATAAATTGATAAGAAATGGATTGAAAAATGAAATCAAAGACAATACTCATCACTCCAATCCACTAATATATATATTTTGAAAAAACAATTTTACGATTACATCATCAGGGATAGTGGAATGTACCCCATGAGGACTCCTTGTTAGGATTGAGACAATGCAAGTATAGCTGCAGACACGTATAATGGAAATAAAAGAAGAAATTTCAGTAAAATTACTGCCATCTTCAAATTTCAAAATTCTTACATTTGCAGCAAGAGAGAAATAATAATCATTCATATACCAGAGAAAAGGTATCTAACATAACCTTCATTGTCTAAGTTGGAATTCAGTTTTCTATCAAAAGGTGAGATTAGTGAGAAAGAATTGCCACATAAAAATCAAAATGAAACCAAGTGATTTAGGTGGGGATGAGAAGCTTACAAGAGGCATTTTATGCTGGGAACAACACTTTGATAGGTTGAAAATTGCAATCTTCTTCCAATTAGCCAACTTATCTGGTGAAATATAAAATTAAAGGTAATCAAATTAAATTGTATCATCAAATTGCATCCACAAAGAGGCTGCATACATACAAAGACGAAAGTGCATGCACACACACATGGACACAAAAACACACACACACACACACACAAATGCATGTAGAATATAATATTAGATGAGGTGCAAGAACATTGGCAGCATGGTCTACAATTTCGACAGCCGCCGAAATATCGTTCTTTTTTATTAAAGTTGCGATGCGTTTCACGGCTATAAAATCGCCGATTTGAATTTTTGGCGATTTTTCGCAATGTCTCGGCGAAATGGGGTGGCGTGCCGAGTGAAACAACGGGAAATGCAAATTTTTTTTAGATTTAAGTTACACAACTGGAAAATTGCCGATTTGAATTTTTGGCGATTTTTTGTAGTGTGCCGTCTAAACGAGGCGCCATCCCGACGAATGTTGGTCGAAACTTCCCACAGTCGAAAAAAACTCCCAGTTTTTTGTCTTTGTCTATTTTTCCAGCATTTCGACAAGTCAACGTGCCGCCAAAATTTCATTTCGAGCCTTGGCAGCACACCATCAACACCGAAACGATAAACCTTGATTGGTAGCAAACAAATAGTATAAAAACAATTTTTTAAGAATAATGCTAAATAGAAGTTCAATTAATCAGAAGAAGGGCAAGAAATAAACCTAAAATAAAATAAAATTGAGATTAAGCAGACTTATTGATTGACTAAGGCAAGACTCAAAAGGTTTCTCAACCATTTTGTCTCTCTGCTAGCTAGCTCTAAGGTCACAAACTTATATTTTGGGGTGGATTTCACGTTACCTGACTACTTAAATGATTTCCAAGAAACAGAACGGCCTCCTAAAGTAAATATATAGCCAATAGTTGAGCATGACTCTTCATGCCTACTCCCCCAAATTGGCATCACAATAATCCTCTAATATAGTTGGAAACCTAAGGAATGCAATTTATCTTGCATTATGCATCCTTTAAGTACCTGAGTTTGCTAAATAATGCATTCCAATGTTCGTGCTTAAGGCTAGGTAATATATAAACTCAATCTACCTACTACATAAGCAATGTTAGGTCTAGTAAAATTCAGTAATACATAAGTGATCAAATTACTCTAGCATACTCAATCTAGAAACAATATCAGCAGTATTTCTCGTCATATGTATACTAGCAGCATAGGGAGTGGATAATGGGTCAATTCACAAAGTCCAAACTTCTTTAAGCTTTTTCCAACACAATGTGATAGCATCAAAATCACTCCATGACATTCTTCATATATTACTTTCTAAAACTACTTTTTTTTTTTGATGAGTAATGAGAGTATGTACACACACACACACATATATATGTATGAAAGGAAAAGATAATTACATCAGAACCTATGCCACAGAGAAAGATCTACACAAAATAAAATATCAAAATCCACCAACAAAAATAGCCCGCCACCTCCCTCCCCCAAAAACCTGTACCAGGATCACTCTAATCCCTCAACACCTCCACAAACTACCCCTCCAATATACCTGAATAAAACTTTACTCCTGAGGCACCCATTTTAGCCAACCTAACTGCAATTATGTTAGCGCCCCTTGGAACGTGGCTGAACGGGACGTTTAGAGAATAAAATTATTTGGTAGCATTTACAGTATCTACATTTGTTCCCATGATCAACATCTCATCAACATGTAAGCAAATAAAAACATCAGATTTCTCCAAAACTTTATGACACAAGTCTATCAAGATCATTTATATGGAAAATATGTTCAATAATTACATTATCAAATTTTTCATGCCATTGTTTGGGTGCTTGTATTAAACCATATAAAGATTTAACCAATCTATGAACTTTATTTTCTTTACTAGGTACTTCAAATCTTCCTAGTTTGTCCGTAAGAATATCTTCTTCTAAATCACCATTCAAAAATGCTATTTTTACATACATTTAATGCATCATTAAATTACTGATAGATCCTAATGGAATTAAAATTCTTCTCGTAGTTATTCTACCCACTATTGCATAAGTGTCAAAATAATCAATTTCTTTCTATTAACTAGAACCTTTAGCTACTAACCTTGCTTTATATTTCTTTATTTTAGTTTTCTTCAAAATAACCATTTGAAAGCCATGGATTTGGTTCTTGGTGGCAAATCAACTAATTCCCAAGCATAATTTGCCGAAGTAGAATCCAACTCATTATTAATGGACTCTCTCCAAAATACAAAATTAGCTAAGGACATAGCCTCTGCATAGATTACTGGATCGATATTTATTATTAACATGTAAAAATCATTACAAAACTTAGTTTACTTTTTAATTTTTTAAAGCTCTGATTCTAGTTCACAATTAAGTTCAGATTTGCTCCATCTAGTCTGACTAGTAGAAGCCACGTCGAAAACTACTTCAGATTGTGTATCTATTGTAGTCATCTATATAAAGTCATTGTATTTTTTTTTTATTACCTCTACTCAGATTTTTTTTTTTTTTAAATCATCTAAACCGCTATGAATAATCTTGCTCAGTTCTCTTTCAACAGTCTTATATGGTTTATTTCTGAATTTTGCCTCAAAACAGCTTTAGCATATTACAGTTTTCAGGTTGAACAATTTTTTAATCAAACCAAGGTGTCTATATTTTAATGTAACCATTATTAGTTTATCCTAATTCAGCATGGCATAATGCAAGAGAATCGATAAAAACAGAACTAGATAGTTCATTCACTTCATCGGAAACAGCAAGAACAAACAGACCATTTTTACAATACCCTTTTCGCAGAAAAACCTCAGTTGGATCAGTTTGTTTGGCTCAGATACAAATTAACCCTATCTCTGTTCCACAAATATACACACACTAGATTCCACCTAATATTAGGTACAAGATGTACATCATTTAAGGCCAGCTACTACCTAGAAGTGAGCCTAATATGCAACTTTCCCTTTCCAGCAATTAGAATAGAGTAGGAGCCAACAAGGTACACACTGCTCACCTTCTCCAATAGGCTGATAGGATGAGGGGACATGACACAATCACCTCATATGTGTTTAGTGGCTCCAATGTCAACAACCAACTTCTTAGCATTTCTAATCATGTTTAATTCTGCAATCATGTCATCAATTGTTTTAAACTTAATCAAGTTATTCTAGGGTTTATCCCCGCCCTTTCTAAACCTGACACTGAGATACATAATTCCTCAGCTTACCACACACGAAGTTCCCCCTTTTCTTTTCTATGCTTTTCTTAATCTGGTTTCCTAGATTTTTGAGAATCAAATTTCTTACTGGAACTGTCTTCCACAATGTTCGCCTTATTTACAAGGAAAGATGCATAGGCTTCTCACTCTTCTCTCTTTTAGGCATGTTCCTCAATTCTGATGGGGACAATCAATTTTCCTAGGGTCATATACTTCCTCTTATTTTTGAGATTGGTATTATAGACATTTTTAGGAAGCAGTTTCTCTATAAGAGAAACTAAGATAAAAATTTCAGGTATAATAATCTCATCACTGGTCAGTTCTCTAAGTATTTTCTGAAATCCATTAATCTCATATGATACTTACCCAATATACCATAATGTCTTGCTATTTACAACTCCCTCCTAAAAAGATTACAAATTTCTTTATAAACCCATAGAACTGTTTTTCACTTTCCATGTGGAACAAAACTAAAACACTATAAATAAAGGCAAAACATATAAGGAAGAAAAAAAAAACTCAATTTTGGGACTTAAGAGACTGAACATGCAACAACAAGCATATACAATTTTCCCCATTTATCCATCTTGTCTTTTGAAAGACTAGGGGAATGCACCCGCATAGTGTATAGCAAAAAAATTAGAGCAATTAGTTATGACATGTGGTGATAACAAACCAAGTATTTTAGAGTAGTTAGTTAAGACATGTGGTAGTAACAAATCAAGTATTAGAATAAACTTTAAAAGAATTAGAGGGTTTTTTAGAAAGTAAATGTCAGCCAGAAAACAATAGGTTAGCCTTATAATAGTAACTAAGGGAATGCACGCGCTATGCGCGTAACAAACTAGAAACAAAGAAGAGCTTTGCTTTTTAAGTGGGATGTTTCCACATGGAGCATCATAATGTTAGAGCTTTTTGTGTGGGGCCCACTTAGAAGAACAATAACATGGGATACTCCACATGGAAGCGTCCCACTTTGAGATTGGTATTATAGACATTTCTAGGAAACAGTTTCTCTATAAGAGAAGCTAACATAAAAATTTCAGGTAGAATAATCTCATCACAGGTCAGGTCTCTAACTATTTTCTGAAGTCCATTCATCTCATATGACACTTAACCAATATACCATAGTGTCATGCTCTTTGATCTATTACTATTATAAAGCAAAGAGGGGGTTTTCTGGCTGACATTTTGTACCAAAATGCCCTCCAAGTAATCCTAATATTACATTTTTATGACCCCACGTCATTAGATAAAATCTTATGTGATTTGGGCATAAATTGACCCTTGATTTTAATTGAAAAGCAAAGCTCTTCCTTGTTTTCAATTTGTTACGTGCATAGCGCATGCATTCCCCTAGTTACTATTATAAAGCCAGCCCATCATTTTCTGGTTGGCATTCACTTCCTAAAAAGCCCTCCAATTCTTTTCAATTCTATTCTAATACTTGGTTTGCTATTACCACATGTCATAACTAACTGCTCTAACACTTGGTTTGTTACCACTATCACGTATCATAACTAACTGCTCTAATTCTTTCTATACGCGCTACATGCGTGCATTCCCCTGGGGTCATATCCTTCCTCTTATTTTTGAGATTGGTATTATAAACCTTTTCAGGAAGTAGAGAATAGAGAAACTAACATAAAAATTTCCGCTAGAGTAATCTCATCACTGGTAAGGTCTCTATTTATTTTCTGAAATCCATTAATCTCATATGATACTTACCCAATATACCATAGTGTCTTGCTCTTTAATCTATTACTATTATAAAGCGAAGAGAGGGTTTTTTGGCCGACATTTTGTACCGAAAATGCCCTCCAAG
This sequence comes from Buxus sempervirens, assembly GCA_947561395.2. Lineage (NCBI taxonomy): Eukaryota > Viridiplantae > Streptophyta > Magnoliopsida > Buxales > Buxaceae > Buxus > Buxus sempervirens. The sequence goes on along the minus strand of OX387185.1, from coordinate 26,066,038 downwards.
TAATCCCAATATTACAGTTTTGTTACCCCACGTCACCATCATAACCAATTGGATGAAATTGTATGTGAGTTGAGCCAAAATTGGCCCTTGATTTTAAAGTGGGATGCTTCCATATGGAACATCCCATGGTTAGTGTTCTTCTAAGTGGGCCCCACATAAAAGGCACGAAAATTGGGTGGCTCCACGTGGAAGCATCCCACGTAAAAAAACAAAGCTCATCTTTATTTCTAATTTTGTTACACGCATAGTGCATGCATTCCCCCAGTTACTATTATAAAGCCAACCCATCGTTTTTTGGCTGACATTCACGTCCTAAAAAGCTGTCTAGTTCTTTCTAATTTTACTCTAATACTTGGTTTGTTTTTTGTTTTTTCGATTGGTAATGAGATCATATATTAGAAGAGAAGAACACACAAAAAATACAATGATGGAGGAAAACCCCTACACCATGGTAGAATAAGGAATTCTACCGAGAATGGAATAGGGAAGAACCACCCAGCGCAAAAATACAAACACTAGTCACAAAGAGAAGACCAACACCGCCAAATGTCCTCAATCGAATAACCCCTAAAAGAAGGAAGTAACGCCGCCCAAGAGGATACAAAGAATGTAATAGACTCCATTACATCCGTGAGGGAACACTGCCTATTCTGGAACACTCTCCTGTTTCTTTCCATCCAAACTCCCCAACAGATGGCGAAGAAAAGGTAGCTGTATAAACACCGACCATGAGGCCCCAAGCCTGAAAACCTCCACTGAACAAACAACTCTGGCATCGTCCTAGGAAAGACCCAATCAATACTAACCAACCCAAGAAAATGCTGCCAAATCCGACACGTGAATGAGCAATAAATAAGCAAATGATTAGCCGTCTCCCCGCAAGAACGGCAAAGGATGCAAATGTGAGGAGATAATGCCATAAAGGGTCGCCTCCTCTGGATGGTATCGGCGGTATTAATTTTGTTCCACAAGGCAATCCACACGAAACCTTTGATCCTCAACGGAATAGCCGGTTTGCACAAGGGTTTGGCCAAGAAAAGAGCGGGTGGAGCAAGGACAGGGAGACGAAGAAGGGACAAGAAGGATTTGCACCTGAACGACCCAGAAGAGTCAGGCACCCAGACACACCTATCAGGAAGAGAGGGTTGAAGGGAGAAATTATCAAACTGACCAAGGAGATTGGATAAAAGATCAATCTCAAAGGGTCTTAAGTCCCGCCTGAAAGGCAAAACCCAATTGAGACCTTCTGGGGACTGAACAAAGACCTCACAAACCATAGCATTAGGATTAGAGACCACCCTGAAAATCCTAGGAAAACAAGACGATAAGGACGACTCGCCCCACCAATGATCTAACCAGAAGCGAATTGATGTACCTAAACCAGCCCGGAAACGTACATGCTGATAAAAAAGAGTAGCAAGGGAGGAAATCGCCTTCCAAGGACAACCCCCAGGGACCCTAGATTTGGTATCAATATCCCACCCATTCTCAAAGGTGCCGTACCTACTACTAATGATCTTATGCCACAAACTGCCCTTCTCCTTGCTAAAACGCCAAAGCCATTTAGCCAAGAGAACTGAATTCCGTGCACAAATATTCCCAAGGTCCAAACCATCTTTATCCTTCTCACGACATACCACTTCCCACCTAATCAGATGATCTTTCTTCCTCTCCCTCCCCTCCCACAGGAAGTCCCGCTGAGCTTTTTCAACAATTTTGGAGATTCGACTAGGCATCCTAAACAAAGACATAAAGTAGATAGGCATGCTGCACAGGGAGGATTTGATAAGAATGATACGACCCCCAAAAGACAAATAGTTCCTCTTCCAAGAGGCAAGTCTTTGCTCAATTCTCTCAATCACAGATTCCCAAAAAGAAATGGATCTATGATTGCGACCAAGGGGTAACCCCAAATAAGAAATAGGGAAATGATCCACCCTACACCCTAAGACTGATGCAAAACTGGCTAAGACAGAGTCATGGATGTTCATGCCAATAATACTTGGTTTGTTACTACAACATATAATAACTAACTACTCTAATTCTTTTGCTATGCGCGTGCATTCCCCTAGGGTCATATCCTTCCTCTTATTATTGAGATTAGTATTATATAACTTTTTAGGAAGCACTTTCTCTATAAGAGAAACGAACATAAAAATTTCAGGTAGAATAATCCCATCACTGGTCAGATCTCTAACTATTTTCTGAAATCCATTAATCTCATATGATAATTACCCAATATACCAGAGTGTCCTGCTCTTTATGAGTCCATCCTAAAAACATTACAAATTTCTTTATAAATCCATAGAACTGTTTTCACTTTCTATGAGGAACAGAACTAAAACACTAGAAGACAAAACATTTAAGGAGAAAAAAAAACTCAATTTTGAGACTAAGCGAGAAGGTGCAACAACACACATACACAATTTTCCCCACTTATCCATCTTGTCTTTTGAAAAACTGGGGAATGCATGCGCATAGCGCGTAGCAAAACAATTAGAGCAGTCATTTATGACACGTGGCAATAACAAACCAAGTCTTAGAGCAGTTAGCCATCACATGTCGTAGTAACATTGAAAATAATTAGAGGGTTTTTTAGGAAATGAATGTCAGCCAAAAACTATAGGTTAGCTTTTATAATAGTAACTAGGGGAATGCACATTCTATGCGCTAACAAATTAGAAACAAAGAAGAGGTTTGCTTTTTAAGTGGGATGCTTCCACATGGAGCATCCCAATGTAAGTGCTTTTTATGTGGGACCCACTTAGAATAACAGATGCTCCACGTGGAAACATCCCACTTTAACAGCAAGGGCCAATTTAGGCTTAAATCACATCGATTATTCATCTAATTGGTTATGATGGTGACATAGGGTAACAAAACTATAATATCATGATTACTTGGAGGGAAATTTCGGTACAAAATGTCGGCCAGAAAACCCCTCTTCGCTTTATTATTATAATAGATAGATAAATGAAACATAAGGACATTTATTTCTTCAAACCAATCATCAAAGGAAAAACAAAAAGAGTCGCGCGTGCAATATTCTTCGTTAGCTGGATTTAACAAAAGCATATCATTAAGAACAAAAAAAGATCAAGGATACAAGGAGATAATATGTCGATGACTACGAACAAAAGTAAAAGAAAACAAAAAGAAATGCAATCATTATGAACGCATTTCGTAAGCAGCAACGCCCCATTAAAGCAAAATCAAAATCAATCAGCATAGAAAAAACGCAACAGGCTAATACCTCAAAACCTCAATTAATATACAGTAAAATGCAACAATGAAACCACAAATCATTCTTGAAAAAGCAAGTTTTTTTAAAACAGATACAGAGAGTACCGTAACGGAAACGATTTTGGAGTTGAATCAAGAAAACCAAAAAGAATGATATCTTACGGGCATGGTAGTCATGCGCGCAGGAGGCAAAGCTTCTCTTGGGAGGAAGAGCTGCTTGAGTTTGAGGAGCAGCCGTCGGCAGCAGCGTCGCCATAGTACGGCTCCTGCTTTATCCGCTAAAACCCAGAGCCTTCTGCCGATCTGTATATATGTTTGGAAAGGTGCTTTCTATGGCCGATTAAGTCATTCAAATGTCCACCACCCTCCAATCAAACAGGTGGTCCGGAAGTTCTTTCTCCCAAAGGTGTTGCTAAAGATGGGGTCACAAAACATCATGAACCTCTCTTCTTTTTACTATCAAACATGGCCCTATTTCCGTTTCAAGTAACAACGCACTTGCATATAAAAGTAACATGAGTGCCCGTCACTACAAAAAAAAAAAAACACAAGTGCCCGCACGTGAGGATCACGTGCAAACAAGGTTAAAATTGATAGAAAAATGAAAATGTACTAAAAAAAAAAGAGTAAATACAAGTACAAAAGTGATTTAGTTAACACAATTTAGCTATATTTCCTCCAACAAATAAATTCAACAATTATAAACATTAGAATATAATAACTAATTTAAGAAGGGCAAAGAGAGAAGATTTGCTGAAAACTTATTCCTTGAAAGCTTGGAAGACAAGGACGTTACACACGTACAACCTTCACCTCACTTGTAAAACACCTTTCTAGTACCAAAGACTTTGGTCTTTGAGCACAAACATGGGTTGCATCCACAGCGGTCACCGCATGAACAACACATGTGTTGCATCTCAGGTCGTCCCACACCAGAAATCTCGTTTGAAGTGTACATGTTCAATGGAGTTATTGAATACAAAGTATCACTTAAAATCTATTCTCCTTCTATATTATACAGTAGAAATAGTGAATAAAAAGGGGCAAATATGGTATATAAAGAAGAAAAAAAACTATTACACCCTATATAACAAAAAATATTACTATTTACTTATTATTAAAAATAATATCATAGAATGTGAATTATTTTTAAAAGTATAAAACAAAAGTATGACTAAATCAGAATTATTTTTAAAAAGTATCACTTAAAATCAATTCCCTTTTATAAGACTGAATCTTGAATATTTTTAAAAAGTTTGATGCGTATAAAACAAAAGAATGACTAAAACAACCCATATGACTGAATCTTAATAACTACTTACAAGCAATGAGATCTTTGTATCCGGTATGAATGACTAAATCTTAATTATGTACAAGCAATCACCTTCGCTTGACCTCACGCTTAAACAAGGTTATATGATAACCTATATTTTCTAATCACTCATGGTCCTCTAAAAAGTATAACCCCTCTCTTTTTCCTGACCAGTAAAATAATAAAATAATGAGTTATACAACATGGTAGAAGATTCAACATAATACAAGCAACACAAAATATACAAAATTATTTGTTTAAAATAAATAACAGCCTTTAAAATAACCAAATTATCTATGTTCAGAATAATCCATAATCATTCGCACAATATCTATTCATTAATTCATGGTTATGCCAAACAAAAATGCAATAACACAAATGATGGCAACAATGCAACATGGAAGGTCAATCACTCTAACTGGAATGATATCACACCAAACATCTTTCAACCCTCATTGTTGAAGCAATCCCATTTACCATAAAGATCAAACCTCCCAGTCCATGCGTTCTCTCTTGTAGGATTGAATAAGACTAATAAAATAATCTTATCACACCCCAGATCCAGATTTATCCCTCATTAATATAACCAAATCTGAAGTATGAAACCTTTGTGAGTGTAACGCCCCGGATCCATGTTCTTCATTAAAGATATAACACGTCTCCTAGGGGTTAGTTAAGGATCTCAATAATGGTGATCGCTGGATAATCACCCACATTTTATATCACATCAGAGTGCACAATTCAAAATTCCTATCCAGGCAAGTTATGAAATCATCAAATACATCAAATGGTCCCAAGTTTACTATCTTATTACAATCCTCAAAATTCAACTTAACAAGTTTAAGACCAAACAACCTGCTAGACTAAGGTCGGTAGTAATAATCCTCCTCCCTATATGTATCAGCCGGATCTACCCCCGTAGGCACCTCACCACGAATACCTGAAAAACAAAACAACAACGAGGGAATGAGATACGAATATCTCAGCGAGTGACACATGCATGCAGAAATAGTTAACACAGTTATAAGACATGCTTCGACAAATAACCAACGATAATAACAACGTAATTCCAATAACAACTCAAACCAGGTAAATGTCATGCATATGGTTACATTGATTAATTTACATGCCAAGTAGACACTCCACACCTCCATGTACACAGTTCCGGCCTACTCAGGGTATCGGATACTCTGAAATGACGGCCTACTCAGGGTATCGTCATCCAATGCCGGCCTACTCCGGGTATCGGCACTGACAACCAAGCCTACTCAAGATATCTGGCTGCTCTACACTGGTCGTGGCAACACACAAAGCCATGCAATTACACCAACAAACACATACCATCACATTACTAAGCTTAACAAGGATCCATGGGAAGCTAAACCCAAACCAATAAATAACCGTTTAAAATTTTGCATTTAGTACACATCACCCGTTGTTCCAACCAGAACATCAACTCACACAAGCGTTCCAACCAGAACATCAACTCACACAAGTGTTCCAACCAGAACATCAAATCACAAGAAATCAAGTAAATAATCTTTGCAACTCAATTCAAAACTTTCCATCAAAACAGGGTTTAATAAATCTAATCAAGTACCGAACAGTGTATAATTCAAGAGAACTAAAAAAAAGCCCCAGTGTTTTGATATCCCGAACATCCTCGAATTATTTCCCAACATCTACTTCATAAGTCTTTACGAAACCTAGGATCTATCTTCAATGTTCTCATAAGCAAATTTTTATCTCTAATGTCGTAAACAAATATTTTGGTAAGTGGTCGAAGACCCTCTAGCATCCAAAACCCCTTTGTTTTACTAAATTATGGGATTCGGCAAGAAAACGAACTGGGCGCTCACTTCCTGAAGTGGGCGCCAAGTAAGCGCCAAGTGAGCGGTGCTGGATTCATAAAAATAAGGTTGGCGCTCACTCATGGATGAGTGGGCGCGAGCTCGGCGCCAAATGGGCACGAGAAGGGCGCGAGAATTTTAAGTGGGCGCGAGCTGAGCGCTAAGTGGGTGCTAGCTCGGCGCCGGGTCAAACTTTCTGGGCGCCTACTTCCCGAAGTGGCCGCCAAGTGGGCGCCAAGTGGGCGGTGACCCACTGCGATTTTCAGTTCTCTGTTAATCCCAGAACTCCAACTCTGGCTGAATTTTTCCGGTCTGTAACTACTTATCTAGTCTCCCAATACTCCCAGGACACATTCAAACCTATTTTGGATTTAATCTAACATTATTTCCAATTATCCCCAAATCATTGTACCCAGAAAACCCTTCGGACTGCCTTTGCCCAGAAACACAGATAACAATTCATTCAATAACCATGCATACATTCAAACGAAATACACGAATAAACTAAACCAGGTTTTAAAACAGTGCCACTCACCTTTCTATGCTCCCAAGTCTTGGAAACGAGCAACCCAGAAACTCTTCGGACTCTTTCGACCGTCGGCTTGCTATGCTCTAGCGAACAGAGGTTCTGCTCGCGAGGGAAGAAGCTCTTCCGAACTTCTTGAAGTTCAGCTAAACTTATAGGCAGTAAGTTTTCCCCAACATCACGACTCTCCCACAACACTTCTCCTACTCTTCTCGAAGAGCCCTAAATGAAAAACCGTAGCCGCAACCTTCTCAACATACAATACGCGTATTCAGGGCAAAACAAAAAAACCTAATTCTTAAACTATTTATACCTTCCGCAATACGCTTGGACTGCTCGACGAATCCTTGCATTTCTGATATAGTGTGAGCGTCCACACCAAACCCCTACATCCACACCTTATTAGTAGATGTTTATTGTTGATAATAAATATTAAAAATTTTCCTTTTTATAAAAACCTAGAAATAAACGGGGTTTTACAGTGAGACCAAAGTAACAACTAAACCACCTATAGACAATATCAAAGTGCTAAAATTTAAAAATTTTCTGTTAATTAATGCGAAAGCAATAACATAATCCTCAATTTCAAATAAACCTTAAATAACAGCATTTGCCTTTTATTACAAATCTGAAATCAAAATGGGTAAACTAAGGTCTTACACTCTCAACTGCTCGATAATAGTAAAAGTCATTTAAAAAACTGCCAAATAACCTACTAAGACATCAAAATATACTAAATTTAAAAAATTATCCTACATCAAGCAAATATGGTACTCAAGATTGTGTTCCTCAAGGTCCTCACAATCTCCAACTGGTGCTAATTCCTCCAGTTCATTCTCTCCTGGAATATTTGAAAATAAAACATTTAGAACTAACGATATGAGATATAAAATCCCAATAAGTAACGACACGCATGCCAAAACAATACTTTTTTCCTTTTCGAAATGCCATGATGAGTAAAATAACCAAATCAATAAACCAAAATAAAATACAGTAATGAAAAACCAATAATAAACCAATCCAAACAATGCCAAATGTGTTACATGGGACTCATGAAAATGTTAGCATTGGCCAGTGCCTTCCAATCACCATAGACTCAGCTTGACTTAGTTGGCTCATTATACAAATCACACATCTCTATCAAATGAAAATCTGTAAGACCCTGAATTTTTGTGAGTATTTATTTATTTATTTAGTTATTTATTCTGATGTATAAACTGTGTTTATCAGGTTATTCTGTGGTTTGAGGGCTTAGCCCATACTCATATGTACAGGCGTTATATAGCCATTTTTCCAAAAAATCGTAGTATTATCATTGGTATTATTAAGGTGTAGTTATGTGATTATTAACGCGAATAGATGCTGAACATGTAGTATATTCGGTGGGCGAGCATGCATAGGATCAAGGGGTTAAAAGGGTTGATCCACCGGCGTATACATCTCGCAAGGTAAGTGTTAAATGAGCAAATAAGGGAAAGTAGGGTTTTTAGTTTTAAACGAAATACGCGTATACTTACGGAAACATTTTCGTTAAGTCTGGAGATCAGGCGAACTCGCGATTTCGGCTGGAGAGGCGACTAGGGCTTCTGTTCGTGAAGAACCATAAATCGCAAGTGCCGGAAGAAGGAGTTCGGAGCTGAAGTTCATTGGGTTATTTCTCTCTGCTCGAGAAGATTAGTTTCGGTAGACTTTTCATTCGCGTACGTGGCCGGAGAAGTGATCGGCCGAGGTTTACCATTCGGGAATAAGCACACTCAGGTGAGTAGCACTGATTTACAACTGGGATTTGTGTTTTCTGTTTCTCTCGAGATTATTCTGATGCATGATTTACATATCAACTGATAATATGAGTTTTTTCTGGTTTCTGGTTTTCGGGAAGTTACATGAACAGAGTCTTCGGATTGAGTTTTATAATTGAAAATGAAAGTGTTTAGATTAATTCCAAATATGGTTGGGAAGTCTTCTGGGAGTATTAGGAGTGTATTGGAGTAGTTAGAGACCTTCACAAACCGGCCAGTCATGTAGATCTCAAAATAACAGAGAAATGAAAACCACAGGGGGTATCCGCTCACCTCGCGCTCACCGGCGTTCACCTCGGAGGTAGGCGCCCCGTTAATAACGACCTACCGCCGATCTCGCGCCCACCTCGCGTTCATCTCGCGCGAAGTAGAAAACGAGGCGCCCATCTCGCGCGAATCTCGCGCCCACCTCACGCCCATCTCGCGCTCATCTCGCGCTCACCTAGCGTCGGGTGAGCGGCAGGTCGATTTTGCCCTTTTTCTTCACCGCCGACCGGCGCTCACCTCGCGCCCACCTCAATAGGTGAGCGGCAGACCTATTTTGCTTACCGAAATGGAATTTCTGATTTGACCAAGGGTATTTGCATTACTTAGGGGTTAAACCACTTCACTATTCACTTGGTTAGGAACCTGGGAAACCATTTTGCCTATGAAATTAATAGAGGAAAAATTTGTGAACATCTTATGAGTTTTAAGTTGAGTTTAGGTTACTTATGAGTATTGTGCCGGACACCAAACTAGTAAGAGTTACCAGTTACTTTTCCTTGTTCTATACACTGTTTTGATTGAGAAGTTCTTGTATTTCTTGTTTCACTTGTTGGAAACTTTATACGTATTGAAAGGTTTTCTTTGGTATGAATGGATTGAGTTTTACTTTCATATGACATGTGTTATGGAAATGAGAAAATACTGAATGTACTTGAGGTACTGCTTGGTCCAGAGGGACAGGTGATGAATTGTGATGAGTTCTTACATGATGTGGAATGCATGGTTTTGTTTTGATATTGAAATCGAGATTATACGATGTTTACTGTTTTGGTCTAGCTTGTCCTGGATCCAGATGTTTAAGCTTAGTAATGTGATGTTATTGTTGGTTGTTGGAATTGCATGGCCTTGTGTGTTGCCACGACCGGTGTAGAGCAGCCAGAAACCCTGAGTAGGCCTGGTTGTCAATGCAGAAACCCGGGGAGTAGGCCTGCATTAGATGACGAAACCCTGAGTAGGCCGTCATTTCAGAGTATCCGAAACCCTGAGTAGGCCGGAACTGTGTACATGGAGGTGTGGAGTGTCTACTTGGCATGTTTAATTTATCAACTAAACGATAGTCATGACATTGACCAATCGATGTGTTATTGTACTTAACTGAGATGTGATTTGTTTGATTTGAACTTGGGAAATTGATGTTGGTTGTTTAAGCGTATTGTAGTGTTGTCGATGCATAGTTTTAAAATGTGATTCAACTATTTCTGCATGCATGTGCTACTCGCTGAGATATTCGTATCTCACTATGTTGTTGTTCTATTTTTTTCAGATACTCGTGGTGAGGCGATTACTGGGGTAGATCCTGCTAAGGCATATAGGGAGGAAGACTACTATTACCTTCCTTAGACTTGTAGGTTATCTGTTCCGAATTTGAGAACTTGAATTAATTGAGATGTATTAAAGTAATTGGGGATGAACCATATGATTTCAGTTCAGTTTAAATGTTACAATTTTGCATAAATGGAAATGTGCACTCTGTTAGGTTATAGATGTATGATTATCCAGCGATCATAAATTGATTAACGATCCTTGCCTAACCTCCGTGAGACGTGTTATATCTTTAATGAACAACACGGATCCGGGGTGTTACAAAATCATTGTCCTCACTATTAGAGTCTATACAAGAAACTTTTCGGTCTTTTACTACTTGTAAAGGAGGAAAAGTAATCTTGAGCAAAACACATTAAATATCATGAAATCCCTTAAAGAATACAAGTAAAATCTCAATTGTTTAATTTGCTTATGATTTTCATATTCGGATAAGTTGTGATTATTTGGGTTTGAATTTATGGTTTTTACGAGAGATTTGGTCATATTTTAAGCAAACAAAATTGTGTTTACATTAGGAAATCAGGCTTGCTGGAAAAATGTAGAAATTTGTGTTTTTAACCCTGGGGCCCAAACTGCGTTCAAGCGCCAAAGCCACATCTCTTGGCGTGCGACCCCTGCTCGAGCCTGAGCTCAAGAAACTATTAAAAACTTTAGAACCCGAGAGCAATTTCTGACGCTCGACCCTTGTGCAAGCATCAATTTGAGCATCACCTGACAACCATTGTTCAGTATACCTTGCGCATGACTTGTATCAAGTGCAACCTTGCATGCTTGATGTTCTTGCTCGAGCTCCACACTTGGGGCCCAAAGCCTAGACTACTAAGACGTGAGGTGGCAATTGGGATGGGTCCTTAGCCTTTCAAAGATATCTTGTTTCACGGGTCCAAAGATGTCATACATCACAATAATTTTGATTTGAAAAGTGGGAACTTATAAATTCGGAAACTCATGAACTTGTTGATTTACTCATGTATTTTGTCTTGGTTGTTGGTATTCTATTGATTTATTGATAATGTACTATTATTCTTGTAACACCCCAAACCCAGGTCAATGCAAAAACCGGCACTCAACTCAAATCTGAAGTGCTACAGGCCCATAACATCAAATTACCGGACCAATAATATCATTCATTAAACAATTAAAATCAAAGCGCGGAAGTCTTATCATCAATAAAACCAATAATAATAATAATCGTGGATTAAAATTATCCAAACATTCTCATCAAAATATAACTCAAGTATGGTAAAACAAGTTCTATCACTCTCACTCTCATAAACATCAATTCTTAAATTAACAAATAACTAATCAATATCTCAAATAACAAAACAATATCAAAACCTAACTACTCTGGATAATAGTAGTCTTCTTGAAGGAAATCAGCAAACTTGCCCCCAAAAGCAAACCCCACATCTCTCTCACGCGTATAGCTGAAAACAAAACAAAACAAATAGGAATCAGATACAAATATTTCAATTGGTAACAACATGCATGAATAAATAGTTTATATATAGAAGATAGTTACTTTCATGCTCAGTAAAAATAAACGAGATATGCAAAATACGATACAATCTCAACAGATTAAACATTACTCAAATCAAAACAGTTCACAAGTATAATCATATCCATCAACAAAAAAATCATCACAATAGTGTAAGAAGCAAGATCACAACTAAACCATCATCATCAATCATACAACATTGTAGGACTCATGAAGACAAGCAGGACTTTGAAAAGAAACTCTCCATTCACTATGCCACCATGTGACTTATGAGTGAAGCTACTAAGACCCACAAATCCGTATATCACTGAGACAAGAGGCATAGTCATCAACTTATTACACACAAAACTTATGAAGTTCGACACGTACCACCAGCATGCAGCACCTAAATCAATACATGGAGATGACCGCTTAACCGCATATACAGGACTCACCAGCGATGCTTGAAATGACCCTACAGACATGTAGACCCCCCAATGCAAACTAACTTGCAAAGGAAGCGCGAGCACAAATTAGGAGTACCCAAACAAAGAAAAACCTCTCCACTCTCAAGCTTAACCCTCTGGATCCATATGCAACTATTCCCACTAGACACCAACAATATCAATTACCTCAAACAAACATGGTTTAATAAAAGTGCCTAGTGGCATATAGGGTTTTCAAAATCTCACTCTTTCCAAATATACTTTTATAAAACAGTTTCTGGTGTAGAGTTTTTCAAGTGATATTCAGAAATCATAATACTTTAAAATACATTATTCTAAGTAAGAATTTCAACCAAATCGAATCATATTAGTAAGAATTTTCAACCAAATCGAATCAGATTTCTAAATAACCCAAAATCCCATTTTATTTTCAAGTCAAACAACCCAATTGTAAAACAGTCCTAAATTATTCTTCAATTTGTTTTATATACAAAAGATCATTTAAAACAGTTGTAAACAGCTAAAATAAGTTGATTCAAATATTTAAAATCATTTGTATTTTGAAACAGTGTTTCAATCTATGAAAAATCAGAATTTATTGTTGATCACTCACCCCTGTTGCTCAGGCGACCTAGGTAGGTGGTAGAACGTTTTTAACAAAGTTTTCCAAATCAACGGCCGCTCAGGTGGGCACCCAGGCGACCCCTTGGGCGACCTACCCAAAATCCATATTTTTCACTATCGCTCAGCCCATTGCTCAGGCGATCGGTTGGGCAATTATGATGTCTATCATGAGAAGAATAAAGGATGAGATATCTATCATGAGAAGAACTTCCTCTGTAAGGATTTAGTATTGGAAATTATGATGTCCACATTTAGAATATTTGGAGGAAAGACTTATGGAAAATAAAACTGAGGTATACTTTGATCTCATAAGAATTCGATGTGCATATTATCTCAAGGAAAATATAATGAGAAATTTATAGAGAATTTCCTTCAGATTCTAGCTTTGCTATCGATTCTAACAAAGAAGGCAATGAAATTTTAAGTAGTGATAGATGTGAGAATTATTTCTAGGAATGGAAGTTACAATAGTCTATAGCTTTAGTTTTTGGTTGTGCTTTTGGTAATGAGGATTTCTATAATTAGTGAAATGCCTTCTGAGTTGGTTTCGGGTGTGTTGGTATTTATGATGTTTTTAATGAAATTTTGGAGACCTTATCTCTAGGGGATTGAGTGAGGGTATTATAATTAGAGAGTTGAGGTGTATATTTTTCTCTAAAGGAAGCCAGAAGGAGGGGATTATAGAGAATCCACTTTGGATTGCTGTTTTGTTGATCTTAAGGATGAAGGCTATAGAATTTTGTTCGTTGATAAATATGAGGATAATTTCCAATAATTAAAAACTATGATTGTCTGCAGCTCCAAAATTGGATGTGCCTTCTGTAATTGAAGATCTCTATTTATCAAAGTGTTTTCGAGATTGTCGGATTATGTGTGAATGCCACAAGGAAGAGTATTGGATCATACTTCAAGATTTTGGCATTCTCAAGAGTGGATAGTTGTTGTGCTGGTATTCAAGTAGGGTGACATTGTTCTACTAAGATGGGTTGAGATATTTTCAGATTGCAAGAATTGGTGATATGTTTTATATTCAGTAGGATTTTAATATGAAATGACTGAGATGGATGAAATTATTGCAATATTAGAATTTAATTCTATATTACATTATTAGTACTCGGCTCATAGAATTCTAGTTGTTCTATTTATATTATTGAGTTGTAAGGGAGTTTAATACTTTTGGTGGGGAATTGATTATAGCTGGGCTATGTGGAGCCTAATTCGAGTTAATATATTGGGAATATATATATATATATATATATATAATTTTCAGATTTAGATTTTGGCACATTAGAGAATTAATAAAAGAGGAGAAGAGATTGCCTGAGATATTGATTTCAGGAATAGTTTATTGAGGTTTGGAGGTGTGCCGGATAATGCGAAGATTTGTAGATTGTTAATTGAGAAGAAAACCGGCTTAAGCATTGAGTTTGGCATAAGCAAGTGCTTGGGAAAGAAAGGATGAGATGAAGTAGATTTATCCGGATTTGGTTATTACATCATGAAGTGGAAGCATGTGGGTTGTAGCATGATGTGAAATTTCAAGGGCGAAATTTTTTGAAGGAGGGAGTATGTAAAATCCCAAATTTTAATGAAATTAAAATTTATTATTTTAGTAATTAATTAATGCCAAATTGGAAAATTATGTAGAATTAGAGATCGAGAAGGTTCGATCGGGGTTCTCGGGTGAACCGGATTGGAGAATTCTAATTGGTAAGGTGCGCAATTAAATTTTAATTTGGTTGGTTTAGAATGGTTCAGTGGTATGGCAAGCAAGGAATCAAGTGGAATCAAATAGTGCATGTGCAAGAAGTTAGTGGAGTGTTAGAACATGGGATCATGTTTAAGCTAGCTCTTGGCGGTAAGTATAAAAGCCAGCCTTATTTTGAGCGACAGTTAGTTTGTTTGTCGCTCGAGTGAGGGAAGACCAAAGAGAAGAAGGAGATGATGAGCTAGGGTTCTGAGGAGTAAAACCTGGAATTCCTGTGGAGATTAGAGGATTTTGATCAAAGAATTTATCTTTGTTTGAGAGGAGGTGCAACACACTTGAGACAGCAGCTCCAGATTTGTCTAGGAGCTGTGTTCCCAGCAAATCCAATTCGAATTCCAGTTAAGATTGAGTTAGTCAAGTTAGAATTCGTGGAGGATTAATTGATGAGCTCAGATCTGTAGAGATCTGATTAGGTTATTGCAAATTTGCAGAAGAACTTAATTGTTGGTTAGAGATTGGAGCTGTCTTCACCTGCGGCAGCACCTCATTCTTGGTTGAAGCAAAAAAAAATTAATCTTGTGAATCCAGTTAATTGAGTAAGTTAGTCCAAATCAGAAGCTTTGATTTAATTAAATGGCTAATTGAAATCAGAATCTCAGATCTGAAATTGGTCGAACTGAATTGAGGCTAAATTCCAGATGATGAGTTGGCGGCTTAGTAGCTAATTGGGCTACTGAGATTATGTTGGTCAAATTGGGAGGTTTAGAGCTGTAAATTGTTTTTAATCAGGTAAGTAGCACCTCTCATTTCAGTTTTGGATGATTGATTTGAACTATGGAATTTTTATGAACGAAATTGGAATCTACACTTTGTTTTAGCATGGATCTAACGACTAAGTTATTAGAGTTTGATTTTATTAATGGATCAAATCCAAAAATCCGTATATTGATTGTTCAAGGGGTTAGAATTAGGCTTAAAATAAATTGAAGGTGATTAGTAGATCATTCTTGTTCGAACTTAATTTGCTGTACCCTGTTCTCAATGGTTTTTGGCACCTAGGCCTTGAGCAGTAGCAATTTTGATCTAATTCAATTCACAAGTATGTTACTATTTTATTTGATAAATTGAGGTGTGCTGGGAGTGAAATACAGAAGAGAATTTCAGATCAGGTTCATAAGTAAATTAAGTTACGTTTGATGGTGCAAATTTCTGTTGGAGATCTATCATGGGTGACTAATGGCATATGTAATTATTTTGTGGTCTAATTAAATTCGAATGGATGCAAGTGGACTAATTAGAGGGTTAGGTTAAGTGTTGGTATTGATTAAAAATTGAATTAGTATATTAGTCTTAGACCAAATTGATAATACACAATGGTTGTTTGAAAAAAAAGGAAAACAGTGCTGGCACCAAGGAGGGTTGGCGCCAGGGGTTAGCGCCAGCTATATTTTTTTCCGCAGCCGTGGTTCAGCTGTTGCATTATAATCTGTATATTTTATTCGTAATTCAAAATGGTTAGTTTGGATGATTTAATTAATGTTTATTGATAGTGTAAGAATGTTATTAGTTGATTCATTGCATAAATTAGTAGAAAGATGGTTTGATGGAGAAATGGGCATGCTGCTGAGTGCAGCTGAGTGGTGCCTACCTCCCCGGAGGTTGGCACCAGCTCTCTTATTTTAGTTTTTGTGATTGTGATTAAAATATAGTTAGGGGTTTTTCTTAGGGAACTTAATTAGGGATAAATTGAAGTATTTTGGATGAATAATTGATGCTGAAATTGGGAGCATAGTTGAGGTTATTTAATGAAATCAAAAGCTTATATTAAGTAATAACTATGTGTTCCTAGAGTAATGCATTTGTGCAAACATTAATTATTGCAAGTTCAGCTAGGGAATAGCTTAGCATGAATTATTACATGATTAACTTAACTAAAAAGTGGAAAGCCCAAGTGCTGCTGAGTGCAGCTAAGGGGCGCCAACCAACCCAGAAGTTGGCGCCCAGCTTCATTTCAGCTTATCTAATTATTTTAAAAATCTGAATTGGGGTACCTTTAAGGAGTTTATCTAATTGTTAATAAAGGACTTTTAAGGAATGTGAGACACTGAAAATGGGATACAAAATTGAGGTCTAAATTCAGGGAATTGGGAAGTGGTCTTAGGTAAGGATGATGTGTTCTTAGAGAAGTGAAAATTGTGCTAATTCAAACTATAGTAATTTCAGTTAAGGTTTAGGTTATTTTTGGTATTAAATAGAGATGATTTAAGGGAATATTAGAGTGAGTAAGTGTCACTTATTTCAGGTTTTACATTGGAATTTACTCTTGTGCAGTATATAATGAGATATTTGTGGAGTTGCTGCGGGTGATTCATGCAAGAACTAAAGTTAATTTAAAGTGAGAATATAGAGGTCTTATTTAAGTAACTTGGAAATGTTAGAAGAAGGCATTAATGGCTTATTTGTAAAGAGAGTGGATTAAGGATAACCTTCTTGGGAAAATCTTCTGTTTGGATTTAAAATGGGGGAAATATTTCTGAGATTATTATTAATAGATTTGGATTATGATTTATGCATCCAAGATTCTGGTTTAGCCTAGAACAACACTTGTACATAAATTTTGACTCCCAAAGGGATTTCATGGAAGTTATTAGAAAGAGCATATAAAACTTATTATTCAAGACTAAATTGTGGCTATAATTTTGAACCTATGAATACGTTCGAACCTTGATTATTAATATTGGATTTCACCGCGGATTAGACGAAATTTTCATAATGATGGAATTTTTTACATTGCACCTGTTTTAAGCGGATTCTACGGAAAGAGGATTTTAAACTGATTATGAATGATTGGTTTTCTGGTTTCGAAGTGGTTTTCCTCCAGGTACTTGTGGAGATGGATTGTGATGCCCATGTACTTGGGTCGTTGTTATACCTCCGTGTATCTCGGAGATACCTCGTGTATCTCAGGATGTTGTTGCCTTTGTGTATCTCGGAGATGCCTTGTGTATCTCGGGAGGATTGATTGAGATTGAAATGATTTGTGCTTACTGGATTTCACTGTTGGTTTTGGTTTTAGAGTCTAGTGGGCATAGCTCGATATGGATCCATGTTAGGAGCTAGATAGTGGAAATGATTGTTCTTTGCTAGTCATAATACCTTGTTCACACACGCGTTTCCATCGTGTATCTCGATGAGGCCTTCTCTGTATCTGATTGGCTGCGGCTATCCTTCATTTTATCGTGTATTTCGGACTATGATTGGATTAGTACTTGCCAACCCATTACTGTATCTGGATGGGTTCTCCCGCAATAAGACGATGATCGTGTAGCTTGGCTTCGCACATAAGCCAGGAGGTGGCATAGTGAGCATGGTCTTTACACTAGTTAAAGGCAGTCTTATTTCATGAGTCTTGCGGTGACTTATCGACTGCTGATTTGATGATACATATTTGTTGTTATACTGGATTATTCTTGTTATCTCGTACTGATCGATGGTTTATTGTTGGATTACTCAGATTATTCGGAACTGATGTGTTATCACTACTGATGCATGATTTACAACTGTATCATATTTTAGAACTGATAAATTGTATTTGAGCATGCATGTGCTACTTACTTGGATATTCGTATCTCATTCTGTTCAATTTTGTTTTGTTTTCAGATCTTGGAGAGGACGATACTCTATGGGTAAATGCTTGGTTCATGTGAGTTAGACTTGAGTATTGGTATTTATATTTGAGCTTGGGTTTATAGTGCACTTTGATTATATAGTTATTGTTTAATTCATGTTTTTCCTTCACTCTGATATTGCGATCTTGTGTTATATATTAAGCTTCGGAGATGAGTTACGGTTTCACTACGTAACTTAGATCCAGGGCGTTACACTTCTTTCTCGGTCTCTCGTTTCCTTCAGCCGTCAGAGAATACAAGCCTAAAATACGATTAGTATTCTAAGAAGTATTCTCTTAAGTATTAACCCTATTTTAGTCTCATGATTCCATGTATCTCACTACCATCAACTCCTATGCTACTAACCAATCAGATTAATTAATAGCCTTACATTAATACTTATTTATTTCATGATCCAACGGTCAGATTTGCTTCAATCTCCGGATCTCCTCCATTAGTGTAATCACCTATATTTATAATTACAATCCATCAGTAAAATCCCCAATAAAATACTTATTATTATTTAATTAAAAATTTTTGCAAATTTTTGGGGTCTTACAATTCATGATTCATGCTACTATTTTGGAAATACTGTCTAAAATTGTTTTATTCCATGCATGTTGCTACTTACGGAGATTTATATCTCATGCGTTGTTTTCAAATGTTTTGTTTTTAGATATTCCAGGTGAGGACGATCATACTAGGTTAGAACAGCTAAGAAATTCTGAGTACTATATTGAGGACGACTATTATTGTTTGATGTAAAATACAAGATTTTTGTTATTGGTGGACTTTAGTCGTTTCATTTATTTTATGGTTATTACTTGAATTAGAGAGATGTGAGAGTTTTAGTTGACCTTTGTTCCAGACTTTGATTAGTTGGGATTTATGTTGGTAATTTGATGTCATACTTCCGCTTTTAATGAATTTTTGTATTGGATTGAAATAAAGTTTTAAATTTTCCATACTTTGATATTGTATAAATTGACTAAGTTTGGAATTTGTTTGCTTTGGGCCCATGACTGTAACGCCCCGGATCCGTGTTGTTCAATAAAGATATAACACGTCTCACGGAGGTTAGGCAAGGATCGTTAATCAATTTATGATCGCTGGATAATCATATAGCTATAACCTGACAGAGTGCACATTTCCATTTATGCAAAATTGTAACATTTAAACTGAACTAGAATCGTATGGTTCAACCCCAATTAAACTTTAATACATCTCAATTAATTCAAAGTTCTCAAATTCCGAACAGATAACCTACTTGTCTAAGGAAGGTAATAGTAATCCTCCTCCCTATAAGCCTCAGCAGGATCTACCCCAGTAATCGCCTCACCACGAGTATCTGAAAAACAAACAAGACAAACAACGGAGTGAGATACGAATATCTCAGCGAGTAGCACATGCATGCAGAAATAGTTGATCACAATTTAAACTATGCATCGACAAACACTTAATACGGTTAAACAACCAACATCAATTCTCAAATTGAAATCAAGGCTTGTTCTAATCAAACAAATCACATCTCAGTTAAGAACGGCAACACATCGATTGGTCAATGTCATGACTATCATTTAGTTGATAAATTAAACATGCCAAGTAGACACTCCACACCTCCATGTACACAGTTCCGGCCTACTCAGGGTTTCGGATACTCTGAAATGACGGCCTACTCAGGGTTTCGTCATCCAATGCAGGCCTACTCCCCGGGTTTCTGCATTGACAACCAGGTCTACTCAGGGTTTCTGGCTGCTCTACACCGGTCGTGGCAACACACAAGGCCATGCAATTCCAACAACCAACAATAACATCACATTACTAAGCTTAAACATCTGGATCCAGGACAAGCTAGACCAAAACAGTAAAACATCGTATAATCTCAATACTAATATCGAAGAAAAACCATTCATTTCACATCATGTAAAACCCATCACAGTTCATCACCTGTCCCTCTGGACCAAGCAGTATCTCAAGTACTTTCAGCATTTTCTCATTTTCGTAACACATGCCATTCGGAAACAAAACTCAATTCATTCATACCAAGGAAATCCTCACAACACATTTACAGTTTCCAAACACGTGAAACCAGAATAGAATAACTCCTCAATCAAAACAGTGTATAAAACAGAGTGAATGTAATTGGTAACTCTTGGTGGTTTGGCATCCGGCACAACACTCATAAATAACCTAAATTCAACTTGGAAGCTTTTAAGAAGTTAACTAAATTTTCCTCTAATAATTTCATAGGCAAAGTAGATCCCAAAGTTCCCAAACAAGTGAATAGTGAAGTGGTTTAACCCCTAAGACACCCAATTACTCTTGGCTAATTTAGATTTTCATTTCAGTAAGTAAAATAGGGTAGGCGCTCACTTCCTGAGGTGGGCGCCAGGTGGACGTCGGTCGGCGGTAAGAAAATTAGGGTAAAAGGGTGCTTCCGCTCACTCGACGCTAGGTGAGCGCGAGATAGGCGCGAGCTGAGCGCCAGGTTCGCGCAAGCCGAGCGGTCTGTTTTCAGGTGCACGCGAGCTGAGCGCCAGGTTCGCGCGAGCTCGGCGGTAAGTCAATTTTTAACGGGGCGTCTACTTAAGAGGTGAGCCGCAGTGGGCGCCGGGTTCGCGGATACCCCCTGCGATTTCCAGTTCTCTGTAAATTCGAGATCTATATCTTTGGCTGGTTTGTTTCGGTCTGTTATTGCTCCAATACCCTCATAGTACTCCCAGAAGGCTTCCCAAACATATTTGGATTTAATCTAACTACATTTAATTTCAAGATAAATTTCGGTCTCCGACTCTGTTTCATGCCATTCCAGAAAACTAAAAAAAACTCAAGAGATCATTTAAACTACAACCATGCATCAGAATAATCTCGAGAAAACATAAAACACAAAACCCCAATTGTAAATCAGTGCTACTCACATGAATGCGCTTATTCCAGAAGCAAAACCTCGGCCGATCACCACTCCGGCCACGCACGCGAATGAAAAATCTCTCCAAACAAAACTTCTCGAGCAGAGAGAGATAACCCACTGAAGTTAAACTCCAAAATCCTTCCCTTAGCCCTTGCGATGCTTGTTCTTCACGAGCAGAGCCCTAATCGCCACTCCAGCCGAAATCGCTCAATTCTCCTGATACTTAGACTAGCGAAAAAAAATGTTTTCGTAAGTAATACGCGTATTTCCTTTAAACCCAAAACCCTACTTTCCCTATTTGTACATTTACCTTGCGAGATACATACGCCGCTCGATCAACCCTTTTAACCCCTTGATCCTATGCATGCTCGCCCACCGGAAACACTACATGTTCCGCATCCACTTACGTTAATAAGCACACAACTATACTTTAATAATAATAATGATAATAATACGATTTTTCAGAAAAATGGCTATATAACGCCTGTACATACGAGTATGGGCTAAGCCCTCAAACCACAAAATCACCTGATAAACATAGTTATATATATAAGAATAAATAAATAAACAAACAATAAAACTTACCAAAAATCAGGGTCTTACAATGACTAATACTCCGAATTGGGATTTATATATTTAATTAACAAATCCGAATTCAGAGCGTTACAAAATCTATCTCTAAACAGGTGTAAAAATTCCATCTCTTTGAAAAATAGGTGCAAAAATCTGGTTATCTTGGTTTTTGGCTAAGCTAAGGTTTTCAATACCTAAAGGAAACTGCTTTACAAGAAAATATGGTTTGAAACTCTTCCTAAATCATCCAATAATCATTACTAAATCATTTTAATCAACATGATCAAAACACCAAGTATAACTAGATCCAATTGAATACTGAATACACCATATCCAATCTAGCTACTCCTACAACTAGTAGTATCAACACTGGAGCATGAGTCAATCTGGTTTTCAGCTCTTCAAATACTTCGTTACATTCTTTAGTCCAAATAATTCTTTCATTCTTCCTTGTCAATCTAGTAAGAGGTGCTGCGATTTTGGCAAAACTTTTATAGTGACCAGCCATCCCTAAAAAGCTTATGATTTCTCTCACAGTTTTAGGAATCTCTCAATCCAACGCTACTTCAACTTTCTTAGGATCAACAAAAATTCCATCCTTAGTCACTACATGACCTAGGAATTTCACTTTTTAAAAAAAATCACACTTTTCAAACTTGGCATATAAAACATGATCCCTTAAGGTTTAAAGCACAATCCTTAAATTTTGTTCATGTGCTTCCTTAGAATGAGAGTACACCAAAATATCATCCACAAACGTAATAACAAATTGATCTAAATAGGGTCTAAACACCCTATGCATTAAGTCCATAAACACTATAGGAGCATTGGTAAGTCTGAATGGCATCACTGTATACTAATAAAGACTATACTTAGTTATAAAAGAAGTTTTAGGCACATCCTCTTCTCGGATTCTGTGAGACATGGAAAGTCACCTAGATGACTTCCTCATCATCACACGGGGTTTACAAAAAAGTTTGGAGTCTCCACCATTCAAATTAAGGTGTGAATGGACACCAAAGTGATCATAATAAGATAAAATAGAGTTTAAAGCAACTCTAATACATGGTCAAATCCAGAGATAGGGTAAGGGGATTAGGTTATGAGCAGGGGAAGCTGTTAGGCACCCCCGCCCATCCGTACAAGATGGTTGCCATATACTGTTCATGCTTGAGAGAATGCTTGCAAATAAAACCATCAAAAAGTACTTAAAATTTGACAGACACGTGTGATTCCTCCATATGAGTAGCCCAATAAAACCTGGACTCTCTCTACGGATATATCACATCTAGGACTTCATGATTGAACGAAAATCAAGGTAAAGATTGAAGAAAATCGAATTGAAACAAATCTGGAAAAATCAAATAGAGATGAAGCTGTAATAGCTTGAAAACTTTGATCAACTATAAATCCTTCAATTTAAACTCGAATTAAATGAAACCAAAGCCAACAGAAAGTTGGTATGAAGTAGAACACTCAGTATAAAATTCAAATTAATCCGATTAAAAACGAGAGAGAAACACTCAAGCAAATCTGCTGTTGAAAACCCAAAAAAGTGGCGAGTAACCAACTTTGAAACTCTATTCGTGGAGATTGGCTCCATATAAATCCTTAAAAACTTGCATGAATGAATTATGCGGTGCCATATTTCAAGTGAAATAGGCCTCATACGAAACCTCATCCATTTGTGACTTGTGTGACACCTTAAACATGCCTAAAGGGTCACAAATTAACTTAGAATTCTACTACAAAGTAGCTCTGAGTCAATCAAACACACAAGATACAAATCAAAGCGAAAACTCTTGAAACTAGTTGGATTTGAAAATAGATTCACAGAGGAAAATACGGAGATTAAAATCACTTGAATCTGAGTTAAAATGAGCAAATGGTGCTCGATCAAAGCAGCAAGTCTAGTAATCTGATCTAAACTGACCTGCCGACTTTGATTAGATGGTATCAAAAAATGGCTTCATAGAAATTGCTGAAAATTTACAGACACATACTAGACATGCTCACCTATCACAGGTCTTCAGAATCACTCAAACATTCATCTGGATGATGAAGTTATGAGTGTTCTATGACAAGGCACAGATGCTGTCCAAATTTGAAAACCTTTAGTAAAATTAAGCAAAACCAGTGCATGTGTGCAATGGATTCGACTAAACTGATTTGAAATCACTAGGAGCATTCTCATGAAGTCCTAAGAGTTCATTCTAAGGCCATGGATCTCAGATTTACCATATTGAGCATGGTGAATCCGAGATCCAAGCATATTCTTAACAAAAGCAAGTGAGATGTGTGTGTTCATGGTGGAAATCAGAATTTTAAAAGAAGATTGGGATCCATTGCTATAGAGAGCATGGATCCTTGTATCTTCTCCAAATTTAGATCCAAATCACACCAAACTAATAATTAGTATAAAATCCATATGCATATGATTCAATGTAGGTTCTAAGCCTAAAGTTCCATTCCAACTTCTTTTTCCCCATGCTCTCTCTTCACGTTTTATGGCTAGAGAGGATTCTTAGGTACTTTGGAAGCGGTTTGGGTTTGCAAGCACACACAATAGCCTTACACTACAGAAAGGTAGAAAATGAGAGTGCTGGAATGTAAGAAATGAAGAAGAGAGAGAGGTAATGTAAAACCCCGAATTTTCAGTAAATAAATAAATAAAAATTTAATACAAATATTTGGAGTGTCAATGAAATTGTCAAAATAAATTGGGGATTTAATATAAAGGAATGATTTGGGGTACTTATAATTCGTTCGAGATGTATAACGGACTAATAATGACAAAAAGAATAAATTTGGAAATTTTGGTAGAAATTGAAGGGGTAGATGTGAAAATATTAAGATAAGGGTATTTCGGTCAATTCACATTAATTATCGGTAAATAATTAAATACATTAATTAAAATTGTTATTAAACTTGAGAAATAATAATAGATTTAAGTTGGGGTTTAGATTGTCTATTAACAATGATGTTTAAAGCTTAGTAATTGGAATAATGGCATATTGGTAATTATGTTTGATTTGAAACATGAAATCGAGGAGATGAGAATTTTATTGAAGGATATTAATTATAATTATTGATGATCACACTGATAGGGGAGATCTGGAGTTTGACGAAGATCTGATCGTTGGATCGCGAGATATCAAGTTAAGTATGGATTAACGGTCCTTATTAAGTCTAATGGGTGGATAAGTATGGAACATGATCATAGGGAGATGCATGGGATCAGATGAGAATAAAATAGGGTTTTTATTTGGGGTTGATTGTATGTCTCGTTTTGGGTTTTGACGGCTGAAGGGAAGAATAACGAAAGAGAGAGAGAGATCGAGAGAAGAAGAAGGAGGAGGGAGAGAACGTATCTCTGGTTTCTCATCATTCCTGGAGTGTCTCTTGCCTACGAAGAGGAGAGGAAGTCGTTGGTTGGAAGAAGAAAGGATCTTGAGCGAACAGAGGTAGGTATCACCGTTTCTCGTTTGTTTTGGTTTCCTGCAGTTTATTCAATTCGATTGCATGATTTATGATTGTATAAGTATGTAGATAGATTTATTGTATGCTTATATGAATGTTAGAAGCGATTAGAATACAAAAAAATGATTTTTAGAAACTCGGTTCGTCGTTTTGGTTAGAGCGCCGACCGTGCCTGCACTTAGCGCTCCTCAGCGCTGTTCGGCGGTAGTTGAAATATTTTGAGCGCTTGTGATCGCCAACTGACAATCGCTCGATGCTCACTTTAATTAAAACAAAACACGCGTTTTCCGAAACGCGTTATCGCCGATGAGCGCCGACCTGCTCAGCGATCCTAGGCGATCAATGCGAATTTACGCTTTTAATGATTACAAGCCTATTTTCTAATAACTTTTATTAAATTTTAGTGAACAACACCAAATTTCAATAACTTCTATTTTAACTTTATTGACTAATACTAAAATGTAATAATTCCTATTAAACTTTATTGACTAATACCGAACCTTAATAAATTTTGAAATCTTTAACCAAACCTCAATTAAAACCTATTACTGTAAAAACCACCTACGTACCATATTAAACAAATAAATTTCTTTTAAATAATATATTATTATAACCGCACTCTAGCGTACATGATATGCGTTTGATTTTTGGTGTAATTAAATATCTGTCTAACACTAAATCAGGATGTCATGCTAAACTTATTTAAATGTACTGAACAAAATATTATAATAAATTGAGGAACTGTTTAGAACCAGACTTTGAATTATCAACTAAACATGAACCTAATATGCTATAAATAATAATGGAATTGAGAATTATTTGTGTATTGGCTTGGTGGCCAGTTTTATTGATAACTTGCTTGGTGGCAGAGATGTATTGTATATTACCTGCTTGTGGCAGAGATTACCCGCTTGGTGGTGGAGACTCAACCCGCTTGGTGGCGGAGACCCTAACCCGTTTGGTGACGGAGACCGAACCTGCTTGGTGGCAGAGATAACCCGCTTTGTGGCGGAAACATTACCCGCTTGGTGGCGGAGATACCCGCTTGGTGGCGAAGACATTACCTCCTGCGGAAGAGATTCAATACCTCCTGTGGGGCAGATGTATTTCCGATGGATTGCATCCTACAGGAGAGGTACCTCATGTGGGGGAGATGTGATTATGCGTGATTGCATCCCAGATGGAGGATGGGTGTGTGAGTTACCACTGGAAGGTGAGGAAGCTATCTCCTACGATAGAGGTAGATGCTAGGTGTTCACATCCTGCGGTAGAGTTATGCTGTCTCCTGCAGGGGGTACCTGTAGTCTTAGAGAGGTGCATTCTCCTGCGGAGCTTGTGTGGATACTATGTGTTTGCGTCCTGCGGTAGAGATAGGCTACTACCTGAAACCATGGGAATGTGAAATATAATACATTTTCCTTTAAATTGAAATGAAATGCACATGATTAACTTCCTTTAATTCGAGCATCGATTCAGTGTTTGTTTTGTATCGAGATTATTCGTTTATTTTATTGACTGTAATTACTCGCCTATTTTACTGTGCATGAAATCACTGTTATTTTCTATATATAAACTGTTTTCCTCATGCATGTGTTACCTACTGAGATATTCGTATCTCACCCCTATTTCATATTCTATTTTTCAGGTCATCTTGGAGAGGACGCCACGGGTTAGACAGATAGTGGGTTGAAGTCTGGAAATTCCATATGAAAATAGTAGGATGATTTTATATAGCTGTATTTATTTTATTGGAATCGTAATAGATGATTTTGTAAGATATTAAGAGTTAGTTAAATTTGTAGTTGCCTTTCATTTGATTAGTTAATGTAATAAGATGATTCAGTTTCTCATAAATGATTTAAGCTTCCTAGTACTCTGATAAATCTTAGTTTTTTATTTCCTTATATTTGAACTGATTGTAATGTACCACAAGTTAATGCCTTGGTCCGAGTCAAAATGAGAAAAAAAAATGACCCAGATTCGGGGCGTTATAGGTGAAGTCCTTACCTTAGTAGCTTGAATGACTTGAGCAAACAATCCGACAGAGTTTCACTTCTTCTTCCAGAGCTTCCAAGCTTCAAATCAACAGCGCTTTGCAAGAGGAGGACCCCTCTATTTATAGGCATTGCCAAGGGTATAAAAGACCCAAGGGTAGGCCAATAAATGCTTCTAGATTACTCTAATTCAAATTAAAGGCATGAATTGATATAATCTATAAGTTTCGGAGGGTAAAATGGGGAGATCAAGTCTCCCAGAGAGAGGTAATATGTGTAAATAAGGCTAAGATCTCAAGTCTTTTCGCAAATGACCAAATTGGCAGAAACCGCATACACAGTGCGGTTTACAGCAAACCGCTCTCTATTTGCGATTGCAGCACATATCTACAAAAACCGCACATACAGGGCGGTCAAAATTCATTTGCGCCTCAATGATTACTGTCGACGTGGCCTAACGGCCTGATAGCCACATGGCAGCCCACTTGTGCGCACGCGAGAACCATGAACCAAAACCGTACTGTGTGCGGTCGCAACTGTACCGCACACACAGTGCGGTCGAAACAAAATGGCCAAAAACTACATGAAATGTGCGGTTAGCACCTTTTTTGAATTTTTTGAGTTTTTTACACTTGTCAAGGCTCAAGCAAATCATTTAAAATTCATTTTATTGTTCTCTCATATTGTAGTGCAATTTGGGGTGTCTACAACTGCCCCCTCTTCGCTGGAATTGGAACCAATTAACAGCGGAGAGCAAGAAGACTCACAAATTGCACTTTCTGAGATTGTGTCAAATTAGTTATGACTTACAAGGATTTCAGAAGATGATTTTTTTGAAAAAAAGGATTTGTTTAGAGGATTTGCTGAAAGGTCCCTAACTTTAAGGGGCAAATCCTTTTCTCGAGTCTCACAGAGCACTCATGGCTATGGAGTGAGATTTGAGCAAATTTTAAAACAAAAGTTGTTAAAGTGGAAATCCTTACAATCCTCAACTAATTTAAACACAAATCTCTTGACAGAGCTGGGAAAAATCTTTTGAAAATTCATTTTTTTTGTGCTGACCGCACATAAGCTGCAGTTCTGCTTCAACCGCATTTGTGCTGCAGTTGACATAGAATCGCATTGATTGTGCGGTTTTCTAGGGCTTATATAAACGCGATTGCACCACAGCACTTCACATTACCTTCGCTTACAATCGACCTCTGCACTTGCCCTTCTTCATCTTTGACCGCATCTCACCTCCGGCTTTCACCTCTTCTTCTCCGGTGACCTTTCTCTCTCCTGTGACCCTCCCTTTCTCCGGTGACTTCGTCTCTCCGACGCTTGTAGCATTTTCGGCCTCCTCCATTTCTAGTGTTTGTGGTCGTTCTCTTTCTGCCAAATTATTTCTGTGCACGACCTTGATAGTGCGTTTGGGCATTGCAAGCCCTTCACCAGTGATATTCTGTTTTGGTTGTAGAGACTTGATTGCACTTCATCAATTTAGGTTTGATTTTTCTTCTCTTGGACGCAGACAGGTACGCCCTTTTTCCTTTTGCAGATTCTAGCATGTTACTCGATTGATAATTTTCCCATGACCAATATGCTTCCCATCTTGATAGCAATTTACTGTCTTTTTTTGTAAAAATTTGATCTTGCTCCCACCTTTGAACCGCACGAATGTTCACAATGGCAGCATTTGGGTTGGCAAATCCCCAATGTTCATTCTACTTGTTCTGCACATCTTGAGGCAATGAATGTGTTATGAAAAGCACAATCCTCTCTTTTCTTTGTTCAAAAATATTTTGATTCATGGTAGAAATTTCACTTCCTGCTTGCTTCTGTATTTGAGCATCGGTGATATCATGGTTGCCCTTTCCACTTGATTTACCCTGCCATATTGACCTCCTGAACCTAGGTAGTTTCCCATGTTTGAATCCTCTACCTTTGCATCCCTGACTAGATAATGCTCATGCTTGTTTGAGCTTTAAGTTTGAAATGCCGTGATAACATTGAGCAAGTCAATTGTCTGGCATGGCATGAAATGTTTCTAAATTCAATTGATGCCCAAACACTTTATCCAACTATTTTGGTATGAATGCAATTGATCCTTGGAACTACACAACCTCCTATTAATTGTGAACATGCCCTAAGTGCCCTGAAACAAAATTAAATGATTAGGCCCTTTAAAATGCCAGATTAAGATATGAATTTCTCAAAAAAATGCTGACCCTTAATGAACTTCTTTTTTTTATTTTTTTTATTTTATCATATAAGAAGAGTATGCAAGAATCCTAATTTTCTTGCATATAATTCTTATATATATATATATTTATTGAAATGAAGCAAATTAGATAAGAAAAAGCAGTAATAAAATTTTCTAAAATTTTTGGAGAACACCAGTATAAAGCTCATGGTTCCGCCCTGATTCAGCTGGGTACTTCTGGAGCATTTCTTCCAATCTCCCTTTTTTGATTTCCTGCAATTGAACAAATTGATCAAATGAAGAACAAAAACAATAAAGAAACATAACAATCTATGACTTTAAATGTGAAAACATAATGAATTCCTCCCTGAAATTTGATCTTGTAGATGGCCCGCACTCGTCGTGCTTCCCGGGATCCTGCTGATGAGCCCTCTTCTTCGAGGGTTCAGAGGGAACCAGCTGAGGTTGCATCTTCTTCTAGGGTCAGGTAGGACACTGATCCTTCTTCTCCCAGCAGCCTGGCAGCTTCTAAGTCTGGAGCTTCTGAGGGTTCGCGAGAGGAGACCCCAGAGGTATTCTCTTATCTCTCTTGAAAATAAATTCTTTTCTTCACAACCTTCCACTTGACCCCTTTCTGTTTGCACTTCTAGCCCATAGCCGAGGTCCGTGGCTGTGGTGGAGCACGATACAGAGGCAGGGTAGAGCCTCGAGTTACCGTTCCTCCTGGGATCGCGGATCAGATCCGGGACACTACCCTTCTTCATGATCTGAGGACCCATCCCTCAGCTTGCATTAGAGCTGACATTGGTTTAGCCCATCCATCTTCTCACTATCGAGGGAGTTGGGCTCTGTTTTCTGAGACGGTGGCGGACTGTTCTATCGCATTACGCCGAAAGATGGGCCGTTTTGGGTTTGGCCACTTCATTACTATTACTGGTGTGCGACTAGACTAGCCACTGATCGCTACGATGATGGAGCGGTTTTTTCTCGAGACCATGAGCTTCCATTTGCCAGACGTAGAGATTGGGATCCATCCCTCAGATTTTGCCCTTATCACCGAGATTCGGATGACTGGAGATGTCATTCCTGAGTTGACTAGGCCATCAGATCTGGAGATTGCCCAGCTCCTTGGATATGCTGAGATGCCTGTAGAGGCGTGGGACACAAGCTGGATCACCAGGATCTCCCAAACTTGGTTGAGAGATACTTTTTTGGAGAGGGGCTATCGCACTACAGCAGTGGCGCATCCGGATTTCCTAGTCGCTTTTCGCTTCCTCTTTTTGCTGATGACGGGATCATGCTTCTGCCTGGAGGATACCACCTCAGTTAGCCTCCATTTCCTGAGTCTTCTGGGAGATTTGCTTCGAGCGAGGGACTACGCTTGGGGCCAGCTCGCGTATGGCACCCTATTGGTGGGTTTGCAGCGAGTAGTTTGTGGCCTGTCTGCTCCTCGGGGCGCTGGGGTTGTGTGCGTGGGGTAAATCGCACACGGCGGGGCGCACGGATTCTTGTGCATGCCTCCGGGAGGGTAAAACGGGAAATTGGAGTTGCCACCGCCTGATGGGGCGCAGGCGGACACCTAGGTGCCTAAACTTGTCTATTGGGTTGGTCAGCGGCTTGAGATTCTAGTAAGGTTTCGGTTACGGTCCGGGAAAGTCCGTGGACACCCCGGTCCACCCCGTCAGTTGACGAGTCCCATAGAGTTCTCCTAGTTTGAGTCAACTCACTGATTTCTCACCCGATTCCTAATCCAACATGCAATTAAGTCTGACGGGACCACCTGAGTGGTGTGGGTCCCTTTAATTGCTTTTATCTTGCTTAATTAAGTGCTCTGAGTTTGATTGGGTGGGCCCCGTTAGAAGGCCCACGGTGTCCTTGGCGGGCTTGGTCAAGCCCACATGTCCCTTGGTGGGCCTCGGTCTAGCTTGAAAGGCTCTTTTGAGTTTAGGTTTAGTGAATTGATTTTATTTTTAGGTTTAATTTAAATATTTAAGTGTCTTTCATGTAAAAGTGGTTCGGCATCGGTTTGCAGTCCCCAGGGTGGGCCCCCCATGATGGTTGCCAAGTGTGTTTTAGATTATCTTATTTAAATTTGCCAAAGTTAGTTGGACATTGGGCTTGAGGCCCGTAGTCTGGATTTTGGGCTTGAAAGCCCGAGTTCCTTGAAGTTTAGGGTTTGCACCCTTTCTTGGTCTGGTTGATGGGCTTTGGCAGGCCCGACAGGCCCTAGCCCTGGGTCTCGGCCAAACCATGCTATTTAAACACATCATTCCACAAATCTGGTTGGGGTGGGCCGCATTGGGTTTGGCCCGCCCGACTTGGTTGATTAATTTGTTTAGATTACATGCTTACATTCCTTTATGCTTGTCGGGCTTGGTGGGCCCCGTCGGAAGGCCCACTAATGTTCCTGGTTGGACCAGTGGTCCATGTCCCATGTTGGGTTTCCGGGTGACCCAGAAACCCTATTGGTTCACTTGGGTCAATTGTAAGATCATGAAAAACGCCACACGATCAAGGAAACACCAAAAAATGGCATTTCTGCCATGTAGCCGACCTCCTTGGTCGGCTACACATGATGCTTAATGTAGCCGACCATAAAGGTCAGCTACACACAAATCCAAAGAGATCCGACCTGAGTTGTCAGATCACTTTGGAATTGCATTTTTTAGGGATTTGGCAATGGGGATGCTCTTATGGGCTTCTTAAGAGTCTTCTATAAGCTGTGTGGGCCCCTGGGAGGGCCCACATTGGTTCAGACATAGGGGATCATCTCACTTGATCCCTTTGGGACTTCCCAACAACGGCCAAGGGGTAAGCAAGAGGCCATGAGGGTGCTGCTCCCCTCCCTTCTTTTCAGTAATTACAGCAACATAGTAGGGGTCTTGGTGCCCCAAACTCTATGACTTCATATTATCAATCCACAAACAATTAAAACCAAACAATCATGCATCTCAAGCAGTCAAACAAGAGCCGACAAACCTGCTGTAGGAAGGGAAAACAACTACTAATAAAGGGAACTTCACGTGGGCTTTAAACATGTTAGTGGGAGCAGGAAATGCATAGAGGTTATGGGGGATGGCATACATGCTTAGGGCTCCATGGGTTGGGCTCGGGGGTGCAAACAAGTGAACCACCTGCTGGGAACAATAGCTGGGGCAAGGTGTTTAAGCATGCTAAGATTAGCAAAGGTATGGAGGGAGGGGATCATGTTCATATACACACAAACAGCAAGCATACAAGAGCAAAAGGCAGGTTTTATTGGTGCACATAATAGTACCAAGTTGGCTTGAGGTGAGGGGAGTATGCATGACAACTACTGCAATGACAAATAAGAAGTAAGGTACTAAAACAAAGGTCACATGCACAACAGAAAAATAGAATAATCTGAACCTAAGCATGCATTTAACCTAAGCAAAGCGGAACTTTTCGAGCAAGGGAATGAGGGGGTTGCATTCCCACCTGACATTTGGAGTGGGGCTGCCCTAGGGGTACAAATATGTTGGCAAACCTGCTGGGAACAGCAGTAGTACCAAAGCCTACTGCTGTCCCCAGCAGCAACTTATATAGACCAATATAAAGGGGGTTGTGGGGGTGAAGAGGGCATGTGTGTAGGGATCAAGGGGCTGGGTTGAGTATACAAATAGGTGGCCATTTCCATTGGGATAGTTGCTGTCCCAGGGGGTTACAGGCATGCTAAAGACCAATGGATGTAAGGGGGGAAAGGGATCATGCTCATGTACACATGAACATAAAAAAGGGGAAGCTGCAGAGAAAAAGTGAGCATGCATGCATGTTGGCGTAAAGCCAAGAGAGAATAAATTAAACAAAAACCTGCCACCACAATGCCAGGACAGCAACTTCAAAGGGGTGGTGAGGCTTATGTGCATCCCAAATAGTAGGCTTGGATAGGGAAGGGGAGCATGCTTAAGTACACAACAAAAAAGAAAAGAAAACCACAGTAGAGAATAAACAAAGCAGTAACATGTTGGGGGGATGAAGGAACATGCTGCACTTTCTGTAGATGATAGTATATTAAACAAAGTTACTGAAAGGGAAATGGGGTGCTGCTGCTGCCACCGGCAGCAAGGGGATGGGGGAGACATATCAAAAGCATCAAGATAGCAAGTTGAGGGGGAGGAGGGACATGCTTGGCATCTCTTAGTAGCAGCCAAAATAAGGAAAGAAAGGCACTAAATAACAGTAATTGTATGCATAAACAGGAAGTCCAACTTACATCTAAACATATCTACAAATTAACAATCGAACTCACACCAAAACAAAGACGTGTGAGAGGCATGCATGTTGCAACTACAGCCAACAGCAAACAAAGGAGAGGTACGGCCAGTAGAAAATCACCCAGGAAAATTATAAGAAAAGGTGAGAGAAGAGAAAGATTAAGAAGGGTAAGAGGGAGGGTTATTACAAGGGTACATTAGACAAAAAATGGGAGGAACATTCTCCTCCTATAAATGTGAAGAAACCAGTGCAGAGAACCAACAAGAAAGAAAAGAGAACAGCAGCTCCACAGTGGTCTCTACCCCCTCTCAAATCAACTACATGATCTCTCCTCTCTCACATTTAAACCTCTGGGAGCTTACCTTTCTTACCATGGAAGAAG
This sequence comes from Buxus sempervirens, assembly GCA_947561395.2. NCBI lineage: Eukaryota > Viridiplantae > Streptophyta > Magnoliopsida > Buxales > Buxaceae > Buxus > Buxus sempervirens. The sequence continues at coordinate 26,032,031 of OX387185.1, read as the reverse complement.
CACAACCCAAAGAGGACATGGAGAAGCAATAAGATGGAGAGAAGACCCATGCCTCATGTAAAATACAGCACCACAAAAACATGGAGAGCGTACATGCTTCCAACCAAACAAAATTTACATATGTCAAATAGAACCTTACTAAGAAGCTTACCTTGTGTCTACAAGTTTCTGAAGTGAGCTTCAACCTCCCTTGGGTGTGGATTGAGCTGGAGCACTCCTTTTGCAACACCAACAGCAACCAAGGTTCTTTTGCTTCAATGGGAAGATGGAGAAGGAGAAGAAAACAAGAGGTAGAGTGGTCTTGGAATGGTGTGGGGGGGGGGGGGGGGGGGTTTGTGGAGGCAAAGGCAGCTGAGAAGAATGGGGTTCGGATGAACAAGGGAGGGAGAATAGGGAGCAAGGCCAGCAACCCTCGGCCAGGGGGTTGCTGGCCCTTTTTATAACAATTTATTTGTATCCGGCCTTGAAGGCCGGATACACTACATCCTATGAAGGCTAGATACACTATGGCTTATTTGTATCCGACATTAAATGTCGGATACAAAACATCATAATTTGAAAAAATTAATTCCACCGCGAATTTGTCGGGGAATTGGGGCGAATCTCGCGAGCTTATCTCCTGTATTTGACATTTAAGTTCGGATATACACAAAAATATGTGTATCCGACATTTATGTTCCGATACAAATCGGATATTTATAGATTTAGTCCCTCGATATTTGCAGATTCTCCTGATACTCTTGGATATTCACAGATTTGGTCCCTGCGCATTTTTGATTTAGTTCCTGAGATATTTTGCATGTTTGGATATTCACGGATTGCCCCTCGAGATATTTTCCTGTGTTTCTCGCCACGTGTGCAGCCTTTTGCCACGTGTGCAATTTTTCGGTTTCTGCTGCTCGGAAACTTCAACTGCTCATATCTTCTTCATCTGGACTCTGATTTGGGCAAACTCAGTTGCGTTAGAACCATATCGGAGTCCTCTATCCAATGGCATAGGGGTAAGCACATGGTTCGGGGTTTGGCAAAAAGTCAACTTTCAGCTCCCCTTCAAGTTTGACCGGCTTGCAAATCCCTTATTCGGACCCCGATTCCAGCAAACTCAGTTGCGTTGGAACCGTGTCGAGATTCTCTATCCATTGAGATAAAGCAAGGTGGTCAATTATTACTTGATCAAAAAGTCAACTTTTCACCCCTAAGGGTTTGACTTTCCGTCTAGGGTTTGCATTTCCGGCACTTCCGGGGGCGCAAAAATGAGGTGCTTACAGGTTGGATGTAGGTTCTTCTGGCCCTTCCTGCAGGTATGGAATTCATTTACTTTTATTTTCTCTTTTTTTCTTTTTTCTTCTTTTTCTTTTTTTTTTACCCCTCTTTCTTTCTTTTCCAGTTCTTTGCCTGGGTCTATGTAGCTCATTTTCACCTGACCTCTACGCTGCCTGAGCGGACATTCCCTGTGGCACGTAGGTGGAGTCATATCAAGCGCGACTCTGAAAAGAGTTGCCCTAAGTTGGCTAGGGCTCACTTGTAAAATCCCAGATTTTAGTAACTAAACTAATTGGTTAATAATATGTAGGAGATGAGATCTTGGTTCAACCCGAAGGAGTTCAAGATGAACCGGATATGATAGGAGTGCCTATATAAGGTAAGCACCTAATTATTGACCTAAATATAGTTTAATATATTAATTATTGTGCTATTATAATATTAGTAGGAATTAATTGTATTATAATCAAGGAGAATACAAAGGGATTTGGTCGAACCCAAGGATAGTGGGTTGACCCAAGGGTTGAATTGGTTTAATGGGTTGATTTAAATTGGCTTAAAGGAGAAGGGGCAGTAAAGTAAAAGACATTAAATATTAAACTAAACCTAGTTGTGCATGGAGATAGTGATTCACGTTGAGCACAAACACCAAATTAGAAACCAGCCGTGAGTTTCTCTTATTTCCTATTTTTCTTCTCCTAGTTGCCTTGTGATCAAACCTAAACCCTAAACCATTGTTGGAGCCGTCTTAGAGAAGGAAAAGAGAGGATTTTCAAGCACAAAGAACTCAGGTAAGAGCCCTATAGAGATAAGTTTTGTTCTGGAGATTTTCATATGTTTGAGAGTCTTAAAAGTGTGATTTTTTAACCCAGACATGATCGGACTTGTTGGGATCGTTTGACAAAACTTTGGAGTAGTCCCTTGACACTTACAAAAATCTAAATTCGCGTTTTAGACGATATTCATGGTTATTCGGTGTTTGATGCGTTGATTTCGTTATTTATGATGTTTTATGTGTTGGGAATTGTTCTAGCATGTGTATAATGTATTTTGGAATGATTTAGAATGGTTTTTATGCATTGATTATTGAGTTGTGGAATTTTTATTAAATTTCACAAAGTTACGGATTTTTCACGTATCGGATCGCCTGAGTAGTCACTCGAGCGATCTATGTATATAGTTGAAAACCTGAGAGCAATTTTACTCAGATTGAACTACCGTTAGAAAAGTCGCTCGAGCAACCTACCCTGAAATTACCTGTTTTGTAAGGCCGCTCGTGCGACCAATCTGTCAAATTTTGGGACACTTGACTTTTCAACCTAGTTTTCACTAAGGAATTGGTTCTATTCAATTTTAGCCTATGTACCATCAAGATTGGGGTAGTTGGGAAGTGTTTGCATTGGTGGATGTTTAAAATTAAATTTTATAAAGATTTTGGGTAGATGTTTCTAAAGAAGAACTTTTACATGATTCTATTGTTCCAAAAGGTTTTATTTTTAACCAAGGTTGGTTTTATGTGTTCATACACTTGTGTTTGGGTGATATGAAGGTATTGTGTGCATTGATGGAGTTGATACACATTCAGGACATATTGACCCGTTGAAACTGGAGTTTTGGACATATGACTTGGTACATTCTGTTTTGTTTTTGGGTCACATGGTGTGACAAGGCAGGTGCCTAATTTATTGTATCCTGGATGGGCGGATTTGGTTACAGATATGGTTCTGTATTTGGTGGGTGTCATTGAGAAGTATGTCCATTACCCGGGTTGGTTTTCTCACTGTTGAGTGGGCTTAGCAGTTATGTGGATCTATATAATAGCTAGCAAGTGAAATGTGTATTAGAGGGGTTTGAATTCTGTGTCTGAGGCATTCCATCATCTCGAGGATGGTACCGCTCCTGGATTGGTCGGTCGCTACGTTAACCACTCCTGGATTGGTTGGGCTGTACATGCTAACTCATGGTTGGGTTCTTCCGTTGGTGTTGAATAGCCAGACTGCAGGGTGGCTGGTCCATCATAATTCGGTTAGGTAGCATACTGGTACATGTCTACTCTCTTTATCTGGTATACTATTTCATGAGTCCCATGAGGTGGACAAATTGTATTTCAACGTTGTCTTGATTCTTATTGTGGTTATTCGGATTAAGCGTTGCATATTTTATTATGGTCAACTATTTGCATGATTGCTTACTGAGATAGTGTTTCTCACATTATTGTTTTATTGGTTTTGTTTTTAGATACTCCTAGAGAGGACTTTGCCGGAGTAGAGACACCGGGTGAATACTGTGATTACCAGGAAGAAGACTATTTCATTCCTATGTAGGACATGGAGAGACATTTAGATTTACATTCTTAGGGATTAATTTCAGTATTTTGATTTAGGAGTTGATGTTTTTTTAAAGGATGATTGGTATCTTTAATCCACACCTTGGTGGATGTTATTTATGTTATTTAGTTGAACCCTTTCCAGACTTCATATATGAAAAATAAAAGGATTATTTTGGTAGTTTAATTCCGCGCTTCTGAATGATGATTTTATTTCCGCACTCTAATATAATAAATGAAGTTGTTTAAGTCTGGAATAGTGTTTTGGGCCATTTTCCCTAACGAACCAGATTTGGGTTTATGAGTTTAAATAAACCTGGATCCGGGACGTTACATCACTTGGACAGGACCTTCAGGACTAGGGTGAGCTTTTCAAACTCTTCTTCTCTAAATTCTTTTCTTTCCTGAATCATTCTTCTGATATACATCTTTGTTCTTTTTCAGCTTTCTGTCCCTCGCTCCAAGGAGATTCACTAGGATCTCGCCCTTCAGCCCTTTGTTGATGTGGCATTTGCCCTTGACCAGCGGTGCCAGAGATACCCATTCTTCATTTGTTAGATGGGTAGCATTTGGTATCTCGGCGAGCATTTCTACTTCCAGCATACCGGCGAGCTACGGATTCTTGAGGTTCCCCTAGACACTGCCCCCTTCTTCCCTCTTGGCCCCTTTGATCCAGCTCACTTTGGTGACTGGGTGTCTGGAAAGACTCTACTAGTAGAGGGTGATTATGAGGCATGCTTCGGGTAGGTCTCTATGGGTTGCCTTATGCAGTCTATGCCCATTCAGGGTGGAGTCATCGAGATCGGAGGGGTGGTGATCCGCACCTATGATACCACGGTAAGAATTTTTTCTTCTGCTCTGCTTCTTATTTTCCTCTTTTATCTGAAATTTCTGACACCTTTTTCTCTTTGTTTTAGGAGGCACAGTTGGGGGAGATCCGAGCGCGGTATGCGGATTTGGAATGCCAGCTGGCAGAGTGGGATGCTGCCATTGCTAAGAGGGATGCCACTATCACTGAGCGGGACGCCCTTATTGCTGACTTGCGGGCCCAGCTAAACAGGGCACAGGACCATGCAGGGCCTTCACGGGTTCAGGTCGATTCTTTCATCCCCCTTTTCAATTTTTGCTTTTTATTTTCTATGTACCCTGCTTTGGATCAGAATTCTTTTGTTATCAGGAGGATATTACTGGCTCTCCTTCTAGCTTCCGTACTCTATCTCGTCCGACATGGCTTAATGGTGACGTGTTTTCTGTGGGACGAGTGGTATATGACTTTCCTACATGGGCTGCAGAGAGAGATCCAGAGAGAGATCCTGTGACGGTAGCCGATGCCACCTCTGCCGCTGTTTCTGATGCGGTTGATCTGCCAGAGGTTACCCTTGTGCCAGAGAGTGCCCCAGTTCCAGAGGCTGATCTTGTACTCGAGTCTGATCCAGTGCATGAGACCACCTCAGATGATATAGTGGAGATAGAGACAGAGGCCACTGAGGGTGCTGGTATAGCTGGAGAGGGGGAGGAGCCCCCTATAGATGATCCGGTACTTGATGCTGTAGAGGCGCCTGAGGTAGCAGAGCCTGCAGTAGAGGCTGATGTGCTTGATGTGGCTGAGCCTGAGGTGGCAGCTGATCCCATAGATGCAGACTCCTCTCTTGCGGCCGATGATTCAGGAGCTTTGGACATTGTACCGTTGGCCATGAACATCTTGGTTTCCACCTTTATGGATCTCACCCATGATGGTTCGGATGATCCAGACCCTGCCGTTCGGTTGGTCCAGGGCCCTCGGTTGATTCGTCTCCTTCAGCTGGCCCATCTTCTTTTGCTGATCCGTCTTCTCCTACTGGTCAGTCTTTTCTTGCCGATGATGTTCCCATGAACCCATTCTATGCCATTTAGTCTGTCCTAGGCAGAGTGGAGCGTTGTGCCGCCCCTCGTCTTTTGGAGCATGTTTTCAGCAGGCGGCAACGGCGAACCAGGGGTAGAGGCCGTGGGGGTGGACCCGCAAAGGATAGAGTAGATTAGGATATTACATATGTATTTGCATTTTGAAACTGATATACTCATTTACTTATATATGAAAAGAGAGAGTTTATTTCCTGCTTCTTCTTTGCTTCTTTTTTTTGTTTTATTTTATTTTATTATGCCATATTTTCTATACAGGAACAAGTTAACTTCAAAATACATCATTTATTTATTGTTGTATATTTTTTTTGTTTTTTTCTGTGAAAAACCGCACATACAGTGCGGATGCGCTAAAACCGTACATAGTATGCGGTTTTTGAATTCCGCATTTTTCAACTGCATACTATATGTGGTTGACGCCCAACCGCTTTGTGTATGCGGTTTCTGCCCTTTTTATTTTTAAAAGCCGCGAATCGCGGACAGAACGTCATTGTGACGTCTTGCTTAGGTCAGAAAAACCCCCTTTTGCGATTTTCACCCCTCCTTGCTGCTTTTGATCAACCTCTGACTGCCCGATGGCCTCTGCTTCAGCTTCTGCTCCTTCCTCCTCCTCTGTACCTGAAACACCATCTACAAGACAACCCATTAGGTCAAAACCTCCTAACCTTACTAGATATGCCTTCATAGATACTTGCTTTGAGAGGTGGGTTAGTTCAATCACCCCGGAGGATGAGATTGATTGGGATAAAGCCAACTTAGGCCACATCTTCTCACTACCAAAAACCCAAACTAAATGGGAGATTATAGAGGCTTTAATGCATTGGGAACCCCAACTAAACCTCTTTAGGTTTGGCGATAAGGAGATGAGTCCTACAGTTGAAGAAGTCGAAACCATCCTTAACCTGAGGTTTTCCAATAAAGTAGTCAACCCACCACTCAAACCAAGCTTCAAAAAGGAAGCTTCCACTTTTCTAGGAATAGGAAAGAAAGAGCTGGGGGATTCAGAAGCCTTATTGACCCTATCCAAGTCTTTTCTGACTAAAAAGCTGATCAGGAGTGAGAACCGGCAAGCTCGATTCAATGCCTTGACCTTGATAGTGGTCAACTAGCTGCTTTTCCCGCGAGATGATAGTGAGGTAGACTTGTCCCTCATTTCAATCATTTGCCAGGTTAGGGAGCGTGAAAGGCTTGCCCCTATGATCTTGGCTGAAATATACCAGGCCCTGACTGACTATTATCATAGGCGGAAGAAGAGCTTCTTAGCATGCGCCCTAGTTCTTCAGGTAAAAAAAAAAAAACAAAAAAACACTTCCTATTCTTGAATTACAATTTACTTGTGAAATTGACATTTTTGTAAATAAATTGAAATACTTCCCTTTTCTTTGAAGCTTTGGCTACTTGATCATTTGACTCAGATAGAAATGATATATCGCCGCTTCTTTCCCAGGATGGATGTCCCTACATTGATGAACAACCGGGGGTGTCCGAACATCAAGGGTGGCAAGCGCGGCTGGTTTGTATTTCTGGGCACTCTCTAGGACGATTAGGTGAGGTGGCCTGGCACCTATCAGCCGTGCTTTGAGATAGTGATTAGCTTCCAGGACCGGAACTTCTTGGTGCTGGTTGGCTTGAGGTCTACAGTGCTTTACCTGCTCTTGAGAGTCCTTAGGCAGTTAGGGTGGGAGCAGGGGATCATGATTCCTCACGGATATGATGAGTTTTTGGGCCCACTCACACCAGCCACCATGGGGCTGTGTTTCCGATTGATGAAGGAGTGGTCCCATGCATGCTTCATGAGGGGTCCCGTCTTCTCCGACTTGCACGTGAAGGATTACCTCTTTTGGATCAGAGATCAGGTGCAGAGTTGTGCCCCAGTGCCAGAGGATCCTCCTGTGGTTCCTTCTCTGACTTATGAGGATCTTTTAGAGATAGAGAGAGCATCCCATAGACGCCTTCAGCATATCTAGGTCAAGGAGTCTAGAGCGATGAGGCTTCGGTGTGCTAACTTAGAGAGGTAGCTAGCAGAGCAGATCCAGGCTCGTTGATTCGAGGTTTGAGCTACACGCCGCAGACATGATGAGACTATGGAGAGGCTTAGGGACATAAGGGTCCGGCAGTCTATTTCAGATGATGTCATCTCCTTCCTCAGTGACCTTGATGCAGAGGGGGCCTAGGGATTGGTTGTGGCTCAGGCAACTCGGATTCGAGAGCTTGAGGAGAGACCGTAGCTTATTGTATTTTTTTTTCACACTTTTGTACAAAAGAAACTCAAATAGTGGAAAAAGCACAAAAATGATATACCAAAAATAGGATTTCTTACTACTAGCCTCAGAACTCTCATATGCTTGTAAAAAACGGATAGTTTTATGAAAAGTCACTGATTTCTCATCATCGGCCTAAAATATAGTTTTCCTTTTTTTATGTATTTTTTTGAAAAGTGGTCCATAATACTTAATCACATATAATTAAGGAATTAAAGTCAAGTTGAATAATGAAGAGAGGTATTTCAAGCAATAGGGAAAAACCGAATTTGTCAACCTTAGGACCTTTAGACTCATCCCCAAACTCCATTCTATCTCCGTTGATCCTGTTATCACTTATCGGCTCAATCTTGTGCTGATTCCCCTGGATAATACGACCAATTCAACCATTTTGTTGGAAACCGCACACAAAGTGCGGTTTGCTGATCTGCACATATAGTGCGGTTTTTCCCTTCCTTTTCTGTTTTTCATTTTTCTTTTCTTTTTCTCTTCATTTGAATTCTCCTTGCCAATATTGCCCCTAGTGCCGATTGTGGTTTTCACTAGGATCGACTTATTCATTTTGTCATCACCAATCCGACTCTGAAGGTTGAGGGAACACAATAAGATCACTGAGGGCTTAAAAAAATGGGACAAAACGAAGGCAAGGTTGAGTTTATGAAAGGAAGGATACTATAGGCTCAAAGATTTTCAAATCTTAAAAATAGGACAACTGGGCTTACAGTTAATTTGAATATGGCACCAATTCCCAAATCTTCCCTTTTTCTCTTTCTTTTTGCATTCGGCTTTCATTTGCCACTTTCTCTTTTTTTTTTTTGCATTTTATTTTTGCCCCTATTGACTTTGCCCCAATGTGATACTGTAAGTCCCAGCTTAGGTTTCAGAAGGATACGAACAGGCTCAACTTGGCTAGACTAGGGATTTTAAAATTTTTAAGGGATAAAGAAAAATGGCCTCGGATCATTTCATACTGTTATTCCCTCAAGGAAAATACCTTTTGACGGCATCAGAGTTGATTAGCTCAGGAAAATTTGTCCCATCCATTTCTGTTAAGATGAGAGCTCCTCCTGATAGGACCTTCTTTACCACGTAAGGTCCCTCCCAATTTGGCTTAAACTTTCCACGGGGATCCTCCAGGAATGGTAGTATCTTCTTTAGAACCAAATTGCCTACCTGGAAAGTTCTAGGTTTTACCTTCTTATTGTAAGCTCTGGCTTCTGGTACAACTGGCTATGATAAAGAGCCTTCAAACGCTTTTCTTCTATTAGGTTGAGTTGATCATATCTGGATTGTATCCATTCAACTTCTTCTAATTCTGCCTCCATGAGCACTCTTAGTGAGGGGATCTCAACTTCGACTGGTAGAGCTGCTTTTGCTCCATAAACCAAGGAATACGGCGTTGCCCAGTAGAAGTCCGGATTGAAGTTCTGTAGGCATGTAGAGCAAATGGTAGCATCTCATGCCAATCTCTGTAACTCACTACCATCTTCTGAATTATCTTCTTTATATTCTTATTTGCTGCTTCTACTGCCCCATTCATCTTTGGTCTATACGGAGCTGACTTGTGATGGGTAATCTAGAACTGTTCACACATCTTCTTCATATCCTTGTTCTTAATATTTGAAGCATTGTCTAACACTATAGCACTTGGAAAACCATAGCGACAAATTATGTTGTGCTTCAAAAACTTAAGAACGTGGTTCCCTATGATGTTTGCATATGAAGCAACTTCAACCCACTTTGTGAAGTAGTAAATTGCTACAAGAATAAACCGGTGCCCATTTGATGCCTTTGGAGAGATCATCCCGATAATATCAATGCCCCACATAGAAAAAGGCCATGGTGATCGTGCTCCATTGTCGACCAGTAATATCCCAATCGCAGTATTTTCTTTGCAAGTATGTGTCCATTCATATGCGGCCCACAAACTCCTCCATGAACTATTTCTATTAATCTCTTGGTTTCAACCTTGGTGACGCATGTAAAACCTTGGATTTTCCAAAAATAAAGTAAATTAAATAAGCCTAAATATTGAGAAGTTAAGATTTAATTTAGGTATTGGAAGAATAATATTATAATCCAAAGAGATATTAGTAACTAAATAAATAAACAATAATTTTGAGTAATTAGGAATTTAAATAGTGGCTTTATTTAAATAGGAAAGAGTAGGATTGATTTAGATAAATTGGGAGAGTAAATTAAATAGAAAGGATTGGAGAAGATAGATATTAATCCAAGTGCATTATATGGTTAAGATGGATGTGAGGAATAAAGAGGAGAATATTCGGAAAAATATTTAAAGGTTAAGTATGGAATTATAAGGAAAGTGTATTTTTGTCATTTTTCAATTAGCCAAATTAATATATTGAGTAAGTAAATAATTATTAGACTTGAAATATTTAATTAGACTAAATTTGGGTTAGATTTGAATTTAAATAGCAAATTATGGCTTAAAAGTAGGAAAAAGGGTATATTGGTGATTATGGTTGATAAGGAGCCTTAAATTTGAGGATAAGAGGAGTTTTGGGGTGTTTTAGTAATATTTTAAAATAAGAAATTAAATTAGCACGAAAATAAATTAAAATAAATCCTTCTTTTATATGAGATACTTAAAAGAGGAATTAGAAGGAGGGTTAAGATAAGAAGGTTTCCAATTAAGAGTGGGAATCCTATTTAGAAGGACTCCTAAACCTATTAGGACTTCTAATTAAGAGAGCTTATAAAAGGGGAGGTCTAGGAAAGGTTTAGGGTTTTAGCAAATAAAAAATAAGGAGAAAGAGAGGGGAATTCGTGCTTGGACGTGGGAGAAAAATAAAGGGAAGAAGAGAATGAAGGAAAAGAAAGGAAAGAGAAGAAAACGGAGGTGCTGCAGAGGTCCGACCAGCATACTTTGAACAACGATCCCCGGAGATCCAGTTGTTGGATCGTCATAAAATTTGGAGGTTATGATCTATACATGAGATACTTTAATCTGAACGGTGAAGATCGGATTTGGAGAAGTCTAAGGTGGTGCGAACTAACCCAGAAGTTGGTGGAAAATCAGATTTAGAAAGAAAAAGGAGTTGCAGAGATGGCCGACTAGCCAACTTCGAATGACGAGATAAAAAGAGCCAACCGTTGGAATAGGCTGAAATTTTAGGGTTTTGTTCTACTCATGGAGGACTTCAAACTGAACGGTGGAGATCTTAATTGGAGTAGTTTAGAGGGGTATGGTCGAGCTCCAAAAGTGGGCATAGAAGAAGTTCTGAAAAATCTGGGTTCATCGAAAAGACAAGTAGCAAACACTTGAAACTGGAGGAATTGCATGTTTTCTTGTGATTTTGATGTTTGATCGTATTGGTTTTAAGTTGGATTTCATTAGAAAAGTTGGATGATTATAAAGTTTTGATTTGGTGATTTAAATCTCTCTTTAAGAGTCAAGAAAAGTGTTGCTCATGGGTGGTTTAATTTAAAAAGAAATCTTAGATAAATTTTAATCACCAAGATTTGATTAGGATTGTCTTAGAAGTAATTTGGAATGAAATTTAGATGTTTAGAAACAATTTAAAACCATAGGAATTTCAGAAGTTTTGACAGTAACGAAAAACCCAGAAAAACTGAGTTTTGGGCAGAGCGCTAGAACAGTCGCTCGAGCGCCCTATCTGTATACCTTAAACCAGAACATAAAAGCAAGTCGCTTGATACACCGTTCAAGCGCAACCACGGGCGACCTGCCTGTGTATCTAAAACAGAACCTGAAATTATAGCCACTAGAATAGTCGCTCGAGCGCTTCTTCGAGCGACCTATGTCAGAAATTCCAGATTTTTGGATTTGTGCCCAGATTTAATTTTTAATGATTTTTCTGTAAATCCTAAAGTTGTAACATCTGTAACTAGGTTAATTTGAGATGTAGGAAGTGGCAGAATTAAATTTGAATTAAAGTATAGTAATTTGGGACGATGATTGTAAATATGAAACTTTTGGAGATGTTTTAAGTAAAAGGAAGCCACAACCTATTTAATTTTGGGTAACCTAACCTATTCTTAAACTTCAATATAGACCTAAGATACCTTTTGGAAAGTACTAAATAACAGAGTTAATACATTTTGACACCTTGGGTTCTAAATGAGGGAAAGTGGGATGTTTATAGATAATAAAAATAGAGAAGTTTTAATCAAGAGTTAGGAACATTGTTAATGTTTTGAATTATTGCTTTTTAAACAAAACTTAATTTTGGGAGTTCTTGCACTTGTATTTGAACTATCTGAGCATGCTTTGAGCTACGAATGATTTATGTATATACTTGGATTATTTTGCCGTTGAAACCTGGAGTTTGAACATATGACTTGGTACATCTTGTGTTGGTTTTTGGGTCACTGGTGTGATAAGACTGGTGCCTGATTTATTGTTTCCGCATGGGTGGATTTGGTTATACAGATAAGGTTTTGTATTTGGTGGGTGTTATTGAAAAGTATGTCCATTCCCTGGTTTGGTTTTCCACAATCGTGTGGGTTTCGTAATTACATTATTAATTGATATGTTATTAAGAGTTTTTGATTGTGAGTTGTGTCTAGCAGGCTTAACTCTTACATGGATCCATTAGAGTAGCTAGTAAATGAAATTGTTTTCTAGAGGGGGTTTGAATTCTGTGTCATAGGCATTCCATCATCTTGAGGATGGTACTGCTCTTGGATTGGTCGGTCGCTACGTTACCCACTTCTGGATAGGTTGGGCCGTACATGCTAACTCATGGTTGGGTTCTTCCGTTGGTGTTGAATAGCCAGACTGCAAGGTGGCTGGTCCATCGTAATTTGGTTAGGTAGCATATTGGCACATGTCTACTCTCTTTCTCTGTCTACAATTCCGTTAGTCCTGTGGTGTCACAGGTGTGGTATGTTGTTTGCCATGATTTCTCTATATTATCGTTTTTCTTGTTGACGATGTTGTTGGTTTAATCGTAGACCTCATGACTTATTTTATATAAACATGGACTGATTTCATGCATGCACTTGCTACTTATTGAGATTTATTCTCACTCTGGTTTCTCTCACTTTTCAGGTATTCTTGGAGAGGACGACAACATTGGGCTAGTATGTAAAGGGGTAGTCAGTTTAGTTGTAGATTAGCTTCTTGAGATTAAAAACATTGTAATGGTTTAAAGTTTATTTGTTATTGGATATTATTTCAAGTTTCCGCATTTATTTTGATTATAAAGTTAGAAAAAGTTTTAAATTGATTCAGATTTTTAGTTGCTTTTGTTACTTACCATAACACCTCATGTTTTGGGAAATGGACCCGGAACCAGGGCGTTACAACACATCTAAGTAGGACATCTGTAACGCCCCGGATCCGAGTCACATGAAAAACCCGTAACTCGTCTCCAGAGGTTATTATAAAACACAGGATCGCAATATCAGAGTGAAGGAAAAACATGAATACAACAAAAACTATATAACAGAGTGCGCTAAAATAATCCCAAACGAAAATAAACTCACATGACCAAGTAACTACCCGCAAGTATCGTCCTCTCTAGGAGCAGCTGAAAACAAAACAAAACAATACGGAATGAGATACGAATATCCCAGTGAGCAGCACATGCATGCACAAATACATTTATTTCAGTTCTAAAACATGCCACGATTAGAACCATGTACAATGAGGATAATACGCATATTCCGAATAATCCGACTAAACTTCAATAATCCAATTCATATCAGTGCGGAAAACCATCAGGTAAATCAAGCAATAACAATCCGTTTCCAATCCCGCAGATATCGATAAAATAATGATTAATTGGCAACAACATAGCAAATAAGCATAATTTTGTATCTCAAGATATAATTCCAGATATACCAATGTCACATAACACCAAGTCTTCTCATAACCATGCCCACGCCTCCAAATGTATATCCGGCCTACTCAGGGTTTCGGATATTGAAATGACTACGTCATCCAATGCAGGCCTACTCCCCGGGTTTCTGCATTGACAACCAGGCCTACTCAGGGTTTCTGGCTGCTCTACACCGGCGGGAAGAACAATACCCAATAATCGATAAACAATATTCCATGAACCATAAATACCAACAACCAGCGAATAAAACATATCACGTCAAACAAAATCAAATACCAACATTGGTCAATGTCATGACTATCGTTTAGTTGATAAATTAAACATGCCAAGTAGACACTCCACACCTCCATGTACACAGTTCCGGCCTACTCAGGGTTTCGGATACTCTGAAATGACGGCCTACTCAGGGTTTCGTCATCCAATGCAGGCCTACTCCCCGGGTTTCTGCATTGACAACCAGGCCTACTCAGGGTTTCTGGCTGCTCTACACCGGTCGTGGCAACACACAAGGCCATGCAATTTCAACAACCAACAATAACATCACATTACTAAGCTTAGACTCTGGATCCAGGACAAGCTAGACCAAAACAGTAAACATCGTATAAAGCTCGATTTCAATATCAAAACAAAACCATTCATTCCACATCATGTAAGAACTCATCACAATTCATCACCTGTCCCTCTGGACCAAGCAGTACCTCAAGTACTTTCAGTATCTTCACATTTCCGTAACACATGTCATTTGGAAGTAAAACTCAATTCATTCATACCAAGGAAAACCATTCAATACGTATAAAGTTTCCAACAAGTGAAACCAGAAATACAAGAACTTCTCAATCAAAGCAGTGTATAGAATAAGGAAAGTGACTGATAACTCTTACTAGTTCGGTGTCCGGCACAATACTCATAAGTAACCTAAAACCCAACTTGAAACTCATAAGATGTTCACAACATTTTCTTCTATTAATTTCATAGGCAAAATGGTTTCCCAGGTTCCTAACCAAGTGAATAGTGAAGTGGTTTAACCCCTAAGAAGTGCAATTACTCTTGGTCAAGTCAGAAATTCCATTTCATTAAGCAAAATAGGTCTACCGCTCACCTATCGAGGTGGGCGCGAGGTGGGCGCGAGGTGGGCGCCGGTCGGCGGTGAAGAAAACGGTTAAAAACGACCTGCCGCTCACCCGACGCTAGGTGAGCGCGAGATGGGCGTGAGGTGGGCGTGAGATGGGCGCGGGATTCGCGCGAGATGAGCGCCTTGTTTTCCACTTCGCGCGAGATGAGCGCGAGGTGGGCGCGAGATCGGCGGTAAGTCATTTTTAACAGGGCGCCTACCTCCGAGGTGAACGCCGGTGGGCGCGAGGTAGGCGGATACCCCCTGTGATTTTTCATTCTCTGTTATTCCAAGATCTACAAGTCTGGCCGGTTGGTTTAGGTCTGTAATTGCTCCAATACACTCCTAATACCCCCAGAACACTTCCCAACCATATTTGAAATTAATCTAAACACTTTCATTTTCAATTAAAACTTAAATCCGGATACTCTGTTCATGCAACTTTCCGAAAACCCAGAAACCAGAAAACCTTATACTATCACTAAATATTCAAAACATGCATACGAATAAGCTCGAGAAAAACCCAAAACACAAACCCAGTGATAAAACAGTGCTACTCACTTGTGCTTCTTCCCGAACGAGAAAACCTCCGGCCGATCACTTATCGGCCACGCGCGCGAATGAAAAGACTATCGAACTACACTTCTCGAGCAGAGGGAAATAACCCAAGTAAAATTAGCTCCGAAATCCTTCTTCCAGCACTTGCGATAGAGGGTTCTTCACGAACGAAAACCCTAGTCGCCCTCCAGCCGAAATCGCTCAGCTCTCCTGATAGACTAGCGAAAAATGTTTCCATAAGTAAGGTACGCGTATTCTCATAAACCCCAAAACCCTACTTTCCCCTTTTGGTATATTTCCCTTGCGATACATACGCCGCCCGATCACTCTTTAACTCCTTGATCCTATGCACGCTCGCTCACTGGAAACCCTACATTTTCCTGCATCCTCTTAAGCTTATTCTCTTTGACAACTAATGACCACAAATCTCCAGCAATAAATAAATTTTTGATTTAACCTGTACATACATCCATATGTGCATATACTTTTATTTTATCTACTGTTATTATTTGTTTATTTTTATTCTATTATTATTATTTCATTTTATTATTTTATTATTTATTATTTTTTTTCTACTCAAAACTGGGGTCTTACAACATCATTGTAGGATCTTTTATATAACTGCTCACCACTTAGTAGGAATTGCCCTGCTAACCTCTGTATCGTTCTTTTCTCAGTAGAAGTAGCCCCCTCTGGCCAACTCTGATCATTCAAGAAATTCTTGATGTCTTGAAACCACGGTGTTTCTTCTTCTTGTATTCCTTCTAGAATAAGACAGTAAGCTGGTTCATCTCTGACTCCAATTTCAAGTGGTTGGATGTCTAACCCTTCTGTAATACTAACCATTGAAGCCAATGTTGCCAAAGCGTCTGCGAATTGATTCTTGGACCTTTGAATATAACTAAAGGAAATTCGAGTAAGTTTGGTGCTCATTTCTTCCAAATATTGGTGATATGGGATCAATTTGTGATCTTTGGTTTTTCATTCACCAGTTGTTTGGAAGATGATAAGATTAGAATCCCCGTATACGTCAAGTTCCTGAACATCATGATCTAAGACAGCTTGCAATCCAATTATACATGCTTCATATTCTGCGATGTTGTTTGTGCACTGAAACCTCAACGTCACCGCGATTGGGATATGTGAACCATCTGGTTTTACTAAAACTGCTCTGATTCCATTTCCATTCATATTTGCAGCCCCATCAAAGAACATTTGCTAGGAGTCTTCACTTTCTTCTTTTTTAGCAAATAAAATAGCCTCATCAGGAAAATTTGTTTTAAGAGGCTGGTAATCTGGTAGAGGGTGTTTGGCTAGATGATCAGCGATTGCTTGGCCTTTAATCGCCTTACGAGTGACATATGTAAGGTCAAATTCTGAAAGCAAAAGCTGCCACCTTGCTGCTCTACCAGTTAAAGCCGGCTTCTCAAAGAAGTACTTCAACGGATCCATCCTTGATATTAGCAATGTAGAATAGCTCAGGAAATAATGTCTAAGCCTCTGAGTGGCCTAGACCAAAGCACAGCAAGTTTTTTCCAAAGGCGAATATCTCGTTTCATAGTCTGTGAATTTCTTGCTCAAATAGTAGATAGCCTTTTCTTTTCTTCTTGTCTCATTATGCTGCCCTAATACACACCCCATTGATGTTTTTGAAACTGATAAGTAAAGGATCAGTGGTCTCCTTGGAATTGGCGGTACTAGAACAGGTGGATTCAACAGATATTCTTTTATCTTGTCAAAAGCTTGTTGGCAATCAGCATTCCAAATCGTGGGATTGTTCTTTCTTAAAAGCTTGAAAATCGGTTCACAGGTAGTAGTGAGCTGTGCTATGAACCGGCTGATATACTGAATTCTTCCAAGAAAACCTCTAACTTCTTTTTTTGTTCTGGGTGGTGGCATCTCAATGATTGCTTTTGCTTTAGATGGGTCAATCTCAATTCCTCTTTTGCTTACAATAAATCCAAGTAGTTTTCCTGACATGGCTCCAAAAACGCACTTTGCTGGATTAAGCCTTAGACTGTATTTCCTTAAACGGTCGAATACCTTTTTCAAATTGATTAATTAGTCATCTTCTTCACAGGACTTGGCAATCATGTCATCCACATAAACTTTCATCTCTTTGTAGATCATATCATGAAAAAGGGCCATCATGGCTCGCTGATATGTTGCCCTAGCGTTCTTAAGTTCGAATGGTATGACTGTGTAGTGAAAGGTTCCCCAAGGCGTAATAAATGCCGTTTTCTCTTGATCCTCATTTGCCATCTTGATTTGATTATACCCAGAGAAGCCGTCCATAAATGAGAACAAGCTGTGCACTGCAGTATTATCCACCAAGATGTCAATGTGCGGCAGAGGAAAATCATCCTTTGGGCTTGCCTTGTTTAGATCTCTGTAGTCTACATACATTCTGACATTTCCATATTTCTTCGGAACTGGTACAATATTAGCTAACCATTTGGAATATGTGGAAACTGCCAAAAATCCGGCTTGGAACTGTTTCACTACTTCATCCTTAACCTTTAAGGTCCATTCAGACTTCAACCTTCTCAATTTCTACTTAACTGGCTTTACTCCTGGTAGAATAGGCAGTCTATGCACGACCATGTCTGTATACAATCTTGGCATGTCCCGATAAGACCATGCGAACATGTCTTTGTAATCGGCCAAGAATTGTGACATTTCCTTCTGCTGCAGATTAGACAAGCATGCACCAATCTTTACAATTTTTAGGTCCTCCTCGGTCCCAAGGTTTATGGAAATGGTTTCTTCAATATTAGGTTGAATACCCCTTTCATGACATTCCAATTGATATGAGATTTCCTTTGGAAGGTCATCTTCTTCGGCCTCGGTCTCCTCTTCGATCCCCATTAGGTCGAAGTAGAGCTCAAGGTCAAAGTCGTATTCAACTTGTTCTAATTCAGTTTGTAGATATAGTTCATAAGTAGTTTGGACCTTTTTAAAAGATTTAAATTTTCTAAAAAAAGTTGGAAAATCTTTTTGGGTTTTTTGAGAGCCTTCTGAAAAAGCTTTTCCTGAAGATGAAGGCTCATTACGACCTTCAGGAAAAGGGCATTCCACTAACAGAGTTTTTTTTTGGAGGCCACAGCTGATTGCCAATACGCGGCCTCAAAAGTTAAGGGAGTTTCCTCCTAGTTTTTCAAAACAAAGTCTTTTGGAGCAGGTGCTAAAGTGCAAGCCTGCTCCTCCTCAAACTTTGAATCCGGTACCATCATTATCAGATTAGAGATACTGCCCTTTTCTGCTTTGGGGCTAATTTCAGATATGGCTTCATCTGGAATCTTTATTGTTGCCCAATCAATGAAAGGCAACTGTGCTTTGTTTTCTGCTTTTTCTTCTTCTCTGCCCTCGGCCATGGCGAAGAATGCCCCGGCTTCCTCTGTGAAGTCCTGCTACTCTTGTGGCAATGGCTCAGGCTCACCCGTGGCTTTGGGTGAAGAAGGTGGTAAAGGTGGGATGTATGGTTGTAAAGTTGAGGTGTATGGCTTTTTGAAAGGATTGTTGTTGAAGTATGGAGGTTTAGATTGCTTTGTGGGAGGAGACGATTGAATCAGATGAGAAAGTTTCGAAAAAGTTTCCCTTAAATGAGGGATTTTTCCTTGATTCCTTTTCTCTTCATTTCCTTCTTCTTTCTGCTTATCCCTTTTCCACTTCCCTGGCTTTGCACCCAATCCTGCTCTTGGAACTAATTTTTTCACCTTTATGAGATCCAGTAAATTGACTCCCAATCCTTTCCCTGGATGGAAATCATATTCTTTTAAAACCATCTCCACCATCCTTTCCGCACAAGCCAACTTCCCTTTCTTTTTCTGACACCCCCCAGGTATGAAGTTGACCGTTTCGAATTGAAAAGAATGTAATGCAATTTTGTCAGCCGTTAATTCCACATTAATAAATGGCACATTAGGTGGCATAATTGGAGGAATGAGATTCTCAGCTAGGACCATTATCACCCTTTGTCCTCTTATGTATTTCACTCTTTGGTGGAGGGAAGATGGTATTGCCTAGAGGTGGCAATGGGTCGGATTGGGGTCGGGTTGATATATGGGGTTAACAAGCCAAGGCTCAACCCGAACCCGCCCGTTTAATAAACGGATTGAAATATCCCAGCCCTAACCCAACCTGCTCTAACCCGCTTCAACCCGCCAACCCGTTTAAATAATTTAAATTACTACTAAAATTTAAAATTTTTAATTCATTCTAATATCAAAGTCTATGCGAATTCTATTTTTTAATTCATTCTAATATCAAACAACACCTAACAAGCATAATAACACAACAATCATTAAGATATAACTAAAATAACATGAAGAAAAGAACTAAAACATAATAATAAAGTCATAAAAGACTTTACTTGTCATCAATGCCTCAATTTATATTAGTAGAGGCTAAGAAATTTGAAATATTTATACGTAAAAAGTCTTTATTCACTTTATCCTTTGTCATTATTTATATTAAAAGAAGAAAGGTTGAGTAGCCACAAGTATTGTTATTATAATGTTCCAAACTTTTATTACACAGAAAAAATAAACGGGTTGTAATCGGGTAATTTCGGGTTGAGGGGTCAAACCCTAACCCAACCCGTTTATAATCGGGTTGAGAATTCATGACCCAAACCCAACCCGCGGGTTGAAACAGTCAACCCTAACCCGCCTAAGACCGGGTGGGTTTGGGCGGGTTGGTGGGTCACGGGTCACAATTGCCACCTCTAGTATTGCCCTAGCTGAATGGATCCACAGCCTTCCTAGGAGCAAGTTGAATGCCGCCAGGATATCTATCACCTCAAATGTGATATTGAAGATATTCGGTCCGATGGTAATCGGCAGTTCAATTTCCCCTAGGGAGTGTGTCTTGGAGCTATCGAAAGCTCTCACGATCCTCCCATTTTGTTTAATCCTAGATTGATCCAGACCAAGCTTAACAAATGTAACCAATGGGCAGACATTTAAAGCCGACCCATTGTCAATTTAGACCCGTGCTATCATGCTACCTTTACAGAGCATAGTGATGTGCAAAGGATCCACATGATAACACCCACCAGGATTTATCTCACTTTCAGAAAAGCTTATAACGTTGTAAGATAGAATCTGGCCAACCATCTTTCCAAGCTGGTCTGGATTAATCGTTTTTGGCACATGTGCACTCTGAAGCACTTTTATTAACGAGTCCCTGTGCTTATCTGAATTAAGCAATAATCCCAGTATTGAGATCTGGGTAGGGACCTTGTTTAACTGGTCCACAATATTGAACTCACTCTTTTTCAATATTTTAATGAGGTCTGCCGCCTCATTATCAACAACCTGGGGGGTGTCCTCCCCTACTTTGGCCTTCCCCTTTTGATTCTTCTTTTCTTTTGTTTCTTTCTTTTCTTTCTCTACTTCCTGCTCCTTTCCTTTTTGTTCATCTCCAACACATCTTCCGGATCTCATCATGAGATTCACCTCTTTTTGTTTCTCGGCCACTGGAATGGTGGTCGTAATACCCTCACTGTAATTCCACGGTACAGCCGATTCAGAATAAGAGGGTTTGGGAATGTTAATTACAAGAGGTGGAAGATTAGATCTTGCTGTAGGAGTTGACGTGGGAGTAGGGTAGGAAGTAGGAATGTCAATAACCAATGGAGGAAGTGGCCTTGATTCATTTGATTGAGAGGTTTTTGAGGCCACTAGAGAAAAAGAAGTGATTGATGCTGTGGTAGGGTCATAGTTGATGACCAACGGGTGGTTTTGATGATGGAGGGGGTGAAGAAACAATAGGCGGATTACAATTGATGATCAAAGGAGGTTTAGAAGTATTGATTTAGGCCATAAGAGATGTGACCCGGTTTAAAGAGGAGTTAATGTCCTCAGCAGCATTGCCATTTTCCTTCTTTCCAGAAATAACATTGACTTCTTTCTCTTCCTCTTCCTTGTCAAAATAGACCTTTACGGAAGTCCCTATAGGTGCAATCAATTGCGAGGGATCAAAGGTCTGAGGTCTGGAAGAGATGGCCCCCACGAAATTGGAGGGTCTTGCTCCATTATGCCGAGGCAAAGGATTTTGACCTATGTCAGTCCCAGAAGGAGTGGGAGCACCTGTGTTGAAGAATAGAGTTTTTTGATCCAATAAATCCTGTATGGCATGCTTTAGGGGCCAGAACTTTTCAGTTGAATGCCCTGGTGCACCCATATGAAAGTCATAGGTGGCTGAAGGATCAAAATTCCTTCCCTTGGATGCATTCGGGTTAGGTTCTTTTAATGTCACATACCCCGCCTTCAACAAAGTTGGCAATAATTGAGAGGGAGACACGGGAAGAGGAGTGAAAACCTTGTTTCTTCTCGATGCCATCCAAGCAAACCTCTCCTCCTTGGTAAAAACTCTCTTCTGGGTTGCAGGCACAGATGGGGAAAAGTTAATGTTCACGGAAGCTTGAGGGATGGTTTGTGGTTGCTGGAATGGCAGAGATTGCGGGGTGGAGACATTGATATGGATAGGTTTTTTGGGAAAAGATGGTTGCTGTACCATATTAACCTCTCCTTCTTTCCTGCCTCCGTTCTTCTTCACCCCATTTCCTTTCTTTTGAGCAGAAAAATCGGAGGTGGAGTCCTGTTGACGAACGGTGGTAGAATAATCAACTATCTTTCCAAACCTATTTCCATCCTCTATGCAATCCGCCACTTGAATCAGGGCAGCGAAATTTGTGGTGGTTTGATCCACCAAGTGATTATAAAAGGGTTGCCCCAGTGTAGTGATAAAAGTGGAGATCATCTCCTGCTCAAACATAGGTGGTCTAACTTGGGCAGCTGTCTTTCTTCACCTCTTGGCTTACAGTCTTATGGATTCATCCTTTCCCTTGGACATTCTCATCATATCGTATTTATCTAGTATGATATCCGAGTTAAAACGATACTGTGCCAAGAAGGCATCTACCAAGTCTTTCCATCTCCTGATCATCCCGTGATCAAGAGTTGAGAACCACCTCAAAGCTGGGCCAACCAGGCTCCTCTGAAATAATTGGATTAAAACCCCATCATCCCTTCCATACTGGCACAACGCTCCACAGTACAGCTTAAGATGGCTCATCGGACAACCCGTCCCATCATACTTCTAAAAGTCGGGACACTTGAACTTCAATCGTAAGTTGGCTTCTGGGTAGAAGCAGAGGTCCTCAAAATTTGTTCCCCCAAATGAGGTAACTCCCTTCACCTCCCTCAATTCATCTTGAAGTGACTCCAACTTACTCATAAATTTTCTTTCTATTTCCTCCCTCAATTTCTCCTTCTCTTTCTCTTTCTCTGATTCAGATTCCTCCTCCCTAATCAAAATAGGCTACGGGATAGGTTGGTAATATTCAGGTTGAGGTGGGATATTGGTTTGTGGTGGAGGTGCATTGTGGGATGAAGAGGCTTGGTGAGCCTGAGCCTAAGCTTGAGTAGACAGCAAATTTTCTAGTAGTTTGGCAAGGCTAGCCACCTGCTCTTGAAGCTGGTGAAAGTCCTAAGCAGAAACAATTGACTGGTTCTCAGTTGGGTTCATGATTGCAGATTTTAGTCTCTGAGAGCGCCTGGGAGCAATGATTGCAGGTAGGAGCCGAAGACCTTACAAAAAAGAGAAAAAGCAATATCAGTATCCCATTAAATCATGTTTACACACCTATGAATGCATGCATGTAGGCTTAGTGAACATGAGTTTGGAATATTTGGTTAAAATAACCTTATTGAATGGAATTGATTGGTACGAAAAAGACCAATCAAAAGATTTGTTGGAATATTTTAGGGCTTCCAACATGTCCCACAAAATGTGATGTGCCTAAAGTAAAGCCTATAGACAAATCACGAATTGGAATTACTCAAACTTCCAAGGGCTTATGAAGATAAAATTCTGAAATTTCAGGCTGAGATCCTATGAGTTTCTAAATTAAGGCTTTAGAAGGCCTATGAGGTTTTGCAAAATTTCTGGAATTTCAGGCTTCCAGGATCCTATGAGTTTCTAAATTAAGGCTTTAGAAGTCCTATGAAATTTTAGGCTTCTAGAGATCCTATAAATTTAAGGAATTACGCAGGCTTCCTCATGCCTATAAAGTTTTGAAAAAATATGGAATTTCAGGCTTCCAGGATCCTATGAGTTTCTAAATTAAGGCTTTAGAAGGCCTATGAAATTTTGAAAATTTTTGGAATTTTAGGCTTCCAGTAATCCTATGAATTTCTAAATTAAAGCTTTAGAAGGCCTATGAAATTTTGAAAATTTCAGGAATTTCAGGCTTCCAATAATCCTATGAGTTTATTTTCTGAAATTACAAGGCTTTCAGATGCCTAAGATATTTTTGAACCCCCCCTCCTAAAGTATTTGAGTTAAAAAGGAACTCAAGCTGCCTTTAAGAAGATGGCTTGTGTAAGATTTTCTTTCATTCGATTTTTGAATGATTATTTGCTTGGAATTCAAAGGTTTCCAAGTGACCCATGATTTGCAAATCAAATTACTCTTTGGGAGAAATCTTAAAAGTTTGAACACTTTATGATTAAAGATTTCTTATTGAAGATTGATTTTTGATTGGAATTTACTCCTTTTTAGAAATGAGTTGAGCTTCCTTTCCTTTATCCTTAAATTGAATTACACTTCAAAGCTTAAGCTTAAAACATGTCTTGAAAGCTTATTGTAGTTCAATTCTTCAGATTGAAGTATGATTAGGTTGGTTGGTTGGTTTGAACCAATTCTCTTTTAACCATTTGCTTCATTTAAGATGGGTTAAATGCTTAAATTAGGTGAAAAGTGCCTAATACGAGCTTAACCCCAAAATGAGGTGCTTTACTTGGTTTTTGATTTAAACATGCTTTTACTTT
Organism: Buxus sempervirens; assembly: GCA_947561395.2. Lineage (NCBI taxonomy): Eukaryota > Viridiplantae > Streptophyta > Magnoliopsida > Buxales > Buxaceae > Buxus > Buxus sempervirens. The sequence goes on along the minus strand of OX387185.1, from coordinate 26,007,945 downwards.
GTCACTTGCACCCTTTTGTTAAGCCAATTTGTTGAATTTAGGTGAAAATTGCCTAAAATGACCTTAACTCTTTGATTTGGATGAGTTTTTAAGGATTTAGATGCCATTTATCCTGTTTAGAACTCCTGGTTATTTGTTCATATCATTCATAGATTAATAGAAACCAGATTTGATTGTTAAGAATGGCTGGAACTCATTTTGAGTCTTAAACCGCATACTCAGAGCGGTTTGGCTTCAACCGCACTTACTCTATGGCCAGAGTTAAAAATGCTTGAAATCGCATACTCATAGCGGTTTAGATGAGAAACAGATTTTCAATTTTTTTCTCTTCCCAATTGATTTTATCCGCTTGATTACTTGTCCAAACTCCTTGTTCACCATTGGGTGGCTTCTGAACTATCCCAAATTGGACATTTGACACTTAAAGTGCTACCAAAAATGCATGTGAGCTAATGAACTTTATGAAATTGATACAAACATGCACACATGAGCCTTTATGCCCTCCAATGATACAAATTTATGAAGGAAAACTAAAATACAAGTGTGCCTTCAAGGGCTGAAACAAAAATTTACAAATTAGCCTTCTTGGGCTTCCAAAGGCAAAGAAAATTCCTAAGCTAAAAATCAAGAAAAAAACCACTGTAATAGCACCTCCTTGATGTTCTTTTCCTTTCAATTTTCCTGCAAAAAGAGAATTAGTAGCATTCACACAAGAGAGGGCATGTACTCCTTCCAAAATTGGACACCATATGCATGGGTTTTAAACATTAGGTTGCCTCATATGGATATTTGGGCAGAATGACGTCTAAGAAGAGTTAAAACTCTTCCTATAGGCTACAAAAATCCTAGGATACAGTAATTCCCTGGGGCAAATGAAATCCCAACATATGGACACCATGAACTTGACTTTACAAAGTATGAAGGCAATTATAAAAATAAAACTGAAATACCTTGTTACCTTGTGTCTACCTTCAATATGGTGTCCATATCATACCTTGGATCATGTGAACCATGCAAAATGGCCTTCCCTCAATTACAAACCCATTTCCCATCATATTTGGTTTCCTTTGGCCAAAAACGTGTTTCTCCACCTTCAAGCGTAGGGGTTTTGGGTTTTGGCTTAAATGGCAACTTAGATCTCAAGCTTAGTGTATGACCAGAATTCAAGATCCACAATGTCATCATATCATTGGCTCAAAGCTCTAAGGTGAATGTTTTTACTTTCGCTTTCTGAAGTAACGATCTCGGTGCGTCAAGCTACACACATTCGGGGTCAACTTCCTATAAGTGATAGGTAGGTTGTGTAAAAAATAGAAAAAAGGTGCACATGTGCATTTGAAAAGAATAGGAAACATTCAACACAACGTCTCACCCTTGCCACTTTTTTTTGTAGCCATGCGTACACAATCGCATTCACGAAGGCATGATATAGAGATCATATTTAAAGCAAATAAACACAAGTAAAACAATGCAACTTAAAACACCTAAACATGCTCATGATTATCATATATTGACACTAAAATTCATCCAAACCTGTAAGCATGATATCATGTTATACAAAAAAGCAATCAATCATGGTGAACATGCTTGAAACAATCAAAACATCCATCTAACATTCAGATCTCATGTTCAACATACTCATGATCATCACATGACATTCCCAATGCAAATCAAAGCATGCTATTATGATATCAAGACACCTAAACATGGTTCTAAACACAATCAAATACATGTATCATATATCCTATTCTCATGGTCCTCTAATCATCTAAAATCAGATCTGAATGCATCCTAGCATGCTTATTGCAAACAAACAATCAGCAAGCAAATCATACCAAGCTCACACCAAACATCAACACAAATAAATTATGGCCTAAATCCATCATCCCCAACGGAGTCACCAGTTGTGAGAACTGGAAAATCACCTAGATGACTTCCTTATCATCACACGGGGTTTACAAAAAGGTTTGGAGTCACCACCATTCAAGTTAAGGTGTGAATGGACACCAAAGTGATCATAATAAGATAAAATAGAGTTTAAAGCAACTTTAATACATGGTCAAATCCAGAGATCGGGTAAGGGGATTAGGTTATAAGTAGGGGAAGGTGTTAGGCACCCCCGCTCATTCGTACAAGATGGTTGCCATATGCTGTTCATGCTAGAAAGAATGCTTGCTAATGAAACCATCAAAAAGTACTTAAAAATTGACAAACACATGTGTGATTCCTCCATATGAGTAGCCCAATAAAACCTGGACTCTCTCTATGGATATATCACCTCTAGGACTTCATGATTGAATGAAAATCAAGATAAAGATTGAAGAAAATCGAATTGAAACAAATCTGGAAAAATCAAATAGAGATGAAGCTGTAATAGCTTGAAAACTTTGATCAACCATAAATCCTTCAATTTAAACTCGAATTAAATGAAACTAAAGGCAATAGAAAGTTGGTATGAATTAGAACACTTAGTATAAAATTCAAATTAATCTGATTAAAAACGAGAGAAAAACACTCAAGCAAATTTGCTGTTGAAAACCCGAAAAAGTGGCAAGTAACCAACTTTGAAACTCTATTCGTGGAGATTTCGCTCCATATAAATCCTTAAAAACTTACATGAATGAAGTACGTGGTGCCATATTTCAAGTGAAATAGGCCTCACAAGAAACCTCATCCATTTGTGACGTGACACCTTAAACATGCCTAGAGGGTCACAGATTAACTCAGAATTCTGCTACAGAGCAGCTCTGAGTCAATTAAATATACAAGACACAAATCAAAGCGAAAACTCTTGAAACCAGTTGGATTTGAAAATAGATTCACAGAGGGGAAGATATGAAGATTAAAATCACTTGAATCCGAGTTAAAATGAGCAAATGGTGCTCGATCAAAGCAGCAAGTCCAATAATCTGGTCTGAACTGACCTGCCGACTTTGATCAGATGGTATCAAAAAATGGATTCATAGAAATTGCTGAAAATTTATAGACGCATACTAAACATGCTCACCTATCACAGGTCTTTCGAATCACTCAAAAATTAATCCGAATGTTGAAGTTATGAGTGTTCTAAGACAAGGCACAGATGCTGTCCAGATTTGAAAACCTTGAGTAAAATTAAGCAAAACCAGTGCATGTGTGCATTGGATTCGACTAAACTGATTTGAAATCACTAGGAGTATTCTCATGAAGTCTTAAGAGTTCATTCTAAGGCCATGGATCTCAGAGTTACCATATTGAGCATGGTGAATCCGAGATCCAAGCATATTCTTAACAAAAGCAAGTGAGATGTGTGTGTTCATGATGGAAATCAGAATTTTAGGAGAAGATTGGGATCCATTGCTATAGAGAACATGGATCCTTGTATCTTCTCCAAATTTAGATCCAAATCACACCAAACTAATAATCAGTACAAAATCCATATGCATATGATTCAAGGTAGATTCTAAGCCTAAAGTTCCATTCCAACTTCTTTTTCCCCTAGCTCTCTCTTCACGTTTTACGGCTAGAGAGGATTCTAGGGTACTTCGGAAGTGGTTTGGGTTTGCAAGGAGACACAATAGCCTTACACTACAGAAAGGTAGAAGATGAGAGTGCTGGAATGTAAGAAATGAAGAAGAGAGAGAGGTGAAGTCCTTACCTTAGTAGCTTGAATGACTTGAGCAAACAATCCGGCAGAGTTTCACTTCTTCTTCCAGAGCTTTCAAGCTTCAAATCAGCAGCCCTTGCAAGAGAAGGACCCCTCTATTTATAGGCATTGCCAAGGGTATAAAAGACCCAAGGGTAGGCCAATAAATGCTTCTAGATTACTCCAATTCAAATTAAAGGCATGAATTGATGTAATCTATAAGTTTTGGAGGGTAAAATGGGGAGATAAAGTCTCCCATAGAGAGGTAATATGCGTAAATAAGGCTCAGATCTCGAGTCTTTTCGCAAATAACCAAATTGGCAAAAACCGCATACATAGTGCGGTTTACAGCAAACCGCCCTCTATTTGCGGTTGCAGCACAAATCTACACAAACCACATATACAGGGCGGTCAAAATTCAGTTGCGCCTCAATAATTACTGTCGACGTGGCCTAACGGCCTGACAGCCATGTGGTAGCCCACTTGCGCGCACGCGAGAAGCATGAACCAAAACCATACTGTGTGTGCGGTCGAAACAAAATGGCCAAAAACCGCATGAAATGTGCGGGCAACACCTTTTTTGAATATTTTTGAGTTTTTGACACTTGTCAAAGCTCAAACAAATCATTTAAAATTCATTGCATTGTTCTCTCATATTGTAGTGCAATTTGGGGTGTCTACAGATTCTCAGTTTTGGTGGTATCCAGACCTCAAATCTGTAACGCCCCGGATCCAAGTTACGTAGATAAAACTGTAACTTATCTCCGAAGGTTATTATATAACCCAAGATAGCAAATCAGAGTGAAGGAAAAACATGAATTAAACAAAACTATAAAATCAGAGTGTACTATAACCCAAGCTCAAATATTAAATACCATAACCGAGGCTAACTCACATGAACCAAGCATATACCCGCTGATTGCCGTCCTTACCAGAAACTGAAAACAAAACAAAACAAAATGTAATGAGATACGAATATCCCAGTAAGCACCACATGCATGCTCAAATACAGTTTATCAGTTCTAAAATATGATACAGTTGTAAATCATGCAACAGTAGCGATAACACCTTAGTTCTGAATAATCCGAGTAATTCAACAGTAAACCATCGATCAGTGTGATATAACAAGAATAATCCAGTATAACGAACATATCTGTATCATCAAAACAGCAGTTGATAAGTCGCCGCAGGACTCATGAAATAAGACTGCCTTTAACTAGTGTAAGACTATGCTCACTATGCCACCTCCTGGCTTATGAGCGAAGCCGAGCTACACGGTCATCGACTTATTGCGAGAGAACCCATCCAGATACAGTAATGGGTTGGCATGTACTATCCTATCATAGCCGCAGCCAACCAGATACAGAGAAGGCCTCATCGAGATACACGATGGAAACGCGTGCGTGAACAAAGTGTTACGACTAGCAAAGAACAATCCTTCCCACTATCTAGCTCCTAACATGGATCCATATCGAGCTATGCCCACTAGACTCTAAAACAAAACCACCAGTGAAATCCAGTAAGCACAACTCATCTTAATCTCAATCATATCATCTCAAGTACACGGGGCATCTTTGAGTACACAGAGGTATCAAACATCCCAAATACATGGGGCATCCCTGAGTACACGGAAGTATCACAACTACCCAAGTACATGGGCATCACAATCTGTCTCTTCAAATACATGAAGGAAAACCAATTCCAAACCAAGAAACAAAACATCCATATTCAATTTAAAATCCTCTTTCCGTAAAATCTGTATAAGACCAGTTCAACGTAAAAATTTCATAATCATGACAATCTCGTCGAATCCACAATGAAAACCAGTGCTAATAATCAAGATTCAACCGTATTCACAAGATCAGAATTTATAGACACAACTTTATTCAAATAATAAGTTTACAAGCTCCTTCTAATAGTTTCCATAAAATACCTTTGAGAGACAAAGTTTAAGTAAAAGTGTTACTCTAGACTTAAACCGGTAGTTTCATATACTAAAAATCAGATTTTGACCTTATAATAATAATTTCAGATTTATTTTACTCATTATAAGTCCAAACAAGAGAATTTCCCAAAAATATTTCATAAAGATTCCCTTTATCGCTCAGAATTTAGCAAAAGTGTAAATCTCAGCTAAACCGGCAAAACCGAATGTTAAGAATCTGAATTCAGCATTCTAAATAAACTCAGATTGGTTTTACTCATGTTGAGCTTAAATAGCAGATTTCTACTAGTATAATTGTCCATAACTTTATGAAGATTAACCTTAGTTCATTCTTAATTAACATAAGTCTTTATTGTCTTCCTTTAGCTCTTTGTATTCTTTTATAACTTTTTTTTTTATACACTTACTTCAGCATCCTAAGATTCACTAAAATCCCATTTGTTTATCCCTAAACAGTCCTTTACATACTCTCTCAAGTTTAGTTTTGCCATGCAAAAGATGTATGTGATGGAGAAATTTTCAGCACCTAAAATTACCCAAAACACCTAACTACACAGGTTTTCAGATTTCGATACTTACTACACTAGTATAACCCCTGTTTCCAGCACCTATATTTCCTCCATAATTCTTTGATCACATATATTTAAGTTCCCTAAGAGTAAATCCATTAATTGAAATTAATAACCACTACACAATCTAAATAAGAGAGCTGGCGCCGACCTTTTGAGGAGGTAGGCGCCAACCAACTGCACTTAGTAGCACCCAACACATACCAAATGTGAAGTGCTATTGGTCCAATTTCCCAAATAAACTGAACTAATATTTTCCTTCCCAACCAATTACATGATAAAATTGATCATTCAAGTGATAGGTTTAACCTGCAGTGGATTTATTTTAACACTCCAACCATTAACAACTTATCAGCCCATGCTAGAACTCAAACCAGTTTTTAGCAACCTAAATCATAGTTTCCAGGATTTTCCCAGCACCTCTTGTGTACTGAAAATGATTAGATTTTCTCATCCTAAACTCCCGTAAGTAACCCCTCACCTTAGCCCCTATATAGCAACTAATTAGATTACTTAAAACCACCACAGGAGCTGGCGCTGACCTCTGTTGAGGTTGGCAGCACCCAGCGCCTAATTCATTTTTCCCATGAACACAATCTATTAAACATTAGGTCTTTGCATTATAATACCAGCTCTTAAATTAACCAATTAAACCCCTATTATGGACTTTTACACATATAAAGTCACTGCTGCTAAACATCCATATAAGGGTGCAAGGCTGGAGCTGACCTTTTGATGAGGTTGGTGCCGGATATAAGTGCTCAGCGCTAGGCCATATTTCCCAGGTTTGAGTGTTTCAATTGAGTCAAAACACCATGGCTGAATTAAATACTTTGCATTCAATCTTTTCTAAGATAATCCAGCCTCTTCCAATGGCCCTTTTTAACATGAATCATGTTTAGTAAATCCACTATTAACATTTGCATGAAATCAGCCACTCGTGCCCTTCTTTTTGACTGAGATTTTATTCTACAACCTCAATTCATTTCTCACATGCACTGCACGAAATTTTCCTAATTATCTCTGGTTCAACAAATCCATAACATATAGTTAATCAGAAAATATCCTTTAGCCTTTAATTAAATCGATTGAAATCTCAGATCAGTCCTAAACATCAAATCCAGTAAAACAGAGGTTGGTTCGATTTCATGATCAAGACAAATTCAAATTTCAGATTAAAGCAATTAAGACAAATTCGATTGTGCTACTTACCTGTTCCAGATTAGATCCAACACCTACAGCAACTAGGAAGAAGATCTGGAGTTTTCCACGACCAAATCCTCACTTTAGATCTCTTGAAACAAATCTGTAGATAATCTGAACGAACTTCACAGTAGCACAGCCTCCATTCTCTCAGATTTCCAGATCAGCTTCTTTTCACCACTAATCTCCACCGAATCCAATCTGAATTTTAGGAAACCTGAATCCTACTCTTAATCCAACAACTTCATCAACAACTCTTCTTCCATTTCTCCAAAAACTTCCACAACCATTCGAACAACCCTCTCCATTAATTTGAACCCCTATTTATAGTTTTAGATTTGCCGCCCAGCACCACCTCTCTTTTCATGATCACATAACACGCCTCTCCACCAAAACTCCCTACACCAGCAATAAGCTTTAATTAATATCTCTTAATTTTCACAACATTAAACCATCTTTGACCTTCCAATTAAAACTAAAAAATTCTTCTTACCTTCATAATTAAAGTTCTCAAATTTTGTTTACTCGAGAACCCCAATCGAACCCTTTCAATCTCCAATTCCTCTTAATTAATTATTATTATTATTATTATTATTATTATTATTATTTGGCATTAATTAATTACCAACATAATAATTTAAATTTCATTAAAATTTGGGATTTTACAAAATCTATCTTTGAGAAGTATTGTGCTCCCTTTAATTGGTCAAATAGATCATCTATTCTAGGAAGTGGATACTTGTTCTTTATAGTAACTTCATTCAGCCTTATGTAATCCACATACAACCTTAAGGTATCATCCTTTTTCTTTACAAATAAGACTGGTGCTGCCTATAGAGAAGTACTACATTTAATAAACCCCAATGTTGACAACTTATTTAGCTACTTCCTTAACTCTTTTAATTTAGTTGGAGCCACTCAATAAATGGGTAATGATATAGGCTGTGTGTACCAAGTATCAAATCTATACAAAATTCTATTTCCCTCTTTAGAGGCAAGCCAGGAATATCTTGAAATATATCAAGATACTTACTCACTATTAGAATCCTTTCAATCATGCTTTTCTCTTCCTTAACATAGCACATAGAAAGAAGGGCTCCAATGCATCCCCCATCTTAATATCAATTCAAATTGTCTCACTAGAAAGTAATTGGCATGAAAGAGTTCTATGATAACAGTCCAGCCTAGCATGATAGGTAAACAACCAGTCCATACCCAAAATAATATCAAACTCATGCATGTCAAGTACCAACAAATCAAATGCCAAAATATGATTCTCTAGTCTGATTTCACAATTCCTACATATCCTTTCTATATGTTTCTGACTTCCTAAGGATTCCCACTGTCATATATTCAAGTAGTGATTCACACACAAGTCCCAGTATCAATACAAAAGTAGCAAAAATAAAAGAATGAGAGGCTCCTTAATCAAACAAAGTGTGTGATAGCATATGGAAACAACATGTAATACTTTCTATCACTGAAGGAGATGCTTCTTCACCCCTAGCATTCAAAGTAAAAACTCTAACCTGAGGTTGTAGTGTAGGTGACTTCATAGACTCATCCATACAGCTATCGGCTGGTTGCATTTACTACCTCCTGGAAAGATTTGGGCAATCCTTAATAATATGCCCCTTTTTTTCCACAACCATAACACCTCAAATCTCTTGTTGATGTTCTTTGTACCTATTGGGACTTGCCACTATCATTAGAAAACTGTTGACTATTACCCTTTCCAAACTACCAGCCCCAAATAGTACATTGTATATTCCTAAACCACTCATAGATGGTGGATGAAAGGGTGGTCTATTCCTCATCCTCTTTCCACCATTACTACCTCTAGACTACCTAACCCCTGAGCTTGTACCAAATGCTGACATTTGAGTTCTATTCCTCTAACAAGATTTCCTCTGTTTCTTTGATTAAAAATAATCCTCTGCATCTTTTTCAACGCTAAGTGTAACGCACTAAATCAGGGCCAATGCTACATTTCACCACACCCATTTCCGAAGTGCTACTATGGGCCCAAAGCAACTAAAGCCAAACAATAATATTACATAAATTCCATTCGATATCAAAGAGCAGAAATAAATTTGCATTTAATCAACTCATAAACAAAGCTATCAATAATGTCAAACCATCCAAAATAAAATAGTATCCATGTCTAGTACAAGGGAATAAACTAACTCTCACTCTCATAAACAAGTCGAACATCAAAGTAAAACATATAATATGTGGGACCATGGAAATCACCTAAGGACTTCACAAATACCACATGTGATCAAACAAAATCAGGAGTTGCCACCATCCAAAGATCTTGGTGTGGATGGACACCAAAGTATGCATAGAAGAGCAAAAGATGGCCAAAGTAGCTCTAATTATGGTCTAGTCTAGAGATAGGGTAAGAGGGTTAGGTTATGAGTATGGGAAGGTGTTAGGCACCCCCACTCATCCATACAAGATGGTTGCCACATGCTTATCATGCTATTGATTGCTTGCACCCATCAAACCATTCAAAAAACAAAGCAAAAGGAACTCAAAAAAAATGTATGATTCACCTTGAGATATATCCATTTGATTTAGATAATCTCTGAGGTTTCATCACTTTCAGGACCTTATGATTAAATTAAAAATCAAAGAAAAGAAGATTAAAACAAATCAGAAAAATCAATGCAACAGAGAGCTATTTGAACTATGCACATTGGAATGATCATAATTCACTCATTTCAAACTCAAATTGAGTGAAACCAAGGCCAGTTGAAAGCTTATTTGAAGCATAAAGTAAAAAACTCAGTCAAATCAAGAGAGTTATGCTTGCTCAAAGTTACTAATCTATCACAGTGACAGTGATGAACAGACCTACTTCGCAAGTCTATTCGTGAAGAGTCCCACTATATAAATCCATGAAAACTGGTATGGATGAAATAAGAGATGCCTTCTTTCAAATGGCATAGACCTCATTCAAAAATTCATCAATATGTGGTCTATGTAATCTCACAAACATGCCAACTTTATCACAGATTGACCCTGTAATCTGTTATTGAGCAGTATAAAGTCAATCAAGCACATAGAGCATAATTTTGATTTAAAAATTATGAAGTGACAATGGTGCTCAAACGAAGTGACAGGTTATGTAATCTATGTAAACAGAACTGTTGAACTTCAACCAAATGGTGTGAGCAAATGGCTTCATAGAAATTGCTCAAAATTCACAAGATTAAACTAGATTCCTCACCTTTTAAATGCCACTAGAATTACTCAAAAATTCATCTGGAAGATGAGAAAATGAGTAAAACAAGTTGATGTACAGGTTCAGTCTCGATTTGACAATGTAAAGTGAAACCCACTTCAAAATCAATTGATCGATGCACTGAGCTCATTAAATCAACTTAAAAACATCTAAAATGAAATAATAAAACCATAGAAACATCTAGGGCAGATGGTTGATTCAAATTTCTCGTTATTTGGAGAGTGAGAAACAAAATAGCCCATATTCCTTTGAAAATTTTTTAGATCTAAGGAGATTTGGTCATGAGGTCTTTTCCAAGAGATCAAAACCAACTAAAAATTATCAAAAGAGTCCTGAGATATTATTATAAGGCCTAATTCTCATATCTACCTTATTGAGCATAGTAGATCTAGGAATTCATGTCTAGAATGAAAAAAATAGTACATGTGAATGTGTGCATTTGCAAAGTGAGTAAAGTTTAACTAATATGGAGGAATTTCAAGTCTAAGGCTATAAATGAGCCTAGATCCACGAAATTCCTCTCAAAACAAAGAGAAAAACCACACACAATAGCAATCAAACACTACAAAATAGGATGAACCAAAATTAAAAACAAAAAGAGTTATAACCTAAAGGATCCATCCTAAGGTTGTTTCCCATAGCCCTCTCTTCACGTTTTACTGCTAAAGAGAGGCTTAAGGTAATTTAATCCATGGTTTAGGGCCACAATCACAAAGAGGCCTTATTCTATAGAAAGGTAGAAGGAGAGAGTACTGGAATTGAAAGAGATATCTGAATTTAAAAGGCGATTATACCTTGTAGCTCCTTCTTCAAGCAAGTAAACAAAGCAACCTTTGAGTGAGAAGTCCAACAGAGTTTCTCGTCTTCTAAGCAAGGCTCTCAACCTCCAAATTTGCAGCCATTTGCATGAGGAGAGACCTCATGTTTATAGACACAAGTGAGGGTAGAAGAGTCCCAACCCAAGGGTAAACACATAAGTGTGTCTAGATCCTTTCAATTGAAGACCATGGCTTACATTGGAGGGAATTGGGAAAATTTTGGAGGCTAATTTAGGCAATTCCAGTCTTCCAAAAAGGGGTTTCAATGTAAATATGAGAAAGCTCGAGGGGATTTTCAAATTTAGCTTTTCTAAAAATACATGATAACTCATATCAGTCATGAAGAATTATCAATGTGACCGATATTTAATATTTGTCATAAAGAAATATCAATGTGACCGATATTCAATATCGGTAAAAAGAGTTACTAAAATAGCTGATATGGATTCACGATAAACCTATATTTTAATTAAAACTTTATTTGCTCCTCAATATATATTCATCCATCTATTCCTCTAATATGTGGTGCAATTTGGGGTGTCTACAAATGATAACCTCAATAAAATGAATGTAATCTAGTCTAGGTAATAATAGTCCTCAGCTATGAACTCTTGAATCTCCCCCTATGGATCAACCCCAGATATGTCCTTATGTGGATTAGCGAAAAACAAAACAAAATGCGGTATAAGATACGAATATCCCAGTAAGTAGCACATGCATGTATACACAGTTTCACACAATAAAATAACATATTTTCATGCTTGATAAAAGAAATCAATACTCTTGTAACAACTTAATATTGAACTCATCTCTGTAATGGAGATATTGCCAGCCATAAATAAATCATAGCAACTATCACAAAACAATACTTCAACATACATGCAAGATAAATCACTATATGTGAATAATCTATTTCCAATGTGAATTCATAAATCAACCATGACAAATATTGTAGGACTCATGAAGAAAATAAGTCTTTGAGAAAACACTCTACATTCACTACGCCATCCTGCGACTTTTGAGCAAAGCCAGTAAACAACTCTTATAGCAGCATAATAAATCTCGAAATATGGAGCCTCGACATTGACTTATTGCGCAAGAACTCACATACCAGCAATATAATTCTTGAAATATGGAGTTGTCATGTACTACCCAAGCATGCAGCAAGATAAATTTGAACATGGGGGTAGTGGCTTATCACCACATACATGGTGTAAGCACTTGATTTTTTGTAACGCCCCGAACCCGGGTTTATGCAAAACAAGCACCAAACCCGAACCCGAAGTGCTATTGGCCCAAAGCAACTAATTACCAGACAATTAAATTCAAATAATTCCATTGAATATCCAAATGTGAAAAATGAAACATCGAATTCACCAACAAACGTGGCTAAGTGTAAACATCAAACTATCTCATTAATATAAATTAATAAGTCTGGTAAATGGGTTTTCTAACACTTTCTCTTATAATCAATTAAATCATATAGTATCCATAAAAATAATATCTATATCAACCTCTAAATGGAAATCTAATAAGAATAAATCTTAGCATGGTAATCAGCAACTCCCCTTGTGCCAACCCCAATAATGCTTTCACGAGGATCAGCTAAAAACAAAACACAACAAAACAGGAATGAGATAAGAATATCCCAGTAGGTAACACTATGCATGAATAAATAGTTATATATATAAGGAAAATAATCATGCTTTCATATTCGATAAGATAAACGAGTAATCACGGTACAAACCCAACAATAAATCAGTGCTCGAAATAAAGGCAATTCATTATATAAATACAAATAAACAAGATGACAATACAATATAAATCAAATCCACAATTTCTCCAAATCATTACAATTAGTTTCTCTCTTTCTTTCTTTTCTTTTTCCAAAACAATTCTACATGTTATTCATATCATTTTAATATTCCTTTCTAAAATCGTTTTAATCAAAACATGGTTAAATCGATCAATCCAACTCTTTCTGTTTTAAATGAAATCATGTCATACATAATTAATAAATCTCCCATGTAGTATGCAATCACGTAGTAATCACATCTCCCCCACATGAGGTAACACTTCTCTCCCGCAGGATGTCACATCTCACCCGTAGGTGGTAATCACATATCTCCTCTGTGGGATGCAATCAAATCTGGATTATATCTCCCCCAACATGAAGTCACATCTCACCCAAGAGTGATAATCACGTATCTCCCCTGTAGGATGCAATCAATTTGGATTACATCTCCCCCAATGGGAGGTCACATCTCACCCGCAGGTGGTAATAAAATCTCATCGGCAGATGGTAAACCAATCTCACAAACCAAATCTTGTAAATAAAGTAGTTACTCCATGTTCAATCAATAATCCAAAATCTCTTATCAATACTTATTATATTTCAAAACATAGGCTCAACGTACTCAAATCTGTTATAAAAGAATTTTGATAAATTCCAGGACTTGAATCACATCTAAAACAATGTTTTACAGGTATAGAAATAAACCAAATTGATTTTAAACAAATTCTAGAACCGAACTCTCTTTCAAATCAAAACAAGACATATTTAGTAGAATGTACTCAAAACTTTATATAATTTTTTTATAAAATTATTCGGCCACTGAAAACAACTCATAAACACCTAAATCGTATTTGTACCTGTGTTGGATTTGTCTAAAAATCATTTTATAATAAACATCTAGGTATATTTCCAAAAACAAGAAAATCTGGGTTGGTCGCTCAACCCAGTAGCTTAGGCAACCTGGTTGGGCGACAGAACAATTCAAACTCAAATTCAAAACCAACGGGCGCTCAGCCCTGGTCGCTCAGGCGACCTAGTTGGGCGACCTCAACAAAAATCAGTATTTTCTACGGTCGCTCTGCTGCGTCGCTCAGGCGACCTGCCTTTGTTCGCTCAAGGTTTCTGTAAAATCCCAGATTTTAGTAAATAGTCTAATTGGTTAATAATATGCAGGAGATGAAATTTCGGTTCAACCCGGAGGAGTTCAAGATGAACCGAGGATGATAGGAGAGCTTATATAAGGTGAGCTCCTGATTATTGACCAAATATAATTTTAATATAATAATTATTGTGCTATTATATTATTAGTAAGAATTAATTGGATTATAAACAAGAAGAATACAAGGGGTTGGTTGAACCCAGTGATAGTGGGTTGACCTGAGGGTTGAGTTGGTTTAAGAAGGTTTGGTTGCAATGGATTTAATGAAGAAGGGGCAATTTAGTAAAAGACCTTAATTAATAAACTAACCTAGTTGTGCATGGAGTGGTTATGCACGTAGAGTTTAAAAACTCAAATTAGAATCAGCCATGCGTTTCCTTCTTGTTTCCTCTATCCTACTCCCAGTTGCCTTGTGATCAAACCTAACCCTAAAGCTACTGTTGGAGCCGTCTTAGAGAAGAAGGAGAAGTATTTTCGTGCATAGAGAACTCAAGTAAGAGCCATATAGATATAAGTTCTGTTCCGGAGATTTTCGTATGTTCAAAAGTCTTAAAAGTGTGATTTTTGAACCCAGACGTGATCGAGGGTTGTCGGGATTGTTTGGCAAACCTTAGGAGTGATATTTCGTTGCTTTTAGAGAAGGTTTAAGTACCTAAACCAGGTAAGTAGTCCCTTGATGCTTGCATAAAATCCAAATTCGTGTTTAGACGATATTCATGGTTATTCGGTGTTTTGATGCGTTGTTTTTGTTATTTATGATGTTTTATTTGTTTGGAATTGTTCTAGCATGTTTATAAAGTATTTTAGAATGATTTAGAATGGTTTTGATGCATTGAATATTGAGTTGTGGAATTTTTATGGAATTTCACAAAGTTACGGATTTTTCACGTATCGGCCCGCCTAAGCAGTCTCTCGAGCGCCCTATGTATATATTCAAAACCCGAGAGCAATTTTACCCAGATTGAACTACTGCTAGAACAGTCACTCGAGCGACTTATCGAGCGACCTACCCTGAATTAACTTGTTTGTAAGGCTGCTCGAGCGACCAGTCTGTCAAATTTTGGAAAACTTGACTTTTCAACCTAGTTTTCACTACGGAAGTGTTTTTATCCAAATTTAACCTATATGCCATTAACATTGAGGTATTTGGGAAGTGTTTGCACTGGCAGATGTTTAAAATTCAATTTTATAAAGATTTTGGGTACATGTTTCTAAAGAGGCACATTCTATTGTTCCAAAAGAATTTACTTTTAACCAAGGTTGGTTTTGTGAGTTCATACCCCTGTATTTGGGTGATATGAAGGTATTTTGTGCATCGATGGAGTCGATACACATTCAGGACATATTGGCCCGTTGAAACCTGGAGTTTTGGACATATGACTTGGTGCATTTTGTTTTGGTTTTGGGTCACTGGTTTGACAAGGTTGGTGCTTGATTTATTGTTTCCCGGATGGGCGGATTTGGTTACAGATATGGTTCTGTATTTTGGTGGGTGTTATTGAGAAGTATGTCCATTACCCTGGTTGGTTTTTCTCACTGTTGAGTGGGCTTAGCAGTTATATGGATCCATAGAATAGCTAGTAAGTGAAATGTGTATTAGAGGGGTTTGAATTTTGTGTCTGAGGCATTCCATCATCTCGAGTCTCGAGGATGGTACCTGTAAAATCCTGAATTTTAATAATATTAAAAATATTAGATTTTGTTGTTAATTAGTTTAATTAATGGAAAATCTTAGAAATAGTAAAAAGGGAATTATTTAGAGAGAAATAATTAAATAAAATAGAAGAAATTATTAAAAAGGGCAAATCCGTTAATTTAGTTTCATTAGTGGGGTTGGTGGTTTGGTATGGTAGCAAGCAAGGGCAATTTTGCCAATCTAGAAATTAAATGAGAAGGGATTTAATTTAAAGCAAGTGATGGTTATAAATTTAGCTGAATAATAATAATATGTTCAAATTGTTTTTTTCTTAGGTAAGATGCTAGTATAGGCTATTGGTGGAGTGGCAAGTGCTTACTCAAATGGTTAAGAGGATGACCCTATAGAGAAATGGTGTAGGTGAGTATACATGGGATCATGAGTGAGTTAAGTGGTTTGAGCACAACCATCGGCCTATAAATAGGTCCCTGTTGGCTTGAATTAGGGTTTTTGGCCGATCAAATGTGAAGGGAGGTTCGTGAAACAGTGGAGGAAAGCAAGGGTCGGAGGAGGAGTTGCAACTGTTGCTCATCTCGATCAAGAAACCAGGGCAAGGTGGATAGGAGTGTTGGATCTGTTTGGGGACTACTCAGAAGTAAGAAATCCTTTTGTCGGAAGTTGTTGAAATTGCTGGAGGTTGCTGTGATCGGCCCAACCTGGCTATGCGATCAGAAGAAATCAGGAGAACCTGAGGTTGAAGGTGAGCGTTGGCGAGCGGAAATCTTAGATCGTCTACCGTGCGAGGCCTGAAGAGGAATTGAAATCTCCGAGTTAGAGGAGTTGCAATTCAAGTGAGTAGTATAGTTTTAAATCTGTGTTTGGTTTTTTTTTATCTTTAAGCTTAGCCGTAAAGCATGATTTCTGGGAATATAGTTTCGAACGTGGATTATATGAATAAATTTTGGGGCGTGATATGAAGTGTGATAGATTAATTTCGAATCATGTTTAATCATCTTTTGGGGATGGTAGAAACACTGGAAAATTGTTACAGAGACTTAGAACTAGGACAGTCATGGAGTTTTCGCATTAACAGAGAGTCGTGAATCGCAAAGGGTGTCCACCGAGCTGCCGCAAACCTCTTTGCTCTCAGTGGCAGCTCAGCGCAAGGAAGATTTTGGGTCCGCCAGGCTGGCGCCGACCTGGCGCCAAGTGCCTGAGGTCAGCGCACCCACTAAAATTCTAAATTGAGTGCGGCTGACCAATCCGAAACTATTTTTGACACTTTGAGGCTTCAACCTCTTAGCCAAAGACTAGATTAGGATATTAGAAGTGTTGTAATCTACTTATAACCTTTGGAGATCATTGGGTCAATATTTGGTAAGTTTTATGAGTTCCCAAAAGTCAAGTTTGAAGGGTTGGTTGATAGTCTAATTGTTGTCTTGATACCATGAGTTAGTGGTTCTGTTTATATCCATGTTCTACTATTAAATTCCAAGTTGTGATGTAGTTTAACCAGAGTTTTCTCGAATTATAATGTGCTAGGCAGAATTTACAAAAGAATTTTCCATGAGTTGTTTGTTTACACTGATTGGGTTGAATATGGTTCTTGGGTTTGAATATGCATGTGGGGTTCCAGGGAGGATTGTTGTGGTCCCGAGTGACCCATGAAAAATAGCAATTGTAATTAATCGTGGTTACGTTCTATGTTGGAGTTTCATGTTTTTTGATTGATTAAGTTTAGAATGATGATTTTGAGATTGTTACTGGTTTAGCTTGTCCTAGATCCAGAGTCTAAGCTTAGTAATGAAATGTTTTTGCTTTGTTGGTGTAATTGCATGGCTTTGAGTGTTGGCACTGCGGGTGTAGAGCAGCCAGAAACCCTAAGTAGGCCTAGTTGTCAATGCCGAAACCCGATGAGCAGGCTGTCATTTCAGAGTGTCCGAAACCCTGAGTAGGCTGGAACTATGTACATGGAGGGGTGGATGTCGCCTTGGCATGTCAATTAACCAATTTAAGTAACTACATATCATTGACCAATGTTGGTATTTGATTTTGTTTGACGTGATATGTTTTATTCGCTGGTTTGTTGGTATTTATGGTTCATTGAATATTGTTCACCGGTTTTTAGGTATTTGTATCTTCCACCGATGTAGAGCAGCATCGTGACCCTGAGTGGTTCGGTGTTGTCAATGCCAAAACCCGATGAGTAGGCCGACATTGGATGACACTGTCATTTCAATATCCAAAACCCTGAGTAGGCCGGATATACATTTGGAGGCTGGATATACATTTGTAGCAAGACTTTTTTCCTTTATTTTAACATGAACAATGCCTGGCAACCACCTTGTGTGGATGAATAGGGGTGCCTAACACCTTCCCTTGTTTATAACCTAATCCCCTTACCCATCTCTGGTTGTTTTTTTAATGGGGTTATTTTTACCCTAAATTTGCCTTTTTGAGCTTATTTGATAATTTTGGTGTCCATTCACACCTAAACAAAATGGTGGTGACTCTTTGTTTTTAACCAATCCCGTGTGATGATTAGGAAGTCATTGAATTGATTTTTCCACGTCTCACAACTGGCAACTCTGCTAGGGACTTGTGGATTTCAGCATTTTGGTTTTTGTTCATGTTTTGGTGTTTTTGTTTTGCTTGCTATTTTTAGCATGTTTAATATGTTCTATGGTTTTGCTTGCTATTTTGTGTTCTTAAGCATGTTGGGTATGTTTTAAATCTGATTTATTGCTTAAAATCATGGGGGTAGAAACATGCTTAATTTTGATTTATAGGATTGTTTCTAGAAACATGCGTAGGGGAGGTTCCTTTTGCTAAACCATGCTGATTTCTTGCTGTATTTTTATAACATTATGTTTTAATTTTCAGCATGATCTCCATGATGTGTTTTTGGGTTGTATAACATGATCATATGTTTGCATGTTTGGGTGATTCTTGTGAGCATGTTTAGGTGCTATAGGGTTGCTTTGTTTATTTGTTTACTTTAAATATGCTTTCCTATTATGCCTTGGTTTGTATATGCATGGCTACGAAAAGAGTGGCAAGGGTTTGGGACGTTGTGAATGTACCAAATTTTACATATGCACTGTGCACGTTTTATTTTTACACAGCCTACCCCTAACCTATAGGAAGTTGAACCCAAATGTGTGTAGCTTGGCGCAACGAGGTCGATACTTCGGAAAGCGAAAGTGAAAACATTCACCTTAGAACTTTGGGTCAATGATGTGATGATAATGTGGATCTGTGATTCGATACTGGTTATCACTAGGCTTGAGTTCTAAGTTGCCATTAAGTCAAAACCCAAAACTCCTACGCTTGAAGGTGGAGATACACGTTTTTGGCTAAAGGACACAATTACATGGGGATATGGGTTTGTAATTGTGGGAAGGCCGTTTGCATGGTTCACAAGCCAAGGCATATGCGGATGCCATATTGAAGGAAAACAAGGTAACAGGGTAACCTTAATTTTTGCATTATTTTCATGTTATAGGGGTGTCATAGTGTCCATCGGTTTGGGATAAAATTGGTCCCAAATAGGCGTGTATCCTAGAATTGGTGTAGCCCATAGGAAGAGTTTTTAACTCTGTTCAGAATTAATCCTACCTAATGTTCATACAATAGGCAACCAAAGGGTACCAGACCCCTGAATAGGGTGTTAATTTTGGAGGGGACATGTGCCCTCATAAGCATGTATTTTTGCAAATAGGTCAAAGTCCGCTTTGGGACAGTTTAGAAGCCTTGCAAGGGTGAACCGTATGTTTGGATGTGCAATCAAAGTGATCAAACCATGTAAAAACTGAAAAAACAGAAAAAAGCTCTGTAAACTGCATTTAAAATACGGGCTGGTCTCGCTCGTGTTGGCTATACGGTCACGGCTTGCTCGCAATTTAAATGCGGGCAAGGTTAGACCGTAATGTATATGCGGTTTTCGCGGAAAATTCAATTTAAAACAGTTTTTCCTACTAAATCTTGTTCCTTTAACCTTTAAATGATGATAAAGGGAAATGAGTTTGAATAAAATATTTCAAAAAACAAAACAAAAAAAAAGCAAAAAAATTAATAAAAATGTGAAAGAAAAAATCTAAAAAAAAAAAAAATTCTTTGGGCCTCTGAAAGCCTTTGAATTTCAGACTTTTTCTCAAAACTCCTTGGGCCTCTGAAAGCCTTTGAAGTTCAGACTTTACTCCTGGGCCTCTAAAAGCCTTTGAATTTCAGATATTTATCTTTAGGCCTCTGAAAGCCTTTGAATTTCAGACTTTACCCCTGGGCCTCTAAAAGCCTTTGAATTTCAGATCTTTATCTTTGGGCCTCTGAAAGCCTTTGAATTTCAGACTTTTCCTCCGGGCCTCTGAAAGCCTTTGAATTTCAGATCTTTTTTCTTTTTTGGGACCTGTTGGAAGCCCTAGAATATTCCAACAAACCTTTGGTTGGTCCTTTTCTACCAATCAATTGAAATTTTGTGGGACACTTGGAAGCCATAGAATATTCCAACAAAACAAAAAAAAAAAGAAAAAAAAGGAAATAAAGAAAAAAATCCAAACTCGTGTTTACCTAACCTGAATATAGGCCTTCATAGGTATGTGAATGAGATTAAATGGGTACTGATATTTTTCTTTATTTTTTTTGCCAGGTACCAATATACTTGCAACAATAGCTCATGTAACCAGATCAAGAGCTCGAACCATGAATCCCATTGAGAATGAAACTGATGCTCATCACCCAGATGTAGCCCTGCTCCAGGAGCAGGTGGCAAGACTAGCCCGAATGCTAGAGAACATACTATCGGTGCAGGCCCAACAAGTGCAAGCCCAGAACCAAGCATCCACTTCCAACCCAGCACCTCCACCCCAAATCAACATTCCACCTCCGATTCAACCTATTCCTAAACCCATTTATGAACCCACCCCTGAACCTATACTGATTAGGGATGAGACATTTGAGTCTGAGAAAGAAAAAGAAAAAGAGAGAATGAGGGAGGAAGTTGAAAGGAAATTCATGCACAGATTGGAGATGATCCAAGATGAACTGAGGGAAGTAAAAGGGGTGAACAACTTTGGGGGCATCAACTTTGAAGACTTGTGCCTATACCCTAATGTTAATCTGTCGGTGAAGTTCAAGTGCCCAGACCTGGAATAATATGATGGCACTAGCTGCCCCATGAGCCATCTGAAGTTGTACTGTGGTGCCATATGCCAGTTCGGTTGGGATGAGGGTGTTCTGATTCAGCTCTTCCAAAAGAGCTTGACTGGAGCTGCTTTGAGGTAGTTTGCCACCTTAGACCATGGAAAGATCCAAAGATGGAAGGACCTAACAGATGCCTTCCTAGCTCAATACAGGTTCAATTCAGAGATCGTGCCAGATAGGTACGATGTAATGAAAATGAGTAAGGGAAGGGATGAATCCGTAAGGCAGTATGCCAAGAGATGGAGGGAGACTGCCTCTCAGGTCAGGCCACCCATGCTAGAGCAAGAGATGATTTCCACTTTCATCAGTACATTGGGTCAACCATTCTATAGCCACCTGGTGGGTCAGACCACCACTAATTTTGCGGCTTTGGTACAAGTGGCCGACCGAATTGAGGACGGGATCAGGTCGGGTAAAATAATTGACAATTCTGCTATGGTCAGTCAGCAGGACCCCAATCTGAAGAAAGGAAGTGGGATAAAAAAGAATGGGAACAAGAAAGAGGGGGAAGTGAACATGGTACAGCCACCATCTGGCCCTAACAAGCCCATACAAATTAATATACCCGCTCATTTTCCTACTCCATCTGCTCCATCTACCCAGGCCCCCATGAGGGTTAATGTTCTAGCAGTACATTCGGACCAAAAGAGGGCTTTTACTAAGGAGGAAAGGGATGCCTGTTTCGCAGCAAGAAGAAATAGGGTTTTCACCCCTATTCTAATGTTCCCCTGTAAGACCCTGAATTTTGTGAATATTTATTTATTTATTTAGTTATTTATTCTGATGTATAAACTGTGTTTATCAGGTTATTTTGTGGTTTGAGGGCTTAGCCCATACTCATATGTACAGGCGTTATATAGCCATTTTTCCGAAAAATAGTATTATTATCATTGGTATTCTTAAGGTGTAGTTATGTGATTTTAAACGCGAATAGATGCTGAACAGGTAGTGTCTTCCGTAGGCGAGCATGCATAGGATCAAGAAATGGGAGAGTATTCGAGCGAGCATGTAATAGGTAAGTAGACGAAAATGGAAAGTAGGGTTCGGGTTTATGAGAATGCGCTTAGCATAATTTCGGCAATATTTTCGTTAACTCTGGACATAAGGAGCATTGGCGATTTCGGCTGGAGGGCGACTAGGGCTTTCGTTCGGGAAGAACCATCTATCGCAAGTGCTGGAAGAAGGATTTCGGAGCTGATTTTACTTGGGTTATTTCCCTCGGCTCGAGAAGTTTAGTTCGATAGTTTTTTTTCATTCGCGCGCGTGGCCGAGAAGTGATCGGCCGGAGGTTTTCTCGTTCGGGAATAAGCACAGGTGAGTAGCACTGTTTTATCACTGGGTTTGTGTTTTGGGTTTTTCTCAAGCTTATTCGGATGCATGTTTTGAATATTTAGTGAGAGTATGAGGTTTTCTGTTTTCTAGTTTTTCGGAAAGTTGCATGAACAGAGTCTCCGGATTGAAGTTTTAATTGAAAATGAAAGTGTTTAGATTAATTTTAAATATGGTTGGGAAGTGTACTGGGAGTATTAGGAGTGTATTGGAGCAATTACAGACCTAAACCAACCGGCCAGACTTGTAGATCTTGGAATAACAGAGAATGAAAAATCACAGGGGGTATCCGCCCACCTCGCGCTCACCGGCGTTCACCTCGGAGGTAGGCGCCCTGTTAAAAATGACTTACCGCCGATCTCGCGCTCACCTCGCGCTCATCTCGCGCGAAGTAGAAAACAAGGCGCTCATCTCGCGCGAATCTCACGCCCACCTCACGCCCACCTCACGCCCATCTCGCGCTCACCTAGCGTCGGGTGAGCGGCAGGTCGTTTTTACCCATTTTCTTCACCGCCGACCGGCGCTCACCTCGCGCCCACCTCAATAGGTGAGCGGCAGACCTATTTTGCTTACCGAAATGGAATTTCTGACTTAACCAAGAGTATTTGCACTTCTTAGGGGTTAAACCACTTCACTATTCACTTGGTTAGGAACCTGGAAAACCATTTTGCCTATGAAATTAATAGAGGAAAATTTTGTGAACATCTTATGAGTTTCAAGTTAGGTTTAGGTTACTTATGAGTATTGTGCCGGACACCGAACTAGTAAGAGTTACCAGCTACTTTTCCTTGTTCTATACACTGTTTTGATTGAGAAGTTCTTGTATTTCTGGTTTCACTTGTTGGAAACTTTATACGTATTGGATGGTTTTCTTTGGTATGAATGGATTGAGTTTTACTTTCATATGACTTGTGTTATGGAAATGAGAAAGTACTGAATGTAATTGGGGTACTGCGTGGTCCAGAGGGACAGGTGATGAATTGTGATGAGAAATTTACATGATGTGGAAATGAATGTTTTGTTTTGATATTGAAATCGAGATTATACGATGTTTATTGTTTTGGTCTAGCTTGTCCTGGATCCAGATGTTTAAGCTTAGTAATGTGATGTTATTGTTGGTTGTTGGAATTGCATGGCCTTGTGTGTTGCCACGACCGGTGTAGAGCAGCCAGAAACCCTGAGTAGGCCTGGTTGTCAATGCAGAAACCCGGGGAGTAGGCCTGCATTGGATGACGAAACCCTGAGTAGGCCGTCATTTCAGAGTATCCGAAACCCTGAGTAGGCCGGAACTGTGTACATGGAGGTGTGGAGTGTCTACTTGGCATGTTTAATTTATCAACCAAACGATAGTCATGACATTGACCAACCGATGCGTTATTGTATTTAACTGAGATGTGATTTGTTTGAATTGAACTTGGGAAATTGATGTTGGCTGTTTAAACGTATTGTAGTGTTGTCGATGCATAGTTTTAAAATGTGATTCAACTATTTCTGCATGCATGTGCTACTCGCTGAGATATTCGTATCTCACTATGTTGTTGTTCTATTTTTTTCAGATACTCGTGGTGAGGCGATTACTGGGGTAGATCCTGCTGAGGCATATAGGGAGGAAGACTACTATTATCTTCCTTAGACTTGTAGGTTATCTGTTCCTAATTTGAGAACTTGAATTAATTGAGATGTATTGAAGTAATTGGGAATGAACCATATGATTTCAGTTCAGTTTAAATGTTGAAATTTTGCATAAATGGGAATGTGCACTCTGTTAGGTTATAGATGTATGGTTATCCAGCGATCATAAATTGATTAACGATCCTTGCCTAACCTCCGTGAGACGTGTTATATCTTTAATGAACAACACGGATCCGGGGCGTTACATCCCCTCCCAGCTGCTACCCACTTTATTGCAAGCAGGGTATATTACCTTAAGAGAACCCAATCCGAATGCATCAAAGGGGAGAAATTTTGACCCCTCCACTACTTGTGATTTCCACATGGGTGCACCTGGGCACCCTATTGACAAGTGCTGGCCTTTGAAACACGCCATTCAGGACTTGCTGGACCAAAATACCCTGTCTTTCAATACAGGGGCTCCCAATCCTCCCAGAACAGACATTGGTCAAAACCCTTTCCCTTAGCATCATGGGGCAGGCCCATCTAACGTTATAGGGTTCATTTCTTTTGATGAAATAACCTTTGACCCATCCCAGTTAATTGCTCCTGTAAGGACAACGGTCAAAGTTTATTTTGACAGAGGAAACAGGGGTAAGGAAATAAAAATGATTCAAAAAAGGAATGATAGTGCTGCTGAGAATATTAGCTTTGCTTTGGACTAGGCCTCCTCTCTCATGGCCCAATTGAATATTGCAAAACCCCCTCTGGTTATCAATTGCAGTCCATCCACCTTTGCTTCACCCATTCAGTCCAAACCACCATTGGTTATAAACTGTGACCATCTCAATGCTTCTGTTACTTCTGTAACCCCTCAACCAAAACAATTTCCACTATTGGTTGTAGATATTCCTCCTACTCAAACTTCATCATCCAAGTCCAAACTTCCTTCATTGGTGATAAATGTTCCTAAGCCTTCCTACTCTGAATTAGCTGTACCATGGAATTACAGCGAAGGCTTCACCACCACGTTTCCTGCAGTTGAGGCAGAAAGTAAAAAAGAGGTGAACCTAATGATGAGGTCAGGAAAGTGTGTAGGTGAGGGAGAAAAAAAAAAGGAGATTGAGAAGGAAAGGGAAGAAGCCGAGAAAGAGAAAAATAAGGGAAAGGCCAAGGTAAGGGAAGATGCCCCTCAGGTAATTGACAGTGAGGCAACTGACCTCATTAAACTAATAAGAAAGAGCGAGTTCAATGTTGTCGAGCAGTTGAACAAAGTCCCTGCCCAGATCTCAATACTGGGATTATTGTTGAATTCTGAAAAACATAGGGACTCTCTGTTAAGGGTACTTCAGGGGGCACATGTGCCTAAAAATATTGAACCAAACCAACTAGGCAAGATGGTTGGGCAGATTTTATCCCATAATGTCATAACTTTTTCTGAAACCGAGATCAGCCCAGCAGGGTACCATCATGTTGATCCTTTGCACATAGCTGTGCTTAGTAAGGGTTGCATGATAGCCCGGGTTTTAATTGATAATGGGTTAGCTCTGAATGTTTGCCCGTTAATTACTTTTTTAAAGCTCGGTCTGGAGCAAAATAAAATCAAACAAAATGGGAGAATCATAAGAGCCTTTGATAGCTCTAAGACACTCCCTAGGGGAGGTTGAACTGCTGGTCACTATTGGACCGTATATTTTTAACATCACATTTGAAGTGATGGATATACCGGCAGCCTTCAACCTACTCCTAGGAAGGCCGTGGATTCATACGGCTAGGGCTATACCATCTACTCTCCACCAAAGAGTCAAATATATTAGAGGGCAAAAGGTGATTACAGTCC
Source organism: Buxus sempervirens (assembly GCA_947561395.2). Lineage (NCBI taxonomy): Eukaryota > Viridiplantae > Streptophyta > Magnoliopsida > Buxales > Buxaceae > Buxus > Buxus sempervirens. The sequence goes on along the minus strand of OX387185.1, from coordinate 25,981,966 downwards.
TAGCTAAAAATTTGGTTCCTCCCATGTGGTCCCCTGATGTACCCTACATAAACATGGAAATGACTGTAGACAAGATGGTATTTCACTCTTTCCAGTTTGAAACCGTTAATTTTATACCTAGGGGGTATCAGGAAAAAGAAGAGAAGTTGACTTGTGCTGAGAAAATGGTCAAGAAAGTGCTGGGAAAGTACAATTTCCACCAGGGAAAAGGTCTGGGGGTTAACCTTCAAGGAAGGATAGAACCGGTAAAGGTTAAGAAGCTGGTCCCTAGAGCAAGATTGGGGTCCAAGCCAAGAAACTGGAGAAGACAGAAGGAGATGGAAGACATGAAATTCCCTCATATCAGGGAAACTTTTCCTAAACGTTCTCATATGATTCAACTGTCTCCACCCCAGGATCAGTCCAAACCTCCATATTATAACATTAACCCATTCTAGAAACCCAAGTCCCCAACCTTGCAACCAGTTGTTCTACCTTCACATTCACAAGCATTGGGTGAGCCTGAGCCACAGGTAGAGCAGGAGCAGGACTTTTCTGAGGACGTTGGAGCCTTTTTTGCCATGACAGAAGGCAACCAAGAAGAAGGAGCAGATGAGCTACCCTTCATTGACTGGGCTGCAGTAGAAGTTTCATTTGGGACAAGCCCTACAGCAGAAGCAGGGGATGCAACTCACCTAGTACTGGTGATTTCGGATGCGGACTCTGAGCTTAGAGAGCAGGCTTGTGTCATTACCCCTGCTCCAGTTTTTTTTTCTTTTGAACAATTGGGAGGAAACTTCCCTTACTTTTGAAGCCGCATTTGTTAGGTAAACAGGCATGGCTTCCAAAAAAAAACTCCATTAGTGGAATGCCCTTTTCCTAAAGGTTTTAATGAGCCTTCGTCTTCAGGAAAAGATTTTTTAGAAGGCTCTCAAAAAGCAAAAAAAAGATTTTCCCATTTTTTCTAGAAAAATTAAAATTTTCAAACGGGTCCAAACCACTTATGAACCATATAAGCAAATGGAATTGGATCAGGTTGAGTATGACTTCGACTTCGAGCTCGAATTTGACCTAATGGGGGTTAAAGAAGAGACCGAGGACGAAGAAGATGACCCTCCAAAAGAAATCACATATCAATTGGAGCGTCATGAAAAGGGGGTCCAACCCAATATTGAAGAGACCATATCAATAAACCTAGGAACCGAAGATGACCCAAAAATAGTAAAGATTGGGGTATGCTTATCTGAGGTACAGCGGGATGAAATGATACGGTTCTTGGATGATTATGAAGATGTGTTTGCATGGTCGTATCGGGATATGCCAGGGTTAGACACTGATATGGTTGTGCACAGGCTACCAATTCTGCCAGGTGTTAAGCCAGTTAAACAAAAACTGAGAAGATTGAAACCTGAATGGACCTTGAAGGTCAAGGACGAAGTGGTCAAACAATTTCAAGCTGGGTTTTTGGCAGTCTCCACATACCCCGAATGGCTAGCCAATATAGTGCTAGTACCAAAGAAGGATGGAAAGGTCAGAATGTGCGTAGACTACAAAGAATTAAATAAGGCAAGCCCAAAAGATGATTTTCCACTTCCCCACATCGACATATTGGTGGACAACACTGCTGTACATAGCCTGTTCTCATTCATGGACAGTTTCTCTGGGTACAATCAAATTAAGATGGCTAAGGAAGATCAAGAGAAAACGGCTTTCATTACACCTTGGGGTACCTTCCACTACACTGTCATGCCATTTGGGCTTAAGAACGCCGGGACAACCTACTAGCGGGCCATGACAGCCTTATTCCATGATATGATCCATAAGGAGATGGAGGTCTTTGTGGATGATATGATAGCCAAATCATGTGAAGAAGAAGACCACTTAATCAACTTGAAGAAGGTATTTGACAGACTCAGGAAGTACAGTCTACGGCTTAACCCAGCAAAATGTGTCTTTGGAGCTACATCAGGGAAACTGTTGAGATTTATTGTAAGCAGAAGGGGAATTGAGATTGACCCAGCTAAGGCCAAAGCAATCATTGAAATACCATCACTTAGAACGGAGAAGGAAGTTTGTGGTTTTCATGGAAGGATTCAGTATATAAGCCGGTTCATAGCACAGCTCACTGCTATCTGTGAACCAATTTTCAAGCTTCTGAGAAAGAATAACCCGACGGTCTGGAATGACGATTGCCAAGAAGCCTTTGACACAATAAAGGAGTATTTATTGAATCCACCTGTGCTAGTGCCACCAACTCCAGGAAGACCACTGATTCTATACTTGTCAGTTTTGGAGACGTCAATGGGGTGTGTCTTGGGACAGCATGACGACACAGGCAAAAAGGAAAGGGCGATTTACTATCTAAGTAAAAAGTTCACGGAATATGAAGCAAAGTATTCCCCTTTGGAAAAGACCTGACTGAGGCACTATTTCCTTAGTCACTCCACATTATTGATATCCCAAATGGACCCTCTGAAGTATCTATTTGAGAAACCGGCTCTAACTGGTAGAACGGCAAAGTGGCAGTTGTTACTCTCTGAATTTGACCTCACATATATCACTCAGAAGGCAATTAAGGGTCAAGCCATCGTTGATCACTTAGTTGCACATCCTCTACCAGAATACCAACCCTTGAAGACAAATTTCCCTGATGAGGCAATTCTCTTTACTGAAGAAGAAGAAAGTGAAAGCTCGTGGCAAATGTTCTTCGATGGGGCCGCCAACATGAATGGAAATGGAATAGGGGCAGTTTTGATCAAGCCAAACGGGTCACACATCCTAATCACAGTGAAACTAAGATTCCAATGTACAAACAATATTGCGGAGTATGAAGCATGCATAATTAGGTTACAAGCAGCCTTAGACCATGAAGTGGAGGAACTTGACGTATATGGGGATTCGAGTCTTATCATATTCCAAACAACTGGTGAATGGAAAACCAAAAATCACAAATTGATCCCCTATCATCAGTATTTGGAAGAAATAAGCACTAAATTTACTCGAATTTCCTTCAACTATATGCCAAGGGCCAAGAACCAATTTGCAGATGCTCTAGCAACATTGACTTCAATGGTCAGTATGCCAGAAGGTGTTGATATCAAACCACTAGAAATTGAAGTTAGAGATGAACCTGCTTATTGTCTTGTTCTAGAAGGGGCACCAGAAGAAGAAGTACCATGGTTTCAAGACATTAAGAACTTCCTAAATGATCGGAGTTTGCCATAAAATGTCACTTCTACAAAGAAAAGAACAATACAGAGGTTGGCAGGTCAGTTCTTACTAAGTGGTGGACAATTGTACAAAAGATCACACAACGATATCCTACTCAGATGTGTTGCCAAGACTGAATCAGAAAGGTTAGTTGAAACTATACATGGAGGAGTTTGTGGACCCCACATGAACGGGCACATGATTGCCAAGAAGATTCTGCGATTGGGATATTACTGGTCAACGATGGAGCACGATTGCTATATACATGTCAAAAGGTGTCATCTTTGCCAAGTATATGCTGATAACAAGAATGCACCCCTAAGTGAGTTGCACAACATGACATCTCCATGGCCCTTCTCCAGGTGGGGTATAGACGTCATTGGAATGATCTCTCCAAAGGCATCAAATGGACACAGGTTTATACTGGTAGCAATAGATTATTTCACCAAGTGGGTAGAAGCAGCTTCATATGCAAACATCACAAGTAGCCACGTTCTTAAGTTTTTGAAGCACAACATCATTTGTCGCTACGGTTTGCCAAGTGCCATAGTATCAGACAATGCTTCGAATATTAAAAACAAAGATATGAGGAAAATGTGTGAGCAGTTTCAGATCACTCACCACAAGTCAGCTCCGTACAGACCAAAGATGAATGGGGTAGTGGAAGCAGTGAATAAGAACATAAAGAAGATCATTCAGAAAATGGTAGTGAGTTTCAAAGATTGGCATGAAATGCTGCCACTTGCTCTACACGCCTACAGAACCTCAATCTGGACTTCTACTGGGGCAACCCCGTACTCCTTGGTCTATGGGATGGAAGCAGTTTTACCAGTGGAAGTAAAAATCCCTTCACTAAGAGTGCTAATGGAAGCTAAATTAGAAGAAGCTGAATGGATATAGTCAAGACATGATCAACTCAATATGATAGAGGAAAAGTGTTTGAAGGTGCTTTGTCATGGCCAATTGTATCAGAAGAGAATGGCCAGGGCTTACAATAAGAAGGTGAAGCCCAGAACTTTACAAGAAGGAAATTTGGTATTAAAGAAAATTCTACCATTTTTAGAAGACCCTCGAGGAAAATTCAAACCAAATTGGGAAGGGCCTTATGTTGTCAAAAAGGTCCTATCAGGGGGTGCTCACATCTTAACAGAAATGGATGGGAAAGATTTTCCTGAACCAATTAACTCTGATGCAGTAAAGAGGTACTTTCCTTGATTGAATATTACTAGGAAATGATCCAAGGCCATTTTTCTTTATTTTCCAAAATTTTAATCCCAGTCTAGCCAATTCGAGCCTGTTCGTCTTCTTGATCAACCTAAACTGGACTTACAGTCTTAAATTGGGGCAAAGCCAATTGGGGCACAAAGAAAAAAAATAGGGGCAAATGAAAGCCAAGTATAAAAAGGAAAGAAAAGAATACACTTTGGGGAATGGGATCAAACTCATCATGACTGTAAGTCCGGTTGACCTATTTTCGCACTTAGAAAATTTTCAGCCTTTAATACCTTTTCTTTCATAAACCGAGCTTAGCCTTTGTTTCGTCCTATTCTTAAGCCCTCGGTGATTTTAGTATATTCATTCAACTTTTAGAGTAAGATTGGTGATGACGGAATGCAAAAGCCGGCCCTAGTGAAAACCGTAATTGGCACTAGGGGCAATATTGGCAAAAAGGAAAAAATAGAAAAACAAAGATAAAAAAAGAATCAGGGGTTGAGTTGATCATGTGGTCCAAGTTTGAAATCAGCATGAGCACTAGAAACTGAGCAAATTAGCAGGGTCAGTCATGGAAGAGAAGTCATTTGGGGATGATTCTAAAGGTCACAGGGTAGATAGATTTGGTCTCTCCCTATTGCTTGGATTACTATTTTCATTATTCAACCTGATTTTAATTCCTTTAATTATATGTGATTAAGTGTTTTGGATCAGTTTTCAAAAAAAAAAAAACTATACTTTGGCCTATGATGAGCATCCATATCTTTTCATAAAACATTGGTTTTGCAAGCATTAGAGAACTCTGAGGCCACTAGTATAAAACCTATTTTCTTATTTTTGTATTTGCATTCTTTTATTAGGGTTTCTTTTTGGGAAAAGGTTAAAAAAAAAAGGAAAAAAGAGGATCATCTCTGCTGAAGGGCAAATATTTCTTCAAGCAACCAAAGCCAGGGCATGCTCAGCGTCTTTCCCTCTGGGTTTTCATTGGAATGAATTACAACCTCTGGAAGAAACAGTCAAGCCTTAGTCCTTGGATTTATAAAAAGAAAAAGGAAGCTTTGAAGTAGTTGCATGTTTTCTCCGTTAAACAAGGGTTCCCAATTCTTCAATCATGAAGAAGGATTTTACCGGGGCAGTAAGAAGGAATGAAGAAGAGATCAAGGGTAGTAAGGGCATGAGATTAGATCATCAAATTATAATTCTCAAATCCATCAATCAAGAAGAGGGCATTCACTTGGGCAATTAAAAAGCATGAAGACAGGTTATGGGCAGTAAGGGCACATATGTCATTATGGAGAGAGCAAGAAGATGAAGAAGCAAAAGCAAGTTGCAAAATATTCAAGCATAGGTTTAGGCATTAAATGGCACCCAGGTATGTCAAATAAAAAAAATCAATCAAGAAAATTCAATGAAATATTTCCTTCCTTATTGTTGAGCTGTAAAGTGAAAAACATCAAAAGCAATTGAGTTTGCAGAGGTCAATTTTAATCCACATTTTTTTCAAAATTTGCTTGTCTCAGATTTCTTTTCATAGCCACGAGAGCTCCAAGAAATCTGAGATAAGGAAGAGACGCCACCCCATCAAACTTCAAGCAGGGGTTTCATTGGCTATCTTCGAATCCATGTTTTTATCATTTCTTTGTTTGACCAAAGCAAGTTCAATTAATGAGATGTCTTTCAAATGTGCAATTTTGAGTTATGTCTGTTCTTTGCTATTCATTGTGCTACAACTACAGGCCACCGAGAAAAATTCATTTTTCATGATTTTCCCCATACTTTTCAGAAGAATAATGCCCATATTAATTGTAAATTGCAAGAATTGCCACTTTACCCACTTTTGTTTAAAAATTTTGTCTCAAATCTCACTTCATAGCCACGAGTGCTCAGTGAGACTAGAGAGGAGGATTTGCCCCTTAAGGTTAGGGACTTTTCAGAAATCTTCCACACAAATTATTTTTCCAAAATCATCCCTTTAATCCTTGCAAATTGCAATTAGTCAGACAAAATCTCAAACAGTGCAATTGGTGGGTCTTTTTGCTCTCTGCTTGTAATTGGTTCCAATTACTAGCAAAGAGGGGGCAGTTGTAGACACCCCAAATTGCAATACAGAATGCGAAAATAATCAAAAATATGTAATTGGGATTTGAAACAGGTCAAAAATGCATAAAATTGGATCAAACATGCAATGCCTGCAATTTCTCTACGGGCTGGTCGTGCCCGCAATCCATTTACGGGCATGCAATGCCCGTATTAACTCTACGGACATCACGCGCCCGTAATGTATATACGGGCAAGGGGGTTTTGTGCGAATTTTGCCTTTTTCGATTTTTGAGCCTTATTTGCACCCAAATATCTCTCTGGGAGATGCGAATCCTCTTGTTTATCCATTCGAATTCTCTTATTTATCCCATTTGACAATGGATTGGCATTATCCTTGTTTTTAATTCAATCTGAAACTCTATCTTGCCAAACCCTGGACCAACCATGCCCCTGGGTTTGCCTATAAATAGAGGTGAGATCCTCAAGCAAAAGGCCATGAAATTTTGAATTCTAAGGAGCTCCAAGTGAAGAGAGGAATCCCTATTGCTCTGCTCTGTTTACTCAATCCAGCTAAGTCCCTTTTCCCTTTTATTTTCTATTTTCAATTCTAGAAGTAATAGGATCTTCTCCATTGCTGTAGAATAAGGCCTGGTTTATAATTGTATTCCTAAACCTGCCTCCAAGTACCTCAAGAATACTCTCTAGCCATAAAACGTGAAGAGAGAGCTAAGGGAAAAGAGAACAGGTGGATCCTTAGAATAGAACCCATAATCTGTTTTTCTCCTTTGTTCTAAAATAAGGCCTTTGATTGTGATTGTATACCCAAACCTATCTCTAAGTACCTCAAGAATCCTCTCTAGCCGTAAAACGTAAAGAGAGAACTAGGGGAAAAGATAACAGGTGGATCCGTAGGGTAGACCCCCATGTGCTATAATCTGTGAGATATGGCTGCTTTGAATATCCTGATCATGTTTTAATGGTTTTATTTTGAATCTAAATGAATCATATGAATCCATGATGTTTATAGCATGAGATCTTCACTTTTTTTTTCTAAAATTTGGATTTTTCACCACTTTTGCACATACAGCACTGTTTTCATGATTTTTGTGATATTAGGCTAAGATCCTAGATCTATCATGATCTATATGATAGATCTGGATTTAGAAGCCTGAAAGTAACTTTTAGGGTTTCATGACGTGGGTTTTGAGTCCTTTTTCATTTTTGAGAGAAGACCCTACGGTCTAAGTTCTCCCCTTTTGATGTTCTTCATCAACGTGGGTATTTTTGGTTTTGATTTCTTGTGAAATTTGGGCTATATCTATATTCTGGACTGTTCAAGTTCAATTCTGCAATATTTTATAAAAATCATATTTTTCTATATTTCTAGAATTTAACTTGAAGCCAGATTTTTGAAGTTTTCACTTTATTTTGGTTTTATTTGATTTTATCTCAATTTTATTTTAATCATGAAACCCTAGGAATGGTATGTTCGTATTTGAAAGTTCTGAATCAATCAGGCTATTCGTATGAAAAAACCATATACTTTTGTCTTTTTTTGTGATTTTTCATGATTTTTGTAGCAAGCCTTTTTTCCTTTATTTTAACATGAACAATGCCTGGCAACCACCTTGTGTGGATGAATAGGGGTGCCTAACACCTTCCCCTGTTCATAACCTAATCCCCTTACCCATCTCTGGTTGTTTTTTTTAATAGGGTTATTTTTACCCTAAATTTGCCTTTTTGAGCTTATTTGATAATTTTGGTGTCCATTCACACCTAAACAGAATGGTGGCGATTCTTTGTTTTTAACCAATCCCGTGTGATGATTAGGAAGTCATTGAATTGATTATTCCATGTCTCACAGATGGATTTCTACATTGATATAAATTGGATTGTTGAAGTTTAGTCGGATTATTCGGACTATGCATGTTATCATTATCGGGTATGCTTTTACCGTGGCATGTTTTAGAACTGAACTAAATGTGTTTGTGCATGCATGTGCTGCTCACTGGGATATTCGTATCTCATTTTGTATTGTTTTGTTTTGTTTTCAGCTGCTCTTGGAGAGGACGATACTGCGGGTAGTTGCTCGGTCATGTGAGTTTATTTCAGTTTGGGATTTGTTTGGCGTACTCTGATTATTTAGATATTGTGGTATTCATGTTTTTCCTTCACTCTAATATTGCGATCCTATGTTTATATTAACCTCCGGAGATGAGTTATGGGTTCTCTACGTAACTCGGATCCAAGGCGTTACTGTATCGCTCCTGGATTGGTTGGGCCGTACATGCTAACTCATGGTTGGGTTCTTGCGTTGGTGTTGAATAGCCAGACTGCAGGGCGGCTGGTCCATCGTAATTCGGTTAGGTAGCATATTGGCACATGTCTACTTTCTTTTTCTGGTATACTATTTCATGAGTCCCATGAGGTGGATAAATTGTATTTCATTGTTGTCTTGAATCTTATTGTGATTATTCTGATTAAGCGTTGCATATTTTATTGTGGTCAAATATTTGCATGACTGCTTACTGAGATGTTGTTTCTCACATTATTGTTTTATAGGTTTTGTTTTCAGATATTCCTGGAGAGGATGTTGTTGGGGTAGAGACACTGGGGGAATACTGTGGTTATCAGGAAGAAGATTATTTCATTCTTGTGTAGGTCCAAAAGGACATGGAGAAACATTTAGATTTATTTTCTTAGGGATTATTTTTAGTATTTTTGATTGAGGAGTTTGATGATTATTTGAAGAATGATTGGTATCTTTATTCCACACTCTTGGTGGATGTTATTTATGTTAATTAGTTGAACCCTTTCTAGACTTCATGGAATAAATATAAAAGGATTATTTTGGTAGTTAAATTCTGCGCTTTCTGAAAGATGTTTTTATTTCCGCACTCTGATATAATAAATGAAATTGTTTAAGTCTAGAATAGTGTTTTCGGCCATTTTCCCTAACGAACTAGATTTGGGTTTATGTGTTTAAATAAACCTGGATCCGGGGCGTTACAGTTTCCTTCCTCCTCTTCTGTTTTCTTAATTTGGGGATCAGATCTCTTCTCTATCAGCAACCAAACTCCTTCTGGGATGTAGTTCTCCTCAAGATCAACAAGACTCCACGGCTTCTCCTTCTCCTTTCTTAGTTTCTCCTCTTTTCCTTCAGCCATCGAAGGTTACCAATGGAATAGGGATACGATTAGTTGTATAAAACCCTATTTTATTCCATGCGATCCCATGAATCCGCTGTAAGCACCCAAAATTTGATTAAACCAAAAAATGTGCTAAAAACACAAAACAGCTCAAAACCCTAAGGAAGAAAATTTGGCTTTCAGATCAAATTCAAGTTGGCTACCTTGCCCTATCCCGATGGATAGAAAATTTTGACATAGTTTTAACGCAACTGAATTTGCCGGAATCGGAGTCCAGATGAAGGATTTATGGGCAGATTAAGTCTTGGGGGAGCAGAAATTGACTTTATGCTCAAACCCAGATTAACTACTATCTCTATCCCAAAAGAAAGAAAATTCTGAAGCGATTCCGATGCAATTGAATTTTCCAGAATCGAGGTCCAGATCAAGGAGATATGAGTAGATTAAGATTTCGGACGTGGCTTCAGCTTTCTGGTAAAAACTTGAATTTACTGCAAAACCCTGTCCCAATGGATAGAGGATCTTGATCTGGTTCCAGCGCAACTAAGTTTGCCAGAATCGAAGCTTGGATGAGAGAGTTATGACCAGTTCAGGCTCTAGGGCAAAATTGCTGGAAGCTGCCAACGTGGCAAATGTGCAGAAACCTGCCACGTGGGGAAGAAAGGACAGCCACCAAAAATATCTTGAATAAAATAATGTTTTTTCTCAAAATATCTTGATTTTGTGAATTAAAATAATCAAAAAATCAGAAAATCCAGATTTTCTCATCAAGAGAAAATCCAATCAAATCAGGGGTAAATCAGGAAAAAATCTCAAAATAAAAGAAATTAAATTTCAGTTATACAAAAGTAAAAATCCGGATTTTGTGTCAGATTTCCCAACAAAATCTCTACATTTTCATGATTGTATGTTGATGTACTTTTTCGCAAGTGCACGAATTCGTAACAAGTAATAAAGTGATGAAATAGAGTGTCGAACCCACAGGGAATGGTAGCTACTAAATACTGAAATTACTATCCTAAATTCTATTTGAATAATCAAAGATTGAGATGAGTATTTAACTAACAATTAAAATTATCACCTAAGAAAATATAAGATTTATATTTAACAAGAAATTTAAAATACTAAGGCATTTGATTTCATCATAAACAAATCTGAATTAATTCTTGAATACACATGCTAATGAATGTTATAATCAAATTTGAAAGCGAAAATCCCTATTCTATCCAATGGTCTCTCTCGAGCACCAACGAACTTACCTTCCCACGATAACTCACTATATCTCTATGTGAATTTAAAAGCAACAAGGCACATTAAGATCTGTAGATTTTCATGTCAAAAACACAAAGCTACATAAACCATGCCAATATCTCTATCAACATGTAGAGTATGGTATTTTATCATAGGAACTAAAATTGTATATCTCCTCTCGGTTTCAATACAATTATCAAATACAATTGAATGGTGATCAAATACTCAATTGGGTTAAGCACAATAATAAAATACTCAAATAGTGAATCACAAATCCATTAGCAATAATATTCAGAAATAAAACATCATGTTTAGACTACATCAAAGCCTTAGAAAAAGAATTTAGTTCATGACTGAACTAGGAATAACCATTAAAAACAGAGTATATTAGAAAAAGAGAAGAAAAGAGAAGAAGTAAACTAATGGAGTCCAAGCTTTGATCTCCCACGTTCCTCTGGTTCTTCCTCACGTTTCCAGCATCAATCCCCCCTTTTTCACGTCCAAGCTCCGCCTTTTTATATCTCCAAACTTGCCCAGAAATCCCTTGAAGAGAAAAATAGAAACTTGCCTTCTAAGACTCCTTAGGAAGAGAGAACTTCCTTTCCTTGTATATCCACGATTTTCCAAGTCCAAAAACGACCTAATCTTCTTTATTAGAAACCCCTAAAAATTCTCCTAAAGACTAGAAGAAGATCCCCAAGAAAAAGGAAACAAATCCTCAAAGTTCGGAATTTTATAACAGGATTTACTACTTGATCGTTCGAACGGTCATCGAACGCGGGTCGAAAGCTCAAGTTAAAAAGCTATTTCTTCATCTCTTGTTCGAACGTTCATCGAACGGTCAGCGAACGCTGCTCATAATTTCTCTATTTTTCACCAACGTTCGAACGACAGTCGAACGTTCAGCGCACGCTGCTCTCGGGTTTCTCTGTGGAACACCAACGTTCGAACGGCAGGCGAACGGCCAGCTCACGCTGCTCTCGGGTTTCTCTGTAGATCACTACCGTTCGAACGGCAGGCGAACGGCCAGCGAACGTTGCTCTCGGGTTTCTCTGTGGAACACCAACGTTCGAACGGCAGGCGAACGGCCAGCGAACGTTCGTGATATCTTCTACAAATTGACTCCGATTGTTACGCCGTTTGAACCATGACTTCTATAATCACCAAGAGTATCTCTACATCAACAAATTAGGCATAATTTAGACAATGAAAATAAAATGTAGAGATGAAAGATTTTGACAATTTCTAAGTAAAATTGGGAATTAAATATGAAATAAAACCAGATAAGTCATGGAATTAATGTGCTATAATGTGGTATTTTCATGACTTATCACACCCCCCAACTTACTTTTTGCTGGTCCCTAGCAAAACTGAGTAAAACAAATAAAACACATGCTATCAAAGACCATAAAAGCAACACCCAAAACAACCATTAATATTCAAGGATAACTTAATATTTGAAACTCCATGTTCACAATCTTAAGAAATCAACAATGAGCCTAATCACTTATACTTAGATAGTGGAACATCACAAGTGCCTTTGGTGTAAAGTGATCTAACACATCATTATGAGGCTTCAAAATAATTCCATTATAAAAGTTCCAACTAACCCAAATTCAGAGGATTCCTTATTTTGATGAAATAACCAAAGCATGACATTTTGACTATTTTTTTTTTCACAACATGTGGACTGTGCAATGTCTAGCTTCCTTAAGCTTTCTAATTGACCCTTTTATCGAGTGTTGGACCAATGACTCCCGAACCAAATGGCTCAAAGGGCATTAGGTGTGAAGACACCCCTACAGGTTTTATTAACTCGAGTCAAAAAGGCTACGAAGCTAAACTAGCCACATTATCAACCATATAAGGCTCTTTACCTTTTGACGCGAACACTCATTGCTTAGTGAGGCAAGAGGCCCGGTTACTCAGTAAAAAGAAGCTCAAAATCTCTTAGCACTGCTTGTTACTCTCTAAAAAAATTTTTTTTCTTTTCTCATACCACAATTATCATGCCAAAGTTGTCCATCTATAAGTCAATCAATCAGAACTCAAGTTATCAAAACTTCCATTAATGGTTTCAGTTCTCATACCCCACACATAATGCATTAGTGTGCTCGTGCTAAGTTCAAAGTGAGACAAATGAAATCACACTATCCAAAGATAAGTAATAAAGGCCAAAATTTAGATCTCCTAGTCATGTGATTATGTGTTCAACTATTTAAGCTTAACCAAGAATATCAAGATTGCAAGGCATGAGCTATATGTTCTCATCAAATAAAACTCTCCTTACCATCAAGGTATTCAGCACAATAAATCAAAATCTGGGTTTTAGATCACCAAAACAGGGGTCAACAAACATGAGATTTCAGCACAACACCCCCCAACTTAAATCTAACATTGCCCTCAATGTCAAAGAGTAGAATGAAAAATAAAGAGAAAAGGGCAAAATACTCCCCAGATTTTCTGATGTTGAGATGGACTGTAGGATTGACTTGTATGACAGTGAATAACCTTCAAGAACCTGAAAAATGAAAAAAATTTTAATGAAAGAAAAACTAAAATGAAAAACACTTGGGTTGCCTCCCAAGAAGCGCTTGGTTATAGTCATTAGCTTGACTGAAAACCATCTTTTATGTTGATGGGTGGAGCAAATAGGAAGACTTGTAGTTCTTGAAATCCTCATCAACATAAGGCTTTAATCTCTGACCATTGACCTTGAAAGTGCCTTTTGTGTCATGATGAATCTCTACAGCTCCATGGGGGTAAACTTTTACCACAGTAAAAGGGCCAGACCAACGAGAACGAAGCTTGCCCGGAAATAATCTCAGCCTAGAGTTATAGAGTAAGACTTTCTGGCCCACTAGAAACTCCTTTGGTTGAATATGCTTATCATGCCAGATTTTTGTTCTGTCCTTGTAAATTCGAGCATTCTCATAAGCATCAAGCCGAAATTCATCCATCTCATTTAGCTGTAGAAGCCTCTTCTCTCCAGCAGTCCCAAGATCAAAATTTAAAGTCTTCATTGCCCAGTAGGCTTTGTGCTCTAATTCTACCGGGAGATGACAAGCTTTTCCATAAACAAGTCGGTATGGAGACATTCCAATTGGTGTTTTGAATGCAGTCCGGTATGCCCACAATGCATCATCAAGCTTATTTGACCAATCCTTGCGGGATGAGTTAACTGTCTTTTCCAATATGCGTTTCAGTTCCCTGTTGGAAACCTCAACTTGACCACTTGTTTGGGGATGATAAGGAGTGGCAACTCTATGTGTAACACCATATTTCCGTAGGAGTGCCTCAAAGTGTTGATTGCAAAAGTGTTTTCCCCCATCACTAATGATTGCTCTTGGAGTGCCAAACCTGGTAAAAATCTGTTTTCTCAAAAAATTCAACACAACTTTAGAATCATTTGTAGGGAGGGCTACGGCCTCTACCCATTTGGAAACATAATCAACAGCAACTAAAATGTATTGATTTGAGAAAGATGAAGGGAAGGGTCCCATAAAATCAATGCCCCAAACATCAAATAATTCAACAACAAGATTATTGTTTAGAGGCATTTCATTTTTTCTAGAAATATTTCCACTTCTTTGACATTGATCACATGATGAAACAAAAGCAAAAGCATCTTTAAAGAGGGAGGGCCAATAAAAACCTGACTGTAGCACCTTTGCAACCGTTTTGTTTGGTCCAAAATGGCCTCCAACTTCAAGTGAATGACAATGCTTTAAGATATTCTCCATTTCTTCTTCAGGTACACATCTCCTAATGATTTGATCTTTGCAATGCTTGTAGAGGAAAGGATCTTCCCACAAGTAGTGCTTTACATCCGAAAAGAATTTCTTCTTTTGTTGATATGAGAACTCCGGATTTACCACATTGCTAGCCAAGTAATTCACAAAATCTGCATACCAGGGAACTTCTATTAATGAAAAGGCAAGAAGTTGTTCATCTGGAAATACCTCATTGATTGGGATGGATGTGGTGGCTTTTTCATCTTCAAGCTCAAGTCGAGAGAGATGATCAGCTACTTGGTTCTCGGTTCCCTTCTTGTCTTTGATTTCCAAGTCGAACTCTTGCAAAAGTAGAATCCACCGACATAGCCTTGGTTTTGCTTCCTTTTTGGCAAGCAAGTATTTGAGAGCTGAATGGTCAGTATATACAATAACCTTGGAGCCAATCAAATAAGATCTAAATTTATCAAAGGCAAAAACTACAGCCAATAATTCTTTTTCAGTTGTAGCATAATTGAGTTGAGCATCATTCAAGGTCCTACTAGCATAGTAAATAACATGCAATAATTTATTTTTCCGCTGTCCTAAAACAGCTCCTAAAGCATAGTTACTAGCATCACACATCAACTCAAAAGGCAGCTCCCAATCTGGAGCACAAATTATTGGGGATGAAATCAGTTTTTCCTTCAAAAGCTCAAAAGCATGCAAACAGTCTTTTGAAAAAATAAAGGGTGTATCCTTGACCAACAAGCTACAAAGGGGTTTTGTGATTTTAGAAAAATCTTTAATAAAACGACGGTAAAACCCCGCATGCCCTAGAAAACTCCGTACACCCTTGACTGTTGTGGGTGGAGGTAATTTTTCAATAACCTCCACCTTGGCTTTATCCACTTCGATCCCTTTGGATGAGATCCTATGACCAAGCACTATTCCTTCCTGCACCATGAAGTGGCATTTTTCCCAATTTAAAACAAGGTTAGTTTCTTCACATCTTGTCAATACCATAGATAAATGATTCAAACAAGCATCAAAAGAGAAACCAAAAACAGAGAAATCATCCATGAAAATTTCCAGAAATTTTTCCACCATGTCAGAAAATATTGCCATCATGCATCGCTGAAAAGTGGCTGGAGCATTGCACAAACCAAAAGGCATCCTCTTATAGGCAAATGTTCCATAAGGGCAAGTGAAAGTAGTCTTCTCTTGATCTTCTGGTGCAATTTGGATTTGGTTGTACCCTGAGTATCCATCAAGAAAACAGTAATAAGCATGACCAGCAAGCCTTTCTAACATTTGATCAATAAAAGGGAGAGGAAAGTGGTCTTTTCGAGTGGCATCATTGAGTTTCCTATAATCTATGCACACCCTCCAACCTGTTACTGTTCTTGTTGGAATAAGCTCATTGGTTTCATTCCTAACAACTGTAATACCACCTTTCTTTGGTACTACTTGGACCGGACTTACCCAGGAACTATCAGAAATTGGATAGATAATACCTGCGTCCAGCAACTTGAGAACCTCAGACCTTACCACTTCTTGCATGTTTGGATTTAGCCTTCTTTGTGGTTGTACTGTGGTTTTGTGGCTCTCCTCCATAAGGATTTTGTGCATGCAAATTGAAGCACTAATCCCCTTTATATCGGCTATTGACCAACCCAATGCTGATTTGTGAGCTCTTAACACCCGAAGTAGTTTCTCTTCTTCAAGACCTGTCAAAGAGGAAGAGATAATTACTGGAAAAGAATTTTCAACTCCTAAATAAACATATTTTAAATGAGAAGGTAGAATTTTAAGCTCAAGCTTGGGAGGATCAGAAATCAGTAAATTCTTTGGGGGATCTTCTTTCTTATGAAGATCTTCAAAATTTGGCTTCTTCTTGTGAGTGTAGTGTGGTGAAGCCTCTAAATAGAGTGCACACTCTCTAATGTTTATGTCTTTAGAAGAAATACTCCCTGATTTTGTAATGCATGCTTCTAGTGGTTCCGTTGGATTATTTTCATTGAAGGTATCTGATACCAACTTGCTGATGGTATCAATCTGAAAACATGAATCACTTGTGGAGGGATGCTTCATAGCTTCGAACACATCAAACACAATCTGTTCCTCTTGCACTCTAAGTATAAGCTTCCCTTGTTGGACATCAATAAGAGTTCTTCCCGTAGCTAAGAATGGTCGGCCTAGGATGAGTGGAATTTCTCTGTCCTCCTCCATGTCCAATACAATGAAATCTGCAGGAAAAATAAACTTGTCAACTTTCACAAGAACATCTTCTATGATACCTCTTGGGTATTTGATTGATCGATCCGCAAGTTGGAGAGATACGGTTGTTGCCTTCGCTTCACCAATCCCCAATTTCTGGAAAACAGAATAAGGCATTAGATTTATACTTGCTCCTAGATCACATAAAGCTTTATTGAAATGGGAATTTCCAATTGTGCAAGGAATAGTAAAACTCCCTGGATCTTTTAGCTTTTGTGGAAGTTTATTTTGCAAGATTGCTGTACATTCCTCTGTTAGCATCACCGTTTCATGCTCCTCCCATTTTCTCTTGTTAGACAACATCTCCTTCATGAACTTGGCATAAGTAGGCATTTGCTCCAATGCATCTGCAAAAGGGATGTTAATATGCAATTTCTTAAAAATATCTAGAAACTTAGAAAATTGCTTGTCTAACTTATTTTTCCTCAATCTTTGTGGAAAAGGAATAGGAGGAACATAAGGAGGAGGAGTTTTAGAAAGCAAATCTGTTTTTGTATTTTCTTTGTGCTTCTCTTTTTCCTCTTCTTCATCTTCTTTTCTAGCTTCTTGCTGAGTTTCCAGATTTTTCCCACTCCTTAGGGTGATGGCTTTAGCATGTTCTCTTGGATTGGTAATGGTATCACTTGGGAGGGACCCTTGAGATCTTTCTGCCAATTGCTTTGAAAATTGCCCCATCTGGTGCTCAAGGTTCCGGATGCTAGCATCTTGGTTCCGGAAAGTAGTCCTTGCTTCTTGCATGAATCCTGAAGTGTCTTGCATGAACTTGGTAAGCATTTCCTCCATATTTGGCTTCTTTTCTTGCTGTTGGAACCCGGGAGGTTGCTTATTGAAATTTTGAGGACCACTCCAAGAAAAATTTGGATGATTTCGCCATCCGGGGTTGTAAGTATTTGAATAGGGATTATTTGGGCGTTGAAAATTGGAGACATAATTGGCTTGGTCGGATGCACCCATGGCAAAAGAGTTTCCAACTTGACATTCAACACTTGAATGATTCCCTGCACAAATTTCACAAACAAAGTGAGTAGATTGAACAGCATTCACATTAATATTATCTACTTTCTTTGTCAACAAAGCAACTTGAGAAGTTAAAGAATTTAATGCATCAATTTCATGAACTCCCTGAATTCTCCTTGGTCCCAAACGATCTGATGGCCATTGGTAGTTATTTGAGGCCATTTCCTCAAGTAAATTGTATGCTTCTTCATAAGGCTTCCCCATCAATGCTCCACCCGCTGCGGCATCCACAATTGTCCGTGTATTTGGACTCAATCCATTATAGAAAGTTTGGACTTGCAACCAATTGGGTAAACCATGGTGAGGACATCTTCTGAGTAAGTCCTTATATCTTTCCCATGCTTCATATAGTGACTCCATGTCGAATTGAGCAAAGGTAGTGATATCATTCCTCATCTTAGCAGTTTTTGATGGAGGAAAGAATTTTGCTAAAAATTTCTGAGCCAAACCATCCCACGTAGTAATGGTCATTGGTGGAAGGGAATTTAACCAACCTTTTGCCTTATCTCTTAAAGAGAAAGGAAAGAGCCTCAACCTTATTGCATCATCAGAAACTCCATTGTGTTTGAAGGTATCACAAATTTCCAGAAAATTTGCAATATGAGCATTGGGATCATCATTCGGCATGCCACTGAATTGCACGGTTGATTGGATCATTTGAATGATGGCTGGCTTTATCTCAAAATTGTTGGCTTGTATTGCTGGCCTTCTAATGCTTGTGTGAGCCCCGGTGACTAATGGCATGGCATAGTCTCTCAAGGCCCTATTGTTCTCCTCTTCTTCAATTTGATTTGCCATTCCAACTGGAGAGTTATTCAAAACTTGCCTCTTCTCCTTGTTCAACCGCCTAAAGGTACGATCAATTTCGAGATCACAAGGAAAGATTTCAGCACTTCTAGAGTGTCGCATACACAAGACCTGAAATAAAAAATTAAAATCCAAATTAAAACTGAGAATAGATAGTATCAATATTAGTAAACAAATCAATCCCCGGCAACGGCGCCAAAAACTTGATGTACTTTTTCGCAAGTGCACGAATTCGTAACAAGTAATAAAGTGATGAAATAGAGTGTCGAACCCACAGGGAATGGTAGCTACTAAATACTGAAATTACTATCCTAAATTCTATTTGAATAATCAAAGATTGAGATGAGTATTTAACTAACAATTAAAATTATCACCTAAGAAAATATAAGATTTATATTTAACAAGAAATTTAAAATACTAAGGCATTTGATTTCATCATAAACAAATCTGAATTAATTCTTGAATACACATGCTAATGAATGTTATAATCCAATTTGAAAGCGAAAATCCCTATTCTATCCAATGGTCTCTCCCGAGCACCAACGAACTTACCTTCCCACGATAACTCACTATATCTCTATGTGAATTTAAAAGCAACAAGGCACATTAAGATCTGTAGATTTTCATGTCAAAAACACAAAGCTACATAAACCATGCCAATATCTCTATCAACATGTAGAGTATGGTATTTTATCATAGGAACTAAAATTGTATATCTCCTCTCGGTTTCAATACAATTATCAAATACAATTGAATGGTGATCAAATACTCAATTGGGTTAAGCACAATAATAAAATACTCAAATAGTGAATCACAAATCCATTAGCAATAATATTCAGAAATAAAACATCATGTTTAGACTACATCAAAGCCTTAGAAAAAGAATTTAGTTCATGACTGAACTAGGAATAACCATTAAAAACAGAGTATATTAGAAAAAGAGAAGAAAAGAGAAGAAGTAAACTAATGGAGTCCAAGCTTTGATCTCCCACGTTCCTCTGGTTCTTCCTCACGTTTCCAGCATCAATCCCCCCTTTTTCACGTCCAAGCTCCGCCTTTTTATATCTCCAAACTTGCCCAGAAATCCCTTGAAGAGAAAAATAGAAACTTGCCTTCTAAGACTCCTTAGGAAGAGAGAACTTCCTTTCCTTGTATATCCACGATTTTCCAAGTCCAAAAACGACCTAATCTTCTTTATTAGAAACCTCTAAAAATTTTCCTAAAGACTAGAAGAAGATCCCCAAGAAAAAGGAAACAAATCCTCAAAGTTCGGAATTTTATAACAGGATTTACTACTTGATCGTTCGAACGGTCATCGAACGCGGGTCGAAAGCTCAAGTTAAAAAGCTATTTCTTCATCTCTTGTTCGAACGTTCATCGAACGGTCAGCGAACGCTGCTCATAATTTCTCTATTTTTCACCAACGTTCGAACGACAGTCGAACGTTCAGCGCACGCTGCTCTCGGGTTTCTCTGTGGAACACCAACGTTCGAACGGCAGGCGAACGGCCAGCTCACGCTGCTCTCGGGTTTCTCTGTAGATCACTACCGTTCAAACGGCAGGCGAACGGCCAGCAAACGTTGCTCTCGGGTTTCTCTGTGGAACACCAACGTTCGAACGGCAGGCGAACGGCCAGCGAACGTTCGTGATATCTTCTACAAATTGACTCCGATTGTTACGCCGTTTAAACCATGACTTCTATAATCACCAAGAGTATCTCTACATCAACAAATTAGGCATAATTTAGACAATGAAAATAAAATGTAGAGATGAAAGATTTTGACAATTTCTAAGTAAAATTGGGAATTAAATATGAAATAAAACCAGATAAGTCATGGAATTAATGTGCTATAATGTGGTATTTTCATGACTTATCATATGTCAAAAATCTGTGTAACCAAAATTTTATTTCGGTTACACATATTTATAGTATAACCAAAATTATATTTCGGTTATACTATATTTTTAGTCTATAAAAGCTGCTTAGCAGCCCATTTGCAAGGGGTTAGCCATTTTATCCTTTGGAGCTCTCCCCTCTCTCCTCTCCCTGATTGAAACCCCTTTCCCTACCACCCTATTATCCCTTTAACCCTTCAAGTCACCCCCAAACCCTCCTAAACCCTTCTCCTTTCTCCCCCATCCTTCTTCACCCTTGCTCAAGGAGGATCCTTGGAGAGGCATTGGAAGACAAAGGGAGGAGGCTAGGTGCTGTCCAACCTTCAAAGAGCCCCAACACCACTTCAAAGGAAGCTTTAAACCCTAAGGTAAGTGTCCCTATTACATTTTGTTAGACATATATAAAAATGAGGTGTTTATGAGCATGTTGTGCCAAGTCATGTCTTTGGGTACCTTTGTATGATGGTTTTGCCTCTTTCCCTCCACCTCTTCTTCATGATTTTCATACGAATAACCTCCCATGGTAAGGGGAGGTGTTTGGGCTACTAAAGGGAGGATGAGAGGTTGCTTTAGGTTGGTCTAGGGTTTACTACGTAAGACATGTTTTTAATGGCTATCTTCTTCACTTAACACCAAGGAGAGCATGTTCTCCTCTCCCCCCTTTTTTTTCTATCCAATGTACCCTTAGATCCCCCCATTATCACTTCTTTATTAGCTTCCTAATTTGTGTTATTGGTGGCTTCCTTTATGTATTTTCCATGCTATGAAGCATGCTTGTCTAGGGTTGGAAATGTTGCATATATGTTTTGAATAGCATGTCCCCATAACCCCCCCCCCCCCTACCATGGCCTTGTTAGCTACTAATTTGAGATATTATGTATGCCACCATTTCCCCCTCCATGATCACCAAGCATGCATGGGTATGCCCCTTTAGTTGATGTTTTTAAGGAATCTTTACATGCCCCTTTAGTGCTAAGTGTTCCCTAGGAACACTTAGCACACATGTGAATGAACCCCCATGCTATGCTCCTTTTCCCCCTTTTTCTTTTTGCTGTTTTGAGCTCCTTGGCATGCCTCTCCTCCCCTTTCATAGTTGCTGTTTTTATGCTATTTTGCATGTTCCCCTACCCCTTTAAGTACACCAAGTACAGCCCATATATGTCAAGCCCAAGAAGCATGTTTAGGTCTCCCATTTATAGCCTTACATGCGTGTCTAGTTTGGTCTCTCTCACACACACACACACACACACACTCACACTACTGTTTTTAGGCATGCCTTGAACATGTTTGTTATGTGATAAAATGATTTGTTGTCTGATTTGAATGCTTGGTTTGGCCGTGAGACCAAGATCAAGGCCTATCGGGCCACTTCCACTCTTCCCCTCATGGAAGAGGGGATGGATATTATCACTACCATCACAGTGTAAGACCCCGATTTTTGTTAAGAATTTTTATTTATAAAAAAAATTAATTAATTTCGGTGTGCATATTTACTTAATTAACTATGGGTGTACGTAGGAATTCGGTGGGCGAGCACACATGGAATCAAAGAAGTTTAAAGGTTGTCGAGCGGCAAACGAATATGGAAGGTATAAATGGTTAAGGAAAAATTAGGTTTAGTTTTGGAATACTCGTTTACTCTCTATTGTAACTGACGGATTGGCGATTGCGGCTCTCATTGGGGATTTAGGGTTTCGCTGGTTTCGTTGGGGAGAGAAGGGATCAGCTGCTGGTTTTGTGGTGTTGGTGATCAAGGATCCGGAAGGTTTTTGCTCTCGCAACCAAAGGATCATCTGGGCAGAGTTAGCAAGCACACGGACTGTGTGGGTGATCGGTCGTGGTTCGAGAAATATTGTTGCTGGGATAAGCGTGCAAGAGGTGAGTAGCATCGTTTCAAAACTGAGGTTTTCTGTTTAGTCATGAGTTTATTCGGATGCATGAATGTTTTCTGAGTTCCTGGAAGAAGCATGTGTGATATCAGTTTCTGAAAACCTTCGTCCGAGCATGAGTTATTATGACAGAATGAATGATAAATATAAATATGTTTGGATTAAATTCAAAACTAGTTTGAAAGTGTCCTAGGAAGATTAGGAGTCTAAATAAGTAGTTACAGACCGAAAATATCGGCCAGAGTTGGAGATCTGAAAATAACAGAGACTTGAAAAACGAAGTGAGCATCCGCTCACTTGGCGCTCACTTCGGGTAGTAGGCGCACCGTAAATATATACTATCCGCCGAGCTCGCGCCCACTTGCCGCCGAGCTCACGCTCACTTAAAACCATACGCGATTCTCGCACGAAGCTGCCGCCCATTTCGCGCTCACTTCCCGCCCACTTCGCGCTCGCTTGATATCGAGTGAGCACATACTCAAAATTTTAACCTATAACCATCCGCTCACCTGGCGCTCACTTCAGGAGGTGAGCGCATAGTCAAATATGCTTGCTGAAATGAAAATTTGATTAAACTAAGAGGTTTTTGATGAATTGAGGGTTAAACCACTTAACCAATCACTGGTTTGGGAACTTTGGAACCTACTTTGCCTATTCAATTACTAGAGGAAAATTTAGTGAAATTCTTAAAGGCTTCCAAGGTTAAGTTTAGGTTAATTGTAAGTGTTGTGCTGGATACCAAAACACTAGGAGTTCCTAGTTAGTTTTCCCTTTGTTTTATACACTGTTTTGATTGAGAAATTATTGAATTCTGGTTTCACTTGGTTGGAAAATTCTGAATGTATTGTAAAGTTTTTCTTGGTATGAATAACTGAGTTTTATTTCAAAATGGCATGTGTTACGGAAATGAGAAATACTGGAAGTACTTGAGGTACTATTTGGTCCAGAGGGACAGGTGATGAACTGTGATGAGTTATACATGATGTGGAATGAATGGTTTTATTTTGATGTTGAAATTGAGATTATACGATGATTTACTGTTTTGGTTTAGCTTGTCCTGGATCCATGCTTAAGCTTAGTAATGTAATGTTATTGTTGGTTGTTGAAATTGCATGGCCTTGTGTGTTGCCACGACTAGTGTATAGCAGCCAGAAACCCTGAGTAGGCCTGGTTGTCAATGTAGAAACCCGGGGAGTAGGCCTGCATTGGATGACGAAACCTTGAGTAGGCCATCATTTCAGAGTTTCCGAAACCCTGAGTAGGCCGGAACTGTGTACATGGAGGTGTGGAGTGTCTACTTGGCATGTTTAATTTATCAACTTAACAATAGTCATGACATTGACCAATCGATGTATTGCCGTATTTAATTGAGATATGATTTGAACTGATAAATTGGTTTTGGTTTGGAACTTGGAATTGTTATTGGTTGTTTAATTGTACGGAATGTTTATCGTTGCATAATTTGAACTGTGGTTAACTATTTTTGCATGCATATGCTACTCGCTGAGATACTCGTATCTCACTCTGTTGTTTTTGTTTTGTTTTCAGATACTCGAGGTGAGGCGACTATTGGGGTAGATCCGACTGAGACTTATAGGGAGGAAGACTACTATTACATTCCCTAGGACTCGTAGGTTATTTTGAATTGAATCTTGAATAAATTGAATGATTGAGGTGTAATAAAGTCATTTGGGGCTGTACTATTTGAATCCTAGTTAAGTTTTAATTATTGAATTCATAGCGAATATATAATTGTGCACTTTGATATGTTTTAGTTAGATGATTATCCAGCGATCATAAATGTTTTAAAGATCCTTACCTAACCTCCGTGAGACGTGTTATATCTTTATTGAACAACACGGATCCGGGGTGTTACAGAGGGACACCCTAGGTCCCTGTTACTTCTTAAGGATCAGTTCATGAGGGGAGACAAGGCCCCAAGCCTTCCCCCCTGGTTCCAAAAAATCCTCAAAGGTGGCTAAACAAGGCCATTCCCTCAATTCTGTACCACTGTGGGCCCACACAAGCCCTAGAAGCCCAAGGAAACCAATCCTATTTCAAAAAGCCCAAAATTAGGTTTTTGGGCTTATCTGAAAACTCAGGTCGGATAAGCCCTAATATCTCCATATCCGAAAATATATTTCAGTTACACCCCAAAAACCTCAAAAAATCAAGTTTTTAACCCGCGTCCATTTTCCAGCCTATTTTCAATTCAATCAAGACCTCTAATAGGGTTTCTAGGGCAACCCGAGACCCAGCATGGGCCTTGGACCCAGTGGGTCTAGCTTGCATACCTGTGGGCCTTCCAACGTGAAAGAGTAGAGGACTACTCTTTAGGTCCACGATCTATAACAATTCAGAATTGAACAATGCGGAAACAATACACAGAGAATTATACGAGGAAACCTGGATCCAGATCCAGGAAAAACCTCGAGTCTATATGAGGCGACTAACCCTTCGAAATCCACTATTGAATGAAAAGACAATTACAAAGGAGTACATACTTAACCTTTACAATTTGACTCACTCAACAGCAATTCACAGTTCGAATCCACGAACTGCAACACAGCTTGAATCCACAAGCTGCAGAACACGATCAGTCCAGATCGCAAACAATCACTCACCAGTGATCCACATTTCGAATCCACGAACTGCAACACAGCTTGAATCCACAAGCTGCAGAACACGATCAATCCAGATCGCAGCAATCCTCTCAGAATCCACTGAGACGATCCAATGCAGTAGGAATCCACCTACGCATCAATCAAGGCCAATCACCAGTCCAGGCGATCACACGATCAGATAAAGTTCCGAATTGAAGAAGAATCCTCTATCTTCAATTCCAGGCGATCTATCTCAGATCTCCCCCTCACTCGATCACCGACTCTCTAAAGAAGATTTGATCGAATCTCAAACACCTCAAGATTCGAAATCCAAATGATCCGAAGAAAAAGTCAGGATTAAAAATTACAACTCGTCTATTTAAAGAATAAAACTCAGATCGCGTCGAGCGCTGGTAGCGTCGTGAAGCGATCGATGTAGATGGCTGGTGGCGAACTCAAGTCCCGCTCAGAGTAAGTTGAATCAGTTAAAAGTGCGCTGCTAGCGAGCTGCTAGCGGGAGAGTACGCGGCAGGTGCACGAACCTTTCTTTCAAAACACGAATTCCCTTATGCGCTGCCAGCGGGGTGGCAGCGGCGTGGTAGCAGTGTGGTGGCATCAAGTTCTTCTTCTTTACTAAATTCACTGAATTTTCATTGTTTAATCTGCACATCTTGAAGCTTCATTAGAAGACATAATTTGTCAATCATTTGCCATAACAGGAGTGTGAGTTTTCACACTTACAATCTCCCCCTTGGCAAATGCCTGACAACAACCTTACACCAGTGTTTGATATCAACCTCAGTTAATGATGATTTCCATTTAAGAATTTTAAAAACCACACTGTTAACGAGAGACACAATGATTTGGACGAATCCAGAATTTCATTCATTTACAAAAAGATATACAGATAACAGAATCATATACAATGTTCAAGAAAGACAAACATTTTCTCCTCCGTACTTATCACTCCCCTTATACACCCATATTCAGGAGAAACACCCAGAACAGAACATAACAACAAAAAAAAACATCATATCCACAGCAAAAAGAATAACAGGCAGCAGCAAACAGCAAGCATCAGCATCAACCCAGCCAAACCATCAACAGAAACAGAAACTCCAGTAGCATCATCCAAATTTCTCCCCCTTTCTGGAAGGTGGTTTGGGTTCCCAAGACCTTGAGTAGTGCTTGTATGCATCTTGGGATCTGGAGTGCAGCCAACTGAGCTTGTGATCCATCTCCAGCTGAGTCTTCCGAATGCATTCCAGAAAATGATCCACTTCATTTTGCATACGTTGCTGAGCAGCAACGTCCCTTTGTACTTCTCCACATGTAAAATCAACATCCTTTACCAATTGCCCCAGCTTCTCTTGGGTTTCGGATTTGAACATGCTCATCATGAACATGTGAGACCTAACCTCTGAATTGAAAGCCTCCTAAGAAGCTTGCATGGAATTCAGAAAAAGACTCAAGCTTGATGGCTCTTTCCAGAAGAAGTGGCCTGTGCTTGAAGAATGCATTGAAATCAGATAAACCATTCCCCACAAACGGTTCAGAGGAATGAGAAGGGGAAGGAGGTCTCACTGGAGGAGAAGAAATAACAGGAGAAGACCTCACAGGAGGAGACCTCACAGGAGGAGACGATGTTGAAGGAGAATCAGTTCTCGACTTTCTCTTGAGAGGCATGGTAAAAAAATGGAAGAGAAAGAGAAAACAGACAGAACCAACCAACAAAATGAGAAAGCCCTAATGGCTGAAAAATCTACTAAACCCTAGCTTAGAATAATGAGAGAAAACTACAGAACTAGGAAGCAGAAAATGAAGAAGCAGGACAAAGACAGTAAAAAATTTTTTTACCTGAACAGTAGGCAGGAAGGAAGAAGGTGACAGCGACAGCAGCACCGGGACACGACGCGAGAGGCGAGGGAAAACGAAGAGGGTGAAAAAGAACACGGGTAAAAAAAATGACCGCAATTTCACCTATATATAGGCAAACAAAGTACGCTGCCAGCGAGCAACTGGCGACGTAGAAGGTGCACATGCACACACAAAGAAAAACACAGATTCAAGGCAGAAATTTATAAAAGAGGTTTGAACTATTCTTCATGACAGCCTCATACTTCCAAACACAAAGCTGAGATTTTAGCTAAACCAAAAATCATCCAGATAATCAACTTATTCAATCTAAGAAGTACTTATCACAAAACTGATCTTGAAGTACCTATCAAAGTTAATTCAGATGTGGTAGATTTCATATCAAAGAGCAAAATTTCCTTCATGTTTTCTCATACTATAAATTTTCTTCAAGATATTAAGCACATATGCATATTAATGAATCAATGCTTGTGAGAAATGAGCAACATTTTTGACTTTTACACTTCATACATATAGAAGGCTATTTCAGTGTAAACAATCTTGAAAAGTATAGACATATCCCAACTTCATTTTGGTGGCTTTCGCACATCAGAGATAGGTAGCCTTTTCTGATCTCTTTTTCTTTTCTTTTTAAAGAAGGCATTGACCCTTAAAAAACCTGAGTTTACAGTTCATTCCAAGAATATACCTTCTTTATCTTTTTCTTTTTGAGATTTACAGTGGCTTTCACTCTAATCTCTATGGCAGCCATTTCCAAAACTTTTCTTTTCATAAAGGTGATAGTCTATAGATCCCAAGCTTTACCACACAATAAGCTTCAATACGTAAAGGTGTTTCAGACAAAATTGCTGGTTAGAAATAAGACATTTCTGTCAATATGCATACACTCAATCTTCCTGAAAACAGATCTTAGTAATAAGAACACACAAATTTATTTTGAACAGATATGTGAGACATTTTACATCAAAATTAACTCAAAACAGAACCTGATTTTCAGTTTTGAGAGCATACTCCTAGGGATTTCCTAAGAGTTTCAAATCTATTCTGATCTAAAGGTTTGGTAAAAATGTCAGCCAACTGTTTTTCAGTAGATATATATTCAATCATAAAAGTTTTGTCTTCAATCAACTCTCTTATAAAGTGATGCCTGATATCTATATGTTTGGTCCTTGAGTGTTGAACAGGATTCTTAGAGATATTTATGGCACTTTGATTATCACAGAAGAGAATCATTTGATCTTGATCTAACCCATAATCAGATAACATTTGTTTCATCCATATAAGTTGAGTACAGCTGCTTCCTGCAGCAATATACTCAGCTTCAGCAGTACTCAGAGAAACACAGTTTTGCTTTTTGCTTAACCAGGCAATGATATTATTTCCCATGTAAAAGCAACCACCAGAGGTGCTTTTTCTGTCATCCATACACCCAGCCCAATCAGCATCAGTGTATCCAGTAAGATGTGGGTTTGTCTCTTTGGAAAACCAGATTCCCAGATCAATAGTCCCATTAACATATTTTATAATCCTTTTTACAGCATTCAAATGAGATTCTTTAGGATTAGCCTGATATCTAGCACAGACTCCCACACTAAAGCTTATATCAGGTCTACTTGCTGTTAAGTACAGTAGACTCCCAATCATTCCTCTGTACAGGGTAGGGTCTACAACCTTTCCAGATTCATCTTTTCCAAGTTTTAAACTAGTACTCATAGGAGTCCTAGCATGTTTAGCATGAGTTAAGCTGAATCTCTTAACAAGATTTCTTGAATATTTTGCTTGAGAGAAAAAAAATTCCTTGTTGAGATTGATAAATCTGAAGACCTAAAAAAAAATTCAGTTCACCCATCATACTCATTTCAAATTCACTTTTCATTAAATCAGCAAAGGAGTGAGCATGATATTCAGAAGTGGACCCAAACACTATGTCATCAACATAGATTTGAGCAATCAAAATATGTTTGGACTCTCTTTGAATAAAAAGAGTTTTATCCACATTTTCTCTCATAAAACCAGATTCAAGTAAAAAGAAGGTAAGTCTCTTATACCAAGCTCTAGGAGCTTGTTTGAGACCATACAAGGCTTTGTTCAGTTTATAGACATATTTAGGATGATTTGTGTCCTCAAATCCTTTAGGTTGCTCTACATAGACCTCTTCATTCAGATATCCATTCAAGAATGCACTCTTAACATCCATTTGAAACAGTTTAAACTTTAAGTAACATGCAATAGACAACAGTAATCTGATTGATTCTAACCTAGCTACAGGAGCAAAGGTTTCATCAAAATCTATTCCTTCTACTTGAGTATACCCCTGAGCAACAAGCCTAGCCTTATTTCTGGTTACTATCCCATTCTCATCAGATTTGTTCTTAAAAATCCACTTGGTTCCTATCACATTCAGATCAGAGGGTCTTTCAACCAATTCCCAAACATTATTTCTAGTAAATTGATTCAGTTCTTCATGCATAGCATTCAACCAAGACTCATCTAACAATGCATCTTTATAAGATTTTGGCTCAAATTGAGAGAGATAAGAAGAAAATCTTACCTCATTATGTACCTGATGTCTTGTTCTGACACCATCTGAAATATTTCCAACAATTTGCTCAGTTGGGTGGTCTTTGAGAGTTCTAGTCAGAGGAACCACTTCAATGCTTGAGGAAGCATCTCTGATTTCATCCTTTTCATCTACAGCCTGCAAAAATTCACTGTCAATACCTTCATCATCAATTAGCACATTTATAGATTCCATTACAGCAGATTTTTGCAAATTAAAAACTCTGTATGCTCTACTAGAAGAAGAATATCCTAGAAAAATTCCTTCATCACTTCTAGAATCAAATTTTCCTAGATTTTCTCTGTCCCTTAAGATATAGCATTTACTTCCAAATACTCTGAAATATTTCAAGTTTGGCTGTTTTCCTTTCCAAAGTTCATAGGGAGTTTGTTTCCACCCAGATCTGATATAAACTCTGTTACTAATGTAACAGGCAGTGTTTATAGCTTCAGCCCAGAATTTTGTTGAAATTTTCTTGGCTATCATCATGGTTCTAGCCATTTCTTGTAAAACTCTGTTCTTCCTTTCCACAACTCCATTTTGTTGTGGAGTCTTAGGAGCAGAAAATTCATGTTTGATTCCTTGTTCTTCACAGAAATTGGAAAACATTTGATTCTCAAATTCTGTCCCATGGTCAGATCTGAT
Source organism: Buxus sempervirens (assembly GCA_947561395.2). Taxonomy (NCBI): domain Eukaryota; kingdom Viridiplantae; phylum Streptophyta; class Magnoliopsida; order Buxales; family Buxaceae; genus Buxus; species Buxus sempervirens. Next base: position 25,951,840 of record OX387185.1, on the reverse strand, counting down.
TCTAACAATCTTTCCTATTTGCAAGTTCTTTTCAACTTGAATTTGACAGCACAGATGTTTAAAACAGTTGAAACATTCAGATTTTTCTCTTAGAAAGTCTACCCAGGTATATCTGCTGTAGTCATCTACAGCAACAAATATATATTTCTTTCCTCCCAGACTCTCAGTCTTTGTAGGTCCCATTAAATCCATATGAATCAGTTCTAATGGTCTTGATGTTCCTACAATGTTGGTTTTCTTGTGTGTGGCTTTGATTTGCTTTTCTTGGTTGCAAGGACCACACATTCCTTTCTTTTTATTTTTCCCAAACTTGGGAATTCCTCTAACCAGCTCAGACTTAGAGATTTTTGACAAATCTCTATAGTTAATGTGGCCAAGTCTTCTATGCCACAAATCAATTTCATTGCCTATGGAGGATTTTAAAGAGCACTCATTGTTTCCAATAATCCCATAGCAATTATCACTTGTTCTTTCACCTACAAGAACAGTTCTACCAGATTTATCCAATATTTTGCATTCTTTTCTGGTAAAATTAACAAATAATCTGGAATCACATAATTGGCTAATACTGATAAGATTTGCCTTCAAACCAGATACAAATAGAACATTCTTTAAGCAAACTCCATTTGGACCTGTAACAGTTCCTTTACCTTTAACTTGGGAAGTGCTTCCATCACCAAATGTAACACTTCCACCAAAATATTCTTCAAAGGTACTGAACATATCCTTATGACCACACATGTGTCTTGAACAACCACTGTCCAAGTACCACATGTTGACATCATGAGCTTTTAAAGCTACATGAACCACATTAGCAACTAATGAATCTTTTCTTACCCAAATCTGTTTTTCAGGAGTCTTCTGAAAAGTACCTTCATCAACTATTTGAGTTTTTGAAGGAAGCTTCTTTGACAGATTTGAGACTTCCTGATTTAATGTTTTAGTCAATTTTAACAGAGAGTCAAATCTGTTGTATAAGTCCAGGGACTGACTTTGGTTTACCTTTCTCTTATTATCAAAATATCCATCAGGAAAACCATACAGTGCATAACACTTTGGTCTTATATGACCCTTTTTATTGCAGTGATGGCATACAGGTATGAACCTATGTTCTTAAAAATCAACATTTCTAGACTTGCCAGCATTTCTAAACTGAACAGATTTAAATTTCTCAGAAGTTGAAGATTTACCTGTTGGTCTTACTTCTCCAGCAGAAATTTTCTGTGAAGATTCCATGTTTTGATTACTTACACTCATTCTCTTTTCAGCAGAATTTGAGCTTTCAGGAACTTCCTTTGAAATTGATTCCTCATTAATTTGAGAATTTCCTGCAGAAACATTTGAAACATCAGATTTACTTAAATTTGTAACTTTCTCAAGTTCACTCACTTTACCTTGAAGTACAGAGATCTGAACTTCCTTTTCTTTTAGTTTTTTAGTTTTTTCAGTTAAAGAAGTTACCAGAAAATCTTCTTTGGCATGTCTTTCAAGTAACTTCTGATTTATTGAATCTATTTCTGCAATAGCTTTATTTTTCTCTGTTTCTGATTCCTTCAATTTTTTACTCAGTTTCTTGACTTTCTTCTGAGCTCTATTAAATTCCTTATAGAGCTAATTGTAGGCTTCTTGTAGTTCTTCTTCATCATCTGATAAAGTCTCTTTATTATCTCCTGCAATTCCAGATATTGAACTACCAGAAGAGGATGAGTAAAAAGAATTGAAAGCAGTAAAATTTGCAGAGATATCCTCATCAGATTGTGAAGAATTATCAGAGTTACTGTCATCCCAAGTAACTTGATAATTAGTTTTTTTCTTTTTATCCTTTGAGGGACAATCAGATGCAACATGTCCAAATCCTCTACATTTGTAACATTGGACTTCATCATTCTGAGAAAATTTCTTCTCCTTTCTTGGATCAGACATTTTCTTATCAGATCTCCTATTTGATCTGTCCATGGATGATGAAGAATTGGATTGTCTCTTTTTAAACATTTTCTTAAACTTTTTGGCTAAGAGAACAAGTTCATCCATATCAACATCAGAATTATCTGATTCTTCAGTATTTACAGATTTTACAGATTTTAGAGCTATTCCTTTATTTCTTTTTGGAATATTCAGATCTAGCTCATTAGTCTGTAAAGATCCTACCAGATCTTCAATTCTCATGTTATCTACATCTTTTGCCTCTTGTATTGCAGTTACTTTAGGTCTGAATCTTTCAGGCAAAGATCTTAAGATTTTTCTAATAACCTTTGATGTAGAGATTTTTTCTCCAAGATTAAAACTAGAATTAACAATATCTGAGAGTTTAGCATAAAACTCATCAAAAGACTCATCATCTTTCATATATAGAGTTTCGAAAGATGTAGTAAGTCTTTGAAGTCTGGAAAGCTTAACAGCTGAGGTTCCTTCATGAGTGACCTCAAGAGTGTCCCAAGCTTCCTTAGCAACTTCACATGAGGAAATTCTCCTGAATTCCTCAACACTAACAGCACAAAATAAGGCATTCATTGCCTTGTTGTTCCATCCACATTGATCAGATTCAGTTTTAGTCCACTGATCATGAGGTTTAGGGATCACAACACCTACTTCTGTTGTGATCACAGGTGGATGATAACCATTACAAACCGAGAGCCAGACACGCTCATCGATTGATTTCAGGTAAGCTCTCATTCTTGCTTTCCAGTAAGAATAATTGTTACCTTCAAATAAAGGAGGTCTAGAGGCAGATCCTCCTCCTTTTCCAAAATCCATGCTATAGATCTAGATCACACTATGTATGGCAATTCAAAGTGAATAGGCTTTGATACCACTTGAAAGAGTAGAGGACTACTCTTTAGGTCCACGATCTATAACAATTCAGAATTGAACAATGCGGAAACAATACACAGAGAATTATACGAGGAAACCTGGATCCAGATCCAGGAAAAACCTCGAGTCTATATGAGGCGACTAACCATTCGAAATCCACTATTGAATGAAAAGACAATTACAAAGGAGTACATACTTAACCTTTACAATTTGACTCACTCAACAGCAATTCACAGTTCGAATCCACGAACTGCAACACAGCTTGAATCCACAAGCTGCAGAACACGATCAGTCCAGATCGCAAACAATCACTCACCAGTGATCCACAGTTCGAATCCACGAACTGCAACACAGCTTGAATCCACAAGCTGCAGAACACGATCAATCCAGATCGCAGCAATCCTCTCAGAATCCACTGAGATGATCCAATGCAGTAGGAATCCACCTACGCATCAATAAAGGCCAATCACCAGTCCAGGCGATCACACGATCAGATGAAGTTCCGAATTGAAGAAGAATCCTCTATCTTCAATTCCAGGCGATCTATCTCAGATCTCCCCCTCACTCGATCGCCGACTCTCTAAAGAAGATTTGATCGAATCTCAAACACCTCAAGATTCGAAATCCAAATGATCCGAAGAAAAAGTCAGGATTAAAAATTACAACTCGTCTATTTAAAGAATAAAACTCAGATTGCGTCGAGCGCTGGTAGCGTCGTGAAGCGATCGATGTAGACGGCTGGTGGCGAACTCAAGTCCCGCTCAGAGTAAGTTGAATCAGTTAAAAGTGCGCTGCTAGCGGGAGAGTACGCGGCAGGTGCACGAACCTTTCTTTCAAAACACGAATTCCCTTATGCGCTGCCAGCGGGGTGGCAGCGGCGTGGTAGCAGTGTGGTGGCATCAAGTTCTTCTTCTTTACTAAATTCACTGAATTTTCATTGTTTAATCTGCACATCTTGAAGCTTCATTAGAAGACATAATTTGTCAATCATTTGCCATAACAGGAGTGTGAGTTTTCACACTTACACAACGGGACCCACCCAGCCCAATTAACAGACTTGGCTCTAAATAAGATAAATAACCTAATTAAATGGGCCACACCATTTGAGGCCCAACTCAATCCCAATCTGAAGCATGTGGGTTAGATTAGGTTTGGTTAGGCCGTGACCATGGGCTTGGGCCTATCAGGCCCCTGCTTCCATAAGGAAAGCCCACTCACCAAACATAGGAAAGGGATCCAAAACCCTAACCCACCAAGTCTTGGGCTTTCAAGCCCAAGCCTAGGACATGGGTCCCAAGCCTATTCCTAACCCAGTTGGAGAAGAACTTAACCAAGATAAGGCAACCCTTTGTGTGGCCCACCCAATGGGCCCACAAACCATCCAGGCCCACCAGGAATAAATCTTAAATTATCTCTTCACTTAAACCCTAAATAAAATCAACCAAATTAGCCAAACCCCAAAGGGCTTTCTAGGATTAGATCAAGGCCCATCAAGGGGACATGTGGGCTAAGCCTAGCCTACCAGGGGATCCGTGGGCCTTCCAACGAGCCCCACCCAATTAGACCAAGATCACCTAAATAAAGAAGATAAAAGTCAAATAAAGGGACTCACACCACTCAGGTGGTCCCCACCAGACTTAAACAAAATGTGTGCATGTTTGGCTTAGGAATTGGGTAAGATAGACCGAGTTGACTCAAACCAGGAAACCCGTGAGACCCGTCACCCGACGGGACTGACCTGGGTGTCTACGGACTTCCTCGAATCGCAACCGAGACCTTGCGCAGAATTTCAAGCCGCAGACCAACCTAATAGACAAACCTAGGCACCCAGGTGTCTGCCTGCACCCCATCAGGCAATGGCGACTCCAAACCCCGATTTTCCCAAAAGGAGGCATGCATGCCCGTGTGCCCCGCGGTGCGGCGTTCCCGATGCACGCACACTCCCCTCTACCAACTTGCATACAACTAACCAATCAGATTAAAAACAACTCTTAACTTTATACTTCCCTCATTATCTCATGATCCAACGGTTGGATCTGCTTCATCTTTTGGATCTCCTCCTCCACATAATCATCTATATAACCCAATAATAGATTTTAAAAAAAATCACATTAAATTTTATAATTTTAATTAATTTAAAATTTTTGGAAATTTCGGGGTCTTACAATTAATTCTAGAGTCATGATCACAATTCTATCCATGTGCTCACTACCCCAATCTTGTCGATCTCTCCCAAGCATACCTGAAAACTGGGAATAATCGGAGTGAGATATACATCTCAATAAGTGTAGACACCCCAAAATTGCACGATTTTCGATAAATCTTGAAGGAGAGAAATATTTTATTGGAATTTTCAATTCTTTACATTGGGTTTGAGATACTTAACCCATTTGAATCCAAAACGGAAAAGGAAAAGGCCCGAATTCAATCTTTTGTGCAAAGTCAAGCTTTTTCCGGTTGAATTTTGTTGACTTTTGACCCCAGAAAATGAAATATTTTTTAAAGCCAGATTTCAAGATAATTTTTCCTGGTAATCAGGTTTTTAGCCATGTTATTGCATAAAAGAATTTTTTGAGATTTTAAATCTTGACGAATACCTTGGTTTTAATATATTGAACCTTTTTTCCAGACCTGAAAAATCGGAATTTTGCCTAGAACTGGAAAGTTGACTTTTTATTCACTTGGAATTTGGGTCCGGAACTATTTTTAATGGATTCAAATGGGGGGGGGGGGGGTGTTTGCTTATTTACATGTAATATCTTAAGTAAATGGAGATTAAAAAATACGAGAACATTTACTTAAACGATATTACATGTAAATAAGTATTGCCTGTGTTAAAATTTGGAAAAAAGGATTTTTTCCTTGGATCCGGCAACTCAGGCCGGATACAAGTACATTTCTTTGTATCCGATGGAAAATGTCGGATACAAGAAAGCTTTAGTGTATCCAGCATTATATGCCTGATACATTAAGGCCCTTGTGTATCCGGCCTGATATACCAGATACATAAGTTTTGCTCAAAAATTAGGGTTTTCTGAGAGAAATCACTTTTTACCATCATATCCCTCATTAAATGAGGGGAAATCTCGGAAATAGCCTTAGGGTTAAGGTTGGTAGGCTATAGACATTATGTTGTGTCTACCATTCTCACCAACCCTAACCCTAACCTTTGCCTATAAATAGGAGGCTCCTCCTTAAGCAAATGGCCATTAACTCTTGCCTTGAATTCTCGCCAAGAAGAGCTCCAAGAGGAGGGAAACCGCTGCGGAAGTGCTTCCAGAACCCAGGTAAGCCTCAAACCTCTTTTTAATTTCTGTATTTACCTTCCTAGATCTAGATCTCTTCTTCTACCTTTCTGTAGAATAAGGCCTTCTATGTGTGTGAAAATCCTTCCCCGGCTCAAAGTATCTCGAGACTCCCCCTAGCCGTAAAACGTGAAGGCGGGATCTAGGAGAAACGAGACTGGGGATTGACCCTAGTGCTAGAACCTATGTAGCATAAAGCCTTTTGAATGATTGAAAACCGTTTCATATTCAAAGTACTCCATGATTATCTTGAAGAACCGTGTTTAACGGGGAGAGAGAACAAAGGGAAACGATAATGGAACAGAACCCTAGGTTGTTTTAGAACCTTATTTTAATGAATATGTATGCATGCTATGTTGTTGTATTGATCTTGTATGGTTTTTCACACTTGCACATACATAGCACTATTTTGGCGGGATAGGCTCACATTTGGGGATTTATTACTTTCATTGTGATAAATCTCAAATAAATGGCCTCAATCAATTCTGGAATGTTTTTAAAGGTTTTGTATTCATCTTGCACGAATTGCACACACTTTGTCACAGTTTTGCATTGTTTTTCTCCAAAAAGGGCTTAACTTGACAGCAACTGTACCCCGACTTCGGACACTCATAACTTCATCGTCCGGATGAATTTTGGAGTGATTCTAGAACCATGGGAAAGGTGAGACTGTCTAGTTTATGTCCACCAAATTTCAATAATTTCTATCAGGCGGATTTTTGACACCTCTCTGTCGAAGTTGATTGGACAGTTCAGGTTCAAATATAGAACTTGTCACTTCGACGGAGCGCCATGTGTTCGTTTTAAATCTGCTTCAAGTGATTTTTGTTTCTGGGCACTCCTTTATGAGTATATTTTTAAATCCAATTGATTTCATAATTGTTTGATTTAAATTGTATCGTGGAGAGCAGATTTACTCAGAACTGCTCAACAGCACTTTTCTGGGTCAATCTGTGATCCTCGGGGCCTGTTCGGGAAGTCACCCAAAGCACATCCGAATGAGTTTTTGTATGAGGCTAGTTTCTTTTGAAATATGGCCATACAGACTTCATTGACACCAAATGTCACGGATTTCTATGCAGTAGATTTTTCTAGGTGATTTTCCAAAGTTGCCTACTTGCTACTTTTGATTTTCTCCAGCAGCAACTTTAAAAGAGCCATAACTCTTAGGATTTCAACGGAATTAATTGAAATTTTGCATGAGACTATTGTTTACCCTAATCTTTCAAATGAATTTGGTTTGATTTAATTTAAAATTGGATTTGATTAATTTCAAGAGAAATGGCCTTACTTTTTACCAAATTTCCCGGATTTGCCTCAACTTGGTTTTGTGCAATTTTTGCTGTGATTCCCATATTTTTGTGATATTCCAGAAGTGATATTAACATAAAAGAAGATCTTGAATTCATTTGGATTTTCATGTGAAGATATCACATATTTGTCCTTTTTCAAGGTTTTCATGATTTTTTTAGCAAGCTTTCTATTTTCTTTTAGCATGAATAACACTTGGCAACCACCTTGTGTAGGTGAATGGGGGTGTGTAACACCTTCCCCCGTTCATAATCTAATCCCCTTACCCATCTCTGGATTTGATTTTCAAGTAGGGTTATTTTTACCCTAGAATTTGCTTTTTAAACCTTTTTGCTTGTTTTTGATGATTTTGGTGTCCATTCACACTCTAAACAAATGGATGGTGGCGACTCTCCCAATTTTATGTTGAGCCCGTGTGTTGACGGAGGGGAGATCATCTTCGGTGATTTTTTCCCGTGTTTCACAATAAGTAGCAAGGTGCATGCAATAAAAAAGTCTATTTTTATGAAATAGTCATGAGGTATAACGATAAATCAGAACAAAGGCAAATAAATCAAATCCATGTAAACAATCCCAACGTAAACAATAAAATATACACAAACACCACATGTGACATCACAGGACTCATGAAGAAAGATAAATCTTTGAAAATATACTCTTCATTCGCTATGCCACCATGCGACTTATGAGCGAAGCTAGTAATACAAACCTCATACTAGCAATTGGAATATGAAATATGGGGCCTAGACATCGACTTATTACTCACGAAACTCACATACCAGCAACTCATATTTGAAATATGGAGTTCGTCATGTACCACCCAAGCATACAACCCTTGAAATCTGAACTTGGGGATGGCTGCTAATCTACACATACAGGGCACCTCATCAGCAACTGGTATCTGAAATGAGACCATGAAGACCTCCCAGTGCGAACTCACTCACAAAAGAAACATGAGCGCAAACTTGGAGTAATTAACCCAAAGGAAATACCCCTTCACTATCTAGTTTAGCCTATGGATCCATATACAGCTATGCTCTCTAGACACAACTCACACGTATTACAATTTATTCTGTTTACAATTAATTTGCCGATCCATATGCAAAATTTCATAATCCATGATATCAATTATAATAATTCAAAATTAATAATCATATCCCATTCTTGGGTGACATACATGTCTCAATCTCATTATTACAAATGCATAATATAAAGAACAATAAATTCATTATTAACCTGAAATTAAATCCCTTTTAAGAAAACACATCCAAAACCACGATTAAATCTCCAAATCAGATTTCATAAATGTTATCGTACGTGAATAATGATTATTAAGTTTTAGACAGGTTGTATTTCACATTCATAAGTAATAATAAGATTCCTAAGTCTTGACTAAAACTTCCCTAATTAAATTACCTATTAATGCCCGACTTCTATATTTAAAACCTAAGGTATTACATTTTGTAATTTCTATTATTTTTCACTTCCAGCAAATCACACAGACCCATATTGAAGTTGAAGAGTTGGTTCTACTCCCAAAGTTTATGTTTAACTAGATCTAATCCACTATTTCCACAACCTTCTTTTAGACACCCATTTACATTCATCGTTCCAAATTATTAGTCTTAATTCCAAATTAAATTCCGTCAGTTCCTACACCTCAATTTAACCCCTATATAGGTGTTACAATAATTAAAATCCCCAAATTACAAGTTCTGTCAATGGGCGCTGGAGCGACCTGATGAGTTCCCACCCAAATTCCGACAGATTACTAGATTTTCCCAATTTTCTGATATTTGTGTTATTTCTTTGATTTTAATTGTTCTAAATTTATTTCTTATTAACCTAAATCACATCTACAATCCTCTAAACCTATCTGTATCAATTAATTGCAAATTTAGGGACATCTACAAAGATCAAATCTATATTCATCAATACTTTCTTACTTATCCTTCAAAAACACGAAAACCTATCGAGGAAAAACAAACGTATCCATGAAATATGTTTTAGTCTAATCAAATCAATCGAAACACAGAAAACATGCAGTTCCTTCAGTTTTCAAATGATTGCTACTTGCCTCAACAAGCGAAATTCATCTTCTCTTTGAATCCTGAATTTCATCCAAGTTTCTGTTGTTATCGCATCATCCTAGGGTTCTCCAAACAAAATCTCCACTGTTCAAACTGTAGTCCTAACGGTAATGAACATATCCTCTAAGTTTAAGGTCGATCCAATAGGTGAATCTCTCCCGATCTAACTTTGATGGGTGCTGGTCGGAGGTTTCTGCTGTAGCCCTTCTTCTAAGATCTTCTGTCTTCTCTCCTCTCTCTCTCTCTCTCTCTCTCTATTTTGCTCCAACCCTTCTCTTTCTCCTTTCCTTACTACCTCCTTTAAAAGAAACCCTAATTTTAAATGAATTTTCGTCCATAATTTAATACGTATTTTTAAATATGACCTAAACATCCTATTAAATCACTTTTTCTCCAAATTAAAGCCACTAATTAATTTTAATTACCAAGTTGCCCCCTTTCTTCTTTTAAGCCATACTTATTACTATTTAACTTCTAACCAAACCCAACTAAACTTTAATTTCTATTTTCCAATTCTATTAATTATTTACTGATTTAATTTATTAATTTGTCCTTTTGTAATTTACTAAAATACCCTTTTCATCATCCTAATTTGATTCTCTTCAAAATTCTCTTTTATTTTAAAAATTCTTGTTTATTTAAATTATTAATCCTCTAAATTTCCACTCTTTTATTTCCACTTTATTCATATCCCTATTTTCTTTTATTTATTTATGCCTTAATTATTATCCAAAAATTCAGAGTCTTACAAAACCTCCAGGTTTACTTCAGCCACTCCCTAGTCCAGAATGGAAGTGGGAGTATATCACCATGGACTTTGCGACTGGCTTACCACCTACAGTAAAGAGGCATGATGATATATAAGTAATTGTGGATTATTTAACTAAAACAACTCATTTCTTGCATATTCAAAAAGACCAGCCACTTAGTTCACTTGTGGAGTTATATGTAAATGAGATTGTGAGATTGCATGGAGTTCTAGTGTCTATTGTTTCTCGTGATCCTAGATTCACATCTCAGTTTTGGGAATCTTTTCAGAAGCCATGAGGACAGAGTTGAGGTTTAGTACTAGCTATCATCAAATAGATGGGCAGTCAAAGAGGACCATTCAAACACTTGAAGATATGCTACGGTGTTGTGTGCTTGATTAGGGAGATAACTGGAATAAACACCTACCTTTAATGGAATTTGCTTATAATAACAATTACCAGGCAAGTATTCAGATGGCGCCATATAAGGCATTATATGGAAGGGCATGCAGATCACCAGTCTATTGGGAAGAAGTTGGTGAGGACAGTACTTGGGTCCTTAGTATGTGCAAGATAGTGTTAATAAGGTGAATTTAATTAAGCAGCGTTTGTTGGCAGCATAGAGTCACCAAAATAGTTATGCAAATACTAGGTGACGAGACTTGAAATTTGAAGTTGGTGATATGGTATTTTTGAAAGTTTCTCCTTTCCGTGGTATTAAAAGATTCAGTAAGAAAGGGAAGCTTTCTCAAAGGTTTGTAGGGACATTCGAGATTATTAAGACAGTAGGACCAGTGGCTTATCATCTAGCACTGTCAGCTTCATTGGGAGTAGTCCATGATGTATTCCACGTATCGATGCTACGACATTATGTGCATGGCCCTAGTCACATCATTGATCATGAGCCATTGGTGATACGAGAGGACTTGACTCTTGAGGAGCACCCATTACAAATATTTGATAGACGTGAGTAGGTGCTTTGTACGAAGGTGATTCCACTTGTTAAGGTGTTATGGCATAATCATTCTATGGAAAAAGCAACTTGGGAGTTAAAATTTGAAATGAAGAAGAAATATCCATATTTATTCCAGGAGCTACGAGGAAAATTTTGAGGTCGAAATTTTTTTGTTAGGAGGGGAGAATGTAAAATCCTAGATTTTATTAATTAAATAAATTAGACAAAATAAATATATTAATTATTTTTATTAATATTGCAGGGAATGAGGAATTGGTTCAACCCAGAGAGTTGTAGGGGTGACTTGGAGAACTTCGAGAATTAATTCTGAGGTGACTTTATAATTTAATATTAGTTTAGAATTTATTATTATTATTATTTTATTAGTGTTTATTAAATAATTAATTATTAGTTTAAAAAAATATGTATAAGACGTATTTTTGGAGTTGGCTGAAATTCCATAAGGAGATAGACGGTTGATTTAATTGGAATCTTAATCTTAATAAGTTGAAGAGAAAATGTAGGAGGAAGAATTATTAGGGTTAAATTTGTCTTGGACTAAAATATAAAAGAGAGAAAAAAAAAAGAATTTAGAAGTTGTATTCACTTGCAAGGAAAGAGAGAGAGAAGAGAACAACCACACTCTTCTTCCCTCCATACGTCTTCGGGCGATTGATTCCTATTGCCTTTGGTTGATCAGGTTCAGGAAGAGAAGAGGAGGAGTTTGTGTGGATTTAAGGTAAGGAAACAAGTTTAAACTTATGGTTTCATCTTCTATACATGAACTTCTGAGTTTGTTAAAGTTTTGAAAAATATTCTATTTTGATCTAAATTAGAAGAAGAGTTACTGTGTTCCTTTGGGGATCTCAAGAGAGTGATTTCTGGATTGCTTAGTCAAGATTTAATCCAAGAAGAGAGGTAAGTAGCCCCTTACAACTTGCATAAAAATCTAGTTTTGTTTCTTGTAGACACCCCAAATTGCACTACAAAATGAGAAAATAATGAAAACATTAATTGGAATTTAAAACAGGCCAAAAATGCATGAAAATCAATAATTTAAGCCTTGCCCGTATTATATCTATGAGCTAAGCGCGCCCGAATTTTATATACGGGTACGCAGCGCCCGTAATACATATACGGATACCATTGGACCGTAAATCATTTACGGGCACATTAGATTCGTGCGAGTTTTATTCTTCTCTCGATTTCTGAGCCTTATCTTTAGTCCAATATCCCTTTAAATGAGCGGATTATATCTTTTATTCGATCGAAATATCTTTGTTGATAAAGGATTGGCATTATCTTGTGTTTAACTCAAACTAAAACTCTATCTTGCCAAACCTTGGACCAACCATGCCCCTGGGTTTGCCTATAAATAGAGGGCCTTTCCTCAAGCAATAGGCCACGAAATTTTGAAGTCCAAGGAGCTCCAAGAGAAGAGAGGAATCCCTGTTGCTCTGCTTGCTCAATCCAGGTAAGTCCCTTTTCCCTTTTATTTTCTGTTTTCAATTCTAGAAGTAATAGGATCTTCTATATTGCTGTAGAATAAGGCCATCTTTTATTCTGTATTCCTAAACTTGCCTCTAAGTACCTCAAGAGTCTCTCTAGCCGTAAAACGTGAAGAGCGAGTTAGGGGAAAAGGGGAACAAGTGGATCCCTAGAATAGAACCCCGTATCTGTTTTTCTCCTTTTTTCTAGAATAAGGCCTATGATTGTATTTATATCACCAAACCTATCTCTAAGTATCTCAAGAATCCTCTCTAGCCGTAAAACGTGAAGAGAGAGCTAGGGGAAAAGAGAACAAGTGGATCTGTAGGGTAGACCCCCATGTGCTCAAATCTGTGAGATGTGGTTGCTTTGAATATCCTGATCATGTTTTAATGGTTTTTATGTTGAATCTGAATGAATCCTATGAATCTATGGTGTTTATAGCATGAGATCCTCACTTTTTTCTAAAATTTGGATTTTCACCACTTTTGCACCTATAGCACTGTTTTTGTGATTTTTGTGATTTTAGGCTAAAATCCTGGATTTATCATGATCAATATGATAGATCTGAATTTAGAAGCCTGAAAGTAACTTCTAGGGTTTCATGATATGGTTTTTGAATCCTTTTTCACTTTTGAGAAAAGACCCTACGGTCTAAGTTCTCCCCTTTTGATGTTCTTCATCAACGTGGGTATTTTTTGTTTTAATTTTTTGATTTAATGTGAAATTTGGGCTATACCTATATCCTGGACCATTCAAGTTCAATTCTGCAATATTTTATAAAAATCATATTTTTCTAGATTTCTTGAATTTAACTTGAAGCCAGATTTTTGAAGATTTCACTTTAAATTGATTTTATTTGATTTTATCTCAATTTTGTTTTGATCATGAAACCCTAGGAGTGGTATAATCATATTTGAAAGTTCTGGATCAATCAGGCTATTCGTATGAAAAAAACCATATATTTTTTGTCTTTTTGTGATTTTTTATGATTTTTATAGCAAGCCTTTTTTTTTCCTTTATTTTAACATGAACAATACCTGGCAACCACCTTGTGTGGATGAATAGGGGTGCCTAACACCTTCCCCTGTTCATAACCTAATCCCCTTACCTATCTCTGGTTGTTTTTTAGGAGGGTTATTTTTATCCTAAATTTGCCTTTTTGAGCTTATTTGATATTTTGGTGTCCATTCACACCTAAATTGAATGGTGGCGACTTTGCGTTTTTAACCAATCCCGCGTGATGATTGAAGAAGTCATTCATTGAATTGATTTTGTAAAACCCTGAAAGTTTTGGTATTTATTTTGAGAAATAATTAATAAAAAATTATTTCTTTATGTGGTGGTCTTTCAGGTGAGCAATGCACAAGGGCAAGTTGGTAAATTTCTTAAAGGTTGGATTTAGCTAAACTTAGGTAAGTCAAGTTAGGATAAAATTTTTAATATTCAATAAGTAATATGTAATAATTTTTGTTAACTATTAGTGGTTCTAATATTTCATTTAAGATTAGATAAATCAAAGTATTAAAAGAGAATAGGATGTTTGTGTAGGTGATATAGTGGTAAGGCACCACACTTGATAAAAAAAAATGGAATACAAGCAGTTTTTTTTAACGTAAGGATTTGTTGATCGTAACAACACTTTCTCTCCGGGTGTTACCAACAGTTACAAAGTCGGAGAAGGCAAAACAGATGCAAAGTAGATCTGAGGGTTGAGGTGAGTGGAGAGGATTGCTTGGAGAAGAAGAAGGAAACCTTGGCTTTGTAGAGAGGAGGTTGTCCATTTCTGTTGGAGCAAGACACGTTCAGTTCAGATTTGCTGTTTGGAGATTCTAGATGTGAAGATCACCCATTGAGTTGCTGTTTTGGTGAAGAGGGAATCAAGAGGCAAGTAGCCTTTCAAAATAGCATGATTTTCATGTGAATTGTGAGCATCTAAATGCTTAGTTTTGAATGGAACTAATCTGATATATTTGGTTCATGTTTGGACGTCTATGATAGTAAGCTTAGTTTTGTTAATGTTTGGATGTATATGATAGTTTAGAGATGTTATTTAGAGGGTGTTAATCATGTTAAATGTGTTAGAATACATTCTTCCATTTCTGCCAGTTCAGATTTATTATCATGTTAGAAAGTATATGGGCGTTTGATCTATTTAGTTGAAGTGAGTTGACTTCATTTCTATTGCAATGTTACAGGTAGCATCTTTTGACTTTCTGTTTTGGAGAATTAAATTGAAGAGGATATGCAAATGCTCACAAAGAATTTGTAGGAAAAATTCTGTTGGGATGGTAAAGGACGGCTTTGGTTGGAGGAATGTTTCTATTCTTTAAACATTGACTAAATATGGGAATAAACAGAGTTTAGTATTAGCAAGTAGCATCTTCCATAAGTTCAGGTTTTGTAACGCCCCGGATCCGAGTCACATGAAAACCCGTAACTCGTATCCAGAGGTTATTATAATTAACAGGATCAAACTACCAGAGTAAAGAAAAACATGAAACTAAATATTTTTATGCAATAGAGTGCGCTAAACAAAACCCAACATTGAAAACTCACATGACCAAATTTTCACTACCCGCAATTATCGGCTCTCCATACGTATCTGAAAAACAACAGAAATAAAAGAGTGAGATACGAATATCTCAGCAAGTAGCACATGCATGCAAGAATACACATCTTCAAATTTAAAAATTCTATGATCGAATAATCAGACGAGAAAACAAGGAACAACCGGTGAAGTCTGCATACTCTGCTGACAGTATTGTTGACCCAAGAGTATAGGAAACCATCTAACTATAAGCAATTAACATCGGAAATCCCTTGGTCAACAAAACCCAGATCAGTTTTCAGAGAACATTAATAATATAGTCCATGCCTCAATAGACAATTTCCACTAAGTATCCCATGGTATTCCAACTGATAAATAAACAACAAATCCACGTGGTCAATGTCATACAAATATTTGATTGGGTAATCAACATGCCAGAGCGACATCCACACCTCCATGTACACAGTTCCGGCCTACTCAGGGTTTCGGATACTCTGAAATGACGGCCTACTCAGGGTTTCGTCATCAATTGCCGGCCTACTCAGGGTTTCGGCATTGACAACCAGGCCTACTCAGGGTTTCTGGCTGCTCTACACCAGTCGTGGCAATACTCCATGGCCATGCCATTACACCAATAAAATAAAAGCATCACAATACTAAGCTTAAACATCTGGATCCAGGACAAGCTAGACCAAAACAGTAAACATCATATAATCTCAATTTCAATATCAAAATAAAACCATTCATTCCACATCATGTAAAAACTCATCACAATTCATCAGCTGTCCCTTTGGACCAAGCAGTACCTCAAGTACATTCAGTAATTTCTCATTTCCGTAACACAATTCATATGGAAGTAAAACTCAATGCATTCATACCAAGGAAATCCTTTCAATACATTTAAAGTTTCCAACAAGCGAATCCAGAAATACAATAACTTCTCAATCAAAACAGTGTATAGAACAAGGAAAAGCAACTGGTAACTCTTACTAGTTTGGTGTCCGGCACAATACTCATAAGTAACCTAAACTCAACTTAAAAACTCATAAGATGTTCACTAATTTTTCCTCTATTAATTTCATAGGCAAAATGGTTTCCCAGGTTCCTAACCAAGTGAATAGTGAAGTGGTTTAACCCCTAAGTAATGCAAATACTCTTGATCAAATCAGAAATTCCATTTCGGTAAGCAAAATAGGTCTGCCGCTCACTTACTGAGGTGGGCGCGAGGTGAGCGCCGGTCGGCGGTGAAGAAAAAGGGTAAAATCGACCTGCCGCTCACCCGACGCTAGGTGAGCGCGAGATGAGCGCGAGATGGGCGTGAGGTGGGCGCGAGATGGGCGCATCGTTTTCTACTTCGCGCGAGATGAGCGCCAGCCGGGCGCGAGCTCGGCGGTAGGTCGTTGTTAACGGGGCGCCTACCTCTAAGGTGAGCGCCGGTGAGCGCGAGGTGAGCGGATACCCCCTGTGGTTTTCATTTCTCTGTTATTTTGAGATCTACATGACTGGCCGGTTTGTGAAACTCTGTAATGGTTCTACTACACTCCTAATACTCCCAGAAAACTTCCCAACCATATTTGGAATTAATCTAAACACTTTCATTTTCAAATATAAATTAAATCCGGAGACTCTGTTCATGTAACTTCCCGAAAACCAGAAAACCCAGAAAACTCACACTATCAGTTTATATATAACCCATGCATCAGAATAATCTCGAGAGAAACAGAAAACACAAATCCTAGTTGTAAATCAGTGCTACTCACCTTACTAAGACTTTCTTCAAGCTTCCGGCCATCCTGGAGATTTTTGACTTCGAGACAGACGGAAACCCTAACTCTCTCCAGAGCCGCGACCTTTTCCCCAAATCCCGAAAAGTTGTATGAGTTAGCTATTTATATAGACACCACCCGGATTTAACCTAATTCACCCTTTGCTTTAAGAATCCCCTTTTTACCCCTCACTAGTGCAGGGTTTTCCGGATTTACAAATATTGGCCCCTTTTCTATTTATTCTCGGGGCCGAATACTTCCACCTTTATTATTTGTTTTTTTTCTGTACTGTGACTGTTAATTTATTTTATTCTAGTATTATTATTATTATACTTTGTTTTCTTACTTAAAACTGGGGTCTTACAGGTTTTTCATGCGGTTTATGAACATATAGAAATGTAGAATTAGATTAAACGAAATACCATATTCAAGTTCTGTTTGTGGTGTTTAATCTTTTTGCTCTAATAAGGATGCTTAGAATAATTTTATAGTAGTTAAAGATGGCCAGTTAGATGATGATTCTTATGTTATGCAAGTAGTATTTTCTTTCCATCGTATGTTTTTTTTTATATATAAATATATAATCGGATCATGTAAAAAGATAAAAGAGTGTTGAAAGTAAAATTCCAAATTCTGTTTCATGTTAAACATTTGATTGTTTGGGTGGAGTACAATCTGGTTATGTAAGTTCAATGGAGGTTTAATGAGTTGTTCGGAAATTTTTGTGTTGTGGCAGAAGCCTTCTTGAATGTATATTGCGGGTTCAGAAAGGAGGAATTCCACGTTATTGCATGTCTGAGAAATCAGCAATGCAAAAGTGTGATAAAACTTGCGGCTGTTTGGTGTTGCCGGTTCTCTAAATTCTTTGTTATAGGAGAAGGAGATAAATCAGGGCTATGTTTCTAAAGTTTAGGGTCTGAGGCACTATCTGAATGTTGAGATATTAGGTTCACATTGATAAAATAACTTAGCTCTTTTTCTTGATTTTGGTTGAAACAGTAGAGAGAGTGGTTGTTCGTATGAGAGAGAGAGAGAGAGAGTGGTTGTTCGTATGAGAGAGAGAGAGTGAACTATTGAGCAATAAACAGTAGAATGAGGGGCTGTTAATGGCGGTTCAGTCATGTTTAAGAACTTGCAGAAAACGCAGAACTCTAGAGGGGAGAAGAAAAACGAAATGGGAAACAGATAGAGAGAGAGAGAGAGAGAGAGAGAGAGAGAGAGAGAGAGAGAGAGAGAATAAGGATTTTTTTGAAATGTGGTAGTGAGAGAAGCTGGGTAGAATAGTGGGGAATTTGGGTTGTCTCTACGGTAGAGAGAGAAATTCTGGGTTCGTTGAAGTTAGGGTCAGAAATTTATGAATTCTGGGTTCGTTGAAGTTAGAGAGAAATTCTACGTTAGAGTAATTTAGAGTTGGTTCTTACTTTAATTTCAAAACTATTGATTCTTTTCTCTGACTTGATTAGTATATTGAGTTCTAAAAATTTGTAACTATTTAGTATCAAAAATTGGATTAAAGAGGCATGGTAAATTAAAACCATTTAAATATAGAGTTAAAATTTCTGTAGAAGATGTTAATTCTTTAAAATATTTCCAAGTCATTTCTTTTATTGCTGCACTTGTATTATGAAATAAATAAAATCAGATATTTCAGGACTGTTAGAAGCCTATGAAAAATTGTTATGACAATAAAAATATGGGAAATTAATATATATATATATATAAGATCATTTAAAAGGAGATGTTAATCCTAAATTCTTGCACTTAGAGCATTAGTTAAAAGAAATTTCTATAGTATGTTTTAAACCTTATCAAAATGGTGATTTGGATAATTATTAAACTGTTTTAAATTCCCATTGATATTGCTGAACCATTATTATTATCTGAAATGTTTTCGTTTATGAATTCTTTGTATGTTCATTTGTTTCCGTTTGGATGAGATTGTGAGTATTTCCAAGGTAGTATTAAATACGGAAATTTTATTGTCGGATGGACTTAGCAACTATTTGAACTAAATTGGTTTGGTTTGTTATATAAGTGACTGGACTTACATGGAACATGATTTTAAGCTGATTTGCAAACTATATCTATTAATTTGTCAAAGTTACCCAAAGGTAAGACTTAATGTGGATCCATAGTCGAGTTATAAGTGGAATTTGTATATTTTGTCTGGATGTAAGTCTGGAGTTCCTTCATGCGTTTCCTCCATGATCGAGAGGCCTTCCATGAGGGAAGCGCTGCAGCAACTCCGTTTTCGCCATGATGGTGAGGTCACTTGAGTAATTCCGCCATGAGGGCTATGATATTGGATGTTCGAGCTGTTGCAGTGTTAGACTGGATTGTCTGGAACTCTAGTGCTTAGCCACACAAAATAGACAAACTTCATGAGTCCCAATATATAATGTTTTTTTCCAAATTTGTAATTGTCAATGTATTTCTGAGATTAGTTGGATTAACCGAGATTAATCGTAACTTAATTGATTATAACTTGTGCATGTTTTAGAATTGTTATAACTGTATTTTTGTGCATGCATTGCTACTTGCTCAGATAGTCGTATCTCACTGTTTTGTTTTGTTTTCAGATTTCAGCGAGGACGATACCGTGGGGGTTGATATTCCGATGGACTATTCGGAGTATCGTGAGGAGGATTATTTTATTGAGTAGATCTTAGTTGTTGGTTTTACTTACTCTAGTGAGTTTTATTATGAACAATGTATTACTTTTGAATATTGTTTTGGGAAATTAGTGAACCTTGATATCATGCATTTGAATCTTTATATTATTTTATTTCATGTTTTCCCTTACTCTGTTGATCCTGTGGAATTTTAATTAACCTTCGGGTACGAGTTACGGTTATTTTACGTAACCCGGATCCTGGGCGTTACAGATTTTTTCCCATGTCTCACAACTGGCGACTCTGCTGGAGACCTGTGGATTTGAGCCTTTTGGTGTTTTAGTTCATGTTTTTGATATTTTTGGATTTGCTTGCTATTTTGTGTTTTAGCATGTCTTTGTTTTGCTTGCTATTTTGTGTTCTTAAGCATGCTTGGTATGTTTTAAATCTGAATTATTGCTTAAGAATTCATGGGGGTAGAAACATGTTCAATTATGATCTATAGGATTGTTTTTAGATGCATGCTGTGCGCACCTATCCTAGATCGCACACCGGGCGCACCTTCAGTGTGTGCCTTGGGACATTCGGAGTCGCCACTGCCTGAGAGGTGCAGGCAGACACGGTTTTGCCCTATCCGGGTCTAAGTCTGGTCTGCGGCTTATTAGAGATCTAGCTAAGTCCTCGGTTACGTCCGGGGAAACCCTAAGACACCCCGGCCCGCCCCGTCGGTTTGACGGGTCCCTCGGGTCTCCCTGGTTTTTTGAGTCAGTTTCACCCTTCCTAAACCAGCATGCTGTTCTGTTAGGTCTGGCGGGCCCGTTGGAGGTGTGGGTCCCTTTTTATTTGATTTTATCTTTTTTATTTATTTGAGTGAAGTGGGTTGGACTCGGGTCCTGTTGGAAGACCCGTGGGTTTGTAACGCCCCGGATCCGTGTTGTTCATTAAAGATATAACACGTCTCACGGAGGTTAGGCAAGGATCGTTAATCAATTTATGATCGCTGGATAATCATACATCTATAACCTAACAGAGTGCACACTTCCATTTATACAAAATTGTAACATTTAAACTGAACCGAAATCATATGGTGCATCCCCAATTACTTTAATACATCTCAATTAATTCAAGTTCTCAAATTTGGAACAGATAACCTACAAGTCTAAGGAAGGTAATAGTAGTCTTCCTCCCTATATGCCTCAGCAGGATCTACCCCAGTAATCGCCTCACCACGAGTATCTGAAAAAAATAGAACAACAACATAGTGAGATACGAATATCTCAGCGAGTAGCACATGCATGCAGAAATAGTTGAATCACATTTTAAAACTATGCATCGACAACACTACAATACGTTTAAACAGCCAACATCAATTTCCCAAGTTCAAATCAAACAAATCACATCTCAGTTAAGTACAATAACACATCGATTGGTCAATGTCATGACTATCGTTTGGTTGATAAATTAAACATGCCAAGTAGACACTCCACACCTCCATGTACACAGTTCCGGCCTACTCAGGGTTTCGGATACTCTGAAATGACGGCCTACTCAGGGTTTCGTCATCCAATGCAGGCCTACTCCCCGGGTTTCTGCATTGACAACCAGGCCTACTCAGGGTTTCTGGCTGCTCTACACCGGTTGTGGCAACACACAAGGCCATGCAATTCCAACAACCAACAATAACATCACATTACTAAGCTTAAACATCTGGATTCCAGGACAAGCTAGACCAAAACAGTAAACATCGCATAATCTCGATTTCAATATCAAAACAAACCATTCATTTCCACATCATGTAATTACTCATCACAATTCATCACCTGTCCCTCTGGACCAAGCAGTACCTCAAGTACATTCAGTAATTTCTCATTTCCGTAACACAAGTCATATGAAAGTAAAACTCAATCCATTCATACCAAAGAAAACCTTTCAATACGTATAAAGTTTCCAACAAGTGAAACCAGAAATACAAGAACTTCTCAATCAAAACAGTGTATAGAACAAGGAAAAGTAACTGGTAACTCTTACTAGTTTGGTGTCCGGCACAATACTCATAAGTAACCTAAACCCAACTTAAAAACTCTTAAGAGGTTCACAAAATTTTCCTCTATTAATTTCATAGGCAAAATGGTTTCCCAGGTTCCTAACCAAGTGAATAGTGAAGTGGTTTAACCCCTAAGAAGTGCAAATACTCTTGGTCAAATCAGAAATTCCATTTCGGTAAGCAAAATAGGTCTGCCGCTCACCTATCGAGGTGGGCGCGAGGTGAGCGCCGGTCGGCGGTGAAGAAAAAGGGCAAAATCGACCTGCCGATCACCCGACGCTAGGTGAGCGCGAGATGGGCGTGAGGTGGGCGCGAGGTTCGCGCGAGATGGGCGCCTTGTTTTCTACTTCGCGCGAGGTGGGCGCGGGATCGGCGGTAGGTCACTTTTAACGGGGCGCCTACCTCCGAGGTGAACGCCGGTGAGCACGAGGTGAGCGGATACCCCCTGTGGTTTTCATTTCTCTGTTATTTTGAGATCTACATGACTGGCCGGTTTGTGAAGGTCTGTAACTACTCCAGTACACTCCTAATACTCCCAGAATACTTCCCAACCATATTTGAAATTAATCTAAACACTTTCATTTTCAATTATAATTTCAATCCGGAGACTCTGTTCATGTAACTTTCCGAAAAACCAGAAAAACCAGAAAACATCATACTATCACTTAATATACAAACCATGCATCAGAATAAGCTCGAGAAAACACAAAACACAAAACCCAGTTGTAAAACAGTGCTACTCACCTGAGTGTGCTTATTCCCGAATGATAAAACCCCGGCCGATCACTTCTCGGCCACGCGCGCGAATGAAAAACCTATCGAAACTAATCTTCTCGAGCAGAGGGAAATAACCCAAGGAACTTCAGCTCCGAACTCCTTCTTCCAGAACTTGCGATATATGGTTCTTCACGAACGGAAGCCCTAGTCGCCCTCCAGCCGAAATCGCCAATTCTCCTTATGTCCAGAGTTAACGAAAATGTTTCCGAAATTATGCTAAGCGTATTCTTATAAACCCGAACCCTACTTTCCATTTTAGTCCACTTACTTGTTACATACTCGCTCGAATACTCTCCCATTTCCTTGATCCTATGCATGCTCGCCCACCGAAGATACTACATGTTAAGCATCTATTCGTGTTAATAACCACATAACTACACCTTAATAATACCAATGATAATACTACGATTTTTCGGAAAAATGGCTATATAACGCCTGTACATATGAGTATGGGCTAAGCCCTCAAACCACAAAATAACCTGATAAACACAGTTTATACATCAGAATAAATAACTAAATAAATAAATAAATACTCACAAAATTCAGGGTCTTACATCCTCCCCTCCTACAAGAAATTTCGTCCTCGAAATTTACCTCAAGAAGGAACAAACAATTCCGGATACTTCTTCTTCATCTCTTCCTCACCTTCCCAAGTGCATTCTTCCACAGTATGATTCTGCCATAGCACTTTCACTAAGGGAACAACCTTGGTGCGAAGAATCTGCTCACGACGGTCTAGAATCTGAACTGGCCTCTCTTCGTATGTCAGATCTTCTCGGATCACTAAAGGTTCAGGATTTATCACGTGACTAGGATCCGCTATGTACTGCCGCAACATGGATACGTGGAATACATCATGGACTCCTGCTAAATGGTTTGGCAAAGCTAGCTTATAAGCTACCGGGTTAATCACCTTCACAATCTCAAACGGCCCAATAAAGCGTGGAGACAACTTCCCTTTCTTCCCGAATCTCAGGATTCCTTTGGAAGGCGATATCTTCAAGAACACTTGGTCTCCCACTTCAAATTTCAGCTCACGTCGTCGGGTGTCTGAATAACTTTTCTGACGACTCTGCGCAGTCAACAACCGCTGTCTAATCAGTTTCACCTTTTCCATATTATCTTGTATAATCTCAGGCCCAAAGTACTGTTTCTCTCCTACCTCCACCCAACACACAGGAGATCTACAGATCCTGCCATAAAGAGCTTCGTAGGGTGCCATCTGTATACTAGCCTGATAGCTATTATTGTAAGCGAATTCGGCTAAGTGTAAATACTTACTCCAATTGCCACCCCAATCCAGGACACAACATCTCAACATGTCCTCTAGAGTCTGAATAGTTCTCTCAGACTGGCCGTTGGTCTGTGGGTTGAAACTAGTACTGAAACTTAACTTAGTTCCCATGGCCTCCTGGAAACACTGCCAAAAATGTGAGGTAAACCGAGAATCCCTATCCGATACAATGGACACTGGAACCCCATGCAGCCGGACTATCTCTCGAGTATACAGCTCTACCAATGATGCCAAAGTCTGTGTGGTCTGGTAAGGCAAAAAGTGAGCTGATTTGGTTAGCCTATCCACAATCACCCATACGTCGTTGTGATTCTTAGCTGTAGGCGGTATCCCACTCACAAAATCCATCGATATATGTTCCCATTTCCACTCAGGAACCGGCAAAGGTCGCATCAAACCTGGAGGTCTCCTATGCTCTGCCTTTACCTGTTGACAAGTGAGGCACTTGGCTACATACTCCGCAATGTCTTTCTTCATTCCTGACCACCAATATACTGATCTTAGGTTCTTGTACATCTTGGTGCTCCCAGGGTGAATTGCATATTTGGACCTGTGACTCTCGTCTAGGATCAATCCCTTGACTTCAGCATTATTTGGGACACAAGTCCGCCCTTGAAATCTCACCAATCCATCCCGAACATCAAAATCTTTCGTGGCCTCATCACCCTTCTCTACTAACCCCTTGATGCGTAATAAATCGGGATCTACCAACTGACCTTCCCGAATGCTCTGAATCAACTCTGGCTCTGCTTGAACTCGTGCCATAATCAATCCATGCCCATGAGTGCTGAACTCCCCAGGCCATTCTACAACAGTATCAACTAGAGTGCACTGACTAGCCATGAAAGCAGCTAGTGTGGCTACCTCATCTTGAGAAACAACTCTACGACTCAGTGCATCTGCTACCACATTAGCCTTGCCCGGGTGATAATGTAGTGTGAAATCATAATCTTTTAGAAGATCCATCCATCTCCTTTGCCTCATATTCAACTCTCTCTGGGAAAATATATATCTTAAGCTCTTGTGATCTGAGAATATCTCGAATTTGGCTCCCATCAAATAGTGCCTCCACAACTTAAGTGCAAACACGATCGCTGCCAACTCTAGATCGTGCGTAGGGTAATTCTTCTCATGAGTGCGTAGCAACCTTGAAGCATAGGCTACCACATGTCTCTGCTGCATCAGAACACAGCCCAACCCTACTCGAGAAGCATCACAATAGATCGAAAATCCCTCACTCGCTGATGGCACAATCAAGACTGGAGCTGAAGACAGTTTACCTTTCAACTCCTGAAAACTGTTCTCACACTTCTCACTCCATTCAAACTTCACTGCCTTTTTAGTGAGATTGGATAGAGGTGCGGCTACTTGTGAGAAATTCTCTATGAATCTCCTGTAATATCCAGCCATCCCCAAGAAGCTCCGAATCTCTGTCACAGATGAAGGTCTAGGCCATTCTGCAACAGCCTGCACTTTAGTGGGATCCACTGCTATACCATTTCCAGAAATCACGTGTCCCAAGAAACTCACCTCTCTCAACCAGAACTGACACTTGCTGAACTTGGCATACAATCTGTGCTCTCTCAATGTCTGCAATACAGTTCGGAGGTGCCTTACATGATCCTCTCTACTTCGAGAATACACTAGGATATCATCGATGAACACAACCACAAAGCTGTCCAAGTGTGTGTGAAACACCCGATTCATCAGGTTCATGAAAACAGCTGGGGCATTAGTCAGTCCAAAAGGCATAACCCGAAACTCGTAGTGCCCATATCGAGTACGGAAAGCCGTCTTCTCTACATCCTCTGGGGCTACTCTCAACTGGTGGTATCCAGATCTCAGGTCGATCTTAGAAAACCAAGACGCTCCCCTCAAATGGTCGAACAAGTCATCAATCCGAGGCAATGGATACTTATTCTTGATAGTGACTTGATTCAACTGGCGGTAATCTATACACATCCTCATCGTCCCGTCCTTCTTCTGGACAAACAGGACTGGTGCACCCCATGGTGACACACTGGGCCTAATAAAACCCTTTGCTTCCAATTCATCCAACTGTTTCTTCATCTCATGATTTTCAGGTTGTGACATCCTGTATGGTGGTTTGGATACAGCTGCCGTACCAGGTAAAAGTCGTATACTGAACTCAACCTCCCTAGGTGGCGGTATTCCCGGTAGATCGTCTGGGAATATGTCATCAAACTCTGCTACTATAGGCACACTAGAAAGACTAAGTGTCGTAGACTCTGCCTCCTCAACCTCAATGGACGCTACCAAACTGATCCGTGTTCTCAACCCTTCACATCGGAAACAGTGCACTGGCTGGTCTGGCTGACATACCATAATGGTACCCCTATAGCAATCTATGCTCACATGATGCCGAAAAAGCCAATCGATGCCTAAGATCACCTCAAATTCCCCGAATTCCAGTTCTACCAAGTCCCCTGGCAACTCCAAAGAACTCAATCTGATCATGCAATCCCTAAATACGGTCTGTACTCTAGTGGTTTCCCCCAATGGTGTGTGTACAAGTAGCTCGGACTCGAGTGTGGAAGGAACCAAACCAATACGGCATGCACATAAAGGAGTAATGAAAGATCTAGAAGCACCCGAATCGAATAAGCATACGGCTGATCTACCATGAATGAAAAGAATACCTCCAACCAACTGTGGCGCCTCTGGCTCCTCCTCACGAGCCTCCTCGACATGCCCTCCCTCAGGCTCATCCTCCTGAGCTGCTACTGCATATACTCTAGTCTGCTGGGGGCGTGGGGGTGGTGCCTGCCGTCTCTGAGGTGCCTGCTGCCTCTGCGGTAACTGCTGCCTCTGGTATCCCCCACTGCTTTGACCCGGAAATCTCGGCGGTGCTGGAAGTGCTGGCACGGGTCTAGAGTACTGAAATCTCGAAGCCTCGGCCGGTCGGGTGTCCATAGGTGCAGTAAGGGCTGGCTTGAGTAATTGGTAAGTGTTCGGGTGGGGACAGTCAGCAACCCGATGCCCATGCTGGCCACATCTAAAACACGCGCCTGGAGGTGACACGCACGGACCTGGGATGTGAAATCGGCCGCAACTGAAACAACCTCCTGAGCCTCTCCTATCCCTCTGTCCATAGTCGAACCTCGGTCTCTTGTCCCTATTCGGGACCCTCCGTGTCTCTGTGCCGCTCGGCTGTGCTCTAACTCTGCTCTGCTCAGTCCCTGAATCTCTAATCTCTCTCTCAACTCGCAGAGCTCTCCCCACTAAATCTGAGTATCTGGTGCACATCAGCACCGAGACCATGCGCCTGATGTCTGCCCTCAGTCCTCTCTCGAAATGCTGGGTGCGCCTCTGCTCATCATGCACTATATGGTGAGCAAATCGAGAAAGAACTGCAAACCGAGCCTCGTACTGTGCTACGGTCAAGGATCCCTGAGAGATATCCATGAACTCTCTCTCCTTCTGCAACCTCACCTCTGCAGAAAAATACTGCTCATAAAAGACCTGCCTAAACTGGTCCCAAGTCATCTGGATCCCATCTACCGCCTGCCTCCGTAATGACTGCCACCAATGCTGTGCCTCGCCCTCTAGGGTGAAGGTAGCCAATCTCACCCTCCGGTCCTCTGGACAGTCCATCGTATCAAACATGCGCTCCACTCTAGCTACCCAGCTCTCCGCCTCCAACGGATCTGGAACTCCATAAAACGGCGGGGCAGTCAGCTTTCTGAACTGATCAATGTCCCTCAAGGACAACTCCTCTCTCACCCGCTGCTGATCCACCGCAGCTCCATGACCATTTCGCTGGCCATTACCATTCCCAGTCTGACTCATCCTTTCCTCCCTCTCCATCGCAAGGAGGTGGGAAAGCGAGCCAACCGCAGCCCAAATGTCCTCTACTGGTGGTGGGGCTCCCCGTGGTGGTGCAGGTGGCTGCTCCTGTAGTACATCCCTCTCTGGACAATCCACAGTCCTCGCACGTCTGCCTCTACCGGCCATGTATACCTGTAAGCACAAAATACCACATTAGTTAAGAACTCTCTTCTAATCCTCATGGTCTTATCTAGCGTACGCACAACATTTCCCCAGGGTTTTCTATGGTCATACTACCTAAACCTCAAATTTTTCCAGCTTAATTCTCTGATACCATCTCTGTAACGCCCCGGATCCGTGTTGTTCATTAAAGATATAACACGTCTCACGGAGGTTAGGCAAGGATCGTTAATCAATTTATGATCGCTGGATAATCATACATCTATAACCTAACAGAGTGCATACTTCCATTTATACAAGATTGTAACATTTAAACTGAACCGAAATCATATGGTGCATCCCCAATTACTTTAATACATCTCAATTAATTCAAGTTCTCAAATTTGGAACAGATAACCTACAAGTCTAAGGAAGGTAATAGTAGTCTTCCTCCCTATATGCCTCAGCAGGATCTACCCCAGTAATCGCCTCACCACGAGTATCTGAAAAAAATAGAACAACAACATAGTGAGATACGAATATCTCAGCGAGTAGCACATGCATGCAGAAATAGTTGAATCACATTTTAAAACTATGCATCGACAACACTACAATACGTTTAAACAGCCAACATCAATTTCCCAAGTTCAAATCAAACAAATCACATCTCAGTTAAGTACAATAACACATCGATTGGTCAATGTCATGACTATCGTTTGGTTGATAAATTAAACATGCCAAGTAGACACTCCACACCTCCATGTACACAGTTCCGGCCTACTCAGGGTTTCGGATACTCTGAAATGACGGCCTACTCAGGGTTTCGTCATCCAATGCAGGCCTACTCCCCGGGTTTCTGCATTGACAACCAGGCCTACTCAGGGTTTCTGGCTGCTCTACACCGGTTGTGGCAACACACAAGGCCATGCAATTCCAACAACCAACAATAACATCACATTACTAAGCTTAAACATCTGGATTCCAGGACAAGCTAGACCAAAACAGTAAACATCGCATAATCTCGATTTCAATATCAAAACAAACCATTCATTTCCACATCATGTAATTACTCATCACAATTCATCACCTGTCCCTCTGGACCAAGCAGTACCTCAAGTACATTCAGTAATTTCTCATTTCCGTAACACAAGTCATATGAAAGTAAAACTCAATCCATTCATACCAAAGAAAACCTTTCAATACGTATAAAGTTTCCAACAAGTGAAACCAGAAATACAAGAACTTCTCAATCAAAACAGTGTATAGAACAAGGAAAAGTAACTGGTAACTCTTACTAGTTTGGTGTCCGGCACAATACTCATAAGTAACCTAAACCCAACTTAAAAACTCTTAAGAGGTTCACAAAATTTTCCTCTATTAATTTCATAGGCAAAATGGTTTCCCAGGTTCCTAACCAAGTGAATAGTGAAGTGGTTTAACCCCTAAGAAGTGCAAATACTCTTGGTCAAATCAGAAATTCCATTTCGGTAAGCAAAATAGGTCTGCCGCTCACCTATCGAGGTGGGCGCGAGGTGAGCGCCGGTCGGCGGTGAAGAAAAAGGGCAAAATCGACCTGCCGATCACCCGACGCTAGGTGAGCGCGAGATGGGCGTGAGGTGGGCGCGAGGTTCGCGCGAGATGGGCGCCTTGTTTTCTACTTCGCGCGAGGTGGGCGCGGGATCGGCGGTAGGTCACTTTTAACGGGGCGCCTACCTCCGAGGTGAACGCCGGTGAGCACGAGGTGAGCGGATACCCCCTGTGGTTTTCATTTCTCTGTTATTTTGAGATCTACATGACTGGCCGGTTTGTGAAGGTCTGTAACTACTCCAGTACACTCCTAATACTCCCAGAATACTTCCCAACCATATTTGAAATTAATCTAAACACTTTCATTTTCAATTATAATTTCAATCCGGAGACTCTGTTCATGTAACTTTCCGAAAAACCAGAAAAACCAGAAAACATCATACTATCACTTAATATACAAACCATGCATCAGAATAAGCTCGAGAAAACACAAAACACAAAACCCAGTTGTAAAACAGTGCTACTCACCTGAGTGTGCTTATTCCCGAATGATAAAACCCCGGCCGATCACTTCTCGGCCACGCGCGCGAATGAAAAACCTATCGAAACTAATCTTCTCGAGCAGAGGGAAATAACCCAAGGAACTTCAGCTCCGAACTCCTTCTTCCAGAACTTGCGATATATGGTTCTTCACGAACGGAAGCCCTAGTCGCCCTCCAGCCGAAATCGCCAATTCTCCTTATGTCCAGAGTTAACGAAAATGTTTCCGAAATTATGCTAAGCGTATTCTTATAAACCCGAACCCTACTTTCCATTTTAGTCCACTTACTTGTTACATACTCGCTCGAATACTCTCCCATTTCCTTGATCCTATGCATGCTCGCCCACCGAAGATACTACATGTTAAGCATCTATTCGTGTTAATAACCACATAACTACACCTTAATAATACCAATGATAATACTACGATTTTTCGAAAAAATGGCTATATAATGCCTGTACATATGAGTATGGGCTAAGCCCTCAAACCACAAAATAACCTGATAAACACAGTTTATACATCAGAATAAATAACTAAATAAATAAATAAATACTCACAAAATTCAGGGTCTTACAGGGTTGCCATGGTTGGGCCTGGGGCCCAGTAGGGTTATTGGATAACTGTTGCTCCAAAAATGGGCCGGTGTGGACACGTGTCTGTGGTGATGATGTGTCTCTACGCGGGCGTGCCAGTATCGTTTGATACAATGATTTTCGAGTCGATTCCTGACCCCGGGCACCTGTTCCGAATCTGAACCGGGATCGGTTCAGTCGTACTGCAAGTCACCTGTAATAAAATCGGTCAGGCGATGGTATGAAGACTAGGGGTTCGATCTTCGTTTCGGGTTCTTGTAAGTGTTTGAAAGCGAAAGCAACTAACGGCACACAAATCCTTTTATTATAAAATCGGCCAAATAGCCGAAAGCGACAACAGATAATCCTCAAAATGGAAACAAAAGTACAAAAGAAAATCGACAGGGCTCGCAGGACCGGCCTGTCCTGGTCTTATAGCCGTAATCGGGTATAAGCGCAGGAGGAAGGGGGCGGCTGCTTGCAAAGTCGGTTCAGGGGGTTCACCTTGGATTGCTGCTTACCCGAAAATACACAAGTCACCTGGCGTGAACAGAGCGAGTCTCGGGACCGGCTGCTCGGGATTCTGTAAAGACAGAACTGCGAGTCAGGGGCGGCCTCAACTTACTCTCCGGTGGCAGGATTCTGGTGTTAATCGGAGTAAAGAGGGGTCGAAGATGTCACTGCGATTGGAAGCAGTGAGAGAAGTCCTAATTTATCCGTCTGTATTAGAGGGGATAAAGGATCACGGATGATCAAAATAATATAATAACCGGTTGCGGTTGTGTGGATTGTGTCCTCGAGCTCTTCGAATTGAGGCCTTTTATAGCCGCTCCTTGACGGTTGCTCAACTTCCTACTCTCGCACGATCTTCATGGCGGTTGTTTATCTTCAGTTCTCTGTTTCAAAGTGATAACTGCCCGGCCATGATCTAATAATTCTATTCTTGAACGGCCGATGGCACGATCTTCTGATATTTATGGTTTTGTCTTATTGGCTTGCGTGGCTCGAACCGCATTCTTCTGTATGCGTGCTGACGCGGCCGGCTCAACCCTTCAAAGTCTACGGGCCGTGGCCTAACCAAGCCACCTAGGCACCACGTGTCCTTCTCTTATTCGTCGGTTATATAGGGTGTAAACATTGCCCCCCTACTTACTTGTGACGCCGTCATCGGCCGGTGTGATGAGTAAGTATTTTCGGGTTTTTCAAAATTTGTCCGTCGTTTGATGTGAAAAGATCGCGCCGTTTCCCTACGATCGTAATGATGAAACCTTTCGGATTTCGCCTTCTATAAAGTACCACAGCCGAGATTTTACTTTACTCTTTCTTTTTGGCTGTTTGTCTTTTCTTCCTCTTTGTCTTCAATGGCGGGCACTCTCATACACTATCCTTCTACAGTCGAAGTTTTCGGCAACTCGATATCTGTAGGCCCCTTCATTTGTGCCAGTAATGCTCCTTTGGAGGCCCCGACTGAGAAAGTGAGGGGCCCTTTACTCTTTGCTGATGAAGAGAATCTCCATTTACCTCTTCGCTTTCGAAATTGGCCGACTGCTTACCCTGAATGGAAAGCTTGGGTTGACCGGATGAAGGATCGTTTTGCCGTTGTTTGGCGTAAGACAAGTATTTATGACATGATTATCTTTTCCTGTCATTCTATTCCCTGCAATCGCGATCTTCTCTGCGCCATGAGTTCATTCTGGAATACTCATACCAACACCTTCAATTTCCCCTGCGGAATGATGACTCCTACTGTCATGGATGTCTGCTTTATTACTGGTTTCTTCGCGACTGGTCATGAGATCCGGGTCGGTATGGCGGACCTTAAGGATTACCAGCATTTACCTCCGATGGAAGTGGGTGACAAAGGGAAAGAGGTAGAAAAGAAACGAAAGCAACCCTCAACGAAGAATAACAGGGCTTTCAAGAAGGCACGATCTTCTTAGCCAAAAGGTATTGTGTTGTCTGAGAATGAACCTCCACCGTCAGAGAGCGAATCTCCACCAACTTCAATTCATTCTTCTTATCGGTCCTACATCAAGGACTGTGCCAAATTTCGGCCTCCAGCTTATGCAGATGAGGTGGAACACTTCTACTTTCTTCTTTATTTTTTCTGCAACTTTGTGTTCTGTTCCAAGGCTCAAGCAGTTACCAAAGAGTATTACTCATTGGTCAAGTTAATTCTGGGTGAGTATGAAGTTGCCCTTGCTCCTTACTTTTTATCGGTTTTATACCGTTCACTTCAAGAGTTCGTTCATGGCTCCCTTCAGAATCCTGGGGGGCCATTGTGGTTTCTCCAATTTTGGGCTTATCACTATTTTCCTTCCCAGTTTTATGCTCAAGTACCAATCCCTCCCAACATGCCTTCTGATTTCGGTGGCCACGCCTGTTTGGCTGCCACTCCAGCTGTTCTATCTTTTTCTGAATGTTTCCGTTTCTTTTTCAATCTTCATAATTTTCCTACTCCTCCTTTTGAAGTTTTCACAAATTCTCCCGGTTTCCTTTCAATGGTGGATGACATAACTGACGAGCAGCATCTCATCTGGGCCAGTTTTCTGAAGGCTCGAAATTTAAATTATGCTGTGAAGTCAATTAACAAGAAACCGGGGTATGAAGTATACTTACCCAATTGTGTCGGCCGGCAATTTCAATGTGAACATAGGATCCCCTTATTTGATATAGATGGTTTGTTCACAATTAATGCCAAATCTGTTGATCGGCCGTCTGTCACTGTAGCCGAGGCTGCCGATATGGAAGATGCTTATAGAGTTACTGCCGTTGAATTTCGACTTCCCTTTCTTCCTCGTCATCACGACTGTCGCTGTGATTTCCATGTTTGGTGGAAATCTTTGTGGAACAATATCTGCTGTTATTCGGCCGATTATTATCTGGAAAGGATGGGTCTGTTTGAGCCTCCGGCTTCACCTGTCCAAGAAGGTATATTCTTATCTTTCTTGTTTCTGATCCGCTTGATGTTCACTCAGTTTTTCTGTCATTAGGTAAAGTTCCGCCTCTAGCTTTGGAGGCTAGTCCATTTGAACTTTTGCCTGAACCTGTCCAAGAAGATATCAGTTCAGCTATTCGGCCACCCGGTGAAATGCCGTTTCTTACCTTGGAGGCTCATGCTTCTCCTTCCGGGGAATTGGCCGAAGATGATGCGTTGTCACCAGAATGTCCTCTCTCGATTGTCCCGTATGAAGATGATGAGGATCCCGATGATGTCCCACTACGACGGCGTCCTCGGAAGGTACTGAATCTTTATTGCTCATCTTCTTAGTTTGATTTTTCTTTCTGACACCTCATTCTTCTAGGCTTCGAGTTCCTCGGGTCCAACTGCTTTTTCTTCCAATGTCATGGAATCTTCTTCGGATCTGGTTGTTGATCCCATGTCTATTTTTGATTCGGCCAATTTCTCTGTTCCTACCGAAGCATTGGATTCTCCTGGTAGTGTCGCTGCAGCAGCCCCTTTAGCACTTCCTGAAGATCAGGAGCATTTATCCATTCGAGAGGTTTCTCCAGAAAGAAGTCCGTCTCCCGACTTACCTCCTGGATATGAGCAGAGTGCTGCCTTACCCGTAGTTGGGATTGCAACGTCTACTATTTCTGTTGGGCCTTCCGGCCCTTCTGCCTTGGCCGATATTCCTTCTGATTCTCCTGTTACAGCAGCGGAAGTTGATATTAATTGGTCGAAGCAAAAGCTTATCGACTTGGGGAGTTCCAGTTCATCGCTTATTCCTTCTTTTGCTGCGGGATCACTCCCTGGTGATGGCCGATTGGACACTATATTGAACGATGTCTGTTCTACTCTCTCATCTGATGGTTCATCTGAGCCCTTATCTCCAACGAGTATCCGATCGGAGATTATTCGCCTCCTCTCTCCAGGAATAATTGGTATTTCCGAAGAGACTCTTACCCGTGTGATGGCATTGGCTGCACAACTTCGGGATCTGTCTTCTGTATCTCCTGAGGTCAAATCGGTGTTCTCTCAACTTACTCTCCTTTACCCTTATAAAGTTGTCTTTGACCATCTTTCGGCCAAATTACATGAAATGAGTAATACGGCCGATTCTGTTGATGGCCGATATCAACTTTTGCAATAGTTGAGGAATGAGCGCGAGATTTGTCATCATCAGTTTACTGATGCGGCCCACCGTATAAATATTATTGATGATGACATTTCGGCGGTCGACCGTCAGATTGCTGAGTTTCAATCTAGAAGGTCTGATCTTGTAAATCAACGGGAGGAACTTCTTCGTACACATAACTCTATTGATGACACCTTGAAAGAGAAGACCCGTCAGTGCATCGAGATCTCCCACGAGCTGAAATCGGAGATAGAGTTGGCTCGAGGTTCCTCTCTGCTTCGGTCCACTTTGGTTGAAGAAAGACGGTCTGCCCAAGAGTCTTTTGACCGTATATATTCTGCCATTTTAAATACTTCTTTGTAAAGCATTTAATGAATTAAACTCTTTTTTGGAATCCATTTTGCCAACTGTCCTAGCCGTCAGAATCGGCTCCTTTTTCGACAAAGTCATCTTTTCAATTTGACTCATCCGTATGATCTTTACCCTTAAAAACGCTTTTTTCGAGAAGATATCGAGCCGCCGTTTCGATTTCTTCGGGAAGGCGATCGTACTATCAACATCTTTTTCGGGAAGACAGCAGTCTTATCAACGCCCTTCTCGATATTTTGAATCATTACGAGCTCTCCTTCCTGCAGACGTTTCCTTGTTTCGTTTCGTCTTCTTCTTCCTTCGAGCTTTTCTTCTCTGGTTTCTGGTATCGATCATGGCGGACGACAACCCTAACGACTTGAATCTGTTCCTTGATGGTGAGGATGGTCCTGTTCTTGGTCCATGTACTGATGACGAGACGGAAAAGGCTCCAAAGGTCCTGCACTCTTCCTACCACTTGATCAGCGCCTCTGATCCTGTGAGATGGGGTAATCTGATTACTCTTCCTCGCTCCTGGCCTAAGTGTTCCCCTGAGTGGAACAAATGGGTTGAGCGTTTAGGGTCTTATTATATGGAGACCTGGGTTAGGCTAGGTTTGGCGGAGATGATCTTCTATTCCACCTTCTACATTCCCTTCAATCCTATTTTGCTTGGGGTGGCCTCATTTTTCTGGTGTCGGGGTTCCAACACCTTCTCCTTTTACCATGGGCCTATGACCCCAACCCTGTTGGATGTTTGCTGCATCACAGGTCTTTCGTTTCTTGGGGAAGAAATAGATTCTACCCTGTCCGTTTTCTCATCTTTTGTTTTTAACACCGCTCATGCTTCTTCTGCTTTCGGCACCTTTGTCCGTGCTGAGCGAGTTTCAAATACCGATAATCCTCCTTCCCTTCAAGAGCATTGCTCTTTTTTGCTGTTTTTTCTTTGCCATTTTTTCTGCTGTGGCCCATCTGCTCAGATGGTAAAGGAGTTTGCCGGTATTGCGGTAGCCCTTGCCCAGGGTCGCCGTTTGGCTCTAGCCCCTTTCTTTCTCAGCCAGGTCTACCGTGGTTTACACAGTCTGTCTTCCGGCCGATTAGGGGTTGCCAGTGGCCCTCTTTGGTTTTTACAATTCTGGTTTTACGAATACTTCCCCGGCTTTTTCTGTACAGCCGTAGATAACCCTTTTCCTAATTACTATTATGCCGGCCGTCGCTGGCTTACCGCAACACCCATGCAATTGTCTTTCACGGCTGTTCTTGATTTCTTCCTGGTAGGTCTACAGGAAAATAATCCTCCTTTATTCCATCACTTTTCTTTAGACCAATTTCATGGGTCTCCCCTTTATGCCGCCATCAATTCTTCTCCAGAGGCTCGCCGACGTGCTACGGCCAGTTTTCTTATTGCCCGTGAGCTTCCTTTTGGCTTGCATAACCGAGATGCTCCTTCCACTTCTAGAAGAGAAGGGGTGGAAATATATCTGCCGCATTTCGTCAGTCGGCAACTTGGTTATGGCCAAGGCATTCCTCTGGTGGTGTTTTCATCTACCAATGGTGGCTCTCGGTTTGTTTTGAGCCCTAGTTACCTGTCATTAGCAACTTCTCGGTTCCGCGATCTTTCTGATAGTTTCCGCAATTATCCTCTTCCCCGGGAATCCTCAGTTGAACCTTCCTTTCGTCGATGGTGGTCTCAGCTTTACTCTGACTTTGTCCGGCTTGATGCAGAGTCGTATACTGCGCTATTTCGACCGAATGCGGTCGATATAGCGAGTATAGGCAAACTCCGCGGGTATTATGAGGCCCGTTACCCAGGTAACTTTCTTTTATGTTTTTATAAATTGATCTTCTTTATTCGGTCGCGTCTGACTTTCTTTTTCTTTATTAGATGATCCTCGATCCTCCCATGTGAAGAGCAAGAAAAAGAAAGCCGAGACGTCGGTCACCTTTAACTGGCGGCGACCTTCCAAGGTTTCTGCCAGTCGGAGCAACCCTTCTTCCAAACAGTCGCCTTTGAAAAAACGGAAGATTGGTGAGGTATCGGATGGTCGTGCTTACGTTACTCGTTCCAGTTTACGACTCCGAGTTCAGCATCCAGGTGAGCGTGTCGTCGTGGCTGACGATTCTTCGGACGAGGAAGAAGACATCGATTTATTTCGTCCTCAGCATGGGCCTCCAGTTCATTCTGGGAGTAGTGGTAGATCAACTCCCATGCCGACTCCTCCTCGTGCATTTCATTATGCTAGTCCCCCAACCTCAACTCGATTTGTCACTCCTTCGACCGATCCGTTGCCTAGTGCATCTAGGCCGGCTCCTTTCTTCCCTCGTCCCGTGGTTGATGAAGCTGGTCCATCCACTGTTCCTGGTGCTGCTTCCTCTGGTTCTTCTTCTGGTGAATTACCTTCTGAGCCAAAAATTCCTATGGCCAAGGAAGAAAATTATAGACCCCTCCCTGGTACTTGCTTCGGATTTGTCAGGTTTTGCTTCATGGAAGTAGACTGTTGTCTTTCATCTCCAGAATTTCATGACCTTCGTCCAGCATTTCTTTCGGATTTTGACAGTTGGAACGAACTCCGCTCCTTTGTTCTTCGTCGGCCTGAAGAACTTTCTGACGAAGAATTGTCAGAAGTTCGGTTGTTGATATGCAGAGCCGTAGTGATGAATTCTCGCGGGAATCGTTCAACCGGAGATCGGCTGATGTCCATGCTTGGTTTTTATAGTGCTGTGCCGTAGCTAAGGGAAGCCATGGACTTTCTCCGTTCTGTCAACGTGAGATGTTCCGATTTTCGCCAAGAAATTCGTGCTGTATATGGTCATAATCGCCATTTGGAAACTTTGAGGTGGTCTCTTCATAAAAATTCTCTTGGCCAGGGCTCTATTGCTGGTGACCCATCAGATACTGCTTCGGACGACTTATCTCAGCTACAATCTGAGGAACATCATCTTAAAGAATCTATCCAGACTCAGATGCTGCTGATCGAATCGAGCCGTCACCGTTTGGAGGAGCATATGAGGGATGAAAGGGAGGTGGAGGTGCGTCGAGCTGAGATGCAATTATTATTGGAGCGGGCGAAGTATGATCATGCCCGATTTCAGACTTGGTTCGAAAGGTAAGGTTATAAAACCTTTTCTAAACAATCATACCGTTTGTTCGGTATTCACTTTTTATGATAATGCCATATGGCTGGCATTTTAAACTTTATTCAGCCGACTCCTCGGCTTTTATTAAACGGTAGTTTTTTTTGCATGCTTTTTGGATGCGTAACATACTCGTTTTATTTCATATCTACTGCTCGTCATAGAAAGATTAGAACTAAACAAACAAAATAAGAATGTTTTTATTTCAACATTGATCTTTCATACAACCAAAGCCGAGCTCTTCTGGCTCTTTCATACAATCAAGGCCAGATGTATCAGCCAGGGTATGATAATACAACCGGGGCCGATATGCCCCTGAAATTGCTCCGCACTCCAACCATAGACGGTGTTAGTGAGGGCCAATTCCTTCAAAGGGGCAAGAGGAAAGAGGGGGGATGGCGACTATTCCAACCGGCGTAAATGCTGGTCGGAGGAGAGAACTCTCGTCTCTACCCAGAACTTGGTGGGAGAAGACCCACCGTGATGGGGTCAGCGAGAGTAGAGTCGCCTTTTCCGATCCCGCCCATTCTCATGAAGTCATCGGCTTTGTTGACTTCTTTTTCTCTGATCGTCTCCGTCATCGGCTCTTGACTTTTCGCCATCTCTTCTCTTCTTCCCTTTCTTGAAAGAATGGCGAGCATTGCCTTAGTATTTATAGACCGATCGTTAGAAAGAAGATCAATGGGTCTGAGCGGATCTCGAAGAGATTTCCTATTTTAGTCTAATCCGCACTGTATGTCGGCTCCTCGATTTGACAATGCCATTTATTTGGCGTTGCAGGTACCGAACAGTAGATATTTTATTTTATTCCTGATTTTCCTCAGGTTGGTTATTGATTTCGCGGCTTTCCCATAGAGTGGGAAAGTACCGTTTCAAAAACTGGCCGTTGATAATCTTCTTTTCTTGGCCATCCAATGACTGTATATGGTATGCCCCCCCGGGCAATACCTTGCTGACTTATAATGGTCCTTCCCACGTGGGGGACCATTTTCCATACAAAGAATCCTTTTTCCCTATTGGCAGCAGGGTTTTCCACACTAAATCTCATTGAGCGAATGATTTGTGTTTTACTCGGCGATTATAGGATCTTGCAATCCTTTGCTTGAGGGCTCTCTGCCTATCCAGGGCTAGCCTCCTCATCTCTCCCAAGTCTTCTAATTCAACTAACATTGCTTCCGTGTAATCCTTGGGAGTGAAATTATTCTGAATAGCCACCCTTAACGATTTGACCGTGATTTCGGCCGGAATAACTGCCTCATGACCGAAGGTTAAGGCAAAAGGGGTAGTTCCAATAGACGTCTTGTAAGACATTTGATACGCCCACAATGCTTCAGATAAGAGTTTATGCCAACTTCTTGGCTTATCCTCAATCATCTTTCTTAGGATATTTTTCAACACCTTATTCGTGGCTTCAGCTTGCCCATTTGCCTGTGCGTAATAGGGTGTAGATTGAATCATTCTGATGCCATATGTTTTGGCAAATTCCGTCACTTCTTGTCCTACAAAAACGGTACCTGAATCGGTCGTAATGGTTTCGGGGATACCGTATCTGTGAATTATCTGTTCTCTGATAAACTCAATCACATCCGATTGTTCCACTTTTTTCAAAGGTTTAGCTTCTACCCATTTGGTGAAGTAATCGGTGGCCACTATGATGAAGTTGTGTAGACCGGTCGAAGGAGGATACACTTTTCCAATCAAATCCATTGCCCAACCTCTGAAGGGCCATGGCTTGACTATGGTTTGCAATTCAAATGCCGGCACCCTCTGAACTGGTCCATGTTTCTGACATTCTTGACATCCTGCAGCGAACATCTGACAATCTTTCAAGATTGACGGCCAGTAATAACCATGCCGACGTAATAACCATCGCATCTTGACTCCTGCTTGGTGTGCGCCACAAATCCCTTCGTGTACTTCGGCCATTATTAACATGGTTTCTGTTGGGTTGACACATCTAAGTGGGATGTCCTCAATACTCTTTTTATATAGCTCATCGCCCAGAATAAAATAGTTGGCAGGTTTCCTTTTGGTCGATCTGCTAGTCTTTATAGTAGGATCTTTAAGATATCCCCAGATCTCACCTCTCCAATCCTGTCTTATTGTCTGGTTACAACATGCTAATGAATCCACCAGAAATGGTCTTTTCTCGGAGTTGGGGAGAGATTGTATGGTTACCGTTCTAACTGAATCGCGCAGTCTGAGTCCAGATGCCAACTGGGCTAGTTCATTAGCTTGGTAGTTTTCCTTCCTTGGCCGATGTTCGAATTCAATTCTATTGAACTGCTGGGCCAAGAATCTCGCCCTTCGTAGCAACAGTACTAATGACTCGCTATTGCAGTTATATATGCCCTCCATTTGCTTCAAGACGAGTTGGGAATCTCCAACAATATTAACTGCTCTAGCACCCATTTCCCATAGAATTTCCAACCCTATAATTGTAGCTTCAAACTCTGCCTGATTGTTTGTGGATAATTCTTCAAGCTGAAATGCATGTTCGTGCTTGTCACCAGTAGGTGAAGTTATTACTACTCCGATCCCAGAAGCAAACTCTGTTTTTGAGCCATCAAATTCCAGTGTCCATGGTTGGAATTCGGCATAACAAAAACTGGCATGAAATACTGGGATATCCAATTCTTTTTCCTGCACACTAGATGGATGATCGGCCAAAAAATCGGCCAATGCTTGTCCCTTTACCGCTTTCTGCGGTACATATTTAAAGTCGAATTCCATCAGAGTCAGGGTCCATTTTCCGAGTCTACCACTCACCGTAGGCCGAGTGAGCATGTACTTGACCATGTCAGTGGCTGCTATGACGAAAATTTCTTTGGCCGACAGGAGATAATGTCGTAATTTGGTAGCTACATAATAGAGTGTTAGACACAACTTCTCTAGATTAGTGTACCTTTCTTCCACTGGAGTCAGGAATCTACTGAGGTAATAAATGGCCTGCTCATATCCTTGATCGTTCTCTTGGGCCAACAAGACTCCAACTGAATCGCTCGAAGCCGCTATATAAAGTTTTAGCTGCCGTTCTTTTGAAGGTGGCACCAAAACCGGTGGGGTTGCCAAATATTGTTTGATGCCTTCAAAAGCGGCTTGATGGTCTTCATTCCAGATAAACTCTTCAGTATTCTTGATTTTCAATAATGGGGATAGGACCCTGATCTTCCCGGCCAGGTTTGAAATGAATCTTCTCAAGAAATTTACCTGGCCGAGCAACCTTTGTAGCTGTTTCTTATTGGCTGGTGGTTTGGCCTCTATGACCGATTTTGCCTTATTTTTATCGACCTCGATTCCTCTCTGGTGTACGAGAAAGCCTAGGAAATTTCCGGCCGATACACCAAAAGCACACTTTAATGGATTCATTTTCAAACTGTACTTACGAAGTCGTTCAAAAACCTTCTTTAAATGCTGCAAGTGGCCCATTTCGGTCTGAGACTTTATCACAACATCGTCAATATATACCTCAAGTATTTGACCGATCATGTCATGGAAGATAAGATTCATTGCCCTTTGATAGGTTGCGCCAGCATTCTTTAATCCGAACAGCATAACCACCCAACAATAAGTTCCTAATGCTCCTGGGCATCGAAACGCCGTTTTAGCTACATCTTCCTCGGCAATAAAGATTTGATTATATCCGGAGTGGCCGTCCATAAATGACAAAAACTTATGCCGTGATGCATTATCAACTAAGAGGTCTGCGATCGGCATTGGATATTCGTCCTTGGGCGTTGCAGAATTCAGATTGCAGAAGTCAATACATACCCTAATTTGACCATTCTTTTTAATTACGGGTACAACGTTTGAAAGCCACTCGGCATATCGTATCGGCCTAATAAACCCGGCTGATAAAAGCCGTTCTATTTCAACCTTCACTTTACATACCACGTTGTCACCCATCCTTCTTGAAGGTTGTCTGAATGGTTTAAATTCTGGCTTGATAGGGAGCCTGTGTTCTACCATTCTTCGGTCCAATCCTGGCATCTCTTGATAAGTCCAGGCGAAACAGTCCGAATATTCGGTTAACAATAGTCTCATTTCTTGTCTGACCGAAGGTGGTAATAGCTTACTTATGAAAACAGGCTTCTGTTCCGCCTCTGTCCCTAGGTTGATTTCTTCTAATGGATCTTGGGTATCTACCTTCAGGTCTTCTAATTTGGCTGGTGCTGCTTGTAGGTCGGCGAGAGTAATCTCATTCCGGTCTTGTACCCTTTCATCCTCTTGTTCATTAATGAATTCGGCCGAGTTTATCATTATCTCGCCGTTTTCCAGCCATTCTTGTTCCTGCTGCAACTTCCCTATCTTTTCTTCCTGCATGTAAGCCGTCATCTTCCTTACGACGGCTTCTGCGACTTCTGATGGTTTAACCATCATTTGTTAGTTCTTTGAGTTCGGCGACTGCGGCTACTTCTGTAATCTGTAGTTGCGCCGTTTGTAGTATAGCCGAACTTGAAGTGATCGGCTGTCCATTCTTGTCATATCCACTAAATGAAATTGGTTTTACCCCTTCGTTATAAAGGGATGCATGTGCGGCATTGGAATCCACGGCAAATGGCCGCTGGTCGGCTTTTACTTCTTCGGTCTTGCCATCCTTCCAAAACAGCAACGATTGGTGCAAAGAAGATGGTACACATTTGTTCGAATGGATCCAATCTCTTCCCAGCAATGCGTTGTATCCGGCGGATGATTCAATTACGAAGAATGCCGTAAGAGACTGCCGTGTCCCAACCGTTAGTTCGATTGGGAGGATTCCTCTAGTTCCTGTAATACCTCCTGCAAAGTTAGTGACGGTGATCTCGGAAGAAATTAAATCCGAATAAGACTTACCTAATTTCTTCAATGTGGATATTGGGATGAAATTTATTGCTGCTCCATTATCAATTAGAATTCTATTGATAGGGATCCCGTTCATGTGCGCCTTTATAAATAAAGGTTTCAGATGTTGAGTCATGGTTAAGGATGGTTCAACGAAACATACATCTCCCACCAGACCGATTTTGTCACCATCGGCCGGTTTCTGATCTTTTTTCTCTTCTTCGAGATGTTCTGGATCAATCACATACAAAGCTACTGGGTCTTCCTCCTCCTGGATCTCCTCTAAACGTGGTAACTCCATGCTGGCCCCAAAAGTCATAGGTAAAGTGAGGACCATATGACAGTCAAGTGGTATCGGGGGCATCCGACCGAAACAGATTTCGGCGATTGATGCATCCGCACTCAATGGAGGTTGACTTTGCGACTCACTGATCTCGTTTTTGGGATTTTCGAGCGTCAATTCCTCTGTTATTTCTACCATAGACGGAGTTGAGATTCTACTGTACTCTGTTAACATTTGTTCAACTAACAATTGTTCTCCCTCTCCTCCGGCGAAATTGTCTGTCAACTCTTCGTCCGAAACCAACCTTTCGGTCACTGCATTGGAATTGTGCTCGGGCGTGGTGTCTGGAGGGATTGGTGAATCAGGCGGGCTCTTTTTGAGCCTTTGTGGCTTCGGAATGCGTCTTTTGGCAACAAACCTAGACGACCAATATGGCTCGGATGATCCAGTACTCTGTTCCTGGTATCGTCTCTTAGCTTGCTGTCGCTGCCAGCGTCGCTTCTGCGTTCTGGTCAGTTCTGCGATACTTGCCTGCGCATGAAAAGGAAATTTAGGATGAGTCAATCTTTTCCAGTGACCATCCTGGATAATAGGTGGTTTTACCATCCTGGGTTTGACCCCGTTTACCATCCTGTATTGCTCGTAAGTCATGTAGCCGCTATCCCTAGCGGAGCTATAGGTGGCTGCCGTCCTTGTCGGCGAGCCTACTTGTCTACCAGATGTTAAGTACAAGGGTCTCTTGCCCCCCTGAGTGTGGCGTGCATCTTCATGCTTGACTGATTTCCCTTTGTATTGGGAATACCGGTATTCTGCTATCACTTTTTGCTTGCAGTCTTGGCAAAGGAGGCCTAGTGACATCTCTATTTTCTCTGGAATCTTGCATGATGTATCTTTATTGACGGAAGACTCCTCTGAGGATTTAGCAACCGTTTCCAGTCGCTTTTTGGTTGCAGCTTGATTGGAAGACAATTCAGAAGGAACCAAAACCAATTTCTTTGTTGTTTTTTCATTGAGCTCTGGTTTCCTGTCTTCTTCTATTTTGGGTTCGCGTCTGGGCTTATGCCACAATTCACCCCAGATTTCACCTTTCCTCTCTTGATGCCATGACCGTCCTTGTGTAGGTGGATACCTCCAATGGTTCCTTGGTCGTAAATTCACCTGGTTTTGCACTGGTTGTGCTGTTTTCCCCCATTTCCCTGAGGAAGATCCATCCAGGTCGATCTTAACTGCTGGAGTGCGTTTTGGCAACCCAATGGTAACCATATTTGCCGACACCTCTTTAGGGAATGGTTGTGTGTCTACCTGCATCTTTTCTTTGTCGGTTTCTGCAAACTTCAGGAGCCCTTTATCAATATTCTCCTGTATCACATTACGAAGCACAGTACATTCATTAGTTTCGTGAGTTTTTACCCCGTGCCATTTACAAGCTTTACCCTTGGCCGCCACATTGGCTGGGATAAAAGGATGGTCTTTGGTTAATCTGAAGAATCCCTGTTTCAAGAGGTATTCAAATACTTCAGCCGTCTTATTTATGTCAAAGGAATAATTTCGGCTAAAAGTACTCGTCTCCTTTGTTGCCTCTGTATCCTTGGTTTTCCGGATAAGAATCGGGCAGGTGATTGATTGTTTTCCCACGACTTCTACAACTCCGTATTCAAAGTTCGGGTCCTTGTAATAAGACCCGTAAGATGAGA
Source organism: Buxus sempervirens (assembly GCA_947561395.2). Lineage (NCBI taxonomy): Eukaryota > Viridiplantae > Streptophyta > Magnoliopsida > Buxales > Buxaceae > Buxus > Buxus sempervirens. Next base: position 25,907,140 of record OX387185.1, on the reverse strand, counting down.
CTTTCTTTTCGTTGTCTTCCTGTAATAGCCACTCGTATTTGGTGGCTCTGGCCGACAACTCAAATAAGTCTTCGAACTGTTCACCTTCGAATTTCTTTCGGAGTTCAAAGTGTAGTCCATTTAAAGCCAAATTTGCAAATTCCGATTCTGGTAAAAGAATTCGGCATTTGTTTTTCATATATTTAGCGAGCAATATATTTATCGGCCAATTCCCCTGGTTGTTGTCTTAACCGAGCAAGATCAACCATAGTTACTTCGGGCTCCGTACGATAAAATTGGGAGTGGAATTTCTCTTCCATCATTCCCCAATTTGTAACTGAATTGGCCGGTAAAGTAATATACCATGTAAAAGCCTGTCCGGTCAATGAGTTTCCAAATAGTCTAAGTCTAAGGAAATCATTACCGGATGCTTCTCCACATTGAACCGTAAATCGGCCAATGTGTTCAATGGTAGATTGTTGACCTTCTCCTGAAAACAAAGTGAATTCGGGAATTTTGTATCCCCTAGGGAATTCAAATTGTTGGTCAATCCAGCCTGGGTAAGGTTTCCTATAAACTGGCCTAGTCATTCGTCGGTGATATTGATCTCCGATCATTTCTTGAATTACATTTTGAATGTAATTACGGTTTACGGCCATATTTCTTACCCTGATATCTTCTCTATGGTTCTCCTGTGCTTCCATTTGTCCCATGGGTCGCACCTCGATCGGAGGCACATTGGGATGAACTGGGACACCAGGAGGTATTTCTCCCCTTAAAGCGGCGGTGTTGGCCTGTTCATGTCGGCCGTTTACACCTAGGTTCATGATTTGTGGCTGCTCCGGGATATTTATCCTTTCGTGAGCATTTGACCCAGCAGCCAATGTTTCGGCTCGTTCGGTCATCATGACCGGTCTTGCCATTGTAGAGAAACCTTCCTGTAAAACCGCTAGGATTCTACCATTATCAGAAGAAATTTGGTTAATACCCTGGGCAAAGCCTGCCATTTGTTGGCTGAGACCTTGTATGGCCTGAATAAGTCGCTCATTAAGGTCCGGCTGAGAACTCGAAGGTCCTTCTTCCGGGACCTCTGAAGCATAAAGAGGATTTACCTGAGATTCGGCAGGTTCCTCTGGCGCTGCATTTTCAGCATGCCGAGTACTTCTTCTTGCCGCCATTAGTGCTCTTTCAAAGACTAATGGTCCCACCGGGCGTGCCAAAAAGGGATGTTGCTCCAAAAATGGGCCGGTGTGGACACGTGTCTGTGGTGATGATGTGTTTCTACGCGGGCGTGCCAGTATCGTTTGATACAATGATTTTCGAGTCGATTCCTGACCCCGGGCACCTGTTCCGAATCTGAACCGGGATCGGTTCAGTCGTACTGCAAGTCACCTGTAATAAAATCGGTCAGGCGATGGTATGAAGACTAGGGGTTCGATCTTCGTTTCGGGTTCTTGTAAGTGTTTGAAAGCGAAAGCAACTAATGGCACACAAATCCTTTTATTATAAAATCGGCCAAATAGCCGAAAGCGACAACAGATAATCCTCAAAATGGAAACAAAAGTACAAAAGAAAATCGACAGGGCTCGCAGGACCGGCCTGTCCTGGTCTTATAGCCGTAATCGGGTATAAGCGCAGGAGGAAGGGGGCGGCTGCTTGCAAAGTCGGTTCAGGGGGTTCACCTTGGATTGCTGCTTACCCGAAAATACACAAGTCACCTGGCGTGAACAGAGCGAGTCTCGGGACCGGCTGCTCGGGATTCTGTAAAGACAGAACTGCGAGTCAGGGGCGGCCTCAACTTACTCTCTGGTGGCAGGATTCTGGTGTTAATCGGAGTAAAGATGGGTCGAAGATGTCACTGCGACTGGAAGCAGTGAGAGAAGTCCTAATTTATCCGTCTGTATTAGAGGGGATAAAGGATCACGGATGATCAAAATAATATAATAACCGGTTGCGGTTGTGTGGATTGTGTCCTCGAGCTCTTCGAATTGAGGCCTTTTATAGCCGCTCCTTGACGGTTGCTCAACTTCCTACTCTCGCACGATCTTCATGGCGGTTGTTTATCTTCAGTTCTCTGTTTCAAAGTGATAACCGCCCGGCCATGATCTAATAATTCTATTCTTGAACGGCCGATGGCACGATCTTCTGATATTTATGGTTTTGTCTTATTGGCTTGCGTGGCTCGAACCGCATTCTTCTGTATGCGTGCTGACGCGGCCGGCTCAACCCTTCAAAGTCTACGGGCCGTGGCCTAACCAAGCCACCTAGGCACCACGTGTCCTTCTCTTATTCGTCGGTTATATAGGGTGTAAACAATAACCCATTTGGTTATTTACTTAAACTATTTACAGATACAAATGGGCTTAGTGGCTTGGATTTGGCCCTTTAGCCAAAGGTCAAGTGGCCTGGGCCTGTTTATTGAAAACAGGCCTGGTATGGGCCAGTCTAAGATGGGCCCCACAAGTGGGCTCAGGGAGGTCTTGGTGGACCCATGGTCCAAAAATGGGCTAAAGATAGCCCAAAATTTTTAAGGGAGTGGTTCAGGCCGGTTTAGGCCGGAATTGATCCAACCAGGCCGAGAAATTACATTTTTTAAGTTATATTCACATTGGCCCGTATTTGCTATACGGTCCGCCGTCGCCCGTGAATGGAACCCGGTTGGCCTTGCCCGTGAAGTAAACACGGTCCACTGCGGACCGTTATGAGTTTACGGGCGTGGCCTATTCTGCATGTTTGCTGTCGATTTTGCTTGAGATCCATTCCGGTGTGTTTCTTGGATGTTCCGGCGACCTCTGTGATGGTCCTGGTGCTTTCTGTCATAGCATATTTGATTCACTTGCTTCCTCAAGTCCTCCTTTAGTGGTGTTCTAGAATGGAACTAAATTCCATTCCTTTTAGACCATGGCATCTTCTAGTAATTCAGGAAAAGAAGTGGTAATTCGGGGGGATTACATAGAAGGATTCAAAGAGGACAACTCATTCTTTGAATATAAGCAAAATCCACTTTATGCCATTTTGGATGTTTTCTATGTCTTTTATGGAATTACTCTTCTTCCCATGGATTCCCACCTTATGTGAGAACTCTCAAGACATGCCAAAACACAATAAACAAGTTAGACATACAACTAGCATATGAGAAGGGAAACAAAAAGATTAGAAGAAATTCCAAAAATTAGCTTATTTGAACATAATATAACAAGAATACTTACAGTGTCACTTTTTACTTATTTTGATGATTTCAGCAGCGCTTCCGCGTCCTCCATGATTTGCTGGGATGAAATGGGAAGAGCTTGGTTAAGGTGGATGGATTTAAAATCAAATTGAAGGGGATTTGGGCATGGTTTTGGGGTAGTTTAGGAGTATAGGGGTAATTTGGGCATTAAAACGATTTAGGGTGGTGGAGTGGTGGCATGACGGCAAGGTTTGGTCGAGGCTAACTTCAGGAGGACAGGGGAGGTGGCCAGGAGAGAGGGCTTGTTTTTATGAGGGGGGTGGCCTCTCTATTTATAGGCAAAATTTCCGTGCCCGTATTTGAAATACGGGCATGCCTTGCCCGTATTTCAAGTACGGGCGTGCCTTGCCCGTAATTCAAATACGGGCGAAAAAACGCACATGTGCGAATCTCGCGAATCGGCCGTACGGGACGCGTGTCCCACCGTACAGCGACGCGTGTCTTCTACCAGAATCTTGCCCGTATTTCAAATACGGGCATGCCCTGCCCATAATTCAAATACGGTCCAGCACGTTTTTAAAATGTTTGGATTTCAAACCTTTATTCAATTTGGCTTTTTGAAAGATTCTTATTCGATTTTTTCGATTATTTTATTAAAAAGCGAGATTCTCTTTATTAAAATATTATTAAACATATTTATCTTATTTATTTTATTGGTTTATTCCATTTTTGCTGCCTTTTTTGCCACATGGGCAGTTTTTCTGAAACTTCAACTGCTCATAACTTCTTCATCCGGTGTCCGATTTCAGCAAACTTAGTGTCGTTGGAACCGGCTCGGAACCACCTGTCCACTGGGGTCAAGTTTGGTAGCTGAATTGGGGTTGAGCAAGAAGTCAACTTTTTTCTTCCCAAAAGTTTGACCAGTTCATATCTTTCTCATTTGGACTCCGATTCCAACAAATTCCATTGCGTTGGAATCGTGTCAAAATGCTCTTTTCAATGAGATGAAGTTTGATGGCCAAATTTACTTGAATCAAAAAGTCAATTTTTGACCCCCTCAGGGTTTGTATTTTAGTTTGACTTTTCATTTTTCTTTATTTTGAGGGGTGCAAAAATCAGGTGCTAACACATGCGTAGGGGAGGTTCGTTTTGCTAAACCATGCTGATTTCTTGCTGTATTTTTATAATAGCATGTTTTAATTTTCATCATGATCTCCATGATGTTTTTGGGTTGTATAACATGATCATATGTTTGCATGATTGGATGATTTTTATGAGCATGTTTTAGGTGCTATAGGGACTGCTTTGTGTATTTGTTTACTTTATGTATGCTTTCCTATTATGCCTTGGTTTGTATATGCATGGCTACGAAAGAGTGGCAAGGGTTTGGGACATTGTGAATGCACCCAATTTTTACAATGCACTGTGCACATTTTATTTTTTACACAGCCTACCTATAACCTATAGGAAGTTGAACCCGAATGTGTGTAGCTTGGCGCAACGAGGTCGATACTTCGAAAAGCGAAAGTGAAAACATTCACCTTAGAACTTTGGGCCAATGATGTGATGATAACGTGGATCTGTGATTCGATTCTGGTCATCACTAGGCTTGAGTGCTAAGTTGCCATTAAGCCAAAACCCAAAGCCCCTACGCTTGAAGGTGGAGATACACGTTTTTTTGGCTAAAGTACACAATTACGTGGGGATATGGGCTTGTAATTGTGGGAAGGCTGTTTGCATGGTTCGCAAGCCAAGGAATAATGCGGATGCCATATTGAAGGTAAACAAGGTAACAAGGTAACCTTAATTTTTGCATTATTTTCATGTCATATGGGTGTCATGGTGTCCATCAGTTTGGGATAAAATTGGTCCCAAATAGGCATGTATCCTAAAATTGGTGTAGCCCATAGGAAGAGTTTCTACCTCTGTTTAGAATCAATCCTACCCAATGTTCATACAAGAGGCAACCCAAGGGTACCATACCCCTGAATATGGTGTCAAATTTGGAAGGAACATGTGCCCTCCTAAACATGTGTTTTTGCAAATAGGCCAAAGTCCACTTTGGGACAGTTTCGAAGCTTTGAAATGGGTGAACCGTATGTTTGGATGAGCAAACAAAGTGATCAAATCATGTAAAAACTGGGAAAACATAAAAGAACTCCGTAAAACCACATTTAGTATATGGGCTGTGTAGACACCCCAAATTGCACAGTCAAAATGATCAATAATCATCAAAAATCATTATCTCCTTGAAGGCCAGCACATAATTTGAGAAAATGAGTTTTTTCCTTGTATCCGGCAACTTAGGCCGGATACAAGTGTTTTTCTTCGTATCGATGGAATATGCCGGATACAAGCAGGCTCTAGTGTATCTGGCATCATATGCCGGATACATTAAGACACTCGTGTAGCCGGCCTGACATGCCGGATACACTAGTTTGGCTCAAAATTAGGATTTTCCGAGAGATTTCATCTTTTACCATCATGTCCTTCATTAAATGAAGGAAAATCTCGGAAATAGCCTTAGGGTTAAGGTTGGTGGGCTATAGACATTATGTTGTGTCTACCATTCTCACCAACCCTAACCCTAGCCTTTGCCTATAAATAGGAGGCTCCTCCTTAAGCAAATGGCCATTAACTCTCTTGCCAATAATTCTTGCCAAGAATCTCTACCAAGAAGAGCTCCGAGTGAAGAGGGAAACCGCTGCGGAATTGCTTCCAGAACTTAGGTAAGCCCCAAACTTATCTTTTATTTTCTATTTTACATTTCTAGATCTAGATCTCTTCTTCTACCTTTCTGTAGAATAAGGCCTTTTTGTGTGTATGAAAATCCTTCCCCGGCTCAAAGTATCTCAAGACTCCCCCTAGCCGTAAAAAGTAAAGGCGGGATCTAGGAGAAACGAGACTGGGGATTGACCCTAGTACTAGAACCTATTTAGAATAAAGCCTTTTGAATCTTTGAAGCCCGTTTCATATTCAAAGTACCCCAAGATTATCTTGAAGAACCGTGTTTAACGGGGAGAGAGAACTAAAAGGAAACGATAATGGAACGGAACCCTAGGTTGCTTTTAGAACCCTATTTTAAATGAATGAGAATGCATGCTATGTTGTTATATTGTTCTTGAATGATTTTCACTTACACATACATTGCACCCGTTTTGGCGGGATAGGCTCATATTTTGGGTTTATTACATTTATTGTGATAAATCTGAAATAAATGGCCTCAATCAATTCTGGAATGTTTTTAAAAGATTTGGATTCATCTTGCACGAATCACCCACACTTTATCACAGTTTTGAGTTGGTTTTGTTCAAAAAAGGCTTAACTTGACAGCAACTATACCCCTACTTTGGACACTCATAACTTCATCGTCCGGATGAATTTTGGAGTGATTCTAGAACCATGGGAAAGGTGAGGCTGTCTAGTTTATGCCTACCAAATGTCATTAATTTCTATCAAGCGGATTTTTGACACCTCTCTGTCGAAGTTGATTGGACAGTTCAGGTTTAAATACGGAACTTGTCACTTCGACGGATCACCATGTGTTCGTTTAAATCCGATCCGAGTGATTTTTATTTTTGGACCAGGCCTCCTCTCTCATGGCCCGGTCCTCCTCTCTCATGGCTAAACTGAATATTGCAAGGCCATCTCTGGTAATCAATTGCAATCCATCCACCCATTTTTCACCCACTCTATCAAAACCACCACTGGTCATTGTAGACACCCCAAATTGTACTACAAAATGAGAAAATAATGAAAACATTAATTAGAATTTCAAACAGGCCAAAAATGCATGAAAATCAATAATTTAAGCCTTGACCGTATTGTATCTACGGGCTACGCAGCGCCCGTAGTACATATACAGACACCATTGGACCGTAAATCATTTACGGGCACCTCAGACTCGTGCGAGTTCTGTTCTTCTCTCGATTCCTGAGCCTTATCTTTAGTCCAATATCCCTTTAAATGAGAGAATTATATATTTTATTCGTGCAAAATATCTTTGTGGATAAAGGATGGGCATGATCTTGTGTTTAACTCAAACTGAAACTCTATCTTGCCAAACCTTGGACCAACCATACCCCTAAGTTTACCTATAAATAGAGGGCCTTTCCTCAAGCAAAAGGCCACGAAAATTTGAAGTCCAAGGAGCTCCAAGAGAAGAAGAGGAACCCCTGCTACTTTGCTTGCTCAATCCAGGTAAGTCCCTTTTCCCTTTTATTTTCTGTCTTCAATTCTAGAGATAATAGGATCTTCTCCTTTTTTGTAGAATAAGGCCATCTTTTGTATCTAGTATTCCTAAACGTGTCTCTAAGTACCTCAAGAGTCTCTTTAGCCGTAAAACGTGAAGAGAGAGCTAGGGGAAAAGAGAACAGGTGGATCCCTAGAATAGAACCCCATATCTGTTTTTCTCCTTTTTTCTAGAATAAAGCCTGTGATTGTGTTTGTATCACCAAACCTATCTCCAAGTACCTCAAGAATCCTCTCTAGCCGTAAAACATGAAGAGAGAGCTAGGGGAAAAGAGAACAAGTGGATCTGTAGGGTAGACCACCATGTGCTCAAATCTGTGAGATGTGGTTGCTTTGAATATCCTGATCATGTTTTAATGGTTTTTATGTTGAATCTGAATGAATCCTATGAATCTATGGTGTTTATAGCATGAGATCATCACTTTTTTCTAAAATTTGGATTTTCACCACTTTTGCACCTATAGCACTGTTTTTGTGATTTTTGTGATTTTAGGCTAAGATCCTGGATTTATCATGATCAATATGATAGATCTGAATTCAGAAGCCTGAAAGTAACTTCTAGGGTTTCATGATATGGTTTTTGAATCCTTTTTCACTTTTGAGAAAAGACCCTACGGTCTAAGTTCTCCCCTTTTGATGTTCTTCATCAACGTGGGTATTTTTTGTTTTAATTTTTTGATTTAATGTGAAATTTGGGCTATACCTATATCCTGGACCATTCAAGTTCAATTCTGCAATATTTTATAAAAATCATATTTTTCTAGATTTCTAGAATTTAACTTGAAGCTAGATTTTTGAAGATTTCACTTTAAATTGATTTTATTTGATTTTATCTCAATTTTGTTTTGATCATGAAACCCTAGGAGTGGTATGATCATATTTGAAAGTTCTGGATCAATCAGGCTATTCGTATGAAAAAAACCATATATTTTTTGTCTTTTTGTGATTTTTTATGATTTTTATAGCAAGCCTTTTTTTTTTCCTTTATTTTAACATGAACAATACCTGGCAACCACCTTGTGTGGATGAATAGGGGTGCCTAACACCTTCCCCTGTTCATAACCTAATCCCCTTACCTATCTCTGGTTGTTTTTTAGGAGGGTTATTTTTATCCTAAATTTGCCTTTTTGAGCTTATTTGATATTTTGGTGTCCATTCACACCTAAATTGAATGGTGGCGACTCTTTGTTTTATTTAATCCCGTGTGATGATAGAGGAAGTCATTGGATTTTCTGATTTTTTCCCATGTCTCACAGTCATAAATTGTGACCATCTTAATACTTCTGTCACTTCTGTAACTGTGAGACATGGAAATGTCATCTAGGATGACCTCCGATATCGTCACCTGGGGATCGATAAATGTAAAGAGTCGCCACCATCCATCTTAAGGTGTGAATGGGCACCAAAGGGTTCATTGAAACCAAATAGAGCCAAAGTAGCTCTAATACCAGGAAAAATCCAGAGATCAGGTAAGGGGAATTATTTATGAGTGGGGGAAGGTGTTAGGCACCCCCACTCATCCGTCTAAGATGGTTGCCACATGCTTGTTTATGCTAAATATTGTTTGCTAATAAAAAAAGACAAAGGATGCTTAAAAGTAAGCAAAATGTAAGTGATTATTCCACATGAGTAGTCCAATAAATATGAACTCTCTCCATGGATATATCACCTCTTATAACTTCATGAGTGAATAAAAATCAAGGTAAAAATTGAAGCGAAACCAATTCAAGGCAAATCTGGAAAAATCAGATTATGAGAACTTGAAAGCTTCGATTAACCATAACTCACTCAATTTAAATCCAACTCCAATGAAACCAAAGCCATTTGAAAACTGGTATATAATAGAGTATACAGTAAAAAATTCAGCTCAATCCGATTTAAAACGAGAGAGAAATCCACATCTGAAATCTGCTGTTATAACTTGGAAAAAGTGTTAAGTAGGCATTTTCAAAATCCTATTCATGGAGTTTGGCTCAATAAAAATCCATGAAAATTGGTATGGAGGAAGTATGTGGTGCCATCTTTCCAAAGAAAAAAACCTCACACCAAACTCTATCCGAATGTGGCTTGTGTGCTCTCTTGAACAGGCCTAGAAGACCACAGATTAGCTCTGGACTATGCCAGCGAGCATCTCTGAGTCAATTGAGCACCCAAGGTACAAAACAGATCAAAATCTGCTGAAACCAGTTGGAAATGAAAATAGACTTTTCAAGGAAAACTCAGGAATTGGAATCACTCAAAACGGATTAAAATTGAGCAAACGGTGCACCATCAAAGCGGCAAGTTCAGCAATATGGGCTGAACTGACTTACAGACTTTGAACAGATGGTGTCAAAAAATGGCTCCATAAAAGTGAACGAAATTTTCCAGATATGAAGTAGGCCAACTCATCTATCACATGTCTTTGGAATCACTCAAAATTCATCCGGAGGATGAAGTTATGAGCATTCTAAGACAGACCACAGATGCTGCCCTGTTTTGAAATATTTGAAGAGAAAGCCCAAAACTAGTGCAAGTGAATTTGACCAAAATAACTTGAAATCATAAAAAACAACTCATGAAGTCCTAAAAATTCATTCTAAGGCCAGAGATCTCAGATTTTCCATATTGAGCATAGAGAATCCAAGATCTAGCCTATTTGATGCAAAACAGTGAAAAAGTGTGTGATATTGGTAAAAACACATATCTAGGAGAAAATTAAAATCCATTGCTATAGATAGCATGGATCGCATCTCTTCTCCAAATCTAAAACATGATCAAATCAGAAAAGCAACCATAGGTTCAAAATAACCATTAAACATGCTCTTCATCACATGTAGGTTCTAATCCTAAAGGATCCATCCCGTCTTCCTTTTCCCAAGGCTCTCTCTTCACGTTTTACGGCTAGAAAGGATTCCCAGGTACTTTGGAAGAGGTTTGGGGCTACAAAACAACACTCAAGGCCTTACACTATAGAAAGGTAGAAGTTGGGAGTTGGAAATGTAAAGAGGAGGCAATAAAACCAAATGGAGCTTTACCTTTGATGACTTGAGCACTTGAGGCAGCAATCCAGCAGAGTTTCCCTTCTTCTTGCAGAGCTTCCAAGCTTCAAATTATCATCCATTTGCAAGAGGAGGACCCCTCTATTTATAGGCAAGGCCAAGGGTAGAAGAGTCCCAAGGGTATGCCAAAAAAGCCTTCTAGATTATTCCAATTCTCCTCCAAGGCTTGAATTGGAGTAATACTAGAAGTTTCTAAGGGTGAAATAGGGAGTTCAAGTCCCTGAGAGAGAGGTAATATGCGTAAATAAGGCTCAGAGATCGAGCCATTTCGCAAATCCCCGAAACAGCCAAAACCGTAAACTCAGTGCGGTTTCTACAGAACCGTCCTATATGTGCGGTTTCTATGCAAATTCATCTCAACCGCACATACAGGGCGGTTCCAATTCAGTTACGCTGGTCATGATTGCTGTCGACGTGTCTCAACGGCCGAAGCTTCCGGAAGCTATGTGGCAGCTCACGCAACAAGCATGAACATCAACCGTGCTGTGTATGCGGTTGCAACCGTACATACAAGGTGGTTGAGACCAAATTCTCAAAAATCGCACATATACTACGGTCAGCACATTTTTGGTTGGTTTTGAGCCTTAGCTGCACAGGCCAGGCTAATTTACATGTAATATCGTTTACGTAAATGTCCTCGTATTTTTTAATCTCCATTTACTTAAGATATTACATGTAAATAAGCAAACACCCCCCAATTTGAATCCATTAAAAATATTTCCAGACCCAAATTCCAAGTGAATAAAAAGTCAACTTTCCAGTTCCAGGCTAAATTCCGGTTTTTCAGGTCCGGTAAAAAGATTCAACATGTTGATACAAAGGTATTTATCAAGATTAAAAATCTCAAAAAATTCATTTATGCAATAACATTGCTAAAAACCTAATTACCGGGAAAAATTATCTTCAAATCTTGCTTTAAAAAATATTTCATTTTCTGGGGTCAAGAGTCAACAAAATTCAACCCGAAAAAGTTTGACTTTGCATAAAAGATTGAATTCGGGCCTTTTCCTTTGCGGCTTTGCATTCAAATGGGTTAAGGATCTTAAACCCAATGCTAAGAATTGAAAATTCCAATAAAATATTTCTCTCCTTCAAGACTTATAAAAAATCATGCAATTTTGGGGTGTCTACAGTAACCACTCAACCAAAACAATGTCCGCCGTTGGTTGTAAATATTCCTCCTACTCAGAACTCATCCTCCAAGACCAAACTTCCTCCCTTGATGATAAATGTCCCAAAGCCTTCCTACTCTGAATCGGCTTTACCATGGAACTACAGTGAAGGCTACACCACCACATTCCCTGCAGCTAAAACAGAAAGCAAGAAAGAAGTGAACCTCATGATGAGGTCAGGAAAATGTGTAGGTGTGGAAGAAAAACAAAAAGAGACAGAGAAGGAAAAGGAAGAAGAGAAAAATAAAGGAAAGGCCAAGATAGGGGAAGATGCCCCTCAGGAAATTGACAGTGAGGCTGCTGACCTTATTAAAATCATAAAAAAGAGTGAGTTCAATGTTGTCGAGCAGTTGAACAAAGTCCCTGCCCAGAACTCAATTCTGGGATTATTGTTAAATTCTGAAAAACATAGGGAATCCTTGTTAAGGATACTTCAGGGGGCCCATGTGCCTAAAAACATTGAACCAGACCAACTAGGCAAGATGGTTGGGCAAATATTATCCCATAATGTCATAACTTTTTCTGAAACAGAGATCAGCCCAGCAGGGTACCATCATGTTGACCCTTTACACATAGCTGTGCTCAGTAAGGGTTGCATGATAGCCCGGGTCTTAATTGATAATGGGTCGGCTTTGAATGTCTACTCGTTAATAACCTTTGTTCAGCTCGGTCTGGAGCAAAACAAAATAAAACAAAATGGAAGAATCATAAGAGCATTTGACAGCTCTAAAACACACTCCCTAGGGGAGGTTGAACTGCCGGTCACTATTGGACCGTATATCTTTAACATCACATTTGAAGTGATGGATATACCAGCAGCCTTCAACCTACTCCTAGGAAGGCCGTGGATTCATACAGCTAGGGCTATACCATCTACCCTCCACCAAAGAGTCAAATATATTAGAGGGCAAAAGGTGATTACTATCCTAGCTGAAAACTTGGTTCCTCCCATGTGGTCCCCTGATATACCCTACATAAACATGGAAATGACTGCTGACAAGATGACATTTCACTCTTTCCAGTTTGAAATTGTGAATTTTATACCTAGGGGGTATTGGGAAAAAGAAGGGAAGTTGACCTGTGCTGAGAAAATGGTCAAGAATATATTGGGAAAGTACAACTTTCACCCTGGAAAAGGTCTGGGGGTTAACCTACAAGGAAGGCTAGAACTGATAAAGGTTAAGAAGATAATCCATAGAGCAGGATTGGGGTCCAAGCCAAGGAACTGGAGAAGACAGAAGGAAATGGAAGACATGAAATTCCCGCACATCAGGGAAACTTTTCCAAAGCTTTCTCATATGATTCAGCGGTCTCCTCCCCAAGATCTGTTCAAACCCCCATACTATAACATCAACCCATTCCGAAAACCCAAGTCCTCAACCTTGCAACGATATGTTCCACCCCCACCTTCACAAGCATTGGGTGGGCCTGGGCCACAGGCAGAACAGGAGCAGGATTTCTCTGAGGACATGGGAGCTTTTTTTGTCATGACTGAAGGCAACCAAGAAGAAGGAGCAGAGGAGCTACCTTTCATTGATTGGGCTGCAGTAGAAGTTCCATCTGGGACCAGCCCTACAGAAGAAGCAGGCGATGCAACTCACCTAGTACTGGTAATTTTGGATGCGAACCCTGAGCTTGAGGAGCAGGCTTGTATCCCTGCCCCAGATTCTTTTATTCTAAACAATTGGGAGGAAACTCCCCTTACTTTTGAAGCCGCGTTTGTTTGGCAAACAGACATGGCTTCCAAAAAAAAACTCCATTAGTGGAATGCCCTTTTCATGAAGGTTTTAATGAGCCTTCGTCTTCAGGAAAAGATTTTGTAGAAGGCTCTCAAAAAACACAAAAAGATTTTTCAATTTTTTACAGAAAAGATAAATTTTTCAAAAAGGTCCAAACCACTTATGAACCATATAAGCAAACGGAATTGGATCAGGTTGAGTATGTGTAGACACCCCAAAATTGCACGATTTTTGGATAAATCTTGAAGGAGAGAAATATTTTATTGGAATTTTCAATTCTTTGCATTGGGTTTGAGATACTTAACCCATTTGAATCCAAAATGGAAAAGGAAAATGCCCGAATTCAATCTTTTGTGCAAAGTCAAGCTTTTTCCGGTTGAATTTTGTTGACTTTTGACCCCAGAAAATGAAATATTTTTTAAAGCCAGATTTTAAGATAATTTTTCCCGGTAATCAGGTTTTTAGCCATGTTATTGCATAAAAGAATTTTTTGAGATTTTAAATCTTGGCGAACACCTTGGTTTTAACATATTGAACCTTTTTTCCAGACCTGAAAAATCAGAATTTTGCCTAGAACTGGAAAGTTGACTTTTTATTCACTTGGAATTTGGGTCTGGAACTATTTTTAATGGATTCAAATGGGGGGGTGTTTGCTTATTTACATGTAATATCTTAAGTAAATGGAGATTAAAAAATACGAGGACATTTACTTAAACGATATTACATGTAAATAAGTATTGCTTGTGTTAAAATTTGAAAAAAAGGCTTTTTTCCTTGTATCCGGCAACTCAGGCCGGATACAAGTGTCCTTCTTCGTATCCGGTGGAAAATGCCGGATACAAGTAGACCTCAGTGTATCCGGTATCATAGTCCAGATACATTAAGGTACTTGTGTATCCGGCCTGACATGCCGGATACGCTAGTTTTGCTCAAAATTAGGGTTTTCCGAGAGCTTTTCACTTTTACCATCATATCCCTCATTAAATGAGGGGAAATCTCGGAAATAGCCTTAGGGTTAAGGTTGGTGGCCTATAGACATTATGTTGTGTCTACCATTCTCACCAACCCTAACCCTAACCTTTGCCTATAAATAGGAGACTCCTCCTCAAGCAAATGGCACACAACTCAAGTTTTGAATTCTCGCAAAGAAGAACTCCAAGAGAAGAAGAAAACCGCTGTGGAATCGCCTCCAGAACTCAGGTAAGCCTCAACTTTTATTTTTATTTTCTGTCTTTACATTCCTAGATCTAGATCTCTTCTTCTACCTTTCTGTAGTGTAAAGCCTTGTTTGTATGTGTGGAAATCCTTCCCCGGCTCAAAGTATCTCAAGACTCCCCTAGCCGTAAAACGTGAAGGCGGATCTAGGAGAAACGAGACTGGGGATTGACGCTAGTGCTAGAACCCATGTAGCATAAGGCCTTTTTGATTGATTGTAAACCGTTCCATATTCAAAGTACCCTTGATTATCTTAAAGAGAACAGAGGGAAACGATAATGGAACGGAACCCTAGGCTATGCTAGAACCTATTTTGTTGAATCTATATGCATGTGTATTAATCTTGCTTGGTTTTTCACTTTTGCACACATATTACACTTTTTTGGTGAATAGGCTCACATTTGGGGATTTATTACATTCATTGTGATAAATCTCCAATAAATGGCCTCAATCAAATTCTGGAGTGTTTTAAAATGTTTTTCAAAGGTTTTGGATTCATCTCACACGGATCACACACATTTTATCAATTTTCGGATTTGGTCTTCTTCAAAAGTGGCTTAGCTTGACAGCACCTGTACCCTTACTTCGGACGCCCATAACTTCATCATCCGGATGAATTTTGGGGTGATTCCAGAACCATGGGAAAGGTGAGGCTGTCTAGTTTATGTTCACCAAATTTCACAAATTTCTATCTAGCGGATTTTTGACACCTCTCTGCCGAAGTTAAGTGGACAGTTCAGGTCCAAGTACAGAACTTGTCACTTCGACGGACCGCCATGTGTTCGTTTTAAGTCCGATTCAAGTGATTTTTATTTCTGGGTACTCCTTTATGAGTCTATTTTCAAATCCAGTTGGTTTCATAATTTTGGGATTCCATTTGAATTATTGGTAGCCGATTTACTCAGAACTGTTCATTTGTACTTTTTTGGGTAAATCTGTGATCTTCGGGGCCTGTTCGGGAAACCACCCAAGGCACATCCGAAGGGATTTTTGTATGAGGCTAGTTTCTTTTAAAATATGGCCATACAAACTTCAATCACACCAATTTTCGTGGACTTTTATGTAGTGGATTTTTCTAGACAATTTTCCAAAGTTGCCCACTCGTCACTTTAAAAAATCCCCAGCAGCAACTTCAAAGGAGCATAACTCCTAGATTTTTCATCGGAATGAAGTAAAATTTTGCATGAGACTCTTATTTACCCTAATATTTCAAATGGATCTGGTTTGGTTCAATTTAGAATTGGATTTGAATGATTTCAAGACAAATGGCATACTTTTACCGAATTTTCCGGATTTGATTTAACTTGGTTTTTGAGCAACTTGTGCTTTGCTTTCCATCTTTTGAGATATTCCAGAAGTGATATTGACATAAGAGAAGATCCAAAATCTATTTGGATCTTCATGTGAATATATCATACACTTGTTCCTTTTTCAAGACTTTTTCATGATTTTTAGCAAGCTTCTTATTTTCTTTTTAGCATGAACATACACTTGGCAACCACTTCGTGTGGATGAATGGGGGTGCCTAACACCTTCCCCCGTTCATAATCTAATCCCCTTACCCATCTCTGGATTTGATTTTCAAGTAGGATTATTTTTATTCTAGAATGCTTCTTTTTTCACTTTTTGCTTATTTTGAACTCTTTGGTGTCCATTCTCACCCCAAAATCATGAATGGTGGCGACTCTCCCGTTTTTGCGTTGAGCCCGTGTGTTGACGGAGGGATGATCACTCCGGTGATTTTTTCCCATGTCTCACAACTGGCGACTCTGCTGGGGACCTGTGGATTTAAGCCATTTTGTGTATATTCATGCTTTTTCATCACTTTTGAATGCTTGCTATTTTGTTTGTTTTATTTGTGCATAATGTTGTATTCTAAATCAGATTGGGATGCTTTTGAATTTTATATGAATCAAGTCATGTATATTTTGCTTGATGTTGCCTAAAGGTTGATTTAGGAAAAGCCTATCTTGAAGCATGATTTGGTTGTATTTGGTGGTAACATGCTCTAATTTGAATTTTGAATACCATGGTTTGAATATGAGAATTAGTATCATGAAATCTAGGAGTTCAGAATTTTTGGGTATTCAAACATGATTCCTATAAAGCATGCTTTTTTGTGCTTAAAAATTTTTGTTATGCCATGCCTTTGATTTAGGGTATAGGGGGATTCAATTTGAGCATGAAAACCAAGAGCATGAAATCTGGAATTTTAGTGCACATTGTGGTTTTTTTTAGTATGTTCACCAATATACCATGTCAAGTAGTTGCTAGACTTTTAGGCATTAATTTGGGGTATAAAGGATGCACTTTTGGGCATGAGAAATCTGAAAATTTTAGTGCATATTTCTGGAGATTTTAAAGCATATTTTACCTCATTGAAACACTTTTGAACCATGCCAAGTAAGTGCTAAAATTTTAGGCTTCAATTTGGGGTAAATGGTACACTTTGAGCATGAAAAAGAGCATGAAAATCTGGGATTTTAGGGAATGCTTTTGGGTGTCAAGCATGCTTCCATGGTTTAATTGTTGTTTGTACAAATAACATGTTTTGTATACCACTTTTTGGGCATGTAATATTTTTGTGCATATTTGGTGCTTGCTTGCTTGTATGTAGCTTCATATTTTTATCATATGTACCTTGGCTTGAAATTGAATGCATGGCTACGAAAAAGAGTGGCAAGGGGCTGGGACGTTATGAATGTTACCACAATTTAAAATTGCACTTGAGAACTTGAAACAATTTGCATAGCCTACCCTTTACCTATTAGGAAGATGAACCATGAATGTGTGTAGCTTGGCGCACCGAGGTCGTGACTTCGGAAAGCGAAAGTGAAAACTTTTACCTTAGAATTTGGGTCAATGATGTGATGACAATGGGATCTGTGATTCGATTTCGGGCATCACTAGACTTGAGTTCTAAGTTGCCAATTAAGCCAAAACCCAAAAACCATACGCTTGAAGGTGGAGAAACACGTTTTCGGCTAAAAGCACACAATTGCGTTTGGGGAATGGGGTGTAAATGTGGGAAGGCCGTTTGCATGTTTTACAGGCCAAGGTATAATGTGAATACCATATTGAATGAAGGTAATACAAGGTGGCAAGGTAAAGCCATGTTCTTTTCCTAAATTTAGGGAATTTTGCAAGTATGATGTCCAAGCCCAATTTGGGGCAAGTTTGAAGGTCAAATTAAGGTGAACATCAATTGGGAATGAAAAACAAAAACCTAATCTGGTGAAAAAATGAGTCAAAAAGGGCCATTTCGGCAATAACCGGCAACTCAGGCCGGTTAATAATAACTGTATTCATATCCGGTATATATATCCGGATACAAAGGCATATGCATCTATCCGGTTAGGATGACCGGATACAATAAGGCATATTCTTATCCGGTATAGTATACCGGATACATTCAAAAAATGCACAAATTGGCTTGTCAGCCCAAATTTTCAGAATAAAATGCCTAAAACACTATTTATAACCCTTAGGCACCCCAAAGAAAATATTAAAATGTCAAAAAAAATAAAATAAAATAAAATAAAATAAAATATTCTTGTAGGATTAAACCTAAGGTTGAATCTCAAAGAATGAAAGAATGAGCTAAGGTGTCATATTTTTTGACATCAATTCAATTCAAACATGTGTCAATCAAGCTTCAGAACTTGAAAATCTTCTAAAATGCATCAAATTTCCAAAAAATAAAACCCTTGATTGGTCTCCTTTTTACCAATCAAGTCAAAAAAAAAAGGGACCTCTGGAAGCCCTAGAATATTCCATGAACTCTTGATTGGTCTCCTTTTTACCAATCAAATCAAATCAAAAATTGGGACCCTTGGAAGCCCTAGAATATTCCATAAAAAACCCTTGATTGGTCTCCTTTTTACCAATCAAGTCAAAAAAATGGGACCTCTGGAAGCCCTAGAATATTCCAAAAACCCTTGATTGGTCTCCTTTTTACCAATCAAATCAAATCAAAAATTGGGACCCTTGGAAGCCCTAGAATATTCCATAAAAAACCCTTGATTGGTCTCCTTTTTACCAATCAAGTCAAAAAAAGTGGGACCTCTGGAAGCCCTAGAATATTCCATGAACCCTTGATTGGTCTCCTTTTTACCAATCAAATCAAATAAAAAATTGGGACCCTTGGAAGCCCTAGAATATTCCATAAAAAACCCTTGATTGGTCTCCTTTTTACCAATCAAGTCAAAAAAATTGGGACCCTTGGAAGCCCTAGAATATTCCATAAAAAACCCTTGATTGGTCTCCTTTTTACCAATCAAGTCAAAAAAAGTGGGACCTTTGGAAGCCCTAGAATATTCCATGAACCCTTGATTGGTCTCCTTTTTACCAATCAAATCAAATCAAAAATTGGGACCCTTGGAAGCCCTAGAATATTCCATCAAAAAACCCTTGATTGGTCTCCTTTTTACCAATCAAGTCAAAAAAAAAGTGGGACCTCTGGAAGCCCTAGAATATTCCAAAAACCCTTGATTGGTCTCCTTTTTACCAATCAAATCAAATCAAAAATTGGGACCCTTGGAAGCCCTAGAATATTCCATAAAAAACCCTTGATTGGTCTCCTTTTTACCAATCAAGTCAAAAAAAGTGGGACCTCTGGAAGCCCTAGAATATTCCATGAACCCTTGATTGGTCTCCTTTTTACCAATCAAATCAAATAAAAAATTGGGACCCTTGGAAGCCCTAGAATATTCCATAAAAAACCCTTGATTGGTCTCCTTTTTACCAATCAAATCAAATCAAAAATTGGGACCCTTGGAAGCCCTAGAATATTCCATAAAAAACCCTTGATTGGTCTCCTTTTTACCAATCAAGTCAAAAAAAGTGGGACCTTTGGAAGCCTTAGAATATTCCATGAACCCTTGATTGGTCTCCTTTTTACCAATCAAATCAAATCAAAAATTGGGACCCTTGGAAGCCCTAGAATATTCCATAAAAAAACCCTTGATTGGTCTCCTTTTTACCAATCAAGTCAAAAAAAAGTGGGACCTCTGGAAGCCCTAGAATATTCCAAAAACCCTTGATTGGTCTCCTTTTTACCAATCAAATCAAATCAAAAATTGGGACCCTTGGAAGCCCTAGAATATTCCATGAAAAACCCTTGATTGGTCTCCTTTTTACCAATCAAGTCAAAAAAAGTGGGACCTCTGGAAGCCCTAGAATATTCCATGAACCCTTGATTGGTCTCCTTTTTACCAATCAAATCAAATCAAAAATTGGGACCCTTGGAAGCCCTAGAATATTCCATGAACCCTTGATTGGTCTCCTTTTTACCAATCAAATCAAATCAAAAATTGGGACCCTTGGAAGCCCTAGAATATTCCAACACAAAATCAAAACAACAAAAAAAAAAAACAAACAAAAAAAAAAAAACAAAAGAAAAAAAAACAAGAAAAAATCTGGATTGGTGTTCACCTGACCTATTTGTCTACATTTATAGGGGTGTGTTTCAAATTAAATGGAAGCTGACTTATGTCTTTGTTTTTCTTAATCAGGTACATTTACACTTATTTGCAATCATTGCTCCCGTGACCAGATCTAAAGCAAGAACAATGAATACTGAAGAGAACCAAGCCCAAGCTACTGTCCCTGCTCAGGACTTTACTCAACTGCAGGAGCAAGTGGCCGGTCTGGCCAAGATGTTGGGGGACCTACTGGCAGCTCAGGCCCAACAGGCCCAAGCCCAGAACCAGGCATCTACTTCCCATCAGGCACCACCACCTCAGGCCTACATACCGCCTCCGGCTCAGCCCATGCCTGAGCCCATTTCTGAACCAGTCCCTGAGCCCATTCTGATCAGGGAAAATACAGTAGAGTCTGAGAAAGAGCTGGAAAAAGAAAAGGCGAGGGATGAGATGGAAAAGAAAATGCTGCTGAGGATAGAAAGAATCCAGGCAGAGCTGAAAGAGGTGAAGGGAGGAAGCAGCCATGGAGGCACCACCTTCGAAGACCTGTGCATGTACCCGGACGTCTGTCTACCGGCTAAGTTCAGGTGCCCAGACTTTGACAAGTTTGATGGCACGGGCTGCCCATTGAGCCATCTGAAATTATACTGCGGGGCCCTATGTCAATTTGGCCGGGATGATGGCATACTGATCCAGCTCTTCCAGAGGAGTCTGACCGGGTCAGCCCTTAGGTGGTTCGCTACAGTGGACCATGGAAGAATCAGGAGGTGGAAGGACCTAGCCGACGCCTTCTTAGACCAATATAAGTTCAACTCTGAGATCGTGCTGGACCGGTACGACATGATGAGGATAACCAAGGGGAAAGATGAACCGGTACGGCAGTACGCCAAGAGATGGAGAGAGGCCGCCTCCCAGGTCAGGCCACCTATGCAAGAGCCGGAGATGATCTCCACATTTATGGGCACACTGGGGCAGCCTTTTTACAACCATCTGGTGGGTCAGATCACCACCAACTTTGCAGCCCTAGTACAAGTGGCGGACCGGATCGAAGAGGGGATCAGGTCAGGAAGGCTGATAGACTACTCTACTCTGACTGGGCAGTCTGATTCCTCGGCCTCCATGGCCCAAAAGAAGGGAACTGGGTTCAAGAAGACAGGGGCCCGAAAAGAAGGAGAGGTGAACCTGGTCCAGGCTCCTCCAGCCAAGAAGCCACTGCACGTCAACATCTCTATACCCTAGCAACCCCAGCAGGCTCAACAAGCCCAACAGTCTTATCAGAGCCCGCAGAATGTCAATTTCACTCCCTCTGTACCAGCAAACCCAAGGAGGACCTTTACCAGGGAGGAAAGAGAGGCCTGATTAGCCAACAGAAAGAACCGGGTTTTGACCCCTCTACCCATATCTCTTTCCCAACTATTGCCAACCCTGCTAAAGGGTGAATACTTGACTCTGAAAGAGCCCAACCCAAATGCCACCAGGGGGAGAAATTTTGACACATCGGTCACCTGTGATTTTCACATGGGTGCACCGGGGCATTCTACTGATAACTGCTGGGTGCTGAAGCATGCGGTCCAGGACCTGTTGGACCAGAAGGCCTTGGTGTTCAACACTGCTGCACCGGCCCCGTCCGGGAATGATATTGGGCAGAACCCTCTGCCTTACCACAATGGGGCAGGCCCATCCAACTCCATCACTGCCATATCCACCACGAGAAGGGCCTTTGACCCATCTCAGCTTATAGCACCTGTGGGGACTACAGTCCAGGTCCAATTTTTCCCAGAAGAGGAAGAAGAGGAGATCAACATGGTCTCCCAAAAAAATAATAATCCTTCTGCTGAGGACATAAGTTCCTCTCTAAACCGGGTCTCTTCACTCATGGCCCAGATGAATAATGCAAGGCCCCCATTGGTCTTCGATTGCAGTCCATCCATTTGCTCCCCATCCAATCCATCTAAGGCTCCACTGGTCATCAACCTTGACCCCACCACTGCGTCCATCACTTCTTCTGTCCCCACCAAATCCAAACTTCAACCCTTGGTTGTAAATGTGCAGCCAGCCCATATGTAACGCCCCGAACCCGGGTCAGGGCAAACCGGCACCCAACCCGAACCCGGTTCGCTACTGTAACAACCCAAGTCCGATTCAACAATCAAACTCAAGATGTTACCACGAAGCTGGGGTCAGATACATACCAAGATTCACAATAATTTTAAATTTTATAAATCAATTACATCAGAGTTATGGTGGCCAAATAAAATAAACAATTCTTTAATCAATATATTCAATTTAATTTACAATTAAGTTTATCTAATCAACATGTGACATTAATACCAATCATAATTCTACCCATCAAATTAAAACCCCATCTTCGCGATCTCTCCAAGCAACCTGAAAAATATAGGGGAAAACGGAGTGAGATTTACATCTCAGCAAGTAGCAGGTGCATGCAATTTGAAACAGTCCAATATAAGCAAATAGTCATGAGGTATTCGATTAATCAACGATAAGACGAGAAATCCAAGTTATTCATGGCAATTCCAAATAAAGCGATAAAACAGACGATCATGTATAAATACCAGTAGCTTGATGTTAACGGGGTAAAACCGACAAAAGCGACAAAACACGTGCCCTTGCAGGACTCACAAAGATGATAAGTATTTGAGATGACACTCAACTAAATGCTGTTCCACCGTGCGGCTTAGGGGCAGTGCTACTTAATGATACTCAAGCCCCATGCAGCGCAGCTTAGGCAAGAGCCGTAGTCACCGACTTATTGCGCACGAACCCCGCAGAGTTGGACGTACCACCAGCATGCAGCACCAGAATCAATACATGGAGTGTGGTCGCTTATCCACATGTACAGGGAATCACCAGCGGCTCACCGGGGTGTCCCTCCAGACATAGGACCCTCCCAGAGCAAACTAACTTGCAAAGGGAAGCGCGCTCGCAATATAGGAGTAAATCAACCCAAACTAAATACCACTTAGCTAACCAGCCAAAACTATGGATCCATATACAGCTAAGCCCACTGACACAAACCACGATAAAACCACATACGGGAGGACACGCTAATGTAGGAGGCATACACACTTTTACCCGTAAAGGATTACACATCTCTACACAGAGGATTACCCATCTCTGCCGTAAAAGATAGTATCAAACTCTACCACAGAAGCCGTATCACCCAACCGTAAAATTAAAGAGAACAATATCATACCACATACCAATCCATACCAAAGTATTCCATTCCATGTGAAATCCATGATTCAATCATAACCAATCCAATTATAGGCATTTTCAGAATAACATATGCAATTCTTCCAATTATATTCAAGATAAAACTCAAGTATCATAAATCCGATAAAATCTGAGTTTAAGCAATTCCAGTAGCCAATATTCTTATATAAAGCTCAAATAAAAGTAAATCAAATCATGCTTGATCTTTTCCTTCTTAATCCCTTTATTAGAATCCAATTTCCTACCTTAGCACCTAAGCTAGTTTCTATTTGAATTTTCTGTATTTTATTTTTCCAGCATGTTCTTCAGACCTAGAATGAAGTTTAAAAGATGTTTATAAGCTATAAATTTCAGTAGTATTATTTCTAGCAATATCCATACCCTTTGACCCTTTTATAAACAATCCTTTCATTATAACCTTCTATTTATTGCTTAATCTTTCCCAATTAATTTTATAATTTTTATAGCTTAATTAGGTCCTTATAAAGATGCTAACATGCTTAACTAATCATAAGAATTATTGGGTATTTATTCGAATTACAAAATCCCCAAAATCTACAAATTTTACTTAGAGCGCCCACCTTTACTGTGCTGGGCGATCCTAGGCGATCCTAGGCGCTCGTGCAATATTAAACAGAAATTTCCAGATTTCTAAAGTTCGGATTTTTATGCCTTTGACATATGTTTCTTTGGTCTAAATTAATCTAATAACATTCTAAAACATTCCTAAAGCCTTCTAGATCAATTCTTATTAATTACATACCCTCCTACCTTTATTTACATAATCAAACTAAGTTTCCTTCTTTAATTCAATAAATCCTTCAAGAATACAAATCACTAACATGTAAATAGTTTGATTCCATGTAAATACTATTCCGACTAATCCGTTCAATCCATATGAAATCACAGAAATCAAAATCATGCAAATCCTCACGTTTTCCAAGGGTTACTACTTGCCTTATACGCTAAATCCTTCCTCCATTGCACCTTCTAATTCTGGACCAGAATGTTGCTCCCAACCGTACCAAGCTAGACTCTTCCAATTCAAATCTCCACCGTTCACATTGTAGTTCCATCAGTCACGAACAAAACCTCCAAATTTGAAGGCGATCCACCGTGCGGATTTTCCCCGATCGCGTGTTGATGGTGGCTGGTCAGACACCTCCATTAGAGACCTCCTTCCTTTCTCTCCCTCTTTTCTCTCCATAAGAAACCCACGAAAATTACCTCTCTTCTAACTTTAGTCTCCTATTTGTACTAGGCTTTAGAAATCCTAAACAAACCCTAATTGGCTAATTTAATTTGGGCTAACCCAACCATGGTCTAGTTAATGTCTAATCCTTTCTAATTTAATTCCTACTTTTTCTCCACTTTCTATTTTTCTACTTAAACAATACTAATTAAGTTTCTTATTATCTAAACTCATGAAAATAACTTAATTTCGTGCAAAATATTTAATTAAACATTTCTATCACTTAAAACCTTATTTTCTCCAAATTAAGACGTGAAATCTCCTACTTACCCTTTTTCCCTATTTTAGGCTTTTATTAATTTCTTTTAATTTCTATATTGTCAAAATAATTTGTTTTCTTCTATTTTCTAATTCTAATTATTATTTGATGATCTATTTACTAATTACCCTTTTCTGGAAATTTCCAAAATACCCTTTTTATTCTTTTAGGCTAATTTCATTAAGATTCTTTCTTTATCTTCAACTTAGAACTTATTTGAATTAATTATCCTCTAAATCTTCACTTTTTATTTTAACTAGGACTTAACTCATATTTTATTTTATTTATTATTTATTTATTTATTAGGTGAAAAATCGGGGTTTTACACCATACTATCCCTAAACCGGCCCATACATCCCGGTCGAAACTCCAGCCACTAGTGGTTAACATGCCTAAATTAGCCTATTCAGAGGCCGCTGTACCATGGAATTACAGCGAGGGAATCACGGCTACGGTTCCAACGGTTAGAAACCTGAACCAGGAGGAGGTGAACCTCATGACGAGGTCGGGGAGATGTGCAGGGGGTGAAGAGAAAGAAAAAGAGACAGAAGTAGAGAAAGAAAAGAAAGAAAATGAAGAAAAAAGAAAACAGAAAGGAAAAAACAAGATAGGAGAAGACACCCCCCAGGGTGCAGAAAATGAGGCAGCCGACCTCATAAAAATAATAAAAAAGAGTGAATTTAATCTTGTGGATCAGCTGAACAAGGTCCCGGCCCAGATTTCAATACTGGGCCTTTTGCTGAATTCTGAAAAGCATAGGGATGCATTGTTAAGGGTGCTACAGAGTGCACACGTATCCCAGACAATTGATCCGAACCAGCTTGGTAAAATGGTTGGTCAAATCTTGTCACATAATGTGATAAGTTTCTCAGAGGGTGAGATCAGCCCAGGTGGGTGTTATCATGTGGACCCTTTGCACATCACTGTGCTTAGTAAGGGCTGCATGATTGCACGGGTTTTAATCGACAACGGGTCAGCGTTAAACGTTTGCCCGTTAATCACTTTTACCAAGCTTGGTCTGGACCAGTCAAGGATCAAGCAAAATGGGCGGATAGTTAGGGCTTTTGACAGCTCCAAGACCCACTCCCTAGGGGAGATTGAACTGCCGGTCACAATTGGTCCGAATATCTTTAACATCACATTTGAAGTGATGGATATACCCGCAGCCTTCAATCTGCTCCTAGGAAGGCCATGGATACATTCGGCTAGGGCAATACCATCCACGCTCCACCAGAGGGTGAAATATATAAGAGGGCAAAGGGTGATAACAGTCCTAGCCGAAAACTTGGTGCCGCCCATCGTGTCACCTGATGTACCCTTGATCAATGTGGACCTAACTGTCGACAAGATTGCATTCCACTCATTCCAATTTGAGGCGGTCAATTTCATACCTGGGGGGTGTGAGAAAAAGAAGGAAAATGGGACCACTGCAGAAAAAATGGTCAAGAAAGTGATGGAGAAATACCACTTTCACCCAGGGAAAGGCCTGGGGATCAATCTGCAGGGGATGGTGTCCCCAAAGTAGGGTTGGGCTTCAAGCCCAGAGGCTGGAGAAGAATGAAACATGAAGAAGGGGAGAGCAGAAGCAAAGGAAAACTCCCGCATCTGAGGGTGAACTTCCCAAAACCCTCCTATATAATCCAAATTTCTCCTCCCATGGACCAGTCCAAACCCCCATACCGAAATGTCAACCCATTTCAAAAGCCTTTGGTTTCGGCCCTACAACCCTATAACCCATCTCCAATACTGGGAGCAGCAGATGGGCCTGGGCCACAGCCCGAGCAGCAGTTGGACTATTCTAAGGATGTTGGGGCCTTCTTCGCCATGACTGAAGGCGAAAAGACAGGGGCAGACAAGGAACTGCCATTTATTGACTGGGCCGCAGTAAAGGTTCTTGACAAGGGCATTTCTGAACTGGGCCCCGCAGCAGAAAAGGGCAGTACCCATCCGGTGATGATGGCATCGGATTTTGGGCTTGAGGAGCAGGCTTTCCCTATTTCCCCTGCTCCCCAAAATTTTGTATTGAACAATTGGGAGGAAACTCCCCTTACCTTTGAAGCAGCGTTTGTTCGGCAAACTAACGCGGCTTCCAAACAAAAACTCCAATAGTGGAATGCCATTTCCCTGAAGGTTCTAATGGGCCTTCGTCTTCAGGAGAATTATGTTTAGAAGGCCCACAAAAAACCCAAAAAGATTTTTCTATTTTTTCTAGAAAATTTAAATTTTTCAAAAGGGTCCAAACCACTTATGAACCATATAATCAGACCGAATTGGACCAGGTTGAATATGACTTCGACCTTGAGCTCGACTTTGATCTCATGGGGGTCGAAGAAGAGACCGAGGTCGAAGAAGATGACATTCCAAAAGAAATTGAATACCAATTGGAACGTCATGAAAAGGGAAAATACAGTCTAAGGCTTAACCCTGCAAAATGTGTCTTTGAGGCTACATCAGGAAAATTATTGGCCTTTATAGTAAGTAGAAGAGGAATTGAGATTGACCCAGCTAAAGCTAAAGCAATCATTGAAATGCCATCAC
Source organism: Buxus sempervirens (assembly GCA_947561395.2). Taxonomy (NCBI): domain Eukaryota; kingdom Viridiplantae; phylum Streptophyta; class Magnoliopsida; order Buxales; family Buxaceae; genus Buxus; species Buxus sempervirens. The sequence goes on along the minus strand of OX387185.1, from coordinate 25,879,862 downwards.
CGAGAATGGAGAAGGAAGTTCATGGTTTTCTTGGAAGGATTCAATACATAAGCCGGTTCATAGCACAGCTCACCGCTATTTGTGAACCAATTTTCAAGCTTCTAAGAAAGAATAACCTGACGGTCTGGGATGACAATTGCCAAGAAGCCTTTGACACAATAAAGGAATATTTATTGAACCCACCTGTGCTAGTGCCACCAACTCCAGGAAGACCATTGATTTTATACTTGTCAGTTTTGGAGACGTCAATGGGGTGTGTCTTGGGGCAGCATAACGATACAGGCAGAAAGGAAAGGGCGATTTACTACCTAAGCAAGAAATTTACAGAATATGAAGCAAAGTATTCCCCTTTGGAAAAGACTTGTTGTGCTTTAGTGTGGGCAACTCAGAGACTGAGGCATTATTTCCTTAGTCATTCCACATTATTGATATCCCAAATGGACCCTTTGAAGTATCTATTTGAGAAACCAGCTTTAACTGGCAGAACGGCGAAGTGGCAACTGTTACTCTCGGAATTTGACCTCACCTATATCACACAGAAAGCCATTAAGGGTCAAGCCATTGCTGATCACTTAGCTGCACACCATTTACCAGAATACCAACCTTTGAAGACTAATTTCCCTGATGAGGCAATCCTGTTTACTGAAGAAGAAGAAGGTGAAAGCTCTTGGCAAATGTTCTTTGATGGGGCCACCAATATGAATGGAAATGGAATAGGGGTTGTTTTGATCAAGCCAGATGGGGCACACATCCCAATCGCAGTGAAACTGAGGTTCCAGTGCACAAACAATATTGCAGAGTACGAAGCATGCATAATTGGGTTACAAGCAGCCTTAGACCATGAAGTGGAGGAACTTGACGTATATGGGGATTCGAGTCTTCTCATTTTCTAAACAATTGGTGAATGGAAGACCAAGGATCACAAACTGATCCCCTATCACCAGTATTTGGAAGAAATAAGTACCAAATTCACTCGAATTTCCTTCAATTATATGTCAAGGGCCAAAAATCAGTTTGCGGATGCTCTAGCAACATTGGCTTCAATGGTTAGTATGCTAGAAGGTGTTGATATTAGACCACTGGAAATTGAAGTCAGAGATGAACCAGCTTATTGCCTTGTTCTAGAAGAAACCCCAGAAGAAGAAGTACCATGGTTTCAAGATATTAAGAACTTCCTAAATGATCGGAGTTTGCCAGAAAAGGTCACTTCTACAGAGAAAAGAACAATACAGAGGTTGGCAGGACAGTTCTTATTAAGTGGTGGTGTAACGCCCCGGATCCGTGTTTTTCATTAAAGATATAACACGTCTCACAGGGGTTAGGTAAGGATCTCAAAATGGTGATCGCTGGATAATCACACACAATTTATATCATATTAGAGTGCACAATTTAAAACTCTCATCCAGGCAATTCATAGCATCTTCAAATACATCAAAATGGTTCTAATTTGCTACCTTATTACAATTCCCACAAGTTCAATTTAACAAAGTTTAAGACTAAGCAACCTACTAGACTAAGGACGGTAGTAATAATCCTCCTCCCTATAGGTGTCAGTCGGATCTACCCCCGTAGGCGCCTCACCACGAAGATCTGAAAAACAAAACAACAACGAGGGAATGAGATACGAATATCTCAGCGAGTGACACATGCATACAGAAATAGTTAACACAGTTATAAGACATGCTTCGACAAATAACCAACAATTTGAAACAACGTAATTCCGATAACAACACAAAACAAGGTCAATGTCATGCATATGGTTACATTGATTAATTTACATGCCAAGTAGACACTCCACACCTCCATGTACACAGTTCCGGCCTACTCAGGGTATCGGACACTCTGAAATGACGGCCTACTCAGGGTATCGTCATCCAATGCTGGCCTACTCTGGGTATCGGCACTGACAACCAGGCCTACTCAGGGTATCTGGCTGCTCTACACTGGTCGTGGCAACACACAAGGCCATGCAATTACACCAATAAACACATACCATCACATTACTAAGCTTAACAAGGATCCATGGGAAGCTAAACCCAAAGCCGATAAATAACCGATAAAAACTCCGCATTCAGTACACACATCACAAGTTGTTCCAGCCAGAACATCAACTCACACAAGTGTTCCAACGAAAACATCAACTCACACAAGTGTTCCAACCAGAACATCAACTCACACAAGTGAATAATCCTTGCAACATAATTCAGAACTTGCCATCAAGAAAACAGGGTTTAATAAATCTCAATCAAGTACAGTGTATAATCCAAAAAGAACTAAATTAAAAGCCCCAGTGTTGGGTATCCAGAACATCACCTAAAATGTTGCCCTACATCTACCTCGGAAGCTCTTACGAAATTCCAGAATCTATCTTCAATGTTCTCATAAGTAACTTTGTCTCTAATGTCCTAAACAAGTACTTTGCTAAGTGATCGAAGACCTTCTAGCATCAAAATCCCCATTGGTTTACTCAATTATGAAATTCAGCAAGAAAAGTGGACTATGCGCTCACCTCCTGAGGTAGGCGCGAGGTGGGCGGATAGTATAATAGCAACAATGAGGGTATGCGCTCACTCGATGGTAAGTGGGCGCGAGAAGGGCGTGAAGTTGGCTCGAGAAGGGCGCGGGATAGGCGCGAGAATATTTAAGTGGGCGCGAGAAGGGCGCGGGATAGGCGTGAGAAAGGCGCCAAGTCTATTTTTCCATGCGCCTACTTCCCGAAGTGGGCGCCAGTGGGAGCCAAGTGGGCGGATACCCACTGTGTTTTTCAAGTCTCTGTTAAATCCCAATCTTCAACTCTGGCCAAAATTTTTCAGTCTGTAACCACTTCTCTAGTCTCCTAATACCCCCAGAACGCATTCAAACCTAATTTGAATTTAATCTAACATACTTTTCAATTATCCCCAATTTGTGATACAAAAATCCTTCGGACTATATTCGCCCAGAAACTCAGTGAATAATTCATTCGATAACCATGCATTCATTGAAACAAAATCTACGAATAACATAAACCAGGTTTTAAAACAGTGCCACTCACATTTTTATGCTTCCAAGTCTTGGCAATCGGCAACCCAGAAAATCCCCAATCACTTCGGCCGTCTGCTTGCTCTGGTCGAGCAGAGGTTTTCTGAAGGAGGAAAGCCTTTCCGAACTTCTTCTTAGCAAGAACTTACTGGCAGTAAGTCTTCCCTAGCTCGACTCTCCCACCAAAACCTCTCCAACTCCTTTTCTTGAAGAACCCTAAACAAAAGCCGCAGGCACAACCTTCTCAGTAGAATATACGCGTATTCAGGGCAAAAACCCAAAACCTAATTTCTTAAACTATTTATACCTTCCGCAATACGCTTGGACGCTTGCTGCTCGACGACCCCTTTTAACTCTGATATTGTGTGAGCTCGCCCACCAAAACCCCTACATCCACACCTTATTAGTTTAGATATTTATTATTGTAATTATTATTTATTTTTATTTTTATTTTTATTTTTTTCATAAAACCTGAAAATAAACGGGGTTTTACAGGTGTGCAGTTGTACAAAAGATCACACAACGATATCCTACTTAGATGTGTTGCCAAGACCGAGTTAGAAAGGTTAGTTGAAACTGTACATGGAGGAGTTTGTGGACCCCATATGAACGGGCATATGCTTGCCAAGAAGATTCTGCGATTGGGATATTACTGGTCGACAATGGAGCACGATTGCTATATACATGTCAAAAGGTGTCATTTATGCCAAGTGTATGCTGATAATAAAAATGCACCCCCAAGTGAATTGCATAACATGACATCTCCATGGCCCTTCTCCATGTGGGGTATAGACGTCATTGGAATGATCTCTCCAAAGGCATCAAATGGACACAGGTTTATACTTGTAGCAATTGATTACTTCACCAAGTGGGTAGAGGCAGCTTCATATGCAAACATCACAAGTAGCCACGTTCTTAAAATTTTAAAGCACAACATCATTTGTCGCTACGGTCTGCCAAGTGCCATAGTATCAGACAATGCTTCAAACCTTAAGAACAAAGACATGAGGAAGATGTGTGAACAATTTCAGATTACCCATCACAAATCAGCTCCGTACAGACCAAAGATGAATGGGGCAGTGGAAGCAGCAAATAAGAACATAAAGAATATCATTCAGAAGATGGTAGTGAGTTTCAAAGATTGGCATGAAATGCTGCCACTTGCTCTACATGCTTACAGAACCTCGATTCGGACTTCTACAGGGGCAACCCCGTATTTTTTAGTATATGGGATGTAAGCGGTTTTACCAGTAGAAGTAGAAATCCCTTCATTAAGAGTGCTAATGGAAGCTAAATTAGAAGAAGCTGAATGGATATAGTCAAGACATGATCAACTCAATTTAATAGAGGAAAAGCGTTTGAAGGCGCTTTGTCATGGCTAATTGTATCAGAAGAGAATGGCCAGGGCTTACAATAAGAAGGTGAAGCCCAGAACTTTCCAAGAAGGAAATTTAATATTGAAGAAAATTTTACCCTTTGTGGAAGACCCTCGTGGAAAATTCAAACCAAATTGGGAAGGGCCTTATGTTATCAAGAAGGTCCTATCAGCGGGTGCTCTCATCTTAACAGAAATGGATGGGAAAGATTTTCCTGAGCCAATTAACTCTGATGCAGTAAAGAGATATTTTCCTTGAATGAATATTACTAGGAAATGATCTGGGGCCATATTTCTATATTTCCCAAAATTTTCATCCCTAGTCAAGCTAATTTGAGCCTGTTCGTCTTCTTTGATAAACCTAAATCGGACTTACAGTCTTATACTGAGGCAGGGCCAATAGGGGCAAAGCCAATAGGGGCAAAAAGAGGAAAATAGAAAAAAAAGAAAGAGAGAAGGAAAATAGTGGCAAATGAAAGCCAAATACAAAAAAGGGGAACGAGATTGAATTCATCATGACTGTAAGTTTGGTTGACCCATTTTCACACTTAGAAAATTTTGAGCCTTTAATACCTTTTCTTTCATAAACCGAGCTTAGCCTTTGTTTCATCCTATTATTAAGCCCTCGGTGATTTTAGTATGTTCATTCAACTTTCAGAGTAAGATTGGTGATGATAGAATACAGAAGCCGGCCCTAGTGAAAACCGTAATTAGCACTAAGGGCAATAGGGGCGGAAAAAAATAGAAAAAAAAAGAAAAAAAAAGAGAATCAAAGGTTGAGTTGATCATGTGGTCCAAGTATGAAATCCGCATGAGCAACAGATTAGCAGGATCAGTTATGAATAAAAAGCCATATGGGGGGATGATTCTAAAGGCCACACAGGGTAGACAGATTTGGTCTCTCCCTATTGCTTGGACTACCCTTTTCATTATTCAACTGGATTTTAATTCCTTTGATTATATGTGATTAAGTGTCATGGATCAGCTTTCAAAAAAGAAAAAAAAAACTATACTTTGGCCAGTGATGAGAAATCAAATACTTTTCATAAAACTTCTGTTTTTACAAGCATCTGAGAATTCTGAGGCCAATAATATAAAACTTATTTTTGAATTAAATCTATTGTCTTTCCACTAATGGAGTTTGCTTTTGTATAAAAGTATGAAAAAAAAAGAGATAAAAGAATCTAATCCCTACTCCCCAACTGCTCCTCAAGCTCCCTCATCCGAGCTGCCTGAGTTGCAATAATTCCAGAAGCTCCCTCTGCATCAGGATCGCTCAAAAAGGAGATGATCTCATCTGAAAGAGAATGCTTGATTTTTAACGCCCTAAGGTCAGCCAAGGAATCCTGATATTTCTTCCGCATCGCTAAGACTTCAAAGCGACGAGCCTGTCTTTGTTCTTCAAGTTTCTTCTCCATGGCAATGCGGCAAGACCTCTGCTCTTCAAGTTGCCTCTCCAGATCAATACCCTTTATCCGGAGCTCTTGTGCTTCTCGTACCCAAATTTGTTGAAGCCGCTTGTGGGTTGCCCCTTCAGACTCCAGAATGTCCTCATAAGTAGGGGGAAGAACTGCAGGAGGATCCTCTGGTATTGGGGTATGACTCTGTACCTGTTCTTTGATCCAGAAATGATAGTCCTTCACATGGGACTCAGAAAAGACTGGACCCCGCAGAAAGCGAACATAGGACCACTCATTCATTAATTGAGCATTTAGCCCCATGGTGGCTGATGTAAGTGGCCCTACAAGGCTCTCATAGCCAATTGGGATCATAATTCCCTGGGTCGCTCCAAACTGTCGAAAAACCCTCAAAGGAAGATAGAGAACATCAGATTTCAAGCCTGCCAGGACCAAAAAGTTCCTATCTTTGAAGCTGATCACTGTCTCTGTATTGGGCTGATAAGTGCTAGGCCATCTCACTTGATCATCCTGGAAAGTACCCAAGAAAGTGAACCATCCTTGCTTGCCGCCTTGGATGTTAGGACAACCCCTGTGGCTCATCAGAACAGGAACTTTCAATCTTGGAAAGAAACAGCGAGTTATCTCTTCAACTTGACTCAGGTGGTCAAGCAACCAAAGTTGCAGAAAAGGGGAGAATTTCAATTTATTTCAAAAGAAAAAAAAAAGAAAAGAAAAAAAAAGAAAGAAGGAAAAAAAAAAGAGAAGAAGAAGAAGAAAAAAGAAAAAAAAAAAAGAGGAAAGAAGAAAAAAAATTATTATTTCTTTTTTACCTGTAAGATAGGGGCGCAGGCAAGGAAGCGTTTCTTCTTTCTGAAATAGCAGTCAGTCAGAGCTTGGTATATCTCTGCCAAGATCACAGGGGCCAATCTCTCAAGTTCCCTAACCTGGCAGATAACTGAGATAAGAGCCAAGTCAACCTGGTTATCACCCCGTGGAAAGAGCAACTGGTTGACCACTATCAGAGTCAAAGCATTAAACCTGGCATCCTTGTCCTCACTCCTTAGAATTTTTTCAGTCAAAAAGGTCTTGGACAAGGTCAGCAGTGTATCAGAATTTCCTAAGCCCTTCTTTCCTATACCCAAGAAGGTGGAGGCCTCCTTTTTGTAGCTAGGCTTTAAGGGAGGGTTCACAACTTTTTCAGAAAATCTTAGGCTAAGGATGGTTTCAATTGCTTCTATGGTAGGAGTCATCTCTTTGTCATCAAAGCGGAAGAGATTCAATTCAGGAACCCAGTGTCTAATCAAAGCTTCAATGATTTCCCACTTAAAGGGAATTTTAGGGATGTGTAGGATATGGCCTAAGTGGATGGAATCCCAGCGAATTTCCTCATCTAGGGTCATGGAGTTAACCCACCTATCATAGAAGGAATCCACAACGTTGTACCTGGTGAGATTAGGAGATTTTGATCTAACAAGTTGTCTTACAGGAGAAGATTCATCGACAGAAAAGAAAGGGGTGAGGGAAGCCATGGAAGCACCAAAGAAGACAAGGAAAGCAAAAAACGGAAGGCTCAGGGAGTTTTCAAACTTTTAAAAGTGTCACAATGACGTCCCCCTTGAGTTTATATAGAAAATTCGAAAATGCAGTAAAATCCGTAATTATAATACGAGCATGGCGTGCCTGTATAAAGAATACGGACACACTATGACCGTGAAAATTTTACGGGCAAAGTGCGCCCGTATTAACATTACGGGCACGGCTTGCTCGTAACCTAATTACGGTTCCTTTGGGAAAATGCCAAAATGTGGGAAATTTTAATTTCATTGGTTTCCTAAGTTTCACATGTCCCTGCTTTAACATATATCATGCAAGAAAAGCTAGAAATAAAAGAAAAAAGAGCACAAATGAATAAAAATAAATCAAATTTCTTTTATATATATGAAGGGATACATTAGTTTGTCAAAATACAAACATATATAAAGAATCCTAATCTACTGTACCTCTGCAGGTCTGTCTCCTCTGCCACGTCCTCTGCCTCGAGATTGTCGACGCCCAAAGACTATTGGCACTTTATCACGAGCAGAGATACGCTCCCTCCTGCAGCCCAAAATAGATTGAATGTCATACAAATACAAGAATAGAACCCAAGTGCATAGAAGAAACATACCTGGAGTCAGCTGAAGAAGCAGGGGCAGACCCCGGGAGATCTACATCTCTAGCAGACTCAAGATCAGGATCTGCAGGAACGGGCTCAACCGCAGGATTAGCACTAATAGTAGGCTCATAAGCTGGAGTCGGCACCTCTGGAACATCGATCACAAGTGGAGGGTCTATCACAGCCTCAGTAGCATCAGTCTCTACCTCAGGCTCCACAGGATCAACAGCAGCCTCCTCTATAACCACGGCCACCTCAGTAGGCTCCACCACAGCGGCATCCCTGGCCGACTCCATCTCTATATCTATACCAGCAAACGCATCAGGAGCGGTCTCAGGTGCTGGAGCAGAATCTGGCACATCCACAACAGCAGGTGCAACCTCAACCTCGACCTCAAGCTTGGCTGCAGGTGCCTCTACCGATCTGGGAGAAGTCACAAACTCCATCCGTGCCACAGAAAATACCTCCCCACGAAGATGCATAGGCACAGATGAAGCAGGTGAAGAAGGGACGTCTGTGTCATCCTGAAAATAAGAAAGGAAATTTTAATCATAACAGGATAAACAAATATAAAAGTAGGAATGGAAAGAGGTGAAAGAATTAACCTGGGTATGAGATGGACCCGCCCTGTCCTATGCATCAGAAGGGCCCGCCTGGCCCTGTGCCCTGGCAAGCTGTCCCCGGAGATCGGAAATAGTAATATAGAGGGCGTCTCGCTTGGCAATAGCAGCATCTCACTGACGCTCTATATCAGCATACCGAGATCGGATCTCTGACAATTGAGCCTCCTGAAATAGAAGAGAAGGTGTTAGAAAATGCCAAGTTCAAATAAAGTATAAGAATGGAAGATGAAAAGGGAGAAGGCATACCGTCGTATCATATGCCCTAATCACTACCCCTCCAATCTCCGTGACTCCGCCACGGACAAGCATGGGTGGCATAAGGCACCTGACTGAAGCTCGCCTGAACCAGGCATCATAGTCACCCTCCTCCAATAAAGTCTCTGCCTCAGTCCAATCTAGGAACTGGGCAGGATCAACAGGCATGGGAGGAAAGGAGGGGGTAGTATCAGGAGGGATGGCAGGAATCCGGGGCTCTCCAATATGCTGATAAAAGAAGCGCTCGCCGCAATACCAGATGCTCCCCATCTGACCAATAAAGAACTGATATCTCTGGCGTCTCTGGTCAGGGGCAAAAGCATCATCCCTAGCCGCATGCAGGGCTAACACCTTGTGAATGTCCTCCATCCTGGGGACGAACAGCTGGAAAACAGAAGGGGACATTAGACATGTGATCCAGAAGAAAAAAAAGAGAAAGAGAAGAGGAATTAAAGCAGTTTACCTCAGACCGATATAGCCTGTCCAGGTGGGCCTGGGCAGACCTAGGACGACTCTTTTCAGAGTCGTGCTCCACATGACACCATCTACGAGCCATGGGATATGTCTCCTCTGGCATCGTAGAGGTAGGGCGAAAATAGGGGATATAAACCCTAGCAAAGAACTGCAAAAAGAAGAAAAAGGGTCAAGAAGAATAGAAAAGGAGAAAAGAAAAAGAAAGAGAAAGAAAGAGAAGAGAAATAGATATTTCACCTGCAGAAAGGGCCAGAAGAATCTGCACCCAACTCCAGCTCCTCTAGAAGTAGAGAGGCCGCTCACTGATCGGCGCAGGCCGGCCAAAATGGTACAAAAAATGAGCGGGCCCCATGCATACCTCCTCGCCCGATGAAGATCTCCCAATAAGCTCAAAAAATGAGGACTAATAGAAGTCGTGTCCTTTGTGAAGAAGCAGGAGCCCATCATGTATAGAAAAATGAATTGGAAGGCAAACGGAAAAGCTAGATCACCGGCAGCAAGGTGGCCAAGCTGCCTCACCCGGAAAGTCTCTCTCAACCAAGTCAGAGACAATCTCACTCTCCCTCTATCCCATGCCTCCGGAGGCAGCACAATATAGTCTAGATAAGAGGCGATCTCCTCGGCATCCGGCATCACCATCTCGGGAATAATATCACCGATCATCCTAATCCCGGTGATAAGCATGAAGTCAGACGGCCGGATCCCAATCTCGATATCTGGAAAATGGAAGCTCAATGTCTCAAGGAAGAACCTCTCGAGCAGCGCAGCAATAAGGGCTCGATCCAGGCGCACATCCGGAATGGTGATGAATAGGCCAAAACCATACAAGCCTAGCTCTCGGCGATAGGCTGAACTGCAATCTCCAATGAATCTAATAAAGCTAGCCCAGCTCCCTCTATAATGAGACATAGGATACTCCAAAGGGATATCTGCCCTAATACACGCTGAGGGATGAGTCCTCAAGCCATGCAAAAGATCAGTATCCCTAATCTGGGCATCCACCTCCTCAGGGACCTCAACCCTGGTCCTGGCCTCATCTCTGCCACGGCCTCCTCTACGGCCTCCCCTACGGCCCTCATCATGGCCTCCATCTCTGCCTCCGCTGCGGCGCCCTCTACAGCTCCTACCTCGGTCTGAAGCCTCAACTGCCGGCTAAAGAAACAATTGGAGAGAAGAAAGAATCAAGATGATGCATTTGATGAAGGAATTTGAAAAACAAAAGGATTAGGGTATACCTCTGGGGTCGCCTCACGCAAATCCCCAGAAGAGAGATCTGGGACATCCGAATCGCAATCCCTCTCGGACCTCGAAGACGAGGCCACATCAGCATGATCCCGTCTAACCATCGAGGAGGAAGGCTCATTAGCAGGATCCCTGGAAGCTGATCGAAGGCGGGCCATCTACGGTTCAAATCAGGGAGATGGTTAATTATTCTTGTTAAAATTCTTAATTGCTTGATTTTCATTTTAACCAAGTTTAATTGATTTGCAGGAAAAAGAAAAATGAGAAATGAAGAAAATGCTTCAGAAACTCCCAATCAAATCAGAAGTCAATTAAAGGAGTTTAATTTTTTGTTTGGAGAAATTTTATTGTGATACTTACTTGTCTCAACCAAGAAAATATATAAAAAGTATATATAGGAAGTTTAGGCTTCTTGTATATTTTCTTTATATAAAATGAAAAAAAATGTACGAATGTGTTAAGGATTGATTCTAATTTTCTCTTTTGCATTTTGGTTTCAGGATGGAAATTCAAGCCTATTTGTGTTGTGATTGTGGTACTCATCAAGTTTAGGCTTATTCAATTACAGTTTCAGAAAGCCATCATGGTTGTCAATTGGATGGAAGATCGGTTTAGTCGGGAAAAAAAATCATTGGCCTAGCAGCCCCTTTTGTACAGATCTAAGCAGGTCAAAATCAATTTTCTAAGTTGCATAGGTGGGCAATCATCTAACATCCCACGATCAGAGCAAAGTTTCAAGAAGCCTAAAGCAACAGTCCGGAAGCAAGAATTGTACATACAAAAGTTTGCTCTAATTGTGAAAACATGCATTGGCAAGAAAATCAGAAAAAAGCATCAAAATATGCATCAATTGGAACAAGATGGCTCCAAATCAACATTGCACAGAAAGATACAAAGTAACTTCAAAATCGGGAGATTCATCCAACAAATTTGAAACAGAGAAGTGAACTGCTCAATGATTGGCCAATCAGAAAATCACAAAACAAATAGGCATAGCAATGTTCATACAGAAGGATACAAGCATTGGTATTAGCAAATAAACAAATGCAGGAGGGATTCTCAATGCAAGCAGAAAAAAAATTCACAAATTGCAGCATGATACAAGCAGAACATGGGATAATTACAGTTCAGATTCGGCAACTCAAAGAAAAAAATGAATTTTCGGCATACCTGTTTGTGTCGAAATAAGAAATGGGCAAAGAAAAAGTTGAAGCTTTGAGCACACTCACGAACGAAATCCCAAGAAATGGGAAGGTGTACCAGTCTCGGCAATGGGGGATGAAAGTCACCGGAGAAGTTGGATCAATTGCCCAATGATCAAGAAAGCAAGTCGCCGGAGAGAGTGAAGCCGCCGGAGTTAATGGAGAATATGAGAATCGCCGAAGTAAACGGTGGTCGCCGGAGTGAACAGTGGTAGCCGGCGAAGTCGAGTCACTATTGGAGGAAGCGAGGACCGGAGAAAAGGTTACGGTCGCAAAGGGATTAGGGCTGAAGTGCGGACAGAAATGAAGAACCGTTCGCGGCCGTGGTTAAGAAGGAAGCCAAAATCCGTAAAAGCAGTACGGGCTACAGGCACTCGTGAAGGTAATACGGTCCAACTCGTCCGTGTTCAAATTACGGGCAACATCTGTCCGTAATGTAAATACAGGCGAAGCAGAAAATTGCATATTTTATTATTTTCTCCACACTTTTTAGAAGATTAATGTTTATATTAGTTGTAAGTTGCAAGGATTGCCACCTTACCCTATTTTGTTTAAAAATTTTATCTCAAATCTCACTTCATAGCCACGAGTGCTCAGTGAGACTAGAGAGGAGGATTTGGCCCTTAAGCTTAGGGACTTTTTAGCAAATCTTCCACAATGAATTCTTTTTCCCAAAATCATCCATTTAATCCTTGCAAAATGCAATTAGTTAGACAAAGATCTCAAAAAGTGCAATTGGTGAGTCTTTTTGCTCTCTGCTTGTAATTGGTTCCAATTACTAGCAAAGAGGCGACAGTTGTAGACACCCCAAATTGCACTACAAAATGAGAAAATAATGAAAACATTAATTGGAATTTAAAACAGGCCAAAAATGCATGAAAATCAATAATTTAAGCCTTGCCCGTATTGTATCTACGGGCTAAGCGCGCCCGAATTTTATATACGGGCACGCAGTGCCCGTAATACATATACGGACACCATCGGACCGTAAATCATTTACGGGCACATTAGATTCGTGCGAGTTTTATTCTTCTCTCGATTTCGGAGCCTTATCTTTAGTCCAATATCCCTTCAAATGAGCGGATTATATCTTTTATTCGTTCGAAATATCTTTGTTGATAAAGGATTGGCATTATCTTGTGTTTAACTCAAACTGAAACTCTATCTTGCCAAACCTTGGACCAACCATGCCCCTAGGTTTGCCTATAAATATAGGGCCTTTCCTCAAGCAATAGGCCACGAAATTTTGAAGTCCAAGGAGCTCCAAGAGAAGAGAGGAATCCCTGCTGCTCTGCTTGCTCAATCCAGGTAAGTCCCTTTTCCCTTTTATTTTCTGTCTTCAATTCTAGAAGTAATAGGATCTTCTATATTGCTGTAGAATAAGGCCATCTTTTATTCTGTATTCCTAAACTTGCCTCTAAGTACCTCAAGAGTCTCTCTAGCCGTAAAACATGAAGAGCGAGTTAGGGGAAAAGGGGAATAGGTGGATCCCTAGAATAGAACCCCGTATCTGTTTTTCTCCTTTTTTCTAGAATAAGGCCTATTATTGTGTTTATATCACCAAACCTATCTCCAAGTACCTCAAGAATCCTCTCTAGCCGTAAAACGTGAAGAGACAGCTAGGGGAAAAGAGAACAAGTGGATCTGTAGGGTAGACCCCCATGTGCTCAAATCTGTGAGATGTAGCTGCTTTGAATATCCTGATCATGTTTTAATGGTTTTTAGGTTGAATCTGAATGAATCCTATGAATCTATGGTGTTTATAGCATGAGATCCTCACTTTTTTTAAAAATTTGGATTTTCACCACTTTTGCACCTACAGCACTGTTTTCGTGTTTTTTGTGATATTAGGCGAAGATCCTGGATTTATCATGATCAATATGATAGATCTGAATTCAAAAGCCTGAAAGTAACTTCTAGGGTTTCATGATATGGTTTTTGAATCCTTTTTCACTTTTGAGAGAAGACCCTACGGTTTAAGTTCTTCCCTTTTGATGTTCTTCATCAACGTGGGTATTTTTGGTTTTAATTTTTTTATTTAATGTGAAATTTGGGCTATACCTATATCCTGGACTATTCAAGTTCAACTCTGCAATATTTTATAAAAATCATATTTTCCTAGATTTCTAGAATTTAACTTGAAGCCAGATTTTTGAAGATTTCACTTTAAATTGATTTTATTTTATTTTATCTCAATTTTGTTTTGATCATGAAACCCTAGGAATGATATGATCATATTTGAAAGTTCTGGATCAATCAGGCTATTCGTATGAAAAAAACCATATATTTTTGTCTTTTTGTGATTTTTTTATGATTTTTATAGCAAGCATTTTTTTCCTTTATTTTAACATGAACAATACCTGGCAACCACCTTGTGTGGATGAATAGGGGTGCCTAGCACCTTCCCCTGTTCATAACCTAATCCACTTACCTATCTCTGGTTTTTTTTAGGAGGGTTATTTTTACCCTAAATTTGCCTTTTTGAGCTTATTTGATATTTTGGTGTCCATTCACACCTAAATTGAATGGTGGCGACTCTGTGTTTTTAACCAATCCCGCGTGATGATTGAGGAAGTCATTCATTGTAAGTGTGAAAACTCACACTTCTTATATGGCAAATGTTTGACAAATTATATCTTCTAATAATCTTCAAGATGTACAGAATCAAAATATAAGTTCTGTGAATTTAATAAAGAGGAAGGTAATGCTGTCACACAGCTACCACGCCACTGGTAGCTCAAGGAAATGTAATGTTTTCTAAATAAAGAACATTTCGTAAAGGCACTTGCGAGGAACAACGCCGCTACCACTCAGCTGGCAGCGCATAAGTGAAACAGTGCTTTGAAAGTAAAGAACGTGCACTTGCGTCGTAAGGCGACGCCGACACGCCGCTGGTAGCGCAGAGCAAGATTGAAGAATCTAAAAATCAGCTGTGCACATGCCGCGTTCCCTCCCGCTAGCAGCGCGCTGGCAACGTGCTCTTAACTGAGTCTATTTGGATTTGAGCAGGACTTGAGTTCTCTTCCAGCCGTCTACCCCGATCGCAAGGCGACGCCACCAGCGCTCGATGCGATCTGAGTTTTCTTCTTTAAATAGACAAGCTGTATTTGTTTTTAAAATGACTTTTTCTTTTGATCAATTCGATTTGGATCTTGAGGTGTTCGAGATTCAATCAATTCATCTTTAGAGAGTCGGTGATCGAGTGAGGGGGAGATCTGAGAGAGATCACCTGGAATTGAAGTTTGAGGATTCTTCTTCTTTTCGGAACTTCACTTGATCGTATGATCTCCTGGATTGGTGATTGAGTTTGTTGGATGCATAGGTGGATTCCTATTGCATTGGATCATCTCAGTGGACTTTGAGGTGATTGTCACGATCTGGATTGATCGTGAATTGCAGCTTGTGGATTCAAGTTGTGTTACAGTTCGTGGATTCGAGCTGTGGATCTGGATAGATCGTGAATTGCAGCTTGTGGATTCAAGTTGTGTTGCAGTTCGTGGATTCGAGCTGTGGATCTGGATTGATCGTGAATTGCAGCTTGTGGATTCAAATTGTGCTACAGTTCGTGGATTCAAGCTGTAGATTGCTGTTGAGTGAGTTCAATTGTAAAGGTTAAGTGTGTTTTCCAGTGTAATTGCTTTTCATTCAATAGTGGAGATTCTAAGGGTTAGTCGCCTCATATAGACTCGAGGTTTTTCCTGGATCTGGATTCAGGTTTCCTCGTATAATTTCTGTGTGTATGTTTCCGCATTGTTAAGATCATAATTGTTGTAGATCGAGGACCTGTAGAGTAGTCTCCTACTCTTTCATTCATTGAATTGATTTTTTCCCATGTCTCACATTTCTTACCAAAGAACTTGATTATACGTTTGGTTTTGATGGATTTTGATTAAGAATGTTATGATTTGATGTTTGGATGATTTTCGAATTGATTATACATGCCTAAGAGATTGAACATGATGTGTTAAAATTGATTTGAATCATTGAAAGCATGTTTTAAAGGATTAAAAAGAAGAAATCAAAAATTGGAAAATTCCAGATTTAGCTGCAAATAGCCGAGCACTTCACAAGTCGCTCAAGCAACCTTATTGAGTGGCTCACTTAGAAAGGTTCTTCGAACTACCACTCAACACAACTGCTTGAGCGTGAAGGTCAAGTGCCCATTCAAACTATATGCATTAGAGACCGCCTAATTTGACCGCTCGAGTGCTGAGGTTGAGCGCCCTATACTGAATCATGATTTTTGGGTTTTTGAGCAATTTTTCATTGTAAATAATTTTTAATCAAATCTAACCCACGTACCAATAAGAATTAGGTGTTTGTGACTTGTTTTCATTGGTTGATTACTTAAAAACAATTCTATGAAGATTTTGGGTAGGTTCTACTAAGTGACACTTATTTGAGATTTATCGCTCTGAACTCTTTTCTTTTCAATGAAACTTGATTCTAAGAGTTCTTATACATGTGTTTGAACTATTTAAATACGTTTTGAGCATCGAATGATTTAATTTACACTTGAACCATATTTGACTATTGATACCATGATTTTGACATGTATATGTCTCCTCGTATGGGGTTTTTGATTGACAAGTATTTGTCTCCATGTATGTGGATTTTGTTATCATGTATGTGATTTGGAATATGCCTGGATTATTGAT
Organism: Buxus sempervirens; assembly: GCA_947561395.2. Classification (NCBI taxonomy): domain Eukaryota; kingdom Viridiplantae; phylum Streptophyta; class Magnoliopsida; order Buxales; family Buxaceae; genus Buxus; species Buxus sempervirens. Next base: position 25,863,457 of record OX387185.1, on the reverse strand, counting down.
TTCGCGTATGCAGATTGTTGTGACGTATGTCTCCTACCTAGTTTTGGTTTACCATTGTCAAGTGGACTTAGCTCTTACATGGATCCATAGAGTAGTTAGTAAGTGAAATGGTTTTTAGAGCTTAGATTCTGTGTCATAGGCACTCCATCATGTTTATGATGGTACCACTCCGGTATCCACTCCGATATCGGTTGGACCATACATGCTAACTCACTTCGGTATCGGTTGAGTACTGTAATGTCCCAGATCCGGGTTACGTAATAAAAACCGTAACTCGTCTCTGAAGGTTAATTTTTCACACAAGATCGATATATCAGAGTGAAAGAAAACATGAATGAAACAATAACTAGATAATTAGAGTGCGCTACAATCCCAAACTGAAATACAAAATTTAGTAATACAACTTTAAACTCACATAAACCGAGCAACTACCTGCAGGTATCGTCCTCTCCAAGAGCAACTGAAAACAAAACAAAACAAAACGTGATGAGATACGAATATCCCAGTAAGTAGCACATGCATGCTCAAATACATTTTTCATAGTTATAAAACATGGATCGAATATAAAGCATGTAACACTGGCGATAACACAATTAATCCAACTAATTCCACAATAAACCAGTAGTCAAATATGATATAGCTAGTGAAATCTAACATATAAGTCAAATCTGTAGTATCGATGTCAAATCACACGAATATCCACGAAACCCAATATAATCATGTAACCACATGTCGATGAAACCACTTTTCCAAAACAACCCCAATGGATATAACACAAATCAAAACAAGTGCCAATATCGATAAAGTCACATCATGCTCAAGTCCACACCATGTGTATATCCCGCCTACTCAAGGTTCGGATACTGAAATGATGTCCTACTCCAGGTTTCATCATCCAATGCCGGCCTACTCAGGGTTTCGACATTGACAACACTGGACTACTGTAGCGCCGGTGTTGCTCTACACCGGGGTGGAGATACAAATACATATAAAACATAGAGGCTAATGTCATGTAGTTCACTTTAATTGGGTAATCTGCATGCTAGAGCAACATCCACACCTCCATGTACACAGTCCGGTCTAACCATAGTCCCAGCACTCTGAAATGACATCCCACTTAGGGACTTGCCACCCAATGCCGGCCTACTCCGGGTTTCGACATTGACAACCCGGCCTATCAAGGATACGGGCTACTCTACATCGGTCGTGGCAACACTCATGGCCATGCAATTACAACAATAAAGTCAACACATCACATTACTAAGCTTAGACTTGGATCCAGGACAAGCTAGACCTTAAATAAAATAAAATCAGCAACTCAACCCAGTGTATAATCCACCATGTAAAACCTCACATATAGCCCAATATGTTCAAATGCATAACATGGGTCACTCAGGACCAGACCACTCCTTCATGGAGTTTCCCAAATGCCATTCCAATCAATTTCCAAATTAATTCAACATTGAAGGTAACTCATTTATGAAATCATTCCATGCATTCAAAACCATTCCAAGTGTGTTAAGTAATTTCCGAAATAAGAAAGGATACAAAATTCTGAGATTTCAGAAAAACAACATGTCGGTACAATGGATTCAAACAGGCAAAGAAAACCACGTTTAAATGTGAGCAGAAAATATCATGCTAAAGCACACTTGTAATAGCAATTAATCCATCTGATCCAATCTCCTTGAAAACAAAAACTAACTAAAATGAGATATTATTCATACCAGTAGCCCCAGAAATTTAGACACAACCTACCTGATCCAAACAGTAGAGAATAATCCGATGGAACCATAAATTAGAAAGGAAACCTAAGGATATTGCATTTTCTACTTGGCATTCAACTCTTAGTCATATAAATTTCTCCCTATTATAATCACTTGACACAGATTGCTAGAAATTAATATGGAGCACTTCTGCTCCTTAATAAGATCTCATGGAAGTAGGTTTAGAGGTTAAGAATGCATAGGTTACCCTCTGGAACATTAGCCACACTAAACAGTTCTGACCAAGTTGGGCTGATTTCAACAAGTCCTTCACAATGCTACACTTTAATTCTTCCTGTGAGACATGGGAAAAAATCAATTTCCATTGACTTCCTCAATCATCACACGGGATCAAATTAAACAAAGAGTCGCCACCATTCAATTTAGGTGTGAATGGACACCAAAATATTAAATAAGCACAAAAGGCAATTTTAGGGTAAAAATAACCCTCCTAAAAAAACAACCAGAGATGGGTAAGGGGATTAGGTTATGAACAGGGGAAAGTGTTAGGCACCCCTATTCATCCACACAAGGTGGTTGCCAGGTATTGTTCATGTTAAATTAAAGGAAAAAGCTTGCTATAAAAATCATGAAAAATCACAAAAAGAAGACAAAAATATATGGTTTTTTCATTTGAATAGTCTGATTGATCCAGAACTTTCAAATATGATCATACCATTCCTAGGGTTTCATGATCAAAAAAACTTGAGATAAAATCAATTTAAAGTGAAAAATCCAAAAATCTGGCTTCAAGTCAAATTCTAGAAATCTAGAAAAAATATGATTTTTATAAAATATTTCAAAATTGAACTTGAATAGTCCAGGACATAGATAAAGCCCAAATTTCACATTAAATCTGAAAATCAAAACAAAAAATACCCACGTTGATGAAAAACACCAAAAGGGGAGAACTTAGACCGTAGGATCTTCTCTCAAAAGTGAAAAACAATTTAAAACAACTTCATGAAACCCTAGAATTTACTTTCAGGCTTCTGGATTCAGATCTATCATATTGATCATGATAAATCCAAGATCTTAGCCTTAAACTCACAAAAATCACGAAAACAGTGCTGTAGGTGCAAATATGTGGAAAATCCAAATTTTATAAAAAAAAGGGGGGATCTCATGCTATAAACATCATGGATTCATGTTATTCATTTAGATATATCATAAAAACCATTAAAACATGATCAGGATATTCAAAACAGCCACATCTCACAGATTAGAGTACATGGGGGTCTACCCTACGGATCCACCTGTTCTCTTTTCCCCTAGCTCTCTCTTCACGTTTTACGGCTAGAGAGACTCTTGAGGTACTTGGAGACAAGTTTAGGAATACTAGATACAATCAAAGGCTTTATTCTAGAAAAAAGAGAAAACAGATATGGGGTTCTATTCTAGGGATCCACCTGTTCTCTTTTCCTCTAGCTCTCTCTTCACGTTTTACGGCTAGAGAGACTCTTGAGGTACTTGGAGACAAGTTTAGGAATACTAGATACAAAAGATGGCCTTATTCTACAGCAATAGAGATGATCCTATTACTTCTAGAATTGAAGACAGAAAATAAAAGGGAAAAGGGACTTACCTGGATTGAGCAAGCAAAGCAGCAGGGATTCCTCTCTTCTCTTGGAGCTTCTTAGACTTCAAATTTTCGTGGCCTTTTGCTTGAGGAAAGGCCCTCTATTTATAGGCAAGCACAGGGGCAAGGTTGGTCCAGAAGGATATATCTTGATCCTTAAGATAGAGTGAAAGACAGATATAATGCCCATCCATATCCAACCAAGGTGGCTTCAACGAATAAAAGACGTAATTCGCTCATTTAGAGATATATTGGACTAAAGATAAAGCTCGGAAATCGAGAGAAGAATAAAACTCGCACGAGTCTTTAGTGACCGTAAATGAATTACGGTCCAACGGTGACTGTATTTTCAATACAGGCGCGCCTGACCGTAGAGAGATCTCGGGCGCGACTGTAACGCCCCGAACCCGAGTCAGTGCAAACCGGCACCCAACCCAAACCCGGTTCGCTATTGTAACAACCCAAGTCCGATTCAACAATCAAACTCGAGCTATTACCACGAAGCTGGGGTCAGATACATACCAAGATTCACAATAATTTTAAAATTTATAAATCAATTACATCAGAGTTATGGTGGCCAAATAAAATAAACAATTCTTTAATCAATATATTCAATTCAATTTACAATTAAGTTTATCTAATCAACATGTGACATTAATACCAATTATAATTCTACCCATCAAATTAAAAACCCCATCTTCGCGATCTCTCCAAGCAACCTGAAAAATATAGGGGAAAACGGAGTGAGATTTACATCTCAGCAAGTAGCAGGTGCATGCAATTTGAAACAGTCCAATATAAGCAAATAGTCATGAGGTATTCGATTAATCAACGATAAGACGAGAAATCCAAGTTATTCATGGCAATTCCAAATAAGGCGATGAAACATATGATCATGTATAAATACCAGTCTCTTGATGTTAACGGGGTAAAACCGACAAAAGCGACAAAATACGTGCCATTGCAGGACTCACAAAGATGATAAGTATTTGAGATGACACTCAACTAAATGCTGTTCCACCGTGCGGCTTAGGGGCAGTGCTACTTGATGATACTCAAGTCCCATGCAGCGCAGCTTAGGCAAGAGCCGTAGTCACCGACTTATTGCGCACGAACCCCGCAGAGTTGGACGTACCACCAGCATGCAGCACCAGAATCAATACATGGAGTGTGGTCGCTTATCCACATGTACAGGGAATCACCAGCGGCTCACCGGGGTGTCCCTCCAGACATAGGACCCTCCCAGAGCAAACTAACTTGCAAAGGGAAGCGCGCTCGCAATATAGGAGTAAATCAACCCAAACTAAATACCACTTAGCTAACCAGCCAAAACTATGGATCCATATACAGCTAAGCCCACTGACACAAACCACGATAAAACCACATACGGGAGGACACGCTAATGTAGGAGGCATACACACTTTTACCCGTAAAGGATTACACATCTCTACACAGAGGATTACCCATCTCTGCCGTAAAAGATAGTATCAAACTCTACCACAAAAGCCGTATCACCCAACCGTAAAATTAAAGAGAACAATATCATACCACATACCAATCCATACCAAAGTATTCCCTTCCATGTGAAATCCATGATTCAATCATAACAAATCCAATTATCGGCATTTTCATAATAACATATGCAATTCTTCCAATTATATTCAAAATAAAACTCAAGTATCATAAATAAGGTAAAATCTGAGTTTAGGCAATTCCAGTAGCCAATATTCCTATATAAAGCTCAAATAAAAGTAAATCAAATCATGCTTGAACTTTTCCTTCTTAATCCCTTTATTAGAATCCAATTTCCTACCTTAGCACCTAAGCTAGTTTCCATTTGAATTTTCTGTATTTTATTTTTCCCAGCATGTTCTACAGACCTAGAATGAAGTTTAAAAGATGTTTATAAGCTATAAATTTCAGTAGTATTATTTCTAGCAATATCCATACCTTTTGACTCTTTTATAAACAATCCTTTCATTATAACCTTCAATTTATTGCTTATTCTTTCCAAATTAATTTTATAATTTTTATAGCTTAATTAGGTCCTTAAAAAGATGCTAACATGCTTAACTAATCATAAGAATTATTGGGTATTTATTCGAATTACAAAATCCCCAAAATCTACAGATTTTACTTAGAGCGCCTACCTCTACAGGGCTGGGTGATCCTAGGCGATCCTAGGCGCTCGTGCAATTTTTAACAGAATTTTCCAGATTTTCCAATTTCGGATTCTTATGCTTTTGCTTTATGTTTTCTTGGTCTAAATTAATCTAATAACATTCTAAAACATTCCTAAAGCTTTTTAGATCAATTCTTATTAATTAAACACCATCTTATAATTTATTTCATGATCAAACCAAGTTTCTTCCTTCAGCAAATTTTTCAAGAACACAAAACTCTAAAATATAAACAATTTGATTCCATGTAAATACTGTTTCGACTAATCCATTCAACCATATGAAATCACAAAAAACCAAATCATGCAATTCCTCACGTTTTCCAAGGGTTACTACTTGCCTTATACGCTAAATCCTTCTTCCATTGCACCTTCTAATTCTGGACCAGAATGTTGCTCCCAACCGTACCAAGCTAGACTCTTCCAATTCAAATCTCCACCGTTCACATTGTAGTTCCATCAGTCACGAACAAAACCTCCAAATATGAAGGCGATCCACCGTACGGATTTTCCCCGATCGCGTTTTGATGGTGGCTGGTCAGACACCTCCATTAGAGACCTCCTTCCTTTCTCTCCCTCTTTTCTCTCCATAAGAAACCCACGAAAATCCCCTCTCTTCTAACCTTAGTCTCCTATTTATACTAGGCTTTAGAAATCCTAAACAAACCCTAATTGGCTAATTTAATTTGGGCTAACCCAACCATGGTCTAGTTAATGTCTAATCCTTCTAATTTAATTCCTACTTTTTCTCCACCTTCTATTTTTCTATTTAAGCAATCCTAATTAAGTTTCTTATTATCTAAACTCCTATTTATAACCTATTTTCGTGCAAAACATTTAATTAAACATTATTATCACCTAAAACCTTATTTTCTCCAAATTAAGACGTGAAATCTCCTAATTACCCTTTTCTCCACTTTTAGGCTTTTATTAATTTCTTTTGACCTCTAACTTGTCAAACTAATTTGTTTTCTTCTATTTTCTATTTCTAATTATTATTTGATGATCTATTTACTAATTACCTTTCTGAAAATTACCAAAATACCCTTTTTACTCTTTTAGGCTAATTTCATTTAAAATTCTTTCTTTATTTTCAACTTATGACTTATTTGAATTAATTATCCTCTAAATCTTCACTTTTTATTTTAACTAGGACTTAACTCATATTTTCTTTTATTTATTATTTTTTTATTTATTAGGTGAAAAATCGGGGTTTTACAGCGACCGGCCCGTGAATGAAATACGGGCAAAGCCTGCTTAGTCAAATTTTATGCATTTTTGACCTGTTTTAAGCTCTAATTACATGTTTTTATTACTTTCTCATTCTGTAGTGCAATTTGGGGTGTCTACAGCTGCCCCCTCTTTGCTGGTAATTGGAACCAATTACAAGCAGAGAGCAAAAAGACCCACCAATTGCACTTTCTGAGATTTTTGTCTAATCAATTGCTCTTTGCAAGGATTAAATGGATGATTTTTGGAAAAAAGAATTGATTGTGGAAGATTTGCTAAGAAGTCCCTCAGCTTAAGGGCCAAATCCTCCTCTCTCCTCTTACTGAGCTCTCGTGGCAATGAAGTGAGATTTGAGACAAAATTTTTAAACAAAAGTGGGTAAGGTGGTAATCCTTGCAACTTACAACTAATATAAACATTGATCTCCTGAAAAGTGTGGAGAAAATAATAAAATATGCAACTTTTTGGCTTCACCCGTATTTGTATCACGGACCAATGTTACCCGTAATGTGATCACGGGCGAACGGGACCGTGTTATTTTCACGGTCGTCTGATGCCCGTACTGATTTTACGGATTTTACTCTCCTTCTTAACCTCGCGACCGCGACTTCTTCTTCATTTCTGTCCGCACTTTGCCCTAACTCCTTACGACCGTAGTCTTCTCTGCGGTCTTCTTCTTCTTCTTCCAATCTCCGACGACTCCTGTTGTTCTCCGGCCATCATTGTTCTCCTTCCGGCGACTCTCCTATTTCCGGCGTGTCCTTATTTCTCCGGCGACGACCTGCCTTCTTCCTTGGGCGACTGTTCCCTTCTTCTGCAACCATCCGAACAGTGTTCGAAGGTTCTCCATTGACTTGCTCAAGTTCGTTGGCTTCTTTTTCTCTAGGAGCTTGGTGGATCAAAGGTTCGACTGCTGCTTACTTGTATTTCTTTCTTGATCATTCCTGGTAAGTGGCCGAAACACTCATTCCTGTTGCAACCCGTATATTGCAAGCGACCAAATGACTGAACTAGCTTGGCTCATGCATGAATTTGCTTTGATTTTCTTGCCATCCGAAATTTGTTATGTTATGATATGGATGTCCAATATATGCTGAATCTGTTATTGTTTTGATAACCAATAAGCTCCATCATGCTATGATTTCTGTTGTAAATCCTGGTTCATTTTGGTTTGTCTGAAATTTGCTCTTGTGCTAGAAATCTTTGAGTTTAGGTTCCTGATGGGATGAAGACTTAATCCATATATGTGATTTACTGATTTCTCCTCCAAGTGACACATGCCTGTAACTTTTCTTATTCAGATTTGATTTCTGTTTTGAATTTCTGCTTTGATCTTGTATGCTTCCAATTGAAATTCTGATTCCCTTTTGTCATTGGCAAATTGGACCGAATTCCTTGCCAACTGATTACCCTGACTTTGCATGATATTTCTAATTTTGTCTTTATGCATAAGATGATGCTATATCTCACTTTAACTTGAATGATTTAGGATACCTTCCTCACTTACTATCCTATCTCACTGTTTAGAGCATCATTTTGCCTTTTCCTTGTTGTCATCTACTTGGCCTGTCCTGAAACCAAACAAAACAAGATGATTAGGCATAAGCAATTAAAACAAACCATCATTGAACTTCCTAAAAATTTCTTGAAATCAAAAGGATAATCTTCTTTGATCAATTCCTGACTGAGTCAGGAATTTCTAAATCATTTTTCCCTATAAACTTGATTAAAATGAAAATCAAACAATCAAGAATTTTAACAAGAAATAATTAACATCTCCCTGATTTGAACCGTAGATGGCCCGCCTTAGATCAACTTCCCGAGATCCTGCAGATGAGCCTTCCTCCTCGAGGGTTAGGCGGGATCATACTGATGTAGCCTCGTCTTCGAGAGCCGAGCGGGATTCGGATTCAGATATCCCAGATCTTCCTTCTGGGGATTCGCGTAAGGCGACCCCAGAGGTATATTCTAACCTTTTTGAATTCAATATTCTTTCACAAAATACATCCCGTTGATCTTTTCCTTTTCATTTGATTCTTTAGCCGGTAGTTGAGGCTTCAGGCCGAGATAGGAGTCGTAGCAGGCGCCGAGCTGGAGGCAGAGATGGAGGCCATGATGAGGGCCGTAGAGGAGGCCGTGGCGAAGATGAGGCCAGGACCAGGGTTGAGGTCCCTGAGGCGATTGCTGCCCAGATCAGGGATACTGATCTTTTGCATGGCTTGAGGACTCATCCCTCAGCGTGTATTAGGGCAGATATCCCTCTAGAGTATCCGATGTCCCATTATAGAGGGAGCTGGGCCAGCTTTATTAAGTTTATTGGAGCTTGCAGTTCAGCCTACCGCAGGGAGCTAGGCTTGTATGGCTTTAGCCTCTTTATCACCATTCCAGACGTTCGCTTGGATCGGGCCCTTATTGCGGCGCTGCTGGAGAGATTCTTCCCGGAGACTTTGAGGTTTCACTTCCCAGATATTGAGATTGGGATCCGGCCTTCTGACTTCACCCTTATCACCGGGATTAGGATGATTGGTGATGTCATTCCTAAGATGGTGATGCCAGAGACTGATGAGGTCGCTACTTATCTTGGATATATCGTGCTGCCTCCTGAGGCATGCAATAGAGGGAGAGCGAGATTGTCTCTGACATGGTTGAGAGAGACCTTCAGGGCGAGGCAGTTTGGCCAGCTTGCCTCCGGTGATCATGTTTTCCCATACGCCTTGCGATTCCTTTTTTTTGTACATGATGGGATCTTGCTTCTTCCCAGAGGACACGACTTCGGTTAGTCCTTATTTTCTGGGCTTACTGGGAGATCTGCATCGAGCGAGGAGGTATGCATGGGGCCCGCTCATTTTTGGTACTATTTTGGCCGGCCTTCGCCGATCAGTGAGCGGCCTCTCTACTTCCAGAGGAGCTGGAGTTGGGTGCAGGTTCTTCTGGCCCTTTTTGCAGGTGAATCATTCTTTCCTTTTCTCTTTCTTTCTCTTCTTCTTTTTTTTTCTATCTCTCCTTTTCTATTCCTCTGACTCTTTTTCTTCTTTCTGCAGTTCTTTGCTAGGGTTTATATACCCTATTTTCGTCCTACCTCTACGATGTCTGAGGAGACGTATCCCATGGCACGTAGATGGTGTCATGTAGAGCACGACTCTGAAAAGAGTCGTCCTAGGTCCGCCCGTGCCCACTTGGACAGACTATACCGGTCTGAGGTAATCTTCATTATTTCCTCTTCTTTTTTCTTTCTTTTTCTTCTTGAATCACATACCTAATATACCATTCTTTTTCTTCAGCTATTTGTCCCCAGGATGGAGGACATTCATGAGGTGCTGGCCCTGCATGCAGCCAGAGATGATGCTTTTGTCCCTGACCAGAGACGACAGAGATACCAGTTCTTTATTGGTCAGCTGGGCAGCATTTGATACTGCGGCGAGCGCTTCTTCTTTCAGCATGTAGGAGAGCCGTGGATTCCTGCCATTCCTCCAGATACTACCCCCTCATTTCCTCCTATGCCTGTTGATCCTGCCCAGTTCCTAGATTGGACTGAGGTAGAGACTTTATTAGAGGAAGGTGACTATGATGCCTGGTTCAGGCGAGCTTCTGTTGGGTGCCTCATGCCACCCATGCCTGTCCGTGGTGGAGTCACGGAGATAGGAGGGGTAGTGATCCGGGCTTATGATACGACGGTATGCCTTCTCTTTTTGTGATCTTCTATTTCCATTTCATTTGAACTTAGCATTTTTCTGACTTCTTTCTTTTCTATTTCAGGAGGCTCAGTTGGCAGAGATCCGGTCTCGGTATGCTGATCTCGAGCGCCAGCGTGATGCTGCGATTACTGAGAGGGACGCCGTCTATATCACAATCTCAGACCTCCGGGGGCAACTAGCTAGAGCACAGGGCCAGGAGGGTCCATCTGATGCACAGGACCAGGCGGGTCCATCTCATACTCAGGTTATTTTCTTCTTTTATTTCCATTCCTGCTTTTATAACTGTTTATCTGGTTCTGACTGAAATTTCTTCTCTTATTTTCAGGAGGACACAGCCGGCCCTTCTTCACCTGCTTCACCTGTGCCCATGCATTTTCGGGATGAGGTATTTTCTATGGCACGGGTGGAGTTCGTGACTTCTCCCAGTCCAGTAGAGGCACCTGCAGCAGAGCCTGAGATCGAGGCTGATATTACACCCGCTGCTGAGGATGTGCCAGAGTCTACCCCAGTAGCTGAGACTGCTCCTGATGCATCTGCTGATGTGGATATGGAGTCGGCCATTGATGCCGTTGTGGTAGAGCCTACCGTGGAGGCTGGGATGATGGAGGAGGCTACTGTTGCTCCTGTGCCTAAGGTGGATGCTGATATACCTGGGACATCTACTCCTGCTGATCCTGCTTCTGATGATTCTATGTCTGTTTATATGGATTCTGATATCGAGTCTACGGGATATGTAGATACTTCGGGGTACATTCCTCCTGATCATCCCACTGCTGGCCTTGTGCCTTTATATATGTGGCATGATATTCAGTCTGTTTTGAGCAGGATGACCTGTAGTACAGCCCGTAATATAGTGCGATATGTTTTTGAGCCCCGGCGATCTTCAGGCCGTGGTCGAGGCAGAGGACGTGGTCGTGGCCGTGGCCGTGGCCGTAGGGGTGGACCTGCGTAGGCACAGTAGATTAGGATTTTTTTATATACATGTATTTTGACAAAAGTGATGTACATATTCATATATATAAAAGAAGTTTGATTTTCATTCATTTGTGCTCTTTCCTTCTTTGTTTTCAGCTTTTATTGCATGATGAATGTTAAAGTAGGGGCAGGTGAAGCCTAGGGAAACAAGAAAATTAAAATTTCCCATTTTTTTGCATTTTTTCGAAGGAACCGTACTTAATCGATGAGCCAGCTGTGCCCGTAATATTAATACGGGCACACTCTGCCCGTGAATGTTTCACGGTCAAGTGTGTCCGTATTTTCTATACGGTCACCTGATGCCCGTATAATAATTACGGATTTTACTGCCTTAACGATTTTTTCTATATAAACTCATGGGGAACGTCATTATGACACTTTTATTAGTTTGAAAACTCCCTGAGCATGTCTTTTCTCGCTTTCCTTGGCTTCTTTGGTGCTTCCATGGCTTCCCCTACACCGTTCTCTTCTGTCGTTGAATCTCCTCCTGTAAAACAACATGTTAGATCCAAACTTCCTAGTCTCACCAGATATAATGTGGTAGATTCTTTCTTTGACAGATGGGTTAACTCCATGACCCTTGACGAGGAGATTCTTTGGGATTCCATCCACCTAGGGCATATCCTACACATCCCTAAAATTCCCTTCAAGTGGGAAATCATTGAAGCTTTGATTGGACATTGGGTTCCTGAACTGAATCTCTTCCGTTTTGATGACAAAGAGATGACTCCTACCATAGAAGAAATTGAAACCATCCTTGGCTTAAAATTTTCCGAAAAGGTTATGAACCCGCCCCTAAAGCCTAGTTACAAAAAGGAGGCCTCTACATTCCTGGGTATAGGTAAGAAAGACTTAGGGAATTCTGATACCCTATTGACCTTGTCCAAGACCTTTTTGACTGAAAAACTTCTAAGGAGTGGGGACAAGGATGCCAGGTTTAATGCTTTGACTTTGGTAGTGGTCAATCAACTGCTTTTTCCACGGGGTGATGACCAGGTTGACTTGGCTCTTATCTCAGTTATCTGCCAGGTTAGGGAACGTGAGAGGTTGACCCCTATGATCTTAGCAGAGATATACCAGGCCCTTACTGACTACTATTTCAGAAAGAAGAAGCACTTCCTTGCCTGCGCCCCTATCCTACAGGTAAGAAAATAAATATTTTATCTCTCTTTTTTTTTCTTCTTGAAATAAATTGAAATTCTCCCCTTTTCTGCAGCTTTGGTTGCTTGACCACCTGAGCCAAGTTGAAGAGATAACTCGCCGCTTCTTTCCAAGGTTGAAAGTTCCTGTTCTGATGAGCCACAGGGGTTGTCCTAATATCCAAGGCGGTAAGCAGGGATGGTTCACTTTCTTGGGTACTCTCCAAGATGATCAAGTGAGATGGCCTGGCACTTATCAGCCCAATCCAGAGACAGTGATCAGCTTCAGAGATAGGAACTTTCTGGTCTTGGCAGGCTTGAAATCTGCTGTTCTCTATCTCCCTTTAAGGGTTCTTCGACAGTTTGGAGCGACCCAGGGAATTATGATCCCAACTGGCTATGAGAGCCTTGTAGGGCCCCTTACATCAGCCACCATGGGGCTAAATGCTCAATTAATGAATGAGTGGTCCTATGTTCGCTTTCTGCGGGGTCCTGTCTTTTCTGAGTCCCATGTGAAGGACTATCACTTCTGGATTAAAAAGCAGGTGCAGAGTCATGCCCCAGTACCAGAGGATACTCCTGCAGTTTTTCCTCCTACCTATGAGGACATTCTGGAGTCTGGAAGGGCAACCCATAAGCGGCTTCAACAAATATGGGTACGGGAGGCTCAAGAACTTAGGATAAAAGTCATTGATATGGAGAGGAAACTTGAAGAGCAGAAGTCTGGCCGCATTGCCATGGAGAAGAAACTTGAAGAACAAAGGCAAGCTCGTCGCTTTGAAGTCCGAGTGATGCGGAAGAAATATCAGGATTCCTTGGCCGACCTTAGGGCGTTGAAGATCAAGCATTCTTTTTCAGATGAGGTCATCTCCTTTTTGAGTGATCTTGATGCAGAGGGAGCTTCTGGAATCATTGCAACTCAAGCAGCTAGGATTAGGGAACTTGAGGAGCAGATAGGGAGTAGGGATTAGATTCGTTTATCTCTTTTTTTTCATACTTTTATACAAAAGCAAACTCCATTAGTGGAAAGATAATAGATTTAATTCAAAATAGGTTTTATATTATTGGCCTCAGAATTCTCAGATGCTTGTAAAAACAGAAGTTTTATGAAAAAGTATTTGATTTCTCATCACTGGCCAAAGTATAGTTTTTTTTTTTTTTGAAAGCTGATCCAAAACACTTAATCACATATAATTAAAGGAATTAAAATCAGGTTGAATAATAAAAAGGGTAGTCCAAACAATAGGGAGAAACCAAATCTGTCTACCCCGTGACCTTTAGAATCATCCCCTAATGGCTTTACCTTCATGATTGACCCTGCTAATCTGCTCAGTTTCCAGTACTTATGCTGATTACATTTGGACCACATGATCAACTCAACCTTTGATTTTTTTTCTTTTTGCCCTTATTGCCCCTAGTGCCAATTACGGTTTTCACTAGGGCCGGCTTCTGCATTCCGTCATCACCAATCTTACTCTGAAAGTTGAATGAATATACTAAAATCACCGAGGGCTTAATAATAGGATGAAACAAAGGCTAAGCTCAGTTTATGAAAGAAAAGGTTTTAAAGGCTCAAAATTTTCTAAGTGTGAAAATGGGTCAACCGGTCTTACAGTCATGATGAATTCGATCCCATTCCCCTTATTTTGTATTTGGCTTTCTTTTGCCTCTATTTTTTCTCCTTTTTTTTTCTCTCTGCCCCTATTGGCTTTGCCCCTATGGGCCTTGCCCCAGTATAAGACTGTAAGTCCAGTTTAGGTTTAACAAAAAAGACGAACAGGCTCAAATTGGCTTGATTAGGGATGAAAATTTTGGGATATAAGGAAAAATAGCCTCAGATCATTTCCTAGTAATATTCATTCAAGGAAAATATCTCTTTACTGCATCAGAGTTAATTGGCTCAGGAAAATCCTTCCCATCCATTTCTGTTAAGATGAGAGCACCCCCTGATAGGACCTTCTTGACCACATAAGGTCCTTCCCAATTTGGTTTGAATTTTCCACGAGGGTCTTCCAAAAAGGGTAAGATTTTCTTCAATACTAAATTTCTCTCTTGGAAAGTTCTGGGCTTCACCTTCTTATTGTAAGCCCTGGCCATTCTCTTCTGATACAATTGGCCATGACAAAGCGCTTTTAATCGCTTTTCCTCTATTAGATTGAGTTGATCATGTCTTGATTGTATCCATTCAGCTTCTTCTAATTCAGCTTCCATTAGCACTCTTAATGAAGGTATTTCCACTTCCACTGGTAAAACTGCTTCCATTTCATATACTAAAGAGTACGAGGTTGCCCCTGTAGAAGTCCGGATTGAGGTTCTGTAAGCATGTAGAGCAAGTGGCAGCATTTCATGCCAATCTTTAAAACTCACTACCATATTCTGAATGATCTTCTTTATATTCTTATTTGCTGCTTCACTGCCCCATTCATCTTTGATCTATACGGAGCTGACTTATGGTGGGTAATCTGAAACTGTTCACACATCTTTCTCATATCCTTGTTCTTAAGGTTTGAAGCATTGTCTGATACTATGGCACTTGGCAAACCGTAGCGACAAATGATATTGTGCTTCAAGAATTTCAAAATGTGGCTGCTTGTGATGTTTGCATATGAAGCTGCCTCTACCCACTTGGTGAAGTAATCGATTGCTACAAGTATAAACCTGTGTCCATTTGATGCCTTTGGAGAGATCATTCCAATGACGTCTATACCCCACATGGAGAAGGGCAACGGAGATGTCATGTTGTGTAATTCACTTGGGGGTGCATTCTTGTTATCCGCATACACTTGGCATAAATGACACCTTTTGACATGTATATAGCAATCATGCTCCATTGTTGACCAGTAATATCCCAATCACAGAATCTTCTTGGCAAGCATATGCCCGTTCATATGGGGTCCACACACTCCTCCATGTACCGTTTAAACTAACCTTTCTGACTCGGTCTTTGCAACACATCTAAGTAGTATATCATTGTGTGATCTTTTGTACAACTGACCACCACTTAGTAAGAACTGTCCTGCCAACCTCTGTATTGTTCTTTTCTCTGTAGAAGTGACATTTTCTAGCAAACTCCGATTATTTAAGAAGTTCTTAATATCTTGAAACCATGGTACTTCTTCTTCTGGGGTTTCCTCTAGAACAAGACAATAAGCTGGTTCATCTCTGACTTCAATTTCCAGTGGTCTAATATCAACACCTTCTGGCATACTGACCATTGAAGCCAATGTTGCTAGAGCATCCGCAAACTGATTTTTGGCCCTTGGCATATAATTGAAGGAAATTAGAGTAAATTTGGTGCTTATTTCTTCCAAATACTGGTGATAGGGGATCAATTTGTGATCCTTGGTTTTCCATTCACCAGTTGTTTGGAAAATGATAAGACTCGAATCCCCATATACGTCAAGTTCCTCTACTTCATGGTCTAAGGCAGCTTGCAACCCAATTATGCATGCTTCATACTCTGCTATATTGTTTGTGCATTGGAACCTTAACTTCACTGCAATTGGGATGTGTGCCCCATCTGGCTTGATCAAAACAGCCCCTATTCCATTTCCATTCATATTGGCGGCCCCATCAAAAAACATTTGCCAAGAGCTTTCACCTTCTTCTTCTTCAGTAAACAGGATTGCCTCATCAGGGAAATTTGTCTTCAAAGGTTGGTATTCTGGTAAAGGGTGTGCAGCTAAGTGGTCAGCAATGGCTTGACCCTTAATGGCTTTCTGTGTGATATAGGTGAGGTCAAATTCAGAGAGTAACAACTGCCACTTTGCTGTTCTGCCAGTTAAGGCTGGTTTCTCAAATAGATATTTCAAAGGGTCCATTCGGGATATTAATAAGGTGGAATGACTAAGGAAATAATGCCTCAGTCTCTGAGTTGCCCACACTAAGGCACAACAAGTCTTTTCCAAAGGGGAATACTTTGCTTCATATTCTGTAAATTTCTTGCTTAGGTAGTAAATCGCCCTTTCCTTTCTGCTTGTATCGTCATGCTGTCCCAAGACACACCCCATTGACGTCTCCAAAACGGACAAGTATAAAATCAATGGTCTTCCTGGAGTTGGCGGTACTAGCACGGGTGGGTTCAATAAATACTCCTTTATTGTGTCAAAGGCTTCTTGGCAATCGTCATTCCAGATTGTCGGGTTATTCTTTCTTAGAAGCTTGAAAATTGGTTCACAGATAGCGGTGAGCTGTGCTATGAACCGGCTTATGTACTGAATCCTTCCAAGAAAACCACGAACTTCATTCTCCGTTCTAGGTCATGGAATTTCGATGATTGCTTTAGCTTTAGCTGGGTCTATCTCAATTCCCCTTCTACTTACTATAAAGCCCAATAATTTTCCTGATGTAGCCCCAAAGACGCATTTCGCAGGGTTAAGTCTTAGACTATATTTCCTGAGCCGGTCAAACACCTTCTTCAAGTTAACCAAGTGGTTTTCTTCTTCACATGATTTGGTTATCATATCATCCATATAAACCACCATCTCCTTGTGGATCATATCATAGAATAAGGCTGTCATGGCCCGTTGGTAGGTTGCCCTAGCGTTCTTAAGTCCAAATGGCATGACAGTGTAATGGAAGGTACCCCAAGGTGTGATGAAGGCTGTCTTCTCTTGATCTTCCTTAGCCATCTTAATCTGATTGTACCCAGAAAACCCGTCCATGAATGAGAACAGGCTATGTACAGCAGTGTTGTCCACCAAGATGTCTATGTGTGGAAGTGGAAAATCATCCTCTGGATTTGCCTTATTCAAGTCTCTGTAGTCTACACACATTCTGACCTTTCCATCTTTTTTTGGTATTGGCATTATATTTGCAAGCCATTCAGGGTAAGTGGAGACCGCTAAGAACCCAGCCTGGAATTGCTTAACCACTTCATATTTGACCTTCAATGTCCATTCAGGTTTTAACCTTCTCAGTTTCTGCTTAACTGGCTTGGCATCTGGTAGAATGGGTAGCCTATGCACAACCATGCCCGTGTCTAAACCTGGCATATCCCGATACGACCATGCAAATACATCTTCATAATTAGTCAAAAACCGTATCATTTCATCCCGTTGTACCTCGGATAAGCATACCCCAATCTTTACTATCTTTGGGTCATCTTCGGTCCCTAGGTTTATTGATATGGTCTCTTCAATATTGGGTTGGACCCCCTTTTCATGACGCTCCAATTGATATGTGATTTCTTTTGGAGGGTCATCTTCTTCGTCCTCGGTCTCTTCCTCAACCCCCATTAGGTCAAAGTCGAGCTCAAGGTCGAAGTCATACTCAACCCGATCCAATTCCGTTTGCTTATATGGTTCATAAGTGGTTTGGACCTTTTTGAAAAATTTATATTTTCTATAAAAAAATTGGAAAATCTTTTTGTGTTTTTTGAGAGCCTTCTACAAAATCTTTCCCTGAAAACGAAGGCTCATTAAAACCTTCAGGGAAAGGGCATTCCACTAATGGAGTTTTTTTTTGGAAGCCATGTCTGTTTGCCAAACAAACGCGGCTTCAAAAGTAAGGGGAGTTTCCTCCCAATTGTTCAAAATAAAAGAATCTGGGACAGGGATACAAGCCTGCTCCTCAAGCTCAGGGTCTACATCTGAAATCACCAATACTGGGTGACTTGCGTCTCCTATTTCTTCTGTAGGGCCAGTTCCAGATGGAACTTCTACTGCAGCCCAATTAATAAAAGGTAGCTCCTTTGCTCCTTCTTGGTTGTTGCCTTCTGTCATGGCAAAAAAGGCTCCCACGTCCTCAGAGAAATCATGCTGCTGTTCTGTATGTGGCCCAGGCCCACCCAATGCTTGTGGAGGTGGAGGTGGAACATATGGTTGCACGGTTGAGGATTTGGGTTTTTGGAATGGATTGATGTTATAGTATGGGGGTTTGGACTGATCCTCAGGAGGAGACAACTGAATCATGTGAGAAAGCTTAGGAAAAGTTTCCCTGATGTACGGGAATTTTATGTCTTCTATTTCCTTCTGACTTCTCCATTTCCTTGGCTTGGACCCCAATCCTGATCTATGAACCATCTTCTTAACCTTTATCGGTTCTATCCTTCCTTGCAGGTTAACCCCCAGACCTTTTCCAAGGTGGAAATTGTACTTTTCCAGCACATTTTTGACCATCTTCTCAGCACAGGTCAGTTTTCCCTCTTTTTCCTGATACCCCCCAGGTATGAAATTAACAGTTTCAAATTGGAAAGAGTGAAATGCCATCTTATCAGCAGTCATTTCCATGTTTATGTAGGGTACATCAGGGGACCACATGGGAGGAACCAAGTTTTCGGCTAGGACAGTAATCACCTTTTGCCCTCTAATATATTTGACTCTTTGGTGGAGGGTAGATGGTATAGCCCTAGCCGTATGAATCCACGGTCTTCCTAGGAGTAGGTTGAAGGCTGTAGGTATATCCATCACTTCAAATGTGATGTTGAAAATATACGGTCCAATTGTGACTAGCAATTCAACCTCCCCTAGGGAGTGTGTTTTAGAGCTGTCAAATGCTCTTATGATTCTTCCGTTCTATTTGATTTTGTTTTGCTCCAAACCGAGCTTAACAAAGGTTATTAACGGGAAGACATTGAGAGCCGACCCATTATCAATCAAGACCCGGGGTATCATGCAACCCTTACTGAGTACAGCTATGTGCAATGGGTCAACATGATGGTACCCTGCTGGGCTGATCTCGGTCTCTGAAAAAGTTATGACATTGTGAGATAATATTTGCCCAACCATCCGGCCTAGTTGGTCTGGTTCAATGTTTTTAGGCACATGTGCCCCCTGAAGTATCCTTAACAAGGAGTCCCTATGTTTTTCAGAATTTAACAATAGGCCCAGTATTGAGATCTGGGCAGGGACTTTGTTCAACTGCTCGACAACATTGAACTCACTCTTTTTTATTACCTTCATGAGGTCAGCAGCCTCACTGTTAGTTACCTGAGGGGCATCATCCCCTATCTTGGCCTTTCCTTTATTTTTTTCTTCTTCCTTCTCCTTCTCTGTTTCCTTTTGTTTCTCTTCCACCCCTACACATTTTCCTGAACTCATCATGAGGTTCACTTCTTCCTTGCTTTCAACTGCAGGGCATGTAGTGGTAAAAGCTTCACTGTAGTTCCATGGTACAGCCGATTCAGAGTAGGAAGGCTTGGGGACATTTATCACCAAGGGAGGAAGTTTAGACTTGGATGATGAAATTTGAGTGAGAGGGATATCAACGACCAATGGTGGAAGTTGTTTTGGTTGAGGGGTCACAGAAGTGACGGATGCACTAAGAGGGTCACAGTTTATGACCAATGGTGATTTTGACTGAATGGGTGAAGTAAGGGTGGATGGACTGCAATTGATGACCAATGGTGGTTTTGCAATGTTCATTTGGGCCATGAGGGACGAGACCCGGTCTAGAGATGAGCTAATGTTCTTTGCAGCACTATCATTCCCCTTTGAAATTACATTTATTTCTTTTTCCTTATTTATTTTGTTAAAATAAACCTTGACCGTTGTCCCTATTGGAGCAATTAACTGGGATGGGTCAAAGGTTATTTTATCAGAAGAGAGGACACCTATAACATTAGATGGGCCTGCCCCATGATGCTGGGGCAGAGGGTTCTGTCCAATATCTGTTCTAGGAGGATTGGGAGCCCCTGTATTGAAAGACAGGGTATTTTGGTCCAATAAATCCTGAATGGCATGTTTCAAAGGCCAGCACTTGTCAGTAGGGTGCCCAGGTGCACCCATGTGGTAATCACAAGTGGTGGAGGGGTCAAAATTTCTCCCCTTGGGTGCATTCGGATTGGGTTCTCTTAAGGTGATATACCCTGCTTGCAATAAGGTGGGCAGCAACTGAGAAGGAGTCACTGGGATAGGGGTGAAAACCCTATTTCTCCTTGCTGCGAAATAAGCATCCTTTTCCTCCTTAGTAAAAACCCTTTTTTGGTCTGAAGGTGCTGCTGGAACATTAACCCTCATAGGGGCCTGGGTAGATGGAGATGAAGTAGGAAAATGAGTAGGTATGTTGATTTGTATGGGTTTTTTAGAGCCTGATGGTGGCTGCACCATGTTTACCTCCCCTTCTTGCTTGTTCCCATTCTTCTTCATCCCGCTTCCTTTCTTCACATTAGGATCTTGCTAACTGACCATAGCAGAGTGGTCAACTATCTTATCCGACCTGATTCCGTCTTTGATTCGGTCGGCCACTTGTACCAAAGCCGCAAAATTAGTGGTGGTCTGACCCACCAGGTGGCTGTAGAATGGTTAACCCAATGTACTGATGAAGGTGGAAATCATCTCCTGTTCTAGCATAGGTGGCCTGACTTGAGAGGCAGTCTCCCTCCATCTTTTGGCATACTGTCTCACAGATTCGTCCCTTCCCTTGCTCATTCTCATTACATCATACCTGTCTGGTACGATCTCTGAATTGAACCGGTATTGAGCTAGGAAGGCATCTGCTAGGTCCTTCCATCTTCTAATCTTTCCATGGTCTAGAGTAGCGAACCACCTTAATGCGGTTCCAGTCAGGCTCCTTTGGAAGAGCTGAATCAGAACACCCTCATCTCGACCGAACTGGCATAGGGCACCGCAGTATAACTTTAGATGGCTCATGGGGCAGCCCGTGCCATCATATTTATCTAGGTCTGGGCACTTAAACTTAGCCGGCAGGTTAACATTGGGGTATAGGCATAAGTCCTCAAAGTTGTTGCCCCCGAAGTTGCTCACCCCTTTTACTTCTCTGAGTTCATCTTGGATCATTTCCAATTTGTGCAGGAACTTTCTTTCAACCTCTTCCCTTATCCTTTCCTTTTCCTTAGCCTTGTTTGACTCAGCCGTCTCATCCCTGACCAGTATAGGTTCAGGGGTGGGTTCATAGACGGGTTCAGGAGTTGGTTGTACTGGAGGTGGAATATTGATTTGTGGTGGAGGTGCAGGGTTGGAAGTGGATGCTTGGTTCTGGGCCTGCATTTGTTGGGCCTGTACGGACAATACGTTCTCTAGCATTCGGGCTAGCCTTGCTACTTGTTCTTGGAGTAGGACAACATCTGGATGAGGAGCATCAGCTTCGTCTTCAATGGGATTCATGACGCGAGCTCTTGATCTAGTTACAGGAGCTATGATTGCAAGTGTATTAGTACCTGGTCACAAAATAAAGGAAAAAATATCAGTGCCCAATTAATCTCATTCACTTGCCTAGGAATGCCTATGTGCAAGCTGGGTGAACACGAGTTTGGATTTTTTCTTTATTTGCTTTTTTTTTTTTTTGAATTGAATTGTTGGAATATTCTAGGGCTTCCAACAGGTCCCACAAAAAAGAGAGAAAGATCTGAAATTCAAAGGCTTTCAGAGGCCCGGGGGGGGGGGGGGGGGGGGGTTTGAAAAAGGTCTGAAATTCAAAGGCTTTTAGAGGCCCAGGGATATTTTGAGAAAAAGTCTGAAATTCAAAGGCTTTCAGAGGCCCGAGGATTTTTTTGATAAAAGTCTGAAATTCAAAGGCTTTCAGAGGCCCAAAGAGTTTTTGAGAAAAGGTCTGAAATTCAAAGGCTTTCAGCGGCCCAAAGATCTGAAATTCAAAGGCTTTCAGAGGCCCAAAAGAAAAAAGGTCTGAAATTCGAAGGCTTTCAGAGGCCCAAAAGAAAAAGGTCTGAAATTCAAAGGCTTTCAGAGGCCCAAAAAATCTGAAATTCAAAGGCTTTCAGAGGCCCAAAAGAAAAAGGTCTGAAATTCAAAGGCTTTCAGAGGCCCAAAAGAAAAAGGTCTGAAATTCAAAGGCTTTCAGAGGCCCAAAAAATCTGAAATTCAAAGGCTTTCAGAGGCCCAAAAGAAAAAGAACTGAAATTCAAAGGCTTTCAGAGGCCCAAAAGATCTGAAATTCAAAGGCTTTCAGAGGCCCGGGGTTTTTTGAGAAAAAGTCTGAAATTCAAAGGCTTTCAGAGGCCCAAGGAGTTTTTGAGAAAAAGTCTGAAATTCAAAGGCTTTCAGAGGCCCAAGAAGTTTTTGAGAAAAAGTCTGAAATTCAAAGGCTTTCAGAGGCCCAAAGGATTTTCTCTTCACACTTTTGTTTTTTATTTATTTATTATTATTATTATTTTTTGAAGCATTTTATTCAAACCTATTTCCCTTTATCATTATTTAAAGGTTAAAGGAATAAGATTTAGTGGGAAAAAGCTGATTAAAATTGAATTTTCCGCGAAAACCGTATACACAGTACGGGCTAGCCCTGCCCGTATTCAAATTACGAGCGAGCCGTGACCGTATGAAATTCACGATCGGACCCCGCCCGTATAACTAATACGGACGAGCCCAGCCCGTGTATTAAATACGGTTTTACGGAACTCTCTTATGTTTTCTCAGTTTTTACATGGTTTGATCACTTTGATTGCTCATCCAAACATACGGTTCACCCAGTGCAGGGCCTCTAAACTGTCCCAAAGTGGACTTTGACCTTTTTACTAAAACACATGTTTAGGAGGGCATATGTACCCTCCAAATTGACACCATACTCAAGAATTTGGTACCCTTTTTGTTGCCTCTTGTATGAACATTGGGTGGGATTGATTCTAAACAGAGTTAGAAACTCTTCCTATGGGCTGCACCAATTTTGGAAACATGCATATTTTGGGACCAATTTTATCCCGAACAAATGAGCACCATGACACCCCTATGACATGAAAATTATGCAAAACAATAGGATTACCTTGTTACCTTGTTTACCTTCAATATGGCATCCGCATTATGCCCTGGTTTGTAAGCCGTGCAAACGGCCTTCCCTCAATCATACAAACCCATATCCCCACGTAATTGTGTACTTTAGCCAAAAACGTGTAACTCCACCTTCAAGCGTAGGGGTTTTGGGTTTTGGCTTAATGGCAACTTAGCACTCAAGCCTAGTGATGACCAGAATCCCAGATCCACGTTATCATCACATCATTAGCTCAAAGTTCTAAGGTGAATGTTTTCACTTTCGCTTTCCGAAGTATCGACCTCGTTGTGCCAAGCTACACACATTCGGGTTCAACTTCCTATAGGTTAAGGGTAGGCTGTGTAAAAAAATAAATGTGCACAGTGCATTGTAAAAAATAGGGTGCATTCACAACGTCCCAAACCCTTGCCACTCTTTTCGTAGCCATGCATAAACAAACCAAGGCATAATAGGAAAGCATATTTAAAATAAACAAGTAAATACAGCAATCCTATAGCACCTAAAACATGCTCATAAAAAAAATCATCTAATCATGCAAACATATGATCATGTTATACACCAAAAATCATCATGGAGATCATACTGAAAATTAAAACATGCTATCATAAAAATTTAGCAAGAAATAAACATGGTTCAGCAAAACGGACCTCCCCTACGCATGTTTATAGAAACAATCCTATAAATCAAAATTAAGCATGTTTCTACCCCCATAAATTCTTAAGCAATAATTCAGATTTAAAACATATCCCATATGCTTAAGAACACAAAATAGCAAGCAAATCCAAAAATATCAAAAACATGAACTAAAACACCAAAAGGCTCAAATCCTCAAGTTCCCCAGCAGAGTCGCCAATTGTGAGACATGGGAAAAAATCAATTTCCATTGACTTCCTCAATCATCACACGGGATCAAATTAAACAAAGAGTCGCCACCATTCAATTTAGGTGTGAATGGACACCAAAATATTAAATAAGCACAAAAGGCAATTTTAGGGTAAAAATAACCCTCCTAAAAAAACAACCAGAGATGGGTAAGGGGATTAGGTTATGAACAGGGGAAGGTGTTAGGCACCCCTATTCATCCACACAAGGTGGTTGCCAGGTATTGTTCATGTTAAATTAAAGGAAAAAGCTTACTATAAAAATCATGAAAAATCACAAAAAGAAGACAAAAATATATGGTTTTTTCATATGAATAGTCTGATTGATCCAGAACTTTCAAATATGATCATACCATTCCTAGGGTTTCATGATCAAAACAAATTTGAGATAAAATCAATTTAAAGTGAAAAATCCAAAAATATGGCTTCAAGTCAAATTCTAGAAATCTAGAAAAAATATGATTTTTATAAAATATTTCAAAATTGAACTTGAATAGTCCAGGACATAGATAAAGCCCAAATTTCACATTAAATCTGAAAATCAAAACAAAAAATACCCACGTTGATGAAAAACACCAAAAGAGGAGAACTTAGACCGTAAGGTCTTCTCTTAAAAGTGAAAAACAATTTAAAACAACTTCATGAAACCCTAGAATTTACTTTCAGGCTTCTGGATTCAGATCTATCATATTGATCATGATAAATCCAAGATCTTAGCCTTAAACTCACAAAAATCACGAAAACAGTGCTGTAGGTGCAAATATGTGGAAAATCCAAATTTTATAAAAAAAAGCGGGGATCTCATGCTATAAATATCATGGATTCATGTTATTCATTTAGATATATCATAAAAACCATTAAAACATGATTAGGATATTCAAAACAGCCACATCTCACAGATTAGAGTACATGGGGGTCTACCCTACGGATCCACCTGTTCTCTTTTCCCCTAGCTCTCTCTTCACGTTTTACGGCTAGAGAGACTCTTGAGGTACTTGGAAACAAGTTTAGGAATACTAGATACTATCAAAGGCTTTATTCTAGAAAAAAGAGAAAACAGATATGGGGTTCTATTCTAGGGATCCACCTGTTCTCTTTTCCCCTAGCTCTCTCTTCACGTTTTACGGCTAGAGAGACTCTTGAGGTACTTGGAGACAAGTTTAGGAATACTAGATACAAAAGATGGCCTTATTCTACAGCAATAGAGATGATCCTATTACTTCTAGAATTGAAGACAGAAAATAAAAGGGAAAAGGGACTTACCTGGATTGAGCAAGCAAAGCAGCAGGGATTCCTCTCTTCTCTTGGAGCTTCTTAGACTTCAAATTTTCGTGGCCTTTTGCTTGAGGAAAGGCCCTCTATTTATAGGCAAGCACAGGGGCAAGGTTGGTCCAGAAGGATATATCCTGATCCTTAAGATAGAGTGAAAGACAGAGATAATGCCCATCCATAGCCAACCAAGGTGGCTTCAGCGAATAAAAGACGTAATTCGCTCATTTAGAGATATATTGGACTAAAGATAAAGCTCGGAAATCGAGAGAAAAATAAAACTCGCACGAGTCTTTAGTGACCGTAAATGAATTACGGTCCAACGGTGACCGTATTTTCAATACGGGCGCGCCTGACCGTAGAAAGATCTCGAGCACGACCGGCCCGTGAATGAAATATGGGCAAAGCCTGCTTAGTCAATTTTTATGCATTTTTGACCTGTTTTAAGCTCTAATTACATGTTTTTATTACTTTCTCATTCTGTAGTGCAATTTGGGGTGTCTACACTTCCACATTATAATTGTATGAAAACCTCAACTAAAGATCATTACAAAATACTTCTAACACCTATTTAGATATCATAGGACAAATTTTAGGCATTAAATCAATAAAATACTACTTCTATGTAATCAGCCGCACATGGCTAAAAAATTTTGGCTGGGTGCCTACCTCCTTAGGTAGGCCCCCCTGGGCGCCCTTGAGTATCCTCTAAAAAATGTAGGCACTGGTAGGCGCCCATGCTGAATATTGACAAACGGAAAATTACTTTCTGAAATTGTTACAACGAGCAACTCTGATTTAGAATCTGTTATTCAAAACTCTTATATTCATTTCATTAGCTGCCTAAGAACCTAATCAAACCAATTCGAATTTAACTGGATCAATATTCATTATAAAATTCAGCAACATTGCGACCAAGGCATACTATCGTTAAAACTCAGATCTAGCTAAAATATGCAGTGAAAATCTCCAAAATTCATATATAAAACCACGGAAATGGGTGCTACTTACCTTTGCTTAAGTTCAGATTCATCTTATAGTTTAGCTCAAGCTCTAGATCTCTTCCTTTTCATCAATTTATCCTCTGCAATCAGTAATTTCCCTAAAACCTTAAGTATCTACTCATATCTGGTTAAATCTAACTAAAACTAAGGAATTTCTCTATATTACTTCATGGTTTAGGAGCTGAACTTTTCTTACCTGAGATTTCTCTTATCTGAACAAATTTCTCTCAATTCTCCACCAAATTAGCAATCGGCAATGAAGGAAAATATTACTCTCCACTAGCTTCTCCCAAATCTAATGATCAAATTGCATGCCTCCTCTCTTCTTCCTCAATTCACCAGAAGCTCCGGATTGCTCTAGGGAATTCTGCACTCCACGGCCAAACCAAAATGAAACAAATCTTAGGCAACTATTTATAGTTGCCGCCAACAGCCTCACTCTCTTTTCATGATCCCATACATGCTCCACCACACTTACACCCTACAACCTCAGCCTCTTATCCTCATGATAAAGTGCTTGCCACTACACTGAACTACCTACGTTAGCACTAAAATTAGATCTTATTAATCTATTCATAATATTATTGATTATTAATACTTAAATTAAACTAGCCCTTACTTTAAATAGTATTCACTTCCCTTTACTCTTGAAATTTCCAAAATACCCCTGCTCGCTATACCACCGAACCACCAAAACCCAACCAATGTAACTCAAGTAACCAATTTACCATTTTAATAACTCATCATATCTTAATTTTGAAATTTTACTCTAAATAACTTCCTTTTCTCCATTTCTTTAATTTTCCGTTAATTAAATCAATTAACAATATAAAATCCAAAATTTTAATGTTCTTAAAAATTTGAGATTTTACAAGTACTTCCGTTGGGTGTTGAATAGCCTGACCGGTATCGACTGCCATTGTAATTCGGTTAGGTAGCATACTGGCATAGTCTATCGATTCCCTCTATTCTCTATTTCACGAGTCCTACGAGATTTATCGTGAATGCTTGTTTTATGCTTTATTTGCTTGGATTAATCTGAGTATTCGGTTGTATATTTAGAACTGTATAAATATTTCTTATCTGCATGGCTACTTGTTGAGATTTTATTATCTCACATTGTTTTATCGGATTTGTTTTCAGATTATCTTGGTGAGGACGTTGCAGAACTTGATTCATAAGGGGATTATTCTGACTACAAAGAGGAGGATTACTTTCTTGTGTAGGATTAGGAGTGATAACTTTTATTTGTTGATTTCATTTGAGTAAAGAGTTATAGTTTTGATTTTGGGTTGTTTTAGGGTATTATAGTTGAATCCATACCAGACAGTTATTTTTTATGGTTTGTTATTGATTAATGGTTATTATTGGACATTTTGATTGGTTTAATCCACGTTTTTGTTAAAGATTTATATTTTTATTTCCGCACTCTGATTATGAATGAAACTGGAAATTTTAATTATTGTCTGGTTTATTTTTGCTTTTGGGCCACAAATGCACATTTAGGGTTTGGGTTTATGAGTAGTTTATTAAACTTGGATCGAGGCGTTGCATAGGAACTCAATTGCGCATGTCTGCGAATTGTCACTTTTGACAAAATGTATGTTCCTTCATATTGAATCTTCCAATTGATGTCAATATTACTTTATGTTAATTTGTTTGCGTATGATAATTTATTCATCTTAGCATATAGGCTACACACATCTTCTATATCTGAGATAAGTTCACAAGGAATGAATGTGAGAGTCCGTGCAAGGCTCTTGACACATAGCCAATTATTATTGCAACGAATGTTAATGTCAGAATATATAAGGGTGATGCCCATGACAATATTCAGTATTACATATATATTTTTCTGCTATATGGACATTCAAGCTTAATAGCTTATGGAATTAATTCCTTTTGTCATTAGCGTCACGTCCATCAACAACATAAATCTTGACATCCAAGATGCTAAAGATTTACATACTTAGTAAGTACAAAATGAAAGTATTGATCCTCTTACCAATATTTTTTTTGTTCACTATGTGGCTACTAAATTTTTTTAGTTGCAATAATTATCTTAACCTCATAAATGAAATGGAGGCAAATAGATCTTACTTGTGTTCTGCATTTTCATTTGAAAAGTTAAAGAGGTTTTATCTATAGATGGTCTAACCAAATTGTTGGGACACTTTATTGTACCTTTTAGTTATAAGACATCTTACATCATTGCGAAGAAGTATATGATAACGAGTACATTCTTTGCAATGGACGAACGGTTAGATAAAAGCAAAATTGAAAAGATTGACAATGGGCAATGCTTGGTAGATGGCTTGTCGTAAGTCTAAGAGAACAATAAAGGAGGTTGATGATGCCATGTTCCTCGTAATACATGCCAGGAAACAAATTCTTTTACAGAGTCAAGGTTTCATCATGTTTTGCTAAATGATTTATAGACACTCATAAAAAAATTTACAGGCTTTTTTTTTCCATGTCACCACTTATTGCATATAATATTATTTACTATACAGGGTTTTTATTTGTAGCATAATTCTAAATGGCACATGTAATATTTCCATTATATTATTCAGTGGTCAAGTAGAGTATGTTCTAAAGCGATCTGCTCTTAAACTAATGCGATATAAACATGATAATTGTTGCCTAAGTTATGAATATTTATTTCATATTCAAATAAATCATAAAATAGCACTTGTATGCTCATACCCTGATTTTCCCAAAATGGATACACATAAGGAACAAGAGATATTTATCGCTTCATTCAATGAAACAAGTTGTAACAAGGAATATCTATTCCGTATGACATATACTGGCACCCAACTAGCCAAATGTTAACAGGAGGATAACTGGAGACACCTGACATGTCCACAAGGCCACGCACGATAGAGCATATGATGGCTAATTTGACCATGCCAAAGCAGCTTGTACATTTAGTTTATTATATCTTCCATATAATGACTTATCTTAGTTTTTACGTACTCGCTTCATATTAGTAATAACTAATAAGTGCATTATATTCGTGTTCCACTCAATTTATTTGCAATGCCACTCTCTTTCTATACCGTGCCAATTTCTTTTACTTCATTATTTATATAAATATATCCTTTGTATATATATCTTCAAATAACCCATGTACCATGTACATAGTTGCATTTACTTATCATTTATCTCGTGATATTCTCAACTTTGAGTTTGAATTATTTGCATTCCATAATACTTTAGGAAGCTTAAAAAATAAGTTTGATTAGGGCTAAGAAGAGATACTTGTGGATGCGTTCAAATCGTTTGCATTAATCAAGTGAAACCATATTGTTTGCTGCAAAAATATTGAATTAAAAAGTAAGTGGATAAATTAAAATGTTTCATTGGTTCATTTGGATGAAATAAAGGGTACGTTGAGTTTTTTCCCCCATCTTTTAAAAGGTAAATTTCTGTCTTTTGCAATTTAACTTGGTAAGTGGTAT
Source organism: Buxus sempervirens (assembly GCA_947561395.2). Classification (NCBI taxonomy): domain Eukaryota; kingdom Viridiplantae; phylum Streptophyta; class Magnoliopsida; order Buxales; family Buxaceae; genus Buxus; species Buxus sempervirens. The sequence goes on along the minus strand of OX387185.1, from coordinate 25,833,593 downwards.
TATTAGTACACAATCTCCCAATATGTAAATTACAAGTTTAACTTGATTGTTATATTAGTACTGAAGGAACTAGTTAAATAAATAAAATGATTATCTCATATGAGGAAAGAGAATGCTATTAAGACTAACAATAACATGTTGAGGAAAATAACCCACAATTAGGGAATCATGCTTCTGAAGATATATATTGAAAATCAACCCTAAGCCAAAAATTAAATTTCAGAATCAAATAAATTTTTCACATGGGATATAAGATTCATTTCAGTTGATACATTTAATGCATGGCCCATCAAGAGGTACTTTATAAAAAGACATTTGGATTGGCTAGATCATTCCTAGCTTGATGGCTCCACGTGGCAAATTTTATCTATTAGGGGATTATCACGGAACTCTCATGCTTCATTTAATATGTGCTGACGGCTAGATGGCTGTATTTGCATGTTTTAATAAATAGAAACCCAGACAACCGACCATGGTGGAATCTTTTTGTGTCATGCATGGCGTAACATGCAAAAGGGAAATTAATACTTTGAAAATTCTGTTTCTTTTAGACATTTTATTATGTAAACTCTGAGAACTTGTCCCACATGTTAGATTGGATCATTGACCATTCTAAATCTGAAAGAGCAAGTGCTCATTCCATGGTATATGACTTAGATAATGAGGAGGCTCCCAAATAGGCATCACGAAACGAATCATTTTAGCCTTTCTTTTTTCTTTTTTTCCTCTCCTTATTATTATTATTACTAACCGGGTACGTATGAAGAAAGAGATAGACAAAGAAGTAACAGTTTTGCAATTGATTATTAAGTTTTAAAAAATTGAAGTATTTTTTACTATTATACCCTTTTATGAATATATCTCCACAATGATGTGTAGAGGCTTTTTGGAAAGTCTCACATTTTGGTTGGTGTGATTCCCAAGGGGCACCTCACGTTATATATAGCATAGATTATTTTTGTTTTCTTGTGAAAATTAAACAAAATTTCCTCGAGGTTCGATAAAATTATAAATATCAATCCTTATTTTTTTTTTTTAATAATAGTGACCTCTCTTTTCATTTGTGTGGTTGTAATATTTTTCGTAAAAATTAGCGACTCGAGTTTGCTATGCAAAAATATTGAATTTCATTAGTTGTAAATAGGGATGGTAACATGGTGGGTTCGGCGTAAGGCGGGGCAGGTGTAACGCTCCGAACCCGGGTCAGTGCAAATCGGCACCCGACCCGAACCCGGTTCGCTACTGTAACAACCCGAATTTAGTTCAACAACCAAATCCGAGGTGTTACTGGCCCATATCAAATACATCATCAATAATATACCAAACTAAAGAATTAAAATCCATTCAACTTATTATACTATCAGAGTTGCAGAAACAAGTATGTGCGGAAGTATAGTTTAAAATCCTCAAATAACATATAGTTTGATCATCAATCATTAATATCAAAGTCTGGTAAAATAAACTGGTTACTATCTCTCTCTCATCTCTCTAATACATCAAATCCAAATGAATAATAATAATTTAATTGTAGACACCTCAAATTGCACAAACAATCATCAAAAATCATTATCTCCTTGAAAGCCAGCACAAAAATTGAAGAAAATAAGTTTTTACCTGTATCCGGCAACTCAGGCCGGATACAAGTACTCCTCTGTGTATCCGGCCTGACAGACCGGATACAAGAGAGCTTTAGTGTATCCGGTATTATATACCGGATACCTTAGGGCCCTTGTGTATCCGGCCTGATATACCGGATACATAAGTTTTGCTCAAAATTAGGGTTTTCCGAGAGCTTTTCACTTTTACCATCATATCCCTCATTAAATGAGGGGAAATCTCGGAAATAGCCTTAAGGTTAAGGTTGGTGGCTATAGACATTATGTTGTGTCTACCATTCTCACCAACCCTAACCCTAGCCTTTGCCTATAAATAGGAGGCTCCTCCTTAAGCAAATGGCCATTAACTCTTGTTTTGAATTCTCGCCAAGAAGAGCTCCAAGAGAAGAGGGAAACCGCTGCGGAAGTGCTTCCAGAACCCAGGTAAGCCTCAAACCTCTTTTTAATTTTTGTCATTACATTTCTAGATCTAGATCTCTTCTTCTACCTTTCTATAGAATAAGGCCTTCTATGTGTGTGAAAATCCTTCCCCGGCTCAAAGTATCTCGAGACTCCCCTTAGCCATAAAACGTGAAGGCGGGATCTAGGAGAAACGAGACTGGGGATTGACCCTAGTGCTAGAACCTATGTAGCATAAAGCCTTTTGAATGATTGTAAACGGTTTCATATTCAAAGTACCCTTGATTATCTTGAAGAACCGTGTTTAACGGGGAGAGAGAACAAAGGGAAACGATAATGGAACGGAACCCTAGGCTGTTTTAGAACCTTATTTTGATGAATATGTATGCATGCTATATTGTTATATTGATCTTGTAGGATTTTTCACACTTGCACATACATAGCACTATTTTGGCGGGATAGGCTCACATTTGGGGATTTATTACATTCATTGTGATAAATCTCAAATAAATGGCCTCAATCAATTCTGGAATGTCTTTGGATGATTTTTAAAGGTTTTGTGTTCATCTTGCACGAATTGCACACACTTTGTCACATTTTTGCATTGGTTTTACTCAAAATGGGCTTTACTTGACAGCAACTGTACCCCAACTTCAGACACTCATAACTTCATCGTCCGGATGAATTTTGGAGTGATTCTAGAACCATGGGAAAGGTGAGGCTGTCTAGTTTATGTCCACAAAATTTCATTAATTGCTATCAAGTGGATTATTGACACCTCTCTGTCGAAGTTGATTGGCCAGTTCAGGTTTAAATACAGAACTTGTCACTTCGACGGAGCGCCATGTGTTCGTTTTAAGTCCAATTCGAGTGATTTTTATTTCTGGGCACTCCTTTATGAGTCTATTTTCAAATCCAATTGGTTTCCTAATTTTTTGACTCCATTTGTATTATTGGTAATAGATTTACTCAGAACTGCTCATCAGTACTTTTCTGGGTAAATCTGTGATCCTCGGGGCCTGTTTGGGAAGTCACCCAAGGCACATCCGAATGAGTTTTTGTATGAGGCTAGTTTCTTTTGAAAGATGGCCATACAGACTTCATTGACACCAAATTTCACGGATTTCTATGGAGTAGATTTTTCTAGGTGATTTTCCAAAGTTGCCTACTTGTTGCTTTTAATCATCCCCAGCAGCAACTTTAAAGGAGCTTAACTCCTAGGATTTCAACCGGATTGACTTGAAATTTTGCATGAGTTCCTTATTTACTAAGATCCTTCAAATAGATTTGGTTTGGTTTAATTTAAAATTGGATTTGAATGATTTCAAGACAAATGGCATTACTTTTTACCAAATTTCCCGGATTTGCCTCAACTTGGTTTTGTGCAACTTGTGCTTTGACTTCCATCTTTTTGTGATATTCCAGAAGTGATATTGACATAAAAGAGTGTAAGTGTGAAAACTCACACTCCTTATATGGCAAATGTTTGACAAATTATATCTTCTAATAATCTTCAAGATGTGCAGAATCAAAATATAAAGTTCTGTGAATTTAGTAAAGAGGAAGGTGATGCTGCCACACCGCTACCACTTCGCTGGTAGCTCAAGGAAATGTAAGGTTTTCTAAATAAAGCATATTTTGTAAAGGCACTTGCGAGGAATAACGCCGCTACCACTTCGCTGGCAGCGCATAAGTGAAACAGTGCTTTGAAAGTAAAGAACGTGCACTTGCGTTGTAAGGCGACGCCAACACGCCGCTGGTAGCGCAGAGCAAGATTGAAGAATCTGAAAATTAGTTGTGCACATGCCGCGTTCCCTCCCGCTAGCAGCGCGCTGGCAGCGCGCCCTTAACTGGGTCATTTGGATTTGAGCGGGACTTGAGTTCGCTTCCAGCCGTCTACCTCGATCACAAGGCGACGCCACCAGCGCTCGATGCGATCTGAGTTTTTCTTCTTTAAATAGATGAGCTGTATTTTTTTGGAAGGACTTTTTCTTTTGATCAATTCGATTTGGATCTTGAGGTGTTCGAGATTCAATCAATTCATCTTTAGAGAGTCGGTGATCGAGTGAGGGGGAGATCTGAGAGAGATCTCCTGGAATTGAAGTTTGAGGATTCTTCTTCATTTCAGAACTTCACATGATCGTATGATCTCCTGGATTGGTGATCGAGCTTGATGGATGCATAGGTGGATTCCTTTTGCATTGGATCATCTCAGTGGACTCTGAGGTGATTGTTACAATCTGGATTGATCGTGAACTGCAGCTTGTGGATTCAAGTTGTGTTACAGTTCGTGGATTCGAGCTGTGGGTCTGGATTGATCGTGAATTGCAGCTTGTGGATTCAAGTTGTGCTGCAGTTCGTGGATTCGAGCTGTGAATCTGGATTGATCGTGAATTGCAGCTTGTGGATTCAAGTTGTGTTACAGTTCGTGGATTCGAGCTGTGGGTCTGGATTGATCGTGAATTGCAGCTTGTGGATTCAAGTTGTGTTGCAGTTCGTGGATTCAAGCTGTGAATCTGGATTGATCATGAATTGCAGCTTGTGGATTCAAGTTGTGCTACAGTTCGTGGATTCGAGCTGTGGATTGCTGTTGAGTGAGTTCAATTGTAAAGGTTAAGTGTGTTTTCCTTTGTAATTGCTTTTCATTCAATAGTGGAGATTCTAAGGGTTAGTCGCCTCATATAGACTCGAGGTTTTTCCTGGATCTGGATTCAGGTTTTCTCGTATAATTTCTATGTGTATGTTTCCGTATTGTTAAGATCATAATTGTTGTAGATCGAGGACCTATAGAGTAGTCTCCTACTCTTTCAATTGGTATCAGAGCCTATTCACTTTGAATTGTTATACAAAGTGTGATCTAGATCTATAGCATGGACTTTGGAAAAGAAGAAGGATCTGCCTCTAGACCTCCATTATTCGAAGGTAACAATTATTCTTACTGGAAAGCAAGGATGAGAGCTTACCTGAAATCTATTGATGAGCGTGTCTGGCTCTCGGTATGTAATGGTTATCATCCACCAGAAATCACAACAGAAGGAGGTGTTGTGATGCCTAAACCTCATGATCAGTGGAGTAAAGCTGAATCTGATCTATGTGGATGGAACAACAAGGCAATGAATGCCTTATTTTGTGCTGTAAGTGTTGAGGAATTTAGGAGAATTTCTCATGTGAAGTAGGTAAGGAAGCTTGGGACATTCTTGAGATCACTCATGAAGGAACCTCAGCTGTCAAGCTGTCTAGACTTCAAAGACTTACAACATCTTTCGAAACTCTATACATGAAAGATGATGAGTCCTTTGATGAATTTTATGCTAGACTTTCGGATATTGTTAATTTGAGCTTTAACCTTGGAGAAAAGATCTCTACATCCAAGGTTGTTAGAAAGATCTTGAGATCTTTGCCTGAAAAATTCAGACCAAAAGTTACTGCCATTCAAGAGGCAAAAGATGTGGATACCATGAGAATTGAAGATCTTGTAGGATCTTTACAGACTTATGAGCTAGATCTGAATATTCCTAAAAGGAGTAAAGGAATAGCTCTAAAATCTGTAAATAATGAAGAATCAGATAATTCTAAAGTAGATCTGGATGAATTAGTTCTCTTAGCTAAAAAGTTTAAAAGAATGTTTAAAAAGAGACAATCTACTCCTTTATTATCCATGGACAGATCTAATAGAAGATCTGATAAGAAAATTTCTGATCTAAGAAAGGAGAAGAAATTTTCTCAGAACGATGAAGTTCAATGCTATAAATGTAGAGGATTTGGACATGTTGCTTCTGATTGTCCCTCAAAGGATAAAAAGAAAAAGACAAATTATCAGGTTACTTTGGATGACAGTAATACTGATAATTCTTCACAATCAGATGGATATTCCGCTAATTTTACTGCTTTCAATTCCTTTTACTCATCTTCTTCTGGTAGTTCAATCTCTGACATTGTAGGAGATAATAAAGAAAATTTATCAGATGATGAAGAAGAATTACAAGAAGCCTACAATCAGCTATATAAGGAATTCCATAGAGCTCACAAGAAAGTCAAGAAACTGAGTAAAAAATTGAAGGAGTCAGAAACAGAGAAAAATAAAGCTTTTGCAGAAATAGATTCAATAAATAAGAAGTTACTTGAAAGACATGTCAAAGAAAATTTTCTGGTAACTTCTTTGACTGAAAAAACTGAAAAATTAAAAGAAAAGGAAGTTCAGATTTCTACACTTTAAGGTAAAGTTATTGAACTTGAGAAATTGTCAAATTCAATTAAATCTAATGCTTCAAATTTTTCTGCAGGAAATCATCAAATTGATGAGGAATCAACTTCAAAGGAATTTAATGAAAGCTCAAATTCTGCTGAAAAGAGAATGATTGTAAGTAATCAAAATAAGGAATTTTCACAGAAAATTTCTGCTGGAGAAGTAAGCTCAACAGGTAAATCTTCAAAATCTGAAAAATCTAAATCTGTACAGTTCAGAAAGATTGTCAAATCTGGAAATTTTGATTCTTCTGAATATAGGTTCATACCTGTGTGCCATCATTGTAATAAAAAAGGTCATATAAGACCAAATTGTCATGTTTTGCATGGTTTTCCCAAGGGATATTTTGACAGTAAGAGGAAAGTAAATCAAAGTCAGTCCTTGGATTTACTTAACAGATTTGATTCCTTGTTAAAATTGACTGAATCATTAAATAAGGAAGTTACAAATCTGTCAAAGAAACTTTCTTCAAAATCTCAAGTTGTTGATGAAGGTACTTCTCAGAAAACACATGAAAAACAGATTTGGGTTAGAAAAGACTTCTTAGTTGCAAATGTGGTTCATATAGCTTTGAAAGTTCATGATGTCAACATGTGGTACTTGGATAGTGGTTGTTCAAGACATATGTGTGGACATAAGTCTATCTTTAGTACCTTTGAAGAATATTTTGGTGGAAGTGTAACATTTGGTGATGGAAGCACTTCTCAAGTCAAAGGTAAAGGAACAGTTGTAGACACCCCAAATTGCACAAACAATCATCAAAAATCATTATCTCCTGGAAAGCCAGCACAGAATTTGAAGAAAATAAATTTTTGCCTGTATCCGGATACTCAATCCGGATATAAGTGCTCCTCCCCGTATCCGGATAATCGTACCGGATACGTGTGAGCCTTAGCGTATCCGGTACCATGTACCGGATACCTTAAGGCCCTTTGTTATCCGGTCTGATGTACCGGATACCTTAAGTTTGCTCAAAATTAGGGTTTTCCGAGAGCTTTTCACTTTTACCATCATGTCCCTCATTAAATGAGGGGAAATCTCGGAAATGACCTTAGGGTTTAGGTTAGAGGGGTTCTAGACATTAAGTTGTGTCTACCAATGACCTTAGCCCTTGCCTATAAATAGGAGCCTCCTCCTTGAGCAAAGGGCACACAACTCTTGTTTTGAATTCTCGCAAAGAAGAACTCCAAGAGAAGAAGGAAACCGCTGTGGAATCGTCTCCAGAACTCAGGTAAGCCTCAACTTTTCTTTTTATTTTCTGTCTTTACATTCCTAGATCTAGATCTCTTCTTCTACCTTTCTGTAGTGTAAAGCCTTGTTTGTATGTGTGGAAATCCTTCCCTGGCTCAAAGTATCTCAAGACTCCCCTAGCCGTAAAACGTGAAGGCGGATCTAGGAGAAACGAGACTGGGGATTGACCCTAGTGCTAGAACCCATGTAGCGTAAGGCTTTTGAATGATTGTAGACCGTTCCATATTCAAAGTACCCTTGATTATCTTAAAGAGAACAGAGGGAAACGATAATGGAATGGAACCCTAGGCTATGCTAGAACCTATTTTATTGAATCTATATGCATGTGTATGGATCTTGCTAGGTTTTCTTCACTTTTGCACACATATCACTATTTTGGCGGGATAGGCTCATATTTGGGGTTTATTGCATTTATTGTGATAAATCTCAAATAAATGGCCTCAATCAATTCTGGAATGCCTTTCGGATGATTTTGAAGTATTTGTGTTCATCTTACACGAATTTCATTTTTTATCAATTTTCGGATTTGGTTTTTACTCAAAAGTGGCTTAGCTTGACAGCACCTGTACCCCTACTTCGGACGTCCGTAACTTCATCATCCGGATGAATTTTGGGGCGATTCCAGAACCATGGGAAAGGTGAGGCTGTCTAGTTTATGTCCACCAAATTTCATGAATTTCTATCCAGCCGATTTTTGACACTTTTCTGTCTAAGTTAAGTGGACAGTTCAGGTCCAAGTACAGAACTTGTCACTTCGACGGACCGCCATGTGTTCGTTTTAAGTCCGATTCGAGCGGTTTTTATTTCTGAGTACTCCTTTTTGAGTCTATTTTCAAATCCAGTTGGTTTTATAATTTTTGGATGCCATTTGAATTATTGATAGCCGATTTACTCAGAACTGCTCATTTGCATTTTTCTGGGTAAATCTGTGATCTTCGGGGCCTGTTCGGGAGACCACCCAAGGCACACCCGAAGGGATTTTTGTATGAGGCTAGTTTCTATGGAAAGATGGCCATACAAACTTCAATCACACCAAATTTCGTGGATTTCTATGTAGTGGATTTTTCTAGACAATTTTCCAAAGTTGCCCACTTACCACTTTTAAAAATCCCCAACAGCAACTTCAAAGGAGCATAACTCCTAGATTTTTCATCGGAATGAAGTGAAATTTTGCATGAGACTCTTATTTACCCTAATATTTCAAATGGATTTGGTTTGGTTCAATTCAGAATTGGATTTGAATGATTTTAAGACAAATGGTATACTTTTTACCAAATTTTCCGAATTTGATTTAACTTGGTTTTGAGCAATTTGTGCTTTGATTTCCATCTCTTGAGACATTCCAGAAATGATATTGACATAAGAGAGGATCTAAAATCCATTTAGATCTTCATGTGAAAATATCATACATTAATCCTTTTTCAAGGTTTTCTATGATTTTTAGCAAGCTTTCTTACTTTATTTTTTGCATGAACATACACTTGGCAACCACTTCGTGTGGATGAATGGGGGTGCCTAACACCTTCCCCCGTTCATAATCTAATCCCCTTACCCATCTCTGGATGTGATTTTTAAGTAGGGTTATTTTTACCCTAGAATTTGTCTTTTGGCTATTTTTGCCTATTTTTGAACTCTTTGGTGTCCATTCTCACCCCAAAATCATGAATGGTGGCGACTCTCCCAATTTTTGCGTTGAGCCCGTGTGTTGACGGAGGGACGATCACTCCGGTGATTTTTTCCCATGTCTCACAACTGGCGACTCTGCTGGGGAAGAATGGATTTAAGCCATTTTGTGTATATTCATGCTTTTTCACCACTTTTGAATGCTTGCTATTTTGTTTGTTTTATTTGTGCATAATGTTGTATTCTAAATCAGATTGGGATGCTTTTGAATATTATATGAATCAAATCATGTATGTTTTGCTTGATGTTGCCTAAAGGTTGATTTAGGAAAGGCCTATCTTGAAGCATGATTTGGTTGTATTTGGTGATAACATGCTCTAATTTGAATTTTGAATACCATGGTTTGAATATGAGAATTAGTATCATGAAATCTAGGAGTTCAGAATTTTTGGGTATTCAAACATGATTCCTATAAAGCATGCTTTTTTGTGCTTAAAAACATTTTTGTTATGCCATGCCTTTGATTTGGGGTATAGGGGGATTCAATTTGAGCATGAAAACCAAGAGCATGAAATCTGGAATTTTAGTGCACATTGTGGTTTTAGTATGTTCACCAATATACCATGTCAAGTAGTTGCTAAACTTTTAGGCATTAATTTGGGGTATAAAGGATGCACTTTTGAGCATGAGAAATCTGAAAATTTTAGTGCATATTTCTGGAGATTTCAAGCATATTTTACCTCATTGAAACACTTTGGTATCATGTCAAGTAGTGCTAAAATTTTAGGCTCCAATTTGGGGTAGAAATGGTACACTTTGAGCATGAAAAAGAGCATGAAATCTGGGATTTTAGGGAATGCTTTTGAGTTTCAAGCATGCTTACATGTTTTAATGGTTGTGTGTACAAATGACATGTTTTGTATAACACTTTTTGGGCATGTAATATTTTTTGTGCATATTTAGTTGTTTTGGTGCTTGCTTGCTTGTATTTGGCTTCATTATTTTGTCATATATGCCTTGGCTTGAAATTGAATGCATGGCTACGAAAAAGAGTGGCAAGGGGCTGGGACGTTGTGAATGTTACCACAATTTAAAATTGCACTTGAGCACTTGAAACAATTTGCACAGCCTACCCTTTACCTATTAGGAAGTTGAACCATGAATGTGTGTAGCTTGGCGCACCGAGGTCGTGACTTCGGAAAGCGAAAGTGAAAACATTTACCTTAGAATTTGGGTCAATGATGTGATGACAATGGGATCTGTGATTCGATTCCGGGCATCACTAGACTTGATTTCTAAGTTGCCAATTAAGCCAAAACCCAAAAACCATACGCTTGAAGGTGGAGAAACACGTTTTCGGCTAAAAGCACAATTGCGTTTGGGGAATTGGGTGTAAATGTGGGAAGGCCGTTTGCATGTTTTACAGGCCAAGGTATAATGTGAATACCATATTGAATGAAGGTAATACAAGGTGGCAAGGTAAAACCATGTTCTTTGCATGAATTTGAGGATTTTGCAAATATAATGTCCAGGCCCAATTTGGGGCAAGTTTTGAAGGTCAAATTAAGGTGAACATCAATTGGGAATGAAAAAAAATCAAATCTGGTGAAAAAAATGAGTCAAAAAAGGCCATTTCGGCAACAACCGGTAACTCAGGCCGGTTAATAACAACCCTGTTCATATCCGGTATATATTTCCGGATAAAAAGGCATATGCGTCAATCCGGTTATGGTAACCGGATACAATAAGGCATATTATTATCCGGAATGTTATACCGGATACATTCAAAAAATGCACAAATTGGCTTTTCAGCCCAAATTTTCAGAATAAAATGCCTAAAACACTGTGGATAATCCTTAGGCACCCCGAAAAGAGCATAAAAAATGTTCCAAAATACAGAAAGAAAAACAAAAAAAAAAAGAATAAAATAAAATATTCTTTCAGGATTTAACCTAAGTTTGAAAATCAAAGAGGAAACCAAGGTGTCATATTTTTTGACACCAACTCAACTCAAACATGTGTCAGTCAAACTCTGGAACTTGAAAACTGAGAAAATTCAGCAAATTTGAAGAAGAAAAAAACCTTGGTTGGTTATTTTTATCAATCAAGTCAAAATCAAAAAATCAAAAAAAAAATTGGGACCCTTGGAAGCCCTAGAATATTCCATGAAAACCTTGGTTGGTTATTTTTATCAATCAAGTCAAAATCAAAAAATCAAAAAAATTGGGACCCTTGGAAGCCCTATAATATTCCATGAAAACCTTGGTTGGTTATTTTTATCAATCAAGTCAAAATCAAAAAATCAAAAAAATTGGGACCCTTGGAAGCCCTAGAATATTCCATGAAAACCTTGGTTGGTTATTTTTATCAATCAAGTCAAAATCAAAAAATCAAAAAAATTGGGACCCTGGGAAGCCCTATAATATTCCATGAAAACCTTGGTTGGTTATTTTTATCAATCAAGTCAAAATCAAAAAATCAAAAAAATTGGGACCCTTGGAAGCCCTAGAATATTCCATGAAAACCTTGGTTGGTTATTTTTATCAATCAAATCAAAATAAAAAAGATCAAAAAAATTGGGACCCTTGGAAGCCCTAGAATATTCCAACACCAAATCAAAACATTTGTGGGATACTTGGATAGAGTAGTCCAAGACACCTTTGGTTGGTTATTTTTATCAATCAAATCAAAACATTTGTGGGATACTTGGAAGCCCTAGAATATTCCAAGACACCTTTGGTTGGTTATTTTTATCAATCAAATCAAAACATTTGTGGGATACTTGGATAGAGTAGTCCAAGACACCTTTGGTTGGTTATTTTTATCAATCAAATCAAAACATTTGTGGGATACTTGGAAGCCCTAGAATATTCCAAGACACCTTTGATTGGTTATTTTTATCAATCAAATCAAAACATTTGTGGGATACTTGGATAGAGTAGTCCAAGACACCTTTGGTTGGTTATTTTTATCAATCAAATCAAAACATTTGTGGGATACTTGGAAGCCCTAGAATAGTCCAAGACACCTTTGATTGGTTATTTTTATCAATCAAATCAAAACATTTGTGGGATACTTGGATAGAATAGTCCAAGACACCTTTGATTGGTTATTTTTATCAATCAAATCAAAACATTTGTGGGATACTTGGAAGCCCTAGAATAGTCCAAGACACCTTTGATTGGTTATTTTTATCAATCAAATCAAAACATTTGTGGGATACTTGGATAGAGTAGTCCAAGACACCTTTGGTTGGTTATTTTTATCAATCAAATCAAAACATTTGTGGGATACTTGGAAGCCCTAGAATAGTCCAAGACACCTTTGGTTGGTTATTTTTATCAATCAAATCAAAAAAAAAAATGATGAAAACCTTGGTTGGTTATTTTTATCAATCAAATCAAAAAAATTGGGACCCTTGGAAGCCCTAGAATATTCCAACTCAAAACAAAAAAAAATAAAAACAAAAAAAATCTGGATTGGTGTTCACCTAACCCACTGGTTTACATATATAGGGGTGTGACTCAAGTTAAATGGAAGCTAACATGTTCTATTCACTTTTATTCCACAGGTACATTCAACCCAGGTACATTTACACTTATTGGCAATCATTGCTCCCGTGACCAGATCCAAAGCAAGAACAATGAATACTGAAGAGAACCAAGCCCAAGCTACCGTCCCTGCTCAGGACTTTACTCAACTGCAGGAGCAAGTGGCCGGTCTGGCCAAGATGCTGGGGGACTTACTGGCGGCGCAGGCCCAACAGGCCCAAGCCCAAAACTAGGCCTCTACCTCCCATCAGGCACCACCACCTCAGGCCTACATACCGCCTCCGGTTCAGCCCATGCCTGAGCCCATTTCTGAACCGGTCCCTGAGCCCATTCTGATCAGGGAAAATACAGCTGAGTCTGAGAAAGAGTTGGAGAAAGAAAAGGCCCGAGATGAGATGGAGAAGAAAATGCTGCTGAGGATAGAGAGGATCCAAGCAGAGCTGAAGGAAGTGAAGGGGGGAGGCAGCCATGCAGGCACCACCTTCGAGGACCTGTGCATGTACCCGGACGTCTGTCTACCGGCTAAGTTCAGGTGCCCGGATTTTGACAAGTTTGATGGCATGGGCTGCCCATTAAGCCATCTGAAACTATACTGCGGGGCCCTGTGCCAGTTTGGCCGGGACGATGGAATACTGATCCAGCTCTTCCAGAGGAGTCTGACCGGGTCAGCCCTTCGGTGGTTCGCTACAGTGGACCATGGAAGGATTAGGAGGTGGAAGGACTTGGCCGATGCTTTCCTGGACCAGTACAAGTTCAACTCTGAGATCGTGCCAGACCGGTACGACATGATGAGGATGACCAAGGGGAAGGATGAACCGGTACGGCAGTACGCCAAGAGATGGAGAGAGGCCGCCTCCCAGGTCAGGCCACCTATGCAAGAGCCGGAGATGATCTCCACCTTTATGGGCACACTGGGCCAGCCCTTCTACAACCATCTGGTGGGTCAGATAACCACCAACTTTGCAGCCCTAGTACAGGTAGCGGACCGGATCGAGGAAGGGGTCAGGTCAGGACGGCTAATAGACTACTCTACTCTGACTGGGCAGTCTGATTCCTCTGCCTCTATGGCCCAGAAGAAAGGGGCCGGGTTTAAAAAGACGGGGGCCCGAAAAGAAGGGGAGGTGAACCTGGTCCAGGCTCCTCCAGCCAAGAAGCCACTGCACGTCAACATCTCGGCACCCCAACAGGCCCAGCAGGCCCAGCAGTCGTACCAAACCCCGATGAATGTCAACTTCTTTCCTTCTGTGCCAGCTAACACAAGGAGGACCTTTACTAAGGAGGAGCGGGATGCCTGGTTCGCAGCAAGAAAGAACCGGGTTTTCACCCCTCTACCAATATCTCTTTCCCAACTATTGCCAACCCTGCTAAAGGGTGAATACTTGACTCTGAAAGAGCCCAACCCGAATGCCACCAGGGGGAGAAATTTTGACACGTTAGTCACCTGTGATTTCCACATGGGTGCACCGGGGCATTCTACCGATACCTGCTGGGTATTGAAGCATGCGGTCCAGGACCTGTTGGACCAGAAGGCCTTAGTGTTCAACACTGCTGCACCGGCCCAGTCAGGAAATGATATTGGGCAGAATCCTCTGCCTTACCACAATGGGGCAGGCCCATCCAACTCCATCACTGCCATATCCACCACCAGAAGGGCCTTTGACCCATCTCAGCTTATAGCACCTGTGGGGACTACAGTCCAGGTCCGATTTTTCCCAGAAGAGGAAGAAGAGGAGATCAACATGGTCTCCCAAAAAAATAATACAGCTGCTGAGGACATAAGTTCCTCTTTGAACCGGGTCTCATCTCTTATGACCCAGATGAATACTGCAATGCCCGCATTGGTCTTCAATTGCAGTCCACCCACTTGTTCCCCATCCAAGCCGTCTAAGGCTCCACTGGTCATCAATCTTGACCCCACCACTGCTTCCATCACTTCTTCTGTCCCCACCAAATCCAAACTTCAACCCCTGGTTGTAAATGTGCAGCCAGCCCCTACTATCCCTAAACCGGCCCATACATCCCGGTCCAGACTCCAGCCATTAGTGGTTAACATCCCTAAACTAGCCTATTCTGAGGCCGCTGTACCATGGAATTACAGCGAGGGAATCACGGCTACGGTTCCAATGGTCAGGAACCAGAACCAGGAGGAGGTGAACCTCATGACGAGGTCGGGGAGATGTGCAGGGGGTGAAGAGAAAGAAAAGGAGACAGAAGTAGAAAAAGAAAAAACAGAAAAAGAAAATGAAGAAAAAAGAAAACAAAAAGGAAAAAATAAAGTGGGAGAAGACACCCCCCAGGGTGCAGACAATGAGGCAGCCGACCTCATAAAAATAATAAAAAAGAGTGAATTTAATCTTGTGGATCAGCTGAACAAGGTCCCGGCCCAGATTTCAATACTGGGCCTTTTGCTGAATTCTGAAAAGCACAGGGATGCATTGTTAAGGGTGCTACAGAGTGCACACGTATCCCAGACCATTGATCCGGACCAGCTTGGTAAAATGGTTGGTCAAATCTTGTCACATAATGTGATAAGTTTCTCAGAGGGTGAGATCAGCCCAGGTGGGTGTTATCATGTAGACCCTTTGCACATCACTGTGCTTTGTAAGGGCTGCATGGTTGCACGGGTTTTAATTGACAACGGGTCGGCGTTAAACGTTTGCCCGTTAATCACTTTTACCAAGCTGGGCCTGGACCAGTCAAGGATCAAACGGAATGGGCGGATAGTGAGGGCTTTCGATAGCTCCAAGACCCACTCCCTAGGGGAGATTGAACTGCAGGTCACAATTGGGCCGAATATCTTTAACATCACATTTGAAGTGATGGATATACCCGCAGCATTCAATCTGCTCCTAGGAAGGCCGTGGATACATTCGGCTAGGGCAATACCATCCACGCTCCACCAAAGGGTGAAATATGTAAGAGGGCAAAGGGTGATAACAGTCCTAGCCGAAAACTTGGTGCCGCCCATTGTGTCACCTGATGTACCCTTGATCAATGTGGACTTGACTGTCGACAAGATTGCATTCCACTCATTTCAATTTGAGGCGGTAAATTACATACCTGGGGGGTGTGAGAAAAAGAAAGAAAAAGGGACCACTGCAGAAAAGATGGTCAAGAAAGTGATGGAGAAATACCACTTTCACCCAGGGAAAGGCCTGGGGATCAATCTGCAGGGTACGGTGGAGCCAATCACGGCTAAGAAACTGATCCCCAAGGTAGGGTTGGGCTTCAAGCCCAGAGGCTGGAGAAGAATGAAGCACGAAGAAGGGGAGAGCAGAGGCAAAGGAAAACTCCCTCATTTAAGGGAAAGTTTCCCTAAACCCGCTTATATAATCCATATTTCTCCTCCTATGGACCAATCAAAACCTCCCTACTACAATGTCAACCCATTTCAAAAGCCTCCTGTTTCGGCCCTCCAACCCTATAACCCTTCTCCAATACTGGGAGCAGCAGATGGGCCTGGACCACAGCCCGAGCAGCAGGTGGACTTTTCTGAAGATGTTGGTGCATTCTTCGCCATGACTGAGGGCGAAAAGACAGGGGCAGACATGGAACTGCCATTCATTGATTGGGCTGCAGTAAGGATTCCGGAAGAGGTCATTTCTGGATTGGGCCCCGTAGCAGAAAAGGGCAGTACCCACCCGGTGATGATGGCATCGGATTCTGGGTTTGAAGAGCAGGCTTTCCCTATTTCCCCTGCTCCCCAAAATTTTGTACTGAACAATTGGGAGGAAACTCCCCTTACCTTTGAAGCAGCGTCTGTGTGGCAAACTGACGCGGCTTCCAAAAAAAAACTCCAATAGTGGAATGCCATTTCCCTGAAGGTTCTAATGGGCCTTCGTCTTCAGGGGAATTATGTTTAGAAGGCCCACAAAAAACCCAAAAAGATTTTTCTATTTTTTCTAGGAAATTTAATTTTTTCAAAAAGGTCCAAACCACTTATGAGCCATATAATCAGACCGAATTGGACCAGGTTGAATATGACTTCGACCTTGAGCTCGACTTTGATCTCATGGGGGTCGAAGAAGAGACCGAGGTCGAAGAAGAAGACGTTCCAAAAGAAATTGAATACCAATTGGAACGTCATGAAAAGGGGGTCCAACCTAATATTGAGGAGACCATATCCATAAATCTTGGGACCAAAGATGACCCAAAAATTGTAAAAATCGGGTCATGCTTGTCTGATGTGCAGAAAAATGAAATGTCACAATTCTTGGCAGATTACAAGGATGTGTTTGCTTGGTCGTATCGGGACATGCCGGGGTTGGACACTGACATGGTGGTGCATAAGTTACCAATTTTGCCAGGGGTTAAGCCGATTAAGCAGAAGCTGAGAAGATTGAAGCCTGAATGGACTCTGAAGGTCAAGGACGAAGTGGTAAAGCAGTTCCAAGCTGGATTTCTGGCAGTCTCTACGTACCCGGAGTGGCTCGCGAACATAGTGCCGGTACCGAAGAAGGACGGGAAGGTCCGAATGTGCGTGGATTATAGAGACTTGAACAGGGCAAGCCCAAAGGACGATTTTCCGCTTCCACACATCGACATTCTGGTCGATAATACTGCGGTACATAGCCTGTTTTCCTTCATGGATGGGTTCTCGGGATATAATCAGATCAAGATGGCTAAGGAGGATCAAGAAAAAACAGCATTTATCACACCTTGGGGCACATTCCACTACACGGTCATGCCATTCGGACTTAAGAACGCTGGGGCAACATACCAGCGGGCCATGACTGCACTATTTCATGACATGATCCACAAAGAGATGGAAGTCTACGTGGATGATATGATTGCCAAATCATGCAAAGAGGAGGACCACTTGATCAATCTGAAGAAAGTGTTTGATCGTCTCAGGAAGTACAGTTTACGGCTTAACCCGGATAAGTGCGTCTTTGGGGCTACATCAGGGAAGTTACTGGGGTTTATAGTGAGCCGAAGAGGAATTGAAATTGACCCGGCTAAAGCCAAGGCCATAATTGAAATGCCAGCACCCAGAACAGAGAAGGAGGTCAGGGGCTTTCTTGGAAGGATTCAATACATAAGCCGGTTCATAGCACAGCTCACTGCTATCTGTGAACCAATTTTCAAACTTTTGAGAAAAGATAACCCAACGGTCTGGAATGAGGACTGCCAGCAGGCATTTGATACAATAAAGAGGTATTTACTGAACCCGCCGGTACTAGTGCCACCAACTCCAGGAAGACCACTGATCCTGTACTTGTCAGTGTTGGAAACGTCGATGGGATGTGTCTTGGGACAGCATGATGAGACTGGTAGAAAAGAAAGGGCAATTTACTATCTGAGTAAAAAATTCACGGAATATGAAGCCAAATACTCACCATTGGAGAAGACTTGTTGTGCTCTAGTGTGGGCCACTCAGAGGCTAAGGCATTATTTCCTTAGTCACTCCACACTATTGATATCCCGGATGGACCCGCTGAAGTATTTATTTGAGAAACCGGCATTAACTGGCAGGACGGCAAAGTGGCAACTGCTATTGTCCGAGTTTGACCTCACATACATCACCCAGAAGGCGATCAAGGGTCAGGCCATAGCCGATCACCTGGCTGCACATCCTCTTCCAGAATATCAACCCTTGAAGACCAACTTTCCCGATGAGGCGATTCTGTACACTGAAGAGGAGGACAGTGAGAGTTCTTGGCAGATGTTCTTTGATGGGGCCGCCAACATGAATGGGAACGGAATAGGGGCAGTCTTGGTCAAACCAGATGGTTCACACATCCCAATTGCAGTAAAGCTGAGATTCCAGTGCACCAATAACATAGCAGAATATGAGGCATGCATAATTGGATTGCAAGCAGCCATGGATCATGGAGTAGAGGAACTTGACGTATATGGGGATTCGAGTCTTATCATCTTCCAAACAACTGGTGAGTGGAAAACCAAGGATCACAAATTGATCCCCTATCACCAGTATTTAGAAGAAATAAGCACAAATTTCACTCGAATTTCCTTCAACTATATGCCAAGAGCCAAGAATCAGTTTGCGGATGCTCTAGCAACCTTGGCTTCAATGGTCAGCATACCAGAAGGAGTAGACATCAGACCGCTGGAAATTAAGGTCCGAGATGAACCGGCTTACTGTCTCGTTCTAGAGGGAGCACCAGAAGAAGAAACACCATGGTTTCAAGATATCAAGAATTTCTTGAACAATCGGAGTCTGCCAGAGAATGCCACTACTACTGAGAAGAGGACAATACAGAGATTGGCTGGTCAGTTTCTGCTAAGTGGTGGACATGTGTACAAGAGGTCACATAACGACATTCTGCTAAGATGTGTAGCCAAGGCTGAATCGGAAAGGCTGATTGAGACTGTACATGGAGGAGTCTGTGGGCCCCATATGAGTGGGCACATGCTGGCTAAGAAGATCCTGAGGCTGGGATACTACTGGACGACCATGGAGCATGATTGCTGTACACATGTCAGGAGGTGCCATCAATGCCAGATCTATGCAGATAACAAGCATACACCCCCAGGTGAGCTGCACAACATGACATCACCCTGGCCCTTCTCTATGTGGGGCATAGATGTCATCGGCATGATCTCTCCAAAGGCATCGAACGGGCACAGATTCATCTTGGTGGCAATTGATTATTTCACTAAGTGGGTGGAAGCAGCATCATATGCAAATATCACAAGCAACCATGTGATCAAATTTTTGAAGCACAATATCATTTGTCGCTATGGACTGCCAAGTGCCATAGTATCAGACAATGCTTCAAATATTAAGAACAAGGACATGAAGAAAATGTGTGAGCAGTTTCAGATCACCCACCATAAGTCAGCTCCGTACAGGCCAAAGATGAATGGGGCAGTAGAAGCAGCAAACAAAAACATAAAGAAAATCATTCAGAAGATGGTAGTGAGCTACAAGGATTGGCATGAAATGCTGCCACTTGCTCTACATGCATACAGAACCTCGATCCGAACTTCAACTGGGGCAACCCCATACTCCCTAGTCTATGGGATGGAAGCAGTCTTGCCCGTGGAAGTAGAAATCCCGTCACTCCGAGTGCTCATGGAAGCAGAACTAGAAGAAGCTGAATGGGTCCAGTCGAGACATGATCAACTTAACCTGATAGAAGAAAAGCGATTGAAAGCGCTTTGCCATGGACAGTTGTACCAGAAGAGAATGGCCCGGGCTTACAATAAGAAAGTGAGGCCCAGAACTTTCCAAGAAGGAAAATTAGTGCTAAAGAAAATTCTACCATTTTTGGAAGACCCTCGCGGTAAGTTCAAGCCCAATTGGGAAGGCCCATATGTCGTCAAGAAAGTCCTGTCAGGGGGTGCACTCATCTTAGCAGAAATGGATGGGGCAGATTTTCCTGAGCCCATTAACTCTGATGCAGTAAAAAGGTATTTTCCTTGAGTGAATATTTCTAGGAAATGATCCGAGGCCATTTTTCTTTATTTCCTTCAAAAATTTTAATCCCTAGTCTAGCCAAGTTGAGCCGGTTCGTTTCTTTGATCAACCCAAACCGGATTTACAGTCAAATTGGGGCAAAATCAACTGGGGCAAAAGTGAGGAAAGAAAAAGAAAAAGAGAGGAAAAGCAATGGAAATGGCAAATGAAAGCCAAGTGTGAAAAAAAAATGCAAAAAAATGCAATTTGGGGGAAAAGGGTTAAATTCATCATGACTGTAAGTCCGGTTGACCTATTTCCACACTTGAAAATTTTTGGGCCTTTAATACCCTTTCTTTCATAAACTGAGCCTAGCCTTTATTTCGTCCTATTTTTAAGCCCTCGGTGATCTTAGTTTTGTTCATTCAAATGTCAGAGTAAGACGGGTGATGACGGAATTCAGAAGCCGGCCCTAGTGAAAACCGTAACTGGCGCTAGGGGCAATATTGGCAAGAAAAAGAAAAAAAATGAAAGAAAATCAGAGGTTGAGTTGATCATGGGGATCCGAGCTTCAAGCAAAGTTGGCATGAGCAGAATGGGGCAGTTTTGGCAGTTGGGAATGACTCTAAAGGTCCTAAGATGGACAGTTCTGATCCCTCAGTATTTTGTGGACTACCCTTTTCATTATTTAACCTGGTTTTAATTCCTTTAATTATAGGTGATTAAGTGCATGGACCAAATTTCAAAAAAAAAAATAAAATAAAAAAAATAAAAAAGGGAAAAATTATACTTTGGCCAGTGATGAGAAATCAAATACTTTTCATAAAACCTTTGTTTTTACAAGCATCTGAGCATTCTGAGGCCAATAATATAAAAACTTTATTTTGAATTAAATCCCTTGCATTTCCACTATTGGAGTTCAATTTTGTACAAAGGTATGAAAAATGTGCAGGAAATAAAGCTAGTCTCCTAGCCGCTCCTCAAGCTCCCGAATCCGAGCTGCCTGAGCTGCAATGACTCCTGAAGCCCCCTCTGCAGCAGGATCACTCAGGAAGGAAATGACCTCATCTGAAAGGGCCTGCTGGATCCTCATACTCCTAAGGCTGGCCAAAGTATCCTGGTACTTCTGCCGGATCATACGGACCTCGAAGCGACGGGCCTGCCTCTGCTCCTCCAGCTTCTCTTCCACAGCAATACGGCGTGAGGTCTGCTCATCAAGCTGCCTCTCCAGATAAGCACTCTGTATCCTGAGCTCCTGGGCCTCCCGTACCCATATCTGCTGAAGCCGCTTATGAGAAGCCCGCTCAGACTCTAGAATGTCCTCATAGATGGGAGCCAAGACTACAGGAGGATCTTTGGGTACTGGGGCCTGAGTCTGTATCTGTTCCTTGATCCAGAAGAGATAATCCTTCACATGGGTTTCTGAGAAGACAGGACCATGCATAAAGCGGACATAAGACCACTCCTTCATCAACCAGGCATTCAGCTTCATAGAAAGAGGCCCAAGACGATCCTCGTATCCATATGGGATGATAATCCCCTGGGTCGCTCGGAACTGACGAAGGACCCGCAGAGGAAGATAAAGCACTGCATGCTTTAGGCCTGCTAGGATCAGAAAGTTGCGGTCACGGAAGCTAATCACTGTCTCCGCATTGGGCTGATAAGTACCAGGCCATCTCACCTGGTCATCCTGAAGCGAGCCCAAGAAGGTGAACCAGCCCTGTTTGCCCCCTGAAATATCGGGGCACCCCCGGTTGCTCATCAACAAAGGGACTTTCAGACTCGGGAAGAAGTGTCGATTGATCTCTTCAATCTGGCTCAAATGATCAAGTAGCCAAAGCTGCAAAGGAAGAGAGAGGTGTCAGCACATTGAACAAAAAAAAAAAAAAAAAAAAAAAAAAAAAAAAAAAAAAAAAAAAAAAGCAAAAAAGGCAAAAAGAAGGCCAAAAAGCAAGAAAAAAGAAAAAGAGAAAAAGAAAGAAAAAAAAACTTGTTTACCTGCAGGATCTGGGCACATGCTAAGAAGCGTTTCGACTTCCTGTTGTAGCAGTCAGTCAAGGCCTGATATATCCCAGCTAAAATCATAGGGGCCAACCTCTCCCGCTCCCTGACCTGGCAGATCACAGAAATCAAGGCCAAGTCCACCTCGTCATCCTCCCGAGGGAAAAGCAACTGGTTGACCACTATCAGGGTCAACGCGTTGAATCGGGCCTCCTTATCTTCTCCCCTCAAAAGCTTCTCAGTCAAAAAAGCCTTAGATAGAGTCAAAAGGGTGTCAGAATCCCCCAAGTCTTTCTTCCCTATGCCCAAAAAAGTAGAAGCTTCCTTCTTGTAACTGGGCCTAAGAGGTGGATTCACCACCTTCTCATCAAACCTCAGGCCCAGGATGGTTTCCACCTCTTCAATGGTTGGGGTCATCTCATGGGTCCCAAAACGGAACAAGTTGAGATCGGGAACCCAATGACCAATCATGGCCTCTATAATCTCCCACTTGAAGGGAACCTTGGGAATAAGCAGGGTATGGCCTAGGTTAGTAGTACCCCATCTCCTCTCCTCATCTAGGGTCATAGAGTTAACCCACCTGGTGTAAAAGGAATCCACAGGGTTGTACCTAGTGAGATTTGGGGGTTTTGATCTAAAAGGCTGTTTTGCAGGGGAGGCAGTGTGGACAGACAATAATGGGGCAGAAGATGATCCGGATTCCATTGGATTTGACGGGAGCAAGCTAGAACTCAAGAGGAGGAAGAAAAAGGCGAAAAAGGGGGTTTCTAAACTCAAAAACTCGTAAAAAATGCCCAAATCCCGAGACTGGTTGCATTTATAGCATCTTTTAACATATCCGGTAACTCAGACCGGATACAAAGGCTTTGGTAATATCCGGATAAGTATACCGGATACAAAGGATTCCATGAATATCCGGTATAACATACCGGATACAAAGACCAATCCATGTATCCGGTATGTCAGACCGGATACCGAAAAAAAAATGCAAAAAAAAGGGCTAAGGATGAAAAAATCCGAATTTTTACCTGTTTTACCTGCTTACAAGTCATAATTGCATAGAATTGAGAGCAGGAGATGTGCAAGACATAATAGAATGAATAAAAAGTTTTTTTTCATATATATCTGAAAGTTTTTGTACAGGGATGATAAAAATACATGAAAATGAAAAATATAATCCTAATCTACTCCTGTGCAGGATCATCCCCGAGTCCTCGGCCACGTCCACCTCTACGGCGTCTCCCCCAAAGGGCTCGGCCTCTAGAGTATGCAAGAATCCGCTCGGCCGCATGGCGAGGATGCCGACCTACCACCTGCTGAAGATGATACTCCAAGCAATAATCCTCGAGATCTGGAGGAGGAGCAGGAGTAGAATCTGGGGAAGAAGCCTCGGGCTCAGCAGCAACCGGCCCAACTGGGCCCTCATCCAAAGCATCCTCTGCTCCCGCAGCTCCAGAAGGCCCAGCATCAGCAGCAGAGGGGCCGGGATCAGAAGTAGCTGAGTCCACAAAAAAGAGAAAAATCAGAAGACTCAAATATAAGAAAGAATAAAAGAGGAGAATTAAAAGAAGATCATACCAGGAATGTCTGCAGAAGGAGCAGGAGGATCCGGCTCGTCAAGACCAGCCGCGGGGGCATCCTCGGGATCAGCAGCCTGAGCCGGAGATGGGTCAGGAATCAGGAAATCATGCTCAAAGAAGGCGTCCTGATCATGGACCGGGCCCTGCACAAGTCAAACAAGCACATCAGAATAGCAGAAACGGGAAAATAATGAAAGAAATGAACATATGAGAGGGCCAGATACCTGTCTAGACTGGAGCTCAGCAACTAGGGCCTCCAGCTCCCTGATCCGGGCATCCCGCTGGGCCACGACTGCATCGTGCTCCGCGATCATATCATCAATCGCAGCCCGCTGGCTCTCGAACCGGTCCCGAATGGAGTTCAGCTCGTGTACCTGCCAATAAGAACGGAAGCATGGTCAGAAAGGCATAAGGAAAGGAAAGAGGATAAAAATGGGAAGAGTACAAGGCTTACCGTGTCCTCATGGATCCGGATACGGATCCCGCCAATCTCAGTCACCCCAGCACGAGTGGGTCGATCCATCAAGCATCCAATAGACACCCGCTGGAACCACTCGTCATAATCTCCAGCTACTGTAAGCCCCTCCGCATCCAAGAAGTGATCGAACTGATCAACATCAAAGCCCGGGAGGAGTGTGTCGGGACCCACAGCAGGAGGAGGGACGGGGATGCGAAGTGCGCCAGTGTGCTGGTAGTACAGGCGCTCTCCCAAGTACATCACCCTACCAAGCCTCCCAAGGAAGCACTGGTAAGACTGACGTCGGAGATCTCGCTCAAAAGCATCCTGTACTGCCATCTCACGGGCAACTCCGACATCCACGTCATCTGGACGGGATAGAATGAGCTGCAAAGAAGCAAAGTGGTCAGATACAGTCAAGGTACAGGAAAGGAAATAAAAGAAAAAAGATAGAGGACTTACATCAGATCGGCGTGCACGGTCTAAGTGCACCCGGGCAGTACGAGGCTGGCTCCTGTCAGCATCTCGAACCTGGGCCGACCATCGCAGGGCCACAGGAAAATCCGCAACCTCAGGAACCGGGGAGGGGCGGAAGAAGGTCATGTAGGTGTACATGAACACCTAGCAAAAGAAAAATCAGTCAAAAAAAAGATAAAGCCTAAAGAATTAAGCTATACAGATGAATGCAATACCTGTAGAATCTGCCAGAAGAACCGGCTGCTGACTCCATCGCCTCTCGGGGATGCCAGACCTCGAACTGCCCGGCACAACCCGGCCAAGATGGTCCCATAAATGAGCCGACCCCATGCCAGCTGGCGGGTCTGATGGAGATCTCTCAAAGCGTCCAGGAAAAGTGGGCTGACGCCGGTCGTATCCTCCGGAAAAAAGCAGCTCCCCAGCATCAGCAAGAATACGTGCCGGAAGATAGGAATAAATGCAGCATCATCCACAACCACAGTCCTGTGCCTCCCCTCAAAATGTCGAGCCAGACTCTCCCGCAGCCAACTAATGGAAAGCCGGCCACTCCTCCCATCCCAGGCAGTAGGTGGCAGGGCCAGATACCCCAAAAGGAGGCCAATATCCTCCGAAGAAGGCCGCTCCAAGACAATGGTCCGCCCCGTCAGAGGAATACCGGTGATCATCACAAAATCCGAGGGGCGGATCCCCAGCTCCACGTCCGGCAGGTGGAACGACTGTGTCTCTGGGAAGTATCTCTCCATCATGGCAAAAATGAGTGGACGGTCGGCTCTGAATGATGGAATACTGAGGAAGTGATCCAGATGGCACCTCCCAAACTCCCGCCTGAGTGCCGGAGAAAGTGACCGTGCCAACTCGCTGAATCTCCCCCAGCTGCCGCGCAAGTGGGAAGAGTAGTAGGGAAGCGGCACATCAGCCCTGATGCACATAGAGGGGTGGCTATCCAAGCCATGGAGGAGCTCTGTATCATGCACAGAAGCCCTCAACTCCTCAGAGACCCCTGCCAGAGCTACAGCAACCCCCTCTGGAGCCATATCTCTGGCTCTGCCTCGGCCTCTACCACGGCCTCTCTCGCCCTCAGGGGCCTGATCCTGAACTCTGCCTCTGCCTCTGCCTCGACCTCGAGCCGGTGCAACCACGGGCTAAAATCCAAGGGCAGTGTGAAGATTGTGTGGGAAAGGAGAATAGAAGAAAGAAAAGAAAGGAAAATTTTTTTGAAAGCCTACCTCAGCAAAGCTCTCTCTGGAGACATCTAGCGGCTCCGACAGAGTGGCGCTGGAACTCGCCTCCGTACGAGCCCGCGAAGAGGAGGGCTGATCAGCTGGGTCAGCCTCCTCTCTAACTCGAGAACGACTCCTAGCCATCTACACAGGGAAGTGTTTTATGAGTTTATCAGAAATTTTACCCTATTTTTGGTCTAAGTTTCAGTTCGTATCTTACATGGTTATTTTCCAAAATTATCATCTGCAAAGTGTTGGGAAGTGTGGGATATTTCTGTTTTTTAAAACATTTCTCCCTAACCCTAAAAGATTCCTACAATACTTAACATTTCCTGTATGTTATGGTTCCAGGATATGAGGAGCGGGAAGGTCAAGGCATCAAAAGCAAGCAGAATTGCATAAATCCAGATTGGACAGTTAATTCATAGTAAAGTGAAAAGTGAGCAAAAGCTTGTAATCCATTGGCAGTCAGTACATGCATCAAGAAGGAGCAAGACCAGAAGAACAGATGTGGCATCAAGTCTGGAAAAACAAAATCATACCGTGAACCATCCGGTTGGGACTTGGCCCAGGAACAGTAAAAAATATATCAAGACAGTTCTAAGGAATCATGACAAAACTGAATTAGGAAAGCAAAGTTTGTTCTAACATTGGCATACAAGCAGCAGGACATCATCAGTTCATATCAGCAGCCGATAGACCAAAACTTTGAGATGGCATTAATTCAAGGATACCACCAAAGAACAAAAGAAAGCATGATCACAGCAAAGCACAAGGCCTTAAGTCTGAAAAATTCCAGCAGAAAAGAGCTAGGCCGAAAATGGTTCATACAAGGATTCAATTGCAAAGAAATATTCTGGAAATTTCAAGTGATCATACTTGCATGGAGAAGTAATCAACCAAGGCCAATTTGCAGAATAAATTGAGAAAGTGGCAATTCGGTGCTAAAATCAGATGAAATAGGGCAATGTCGATTGAAAAATGCCAAAGTAAATTCATTGTCTGATTAAAGATCAAGAAAAACCTGGTTGCAAGTGAAAGGGATCGGATGGATGGCTGGAACTTAGATGGAACCACCGAAAATGGGAAGAAAACGAGCTAGGGCTCGACTGCAGCTGTCAATGGCCGATCACTGAAGTCGCCGGAGTTGCAGGTCACCACCGGCAGCAATAGACGTCGCCGGAGCTACTGGAGATCGCCGGAAAAACCAAACGAGTCGTCGGGGACGAGGACGAGAGCTTAGAGCCGGTCTGAGTTGTCGGAGACTGGAGAAAAGAAATGAAAAGTCGCGGTCGCGCGCGACTTAAGTAAACATGCGGGATCCGGATACTCAGGCCGGATACCCGCAGAGCCTTCATTATCCGGATACACCTACCGGATACCAAAGAAAAAAAGAAAAAAAAATAGAAAAAAGCAGAAAAAATAGAAAAAATAGAAAAAAAACAGGGAAAAATAGAAAAAAAAGAAAAGAAAAGAAGAAAAGAAAAAAAAAGAAAAGAAAAAAGAAAAGAAAAAGAAAAAAGAGAAAAAGAAAAAAAAAAAAGAGAAAAGAAAAAGCAAACTTGTGCTACAACTTCTATTTTCTCTCAAAATCCTATTTTTGTCTTGAAATCCACCTCACAGCCACGAGAGCTCTGTGGAATTTAGGACAACCTTGGGAAATGTGCCTGGTCAAAAGGATAATATCCACTCAATTTTCAACTTGGTTTGATAAAAAATCAGTTTTTCAAAAACCCTATTTTTGGGCTTAAAATCCACTTCACAGCCACAAAGGGCTCAGTGGAATTTAAGAATTCTTGGAGAGATGCCCCCTTAAAGTGAGGGCTTTTTGGCAAATCTCCACTCAAAAATGGTTTTCTACAGAAATTGAATTGAACCGAGCAAATCATGCTCAAGGGAATGCAATTTGGGCTTGTCTACTCTTTGCAGCTCACTGCTTCGCAGCTCCCACAAAGAGGGGCAGTTGTAGACACCCCAAATTGCACAAACAATCATCAAAAATCATTATCTCCTGGAAAGCCAGCACAGAATTTGAAGAAAATAAATTTTTGCCTGTATCCGGATACTCAATCCGGATATAAGTGCTCCTCCCCGTATCCGGATAATCGTACCGGATACGTGTGAGCCTTAGCGTATCCGGTACCATGTACCGGATACCTTAAGGCCCTTTGTTATCCGGTCTGATGTACCGGATACCTTAAGTTTGCTCAAAATTAGGGTTTTCCGAGAGCTTTTCACTTTTACCATCATGTCCCTCATTAAATGAGGGGAAATCTCGGAAATGACCTTAGGGTTTAGGTTAGAGGGGTTCTAGACATTAAGTTGTGTCTACCAATGACCTTAGCCCTTGCCTATAAATAGGAGCCTCCTCCTTGAGCAAAGGGCACACAACTCTTGTTTTGAATTCTCGCAAAGAAGAACTCCAAGAGAAGAAGGAAACCGCTGTGGAATCGTCTCCAGAACTCAGGTAAGCCTCAACTTTTCTTTTTATTTTCTGTCTTTACATTCCTAGATCTAGATCTCTTCTTCTACCTTTCTGTAGTGTAAAGCCTTGTTTGTATGTGTGGAAATCCTTCCCTGGCTCAAAGTATCTCAAGACTCCCCTAGCCGTAAAACGTGAAGGCGGATCTAGGAGAAACGAGACTGGGGATTGACCCTAGTGCTAGAACCCATGTAGCGTAAGGCTTTTGAATGATTGTAGACCGTTCCATATTCAAAGTACCCTTGATTATCTTAAAGAGAACAGAGGGAAACGATAATGGAACGGAACCCTAGGCTATGCTAGAACCTATTTTATTGAATCTATATGCATGTGTATGGATCTTGCTAGGTTTTCTTCACTTTTGCACACATATCACTATTTTGGCGGGATAGGCTCATATTTGGGGTTTATTGCATTTATTGTGATAAATCTCAAATAAATGGCCTCAATCAATTCTGGAATGCCTTTCGGATGATTTTGAAGTATTTGTGTTCATCTTACACGAATTTCATTTTTTATCAATTTTCGGATTTGGTTTTTACTCAAAAGTGGCTTAGCTTGACAGCACCTGTACCCCTACTTCGGACGTCCGTAACTTCATCATCCGGATGAATTTTGGGGCGATTCCAGAACCATGGGAAAGGTGAGGCTGTCTAGTTTATGTCCACCAAATTTCATGAATTTCTATCCAGCCGATTTTTGACACTTTTCTGTCTAAGTTAAGTGGACAGTTCAGGTCCAAGTACAGAACTTGTCACTTCGACGGACCGCCATGTGTTCGTTTTAAGTCCGATTCGAGCGGTTTTTATTTCTGAGTACTCCTTTTTGAGTCTATTTTCAAATCCAGTTGGTTTCATAATTTTTGGATGCCATTTGAATTATTGGTAGCCGATTTACTCAGAACTGCTCATTTGCATTTTTCTGGGTAAATCTGTGATCTTCGGGGCCTGTTCGGGAGACCACCCAAGGCACACCCGAAGGGATTTTTGTATGAGGCTAGTTTCTATGGAAAGATGGCCATACAAACTTCAATCACACCAAATTTCGTGGATTTCTATGTAGTGGATTTTTCTAGACAATTTTCCAAAGTTGCCCACTTACCACTTTTAAAAATCCCCAACAGCAACTTCAAAGGAGCATAACTCCTAGATTTTTCATCGGAATGAAGTGAAATTTTGCATGAGACTCTTATTTACCCTAATATTTCAAATGGATTTGGTTTGGTTCAATTCAGAATTGGATTTGAATGATTTTAAGACAAATGGTATACTTTTTACCAAATTTTCCGAATTTGATTTAACTTGGTTTTGAGCAATTTGTGCTTTGATTTCCATCTCTTGAGACATTCCAGAAATGATATTGACATAAGAGAGGATCTAAAATCCATTTAGATCTTCATGTGAAAATATCATACATTAATCCTTTTTCAAGGTTTTCTATGATTTTTAGCAAGCTTTCTTACTTTATTTTTTGCATGAACATACACTTGGCAACCACTTCGTGTGGATGAATGGGGGTGCCTAACACCTTCCCCCGTTCATAATCTAATCCCCTTACCCATCTCTGGATGTGATTTTTAAGTAGGGTTATTTTTACCCTAGAATTTGTCTTTTGGCTATTTTTGCCTATTTTTGAACTCTTTGGTGTCCATTCTCACCCCAAAATCATGAATGGTGGCGACTCTCCCAATTTTTGCATTGAGCCCGTGTGTTGACGGAGGGACGATCACTCCGGTGATTTTTTCCCATGTCTCACAACAGTAACTGGTCCTAATGGAGTTTGTCTAAAGAATGTGTTATTTGTATCTGGTTTGAAGGCAAACTTAATTAGTATTAGTCAGTTATGTGATTCAAGATTGTTTGTCAACTTTACAAGAAAAGATTGTAAAATTTTGGATAATTCTGGTAGAATAGTTCTTATAGGTGTAAGAACTAGTGACAATTGTTGTGGAATCATTGGAAACAATGAAAGCTCTTTAAAATCCTCTATATGCAATGAAATTGATTTGTGGCATAGAAGACTTGGTCACATTAACTATAGAGATTTGTCAAAAATCTCTAAGTCTGAATTGGTTAGAGGAATTCCCAAGTTTGGGAACAATAAAAAGAAAGGAATGTGTGGTCCTTGCAATCAAGGAAAGCAAATCAAAGCCACACACAAGAAAACCAACATTGTAGGAACCTCTAGACCATTAGAACTGATTCATATGGACTTGATGGGACCTACAAAGACTGAAAGTCTTGGAGGAAAGAGGTATATCTTTGTTGCTGTAGATGACTTTAGTAGATACACCTGGGTAAATTTTCTAAGAGAAAAATCTGAATGTTTTGATTGCTTTAAACAATTGTGCTGTCAAATTCAAGTTGAAAAGAACTTGAAAATAGGGAGGATTGTTAGAATAAGATCTGATCATGGGACAGAATTTGAAAATAAGATGTTTTCCAAGTTTTGTGAAGAACAAGGAATTAAACATGAATTTTCTGCTCCTAAGACCCCACAACAAAATGGAGTTGTGGAAAGGAAGAATAGAGTTTTGCAAGAAATGGCTAGAACCATGATGATAGCCAAGAAAGTGTCAACAAAATTCTGGGCTGAAGCAATAAATACTGCCTGTTATATAAGTAACAGAGTATATGTCAGATCTGGGTGGAAACAAACTCCTTATGAAATTTGGAAAGGAAAACAGCCAAACTTGAAATATTTTACAGTTTTTGGAAGTAAATGTTATATCCTAAGGGACAGAGAAAATCTAGGAAAATTTGATTCTAGAAGTGATGAAGGAATTTTTCTAGGATATTCCTCTTCAAGTAGAGCATACAGAGTTTTTAACTTGCAAAAATCTGTTGTAATGGAGTCTATTAATATGTTAATAGATGATGAAGGAATTGACTGTGAATTTTTGCAGGTTGTAGATGAAGAGGATGAAATCAGAGATGCTTCCTCAAGCAATGAAGTTGTTCCTCTGACAAAAACTCTCAAAGACCACCCAACTGAGCAAATTGTTGGAAATATTTTAGATGGAGTAAGAACAAGACATCAATTACATAATGAGGTAAGATTTTCTTCTTATGTATCTCAATTTGAGCCAAAATCTTATAAAGATGCCTTGTTGGATGACTCTTGGTTAAATACTATGCATGAAGAACTAAACCAATTTACTAGAAATAATGTATGGGAATTGGTTGAAAGACCCACTAATCTGAATGTGATAGGAATCAAATGGATTTTTTAAGAACAAATCTGATGAGAATGGGGTTGTAACCAGAAATAAAGCTAGGCTTGTTGCTCAGGGATACACCCAAGTAGAAGGAATAGATTTTGATGAAACCTTTGCTCCCATAGCTAGGTTAGAGTCAATCAGATTGCTGTTGTCTATTGCATGCTATTTGAAGTTTAAACTGTTTCAAATGGATGTTAAGAGTGCATTCTTGAATGGACACTACAAAACTGCAAAGAATTAGCATCGGCGTTTTAGCGGCGGTAACAAAATACCGCCGCTAATACCCACATTAACGGCGGTAATAGCTTTTGTGCCGCTGAAACAGTATGATTAGCGGCGGTAAGCTCTTACCGCCGCTAAAATAAAGTATAGCTGTAATGCCCCGGATCCGTGTTCTTCATTAAAGATATAACACGTCTCCTAGGGGTTAGTTAAGGATCTCAATAATGGTGATCGCTGGATAATCACCCGCCTTTTATATCATGTCAGAGTGCACAATTCAACATTTGTATCCAGGCGAGTTATGAAATCATCAAATGGTCCCAAGTTTACTATCTTATTTCAATCCTCAAAATTCAACTTAACAGTTTAAGACCGAGCAACCTGCTGGACTAAGGTCGGTAGTAATAATCCTCCTCCCTATATGTATCAGCCGGATCTACCCCTGTAGGCACCTCACCACGAGTATCTGAAAAACAAGTAACAACGAGGGAATGAGATACGAATATCCCAGCGAGTGACACATGCATGCATAAAATAGTTAACACAGTTATAAGACATGCTTCGACAAATAACCAATGATAATAACAACGTAAATTTCGATAACAACTCAAACCAGGTCAATGCCATGCATATGGTTACATTGATTAATTTACATGCCAAGTAGACACTCCACACCTCCATGTACACAGTTCCCGGCCTACTCAGGGTATCGGAAACTCTGAAATGACGGCCTACTCAGGGTATCGTCATCCAGTGCCGGCCTACTCCGGGTATCGGCACTAACAACCAGGCCTACTCAGGGTATCTGGCTGCTCTACACTGGTCGTGGCAACACACGTGGCCATGCAATTACACCAACAAACACATACCATCACATTACTAAGCTTAACAAGGATCCATGGGAAGCTAAACCCAAACCGATAATTAACTGTTTAAAACTCTGCATTAGTACACATCACCCGTGGTTCCAACCAGAACATCAACTCACACAAGTGTTCCAACCAGAACAGAAACTCACTCAAGTGTTCCAACCAGAACAGAAACTCACAAGTGTTCCAACCAGAACAGAAAACTAACACAAGAAATCAAATAAATAATAATTACAACCTCATTCAAAACTTGCCATCAAAACAGGGTTCAATAAACCAAATCAGGTACCAAACAATGCATAATTCAAGAGGACTAGAATAAAGCCCTAGTATGTGAACATCCCGAGCATCCTCGAAATATTTCTCCACATCTACCTCATAAGCTTGTACTAAAACTAGTACCTATCTCCATTGTTCTTACCAGCAAGATTTATTACCTCTAATGTCGAAATCTATTTGTTGGTTAAGTGGTTGAAGAACCCCTATTATCCAGAACACCCTTGGTTCTTGCGAAATTTTAGGATTCTGCATGAAAACCACTGGGCGCTCACTTCCCTGAGGTGGGCGCCAGGTGGGCGCCAGGTGGGCGGTAAGTCCCTTTGTTTAACATGAAGCTTGCGCTCACCCGTGGACGAGTGGGCGCTAGCTAAGCGCCAGACGGGCGAGAGAAAAGCGCGAGATAGGCGTGAGAGTTGGAGGTAGGCGCGAGCTAGGCGCGAGGTGGGCGCTAGCTCGGCGCCGGGTCTGTTTTTCTTGGCGCTCACCTCCTAGGTGGGCGCTAGGTAAGCGCCAGCTAGGCGGTAAGTCATTCTCGGTTCCAGGTCTCTGTTAATCCCAGAAATCCATCTCTGGCTGCAATTTTTCAGTCTGTAACCACTTATATAGCCTCCTAACATTCCCAGGATACATCCAAACCTAATTTGAATTTAATCTAGATGATTTCCCAGTTATCCCCAATTTCACTGTGCAAAACCAAAACCCTCTGTAACTGTGTTGCCCAGAAACCTCAATATCAATGCAATTCAACACCATGATATCATTCAATGAATATACGAAATAATCTGAAACCTCGGTTGTAAAACAATGCCACTCACCAGTGTGCGATTAATCCCAGAATGATAGCCTTCCTCGAAATCGGCCGATCACGATCCCGAATGCGCGAAGACGAAATGGTAGCCTAAATGGTAGTCGAACTGTTCGCTGCTCATGAGAGAGAAAACCCGCCTAAATCCAACTCGAATGAGCTTCTAGTAGTCCCTCAGACTCTTTCTTTTCCTGAGAATAACCCCAATCGCCATTTCCGCCGCAGTCGCCACAGCTCTAACTCCAACGAAGATTACCTCCGTAAGTTACGCAAGTTACGCGTATCCCTACAACCCAAACCCTACTTTCCCCCTTGGGTATTTTTACCCCGCGAGACATACGCCGTTGGATGCATTTCCTTTTTTTTCTCTTATCCAATGCGCGCTCGCCCACTAAAACCCCACATACTCGGCATCGACATATTAATTAAATTAATTAATACGTAGACACTATACAATAATAATCATACGATAATACTAAATATTTTTCCGAAAAAATGGCTATATAACGCCTATACATACGAGCATGGGCTAAGCCCTCAAACCACACTAAACACCTGATAAACACAGTTTATGTATATCAACAGAAATAAATAAATAATGGATAACCTCACAAAAAAAATCAGGGTCTTACAATAGCGGCGGTATATTACCGCCGCTAATAAATGATACTAAATTACGGCGGTATATTGCCGCCGTTGAATCAATAGCGGCGGTAACATGTAACCGCCGCTATAGAATCACGCATATATTCACCGCCGTTAAAATATCTTATGTTGCGGTGGTAAGAGTGTACCGCCGCTAATCTGTTATGGGGCTAATAAATGATACTAAATTACGGCGGTATATTGCCGCCGTTGAATCAATAGCGGTAGTAACATGTAACCGCCGCTATAGAATCACGCATATATTCACCGCCGTTAAAATATCTTATGTTGCGGTGGTAAGAGTGTACCGCCGCTAATCTGTTATGTATACCCCCGATTGATTTCACCTTTCCCTTCCCTGCGCGATTCCCATTTTCTCAACTTTTCATCTTTCCCTGCGCGATCCCCATTTTCTCAACTGTCGCTTTCGTGCAATCCCACTTTCGCAACTTAATTTTGCCACTTTCCCCACTTTCGGTTTCCTGCAATCCCCACTTTCGCCACTTTCGCCACTTTCACCATTTTCGATTCCTTTAGATAGGGTTCGATTTCGATTCCTTCAGATTTCGATCGAATCACTGCAACCCACGTTTCATTCCTTATCATCGCGCGTTCGTATAAATCCGCCTCAAGCACGATCAACACGAGCAGAACCCTAGCTTTTCTTCCCTTTCTTCATCTGTAGCTGTTTCCGTTCTATCACCGGTGACCCTTGGCGCCGTCGATCAAACACGTTTTAATGAGGTTTGTGTGTTTTGTTGGAGCACTTCCATGTTTTTTTTTTGGTTGTTGTTGTGAATAAATTCAATGTTATGTTTAATCGAGTGCTGTTCCACGAAGGTGTAATATGCTGATGATGAATCTTGCCCCTCTTGCGAGCTAGCGAAACTGGAACTTCAAGTGTATATTATTATAACTTGCTTTCCATTCCTTGTATATTGGCATGCTATTTTTCTTCCACAATATGATATAAGAAGTCAAGTTCTTGTGGCTTGGATTTGCCAATAATATCTCTATCTCACAAACAGTACTAAATCATCTTAGATATCATATGAAATGATGTCCTATAAGGTATTTTATGGTTCAGTCTACACATGCATGAACTTGTCCTATGCTCTCCAGTACTCCATACTAAATTCTTTCTTTGATTATTTATTTTCTTGACTCTCATATAACATAAAAACACTATTCTGGCTTTCCAGTGCTGTTCCCTGATTCATCAGTGTTTTCTTTTAATGGATGCACATGGGTTTGCTTCAAATTAGATAACCCAATGGCATTTGAGTTAGATAGGAGATTAGGAACAAGTAGACACATTATTTTGAACCAGTTCAAGCAATCAACAACAGAAAAACATGAAGGAGAGAAGAACAGATTATAAAGTGATGATAATTAGAATTGAAAATGTTCTGTGGTTGGGAAAAATATTCCCTAGAGGGGAACCAAAATTGTAAATGTTTTGATTCCTGCTTCCTAAGTAGACCTTGTTTCAGTTCAGTATAAATTCTCTAATCTTCCATTAATTTAATCTTTCTGTTGATGATGCATTTGGGTGTACTTTTATTGCTTAATTGGAAAAGTGGGAATACTTGAGGATAGGAATGGGATGCCCCCTGAACAAGTGCTTCCACCAAGAAATAAAATCAACCAGTTAAAATAAATAATGCCCTCACAAGGAAAAGTGGTACATAATCTCCATCAATTTGGACCCAGTTTCTATTTAAATACTCTGACTGAGGCACACTGGTGACCGTCATGATGAACTAGACAGGAATTATCTCAAGCAAGGAAGACATGGACCCCATAATACTTCATTCTAGATAACATATATCCTCAGCATCGAAACCTTAGCAGCACAAACCTTGAAAACTCAAATAGGAAAAGCTAGACATATATCCGATGTGACCAGAAACAATCATTAGAGACAACTATATATGTTCTTTACCTCATGCAGTATCCCTTTAAAAATTAGAAGGAATTTCTCAAACTAACAAGCAACATATAAGATATTGTGAGTTTTGAATTGGAAAGAAAAAGAACATGGTTCTTCTCATCAATACTGTCAAATCAGCTTGGGGATTATGTGTAAAGCACTTGGTCCTCAAAAATCAAAGTTGAGTAAATAGTTCAGAACCCCCTGTCTGAGTGATGCATGTATATGAAACATTGGCCACAAAAAACAAGGTTCTTGGGTCACAAGAACACCAAGATAATTGCAAAGTAGAGAAACTTTTAAGGATTGAAGACACAACCAGCACTGCACCACACTACCAGGGATCTAAGAGGAAGAAGAATGCTAGCTAAAGCAACCCAAAATAAGAAGAAGATTAATATTAAAGCAACCAGAACACAACCACCTCCACATCCACCACCAAGGCTGCAGTAGGTTGAAATTATGGAGTTTTTTTTTCCTTTTATTTTCTTCTAGGGTTGTTGGGGAATGCTCCAAAAGGCATCAGTTGTTTCTGAATTATCAAAATAGTATTATGTCCAAATCACTTGCCTTATTTTGTTCATTTTAAGGGTAAGCCATACCTGTTAAGGGAGTAATATGGCTATTGTTTGTCTGTGATAGCACATCTCATGCTTTGAAGTGAGAGGTATGATGAGGAATATGCTAAATGTTAATTTTGTGGTCATTAATGGATTGGAATCCACCACATAGGATGCTTTTACATGTAATCAAATTCTCTCAATGCTTCTATGAAAGAAGCTGTAATTGCGTGTTGTTGGTTCCTCTATCATGGTGCAACTTTGCCTCATGTTTTGTGCTTGAGAGGAAAATTTTTGTATCAAGTTCAAGTGCACATTTATTCCTGACCACAGGCATTCAGTCTAGATGGTTATCTCTTAATTTTATTTGGTTTTCCATTCCATCTGTAACTTTCAATTTCTTATTGCTTTTACATTTTAGTGCAGTATCCAGTTTGTTATCTTTCTATTGACTTGATAACTCATGGTGGTGCAGAAATAAATTTAATTGTATTTATCTATATTGTTTGTCTGTTAGGAGATGTAGGATTTTTTTAGTTCTTAAATTATATTGAAATTTGATGTTATTGGAGTACTTGGAAGATCCTTTTGCACCAGTTAAGTCTCATTGAGGATTTGTCATGATATACAAATATATATTTTTTATTATTCTAATTATTGATAAACCATAGTGGTGTATTTTGTTTATATCTACAAAAATTATGAACATTTTTTGGCTTATACAACATTGAAGGACCTGATCCTAATTTATTTGGGAGTTAATAATTTGGCAAAAAAATTTTACGTTTTCAAGAATTGGTTCAGAATTTTCTGAAATCCTGCTTTTGGGAATCCTAAAGTGATACTTAGGTATTTTGTAAGAACTTATTTTTATGGATTTGATGATGATGTTTATTTTCTTCCTCTCCTTTTCAGTCATGGATTAGGGTTTGTGGAATATAGAAGTACCAGTTGCTGGCTTGTCAAGTTAATATGGTATAACTATTGAGGCATGCTTACGTTAGAGGATGTCAGTCAATCATTCTGTTCTTTTCTGGTTGAGAAATTGCCAAGAGAGAAAATATTTTGATATGTATTATAACTCTTGAAAAATAGTTATGTAATTTTATATGGCCTGTTTGACCTTTTAGTGTGGCGTTGAAATCTTGACTAATGCTTAGACTAGATGTCTAGCATGTTTAGGTGCGAAAGGTACACAACCTTCTTGGTAAAGAGTGTAATGGATGGTATGCTATGGAGCTGATGGGGCTGAGACACCATCCATGTGTCCTGTACTGGATGGCTTGGTTGACCATGTTAGCCATCCGGTGGTAATGAGCCAGTTAACACTCAGCCAAGTTGTGTAGGTGAACTTTCCTTGGACTTGGATCGAAAGAAACCCAGGAGGATGTGCAATGTGTGCTCAAAAACCTTCATTTTA
Source organism: Buxus sempervirens (assembly GCA_947561395.2). NCBI lineage: Eukaryota > Viridiplantae > Streptophyta > Magnoliopsida > Buxales > Buxaceae > Buxus > Buxus sempervirens. The sequence continues at coordinate 25,795,374 of OX387185.1, read as the reverse complement.
TGGGAAATTGGAAATAGGATTTGAATCATAGATGGAAGGCTAAATTAGTCAGGCAACTTATGTTTCTATGCAATGTCTTTTGTTGGGCTCCTTTTAAGTTAGACTGATTTAGTTGACAAAAGTTTTTCTTTTTTTTTGTTCTTTGAGAGATAGTGAAAATATATGTTAAAGTAAAGGAAAAAAAGGGTTTAGGAGAGACATGATATCACTTAAAAGAATCATGAAAAGTGCACCCAAAAATCAGGGAACAGAAAAAGTACACCCAACAATATTTGACAATAGTTTAGCGTTGATTTCAGTCATTGAATCTGTGTGGTGGGGTGCCATTCTCTCACAATTCTGTGCTTTGGCAGATTGAGCATGGAATCCACATCAGTATGTGGATCCTTTACTGATAACATGCATTTGATATTTTAGTGGTGTTCTCATGTTCCCTTAACCAAAATCTTTGTTATTTCTAGAAGTAGTATCCTGTTTATTATTTATTTTTTCTTTTCACTCTCAATCCAAGTGCCTGTATTTCTCTCCCCACCTATCTCTCTCTTCCCCTGCAGGGCTTGCTTTTTATCCCACATACTTCAACTTACTCAATCTCACATGTTTTCTGGTCAGTTGGCCCTTACCCAATCTTCACCTTGCTCATCCTTCACTCTACTCATCATTGTTCATGAGTGGGCAATTATCTTATTGATATTTGTAATATGGTATAAAAGAAATATATAAATGCTGTATTCATAAAATACAATGTGTTAGCTTATTTGTGCTACAAAATACAAATGCTCTAGAGTTACTCTTGCTCTGAGGATTGTGTGGTTTTTTGCTGACTTTTAGGTTCTTTCTCTTGCTTGTGGCTCTACTTTACTTTGTGACTCTTGCCATTGCAAGTGGGCAATATCATACAGGACCTTTTCTTGCTCATTAAACTGAGGATTTGAATGGCTAACTGAGCTGTTCTACAGTTTCTGCTGTGTTTCTCCAATTTCTGAAGTATCTATGCTGAAACAGTTCACAAAATCTTTGAAAAAAGAAGGCTTGAAATGCTTCAGTTGATTGGTAATCATGTTTCTTTTGCGAATTCATCCTATTGTCTTCTCCAAGATGTCAGTATCGTAGATAAGAATGCCGAGCACTGAAAAATGGCTTAAACATTTATTTTCTTGTTAAAGATGTGTACAAGCATATTTTTGACATGAATTTTGAAGGATAAACCCAGAGCTTATAGTATGTAGGGGATCTTTATGTTAAACTTGTTATTATCCTCTTGCTTTTGGGTTTATATAGGTGAAGCACCTTAAAGGGTTTCTATTGATCTTATTATAAGATGAAATCAATTTTCATCTTCTGATTTTACGGAGCTTTTGACAAGAAATGCCACCTATCGCACCATTTAGCATATTTAGGGGGTTGTTCCATTCATATGTTCACAAAATTGGCTGGAAATTATTGTGTGGCTGATGCTATCTCAATTTTCAAATGCTGATTTTCTTTGGGAGCACTCTCACAGGTCTTCTTTCATCTTCATTATTGATTTTATTCTTCTTCTAGATTTGAAGCTCCATAATTAGTTAAAGCTACTCACCTTGAGAAAACTAGATGGTTGTTCATCAGCTTGGCCATGGCACATGATTTTACCTCCTCTTTTTTACTCTTTCCAGAACCTATGATTGTCGTGAATCCTGATATGCATTTTCACTAATCTACAATTCACTCTCAAGGTGGGGCATAAAAGGAGCCTTTGCCCTACCAATGTGGCATATTATGAGCGTTTAGTGGTGAAGGCTTGTCCCAGTGCATATTTCTGTATAAAAGGAGAGAGATATTAGTTGTCTGTCTTGTTGGAGCTGATTGAAGTGGATGAGTCAACCTCTTGGATCTCCACTGCTGATTATGAAGCTCCAAATGGATATTGGCATTAGGTCTTGTATATGATGGGCTTTTATTTGTATTAGAGTAGAGTTCTTGTGCGTTTAACTGGGGACAAGAAAAATGCAATCTTAGTTTACATTGTTACTTCCATCTAGAAGATAGATAAAAGATGGAGTTCAAGATGGATTAAAATCATTAAATAGGGACATAAGAAAATTGGATATTGGATGGCCATAGTGGAGAAGAATCCAGGCTGAAAGAGGAAGAAGTGGGTGGCTGGGGGAAGTGGTAAGTGATGTGAAATTATGAAGTGGTAAGTGGTAACCCAAAATAAGAAGAAGATTAATATTAAAGCAACCAGAACACAACCACCTCCACATCCACCACCAAGGCTGCAGTAGGTTGAACACCAATAAGAAGTCTAAGCTGATGAACCAATTATACAGTTGTCTTCTGAACTCTACTGAGGATGATTTGTGAGATCTCTAACTTCAGTTGTCGAATAACTGAAGTAGAGAAGAGATGGTGGGATGTTGTTGGCAAAAAGAAAGTGAAAAGGGTGTGAGCCATGGGGGTTATGGGAAGGAGTTTCAGTTCAGAGAACCTGCATGATCTGTGGTATAATGGGGGTTGTTGGCAAAAAGAAAATAATAATTTCTATTCAAGAAGTGACTTGGAGTTCCCCTTCTTCTTTTTTTTCTTTTCCAGCTAATGTGGTTTTGGTGGACCAAACTAGTGGTATAATGTGTTATGTATTTGTGAGTCTTGCAATGGTATAAGGCCAACCCAGTGTCCCATGTACTAACTCTTCTACTTTCTTTATAATTTAATTTCTGGCGTTACTTATACGGAAAAAAAGAAAAAGAAAAAGGAAAAAAGAAAAAAGATCCAGTTGAGCAGGGAGTAAAGCAAAAAGAATCTGAATTAGTGTTAGCATAAAAGTTATTGGATGCTCATAACTTAATTGAAGATTGTTTTGTAACAAATCAGGACGGAGGAATATGATTCATTTTGCTGACTACAACTAGTAGGGGAAAGGCATTTTTGTATTGTTTTAATTGCATACTGTATGTTCTTTTAGTTGGTGGCTCTCATATATTTATCCAAAAGGAAATTGAGGAGAAAGGAAAAAGTGGAACTTTAAACTATTTAACTCCTATCTGGAACTATTCCTTTTGTTGATTTTTGCTACTTATGTTTGCTGGTGACACCTTGGATGCAGGAGGCAGAGCTGCTGGTAAACATTAAAGAACATGTTCTCATTCCTTCGCATCAAGTGCTTACCAATGAAGAAAAGAAGACTTTGCTTGAGCGTTATACTCTAAAAGAAACACAGGTCGGTGTTGATCAAGCATGCCTACTAGATTTTTTATCTTCTCCTTGTTTCAATAATTACTGCTGTAAAACTAATGCTTATTTCAAGGTTATATGTTGTAGCTTTAGATGAAACTTTTGATTTTGAGAAGTGCTAGTCTGTGTTCCAGCTGTATGCACATTTTTTTTTTTTTTGAAAAACAAGTGTAACAATTGATGGGTAAAATTGTGATTATGGAGTCCGGAATGAGCAAAGAGACTCGAATTGACCATGCAGAAAAATAAAGGAAAATAGAGAACTTAAGGAGGAAACCATGAGGGAAACTGACTAATGATATACATATATATGTGGTTGAAAATTCTGCTTCTTTGTTCTTTAATAACTATGGTTTCAGTTAGGTTTGTTTTGTTATTTGTTTTTTCTCATCTCATTTCCATGGATGACCTCCTAAACCGAGCTATAGATATTGCCCTCGTGAAGAATAATGCGATTGTAGGCGCAAAAATAGCTGTTGCTTTTTCTAAACTCCAAAAAAGCTGTCGTAATGGTGATTCTTCTGTTCTCCTGTTTGTATATGAAAGAAAATTCTCAAAATTATGTCATAGTATCAAGAAATAGAGCCCAAATAAAACAAAATTTTATGTTTGGCATTCATTATTTTGAACTTCTTTATAGTTGTCTCTGACTACATTAGCTTCTTACAGATTCTAAAATTTCTGTTTAAACAAATACATCTATTCCTATAAGCTTTGCACTTATTGATAACTGAAATTGATGCATCATTTTGATAGGTGGTGCTGTGACAGCATCATAGGCTAGGACAGCAGTCATCTTGCAGCTGACATTCGACTTTTCTGAGATAATTTGATTATTGTTTATTTACTTTGAGAAAAGAGGGTCAATTTGAAAGAATGAGGTATATGTACTGTTCATATTCTTCTATATGACAAATCGAGAAAGATTTACTACATATTGCGCTTAAAATTATACAAGTAATTTTGTGTGTGTGTGTGTCATGTATCCCTTTGCTCATCTGTTATTAGCAATGATATCTGTAAAGCAGGAACTGAGACAGAGATTCAGTTAAAAACCTTAAATAGGTAAAATATTGACTGAGTCATCAATAGAATACCAGGTGTCTCTGTCCTTTTTATGATCCTAGGAGGGTCTGTAAGTCCAAGAAACTGGATGAAAGATTATTACCTGAATTGCTAGTTGATGAGTATGCACATGTACAGTGAGTTTTTTTTTCACAATTATTTCAATATCTTCATGTATAACCTGCACATTGATCAAGTCCAAACAAATTTTAAGCATATCCTTAAGAATTTTAACTAATCTGTTGTCTTAGTCAATCCTTTTAGAGTATATATACTCATAAGTTAGCAGATATTGCTTTTGACTCAATTAAAATCTAAGTTAATATTTTAATTGAATGGCAGCACTTTAGACCTGGTCTTCATGAGGAAATGAAAACAGTTAGAGTAAGTAATATAAGAGAAAACAATCACAATCCAGAACCATCCTAGTACCCTGCTTCTACAAGAGAGGTTTTTACTTCTTCTTTATGTATTTTTTATTTTTGTCTCTAAATTTAATGAGAGAGATGAAATGTATCCAGAACCCGAAATGTTATCAACGGTTAGGGCTGAGTTTTAAAATGTATATGCTGAGGACAGGATTTCGTATCACTTAGTTATCATTTGCTTAATCTTTTGAAACTTTTAATGCAATCGGTAATTCATTTTCAAATCAATCTGACTCTATTAGAACTCATTTAGTTAGTGGGTAGGGTTAGGTTGAATGAGGTGGTCACTGAGGCTGGTTATGATCCTGACCATTCACAAAAGAATCTCTGTGAAGACAGTTCTTGTTTCTGGCTGTCAAATAATTAATGATTTGTTTAGGTGTATATAGATATTCTTACTGGGTTGATTTTTGTCCTTAAACAAGTAATAAAAGGGGCCAAATGTCATGTCAGGTGGATATGTTGATGATTCAACAGGGTAGCAATGAGAGGATGCTAAAGCTGTCCCAAAATGACTACCTGATCTGAGCTATTCAAGATCACCATGGAAGGCTAAAATGCCTCTCTCTCCTTGCCATATAGGGACCTAAGTAACCCAAAATGGGCTACTTCAGGTTTCCATGTATAACTTGAAATTCTCAGATTTAAAACATGCAAAGAACATTCCATTTTGAGTTGACCCAGGTTCTCCCCAAAATTTTGGATTTGGCTTTGGTTCTTTCCAAAAAAGCAACACCTCATTTATTGCATTACTAGAAATCTTTAATCAAATATAGTAATACTTCTACTCCAATACATAGGCAGAAAAATTCACGTCTTTGAGATATAAAAAATGTGTGGCTTTTTTCCTTTAATTTGCAACACCAAAAGCTTCACTTTATCTCTCTCTCTCTTCATGGTTTGTCCAACAAGCTTTGGGTGAAGTTTTGATATGTTGTTCTCATGAAACCCAACATTGGAAGGATCATTGTGACATATAGGGATATAGGATGTCTTGTTTTGCATCCAATTTCTTCCATTTTTCTTTCACAAAAGGTATTTGACTTGGATTCTGCATCAGTTGTTAGAATATACTGCGTTGGGCCACTGGTGTTTTACATTTGAGTGAGATGTTGAGTCGCTAATAAGGAAGCGAAGTGATGGCATTTTGGAAATAGAACACGTGCTAGAATTTGAGGGAAGATAACGGAGGACATGAACAGTTCTGCTATGAAAATTTATTTAGAAGTGATGAATGTCTTCTAGAAAAGAACCCATCAAACTATTCTGTTGCTAAAATGGGCAAGTTTTTTATTTTCTTTTTTTTTTTAAAAGAATATGAGTAACAAAGAAGTACCAGTGAACACAGTACAGAATATTTACAATTTCTCAACCCCCTAAAACAATCATATTTAAGTATAATTTTTCAATAGACAAATGTGAGATCTTTATGGTTTGTGCATCCGAAGTTTCCATTCGATTGTGCTTCGCCTTCTACTCTTTTCAACTTTGCTCTAAGTTCTGTCACTTTGTCTTCTGCTTCCTGGGGCTGTGCTTCAAGCTCCTCAATCATATTTCAAGATGACAGCACCAGTGAACACAGTACAGAATATTTACTAAGAGTCACGTGTTGGATTCTTAATTTGTTTTTCTCTTTGTCATGTAGTTTAAAAACTCCCTTGGCAACTACTTCATTATAGCCATTTGGATTTATATTTTGAAATTTAATGTGTGTTTTAAATTCCTTGAAAATAAATTAGGATATTGTCATTGCAATTGCAATGCCTGGAGTAACTACTTCAATTATATTTAGATAAATTATATTGGTACATAGGCCAACCACGTGCGAAGCACGTGGAGGGCAAAACTAGTCAATAACAAAATACGAGGGCTATGATGCAAAGTGTAGTGTAGTTCACGTCATCTCATAAACTATCATATATAGAAATTGCAGAATACATGTTTTGTGCATTTGGAGGTAAATAAGGATGGACTGCCCTGCATGTCTATCTTAATTTCTAACATGTGCAAAACGCATTTCATATCTGCGTTATCACATAATGATAGCTTCTAGGGAGAAGTCCTTTGGTGTTTAAGCAATTTTTTTTATCATTCTTCACCGATGTTGTGTTGGTAATTTATTATACTTCCTGTGCATGCACATGTTCTTTCCTGTGTACTTCATGCATCAAGATAAATGGACTTGTTCAGAAAGGAGCTTTGTGTGGTTGTACAAAGAAATAAGATAGAGAAAAAACATACAGTTTTTAGATGCCTCTAATTATAGCAAAACAAAGTATATTACTTTTGTTTAAACCTCCTTTGAGGAACATCTCTAAATTATGGCACAAAGAGCTTGATTCAGGAATTTTTGTTAGATTAGAATACAAATTTCCAATCTTTATTTCTTTGTACTTGGTGTAAGCTGCTTGCTACACCATTCTCAAGCATTCCTTGTATTATGTACTTATATTTAATCGTCAAAGCTAGTAAGGATATTTGAGTCTTTTCCTTTTGTATGTCAACAGAATAAGACACCTGAGAATGGTAGTAAATGGCCTAGAGATGCTTATTGTGTTGCCAAAAATTTCCAGATTTATAAGACACTTGTCATAGAAATCCTTCTTCATGATAAAAACATGAATTTCTAATCCTTCATGTACGTGCTGCGGTTTGGTAAAGTCTTGGTTGCTATTTAGGTTTTCTTTTTTTGTTTCTACATTTTTCTCTTCTGTTTTTACAGGCTGCATTAGGAACTAAAGGAGGGTCAAGTGGTTCCCCAGTCATTGATTGGCAAGGAAGAGCTGTGGCTCTGAAAGCAGGAAGCAAATCATCAAGTGCTTCTGCATTTTTGTTGCCTCTAGAACGGGTAAGTATTTATTCTCTAGTATCTATAATGTGTCATGCTGTAAGTATTTAGGCCATGGCATATGATATGCATTGTAATTTTTGGTATTCGTTTTGCTATCTTCAATTTCTTTCAAAAATCAAAAGATTAGATCAATAAGTTCAATGTATCAAGATCAATTCTTTTAGGGACTCTAGAAGTACCGAGACAGATCAACAGACGCCCCCTGGCTTGAGATCTGTACCTATGTTCAACAAATACCGCCTACCGGGCTCTGCCGAGGAATAGCTTTCGGATTATCATCCGACTGCGATTGAAGGCAACCTAGGGGAACTAACTGGTATTTGGAAAGTCCCTTCAATTGATCTGATTTATTGATCTATTTGATCTAATCAGATGTTCAAATAGATTTGCCTTTTAGTTAATAGTTTCAATATTCAATTTGCTAATTTTCTATCTGCTTAGATTATTTCTTCGTGTGTTTAAGTTAACGATCCTAGACATAGTGGTATCGAGCCACCATCTAATAATTTATGATTTTAAGACATAGGATGAAATTATAAATGTAAAGGTTGTAAATCATGATATATGGTGTTATTGGCATGCGAATAATTATGTAGTCTCAATATTATTGCACCATCAAGGTTTTGTAGAAGGTACTTATACATGCTTTCTTTTCGTGGTTTAAAAACCTTATATCTTCTACCTCTTATTTTAAATGTTTATAGTTTTTAGCTCTAGTGGCATGTATATGGAATGAATGAAGAATGTATAATGTAATTTAATTTTGAGTACTTAAAGGTGATTGGGGTTAGTGGTATGGTCTTGGGGTAATCCCATAGACCTGGGGTTTTCGCCTTCAATCGTCGTGTTTTAATTCTCTTAGCAATCCATGCGATCCTATGCTATTATGAGGAATGTATTATTCCATCTCTTATTCAAACTGAACTTATTGTTGTGATGCTAGGCCTTTTTTGAACCTTACCCTTGCCGTATACCATATTGATTTTGCCTATGAACTTCTAACAAGAAGAAGGCCGCAATATGTTGTGATCAACTTGCCAGTTGCCACACTGTAACCCAAATCTTTCTGGTGGTTCTCCTATAAGTTATTGTAAGACTCTGAGTTTTATTGACCTTTCTAACTCGTATTGCTTCTTGGAAGGAGACATGATTCCTTTAGAATCAATTCTTGTGAAACATTTAATACGATGTGGTTAAAAAAAAAGAAAAATGTTTGGTAAAGACAGTAAAAAGCACTTTCATGTGAAGTATAAAATGTGAACGAGAGGGAGAGATAAATCTGGGTTGAGTAGGAGACATCAATAAGAGAGAGATTAGGGGGATTTTGTTTTTGGGTTTTTTCTGCATTGCTTATTTGTATGGATCTTATGTGAGAGATCTATGCATGATAGAAAATGTTAATGGGAGTTTTACAGAAAGCCCTATGTTTAAAATAGGTATTGAAGGGTTTATATTGAGGGCAAATGAGACCTTAAGATAAGTTCCATTTAAACTCTAAACTGATTCCTGAATAAACATGAATTGAAAAGTAAGAAATTTATAGCTTGTAAAGATTGAGATGCGATGATTCTTTTGGAATTGCTTCTAGCATGGGCTTACCAAATGTTTATTTATAAATTCGAAGCACCTTTTCAACCTAGGAATCACTTTCATCAGAAAGGCAAAGCCAAAAATACCCCTAATGTGTTAAGATCTGTGTATGAGTTATTGAAATGATAGTCACTTATATTGCCCTTCAATACTTGTTAAATGGAAAGTTAGTTGTTCCTCAAATAGAAATCTTGTTTTTAGTTTGTTAAGGTAATGGTGGACTGTGTTATGATTCAGTACTAGGATTTTTTATGAAATTCTCTTTATTTCTGATTGATGTAGAATTACGAATGGTTGTCTTGGGGTTTAGTACAATCTTGGCTTTGGGAAAGTGCTGGCTTTTATTTCCTGTTGTGGAAATTACCTTGAACCTAAATTTCATACAAAATTTTCCTTTAATGTTGCTTGCAAAGGAAAAAATTTATAAGTTGCTAGTTACTTTAGACTGCAAAATGGAAGGAGAAATCACAATATTGAGAAGATGTAATTAATTGTCATATTAATAAAATCAAGAGAAAAATCACATTACCATTCGATGCTAAAATGAGAGTATTATTTTCAACCACTGAAAAGGGAGAACATGATAAGATTTTGGACTAACACATGCCAACTCATAAATACATGGAGCTAGACAAACCCAAAAAGCACCTGACAAAATCCTAATAAAAGCTTGATTGCACCAGCCTAAATGGGTTCCAGTACAGTTTTTCTTTGCTGTAGGCCCAAAGTAAGCCTGCCTCAGACCACCTTAATTAAAAATATACAATAAATATTATATAGATATTATCTGATACTAACCTCAAACATATGCACTGTTAAATGATTTATACAGCCAATAAATCATGTCATAATAACTTAAAAGAACAGATAACCCAAACCTAAGCTCTAATGGACCAAACTACTGTTTTATAAAGAACAGATATACAGTTAAGCGGAAATAAATACATAATAATTTTATCTGGCAGTAGAGAATGCTGATATGAAGCCATAAAAAAATGAATAATTTCGTGATGTAACAAAAACATGCCCTTTAGTGTATGGAGCTCCAAGCATATCTTTAGCTTGCATCAATCTGAAATGAAGCCAGCTTGAATTAAAAAGATAAATCTTTAGGTTGGGGTCAGGCTCAATTCATACTGGAAACAGTTTGGACTGATTAACTTCAAGTTGGGCTAATCCCTAATAGGTCAAAAACCACACCCAATCCACTCTATTTCCTTTGTTTGGAAAATACAGCCCCAGATTTTGAGGCTGAAGCAGATTTTGATCAGGAGTTCATCAAGGTATTTCATAGAATAAAAAGAAATAAATAACTAACAATGACAACAAGAATGATTGGAATTAATCAGTACCACTCTTGATATCTTGTGTAATGTTATCTTCTTTTTTCCTCTTCAAATTTTGATTTTTTTTTTTTTAATTTTGAGCTTTTCTTCTTCCTCAAATTTCCATTTTTTTAATATTTTTCTAATATAAATATTGCATTTAAATATTTGGTAAAACACATTAATTATTGCTAGCTGTTGATTTAAAGTATTAGCGTACTTGCCTCTCCTCCCTCCCTCTATGATTTAAAGTATTGCCAAATACTGATATGGGTTGGCCAACCTGTATTGGCGTTAGAATGACTAGACGTAGGACATATAAAGGCATGCATAGTTTTTTAGGTAATACTTAAAAGATCCCTTGATACTAGCTGAAACTAATCCAGTGCTATAGTGATTTGGATAGGCCATTTTGGACTGGCATAAGGTTGGCTGTATGGGTAAGGATACTAATCATTTAAAGTTTAAACTCTTCCTCATCTTATCCTTTATCTCTGTGAGAGTTTTTTATTCCATGTGAGTTCATGAGTTTTTTTTAGTGCTATTTTATGGCTGTATTTTACTCTAAAATATTTTTTAAATTTTAGCCATGATTTGTTGATAGTGACATGGTCATTAAGGGAAAAATGATCCCAACTCCTAAAAGACATCCATGTTAGTGATGTGGACAAGTTAGAGATCATCATGAATCAAGTTCTTATTGGCAACCGAGCTCCTAGGAAGCTGGTGATCTCTCTATATTGTAATTTTTTATCTTTCTCGAACTTTTGTACACGGGATTGAAACCTATCATAGGGATTTCTATTCCCCGCGTTAGATTAGAAAAGTGTTATATCAAAGAACAATAGATTTTGTTATAGGAATAGAGCTCATGAGGTATTATGGCCATAGAGGGACAAGAATAGCCTTGTCACAATTGATATTATGGTTTTGCACTTCCGCCTTCAATTTTCCTCTTTTGTTAGCTGCTAGCTATGGCTATTTGCTTATGAATGTTAGCTATGGCTATTTGTTTATCAAACACATGCCATGAGATCATTGCAGGCTAGCTATGGCTATTTGCAAAGCCATGGAAGCAACCCTAAACTTTGAACATGGCTGACTCGAAAAAGTTTTGATGAGTTGACATATAAAGTTGAGTAGACGCCAGGATTCCCCCAATGTGATTGGGAGTGGGGACTTTAAAATCCTAATATTCTCTTTATCCCCCACCCACATATGGTATGTGTGTCCCAAATTACACTCTTATGACATCCTTGTACCCTCTTATTTAAACCAAACGAAACCCACATTATCTAGATTTTATTCCAAAGGCGAACGAGGAATAGAATACTTCTTTATAGTTTGCCAAACTTCCAAAAGGATTTTCTTCTTTTGTTTTAAGCTCATCAACTCCTCATGCCTAAACTTTTAACTTTGGGGAAGTTTGCAAAAATGTGGAATAATAAGTCAATATAAGGCTACATTCTTCTCATAACTTGTCTTTGAGATGAGTTAGAAATTAGTCTTATATTTGATTTGTTTTCAGAGCTAAGTCTTCAAAGAAAATCTCAAGTTTTAAGTCATCAAAACTTAAATAATCTTCGTGTTCTACCCCAAGAAAAGATCTTCCAAATAATTGCATAGGTTTCTTGGGAACCTTGGAATCCCAAGCTTTTAAAAAGTCCTTTTGTGGGTCATTTGGAAACGATTGAATTCCAAGCAAATAACAACTCAAAATCAGAAATAAAAAGAATAAAAATTAAAAAAAAATCAACTTCTTTAAAGCAACTTGTGCTTCTTTTTCAACTCAAAGAGTTTCAAAGAAGGTTCAAAAAAACATCATAGGCATGTGAAAGCTTTTGAATTTCAAATTTTATCAAGTTTATTATAGGCCTCTGAAAGCCTTTGAATTTCAGATTTTTAAGCTTCATAGGCCCTTAGAAGCCTGACTAATTCCATCAATCTTTTTCGGCCTTTGAAAGCCTTGGAATTTCAAAAAATCAATTCATAGGACAACTGAAGGCTTTTAAACTTCAGATTTCATGGGCCACCAGTAACCTTTGAATCCCAGATTGAATCCCAGATTTTTACAAGCCTTAGGAAAGCTTGAGTAATTCTTAATTTCATAGGTCTTCTAAAGCCTTAATTTAGAAACTCATGGGATTGTTGGAAGCCTAAACTTTCAGATTTTTCAAAACTTCATAGATATGAGGAAGCCTGCGTAATTCCTCAACTCATAGGATGGCTGGAAGCCTGAAATTCCAGATTCTTCAAAAACTTCATAAGCCCTTGGATGCTTGCGCTCATTCCAAGAAATTTGTATAGGCCTAAGGAAGCCTTTTAATTCCTTAACACATAGGACCTCTGGAAGCCTGAAATTTCAGAATCTTATCTTCATAAGCCTCTAGAAGCTTGTGTGATTCTAGAAGCTTATGAAGGTCCCTGAAAGCCTGCGTAATTTCAAGAAGCTTTGGAAGCCTAAATTCCAAGTTCATAAGCCCTTGGAAGCTTGAGTAATTCGAAGACAATCCTGATTTGTCTAAAAACTTTCATTTTAGACATTTTATATCTTGTGGGACATGTTGGAAGCCCTAAAATATTCCAACAATTCTTTGCACTTCAAACATATATAAACCATTCCACCTTCTTCCATCTTCTTATAATCCTTACTGTTCTATAGGAGCACTCCAAACTACTCCCCTCTATCTGGTCTTTTTGTTCATCACTCTTAGATTACTTTCCTTCACGACCCAAAAAAACCAAACTAAAACAAACTAAGTACCAGAATTTATCGCCGAATGACTGGGGTTTGGGTGTTTGAGAACGGCGTATTTCGCCGCAAGGACCCAACAGCTGAGACTTCGGAAGGATGACAGGCGAACGCTCGCAAGAAGGTGTTAAGTTCATGTTCCCACCAAGGAAGTCATATCTTATTACTCCTCATTAGAGGAAATCCTTTTTAGGTCAGGTTGGGAGAGGTACTATGATGATCCAGATCTCTTTCAGTTCCACAAGAGTATGACCGTTGATCTCATCTCTCTGCCTAGAAAATTAGGATTCTTTTGCCTAGAGAATTCTCCAAGTTCAAGTCATTTCTTCCTTGGAGTTATTGTCGTTAAGAATCCTTTCTTCCTTGGAGTTATTGGAGCCGATCCGCAACCGCATATAGATATTACAAATTAATTGTATTTGGGATAACTTGAAAGATGCTCATCGACTTGTCCAAGCATTCTATTTGAACAAGATGATGCTGACTGTAACAGCCCTAGCAATACGAAATGCAGATACTCAATGGATGGAGATTGTTCTTTGATATAAAAAAATCGTAATGGGTTTCAGAGTAGAACTTGGAATTGATTGCGATATTGTTTCCTTTGGATTGCAGTTGGGGAGCTACTAACTCCATTAGCATTGGCAAGGCTAAAGGACAGCCTTCTGTTGGAGGATATTAGTATAAAGGTTGAAGGTAACGGCAGGAAATGCCTAAAGCATCCCAAAAGCTGAATTTGGAGTAAGCTCTATCGAAGTTGCATTCGGATTAAGCTCACTTGCGTAGTATCCTAGCCTGTTAAAGATGCAGCTGGATTGTGGGGATGCAATAGGTTATGCATTGAGTGCCCCAACTGGGCGTACAGACCTGAGTCTGTGGAAGAGGTTTTACTTGAATGGGATTGGAATTTGAATCTCAATGAGCTTGATTACTGGCCACCACATGTCATGATATGAGTATCAAAATGCGAGTAGACTTGTGCAGTTGCTTTAAGGATGTGACACTTTAATAATACGGGATGATGCGGCTATGCAACGCATCCTCAAAGCGACTGGAAGAGTCTACTCGCATTTTAGTACTTATATCATTCTCTAGTGCAGGATAGTAATCTTCTTTCAGCTGTACATCCCTGAGATTGGGGATTCTGAGAAAAAACATCATGAAGTGCTCATGGGTTGTGCTATGGATGAAGGGTTTTCTTAAAGTGGCACATTCTGTAAGCAACCCAGTAGCAAGGAAAGAGAGGGTCCTTTGGTGTACATCCAGTTGCACATCCTCAAAAAAAAAAGTACATCCGGTTCACAAAAAAAAATTTAAAAAAGAAAGTACATTTGGTTCACAAAAAATTAAAAAAGAGAGAGAGAGAGAAAGGAAAGAAGTGGTCAAGTCTCAATTGCCTGGAAAAGGGAGAGTTTGAAAGCGTGGCAGAAATGGAAATGAGCAGTGCAACTGGATGTGTACCAAAGGACCCTCTTTCTCCCTGTTGCTGGGTTGCTTACAGAACGTGCCACCTTCAGAAAGCTCTTCATCCATGGCACAATCTATGAGCACTTTATGATGTTTCTTCTCAGGATCCCCAATTTCAGGGATGTACAGTTGAGAGAAGATTACTATCCTGTACCAAAGAATGATATAAGTACTAAAATGCGAGTATATTCGTGCAGTCACTTTGAGGATTCGTTGAATAGCCGTTTCATCCTGTATTATTAAAGTGTCACATCCTTAAAGCAACTGCACAAGTCTACTCGCATTTTGATACTCATATCATGGCATGTGGTGGTTAGTAATCAAGCTCATTGAGATTCAAATTCCAATCCCATTTAAGTAAAACCTCTTCCACAGACTCAGGTCTGTACGCCCAGTTGGTGCACTCAATGCATAACCTATTGCATCCCCACAATCCAGCTGCATCTTCAACAGGCGAGGATATTGCATAAGTGAGCTTAATCTGAATGCCACTTCGAGAGAGCTTACTCCAAATTCAGTTTTTTGGATGCTTTAGGCCTTCCCTGCCGTTACCTTCAACCTTGATACTAATTTCCTCCAACAGAGGCAGTCCTCAAGCCCTGCCAATGCTAATGGAATTAATAGCTCCCCAACTGCAATCCAAAGGAAACGATATTGCAATCGATCCTAGGTCTTACTCTGAACCTCGTTACCATTGTTTTGAATCAGAGAATAATCTCCATCTATTGAGTATCTGCATTTGTTATTGCTAGGGCCGTTACAGTCAGCATCATCTTATTCGAGTTCATTCAAGTTGAATGCTTGGATAAGTCACTGAGCATCTTTCAAGCTATCCCAAATACAATCAATGTGTAATCTCTGTATGCGGTTGCGGATAGGCTCCAATGCTTCCAAGGAGGAAATGATTCTTAATGACAATATCATACACGTGAAAGGACTTGAACTTGGAGAATTCTCTAGGCCAAAGAATCCTAATTTTCTAGGTAGAGAGATGAGATCAACGGTTATACTCTTGTGGAACTGGAAGAGGTCTGTGTCATCATAGTACCTCTCCTAACCTAATCCAAAAATGGTTTCCTCTAATGAGGAGTAATAAGATATGACTTCGTTGGTGGGGACATGTATTAGCACCTTCTTGCGAGCGTTCGCTTGTCGTCCTTCTGAAGTCTCAGTTGTTGGGTCCTTGCGGTGAAATACGCCGTTCTTGAACACCAAACCCCAATCATTCGGCAGTAAATGCTGGTACTTGATTTGTTTTAGTTTGGTTTTTTGGGTTGTGAAGGACAGTAATCAAAGAATGATGAACAAAAAGAGCAGGTAGAGGGGAGTAGATTGGAGTGTTCTTATGGAACAGTAAGGATGATGGGAAGATGGGTGAAGGGTTTATATATGTTTAAAGTGTGAGGAGTTGATGAGATTAAGACAAAAGAAGCAAGAGAAAATCTTTTTGGAAGTTTGACAAGCTATAAAGAAGTATTCTATGTTTTGTTCGCCTTTGGAATAGAATGGATATAATGTGGGTGCCGTTTGGTTTAAATAAGAGGGTATAAGGATGTCATAAGAGTATGATTTGGGACACACATACTATTTGTGGGTGAGGGATAAGGAGAATATTCGGATTTTAAAGTCCCCACGCCCAATCACATTGGAGGGGAATCCTGGCGTGATTGTTTATTTACTCAACTTTACATGTCAACTCATCATAACATTTTCGAGTCAGCCATGTTCAAAGCACTATAATAGATGTTGAAAGTGCTAAACTCTAGTGAATGTAATCTGGCTTAAGTCATTTAACATTTCAAATGTATAAGCTGCCATGGACCTTTAAGTTCACCAATCATCCCATTAAAGGGGGGCCAAACGGAATCCCTTTTCAGTTTATTTCTGCAACTGAAAAAAATAAAATAAAAAAAGGCACAAGAAAGAGGCTGCAAAAAGGAGGAGAAGAAAGTTCTAAAGCCAAGGAGAGTTGTGCAATCAATAATGTTGAATGAAGAAAGACTTCCTTAACTTATTATATTTGGACTAAAACTACTGAAATAATGAAAAAAAATATAATGAGAAAGAATCCAAAGCAGATGATGGATCATGATTGGGAAGGAGAGAAACAAAAATTAAAATGGAAGTCTTTTTCCTCTCTGTGTTTGCTTTCATTTGCAGTCAAGGTGGGTTTTTTGGGATACTTGTTTGTTACTGCAAACGAAAGATATTAGTGTGAGAAGTATACGAAAATAAGAGGGGGTTTAAATGAAGCATCCCAAAGCAAGTTTATTTAGTTTTGTGGCACCCAACTGTCTTCAATTAGAAGTAGAACCATAATTATTTAGAAAAATATGTTACAGCAACTGTTATGTCTCATGTACTTACTTCTAGAGCATGTTGGATCATGTTGTATTAGTCCATTTATTAAATTTCAATCAATTCTTCAGGTTTGAGGCCAAAAAATTGTTGATTAGGACCCTAGAGTAGCTGCAATTTCTATTCGCACCAGAATTTCCTTGAACAACTAGCCCCCATATAGACTTTTTCAATCTTTCAGAAGCTTCAAACTGTTTTTAAGTGCTTATTTTATTGTTAAGATATCTCTCAAGGGCACTAACAATAATAGCACCATATTTCATAGCAGAAAAGGTATTATTCTTGTCATTGTGCTGAACTCTGTCAAACTACAAATTTTTTTGGGTGGAAATGTCAAACTACCAATGCCTGCTCACTAGAAGGTGGCACTCATTTACTTAGCTTAAATCAAACCACTCTTCATCTTCTTCAGTTGTTTCAGCTCAACCCATTAAGCCCATCACCAATGTTGAGTCTAGACCATTAAATCCATTATTCAATTCTAGGCCAACCAATGAAGCCCCCAGGAAAACCCTGACTTAACCACCCTATTTAATGAGCATTTTTTTCCACTTCTTTATGTGTTGGCTTAGTACTTAGAGTTTCCAATTAATATTTCCCTTAGTTTGTATGCCTAATTTAATGAATTCAGAGGTTTAATTTATCATGCTCTTGTATTTCTATATTCTTTTGAAAACAAGAAAAGGAAGAAGAATGAGTAATTTTATTCTGTTGAGGGCCGTGTTATGTTGTGTTTTGGAGTATTACGATTCCTCCTTTTTGTGGAGTGTGGAGGCCAGGCAACCTACTTAAGAAATTCAGCCTTTCCTAGTAATAAGAAACGATTAGCATCTCGGATATTAAATTTCAATCTCTGTAGTGTGTGTAACTTCACATAAAGAATGGAGGAATTCTTTTTCACTGAAAATGGATATTATTACAATGGAATTTTACATCATTATGAATAGGACACCATATCCTCACAAGATATCAGGATTTCAACTACAACAATTTTCAAACAAAGACAATATCTAGTTGTAACTTGTGACTCATGCAGATTGGATATATGTTGTCTTATTCACCTGCACCAATTGATTTCATTGATTTATCATGTTTTTGGACATGCCACTCAGGCCTCTGTTTCATTGCTCTAGGTTTTTTTTTCTTCTCTTTATGAAATCAAAGCTTTCTGCAGCTGCTTTTCCAACTGTGCTCCTAGTTGGTAGTTTGAAGCCAAGTTTCTCTCCAAGTTCTCTTTAACAGATAAAAGTTTGGCCCTTATTGTCTCAGCTGCAGCTATCTCTGAATTACTTAGGTATCCACTGTTTCCTTGAAGTTCCTTGAGGCTCAATTTCAGCTGAAACAGAGAAACCAAATACCAGTAAATAAGCTCAATCAAACATATTTGTCTATCTCAGTGGAATAGTTCAAATGTTTAATTCATCCACAGATGGTAAAACAGATGCAGGAGCAATTAAAGGTCATATCATCCTGTACAAGATAACTTTTGAAGTTATAATTAATAACTCCCAAATTCGGAAAATTGCTCAACAGAATTCTCTTTTAAGTCAATGAAAACTCCTGAAACCAAGAACAGTGAATGCATAATTTTTTAGCGTATACTGATTTTTACAAATTTCAAAGAAAAAGATGAGTTAAACAATCAGATTGAGGTCCTTTTCATATGGTTTGGGGTGGGATTGATTATACTCAACCTGTTTAACAAATGTGCAGCTTTGAGTTGTGTCAAGACTAATTAATACATACACTCAACCCAACCTGCCCAACTCAGCCAACCCTGCTATTTAAGGATGATACTGATCATTGATTGGACAACAAGGAAATTGTTTGAACCATTTGAGCATGCAAAGATTGTAAGTTGTCCAACTACATTATTATCAATAAAACAGTAGCAATTTGATAAAGCTTTGGCTGTACACAAGTATGATACATACATACCAGCACAAACACAGACACAAACATACACCAGAGCCATTCAAACAATTTCACGAACAGAAGGACTAAAGGCTCCAACTTTACCTTATCCCTGCTGTACCTCATCTCCTGCACTTGCAGACGGGACTCCAAGACACATTCCTTCACTTTACCTTGAAATTCCCGCATTTCAGCACTCTTCATCTCATAAAACCTGTCCTTGTTCTTCTCACACTCCTCAAACTCCTCCACCTCACTCTTCAAATCCCTAACCCAACATATCCATGATTCAATTCCTTAAGAACAGACCAATCCTTAACTGGAGAAAACCAATGGCATCAACGGAAGTACCTAAACTTTTGAGCTATGATTTGGTACTCGGACTCGAATCTCTTGATTTCTGACTTTTGAGCTAAGATCTTGCAGCTTAACTCAGCTCTCTTCTGCTCCATCATCAGGCAGCGTTGCTCCATGCATCGGATGTTCGAACGCTTTGCCGTCAGGAGCAGAGATTTGTTGGTTTGAAGATCTTTTTTAGCATGAAATTATTCTCTCTTGTGGATGGTGAGTAAGAATAAGAACTAGGGTTTTGAGGAAATAGAAAAGAACAAGATTAGGGCTTTGAACCTGAAGGAGAGAGAGCCTCTGGTTTCTGGTTTCTTCCATGTGCTTGAGCCTTTCTCGGAAACCAGATGGAAGCGCCATTGCCACGAGAGGGAGAGAGAGAGAGAGAGGGAGCTCCTTAACCATTTAGCGGGAAAATGGAACAAAACCGTGTGATGACCGGGCTGACTCGAAACCTGTGGACCCGCTAATTTTAATGGACCAGACTGTTGAATCAAGGAAACTACGGCCCAAGAGAACTATTTTTTCAAACCATGGATTTGTTTGACTTTCAAGAACCTTTTTAGGCTGATAGTAGGGGTGAACTTTATATAGTTAAACTAGTTGTTTAATCTATGCTTCGTATATATTTAAATATGTTATTTTAAAATAATTTAAAATAACAGCTACAATGAGCAAATATAATAATTGGACGTTTTGTTACCATGTGTAAGCACGCTAGTATTTTATTTATAGTTCAAGATTTTAATGGCAACAATTCCTTATAGTTCAAGATTTTAATGGCAACGATTCCTTATGTCAAGATTTTATTGTTACCATGTGCAAGATTCAATGTTTTGCTAGCCGTTTTTTGGTTGTCAATACTCTTTTTTTAATGAAAATTATACAATTTTCATCCATCGTGCATTTGACGTAATTGTTCTATTTATGTGGATAAGCTTTCATTACCTAGTCTTAGGGATGGTAACCAAAACACTAACTCACCCCTATTAGTTTGGTAGCGAGGATAGGTTGGGGTTAATTAATAGTTATTAATTACTATTAATAACTATTATTATAATTCCGAGACATATCATCGGCAATCACACCTAAGAACACAAAGATCCTTTCCGTGAAGAGACACCGGCAAATTGCAAATTTAGCAATTTTTTTCGAAAATAGAGAAGTATATCTTTGATTATTAATTTAATTAAAGATAGTTATGGGTTTGTAGGACTCTGAAAATATAAGGATTAATAATATAATTTTAATTTAGTTAAAAATAACATTGGAGAAAATGTATTTTTTAATTTTAAAATTTTGACAATGTACATAAACTGTTGGACGAAATATTGATTTAGCTTATAATTGAGAATGAGTATACATATACTTAATTTAATAATAGGTTACAACTTGATTGCAAGACTATGAGGGTATTTTTGTAAGAAATACGTTTTAACAATAAAATAACACTCAAACTCAATTGTTTTAAAAAAGTGTAACTAATTTACAATTATTAAGAAGTAGGTGATTGAATTCAATTTTTTTCCATTGCTAATCATACAATCTTTTGTTTCGTCATTGAGTTTTATTTTATTGTGTTTTGAATATTAGCATTATTTTGAAAAAGAGGGAAGCATATCTTTGATTATTTTCATTATTAATTTAGTTAAAAGATAGTTATGGGTTTCTAAGACTTTGAAAATATAAGGATTAATGATATAATTTTAATTTAGTTAACGATAATATAGGAGAAAGATGTCATGTCCACATAAAGGTAAGATATATGTATTTTATGAAATTATTTATTTTAAAAAAATTATTTTAAGGTGGGGCCCAAAAGGGCAATTGGATAAAGAACGGGATGTCCAAAACTGTTGTTTTTTCCTAAGGCTCTGATACCATATAGAGCACCATTCTTACTAAAAGCTCAAGCTGATAGCAGGGATGAAATTTATATATTTAATATATTCCTTAACATTGGTTAATATTAATATTAATTGGAAAAAGTCTTCATGTCAAGGGATGAGTAGCATTTTTTGTCTGTGCCAACTGGAGGGCATGTTGGCATAATATCTATTCCCATGGCTGCAAAGCACGTGTATTTAATTGTGCCTTCTTTGTTTGGATGCATCAATATAACCGACACCACACTTTTGTGCTTTTATTTCACCAATTATAAATTGATTGTTGATGTTTTAGCTTTTATTTATTGCTTTAATACATGACTAGCAATATGAGAACTTTAATTTTTTGATTGAGTTGATACAATTAAAAAAGTGGAAACAATTCAAATTCTCGCCTAAGAGGTTACATGTGTAGCTATGCCAATTAATTTCGTCTACTTTGAAGAGATTGCAGTTTTTCAGTAAGTTTGCAATAACTCTTAGTATTTAAATATAAAAGGTATATATTTACACATATAATATCTTGAAATGTCAGATAGACAGTTTGGGAATAGCATGTATAGTACTTTTTGACATGTGATTCGTATATTTCTCTTAATGCATGTCATTTTGGTTTCATCGATCTCTTTTTTCTTCAAATACGTAGTTTTTTGACTTCATGCTATTTATCGTCCAATTTGGATGATAAAAGCATAGTATGTCAAGAAACTTTTACGTATTTGGAGAATTGCGCAGAGATGCTGCCGAAATTCGTAGAGAAATATATGCATCACATGGATAAACGAGTACTTTGCTCGCTATTCTTGAATGGGCAAAACCAAGCATAAACTTTAAAACTAACCGGAGTACCATTTGATATTATAAAGGAACCTATTTATGGAGTATTATTTTGCAGAAGAACAAGGATAGCGTTCCCACATTGGTGACACAGAATACATTAGCTAATGGATAGAAGTTGGATTCACAGCTCTAGGTATTTAATAGGCTGAAATTTTTTTTAATGTTGCATTGTTAGCTAAATATTATCAAATATTAACTAAATAGGCTATGTTTTAATATATGGATGATGCAGGGCTAGTCCAAAGTACAGAAATGGAGTAATTGGGTTCATCAAGTTTGCTGAAGATCACGGTGCAACATGTAATGAGAAGTTGAAGTGTCCTTGCCCGAAATGCTGTAACGTATTGTATCAGACCAGTCGGGTTGCGTACGAGCATATGATATGCAATGGGTTTGACCCAACTTACAAGGTCTGGTATCACCATGGAGAGGACAGGGTAAGATTACGATCTAGCCAACCTAAGTTTGCATATGGTGGAGATGATTTACATAAGAAGGGTGATGAGGCTAGGGTTATGTTGAGTGAAATTTTTGGGGCTCAGACTGAAGGAGATACATTTGTGAGTTCGTTACACAAAGCACCAGCTGACACGCAAAATCGGGAGAATTGTAAGTTTGAAAAACTGTTAAATGATGCTGATCAAGAGTTGTATAATGGGTGTAAAAGACATACAAAATTGTCTTTCATTATTAGGCTATTTCATTTAAAATGTTTAGGAGGATTGAGTAACAAGATATTCAGTTTGCTTCTTGTCTTGTTGAGGGAGGCTTTCCCAGATGACACAAATTTGCCAGATAATTTCTCTCAAACAAAGAAGATAATAACAGATTTGGGTTTAAGTTATAGCAAAATTGATGCATGCCCAAACGATTGTATGTTATATTGGAAAGATTCTGCCCATAAGGAGTCATCTGATATATGTGGAACTTCTAGATGGAAATCCCTAGATGGTCAATCGAAACAGAAGGGAAAGAAGAAGGCAGCGAAGGTATTACACCACTTTCCTTTGAAGCCACGTTTACAGAGGATGTATATGCATCTAAAATGGCCGATGACATGAGATGGCACTCTGAGGGTCGTAAAAAAGATGAGAAATTAAGACATCCCGCAGATTCTCCTGCTTGGGAGGCTCTTGATGTGCACCCTCAGTTCGGTTCTGAGCTTCGTAATGTCAGACTTGGTTTAGCAACCGACGGCTTCAATCCATTCAGGAGTTGTAGACACCCCAAAATTGCACGATTTTTGATGAATCTTGAAGGAGAGAAATATTTTATTGGAATTTTAAATTCTTTGCATTGGGTTTGAGATACTTAACCCATTTGAATCAAAGCCGTAAAGGAAAAGACCTGAATTCAATCTTTTGTGCAAAGTCAAACTTTTTCCGGTTGAATTTTGTTGACTTTTGACCCCAGAAAATGAAATATTTTTTAAAGCCAGATTTCAAGATAATTTTTCCCGGTAATCAGGTTTTTAGCCATGTTATTGCATAAAAGAATTTTTTGAGATTTTAAATCTTGGCGAATACCTTGGTTTTAACATATTGAACCTTTTTTCCATACCTGAAAAATCGGAATTTTGCCTAGAACTGGAAAGTTGACTTTTTATTCACTTGGAATTTGGGTCTGGAACTATTTTTAATGGATTCAAATGGGGGGGTGTTTGCTTATTTACATGTAATATCTTAAGTAAATGGAGATTAAAAAATATGAGGACATTTACTTAAACGATATTACATGTAAATAAGTATTGCCTGTGTTAAAATTCGAAAAAAGGCTTTTTTCCTTGTATCCGGCAACTCAGGCCGGATACAAGTGTCCTTCTTTGTATCCGGTGGAAAATGCCGGATACAAGTAGACCTCAGTGTATCCGGCATCATAGACCGGATATATTAAGGTACTTGTGTATCCGGCCTGACATGCCGGATACGCTAGTTTTGCTCAAAATTAGGGTTTTCCGAGAGAAATCAATTTTTACCATCATGTCCCTCATTTAATGAGGGGAAATCTCGGAAACAACCCTAGGGTTAAGGTTGGGGGGTTCTAGACATTAAGTTGTGTCTACCAACAACCCTAGCCTTTGCCTATAAATAGGAGGCTCCTCCTCAAGCAAATGACCAAGTTTTTGGAGATCGAAGAACTCTGAGTGAAGAAGGGAACCGCTGCCGGATTGCTTCCAGAACCCCAGGTAAGCCTCAACCCTCATTTATTTTCTGTATTTAATTTATTAGATCTAGATCTCTTCTTCTACCTTTCTGTAGAATAAAGCCTCTTTTTGTGTGTGGAAATCCTTCCCCGGCTCAAAGTATCTCAAGACTCCCCTAGCCGTAAAACGTGAAGGCGGGATCTAGGAGAAACGAGACTGGGGATTGACCCTAGTGCTAGAACCCATGTAGCATAAGGCTTTTGAATGATTGAAAACCGTTCTATAATCAAAGTACCCTTGATTATCTCGAAGAACCGTGTTTAACGGGGAGAGAGAACAGAGGGAAACGATAATGGAACGGAACCCTAGGCTATGCTAGAACCTATCTTGTTGAATCTATATGCATGATATGTTGTTGTATTAATCTTGCTTGGTTTTTTACTCTTGCACACATATTACACTCTTTTGGTGGAATAGGCTCATATTTGGGGTTTATTGCATTTATTGTGATAAATCTCAAATAAATGACCTCAATCAATTCTGGAAGGTTTTGCAATGATTTTTAAAGGTTTTATATTCATTTTGCACGAATCACACACTTTTTGTCACATTTTGGCATTGGTTTTACTCAAAAAGGGCCTAACTGGACAGCACCTGTACCCTTACTTCGGATGCTCATAACTTCATCGTCCGGATGAATTTTGGATCGATTCTAGAACCATGGGAAAGCTGAGGCTGTCTAGTTTATGTCCACCAAATTTCATAAAGTTCCATTGAACGGATTTTTGACCTCTCTGTAGAAGTTAAGTGGACAGTTCAAGTTCAAATACAGAACTTGTCACTTCGACGAAGCGCCATGTGTTCGTTTTAAGTCCGATTCGAGTGATTTTTGTTTCTGAGTATTCCTTTATGAGTCTATTTTTAAATCCAGTTGGTTTCATAATTTTTGGATTCCATTTGAATTATTGGTAGCCGATTTACTCAGAAGTGTTCATTTGTACTTTTCTGGGTAAATCTGTGATCTTCAGGGCCTGTTCGGGAGACCACCCAAGGCACATCCGAAGGGATTTTTGTATGAGGCTAGTTTCTTTTGAAAGATGGCCATACAGACTTCAATCACACCAAATTTCGTGGACTTTTATGGAGTGGATTTTTCTATGCAATTTTCCAAAGTTGCCCACTTATCACTTTTAAAAATCCCCAGCAGCAACTCCAAAGGAGCATAACTCCTAGGATTTTTATCGGAATGAAGTGAAATTTTGCATGAGACTCTTATTTACCCTAATCTTTCAAATAGATTTGGTTTGGTTCAATTTAAAATGGTATTTGAATGATTTCAAGGCAAATGGCATACTTTTTACCGAATTTTCCGGATTTGATTCAACTTGGTTTTTGAGCAACTTGTGCTTTGATTTCCATCTTTTGAGATATTCCAGAAATGATATTGACATAAGAGAGGATCTAAAATCCATTTAGATCTTCATGTGAAAATATCATACATTAGTCCTTTTTCAAGGTTTTCTATGATTTTAGCAAGCTTTCTATTTTTTTGCATGAACATACACTTGGCAACCACTTCGTGTGGATGAATGGGGGTGCCTAACACCTTCCCCCATTCATAATCTAATCCCCTTACCCATCTCTGGATTTGATTTTCAAGTAGGGTTATTTTTATCCTAGAATTTGTCTTTTGGCTATTTTTGCTTATTTTTTAATCTTTTGGTGTCCATTCTCACCCCAAAATCATGAATGGTGGCGACTCTCCCAATTTTTGCATTGAGCCCGTGTGTTGACGGAGGGATGATCATTCCGGTGATTTTCCCATGTCTCACAGGAGTATGAGCATCACACATAGTATTTGGCCTGTTGTTTTGATTCCGTATAACTTGCCACCTTGGCTGTGTATGAAGCAGCCAAATATGATGCTCTCTTTACTTATTCCAGGGCCTCTTGGCCCTGGGAATGATATAGATGTTTATTTGAGGCCGTTAGTAGAGGAGCTGAAAGAGTTGTGGGCATCTGGGGTTGAAACTTACGACATATCAAGAAAAGAGAGCTTTACTTTACGTGCAGCATTACTTTGGACCATTAGTGACAATCCGGGATATGCTATGCTTTCTGGTTGGAGCACGAAAGGGCGGTTTGCATGTCCATCATGTCACAAGGACACATGCAGTCACTATTTACGTAATGGAAGGAAGCACTGCTATATGGGTCATCGTCGGTTCTTACCTCTTGATCATGGGTTTCGAAAACAGAAGCAATCTTTTGATGGTACCGTGGAGATAAGGGAACCTCCTAGTTCACTGGCTGGGTTTGAAATATTGGATCAATTAAGAGGCACTTCACATATATTCGGAAAGCGCACTGGCAGGAAACGTCCAAAAAACAGTAATCCAAGCAGCATGCCGTATAATTGGAAGAAGAAGAGTATTTTCTTTGAATTGCCATACTGGGAAGATAATTTGTTGAAGCACAATTTGGACGTGATGCATATTGAGAAAAATGTCTGTGATAGTGTGCTTGGTACATTGTTAAATATTGAAGGGAAATCGAAGGATACTTTGAAGTCGCGATTAGATTTGGTTGATATGGGTGTGAGACATGCACTTCACCCAATGGAATTGCCTGATAGAAAGAAGTTGTGTTTGCCAGCTGCCTGCTTTTCGATGGACAAGCGTGAACAGGAGTTATTTTGTGAAGTACTGAAGAGTTTGAAAGTCCCGGATGGCTATTCTTCCAACATTGGAAAGCGTGTAAGTGCTAAAGAACGCAAGGTATTTGGGCTTAAAAGTCATGATTGCCATGTGATAATGCAACAGCTTTTACCTCTTGCGATTCGAAGGTTGTTGCCAAAGAATGTGTCATCGGCATTGATCGAATTGAACAATTTCTTTCACGAAGTGTGCTCTAAAGTATGTGAAGTAGAGGAATTAGAGCGGTTAAAAGATCGTATTGTGCACGTGCTTTGCCAAATGGAGTGAATATTTCCCCCTGCATTCTTCGATATTATGATGCACTTGCCAGTTCATTTAGTAGACGAGGTCATGCTGGGTGGACCTGTTCAGTACCGATGGATGTATCCAATAGAGAGGTATGTGATACAATATATTAGTATTGTATATCCTTGCGTAATTAATTTTTGCAATCCATTTATGTTGTTTACATTGCTTTTAATTAATAGGTATTTATTTACCTTGAAATCATATGTGCGCAACCGAGCGCAACCGGAGGGGTCCATTGCAGAAGGATACATTGCGGAAGAGTGTCTTACATTCTGTTCTCGATATTTGCCCGATGTAGAGTCCAAAATAAATAGGCCAGTGAAAAATGATGATGGAAGTTCAGTCGGAAGCGCCCAACCATTTCAACTCTCAAATGTAGAATGGGCACAGGCGCATCGATATGTGCTTTTCAATGATGATAGGCTTGAAAGTTATCGAAAGTAAGATGTTATTGCTTATTTCATCCAGTTGTTAATATATTGCAAACCAAACAAAACCTAGTGCTTACTATTGTATTATATATTGCAGGCGGCATCTTAGCATTCTTAATATGTGTCATTCTAGAGCCTCCGTACATGTAATACAGAAGAAGCACAATGAAGAATTTGCGAAATGGCTTAAGGAACATGTATGTATTGATATATAAATTAATGACTGTTTTCATTTGGTTTGTATTATTGCTTATAGTATTTTTGAACACTTTGCATCCCCTTAAATAGGTTAAGACATTGAAAAATTCAAAATCCCATTTGTCCGAAGAAATTGTGTTGTTTGCTCAGGGTCCACGATCAATAGCTACAAGAATGAAGGGCTACATAAGTAATGGATATCGATTCTGCACAATAGAGAAGGAGAGATTTTCTAAGAGTCAAAATAGTGGTGTTGTGGTTAAGGCAAGCACTACTAGCTATTCAAGTGCCAAGGACAAGAGACCAGTTACGAGCTACATCTCTTACTATGGGCGTCTAACTGATGTGATTGAATTGGCGTATTCAGAGCAACTAAAGTATATACTATTCAAGTGTGATTGGGTTGATGTCATGGCACAAGGAAAAGGCATTAAGACTGATGAGTTTGGGTTCACGCTAGTCAATTTCAGCCGATTGTTGTATACTGGCGAACAAGTTATGGATGACCCGTTCGTGCTGGCATCTCAAGCAGAGCAAGTTTTTTATGTTGCGGATCCAATTGATAAAGATTGGAATGTAGTTGTCAAGACGAAACCTAGGGACTTGTTTGATATGGATGTGGATGTCGATAAATTCCTTGATTGTGAGTCATATTGGTCGCAGAATTTACATGATAATGACCAAGATGATGATGGTGTTAGTTGGGCAAGGGAAGATGTACCTGCAACAACTATTGATGCACCATCTGATCCATTCATGGAGGAACAAAGTCCATTAGCCGATTCGATTCATGACGAGGAGGATTCGGAGTAACAATGTGTTGTAGTTGCTTGTTTTATCTTCTGTTATTATTATTATTTTTATTGTTGGTAGGAACTTCTTTATTTAATGTATTTAATGTTCTTAGTTGTGATCTAATATATATCTATACTATATATAAAAGGAGTTGGCCCCTTTGGAAAGACCTCGACATCATTGCTGATTTCTGCAGGCCAATCCCCAACCTCATCATCTTAAGGTTATAAAATCCTTTGTACTTATAAATTAAATAATCATTTTTGGATTCAAGTCATGTATTTATACTTACATATTACCTTGCACGTATAATCTAAATTTTTTTGTAAGGTGATCCATTCAAATAGTATTTGGTTTGTGAATCTTGCTTATTATATAATATATTATGGTATTTCTTTTCCTCTTACTTGTTATTAAAATACATGTTTAACATGTCCTTTTTCCCATAGCCCGTGTAAGCACAGGGTTGTTACTAGTACTATTTTGTATTTATTGTTCTTAGTATTCAATTTTTTCATACACCCGTATTTCTAATTTGTGTCACTTTCCTTTGAATTTATCTTAAACATCGAAATGTGCGAAGATATGGTAGAAAACCAACCAGGCGCTGTTGGTGGCGAGGGCTCCTCTTCTGCAAGGAAGGTAAGGGGCCCTACTCGATGCCTATCACTCCATAGGCAAACAAGGTCTGGAGAGAAGATTCCTGTAGACATTAATGAGCACGGGCAGCCCATCGGGCCCAATGTCTCTAAGTTAGCAAATTTTTGTGGGACATTGGCTCGAGATGGCCATGTTCTACCTGTTGACCGCTTCTCATGGCAAAAGGTTTCACAAGACGCAAAGGACGATGCGTGGCAACGTATTCAGGTAGATTATAGATAGTTAAATTAGATCTCTTTAATGTTTTTTCATCACAGCACTTATTGGTTGTAACTTGGGAAATTGATTTGGTGTGCAATGTAGGAAAAGTTTGTTGTAGATGAGCGCCATAAAGAGTATGTCTTGCATTCATTGAATAAGAAATGGAAAGACTACAAGTCAGAGTTGAAGAAAAAAATATTATGACCCATATACGACGAATGAGGACAGATTTCGATATTGTCCTCCTGGGGTGCTTCCAGACCAGTGGGAGCCACTTGTATATTATTGGAATAATGAAACTACACAGGTAAGAAGATGTTCACATTGTTTTTACATATTCTATCTGTTTTTTATATCTGAAATGGCTTCTAACATTTTTGTATGTACTTGGTATGATGTAGCAACTTTGTGCAAGGAATAAACAAAATCGTGCCCACCAAACGCTCACACACACAGCTGGCATGAGGAGCTTCGCTAGAGTAAGACATGAGAAGGTATGAAACTTTGAGATAATTCCTTTTAATAAACCTTTATTCTTTCTTTTATTTATTTTTTAATAATATCTGTTTGTTTATTTTCCTTATAATCGACAATATATAGGCCTTAAAATTTGAGTAACTCAGCCTTGTATTCTGAGTTACCAGCTGGGGTTTAAACAATCTCAGCTTCAGCTTAAGAAACTGACTTTGTTTGTCTAAGTAACCAAATGATTGAGAGATTATTGCGAATAATTGTGATTTATAATCCTTTCATGTCTATTTCATTTCATGGTATTGTATCCTCGTTGGTGAGGACAGAGGACTTCCTTTGTTCCTGAAAATGAAGCCATGTTTGGTTTCTTTGCTGATATCTTGTTCTTGACAACTTCATATTTTCTATACTACTCTTTGTTTCAAAGATTCGTTGTTTTCCTATGGATTTAAGAGTTCCAAAGACTAAACAGTTTGAATAAAGCCTTTCTTGTACTTTTTGTGATGTGAAAGAGTAACATGCTGCACATCAACTGTAAACTTTTAGTTTAATTTTATTGATGTCTCTGGCCTCAAATTATTGCATGATGGAGAGCAAAGCTGATTAACCTATGAATTTCAATATCCTATGGCTCTTCTTTATGATTTTTTAACCAATGGTTTACGTTGCTAGAAAATTGCTTCTACTTTGAGATGGTGAAACATGGCTGCTGATGCTCTTGCTAGTGAGGCAATCGACACATAGACTAATAAATTGGCTTTGAAGAACAATAAAGGACAAATAAGACAGTAAGTATGGTATCAACATTTTATAACTGTTAAAATCTTTGACAAGTTACTCATCAATGCAAATAGCTATCGGACACCAATCATTTGACTGAGTGTCATTATTTACCATACCGTGCTTTCACTAAGTTTATAGGGATTGAAACTATATATTTTTTTTAAGGAAAAAAATAAGGAAACAACTACACACCCAAACTTCAAAACCATGCTTTGAAAATATTGGGTAGGAAGGCTTTATAGTGATTGAAACTATATATATATATAAAAGAAACAACAACACACACCCACACACAAAAACTTCAAAACCATGCTTTGACATTCTTGGGTAGGAAGGCTTTATATGTATAAAACACTCAAAAAGTCACATGCTCGACTTTTTGAGTTGTAATTTCTAACATGCAAATTTCGCATGTTTCATGAGTCATATGCTAGCCTTTTTGGATTATAATTTCTCAAAATCTCATTTTCCAACCACTTATAGTGCTGCCTAGGGGTAAAATTAAAAATTTCTCTATTAAAAATTCAAAACCACTTAATAAGCCACATTTCCTGCAATCTCAACAAAGGAGATAAGGAGTCACCCTCTTAAGTCCTTCAATGAGTATTACCTCACATGTGCTTATTCTTTTATTGTTATATTATTTTCTTTCAAATAAAGTTGTATTTTTTTTTTTGTAATGGTTATTACGCATTATATCTTTTTTCTCATTTTTCTCTCCAAATACATGTGCCATATAGCAATTGGCCGGCCGAGCAGAAACTTTCATTGAAACACATACTAGGAAGGATGGCACCCCAGTCAGCTCTGATGCAGCAAATAAGATTGTAAGTTGCAACTAATCTAGAATTAGCTTTTATTTTGAATTTCATAAAATTCATGTAATTCTTATGGTTCTTAAATACTTTTCTTTATTTCAGGAATAGATGCGAAATATTATGGTTGGAGGCACGCCAGATGGTATGGCGCGTGATGATGTCTACACTCAAGTCATGGGACCTGACACCCATGGCCGAGTTAGATGCTGTGGGATGGGGTTGACTCCAAACAGGACGTGGGGCTCATCCTCCAGCCGAACAGTAGACATGACAGAATTTAATCGAATGAAAGAACGATTAGATGAGGAGATGCACCACCGAGAGCAGCTAAAAGAACGATTAGATGAGGAGATGCACCACCGAGAGCAGCTAAAAGAACGATTAGATGAGGAGATGCACCACCGAGAGCAGCTACAAGAGCAAGTGCTGCAACAGGCCTCCCAACTTGCGGAGCTTCAACGTGCATTCTTATCATTTACAAGACAGGTATTTTGCATCCAATACTAGAAATAGTAGAACACATTATTGATTATATTTTAAATATGTATATTTAATTAAGCAATCCTTATCATCATGCTTCCCAGGGTGGACAATCATCCGAACCTGGGAGTCCTTCAAATCCTACCTAGATGTCATATTTAAGCTCCATGGGCCTTGGGTTGATGGAGAAACCCGAATTTTGGTTTTTGAATACATGGAAAACAATAGCATTGCACAAATATTACTGGGTAATCCCATGTTTCTTCTCTAGTTATGTTTAAAAATTAATTTGGGTTTAGATACTAATTTTGGTGTTTTTATTTTTTATGCAGGAATGAGCAAGGATGCTCCCATTGATGTTCCTTACACATTTTGTTGTTTTCTTTTATATCTATTACATGTAATAGATATCTATAACAATCGGAACAAGGATGCATGGTCTGATTGTTGTTTTTTTTTTGTATCTACTACATTTTGTTCTATTAATTTTGTTGTTTATAGTCTTTGAAGGTTTTTTTTTCCCCAGTTGAAGGTATGTGTGCGTATCTCTCTCTCTCTCTCTCTCTCTCTCTCTCTATATATATAATCTTTGCCTTTCTCTCACTGAGGCATTTTTGTTAACTCCTTTTAAGAAAATTATTATAGTTTATAATCTTTACAATGCTTTTCCTTTATTTTTAGGTGCTACTATTTCCATGACCTTCTTTTTATTCTTTTCTCAAGCAGATTTTGATAAGAAATAAAATTATTTTTCACAAAACTGCTTTTAGCTCGGAGTTCTAATAACATTAATTGTTTATGTGCTTGATTCCCTTTCGTAGGATTTGTCAACTTCACAGACTTAGGAATACTTGGTCTTTGTTTATATCAACGAATATATCTCAAGCTTCAAAGGGATATGACATGGACAACTTGATGTGTTCATTAATGCTGGGTCGTTCTGATCCAATTCTCTTTGTTTCACCCCTTGCAAAAACAGCTGTAGTTTTGGCTTATATAAATGTAGTCAGGTTCTGTTTTCCCTGTTTCAATATTAACTTATTTAATTGCTATCTCTAACACATGTTGTTTGAACTATATAAAATGTTTTAAAAATGGCACATATTGAGGACTACTTTAAGCAGTTGTAGTTTCACTTGTCCATGTTTTTATTTGATTCTCAATAGCTATTCACCTCCTTCAACTAGAAATTACTCAAAATTAGTTTTTCAACCTTTCATAATTATCTTATATGAAGTCTTTATTCTCTAAGTGCAAGGCGAATAAAAGGACAAGATCCCGTGCAAAACTGTTAATAAATAAAAGTAAAAAAGGAAAGGGATTTTGATTTTGCTTAGAAATCAAGGTGACATTTTGCATTTTGTTTATTATATGTTTGTTCCTTCGTTTCTACTTTCTTTTACTCTATGTACCATGTTTGAGGTGGAAAGGAGAAAGGTGATGTTCTGTAGCTCTAGAAACTTTTCTGCAAGATTGCTCTGGAGAATTGAACGTTTAGTTTGTCTGGCTGTACATCTGGAGGAAGGGTTCGTCATGTGCTACAATTAGCCAGCACGCTTGTGGATAAACTCATTAGGGTTTTCCACGCAATACACACAAGCACTTACGCACACAGACACATGCTTTCCTGTTATTGATATCATCTTCAACTGAATGCTTTAATTCTTTTGGTTGCATGTCTCTTTTCATGAGTGTTTATTTAATAATCTATGTTAATCCAGTCTTTAAAGTTATAAATTACTTAATCTACCATGCAGGATGATTACAGACCCAGCTTTCTTATACAAGCTTCTTTTAGAGCAGGCTGCCACAGTTGGTTGTTCTGTTTGGTGGGAGGTGAAGAATCGCGGGGAAAGGTATATGCCTTTGTCTAACGAGGAGAAATTTAGTAAAATTATGTCTGATATACTTATTTAGTTCAATTATGGCTTGTTGACTTATTTAGTCCAAACAATATCTTTGATCGAACAATCACATCTCGCTTTTTAGTCTGAGATTACCCACAAGACCAGTAAATTTTTGCAATTGCAGGTTGAGAATTTCCTCTTCCCAGGATAAATACTAAGAAGTGATATATTGTTCAAACTTCAAACACATGAAATTGGCTACTTCTACCATCTCTGATTATATGTCTGAAGATCTATAATTGCCATCTTTTTGGTTCCTTGTTTCCCCCATCTTGATTTGAGAAGTTATAAAAACTTCAACATTTGACTGTATAAATTCTTTGCATGTTATCATTATTCATCCATTTGCTAGATGCCAGTGCCATAATTGGGAATCTCTTATTTATCTGGTTTTTTGGGTCAAATTTGAATTAGTTGAACCTGAATTTTTTGAATTTTATGTGAAAAGTTAATATTGAAATTATTTGCTTTTATACTTACTTAGGAATAAATAACTTTTGATTCTTATAAATAGATATATATACTAGAAATTGTTAAAAACAATTGTTTCTAACAGTTAATGAGACTATATTTGGAGGTATATTATTACCGGTTGTAGTTATATATAAAGCAAATCTATTCATATTGCATGTCCTTGACCCCGTGTTAGATTCTATATCTCTTCTCACAAATTTTTATAGATGGGCTGCCTTCCATAGAATCTGTGCCAAATTTATGTTAGTAGTTTCTTAACGGATCTTTCTTTCTTTCTTTCTTATTAGAATTTAAACTGATTCCAAGAAAGAGTTCTCTTTTCCTGTCGTGTGTTGCCTTTTCTTCATTTATAATTGGAATATTATCTATTTCTAATTTCAGATGAAGGATATTGCTACTGTAAACTTTCAACGGATCCGTGAAGCATATGAAATATTAACAGATGAGAAAAAAAGAGTAATATATGACATTTATGGTATGGAAGGATTAACTTCAGGTTTGGAG
This sequence comes from Buxus sempervirens, assembly GCA_947561395.2. Taxonomy (NCBI): domain Eukaryota; kingdom Viridiplantae; phylum Streptophyta; class Magnoliopsida; order Buxales; family Buxaceae; genus Buxus; species Buxus sempervirens. The sequence continues at coordinate 25,760,467 of OX387185.1, read as the reverse complement.
CTTGGTCCAAAACTGAATAAAGCAGAAGAGATTAAGGAAGAATTCGAGAGACTGCGGCGTCAGAAAGAACAAGAAAAGGTTTCTGCTCATGTCCGACCTTCTGGTTCAATTCTAGTAAATTTGTCATTGCCGCAATTTCTTAATGGCAGTGGCATAATGAGAGGGTACACTTGCTGATCTTTTACATGTTTGTTCCATAACTTGGCTTAAATTTAGTCAGAATAAGATTGATAATTTGTTGGAAGTTTATTCTTTGCTTGGTTTCTGCATTGGTTACATAGTCTCAGCTGACACTATTTTCTTGTAATCTTAATTGAAAAGCTTCTTATACCACAATTTGATCTCCTAATGGCCTTCTGTCCCATGCCTACGTACATAACAATAAATTGTGCATTCTTATTTTGCCTTACATGGTGATACTTAGTTGACATGCAAGATCAGAATGGCAATGTCAAGTGAGGTCCACTCGCAAATATCCAAGCACAACACGATTGCTCTTGGTGGAAATTTGGCAGTTACTGGAAAGTCTGGTGGTGGAGCTGCCACGGCTGTGTTGAGGCACCAGATTTCTTCAGTTGCTTCAATAGAGTTCATGGCTTCAGTTGGTTTACGGTCAATTATTGGGGTACAGACGTCTCGGTATGGTGATTCCTTTTGTAAGTTAGATCTATTGCTTAGTGTCATTTGCCAATACTTTTTCATTCTATGTCACTACCATGCACTCTTATTCTATTTCTCTTTTTTCTCCAGTCAGATATCGCTTCATTCAACTGCCACCAGTGGAATTGCAATATCTTTGAGAGATGGCTCAATCAATCTTTCAAATTCCTGGACTCGCCAACTATCTGAGACATCAAGCGGAAATGTATTTCTCTTTTCATTTTAAGTAACTCAAATAATTTTTTTCCTAGTCAAGTTCTGGAAGATCAAGAAAGAATAACCTATGATCAACTCTAGGTTAACCTTTGTGATGTTAGAGGCGGGGAAAATTTTAATTTTTTCAAAAATTTCTTTTGTTTATCATTCTGTGATGATTATTTGGGAAGCAAATTTTGCTTTCATATCTTTTTTTTGAAATGAAATAAAAATAAAATAGTATCTCAGAAAAAAAGGGAAAAATTAGGAAGTTTTCTTGTTTGCAAAGCGTTGCATCTCTACTTTTTTTTTCTATAATTGTATTCTAATTAATCCTTCTCCAACTGTATCATATGCTGTTTTCTAACACTAAAGGTAACTGATTATGGCATCCATTTAAAAAAACGAATAAAAATAGGAAAAAGGATAACCGGTCAGGGTATTTATTATAAAATTTTGACATTTTTTATGGTTATTATAAATTTTTGAGATCACATTATGAACTTACCTTCAAAAAGTGGAGCTTGCATGTATGCTGTTTTATGGGCCTGGAAAGGGAGACCAGATCATAATCATTGAAGTTTTCAACACATTGACAAGGATTATATTGAAACTTCTTACTCTACTTCTTTCTTCAGTGAACATTTGTGTTATCTATTTGATCAAAGAAAATTATGGAGGAAGAATACACTTACAAAGATTGAACGAGTTTAGTTCAGCTGCATAACAATTATATGTTTCATACATGTTTATTTAAACTATTTTAGTTTTACTTAAAACTTTAGTTTTATCATATGGGAGTTGAAATAATAAGATGATGTTAATGGGAGAAGAATAGTTTCATATTTTTTTAAAAGTAATTTACATCTTATTAGTTGCATACCCTTTTTGTTCTCTTTGGTTCTTATTGTCTATTAAAATCAAATCTTTAGTTATCTATTAAAAAAATAGTTAATAAATTGCTTTTTGATAGAGTATATTGCCTTTTCTTCCAGATACAGCTGGCTTTAGGGCCAGAATCGGCTATTGCTGTTGGATGGGCAAAAAAGGATGAGAAAGCCTCTGCTGCTGGCGAGCTGAAGGTACAGATATTTCCGGTTTTATTTCAGCCCGAATCCTCTGTTTTGAATCGTCGTTCGAATGGTCATTCGAACGACGATAGGGCGACGCGTGTCAACCTTTTAAACGAAAACGAAAACGGCAACTAACGACGATAGCCCCGTTAGTTTTCGTTTTCAGCCAGAACCCGTGGCTTTTCATTTTCGGCCGAATGGTTAATAAGAACCATTCGACCGTGGTTCGGCCGAATGGATTTTCTCCTTCGTACTGCGCCCGCGAAACACGAAACGAACGAAGTTTTCAAAACTCCCTCCGTTTTCTTCTCCGATTCCTGTTGCGCGCAGACGATTGAAATTTATTGATTTCCCCTCACGTTTGTTGGAGAAGAGAATGATTGATTTGCCCCACCCACCGATTGAGTTCAAGTTGATTAATTGTGTGAGACTGTAGATTCAGGTGCTTCTTCTTCCCCATTTGGTTTCCATTGACCTGGCAATTCATCTAAATTTAACTGTGCAACATTGTACATTGCGTTCAGGTTGATTAAATTGTGTGAAGGAGTTCATACCTGAAATCTTGAGGAATTGCCCGAATTTCGGGAGCTAACGGCTTGAAGGAGTTGCTTCGGAATCGAGTTGCGCGAACGGTGAACGTCTAAAAATTTTTGAAAATGCATGGAATGAATTATTTGCTTTTTCACTATCAAGTAATCTTCAAGTGACATTGTGTTTTTTCGTTTTTTTTGTTAGTAAACCTAGATTTTATATTCCAGATTATATTTCCAAGATTTAAGAATCTAAAAATCCTATTTAGATAAGCAAGATTATGAAGTCAGATTTGTAAACTAGAATCTAAAAATCATGTTTGATTGACATTGATTATTGAGATTATATTTGAAGTTTTTGTATAAAAAATTGCATAAAAAATAATATAATATAATATATATAGAAAAATAAATGTCTTACTTAAAGTTGTATATATTATTATATAATATGTATCTTTTTACTTAAATATTCAAATTTATATATTAATAATATTATATATAATATCATATAATAATGTTATATTATGTGTATTATAATAATATTATTGTAACATTATATAATACTATTATAATATTATATAATATACGTAACAACTATAATAATTGCACACTTCTATAATATTATATTATATTATATTATAATATAAATCAGATTATAATAATATAATTTATGTTTATTATATTAGTATAAGAAATTTATTAGAATATGAAATTGTAAAATAGTATATATATTATAATATTATATTGTCCATTTGTTATTATTATTCATTACTAGTGGCTTGATCATGTGCTCGTGTCTGAGTAATGCTTATTTTCTTCTCCTTTTAAATAAACCTTTATTTTATTTAATTGTTTTTTTTTTTGGTTCAATTTGAATGTACCATGGGTTGATCATCTTGGATGTTAATTACTTCGTGAATGTTGTTTATCCATTGTATTTGTTGGTTTTAAGAAGGACGAAACACACCTGGCCTCTTATGATCTTTCATTTTAAGTCTGGTTATTTGCTTATACAATAATGAGGGTTTTATATGTAAACAGAAAACACAGCGGAAATGGATAGTGCGGAGGAGTTGTCATCTAGATCAATTGATGGCATTGAAGACACCATTGATAGGGATGTTGATGGTTTGCAAGAATCAATACAGACAGCATATTTACCAAAGATTGGGATGGTGTTTGATTCAGAAGACGACGCGCATCAGTTTTATAATGAGTATGCAAGACGAACTGGTTTCGGAACGAGAAAAGACTTACAGTACAAGCATCAACGTACGGGCATCCTACTGGATAGGGTTTTTTGTTGCTTAAAGGAAGGTTATCGTCGGACAGATAAAAGGGATATGGCGGTTGTAAAACATCGTGCAGATACAAGGACTGGGTGTAAGGCAAGAATAAAAATTGTATTGGAAACGAGTGGAAAATATATCATTACACAGTTCGAGGAGGGGCATAATCATGAGTTACTTTTGCCAAGCATGGTCCATATGTTACGATCGCATCGAAAAGTAACAGAGGCCCAGGCAACTGAAATTGATCTTGCAGATTCGACAGGGATACAGCCCAAGAGAACTGTCGAAATGATGAGAAGGGAAGTAGGTGGTGTTGAATGCCTAGGATTCATGCGGGTAGACTGTCAGAATTATTTGCGGTCCAAACGTAGGGTAGCCATGCAACAGGGAGATGCAGGAGCCTTATTGGAATACTTTCAAAGAAAACAATCGGAAGATGCATCCTTCTTCTATGCCATTCAGTTAGATGAAGACGATCTTATTAGTAACATATTTTGGGCTGACTCTGGGATGATGGCAAATTATACTTACTTTGGTGACGTGGTTTGTTTTGACACCACATATAGAACAAACAAGTACGGTAGACCATTCGGGTTATTTGTTGGTGTTAATCATCACAGACAAACCAAGATCTTTGGCGCTGCCCTATTATATGATGAAACCGTTCAGACATTCAGTTGGTTATTTGAAAGCTTTGTAAGAGCAATGTCTGGTAAGAGGCCGAAGACAATTCTCACTGATCATGACCAAGCTATGACGACTGCAATAGCTTCGGTGCTTCCGGATACATTCCATCGCTTCTGTGTTTGGCACATGTTCCAAAACGCTGCAAAGCATCTTAGCGATGTGTTTAACAGTGAGAAATCGTTTGCAAAAGATTTTAGTAGATGTGTTTACGAGTATGAAGACGATGAGGAATTCATAGAAGCATGGAACACAATGATTAACAAATATGATTTAGCTTCCAATAGATGGTTGAAAGCAAAGTTTGAGGAAAAGGAGAAATGGTCTCTGGCATACGGAAGAAACACGTTTTGTGCAAACATGAGTACGACACAAAGGTCCGAGAGCATGAATGCTTCACTGAAAAGTCATCTACAGAGGCAAAAGGATTTATTGCGATTCTTGGGGCGCTTCGATGAATTACTGGATGATAGGCGGTATGAGGAACTGAAGGCTGATTGTAAGATGATAAATAGTACTCCTGCGTTGCCGATTGAGGGAAATCAAATGTTGGAATGTGCACGAAACGTCTACACAGAAGCAATCCTTGAATTAGTTCGTAAAGAAATACTTGATGGTGTCCTTAATTGTGAGATGTATGTTTGTGGGGAAGTTGGCGGATTGGTTGAGTATAAAGTCACTAATGATGCCGAAAGGAGAGTTCGTCAACATACGGTTACATTCGATCGCGAAACTACTTCAGTCAATTGTAGCTGTAAGAAATTTGAATTCAGTGGCATATTGTGCAGTCATGCATTTTATATTCTTCGTGCTAATAGGATAAAGAAGATTCCTGATCAATATATCTTGAAAAGATGGACTAAAGATGCAAAGAGTGGTTTGGTTGCATATGAAGAAAGGAATGTTGCTGAGGAGGACTCCAAAGCAGCAATTGGGAGGAGGTTTAGAGAATTGTGTCACAATTTTGTTCAAGCTGCAAGGAAGGCCTCACTGCATGAAGAGTCCTCTGCTTTTGCGAGTGATCTGGTTAAACAGATTGAATGTGAGGCGAATAGAATAGTAAAAGAAAAAAACAAAGCTAGAGATATGGATGATGCATCAAGAAAAGAAGGAAGTCAAAGTGAAGTTGGAAGGGTGAATGTTTCACAAGCAAATTCTCAGCCAGAGTGCACACTTCTAGATAGTGTTGGGGACAATAGTGTTAGGGACAATGATTCTCCAGCTACCGGCTTTGACGATAGGGAGATCCTTTCAAGAGCAAAAGGTATTAAAAAGAAGGTAAGGGGTGGTCGGGTTGGCTCAAGTGTTCGTAGGCAAAAAGGTGCGTTGGAACAATCTATCAAGCGTACACGGAAGAAAGCAAAACAAACGGTCAATGAGTCAGTAGAGGAAACCATGAACCAAACAGAGGTTGCAGCAACTTGTGGGGAGTTTACCTCTAGTAGCCAATCTACTCAGAATTCTTTCACTCCACTAACACCTTATATGAGGGATGCATTTATGATGCCTATTGCACCGATGACTCCACATACGCCAGCAGTGCAGGTATACTTTATTCCATTATTTTTGTTTTGCAAACAACCCCAGTCTTGGTGTTTCTTATAAGGCAACTGACAAAATATGCAGGCATATTTTGCTTCCAACCAAATGTCACAAGGTGGTGTTGTTGATCATAGGATTTTCGCCCAGGGTATTCAAGGGAATTATGGCTTCACTCAGATGCTGCAAGTAATAATTCAAATTTCTTGACTCACAATCAATAATTTACAAACCTGTTGTAATAACAAAATTATCGTTTTTGCAGCCATTTGTGATGCAGCATGGCAATCCACTGAATGCAAGCACACAATGGGACAACCTACGGTATTAGTTGAATACTTTAAGTTGTGAATACTCTAACTTGCTCTTGCCGTTTCATTTTATTAAGTCACTTGTTCACTTTTTCCAGGTAGCGGATTCTTTCAACTTGCCCTGCCACTAAAGCAATGCTTCTTGCCCCATAGCTTTGCAGCTTGGATTTGTTTGAACCTGCTCCTATTGTTTTCTTTTGTCCTCCTCCTCGGTCCTAATTGTTAACCCGATATGGGTTCATTATTAAACTTGAGTTAAAAAGTAAATGTAGCAATTAAATGAGCATAGACGTGTGAGTTTGTGTGGTACTTTGAGTTTTATCTTGTATAGATATTCATCTTAGTGCCTTGCTTCAATTTATTGTTAATCAGTTAGACAACTGACAATTACATGTTATTTGAGTTTGCGTGATACTTTGCATGTTTTAATCTTTAATTTTCATATTTTTCTTTTTTTATAATCTAGAAAATTTAAAATCATAAAAATACAATATGCTATTAGCATGGAAAAGATTAATATGAATGATATCTAAGTTTATATGTGAACATAAATTATTTAGAATTTAGCCACTACTCCTAGATGCTTACATATAATACATATGCATATAATCTTTATCTTATTTTCTTAAAAATGATCACATTTTAAATTCGATCTATGTTTTTTTAAGTACATTTAATATTTTCTCTTTATTGACCCTTATGGATTTAATATTTTCTCTTTATTGACCCTGATGGATCGATCTTTTAAAAAAAAAAAAGGACCAAATCAAAATCTTGTTAAGAAAAGATATTAAGTTGAACTTTTTTATTATTTTCTTTTACATGTAATGTCTTGCTAATAATGATCAAAAGAAATGCTCCAACTCTAAACTTATAAGCCAATAGATTAGATTTAAAATTCCTTTTATTGCAGCCTCTATTGTTATTTTTATTTTTCTCTTTAAATCGCTATTACTTGAAAAGTTCCTTTTTCCTTTCTATAATCCCTTTAGTAGAACTAACTCCAATGATAAAATCTTACCATGGGGATTCTTAACAACAATCAATCTCATATAATGATGTGTGACAAATTGATTTGACATATATATTTTTGGGGCAAAGTTATTATGAATATAATATATAATATATATGTAGAGGGTCATATGTTAGTTGGATGATATTTCCAAATCTTCCCTTTAAATAACCCAACTCATATGTTTTGGAAAAAAAAAAAAACTAACAATAACAAGTTCAAATTGTTTTCCAGTTTTTGAAAATAAGTGACAAGAAACCCGTTTGGTAACAAATCAATGATATAGGGTCACTAATCAATTTCATGACTTAATATTAGTTGGAGCATGAGCTCTTTAATTTGCTATAACCAATGGTGAAATATGTGGACACGAGCTCCTGCATACACATTTATCGTAGGGCGACCAGATCTTATATGGAGTAGCTTCGACTGATATGCCTTCATTTTTTCATTGATAGTAAACCCCATCATTTACGGCGCCAACCACAAAACGCCGCGTCGATAAGACACGAGACGTTCGTTCATGTGTACGCTGCTGAACCAATACGAACCGTAAACCAATTTCCAAATACAGTAAGCAAAATATTGCATGGTGAGATGAAAACAATTTATCTAAGAAGCAAGCTTAGTGTGCTAAATTTGCAAGAGTGCAAGCCAGTAATAGAGTACAACCTTAAATACAAAAAAAAAAAAAAACCAAGCGTTTGGCCACAAAATAGAGCAAATCAAAGCCACGACAAAAAAAGAAAAATTTCTGCTCCCCTCTCTACTTCAGTCTGCCTCACTTCCTTCATCGTCGTCGTCCTCGTCTTCATCCTCGTCTTCGTCTTCTTCACCCTCGTTACGGTGCAGTTGAAGTTGCGACACTGCTCCCTGTAACTCTGAAAGCTGCCGGCCTTGCGTTTCTTGGGTAGATCGGATCATCGCCAGTTCTGCACGCGATTGTTGCTGGACTTCATAAATCCTTGATAAATAATCCATAACGGCAGGTGGATCAAATGTAGGAGCAGCCGAAGATGAACCAGAATGAGAGGTTCCAGCCTGGGAAGATGATTGACACCGTGGACGAAGAGCACCAGCTCGAGTAGCAGCATTAGCATGCGCAACACTTTGTGCTACGGTGGTAGGCCCAATAGGCGGTGGAAGCACTAGAGGTCGCTCAATTTCTGGGATTAATACGTCAAGTCCTTGCATGAGTCGGGTAATGAGGCAAGGAAAAATAAGTTTCCGCTTCCGTTTGACGTGCATTAGAATGTGTAGCATGGAACGAATCATTTGAGAAGGAAGGTCTATTGAATGACCTTGGAGTAACGCATAAAAGAAGCTAAGTCTCTGGAGTGGGAGGGTATGTAAATGACCCACTGGGCATATGTTGGTGCTCATAATCCGAAGAACAACTGACCGATGAGTTGGAATATTATCAATCACTAGATGTGTTCCATAGAAAGGGGTAGTAATATCTAACACAAAAGATGCCATAATAGTAGGTGAAGGGGTGTCTGTCTCATGGTAAGGATATCGAGGCTCAGGCACTCTTGGTATCCCTAATATCTGAGAGATGATACCAGGGGTGATGGAAATTGTGTGACCGCGAAAATACATTTTGAATCTGGGAGGGGTAAGGGACCAATCATGCATGTTTGCATAGAACTCCCGAACAAGGATGGCTTGGGGTGCAGGAAGATTTGTGAGCAAAGGCTCCCAACCCCTAGAAGTAAAAACTGAAGTAATCTCGGGATCAAGCTCGCGGATTATTACCTCCCGCTCTAACAGGAGACTCCGGTTGTGCAGGTATTGACGAAACCTCATTTGTGCATGGCGGTCAATAAAATATTCGGTATCAAAATCCTGAGGTTGTACGTTAGACGTAGACCCTCGGGTGCGTCTTTTAGGCATCTGCATGAACAGTATATTATTAGATCGCGATGAAAAGAAAGGTTGAGATGCACATATTCAAGCAATGGAAGAAGGAGAAAGGAAATATAACAAAAATAAAATAAATTTTAAAAGATACACCCCACGTGAGAGCAACAAGAGAAGAGAAGTTTATTTATGGTTTGCTTTCAAGCTTCCATCCAGATTTTTGCCATAAGCAGGCAAGTAAGAATCCTCTGTTCCAAGGCCAAAGAAAGAGCTCGTTGGCATAATATAGGCAAATTTTCCATCAGAAGTTTGAGTCTAGCAACAATAAGGAGATTAATTCTATATAAAAAAATTGTAAGTGGTTGAAAGACCTCAATCTTCAAGGTCTTTTAAGAAAGAGGAAAAATAAAATTTATTTTCAGAGTCTCAATTGAGTGCAATGAATCTAGTGGAGGGAATAAATTTTTAGTTTTCTTTTGACAAAAAGAACACTTATCAAATAATTATGATAGTTAAATTCCAAATAATATAAAGAAAAAAGGAAAAAACGACTAAGAAAATTTGTCAAATGACAATAATTGAAAGTTTTACCCACTGCCCTACATTATACTAATAATAATATAAATTTTGTTTGCTATGATGATATTTATATTAATTAATCAAAATAAGATGACAAAGAAAATGGGGATTATTTAAATTCTTAATTAATAATACATTATGATTAAACATGTTTGTTCATTTCAGAGTTCTACATTATTTGAGCATATTTTAACTAATTTCATTAAATAAAAAAAAACATTACATTATATGGAAGGATGAACATAATCTTACCCTACTATAGATTTGCAACTGATCATTTGAAGGCTAAAATTTCTTAGCAGGATCACCCTTTCCTCTCTTGTAAATTTTCCTTCTTTGAATATAGTTATATTTCTTTTCATTGTCTCTTCATTGATATTTAAATCAAGGTTTTTGTTTCTCTTTTTTTGCATTTCATGTCTTTGAATCTTTTTTCACGTTGGACTTGTGTTTTGGATGGTTACAACTAAAATACTTGTTTGCTATATCATATTCATGTTATAAAATAGGAAAACTACAAATTGTATGCATAACGCATTATACTTAATTTAAATGGTTTAACCATGTGTTTTGGATGGTTACAAACTACATTATTTGAGCATATTTATGTTTTTAACCATGTAATTTTTTTCACGTATCGAACATACATTACTTAAAATTTCTATTTCGAACGTGTCTATCTAATTAGAGTTCCAATTTAGTAAAATAAACCTCAAGAAAAAGGAAACGTATGTCGTCTTCTTCAACGTATAATCCATACCTGTAAAGAAATCTTCAAAGCATGGAATAAATTTTAAAAGATACACCCCACGTACCTTGGACGAACGCAAATATGCCTGGATCCAATCCCAAGCACAAATTCGAAAATTCCTGACGAAATCACTGCAAATAGTGCAAGGGGCGGCGGTTTGAAGGTTGCAATAGGAGAATAGAAGGGCGCGCGCAAGTATTTAGGGTTCGTGGTCGTTTTTTGAAATTTGCGCCTTGACGCTCGAGCGGTAAGAAAACGCGTAGAACGCGTCACGCTCGGCTTTTCTGAGTTTTGTTTATATTTGCCTTGACGCTCGAGCGGTCGAAAAACACGTAGAACGCGTCACGCTCGGGTTTTCTGAGTTTTGTTTATATTTCCCTTGACACTCGAGCGGTCAAAAAACGCGCAGAAAGCGTCACGCTCGGGTTTTCTGAGTTTTTTACTATTTCCCTTGACGCTCGAGCGGTCGAAAAGCTCGCAGAACGCGTCACGCTGGGTTTACCTGTGTATCTGAAATTTGCGCTTGACGCTCGAGCGCGCGTAAATCGTTCCCCTTAGTAGTTTTTTTCCATCTTTTACGAATTGTAAGTGGGGTAGGTTGGACTTGTAAGTGGGGTAGGTTGGACTTGTAAGTAAGGTAGGTTGGACTTGTAAGTAGGGTAGGGTAGGTTGGACTTGTAAGTGGGGTAGGTTGGACTTGTAAGTAGGGTAGGATAGGTTGGACTTGTAAGTAAGGTATGTTGGACTTGTAAGTGGGGTAGGTTGGACTTGTAAATAGGGTAGGTTGGACTTGTAAGTGGGGTAGGTTGGACTTATAAGTGGAGTAGGTTGGACTTGTAAGTAAGGTAGGTTGGACTTGTAAGTAGGGTAGGGTAGGTTGGACTTGTAAGTAAGGTATGTTGGACTTGTAAGTGGGGTAGGTTGGACTTGTAAATAAGGTAGGTTGGACTTGTAAGTGGGGTAGGGTAGGTTGGAGTTGTAAGTGGGGTAGGGTAGACTTGTAAGTGGGGTAAGTTGGACTTGTAAATAGGGTAGGTTGGACTTGTAAGTGGGGTAGGTTGGACTTGTAAATAGGGTAGGTTGGACTTGTAAGTGGGGTAGGGTAGGTTGGACTTGTAAGTGGGGTAGGTTAGACTTGTAAGTGGGGTAGGTTGGACTTGTAAATAGGGTAGGTTGGACTTGTAAGTGGGGTAGGTTGGACTTGTAAGTGGGCTGGGTTGGACTTGTAAGTAGGGTTCCTTGGACTTGTAAGTGGGGTTTGTTGGACTTGTAAGTAGGGTTCCTTGGACTTGTAAGTGGGGTAGGTTGGACTTGTAAATAGGGTAGGTTGGATTTGTAAGTGGGGTAGGTTGGACTTGTAAGTAGGGTTCCTTGGACTTGTAAGTGGGGTAGGTTGGACTTGTAAGTAAGGTAGGTTGGACTTGTAAGTGGGGTTCCTTGGACTTGTAAGTAGGGTAGGTTGGACTTGTAAGTAAGGTAGGTTGGACTTGTAAGTGGGGTAGGTTAGACTTGTAAGTGGGGTAGGTTGGACTTGTAAGTGGGGTAGGTTGGATTTGTAAGTAGGGTTCCTTGGAGTTGTAAGTGGGGTAGGTTGGACTTGTAAGTAAGGTAGGTTGGACTTGTAAGTAGGGTTCCTTGGACTTGTAAGTGGGGTAGGTTGGACTTGTAAGTAAGGTAGGTTGGACTTGTAAGTGGGCATGGTTGGACTTGTAAGTAGGGTTTGTTGGACTTGTGGGACTTGTAACATGACAGTGCTTCATCCTGTTCTCACAAAAATGGTGGTGTTGCTTCGTAATGATAATTTGGATTACCAGAAAATTATATAGGAAAAAAGTGGGGATATAATGAAAATTATATAACCTAAAATTATGTACAAATATTGTAATTTTACAATTGTTTTCCTCTCACAGATAGAGACCGAAATTTACAACCATCTTCACTCGTTAGCAAAATAAATTTACAAACAATTTAATGTACAAGTTTTCTATACACAATCTTCCGTCCTACTTGGATATTTAAGACGGCCTTCAGCCTCTTCACCTTGCTATCGAGCCAGGAATGCTGGAGTTGTGAATCATACCTATAAACAATGCAATCATAAGTTTATGTACGCACCCGAATGTTATTAGTTTCAAATAACCTTGTTATTGAACATGTGACAGGTACGTCTTACCTCTTCGGCTTCTTCACCTTCACTAGTATCCGCCTCAATTGTGTTTGCTGCCTTAGACAGAACTATGTCCCGCACTTGGTTAGAAGGGTGCTTAACGAGGTCAATAAGGAACTTATCCCTAAAATGTGCCATATAACTCTGAATTCGTAGAAGATGTACTTGTGTGTTACTAGCGACGTACTTCATAACTATAATTATAAAAAAACCATTTAAGTTATATGTGCACCTGATCAAATTCTTGAGACAAGGTGCTGCCATCCCACACCTCCATGAATTTCATCATGAAAACACCACAATCAGACCTGACGGTATATAATCACATCAATCACTTGTAAAAAGCTAACATATGTATGAAGCAAAACAAAACGAGTGTCAAGCAAAACAAACCTAACGGCTTACCCGTTGGTTTGGTGTGGGACCTTAACCCGCCGCAACTCCCACAGTAGAAGTGGAAATTGATCACCACCTCCGAAGTCACGTAAGATCTTATCCAACATCTGGATCTACACGTAACGAAGCGAGTGTCAATATGATAAGTGTTGTAAATGGTATGAGAAAATTTCATTAATCAAAAAATTACCTGCGTTTCAATTATGGATTGATGTCCCGCACGACACCCCCCATCCATTGAGTCAAGCACATCCACTCTCCGTTCTTTTAGGTTTAAAACTAAAAGAAACCAATGATTGCAAAGACACATGGGAACAAAAATCTACATACAAGTAAGACACCCTTATAAGTAAAGAACGTACTACAGACTGCTAAGTAAGTAAGGATACAAGCATAAAAAATCTGAAACTAATCATTTGTGAAGGTGGCACATTGCATCCTAAGGAACTTACAAGATTGCATGCAAGCACAAAATACCCTAGTCGCCCTGGATCGAAGTAAGGACGCAAGGATTCAGTGGAACCACGATCACTTTTCATCATCCACTCCTACATAATATATGAAATGAAATTTTAGTCATTAGTCTAGCCTTGAACAACAACATTTGTATAATCATAACGACTACTAGTGCTATCACAAAAAGTGCTTACACAAATATATGTGGGACAATAATGTCGGCTAACTTTGTGGCTAGTCGACAATTGTTGGTTCTTCATAAGACATGCTCCAAAAGCATTGATAGCCTATAAAAAAATTTCCATGAGCGATGACATGCACAATTGAATAAACAACATATTATTCACAAGATAAGCTTTGCATACCACACTATTAACATGTTTGTTGTCTAACAAACACGCCAATTCAGTTGCCGACGCAAAGATGGAATCAAATTTGAATATTATTTCACTGAAAAACACAAGCAGGAATTATTCACTACAAATAATAATACATAAATAACATTTACAAGTTTATCTTGTATAAATATTATCTTACTCAGACTTCTTGTTTTGGCGAACGTATTTTAGGATTGAGTTTCCTTCTGGGTCCAATCGAGGACGGAGGCGATGGCCAATATACGGAGTGCGACAATGTCTCCCACGTGACTTCTTGCATGACCCTCTTCGAGGTTTGGTGACCTCGGTCTCAGTCCCAGTGCTGCTTGGAGACGGAACTGTCACCACCTCATCCACTTGCATTTTATCTTTTTGTGCATCCACAAACACCGCCGTGTCAATAGCGGTGGTCACTGCCGTGTTGAGAGCGGTGGTATCATCACCGCTCTCGTGGGCACTATGATGGGAGGGTGGCATCATTGCTTCATCAGGAACATCGGGCATCTCACGGTCGGGAGCATCCATATCATCACGGCTCTCACATCACACGTGGATATCGGTGGGATCGACGGTTTCCCTTGACTTCATGTGATTTAGCATCTTGTTATACGTGTCCAATATCCTCATGAGATGACCTTGAATAACCTGGAATACACAGCCCCCAATCATAAAACATGCGGCGGTGTTCGTAATAAGCAAATGGTAGCTATAATAAAAATAACAAAAAAAATTCTTACAGGATCTGGATCTCCACGGAATTGGCGAAGATCAATGAAATTTTGTTCACGTGCTTCACTGGATGCCTCATCTTCCACAGCACTCTCAACACGGTGCTCTACCACCTACAATATAACATACATGTATATTAGTGAGTGCATAGAAATATTGCGTTATTTGCAAAATTAACAATAAAACCTACAATAATCAATTCAACTTAAATATATATATATATGTATACCTTCCCATGTCCATAACCACCAAGTGCCATTTCATCTTTCTCCCTTTGGAAAAGCAATGCATCCGTCCACGCTGCCATACGTGGAGTGGTGGGAGGTGTTGCTTGACCAACGATCATCCGATCGTAATACAAATACTAAGCAACAATCGAAATATCATTACACGCACTATAATTATCATAAGCTAGGGTAAAGAAGCCAATGCATCTTTTAAATACTATACATACCTGTAAAAATAATAAGCAGCCATTCACGGATTTCCGTTTGCCCTTTTGAAACTTGGCTACGTGATGCATCAATGTCTCTAAAAGGTACTTCCCCCAGTTGTAACCTCCTATCCTCTCTACATCGACCAGCAATGGAAGATAGGATGCACTCACATCAATCATTGAAGACGGACTTACTAAGGTCGTCAACGAATATAATACAAACGAACGGATCCACTCATGATCGTTCTCTGGGCTCTTCAAGCTCTTCTCAACATTGTCAATAGGGATGCTTCCATTGCGTACCCCATAAAATCTATGCAACTCTGTCGTATCGGGGATTTCTGATTTAGATGTATCAACATCTACCCCCTCTATGGGTAACCCAATTATAGTCTTCACGTCGTGTGTGTCAAAGAAAATATTCTGGGACCCAACTTTGATACATCTCTTCTTCGTATCTACATTCGGAAGAATCCAATGACAGAGTCGCCGATAAAGCTTCGTCGCGTGTAAATTCAGTAGACAGTGAAAGCCACTATCTCTAAGGCACTACTCCTGAGAAGCCGTGAATGAAAGACCGTGCATAAACGTAATGAAACGTCCAGGTGAACAACGTGTCTTTATCTCAGCCTACAAAAAAGAAAGGTAAAACGGAATAATATATCAGTCTCAACTAATTATCCACAATAATTCCAATTATAGATAAGATATTTTACGAACCTGTTGTTTCTTTCGCGGCCCTTGCTGTGGGATAGCCCTCTTGTATTCGTCCCACTCAAGCCGTGACGCTCGCTTAAATTCTTCTTTTTCAGCTTGACTCATCGACCTCCATGCTCCAGCAGCATCCGCAAATAACTGAAATGCAATAACTAAATAGATAAATTCATTTGCATAGAAACGACGAGGTGCAAAATAAATAAAATTAATGATGTCCCTTAACCGGTACCATTGATAATGCCTACCTGCTGCTTCGTCGCGATTTTTTCACCTTCAATACAATTCTTTATTCTTTCGTTTACATAATATTCCCTGAAAGAACAAAAGGAAAATCATGGTCTATAATATATTAAGAATTACAAGGATGCCAAAGGAATTAAAATAACCGTCATCTTGACAACCATACCCAAACTTATACAAAGAGAATGATCCAAAATATTGGATCGCTTCCATGCTTACTTCTAGAACAAAACAAATAAATAAGTCAAGGAAACTTTACCTGAAGTGTAGCCAACTGTTGCGCGGCTGTTTTTGTCCTGTTGATGATGATCCAGCAGTTTCCATTGTAGTAGTCAAACTTTTCCTGCACATTAACAAAGGCAATTTCACAATTTATATTTCCAGCTTCAAGCAAAAAACTCTCACTAAAGCCAAGAACATCACGTAACAGAGGAATTTTAAAATGAAGTCAAAACTCTCATTAAAAGCCTTTGTATTTACATGGGGCTATATCAATGATAAGTGTTGATCACATGGCATTACAAGTTAATAACTAACAACAAAAGAGATGACTAACATTTCCTTCAAGTACCTGAATTGCTATTGCAAAACTAACCAAAAGTTTACATTACTATCTCAACCCCTTTCAGACCTGAATTCATTACAAAATTAATGACCTTACAAAACTTTAAACAATATGTTGCAAAACTTTAATGACCTTAAAGACTTTGGTCTCTTTAATTCATGTGTCCTTATTTTCATTTCCCCCCAAATATTCTTCTGGGAAGAGCTGCAAAAGGGGTGGGCTAGGCTGGCCTCTAATCATTTCAGGCTCACTTGATCTGAACTTGGTCCAGTCTGAACTGAATCCATGATCTTTGAATAAGCCTGACCTAAATACAAATACAATTTTTGAGTTGGATTTTGGGTTTGAGTCAAGCCAAGCTAGTCTTATCCTTTCATGATTTTGTGGGTCACCTAGTTCTACAAAAAAAATACTAGATTTGTTTATTAAGTAGTTCTACAAAAAATACAAGATTTGTTTATAATGTTCATACATTATGTTGCACTGGATATAAGTTAATTAATTAGGATATAAAAGTCAATATGGATAGAGGTGAAGAACTCCTTTGGCAGCAAATCTTAGTCCAAAATCTGCTTGGAATCTACCTAGTTCCCTTTATGATAGTATAGATGAGAGTACGACGTGTATTTTTTGGGCTTTTTGTGTTGTTGCAACTTTAGCTAAGAAAAAACTTCACGCCTGAGAACATACTTCTAAACCAACTTAATTAGCCGATTGGACCTCATAGTTTTGTTCCTAGGTTTTATCCCGAAAGCCCTTGTTGCTTGTGAGAGTTACAAGCCTATATATATGGACCTTAACTTCTCCTTCCTAAGCAATATGGGACTCTAAATCTCACAATCCACCCCCTTAAGGGTTCCAAGTCCTTGTACAATAACTTGCCAACCCATTAACCCGGGCCTGCCCACATTAACTAGGCAATGGGTCCCAAATTTCCGATCAGGGTTCGGTTCTGACTATCCGCAATGTCTTTGATCTCAATAACAACGATATTGTCGACTTTGGCTTACTTGGTCTTACGTTTTGTTTTTCGGTTTTACCTTAAAAGGTTTTTATTACTTAAGGGAATCATAAGCCTGTATATATGAACCTTGAAGTTTCTCCTTCCTATGCAATGTGAGATTCAAAGGCCTCACATTAACCCAATGGATTTAATATCGAATTGGGTTTATATAAGTTCTTGGCAGGTTGGGCTTTCTCTGCATTTCTCTCTAGGAGATGTGTAGGCGGCTTGGCAAAAATGTTTGAGCCTAATCTCGGCCTTGTCCATCTTGTTTCCTGTGGGTCTTAAATTTACCAACCTTTTCTAACAATTGATTGTACCGCTTGAGGTTTTTGGGATAACACCATCTTACCTTTTGATTTTGTTATCAACCGCATATTCCTCTTCTATTTTTTAAATTAATGTTATTAAACTTCGATTTTTTTAAGGAATTTATCCTTCTTTATGTACAAAACTTTTAATAAGATTTTTGATAATGAAATATGATATTATTTTCACAATTAGAATTAACAATTAATCATGAGTGATTTGATCTTAACTTTCAAATTTATTACTTTAAATAAAAATTAATGAGGGATAAAATGATCAAATTATCACTTTTTTTAAAAATTATTTTACAACTCTGACAAGAGTGGTTAATCTCATTCTAAAACCTCAAGGGAGGTATTTGCAGTTTTTAGAGACAAAAGTGGTTAATCTCATTCTAAAACCTCGGGTCCTCAGGGGAGGTATTTGCAGTTTTTAGAAACCAGAAAGGAAGTACGTATAATTTGCTCTAAAGATTAAAAAATTGTATCTATTCACATATGATATCTCATAATCCAATCATCTAATTATTGAACTCAAGATTTGCTCATTTCTAGCCCTACCTCCCAAAAACCAGATTATTGAAACATCTTTACACCTAATGTATATCAAACCCAATCCCTTAAATTAATCACAAACAATTAAATATCATTTAAAGCTAATCAAAACAAAACATAGAACCGTAAGTCTGACTCACTTTGGACAAAAGTCCATCTTGGGGGAAATATGTGGTTCTCTTTTCTTTTCCTTTTTTCTTTGACTTTAATTCATGTATAATGTATATATGGGTGTGGAAAAATTCTAAACATAGAAATGTTTGTATAAGTCATTTCATGAATATTGCATACAAAAAAACAAGGGTAATGAAATGATACTAATCAAGTCAACACTTACAAATCAGTTAAAGATGCAAACGTTGGAGAGGAAGGAGGTAAACCAAGAAAGATGCAAACGTTGTTTCTCGTTCGTTGGAGAGAAAGGAGGTAAACCAAGAAGTTTGGTGCCCTTCGTTCGTTGGAGAGGAACGAGATAAACCAAGAAGCTTGCAAATGTTGAAGAGGAAGGTGGTTTTGTATACGTTGAAGGATTTTTCGAAAATCCTCTGCCTCTCGCGCTTGTCCGAACAGGTATTTGGGCGTTCGTCGACTTCGTTTGAATAGGTAGAGACTGGTTCTTTGGTCTAGTGGTTCAGACTGGTTCGGCCGAAGACTTTGGCTAACGGCTCACGGCCGAAAGCCAAAACTAACGGGCTTTCATCGTTAGTTGCCGTCCTCTCTTTCGATTCAAAAGAGAGGACGCGTGTCGTTGAATCGTCGTTCGAACGACCATTCGAACGACGATTCAAATGAGAGGATGCGGTTTTTTTTTATTTGTGCCAAGAATTACAATTTGAAAACCCGGCACTGGCCATGATCGGTACTGAGTCGTACTGGCTGGTATGTACTGGCCATGACCAGTACTGAGTCGCACTGGCTGGTATGTACTTGTATTAGGTGGAAGCAGTACAGTTACTGAACTGTACCAGCCAATACGACTTGGTACTGGCCGAGAAATAAAACTATGCCAATAATCCTACATGCTTGTCCTGAAAATAAGGAACTTGATAAAGCAAAAATTGAAGAAAATGGTAAGTGGATCCCTTAAGAGCATTGTATGAAGTTTGTTTCTTTTTCCTCAGTGACTTTTAATCCATAGTGGAGTCCTATTCATGCACCAGTCTCCTTCTCAAATGGATTTTGTATTTGAAGTGGCAGGGTTTGACTATTTTATCTTTTCCAATTAAGCATTATTAAAGATTTGATGTTGGATCAAACAGCATCTTCATTTTCTTTTGGTAATTAGTAATGATGATATATATTATGAACGAAAATTTAAGCTGAGCCTTATATCCAAGAAGGCTGGCAGAAGAAAAATAAGTCGTCAAAGGTGTATGTAAAGGACAAATATCTAGTCATAGAGGATGGATGGAACAAAGAAATA
Organism: Buxus sempervirens; assembly: GCA_947561395.2. Taxonomy (NCBI): domain Eukaryota; kingdom Viridiplantae; phylum Streptophyta; class Magnoliopsida; order Buxales; family Buxaceae; genus Buxus; species Buxus sempervirens. The sequence continues at coordinate 25,740,606 of OX387185.1, read as the reverse complement.
ATGATCCAAATATTCTTGACTGGTGTGTTGTTTTTCCCCCTTGCCTTCCAAGATCTATTCTTTCCCTTCCTTCCTAATTGGTTAACATACAGAAGACATGAAATCAACAAAGCTCCTGAGCATGGAAGTGGATGGCATTTCTCTGGCTGATGTGCAGTGAAGTCCTTTGAAGCTCTCTGATTCTCTTTTGAGATGTTCATACACCTTGCAAAGTACACTTTTTTCTTTGACTTTTTGGAGAAGATGCTTGTGGTTGGCTATCATACAAATAGATACTTATCTTTGACAAGTGGAATGACATATTGGAGTCATCTTCTTAGTTGCTGTTTTTCCATCAGGAAAGGTTGATGCAGTCTCAGCTGCCTTTCCAGTATATCTTGGGTTATTCCTCTTTAAGTTACTGAAACTTATGAAAATGTGGAACATCAAATCCTTTGGCAAATGGATTGGTTGGCTTTGGCTGCCTGACTCTGTCGCTTTACGTTGGAGCATACAAAAAATTAAGGAACAGCCAGGTGTTATCAGAAATGCAGTTCACTCTGAGTCATTAGTTTTGGAGAAGACCTTCTATTTTATTTTTCTGGTGCCTTCATATAAAGAGTACCATGGGTTGTAGTTGGCAGATCTTCATAACAAATTGGAATTTTCTTGGTTAGGATTATGTTTTCTCACTGGTTTTGTTTGTCTGCGTAGCTACTTCAGCTGACTATAATAACTACCCCTTTTTCTATTTTTGGAGAATTTCTGCCTCATTTCCGTTAAAAATTATTTTTAGTACCTATCAGGAAAAAAGAAATAAAAAGAGAAGAAAAAAGGAGGTGAAGATAGCAGTTAAATACTTGGTGTTTCAATAGATACATTTGTCTCTTACTTTGACTAGCTTCAACATTCTAACTGTTTGTCTTTGTTCTTATTTTCATGGCTTGTTATGCTTTTCCCTTTATATCTTGATTAATTCCAGATCTGTTCACGTATATCGTCTGCAATCTTCTGCAGTTTGGGACAAGTTCTTTTGTATATCAAGTAATGAATTAATTTTTTCCATGTAGGAAGGCCAGGCACAACAGTTTAATTGCATGTTGGATTATATGCATCAAACAACATTTCGATAAAATATGGATTTCATTGTTTATATTTTTTCAGTTTCATTTGTTGATTATGTTTATAGATTTCATTGTTTATATGAAATCTTGTATGGTGTTTGTATGGATTTTAGTGTTTATGGGTGATTGTATGGATTTCTTACAGGTAATTTTTAAATAGAAAAGCAATTACTAACAACAATTTCTACGTGCAGGTTAAGTGAATTAGCGGCGGTAATTGTGTTACCGCCGCTAATTGTAATTAACGGCGGCAAATTACCGCCGGTGCTTAATGCGAGGAAATGCAACCGAAGGTTTTTCCGGCCGTAGATCTCCGCCGCTAATAATGCAAGAAATATTAGCGTCGACAACATACCACCGGAAAACCAATGAAAGGAGCCGACCGTGATGTATAGTAGCGGCAGTAAAGCTCCGCCGTTAATTCAACCAAAGCCGGCGGTAAGCTACCGCCGGGTATGTCCTATAAGTACCGGCGGGAAGTATACAGCCGCTATATAGGGTCTTTTAACGGCGGGAGTTACCGCTGGTAAAGGATTGAATCACCGGCTATTAACTCCCGCCTGTTATTATTTGATCATTAACGGCGGTAGGTTAGCGCCGTTAATTGTTTAAATCAGCGGCGGTAGATTACAGCCGCTATTGGATGTCCAATAGCGGCGGCACTTGCTGGGCGCCGCAAGGAGCGACGGTAATTCCATTACCGTCGATGCTTTCAAAGGCTGGGTCACGTCCCACCCCTAAATCAATTAGCGGCAGGTGGTGATCCTTTACCGGCGGTGGATTACCGCCGGTAAAAACGTGATTTTTTGTAGTGGGATATCTGAATGAAGAGGTTTATGTAGAGCAACCTAAAGGATTTGAGGACTCAAATTATCCTAAACATGTTTATAAGCTGAACAAGGCCTTGTATGGACTCAAACAAGCTCCTAGAGCTTGGTATGAGAGACTCACCTCTTTCTTACTTGAATCTGGATTTATGAGAGGAAATGTGGATAAAACTCTCTTTATTCAAAAAGAGTCCAAGCATATTTTGATTGCTCAAATCTATGTTGATGATATAGTGTTTGGATCTACTTCTGAAACTCATGCTCATTCCTTTGGAGACTTAATGAAGAGTGAATTTGAGATGAGTATGATGGGTGAACTGAATTTTTTCTTAGGACTTCAGATTTATCAATCTCAACAAGGGATTTTTTTCTCTCAAGTAAAATATGCAAGAAATCTAGTCAAGAGATTAAGTTTAATTCATGCAAAACATGCTAGGACTCCTATGAGTACTAGCTTAAAGCTTGGAAAAGATGAATCTGGGAAGGATATAGATCCTACCTTGTACAGAGGGATGATTGGAAGTCTTCTGTACTTAACAGCAAGTAGACCTGATATAAGTTTTAGTGTTGGAGTTTGTGCAAGATATCAGGCTAATCCTAAAGAATCTCATCTAAATGCTGTGAAAAGGATTATAAAGTATGTAAATGGAACTGTTGATCTGGGAATCTGGTTCTCCAAAGAAACAAACCCATATCTTACTGGATACACTGATGCTGATTGGGCTGGGTGTATGGATGATAGAAAAAGCACCTCTGGTGGTTGCTTTTATATGGGTAATAACCTCATTGCTTGGTTAAGCAAAAAGCAAAACTCAGTTTCACTGAGTACAGCTGAAGCAGAGTACATTGCTGCAGGTAGCAGTTGTACTCAACTAATTTGGATGAAACAAATGCTATCTGACTATGGTTTAGATCAGGATCAAATGATTCTCTTCTGTGACAATCAAAGTGCCATAAATATTTCCAAAAATCCTGTTCAACACTCAAGGACTAAACATATAGACATCAGGCATCACTTTATAAGAGAGTTAATTGAAGACAAAACTGTTATGATTGAATATATATCTACTGAAAAACAGTTGGCTGATATTTTCACTAAACCTTTAGATCAGAACAGATTTGAAACTCTTAGGAAATCCCTATGATTATGCTCTCAAAACTGAAAATCAGGTTCTGTTTTGAGTTAATTTAGATGTAAAATGATTTATATGTCTGTTCAAAATGATCTTATGTGTTCTTGATACTAAAATCTTAATTCAGGAAGCTTGAGTCTATGCATATTGATAGAAATGTCTTGTAATCAACTATAAATTTTGTCTTAAACACCTTTATGTATTGAAGTTTATTGTGTGTTGAAGCTTGGGATCTATAGGCTATCACCTTTATGAAAAGAAAAGTTTTGGAAATGACTGCCATAGATATTAGAGTGAAAGCCACTGTAATTCTCAAAAAGAAAAAGAGAAAGAAGGTATATTCTTGGAATGAACTGTAAACTCAGGTTTTTTAAGGGTCAATGCCTTCTACAAAAAGAAAAGAAAAAGAAATCAGAAAAGGCTACCTATCTCTGATGTGTGAAAGCCACCAAAATGAAGTTTGGGGTATGTCTATACTTTCCAAGTATGATTACACTAAAATAGCCTTCCATATGTATAAAGTGTAAAAGTCAAAAATGTATTTCACACACTACACAATCATTGGTTCATTGATATGCATGTGTGCTTAATATCTTGAAGAAAATTTATAGTATGAGAAACCATGAAGGAAATTTTGCCATAGATATGAAATGTATCACATCTGAATTAACCTTGATAGGTTCGTCAAGATCAGTTTTGTGATGATTACTTCTTGGATTGAATAAAAGTTGATTATCTGGATGATTTTTAGTTCAGTTAAAATCTGAGCTTTGTGTTTAGATGTATGAATTTTTCATGAAGAATAGTTCAAACTCTTTTTATAAATTTTTGCCTTGCGATTGTATTTTTTCTTGATTGTGCATGTGCACCTTCTACGTCGCTAGAAGCGTGCTGGTAGCACTCTCCCTTCTTTCATGCTTTGGCACCTGCCCTGTTAAGCGTCGCTGGATGCACACTGGCAACAAGATCTTTTTGCCTATAAAAAGGGGAAATCTGTTTCACTTTTTACCTCTGTTTTTTTTGGCTTTGTCTGCGATTCACCTCACTCCTCGCGTCGTGGTGATTCGTTGCCCTCGTTCTTCCCTTCCTTCACCTTGTCCACTGTTTAGGTAAAAAAAAATTTTTACTGTCTTCGTCTTGCTTCTTCATTTTCTTCTTCCAGTTGCAGTATTCTTCTCTCATTCTTTTAAGTTAGGGTTTGATAGATTGTTCTGCCATTAGGGCTTTGTCGTGCGTTGCTTGTTTCTGTTTGTTTGTTCTCTCCCTTCTATTTTTTACTCCTGTATCTTCATCATGCCTCCCAAGAAAAAGTCTAGGACTGATTCTCCTTCCACCTCTTCTCCTCCGGTGAGAACCACTCCTGCTACATCTTCTCCACCAGTGCAACCCACTCCGGTTATCTCTTCTCCACCGGTGAGACCCCCATCCCCATCCCCTTCATCTGAACCATTCATTGGAAATGGTTTGTCTGATTATACTGATTTCTTCAAGCACAGGCCACTCCTCTTGGAAAGGGCCATTAAGCTTGACTCCTTCTCTGACACTCCGCTCTTCTCCTTGTTTTCGGACAATGGATGGAAGAAATTTGCTCTGATCAATGGTTTTGCTTATCCAGACCTGGTTCGAGAGTTCTATGCGAACCTCCACCATCTTCATCTTGCAAATCAAGGCTTCATCAAAGCCTATGTCCGGGGCATCTCTTTCGACTTCTCAAAAGAACTTATCTCCTCTCTTCTGGAACTGCCCATTGTTGAATCTCCTTCCTTTGACTTTCTAGCCTCTCACTCTGATCCTCCCATGGAGTCAGTAATTTCTTCTCTTATTGTTCAGGGTGCTCCCACCTCCATCAAAAATAAGCCAAACTATCTTCCTCATGGCTCTCTCCAAGATCTTCTCAGGATCTTGAATCTGTTCCTTTATGCTTCCCTTGTTCCCTCAGATCATCATTCTGAGATTTCTCATTCTCGAGCAAGACTCCTTCATGCTCTCTGGAACAGGGTGAGCGTCTGTCTCCCTTCCATCATCTTCAATCAGATCATCCAGTCTAGGAATTTGAAATCCAAGACTTCTGCTCTTCCCTTTGGGATTTTCATCTCTTACTTGTGCATTCACCAAGGGATCCTACCTGATCCTGTTGAATTGATCCTTCACCCCAAACCTCCCATTGATGCCTCCACCCTTACCAGAAGCAAAAGAGCGAATCCCTTTCGGTTGGCTTCTTCGGAGCTTTCTTCTTCTCAATCCTCCTTGTCCAGTACTGACGCTATGGCAATCATGGACAAGTTGAATTCCCTGCAAGCCTCCCAGGAGGCTTTCAATTCTAAAGTTAGGGCTCACATGCTCATGATTAGCATGTTCAAATCCGAGACTCAAGAGAAGCTGGATAAGCTTGCAAAGGATGTTGATTTTGCATGTGGAGAGGTGCAAAGGGATGTTGCTGCGCAGCAACGCATGCAAAATGAAGCTGATCATTTTCTGGGTAGCATTCGAAGAACCCAGTTGGAGATGGATCACAAGTTGAGTTGGCTGCACTCCCGGTCCCAAGATGCGTACAGGCATTATTCAAGAACTTGGGACCCAAAACCACCTCCCAGAAAGGGGGAGTCTTGATGCTGCTGCTGCTGGTTGATGATCACAAGTCTTGTTTGTTTTGTTGTTTTTTGTGTTTTCTGGAAGTTGGTTTAAGGGGGAGTGAATGTATATATATCTTCTGAACAATGTATATTTTTTTAAATGAATGAAATTCTGAGTTCTCCCTTATCATTGTATTTTGAATGTTTAAATGGAAATCAATATCTGAATTTGATATTAAGCACTGTTTTAAGTTTGTTGTCAAGCATTTGCCAAGGGGGAGATTGTAAGTGTGAAAACTCACACTCCTTATATGGCAAATGTTTGACAAATTATATCTTCTAATAATCTTCAAGATGTGCAGAATAAAAATATAAAGTTCTGTGAATTTAGTAAAGAGGAAGGTGATGCTGCCACACCGCTACCACTTCGCTGGTAGCTCAAGGAAATGTAAGGTTTTCTAAATAAAGCATATTTTGTAAAAGCACTTGCGAGGAACAACGCCGCTACCACTCCGCTGGCAGCGCATAAGTGAAACAGTGCTTTGAAAGTAAAGAACGTGCACTTGCGTCGTAAGGCGACGCCGACACGCCGCTGGTAGCGCAGAGCAAGATTGAAGAATCTGAAAATCAGTTGTGCACATGCTGCGTTCCCTCCCGCTAGCAGCGCGCCCTTAACTGGGTCATTTGGATTTGAGCGGGACTTGAGTTCGCTTCCAGCCGTCTACCTCGATCGCAAGGCGATGCCACCAGCGCTCGATGCGATCTGAGTTTTTCTTCTTTAAATAGATGAGCTGTATTTTTTTGGAAGGACTTTTTCTTTTGATCAATTCGATTTGGATCTTGAGGTGTTCGAGATTCAATCAATTCATCTTTAGAGAGTCGGTGATCGAGTGAGGGGGAAATCTGAGAGAGATCTCCTGGAATTGAAGTTTGAGGATTCTTCTTCATTTCGGAACTTCACATGATCGTATGATTTCCTGGATTGGTGATCAAGCTTGATGGATGCATAGGTGGATTCCTTTTGCATTGGATCATCTCAGTGGACTCTGAGGTGATTGTTACGATCTGGATTGATCATGAATTGCAGCTTGTGGATTCAAGTTGTGTTACAATTCGTGGATTCGAGCTGTGGATCTGGATTGATCGTGAATTGCAGCTTGTGGATTCAAGTTGTGTTGCAGTTCGTGGATTCGAGCTGTGGATCTGGATTGATCGTGAATTGCAGCTTGTGGATGCAAGTTGTGCTACAGTTCGTGGATTCGAGCTGTGGATTGCTGTTGAGTGAGTTCAATTGTAAAGGTTAAGTGTGTTTTCCTTTGTAATTGCTTTTCATTCAATAGTGGAGATTCTAAGGGTTAGTCGCCTCATATAGACTCGAGGTTTTTCCTGGATCTGGATTCAAGTTTCCTCGTATAATTTCTATGTGTATGTTTCCGCATTGCTAAGATCATAATTGTTGTAGATCGGGAACCTATAGAGTAGTCTCCTACTCTTTCAAAGAGGATCTACAATCCCTGTGGATTCCTCATGTGAAAATATCACACATTGGCTTAATTCTTTTCTAATGTTTTTCATGATTTTTTAGCAAGCTTTCTTATTTCTTTTAGCATGAATAACACTTGGCAACCACCTTGTGTGGGTGAATGGGGGTGCCTAACACCTTCCCCCGTTCATAATCTAATCCCCTTACCCATCTCTAGATTTGATTTTCAAGTAGAGTTATTTTTACTCTAGAATTTGCTTTTTAACCCTTTTTGCTTATTTTTTATGATTTTTTTGTCCATTCTCACCTCAAAATTCTGAATGGTGGCGACTCTCCCAAACTTTGCGTTGAGCCCGTGTGTTGACGGAGGGGAGATCACTTTGGTGATTTTTCCCGTGTCTCACACTAATCAAAAGGGCTAAGTCTATGTCATTCATCCACCTCAAACCAGATCCGGATAATAGTAATCCTCCGGTGTATACTCAGCTATCTCTCCCTGGAAATCACTAAGATCCCCCTCTCGCGTATCGCTGAAAAATGAAATAAAAGTAGGGTGAGATACGAATATCCCAGTAGGTAATACATGCATGGTTAAATAGTTCATATAAGTAAAGTAACAGTTCATGCACGATTAAGCAATATTGACTAATCAGGCTCGTATAATCATTCATGAATACAAAACAGTTTGATAAACAGTTCTAGAAATGAATTTCAGTAAGTTTTAATATAAGAATCCAATATCAAGATCAATAACATGATTCACACTTCGCTAGGATGCACTAAGCAGTAACATCCGATAAATATCCCAATCACATGCCTCCAGCATGTATTCAATAATAATATCAAGTGTTGTGATTTCAGTGTCAATGTAGGACTCACAAAGATAGATAAACCTTTTGAGATGATTCTCAACCAATTGCTATACCACCGTGCGACTTAGGAGCAATTCTACTAATGATACTCAAGTCCCATGCAGCGCAGCTTAGACAAGAGCCGTAGTCACTGACTTATTGCACACGTACCCATCAGAGTTGGCATGTACCACCAGCATGCAGCACCAGAATCAATACATGGAGATGGTCGCTTATCCACATGTACAGGGAATCACCAGCGGCTCACCGGGGTGTCCCTCCAGACATAGGACCTTCCCAGACAAACTAACTTGCAAAGGAAGCACGTCGCATATAGGAGTAACTCAACCCAAATGACATATCCCTCAGCTATCTAGCTACAACTATGGATCCATAACCAGCTATGCCCACTAGACTCCAAAATTCCCTAAAATATAATATTTCTATAAGGGTTGGTGCCTAGCGGCATATAAAGGTTAAATCTGTCAATTTATTTCAATATTCGGTCATCTGAATTCTGAATTCTCTTTATAAAGTTTTCTAACTTATAGTGTCATTTAGAAGATGTTCTAGTAATTAAATACAAGTTAGGTTTTCCAAAAACTAGGTTTCTCCATTTCTTTCAAAGTTTGGCAACTAATGTCCTAAATACCTTCCTAATTTATTTTTCTGTAAAACAGGTAATTAGATAGTTTATTTTGGTCTTAAAACATCTTATTTAATCATTAAAATTGTCTAAAAATAGTTTGGAATTGAATCAGGGTGTAAAATTATGAAAATCTGCAAAATCTGAACAGAGCGCCTAGGATCGCCCCGGCGGTCTGTGGTGGGCGGTAGTTCAAAATCGAACGCCGACGATACGTCTTCAAGCGGTCTATGGCAGTCTGAAATTTAATACGAGCGCCTAAGATCGCCGACAATCACCGAGCACAATCGAGGTTGGCGGTCGTTCGAAAACGATCAGAATCAGTTACAAAACATGATTTTTCTCGTCTAAACTCATTCTAACATATATATAACATGATTATCAACATATATACATCATTGTATATCATAAAAACATACTTTTGTCGATTAATCACATGTAAAGCCAAAAACGAAGGAAAACGATGTCACCTACCTCTTGAACGAATGTTCCTCTTCCTCTCTTCTTTCAACAACGATTCTCTATCACCCAGCAACACTCTGGACGACAAAGAACTCAAAAACCCAAGCTTTTCTTCTCCCTCTTCTTCTTCTTCTCCTTCGGTTGCTCGTTCGCTCAAGGCTATCGCTTGCGGCTATTCAATACGAGCGAGAATACGAAGTATAAATTTAGGTTATTAAACTAATACTTATACTCACTTATCCCAAGTATCTCACATACACCAAACCCCATACACACGCCCAATCAGAATACGTACCTCGATATCTCATGATCGAACGGTCAGATCTGCGTCCAATTCTGGATCTCCACTAATTAGATCATCCCCTACAATAATAAATTATTTCTATCAATTATAACTCTCACTAATATTATTTATTAATTTAATTTATTATTTAAGGAAAATTCGGGGTTTTACAGCGGGTCTTCTCTTGTTAATGTATAAAATGAAAAAAAAAAAGATTTTTGGAAGTAGAATATATACATTTACTAGGGCACTGCACACGCTACGCATGTAGCAAATCACGTGGGGCTCATTTAAAAACAACTTCAACAAGAACTTAAATCTCATGCAGTTCGATTATATTAATGTAGTATAACAAATCGGTAAAGTTATAGCAAATTTAAATTTGAACGTGGGAAAACCAAGTTGTGACGAGGTTGCTGGAGATTGTTTTGTTTGTGAAGAACAATCCTTGGAAAAAAAAAAGGGAATGCCAGAATCTAAGAAATATTCCCCTAATTCTCTTTATAAATAGTATAGATAATATGTTTATTAATAATATATGTCTTTTTATATAAAAAAATATAATAAATAATATTGAAAACGTATTAAAAATAATATTATAATATAAGAAGGTCGTTTTCCAAGTAAATCATAATAGGGCGGGATAGGGGCGGGTAACCAGCCCCATTGCCATCCGTAGTTGTAAAGCATTTGCTTTATAAAGTTAGTAGTTTACATTTAGGGAAAATTTCAAATACGACCGTCTTTTGAAAAGTAAATACAAAAACAAACGTTGAAAAGTCTTACCTACCGAATCATGCAACTTTTCAAAACTATTTACCAAATGGTCCGAAAACACTGTAGCATATTTCAAAGACCCCATTTTGCCCTTCCCTCTTCGTTCGAAAACACCCTATCGTTATCAAAGAATGATTAAGCGCGAAACCAAAGGACAAACGTTGAAGGCTTCCCTAAGCGACGGCGTGAGTATCGACCATTGGCGGTTGCGATTGAGAAGGTTTGAAAGGCATTGTAACCCCTCTCATCTCTACCATCTCACGGATTCTCAAGCGATCGTTTGGGCCTTGCTTCTGTCGAGCGAAGAAGAAAACGGCCGTGGAGGATTTCAATCTGGAGGTTAGTCGCAGGACATTTATTTCGTGGAGGTTGTGGAGGAATCACTTCAAGGTATGAACCGATTTTCCCTAATCATAATCCTTTGTTAAACGTTTTTCTCCTAATCCGTGAGTGATTGATGTATTTGGGTTTCCTACACCATGTGAAAGTGACGAAGAACATTTGGATTACATTCGTTTTAGTCTCTGAATCGATGCCTTCGAAATGGGGGTTGCTCAATAGTTCGATTAATCGAAATATGAGCAATCATCTCAATTTTCAATATGCTGTTTGTATTGCTCTTGAAATTTCAAAATTTTGAGTCCCTTGAATGTTTGAGTCAACACGCCTATTTTATCTGCATTGTTATAGACAGGTGTTTTATTTTGCTGCATTTGCCATTATATTTAATACTCTGGAAATAACATTTCTTCAAAAAAGAGAAACACCCAAGGAAATTATGTTGTAGCATAAGAATTTGAACACAATTTGATCAATGGAAAATATCTCTAGGTGTAAAATTCCAATGCAAGTTATGCATTAAGAATTAAAAAAATGCAGGAAAACAATTGTAGAGCTTAGAGTTTGACGACATTTCCAAAGATCTTGGGCATAGGGAAGATCATGAAATTGAGGTGAAATTTCCTAAATTCATGGAAGCTACTACCTATGTGTTGATGAATTTTTGAGAATGTTTTGTGTTTTGGCAATATACATCTTTGTCAAATATGAAGGACTAGAGTTCTTCTTGAATCATTGCTTAGAAAAAAAAATAGAAAAATCATTGTTTCTTCTCATTTTGTCAAACTTTTGCATTCCTCTATTTCCTCATTGTCCACCTAGCAAAATAAGGTGTTTTATTTTGTTGCATTTGCCATTATATTTATTACTCTGGAAATAACACATTTCCAGAGCTTCATGAAATTGGGTTTACATGTTCACCGCCTTATCGAAGTTGATTAAGGTGCACATGATATAGGTTTATATGGGTAGATAATTGATAACCTAAGTTGTTATTTTGAGTAGTTTATATTAATCATGCATTCATTCACCTTGTTAACATGTTGTGTGGAGTGCAGTATGGCTCAACCACCCCCGGAGAAGTCGTTGTTTTGCTACTTGCATATAGGTGGAGAGATAGTTATAGAGCAAGATAAGTCTGTATCATATCAGGGGGGTCGTTTAGATGGTTTGAATATAAGTGGTAATACACAATACGATGAATTTGTACGTGATGTCTGTAGTAAATTTGGGATATCTTCAGTGGTTTTGTCTATGAAGTACTTTCTTACATACGATAAGAGTGCTTTACTTCCACTTACTAATCAAGCGGGGTTACTTAACATTATCCCCCACAACGAACGTTCTGTGAATGTGTACTTATTTGACGGTGAAGGGCAATTGCAAAGCGTTCAGTCTTCCAGAAGGTGATTATCACATATTTGACTTACAAAGTCGTAGTGTTTGTTATCATATTAGTGTTTTAATACTTAAACTATTTTATTTTCTAGGACGACTAATTTAATAAGTAGTGAACCGTTGGTTGAACCAATTGTGGCCACATTTGTTGATCAGGAGCCTACAGTTGTTGGGAGTTGTATTGAACACAATAGGGCACCACTTGTGTCTAGCATGTGGCAATCACAAATTATTGGTGATGGTCAGGTTTTTAAGAGTGGTGATGAATTCAGGCAAGCTGTCTACAAGCATGCCATTGGCAATAGATTCCGTTATGTGTTCAAGAAAAATAGTCAAGAATATATCTCTGCCAGATGTTCTGTTGAACATTGTCCTTGGAAAGTTAACGTAAGACGTGTGAAACATACGGACTTGTATACACCCCAAAATTGCACGATTTTTTATAAATCTTGAAGGAGAGAAATATTTCATTGGAATTTTCAATTCTTAGCATTGGGTTTGAGATCCTTAACCCATTTGAATCCAAAGGCGCAAAGGAAAATGCCTGAATTCAATCTTTTATGCAAAGTCAAACTTTTTCGGGTTGAATTTTGTTGACTTTTGACCCCAGAAAATGAAATCTTTTTTAAAGCAAGATTTGAAGATAATTTTTCCCGGTAATCAGGTTTTTAGCAATATTATTGCATAAATGAATTTTTTGAGATTTTTAATCTTGATAAATACCTTTGTATCAGCATGTTGAATCTTTTTACCGGACCTGAAAAACTGGAATTTAGCCTGGAACTGGAAAGTTGACTTTTTATTCACTTGGAATTTAGGTCTGGAAATATTTTTAATAGATTCAAATGGGGGGGTTTTTGCTTATTTACATGTAATATCTTAAGTAAATGGAGATTAAAAAATACGAGGACATTTACTTAAAAGATTGTAAGTGGGAAAACTCACACTCCTTATATGGCAAATGTTTGACAAATTATATCTTCTAATAATCTTCAAGATGTGCAGAATCAAAATATAAGTTCTGTGAATTTAATAAAGAGGAAGGTAATGCTGCCACACAGCTACCACGCCACTGGTAGCTCAAGGAAATGTAAGGTTTCCTAAATAAAGAACATTTCGTAAAGGCACTTGCGAGGAACAACGCCGCTACCACTCCGCTGGCAGCGCATAAGTGAAATAGCGCTGTGAAAGTAAAAAGGCACTTGCAAGGAACAACGCCGCTACCACTCCGCTGGCAGCGCATAAGTGAAATAGCGCTGTGAAAGTAAAGTACGCGCACCTGCGTCGTAATGCAACGCCGACACGCCGCTAGTAGCGCAGAGCAAGATTGAAGAATGTAAAAATCAGCTGTGCACATGCCGCGTTCCCTCCCGCTAGCAGCGCGCTGGCAGCGCGCCCTTAACTGAGTCTATTTGGATTTGAGTGGGACTTGAGTTCGCTTCCAGCCGTCTACCCCGATCACAAGGCGACGCCACCAGCGCTCGATGCGATCTGAGTTTTCTTCTTTAAATAGATGAGTTGTATTTTTTTGGAAGGACTTTTTCTTTTGATCAATTCGATTTGGATCTTGAGGTGTTCAAGATTCAATCAATTCATCTTTAGAGAGTCGGTGATCGAGTGAGGGGGAGATCTGAGAGAGATCTCCTGGAATTGAAGTTTGAGGATTCTTCTTCATTTCGGAACTTCACATGATCGTATGATCTCCTGGATTGGTGATCGAGGTTGTTGGATGCATAGGTGGATTCCTATTGCATTGGATCATCTCAGTGGACTTTGAGGTGATTGTCACGATCTGGATTGATCGTGAATTGCAGCTTGTGGATTCAAGTTGTGTTACAATTCGTGGATTCGAGCTGTGGATCTGGATAGATCGTGAATTGCAGCTTGTGGATTCAAGTTGTGTTACAGTTCGTGGATTCGAGCTGTGGATTGCTGTTAAGTGAGTTCAATTGTAAAGGTTAAGTGTGTTTTCCTTTGTAATTGATTTTCATTTAATAGTGGAGATTCTAAGGGTTAGTCGCCTCATATAGACTCGAGGTTTTTCCTGGATCTGGATTCAGGTTTCCTCGTATAAATTCTGTGTGTATGTTTCCGCATTGTTAAGATCATAATTGTTGTAGATCGAGGACCTGTAGAGTAGTCTCCTACTTTTTCAATGATATTACATGTAAATAAGCCTGGCCTGTGCAGTTAAGGCTCAAAACCAACCAAAAATGTGCTGACCGCAGTATATGTGCAGTTTTGGTTAATTTTGTCTGAACCGTCCTGTATGTGCGGTTTCGACCGCACACACACCACGGTTGAGGTTCATGCTTCTTGCGTGAGCTGCCACGTGGCTTCTAGAAGCTTTGGCCGTTCGGCCACATCGACAGCAATCATGACGAGCGTAACTGAATTGAAACCGCCCTGTATGTGCGGTTGAGGTGAATTTGCATAGAAACCGCACATATAGTGACGGTTCTGTGGAAACCGTACTGTGTATGCGGTTTTGGTTGTTTCGGGGATTTGCAAATTGGCTCGATCTCTGAGCCTTATTTACGCATATTACCTCTCTCTCAGGGACTTGAACTCCCTATTTGACCCTCCGAAACTTGCGAAATTACTCCAATTCAAGCCTTTAAGGAGAATTGGGATAATCTAGAAGAGCTTTTAGACATACTGTAAGACCCCAGTTTTGAGTAGAAAAAAAAATAATAAATAATAAAATAATTAAATGAAATAATAATAATAGAATAAAAATAAACAAATAATAACAGTAGATAAAATAAAAGTATATGCACATATGGATGTATGTACAGGTTAAATCAACTTTATTATTGCTAGAAATTTTTGGTCATTAGGGTTAAAGAAAATGAGGTGGAAATATTTATACGTAGGTCATATTCGGACCGGAAATAAATAAAAAATGGGTCAATGGTTAAAATCCGGGAAAACCCTACACTAAGGAGGGGTAGAAAGGGGATTCCCAGGGTAAATGGTGAATTAGGTTAAACCCTCACGGTGTATAAATAGGTAACTGATATAAATTTTCGGGGTTTTGGGGGAATGTTGTTGCTCTGAAATTAGGGTGGCTACTGTGGCGATTAGGGTTTCGCTGGGAAGAGATGAGAACCGCAAGAGTTGCTAGGAGTTTATTGGAGTCGGATTTCTGCGGGTTATCTCTCTCGCGAGCAGAGGAGTTGTTCGGCTACCATTTCATCTTCGCGCGCACCCGAAAATCGCGATCGGCCGAATGGGGAAGAAGCTGTTGTTCTGGGATTAAGCGCATACGGTGGGTAGCACTGATTTACAACTGGGATTTGTGTTTTCTGTTTCTCTCGAGATTATTCTGATGCATGGTTTATATATCAACTGATAGTATGAGTTTTTCTGGTTTTCTGGTTTTCGGGAAGTTACATGAACAGAGTCTCCGGATTTAATTTTATAATTGAAAATGAAAGTGTTTAGATTAATTCCAAATATGGTTGGGAAGTCTTCTGGGAGTATTAGGAGTGTATTGGAGTAATTACAGACCTTCACAAACCGGCCAGTCATGTAGATCTCAAAATAACAGAGAAATGAAAACCACAGGGGGTATCCGCTCACCTCGCGCTCACCGGCGCTCACCTCAGAGGTAGGCGCCCCGTTAATAACGACCTACCGCCGAGCTCGCACTCGGCTGCCGCTCAGCTCGCGCTCAGCGGAAAACGATGCGCCCATCTCGCGCGAATCTCGCGCCCACCTCACGCCCATCTCCCGCTCATCTCACGCTCACCTAGCGTCGGGTGAGCGGCAGGTCGATTTTACCCCATTTCTTCACCGCCGACCGGCGCTCACCTCGCGCCCACCTCAGGAGGTGAGCGCATAGTCCAATACACTTGCCGAATTACAGAATTTGATGAAAATAGCCCCTTAATTACATGAAAGACATTTAAGTAAATGTCCTGTGTATTTATTGCTCCATTTACTTAAGTCTTTACATGTAAATAAGGTTTTACCCCCCCCCCCCCCATTTGGAACCAATAAAAATACTTCCAAGGTCTAATTCCCAGCCAATAAAAAGTCAACTTTCCAGTTCATGCCTAAATCCCGGTTTTAATCAAAATGCCCGGTTTGGGTTTAATACCCAGATGAGTGATTCAGGAGCCCAGAAAATTCTAGGAGATGTGTTTACCCACCAATAGACTACAACCAAAATTTGAGCCCGAAAATCCTTGTAGATTTGTCTAGAAAAATTATATACCAAAAGTCAACGTTTTTAACCAGACAGAATATTTTGAGGTCCGAAACTTTTTGTCTCAGAATTGATTGCTTTTTGGTATGATGACCTTATAGGGGATCCTAAGACTATTCCACTCATCCAAAATGTGTTTCCAGGGTTTTATGACATTCATTTGATTGATTTGGATTATGAAAGCGAAATTTAGAATCTAGGAGCTGTTTTGCTGGATTATGTTTAATCGAAGTTTGGATGCTGAAATCATTTCTGTATAATGTGCTTTATTTTGAAAAGTCAGTTTTGAAACCATATTGTTTTGCTGAAATACCTCTACACTATTATGCTAGTTCACCTTTGAATGCACGGTGCACTTCAGGAATGATTTACTTGAATATTGTTTTATACACTGTTTTGATTGAGGAGTTATTATATTCTGGTTTCACTTGTTGAATAATTTTAAATGTATTGTAAAGATTTTCTTGATATGAATGATTGAGTTTTATTCCAAATAGCATGTGTTACGGAAATGAGAAAATACTGAAATTACTTGAGGTACTGCTTGGTCCAGAGGGACAGGTGATGAGTTTTACATGATATGAAATGAATGGTTTTTCTTTGATATTGGAATTGTGATTATACGATGTTTTACTGTTTTGGTCTAGCTTGTCCTGGATCCAGAGTCTAAGCTTAGTAATGTGATGTTATTGTTGGTTGTTGGAATTGCATGGCCTTGTGTGTTGCCACGACCGGTGTAGAGCAGCCAGAAACCCTGAGTAGGCCTGGTTGTCAATGCAGAAACCCGGGGAGTAGGCCTGCATTGGATGACGAAACCCTGAGTAGGCCGTCATTTTAGAGTATCCGAAACCCTGAGTAGGCCGGAACTGTGTACATGGAGGTGTGGAGTGTCTACTTGGCATGTTTAATTTATCAACTAAACGATAGTCATGACATTGACCAATGTTGGTACTTGATTTGTTTTGACGTGATATGTTTTAGTCGCTGGTTTGTTGGTATTTATGGTTCATGGAATATTGTTTACCAATTATTGGGTATTGTACCTCCCGCCGGTGTAGAGCAGCCAGGAACCCTGAGTTGGTCTGGTTGTCAATGTAGAAACCCGGGGAGTAGGCCTGCATTGGATGACGCAGTCATTTCAATATCCGAAACCCTGAGTAGGCCGGATATACATTTGGAGGCGTGGGCATGGTTATGAGAAGACTTTGTGTTATATGACATTGGTATATCTGGAATTACATCTTGAGATACGAAATTATGGTTATTCGCTATGTTGTTGTCAGTTAATCTTTATTTTATCGCATTCTTCAGGATTGGAAACAGATTGTTATTGTTTGACTTACCTGATGGTTTTCCCGCACTGATATGAATTGGATTATTGAAGTTTAGTCGGCTTATTCGGAATATGCGTATTATCGTCATTGTACATGGTTATAATCGTGGCATGTTTTAGAACTGAAATAAATGTATTTGTGCATGCATGTACTGCTCACTGGGATATTCGTATCTCATTCCGTATTGTTTTGTTTTGTTTTCAGCTGCTCCTGGAGAGGACGATACTTGCGGGTAGTTACTTGGTCATGTGAGTTTATTTTCGTTTGGGATTATTTTAGCGCACTCTGTTATATAGTTTTTGTTGTATTCATGTTTTTCCTTCACTCTTATATTACGATCCTGAGTTTTATAATAACCTCTGGAGACGAGTTACGGGTTTTTCATGTGACTCGGATCCGGGGTGTTACACATACCCTTGGGACTTTTCTACCCTTGGCTTTGCTTATAAATAGAGGGGTCCTCCTCTTGCAAATGGCTGAGAATTTGAAGCTTAGAAGCTCTGCAAGAAGAGAAGAAACTCTGCTGGATTGCTACCTCAAGTGCTCAAGCTACAAAAGATAATGTTCTAGTTCAGTTTCTAGCACCTTCTTTACATTCCAACTCCCATCTTCTACCTTTCTGTAGTGTAAGGCCATTTTGTGTATTTTTGAAGCCCCAAACCTCTTCCAAAGTACCTGGGAATCCTCTCTAGCCGTAAAACGTGAAGAGAGAGCCTTGGGAAAAAGAAGATGGAATGGATCCTTTAGGCTAGAACTTACCTTGAATGATTTGCATGTTATTTCTATATACTGATTATTTGTGCTATTTGAATATGGAGAAATCAACATGATCCATGCTCTCAATAGCAATGGATCTTAATTTTCTCCTAGATATGTGTTTTTACCAATATCACACACTTTTTCACTGTTTTGCATCAAATAGGCTAGATCTTGGATTCTCCATGCTCAATATGGAAAATCTGAGATCTCTGGCCTTAGAATGAATTTCTAGGACTTCATGAGTTGCTTTTCATGATTTCAAGTTATTTTGGTCGAATCCATTTGCACACATGCACTGGTTTCACACTTTTACTCAAGGTTTTTCAAAACAGGGCAGCATCTGTACCATGTCTTAGAATGCTCATAACTTCATCCTCCGGATGAAGTTTTGAGTGATTCCAAAGACATGTGATAGATGGGAAAGCCTAATTTGTATCTGGAAATTTTCACTCATTTTTATGGAGCCAATTTTTGACACCATCTGTCCAAAGTCGGCAAGTCAGTTCAGTCCAGATTGCTGAACTTGCCGCTTTGATTGTGCACCATTTACTCAATTTTAATCCGTTTTGAGTGATTTCAGTTTCTGTGTTTTCCTTGAGGAATCTATTTTCATTTTCAACTAGTTTCAATATATTTCGATCTGATTTGTGGCATGTGTGCTTGATTGACTCAGAGCTGCTCAATGGCATAGTCCAGAGCTAATCTGTGGTCTTCTAGGCCTGTTCAAGAGAGCACACAAGCCACATCTGGATGGAGTTTGGTGTGAGGCTTATCTCTTTGGAAAGGTGGCACCACATACTTCATCCATGCAAATTTTCATGGATTTTTATGGAGCCAAACTCCACGAATAAGGTTTTGAAAATGCCTACTCACCACTTTTTCTGAATTATAACAACAGATTTCAGTAGAGCATTTCTCTCTCGTTCTAAATCGGATTGAGCTGAATTTTTTACTGTATACTCTACTACATACCAGCTTTCTAATGGCTTTGGTTTCATGTGATTTGGATTTAAATTGAGTAATTTGTGGTTAATCGAAGCTTTCAAGTTCTTATAATCTGATTTTTCCAGATTTGCCTTGAATTGGTTTTCTTCAAACTTTACTTAGATTTTCCTTCATTCATGAAGTTCTAAAGTGGTATATCCATGAGGAGAGTCCAAATTCATCAGGTTGCTCATGTGGAATAATCACGTACATTTTGCTTATTTTAAGCATCTCTTATTTTTTTATTTTATTAGCAAACAATCCTTAGCATAAGCAAGCATGTGGCAACCGTTTTAGACGGATGAGTAGGGGTGCCTAACACCTTCCCCCGCTCATAAATAATTCTCCTTACCTGATCTCTGGATTTTTCCTTATATTAGAGCTACTTGGGCTCTATTTGGCTTTTATGAACCCTTTGGTGTCCATTCACACCTTAACTTGGATGGTGGCGACTCTTTACTTTTATCGATCCCCGTGTGACGATATCGGAAGTCATCCCAGGTGACATTTCCATGTCTCACAGGATTGCATGATGGTGCACAAGTTTGTGAATACACATAAACACTTGGCACAAGATGAAATCTCAGTAAAGCCTATTGTGCGATCGAAGTGGATAGCTAGTGTTATTGAGAAAACAGTAAGAGAGACACCGAATTACTTGCCACGACAAATTTCTAAGGACTTTCATAATGATCATACGATGAATTTAACATACCAGTAATGTTGGAGGAGCAAGGAGAAAGTGAAGAGGAAGATAGATGGAAAAGCGGAGGACTCGTACAAACTTATTCCATGGATGTGTCAACGCTTGATGGAGTCCAATCCAGGGACAATGGCTTGGTGTACATAGAGTGATGAGGGGAAGTTTAAGCAGTTGTTCATTGCATACTCTTGTTCGTTGAGAGGGTTTGCAGTCGGATGTAGACCTTTACTTTTCATTGACGGAACCCACCTTAGCGGACCATATCAAGGAACGTTATTGTCTGCTACAACTCTCAATGCTGATGATGGTATGTACCCGATAGCTTATGCAATTGTGACTGCTAAGAATAACGAGGATTGGCTATGGTTCCTCGAACGGGTCAAGTATGCAATTGGAGATCGAGCCGATATTGTGATTGTGAGTGATAGGCATCAGAGTATTATCAATGCTGTGGGTAGCACATTTAGGTTTCAAAATCATGCTCATTGCTATCGGCATGTGAAAGAAAATTTCAGCAAATTCATTAATCAATTTCATCTAGGCAGAGCGAAGAAGGTGGCTTTGGGATTATTGGATGATATAGCTTATGCTCGGCTTCCAGAGGATTTTGAGATGGAGATGGATGTATTGCAATCATATCCACCTGAAATGTTTGGTTGGGTGGAGCAAAATGGTCCTCAACATTGGGCAAATTCCTTGTTTCCTAAGAAGCGTTGGGATAAGCTATATTCAAATGTAGCCGAGTCGTTTAATGCTTGGATGTTGGAGGAGAGGAAATATCCTATCTTAAGATTCATTGATGCACATAGGGTTAAGTTAACTAAGATGTTGGTAAGGAAGAAGAATGAGATCAGCACATGGGAGACACCTATCTGTGGTTGCATTGCGAAGAAAATTGAAGAGAATATAGCACGAGGAGTGGGGTTGTCTGTAATGCAATGTGGTGAACATGAATATGAAGTCAGGCCATGTGATAGAAACATTACTGTGGATATCTTGAGACGTGAGTATACATGCAAGTGATGGCAAATGTCTGGCATACCTTGTGAACATGCATGTGCTGTTTTGCAGAAGAAATCACTAAATTTATATGAGTATGTGGAGCAGTGTTATCACAAGTGTACTCAAGAGCTGATATATGCAGGGTTGATGCGTAGTGTACCAACACATGACATACCTAATGTTGTGGATATTGATGCGATATCTCTTGCTGACTCATCTGAAACACCAACAAGCATGCTGCCCCCTAAAACAAAGCGACGACCTGGGCGGTCTCGGTAGAAGCGCATAGAGTCTCAATTCCAAAACAAGCGGCCGGTCCACTGTTCCCGTTGCAATGAGGCAGAACACAACCGAGCTACATGCAGGGCCTTAATCTAGAGGTTGGTCTTGGATGTAGTTATCATAGAGGTAGCCACTGTTATTTTGTATGATGTGAATCTAATTCCGTCTAGCCAAGTTACTTGTAGTAAGTAAGCTTTGTTATTAATAACAATTCTTGTAGGTTCAAGCTGTGTGTGGATGCGTTCCAACCCTTTAAAGTAAGCAAAGCGGAAGGCAAACAAATGTTGTATCGTTGAAAACTGCGGATCAATGAATGTTGGTTTGGAGACAGCGGGGAGGATTTGTTGTAGTTAATTGATATTTGGTTGGAGGACAATGTTAATTTTTATTTATTATTACTTCCTTATCATTGTTTTATTTGACGATGTGTTGTAATATTAGAACCTTCCTGTGAAATGCGGTTAATTGATTACTATGTGTGTTCTTGTACATGCTTTAGCATACAGTTGTTGTATCTTTGTTAGTCATGGACGAAAATGCACCTACTCATGATCTTGGAGCAGCTTCTACCTCGGTAGCGAAGGCAAAAAGACCTCCAAATCCTTGGGTTATATTCAAGTAAGGAAACGTGATATTTGTTGCTTGTGTTTGATAGACTTATCATAAACAGTTAGTGTAATAATGATTGTATTTTATGGATTTATTTTCTTCTATCCCATGTAGGTCTGAGTACATTAAAAATTGCGCAAGGGGTGGAGAATAGATAATCCTAAAGAAGGTATTTTTCCCGATTAGTTGCAAACAGATTTGACACGCGGTTCATGCCATTGTATAATTTCTTTGTAGGTTAATGACAGTGCCGCAGCAGTGTGGCGGGATATGGATGCAGAAGGGAGGCAGCCATATCACTAGCGAGCTGCCCAACGCGCAGCTGAATGGAAAACATCTCGGTCTGAAGCACCGAAAAAGAAAGCTAATCCAGTATGTTGTGCCACTTTACCATGCTTCCAATTTACGACTGATCGTACAACGAAGCATATATAGTTTGTTGTTTTTTTTTTTTTTTGTACGTCATTAGTACACTTGATATTGCAGTCATGTATGTTCACTCGATGCTCTCCACTGCGATTCGTGGAGTATTGCAACGATTTTACGCCAGAACAACGTTCAGTGGTAGAAGCCATTGGTTTTGGGTCCCTCCTTCATCTTCACAGCAGGTCCCTTAAGAGAGATTTATGTATTTGGCTTGTTAATCAAGTCAATGTACACAATTGTTGCCTACAAATCAGAGAGTACTCCATTCCTATTTCTAGTTTAGATGTCAGTGCCATATTGGGGATTAGTCATGTAGGAGAGCCAATCAACACTTCTGGACCAGATGATAGAGTGGAGGAGGTCCGTAGTTTGTTTAAGATTGAGAAGCATGGTATTCCCCTTACAGAGTTGCAGTCTAGGTTAGCTACCCCTGAGTGTGGCCCTGATTTTATAAGAGCGTTTGTTTTATTCGCACTGGGTTGTCTTTTGTGCCCAAATGCGAACCTTTGTGCTAGTAGGAGTTTCTTACACACGGTGGTAGATGTACATAGATTGCCTTCCCTAAATTGGGCAGAGTTTGTTCTTCACCGCCTTATCTAAGAAATCAAAGTAGTTTAGTTGAAGAAGAAGCAATGCATAGGTGGTT
This sequence comes from Buxus sempervirens, assembly GCA_947561395.2. Lineage (NCBI taxonomy): Eukaryota > Viridiplantae > Streptophyta > Magnoliopsida > Buxales > Buxaceae > Buxus > Buxus sempervirens. The sequence continues at coordinate 25,717,773 of OX387185.1, read as the reverse complement.
GCATTTTGTTCTTGCAGGTGAGAACTGTTAATTCGAAGTATTCATGTTACTTTTGCATTTTGTATATTTTCTGAATATACAAACACATATCCATGACGATGGTTCCATTGCTTACCTTCATCTTTTCTAGTTGTTCTATTATGAGCGTGTTCTTCATGGCCCGCCGAACCCCGATAGACGATTGCCACGTTTGTTGGTTTGGACAAAAGAGCGTTTGAAGGCATGGGAAACTGCAAAGAGGAAAGCCGGTGGATTCAGCCTCAAACGGGTTTACTTTACTTTACATTGTATATGCTAGCTTAGGTTGATGCATTATACAACAAGGTGAATTAATTGTGAGCATGTGTTTTGCAGGTCAATTTGGAGGCATTGATGTCTGACACTGGTTTTGGAAGTTCCGCATGCAGAAGCGAATTTCCATCAAAAGCGCAAGTATGGATCCGCTCCCCTCTTCACAATTTTTGACTTATAACGACATTGGAATGTTGTGTTTATTTATTTTCTATTGTGTATGTGTGCGCGTGGGAAACGCGGCACGGGGTAAATTCGGAGTCGCCACCGCCTGATGGGGTGCAGGCGGACACCTGGATGCCTAATCTTGTCTATTTAGGGCTTTGGGTCTGCGGCTTGAGATTCTAAGGTTTGGTTCTCGATTGCGGGCTGGGGAAGTCCGTAGACACCCCAATCCACCCCGTCAGATGACGGGTCCCGTGGGTTCCCTGATTTGAGTCAGCTTTCTCACTTTTGGTTCTCACCCGATTCCTAATCCAGCAGGTATTTTTGTTAGGTCTTGGTGGGACCACCTGAGTGATGTGGGTCCCTTTAGTTGATTTTATCTTTGCTTGACTTAGTTTATCTGAGTCTGATTGGGTGGGCCCCATTGGAAGGCCCACGGTGCCCTTGGTGGGCTTGGGTAAGCCCGTGTGCCCTTGGTGGGCCTCTGTCTAGCCCTGGGAGGCCCTGTGGGCCTTGGATAATGAGTTGGTTTTTATTAAGGTTCAAGTTTGGAGCTTAAGTGGTTTTCGTGCAAGTGGTGGGCCGGATTGGATTGTGGGCCCCTTAGGTGGGCCCACATGGTGGCCAAGGAATTTTACATTTATCTTCTTTAATTTGCCAAAGTGGGCTGGTCATTGGGCTTGGGGCCCGTGATCCAGGCTTTGGGCTTTGAAAGCCCAGCTCCTTGGAGTTTAGGGCTTGCACCCTAACTTGGTTCGGTTGTGTAGACACCCCAAAATTGCACAATTTTTTATAAATCTTGAAGGAGAGAAATATTTTATTGGAATTTTCAATTCTTTGCATTGGGTTTGAGATACTTAACCCATTTGAATCCAAAGCTGTAAAGGAAAAGACCCAAATTCTATCTTTTGCGCAAAGTCAAACTTTTTCCGGTTGAATTTTGTTGACTTTTGACCCCAGAAAATGAAATATTTTTTAAAGCAAGATTTCAAGATAATTTTTCCCGGTAATCAAGTTTTTAGCAATGTTATTGCATAAATGAATTTTTTGAGATTTTAAATCTTGACGAATACCATGGTTTTAACATATTGAACCTTTTTTTCCAGACCTGAAAAATCGGAATTTTGCCTAGAACTGGAAAGTTGACTTCTTATTCACTTGGAATTTGGGTCTGGAACTATTTTTAATGGATTCAAATGGGGGGCTATTTGCTTATTTACATGTAATATCTTAAGTAAATGGAGATTAAAAAATACGAGGACATTTACTTAAACGATATTACATGTAAATAAGTATTGCCTGTGTTAAAATTTGAAAAAAAGGCTTTTTTCCTTGTATCCGGAAACTCAGGCCGGATACAAGTGTCCTTCTTTGTATCCGGTGGAAAATGCCGGATACAAGTAGACCTCAGGTAATCCGGCATCATAGACCGGATACATTAAGGTACTTGTGTATCCGGCCTGACATGCCGGATACGCTAGTTTTGCTCAAAATTAGGGTTTTTCGAGAGCTTTTCACTTTTACCATCATATCCCTCATTAAATGAGGGGAAATCTCAGAAATAGCCTTAGGGTTAAGGTTGGTGGGCTATAGACATTATATTGTGTCTACCATTCTCACCAACCCTAACCCTAGCCTTTGCCTAGGCATGAGCAACGGGCCGTGCCGGCCCGAGCCCGGCACGGCCCGGCACACCTGTGGCGTGCCTAGGCTGGCCCGGGCACGCCACGGGCCTAGGGCCCTGGGGGCACGGCCCGTTTGGGCACAGCCCGCCAGGGCACGCGGCACGCGGGCCCGCGTGCCAGCCCGGGCCCGCGCGCGAGCCTGCTGGGCACGCGCCCAACGGCGGGCCGGCCCGCTTGGCATGCCCCAACGGCAGGCACGCGTGCCTGCCGTTGGGCACGCGGGCCGGCCCGCCTGGCCCACCAGAGAGCTAGCCGTTGGCTAGCTCTCTTTTCCCTCCATACAAGTGGCTTTTAGCCAATTTTATGCCTATTTTACCCCCCCAACAGCCATATAACAACTATATTGGGGGGATATAGTTGTAATTGATGATAAAAAGACATTTTCTACCCTTCCAACTGCAAAATAACAGTCATATTGAAGGGTAGAGGTAGTAAAAAGCCACTTTTAATTTCTATAAATAGCCACTCCCTTTCCCACTCCAAACCACACCACTTCTACATTCTCCTACTCTCTTCTAATTGATTATCAAATAGTTCTTTGCTCTAATTGTTGTAATTGGAAATTGGTGATACTCAATCTCTTCTAATTGTTCAAGCATCAAAAGTGGGAAATTGGACTCTGGAGGTTGAAGGCTTCAATTGCAAAGTTCAAGATTCATTCTAAAGAGGTATTCTTCTATTTAATTTTCTGATTTTAAAATTAGTATAAATATTATTATTATAAGTAAGTCTCTCCTTCTACCTTTCTTATAAATTAATATCACCAAATAGTTATTATAATATTATTTATTAAGAATTTTTTTTTTCAAAAAATTTGATAATGGACCCTAGGTATCCTATGTTTTTTGACACTGAAGAAAGGCAATATCTTAGACCCCTTTCTGACCCAGTATTTTCTGATGATATAACCCAACCCCAATATAATGACCCTCCCATCCAAGGTCTTGAAACAGAATTCCCTTCACAGGATATGGGATCGTCTTCCCTACCACCTAGGAGCACTAAGAGGAGTAGAACCTCTAGTGTTTGGTTTAATTTTACAATTGAAAGTGTAGGGAGTGAAGAGAAGGCAGTGTGTAACCATTGCAAAAAACAGTTTAGTTGTAAAGGCAAAGGTGGTACAGGCCACTTGAACCGGCATTTGTAGAAATGCCTTCCAAAACATGGCCAAATTGACCCTAGGCAAACCCAAATTTCTACTAGTAGTGTTGCTATAAGTAATTTTATTTTTAATCAAGAAGAAACTAGGCTTGAAATAGTAAAGTGGGTAATTCAAGAAGAATTACCCTTTAGATTAATAGATTCTAAAAGATTTCACCGTTTACTAACTAAATATTTAGCACCACAATTTAAACCTTTTTCACGCCACACTTTAAGAAAGGATGCCATAAAATTATATGGAAAAATGAAAACTGCATTAATAGAAACTTTGTCAAACAGTACTTTTAAAATAGCTTTAACTTCAGATATTTGGACAAGTAGACAACAAATAAGCTATTTAGCTATAACCGCACATTATATTGATGAAAATTGGAATATGGAAAAAAGAATAATAACTTTTGAACCACTAGATGCTAGCCATACTGGAATAAATATATCAAATGCTATAAGTAGAAATCTAAGAAATTATAAAATACACAATAAAATAATGGCTCTAGCACTTGATAATGCAAGTGCTAATAATGTTGCAGTAGGAATATTAAGACAACAATTAAACTTAAATATAGATGGAAGTTTATTTCATGTTAGGTGTGCTTGTCATATTCTTAATTTAGTTGTGCAAGATGGATTAAAAATTGTTCAACATCATTTAATAAATATTAGAGATGCAGTAAGATTTATAAAACAATCTAGCACAACCGCTAGAGAATTTAAATATTATTGTGAAACTTTAGGAAAACAATATAAAAAAATTACCCTAGATGTTGAACATAGGTGGAATTCAACATATATAATGCTAGAAGCTGCATTAGGATTAAAACAAGAAATTACAATATTTTATAAAAGTAAAATGCCTGAAAGTGACTTAGAGGATCTTGATTGGCAAATAGCCGAAATTTTAAGAGATTTTTTAAAAGTTTTTTATGATGCAACAAGATATTTATCAGTAGTTTATTACCCAACATCTTCAAGTATTATAACTTGTTTATATCAAATAAGTATTTGTTTTAAACAATATAGAGATGTACCCATTGCTAAGGAAATTATCCCTGCAATGGAAATTAAAATTTTAAAATATTGGCAAGAGATGCCTAATTTATATTGTTTAGCTACTACAATGGACCCTAGGATTAAATTAGGAGTTGAAGACTTAATAGATGGAATAAATGAAAATATGAATTCTACTTTTCAAATAGATATACGTAAAATAAGAAATCTATTAGAAAGACTTTTTTGTGAATACGATACTAGTAGTAGCATACAAAGTCATACGCGAACCCAACAAACACTACCAAATAATTCCCCTTGGAATTTTTTAAGTGGGAGAAGAAAGGGAAAACAACCAGCTTCTAGTAGTGGGGGATCATCTGAATTAATGATTTTTTTAGAAAGCCCCCCAATGAGTTTTAATACTATAGAAGAGCATAATGCTTTTAACATTTTGACATGGTGGAAGCAAAATCAGGTTAATTATCCTGTGCTTTCCGCCATGGCACGTGATCTACTAACGGTTCCGGTGTCCACAGTTGCATCGGAATTAGCTTTTAGTGCAGGTGGACGAACCGTGGATGATTACAGGAGCAGATTAACGCCGGAGATGGTGCAAGCATGTGTTAGTCTTACAGATTGGTTAAGGGCAGAACTGAGAGAACAAGAATATGAAGATGATCAACTTGCTGGAGACTTTGATGATTTGAATATTGATTTTAGTCAACTAGAGTAGTCTAAGTTTTGTTATAATTTTTGTAATCAAAGTATAGGAATTGTACTTTCTCTTTTTTTTTTTGTTTCTTTTAAACTGCAAATGATAGATAGATGAGTGGGTGCCAACCTAGTTGGGATGTGCTTATACTATAGTGATGCAGTATTATTTGTTCAAGTAATTATGTAATTTTTGCAAAGTTGTAAGTGTACTTATGCTAATTAATGAATTTATATTTTTTTGAGCAAAATTTATCTCAATATGTGTAAAACAATTTTGTGAATAGTAAAAGTATTTTACAGAAATTTTTTGGGATTTTTTTGGGATTTTAAAAAAAAAAAAAAATTAATTGGCCCGCCGGCCCGGT